>CM072154.1:13761923-15053316 GCA_036850595.1 Rhyacichthys aspro | reverse complement strand
TGGGGACATGGTACCCCGCAGCTCCGGGAAGGACACCCAGTTCTGTTTAGGAAACGTGGCCCAACACTAGGACTACGCACAGCTACTGCTGGTCCCAGCCCACGCATAATTCAGCCCATCTTTCAGGTAATTTCGTGCGGACACAAGCTCAGAGACAGCTCCGTGTTTTCAGGATGATAAAAGACCTCACAGGCGCTCCATCCAGTTAAGCCCCCCGACAAAGTTACCGCTACCTTTCTGACTGAAAAAAAAAACACTTTTATTTTGCGAAATAAAAGACGTGTAAGGGATGAGTCGCTTGGCAAAACAAGCTAGTGGTTGTTAGCAACAGCTGTTTCCGGTTTAAGACGGCGCCAGACAGCTCCTGCTTCGTCAGTCACAGCATTGCTAGTAAATATTACATTAATCACGAGTCAGTTTAGTGAAAGTATAAAGCCTTTTGTTGTAACGTAGTTAGAGGCTTAACGTTGACAGCAAAATAAACAGAAAACGGACTAAACGGGAGACAGGAAGTATACTGTTGACCGTAGCGTTAGCTTTGCCTCCAGGCTACATACGAGGATTTACAGTCGTCTTTTTACTAAATATTGACATATTGGCCACATGTTTTAACTGTCTGTTTCAAATATATTTTATCGTATATAAATATTACATTATCCCAGATGATAGCACATTATTTATTTATTTTTTAGCTTAATATTATGCTTTTATCATGTAAACAGGTGCAAATGGAATACTCTCATTCCAGCTGCACATGTAAACACCTTAATCGGAGTATGAACTTAATCTAATTATGAACCTTAATCGGAGTATGAACTTAATCTAATTATGAACCTTAATCGGAGTATGAGCTTAATCTAATTATGAACTTTAATCGGAGTATGATGTGCCATGTAAACGCAGTCATTGACAGACGTTCCCATTTCACACTAGTAGGTAGTATAATGCCAATATTTAACAAACTAAAAACTGCACGTGTTTATTCAAGTCAAATATAATAAATGTTTAGTTAGGGCATATTCATATCGTAAAAGAAGTAAGAATGCTAGAATAGGTCGCTAGCAAGGCACAAAACGTGTAATACCTACAATTTCCAAACATTCGGAAAGCCCGTGAACGATCACAAATGTGTCCCCCCATAAACTAAAGAAATCCGTAAAAATGTTCCAAACAATAAAATCACATTTACACACTTGTATTGTACAATATGTTTTTATGGATAATAATAATAAATAAGTAGCTGGCAAGACTAAAAACGTAAAATGTCTACATAAATTCATGTAACTCGTAAAAGGTTGAAGCCCATAATCACAAATAAAGGCAACAATAAATGTCATTTCCTCACCACTGCTCTTGTTAACTGAATTATTTTAATGAATGTATGCAAAATAATAAAGCTATGTATGAAACTAGTTCCTAAAGAGTCCACTTAAGCACAGCTCGCATCTTTGTACTAATCAAGTTTATAAAAAAAGAACCTTATTTCAGCACCTGGATGTATTTTTATCATTTTATTATTAAAATAAATTAATAATAACACGAGATAATTCATAGATTTTACGCTGAAAAACACAGAGATGACCAGTGAAACAAAACGTTTTACGTTCGACAATTTTTAACAATGTCGAGACAAGATCTTCGCTTAAACTCATAAATAAAAGTGTATATGAATTAAATAGTTGAAGATTATAAGATTGAGTCAGCATGGAACTAGTGTGGAATAGTGGGGCACTGACATGTGTATGACATTGTGGTTTTTTAGATTGACAATACATAATCATAATTGAAACTGTTTTTTTGTTTGTGCATCACATGTCTGTTACTGCAGAATGCAGAAAAAAGTCCAGAGAAAGTCTTCACACCAGAGAGCAGGACCAAGAACCTTTACTTTCTTCAGTTGCTTGTGCTAAATTGCTGATTCTAGTAACTCTGCTTGCACCACACTGGGCTGCCTCTTTTAAAAAAAGGTTTTTGAGAAGTACATAGCCAGTTACTGGTGATTTGAAATCCCAGCTCAGTGAAGTGCCAAGCCAATATTTGAAACAGCCTGAGGGCAGAGAGCCTTAGTCTGAAAACCTGCTTCCTTTTTAATTTTCATTCAGCAAATACAGTGAAATTTCCTTCTGAGCAAACGCGTTTTTGTATTCATGCCCCTATTAAATAGTCAATTAAAAATATGAAGATTTCTGATTGCAATTTTTAATGGTGCCTGAGATGTGAGCTGCAAGTAGCTTTTGCAAAGAACAATGGGTATAGTTGATTGAAAAAATATATTTTTATGCTTTTGTATTGTTCCTCAGATGATCCAAGCCAAATATTCCCTGAAATTGCATAAGAATTTCTAAGGCTATTATCCCTTGTATTTTAAATGAGTCAGTGAATTTGAACAGACCTTAAATAGCACTGACTTTGTGTGTGTTGAGACCAACTCTATCATACATCTGAGTCACAAAAACACATGTGATTTGGCTGCAGTTTTAACTAAATTCCCCCAGAGCATTTCAAGGTCATGCCTCAGTATTTCCACAGCCAAATTACTCTCTAATACCAAAGGCATTATTACATAGGAAAGCTGCTTGGAGTTCGCTAAACTTTCAGTCCATATTTGGGTCATTCTAAAAGGTTTTGTTAGTTTTGCATTAGGGTCCTGGGTTAAAAATGTTTGATTGAGAGTGACCTGGTTGAGATGCAGGGTTGGGACAAGCATGCAGGTTGTACTTAATGTGTATAAGTATTTTTGGTACTTGTGGGAGACATAACACTTTTATGTCACTATAAGACTGAGTTAGTCAAGACTGATAAATTCAAAGTGTATTTTGATCTGAGGTAGTTTTAGTGCATTTCAGTGGAAACTTTGGAGAATCCGAGCAGAGACTGTCCAGGGAGTTGCACACTGTGGATGTATATTTTCTTACACAATAGATGAAGGCTGCATGGCAGACTCCAGCATGTATTTTCTTTGTGGTCTTGCTATGATCTTACAACTCTGTGGTTGGAGCTGCTGAAAAGGAGGACAATGGTGTCTCTATGATGCTGTTCTTTTTAAGTAGTGACTGTAATTTGACTTTTATAAAACTTGATGCTTGTGTCTTTTATTTTGATGTACAGGTTTAGGATATGCTGTATGTATTAACATGGCAATTCACAAACACAAATTGTACAAACAGCACCAGGTAATCTGACTTGTATGTAGCTCTCTTTCTGCTCTTGCTGTACTGGGCATGTATCTCTACAGCTTGTGTATAGAAGACTTATTAAGATGTATAGTGTGACACAGCTGTTGTCATTCTCCAAGTCTCCAACTGTGCCATTCTGACATTGATCCTTGTTTGGGATTTTCATAAATTAATTATGAAGCAGATCTGGCACACATACAAACAAAATACACATAAGTCGGAGAGTGTTTTGGTTGTGCCATATGTGTGGATCTGCGCTACAGTCATCTTTTGTTGCTCTTAGAGGTGTCAGAAGACAAAGGGGTTCTTGCTACATGCACATTGTTGGATTTAGGCACTGTTGAAACCCAAACCCAATATGGATTAACTGGTACTGTCTGTTTTCCTTCTCAAATGAGTTCTGCTGAAAACAGACAGCACTTGGCGACCATCGTGTCTGAATTATCTTCTTATATATCTGTCTTGTACATAGGCTCACAGTTGCTCAGTTTGGACATTTCTTCATCCTCTAAATAAAGTGCTTATTGTGTGCATTCCCTTACATAAGAACCAAAAGGAGCGCATGACAGAGATGCATTGACAAACTTCACATTGATTAATACTTGTTGAACTGTTTCACACACCATATTCCCTGCATGCGTACGACTACACAGGCCATACATTGAAGCCTCGTGACAAATGCCCAGGGGAAGTGGGGATTAATCATTTTTCAGCCCCAGCATGTCAGTATGGTGACAGACTCACACTGCTCATGGATCACACAGTCTCTCATGCTGACCCACCATCCATCATCAACAACAGCGTGCTGTAGAAACGTGTGCTGCAAGTTTACACATGGACACGCAGACGGCTAGTATTAGCACTCTGCTGGGTTAGTCACTATATTCTTAACTATTTGTTTCTTTTTGTATTGTGCTCTATCATCAGACAAGTCTTGATGCAGTGGTGTCGGTAGTTTTCCGTTACAGTGTGCACTTTTATTCCTGTCACAAATCCCTCCTGCGGTTGTATACAGTGGCAGCTGCAGATGTCGACGTGTGCCCCTGTGTATATATGTGTCAGATATATAACTCTATGTTTGTGACTTATTTATGCTTTTCCAGCACTGCTCTGCTGCGAGTGAGAACAGCCTAAGGTGTGTGACAGGCAGCACGAGATCCCACACATCAATAATTAAGATTTGCAACAATAGACGCACAACAACAGATTAATGAACGCAATATTGTTGCATATATTTTCTAGTAGGTCGCTGAGGTGTCGGTGCAATCTTAGACAAATGAACTACTCTGCTAATGACTATGTTGCTTGTGTTTTTTTAAATAACGTTTTTTTCATGTTTTCTGCCCTCTATACATGACACCTTTAAATCAAATCATGACACCGTGTACTTATACTTGAGTGTTTTTATTTATATATAGACTTAACTTTAACTAAAAATGAGTTTTTTAGCAAAACATAAATTGAAATTCTTACTGCACAGTTTTACAGCCATTAAAGTGATGTCTTTGAAACAAATCACTGCTACAGTACTTTATACCAACATGTTAAAACAATAAGTCATTCATTTTGACACTCAAAGCTATAGTACAAAAGACATGCTAAATTGCAGGCAGAATATCGTCCTTCTGCCATGAAATGATAATACCTTATGGAGCAAAATGTGATCCTGGCAGCTATTTACACAGTCCATATGTTGCTTTTTGACATTCTCGGTGTTTCCATTGCATCACTCTTGAACTGTCACTGCAGGCGCACACAGCACTGCATGTTCCATATGCTGATATGATTACTAATTACTTGGCCCCTGCCGCTGCAAACCCCTGTATGTGTATGACAGAAAAACATGAGCGTGTCATGCATGAAGCAATCGCACTGAATTTCATCATTTCTTGTTCTCAGCAGGAGATTGACCAAGGGTGTTGCTGTGTTTAACCTTTATATTGCAACAGGCTGGTTTTCATTATTTCATTTAGTTTATAAACATTTGAGAAACAGTTTTTTTTTTTACCAACAAAACAGAAATTGCGAGGAAAAAAAGAAAGAAAATTACACGGTTCCAGGCATAGATTACTATTCTCATCTCTACATGACCAAATCTATTTCCTCAAAGGAGCCTGCAAAAGCTTTTAGCCGGAGCTTGAAAAAAATGTTCACCACAAAAGACACAGTAATGCTGCAATGGAAGGTCAGGCCATAAAGTGTCGTGTAGCGAGCGAAGCCTTTGTAAGGTGCTCTCAACCCGCTGCTCTGCCACACAGACCTTTTGCCTTCTGCAGTTTTTTTTGTACACACCAAAAAAGGCTGAAGACAAGTAAATCAACAGTGACGGACAACAGTCAATGTATACTCGCAGCAGTATACAATATACACTCCACTCAGCTGAGGAACCAGAGGAAAGTGGACACACATTTTAAAAATGTGTATATGTTTTCTACTATTTAAGTGCAACTGCTTTAATATTGAAACACTAGCTGCTCACTACACAGTCTTTTCAGCAATTTGCCAGATTATATGCAGAAACAAAATATAGACTGTGCAAAAAGGCAGACTGGACACACAGAGTCTTATACACATAGGAAAAAAACTCATGGGAAATCATGGCAGGAAGACATGTAAAGCTTTTACTGCACTAATCAAACTATCGAATTAATTTATTTTTTTTAAATGGGAATTTAGATAGTGGTAAGGGTAGGTGTGTGCAAGCAAACTCACCAATATAACAAAGGTATCTTTTTATGTTATGGAGCTGTTTGTTGTTAAATGACCCTAATATAATGCCCTAAGAATGTAATGGTGTAGAGCAGTTAGCATGAATGTACTTTAGGCTGATTTTTGCCTTTGTGTCAGTAGTTGTGCGTATAACATACATTGCAGAGTTTCAAACAAAAGTCCCCAAAGTATTTAACACACCAACCAGCTTCCCTGAACTAGGTCAGCCGTCCTGTTTATAATTCATGTACATGGTATGTTGCCCTGCTTTAATGTGCCATAACATTGGCTTTGGATCTTTTGTGTATGTCTGTGATTGACATATTAGGCCCAAATCAGTCTGAGATGACATGTCTCTGTGGCTAGTGGACGACAGAGTTTGACAAATGTAACAGTAAATTAGAATAATAATAGTGGTCCAAAGTAGCAGTGACAAGAAGGGCTGGCTCCTCTTGATAAAAAAAAAGTTATGTATTTTGGCATCAGTCTCTTTATCTGAACACCCTTGTTTCTTTAGACACAATTATAACCAAATAAAGGCCAAATTTTCTTCATTTTCCACTATTATGACACAGCTCCACCTCCCCTCAATTTGTCATTACAGCAAAGTCAAAGATTTGCAAATATGACGAGTGAAGAGAACAACAAATTGATCCAAAACATATTTAGAGTTCAATTTGACGCCCAAAAGAATCCTGCTTTTAGAAATGAGCACTATGTCTCCTTCGTCTGTAAATCAAACAATGTACTTTATCTAACTAATGAGAACATGACATGTGTTGTCCTAGTCGGCCCATTCATTTCCCCTCTGTGAGAGCAGAGAACAGCAGATAAAACTGTCACACTTACTGCGGAGATCACATTGAACCTGTTAGCGCTCTCATCAGCACCGCTGCAGCACGCTCACGGGGCTCTGATTGATTCTGATGACCTGTCTCTTTTAATACAACATGTTTATATAACCTTATGCTAATGCGATATTTGTTAACTGTAGATGGTTCTGACTATGTCAATTTACCACGATGGCTACTTTGTTTGTCACCGTGGAGTGTTTATTAAAAATAAATAAAATAGAGCTGCATGTGGTTAATAAAATCATGCATTCAGAATAATCTCTCAAACATTTACAGAAAGATGAGACTTGCTAAGCCCTATTCCTATGGGCTGGAGAATAATGGAGCTGGAATCCAAGCTTATGGTAAGTAAAATGCTCAGAATAGTTCATCATATTATCTTTGCAGTGGGAGATTTTGCCTGTGCAATTCTTTGAATAAAAGCAGTCAGGAATACCAACAGGGTTTTCAGGTTTTTTAGCATTTTTATGCTGAAAAGTATATTTAAACAATAAAAGAGAAAGACTGCACAGTGTGCTTAGAGCACTGAAAATGATGCACTGTGGATTTTGGTATTACAGTATTTAAAACATCTCTTTGAAGTGCAAGAAAAGGGAGCATAAGGAGTTTTTTTTTTTTTACCAAATGTGATAACACACTTAAAGGGGAAAAGAGATCAACTGAATGCAATTATTCTAGTCTAATGTTACTTACGGATACAATGAGAAAACTAAAGCTCGACTGAGAAAGGAAAAGCCTTAAAAAAGTGAAAAGAAAACACTAAGTTGCAAACAGTCCCTTGCGACTTTAAAGTAGCACTATGTATGTATATATATTTATGTATGTATATTTATGGTAAATATGAATATGGTTCCATGATTTAATACAGGAGCAAATAAAACCCATGCCTTGGTGGAGTATCTCATGGCAAAAATGGAAAGAAGCAGTCCAACAGCAGAGTGTGCATTGTTCTAGATATTATTATATCATTATCTAAATATCTAAATATGAAGTTGTATATGAAGTTGTATGTTATTGGCGTTAATTGTGCTCATTATTTACACAGTAGCAAAAAGCAAAAAGTAATCTAATACCAGCACACTATGGGTTACATATAAATAAATGAGTGGGATGTCAATGTTTGGAAATTCAGCAAACTAGAAGACTTTCCTCATTTTCACTTGAGTCATTGTGCTATGGCCTGTTGACATCATGACATGAAGACTACACATAGTTAATGTCAAATGCAAATATGTTGCAGACTATGGGCTGTAACATTATGGTTGATACCAAACTACATTTTTCTTGATCAGAGATTTGGATTTAGGACCCACTGCAGCAGTCTTTAGCTACAGCATGTTCACCTGCCACAAAGTAGTGCTTAAATGTAAACAATCAAAGTGAATTTAATTCAAACTCATACAGCACCAGATCAGAAGTTGTCTCATGACACTTTCCAAATACATCAGGTCTAGACCATACTCTTTGGTCCCAGAAATGGGACACAGCTCATCATAAATTCTAAAGCTTGAGGCTTAAATCATCTCAGCAGAACAGACATAAAAGAGTCACCAAGAGAACAAACCTCGGTCAAACTAGAAAGACAACCAGATGTTGTTTTAAACCTTACTTGACTAATAATAATAATATTCATAGGAAATGTATTAATATTTATAATATAAGTACAATTTTTCCAAAGTCAGAACAACTTAAAGAGGTTGAGTAAATGGGTGTTTTGACGAGGCTTTGTGAAGTGGTGTTATTTGCAGTTCTTTTGCATAAATTTAGGAAAAAAATCAATCACATTTCTAAATTCATCATTTAAAGTGAGAAATGTTCAATATAACATGTGCTCAGTTTTGACTGTAATACTTTTTCTTAAATTTTGCTATCGTAATATAGTAAAAGAATATAGAAAAGTTTGTTAGGAACTTCAACTTTTCTAGGTCTGTAACCTAGGGCAGTATAAAAATGTTCTTTAATAATATATATGCCTTTGAACATAAATAATGCATCTCATCACATATATAGAGACCCATGTGTGCAGATACAGTATGTATGTACATATAAATAAGTCTTATATTACATATTTTAGTGGGTTAGAAAACTGTTAAAACTGTGTAGACACCTTACATTGCTGCAGAAAGGATACTTTAGTCTGGGCTCTTTTTACCCTCGGAGCTTTCTGTTTATGTTAATGTTTGAGAAGAACAACTAGACAATAAAATAAAGTGAGTCAGTCTGTGTGAAGTCTGAGGTAGTTTATAGTGGGTAGCTGTCTAATTGTACAGTTTAATGTTTGTCTATAAGCCCAAAGCTTCATCCATTGACCAAAAAAGTAAGTAAGTTGTAAGCAAGAGCTGCACAAAATTAGAAATATGCATGTAAAAACACTCTGTTTTAACCTATAATTAGCTGTATTGTAGGTCAAGCTGAATTTGCAATATATAATTTATACACATAGAAGTCTGAAAGCTCTAGTCTGTGGTAGAACACATTCAAAAATGCTTGTGATTGTGTTGCTGGGTTTATTTTTAGACTGACAACAGACTTTGTGCACCTAACAAATGCTTATACTTATTTACAGCCACCTGTCACTGCCGTTATGCACAATCATTATTGGCTGTCAATAGGGTACAATAAAAGTTGATTGGCAGTAAACCCTTCCTAATTGAGGAAAATTATATAATAAGACGCCTTGTCATATGCGCTTTTCAGTTCACTTAAAAGCAAAGACAGCATTGCGAGTTAATATCACACATGGTTCTTTTTGAGAAGTGACTCCCTGTGTGCAGCCAACTTCTGTCAATCCAGTGAGGGGGGGATAAATCAAAGGCGTTTCTAAATTTAGCTCTGACAGGGAATTAGTGAGACATTCTGTAGTAGAAAGTAATGGGTTGGTGGTTACTAAGCAACTGATGCTAGGCAACCTTGTTGGTAAGCATCGATTGTGCTTTGGGGAAGTTGGGGCTGAATGAGGGTGGGGTGTCTTCAGAGGCTAAAAAAAAAGTCTGTTACTGCTTTGAAAAAATGTTACTGTTTGAGTGTTTTTTTGAGGAAAATGTGTAGAGCCAGGAACAGCATGCTGAGCGCTGAACTGTTTTCCTTCTATGTCTGTAAGGACAAAAAACTGACTCACCGCATTTGGAACAACCGAGTGCTTCTAGTAATAGCATTTGTCATCCGCTGCCATTGAACCGATAACGTCATCAATTACTAAGATGTTTCTTTGGTTGGAAGTGTTTTGCATACTAATGAGACACTGTATGAGTATTATCCAACTTAATGTGTCGCCTAAGTCTCTTTGAGCAGTCAACAATTTAATCAGCTGGGAGGACAGGAAGTGGGTGAGGCTATGTTGATGATTAGAATTTGAATATTGTTTGATGAAAAGATCTGTTTGGACTCAGAAATATTGATCGGGCTGTCAGGAAGACTTGCAAATGTGAAATCATGGAACAAATTTACCTTCTGTTTATTTATAACATTGACATTTATAAACAAAAAAACACATCCTGCCCAAGACACAATACAGGGCATTGACCAGAACAGACACAAGCTTAAATTTATTATTGTAAATTTATATTTGTGTGAGCTCATATGTATGTAAGGACATAATACTTAAATAAGATGGTCACCAAGGTCTGTGTCATCTTTTATATCTCAGTCTAAATTGTATTGATGTTAAATGGATGCCACACACATAGGATTAAAAAATAATTTTAATATATGGTTTAGGTCATTTGAAAATCACACAGGACAAATAGGCATTACCCTGTTGCCCTTCATGAGTTGCGCGTGATGTGTACAGCATCTTTCTGGACTGATACCCGATGACCTTCAGATGGATGTAGTCACCACAAGAGGACAATATTACACCACCCGCTTTTCTCTAAGTGGTTAAACGTGACTATATATCCGGCTCCCGCTTTTTTGTGTAGTTTCAAATGTCAGCTTTGATCAATATTGTTTTTCATTTATCATCTAGAGGAGCGAGATGAGAGTGATGATGTATGATAGCGCGAGGTCTAACACAATTTCTGATGGTCAATTTAGAGAGGGTAAAAGAAAATAAAAAAGAAACAGCCATAGTACAGCTTCAGAATAAAATGGATGATATCAACAAAGCTGCTCGATTTATCTGATGTGTTTGACATGCTTCACACAACAATATATATATATATAAAAAAAACGATATAGTGTGTACTGTATGTACTGTAGGCAGCTCTATGTGCCGTGATTCCATTCTCAAGAATAGTCATTACAGCGAGATTAGCCTCTCATCCCCTCTGAAATAGGTTATTTCCAGAGTAGTGGATGACACACACAGTTGTGATTTAGAAGGTTAAATCTCTGGCTACATAACAACACAAAGGTCACAAGACTGTCCTTTGGTTTGAGATATGATTGTGCGTCGAGATGCAGTGCTGTAGCTATGTTTAAATGACACAGGGACAATTGTGGGGTGACTCTATAATACATATTCTCTGTCAAATCTCAACAGACCCCTGCTTTTGTTGACCCTATGCTGTTAACTACAGAGGCTCTTCCGAAGAAATAATGGCTTATGGAGCCATGAAGCTTAGTTGGAACACAGTTGTTGCTGCTCTTGAAGCACAGGCAGGTTTTGTTTTGAAAATTCACCCACAAACATGGTCAATATTATGCACATATCATAGAAAAGTTTTTGCACATACAGATAATTGTCTCACAATGAATAATTAGATGACCAGGAGAGCTTTGTGCAAGTACAAAATAAGCATGCTAATGGGAATCCTGGACCTATCTAGTCTTTTTCCTGAGGGCATTTCATCCCATGCTGTGAAATCATGCTGCTGATGTGTTGTTGTTGACAGTTTTCTAAATAATGTATTCCTGTTATTTGGGAACAACTGTCATCCTTGCAAAGAGAATACCGCAGCTTTGTTATTAAAAGTATTGCTTCCATACCTGCATTTCTTCAATTTTTATCCATTTAACAAAGCAAAATATATTTACATCAGATGTGTAGGTTGGTAAATTATCACTGTACCGATGAATGCCTGTTTATTTAAATCTGTATACAGTTTTTTCATGTATTACAGAAGAATTTACTTCACCATTATTCTTTTGAGCGCTAAACAAAGCTAACTTTGAACCTCGCCATTCCTCAACATCAAAGCCATTTTTTCCCATTGCGTTCTAATGATGACAATACATCTCACATCCCTTCCATGAAGCATGTGATTTATCTCTGCAGTCTCCCATTCAGAGTTGCCAGATTGTAATTCATAAAGCTGTTGTTTGTGTGTTTGTAAAAAAAGGGCTGCAAAGCTTAACAGAATGCTATCCATACTCATTAAAGTGATAGAAAGATCAGTCATTTTGTTTGCTGCAAAATAGAGCTTGCTTTTTGTGTCTCCTCTTGGTGAAGCAGCCCTCACTTCAGCACTCTGCACTCTGAGATGAAATTTAAACACATGTGGTAATTATAGAGCACCTGTTTTTCCTTGCAGGTGAAATGTAACAACTGCTTTTAACATATTTTACACTTTGCTTTCACTTTTACCAAACCAAAACGCTTGCACATTTAAGAATAGCAACAATACAATACAGTTTGAAGTAAAAAAAACACGACTTTAAAATCCTTACAGTGTAAAAGAAAAATAGAAATACACATGCAACGTCTTTCAGAGTTTTTATACACTAACTGAAATGGTCGGTACTTTCAGATAAATACCTGGTCAGTGATTGGTTGACCCTCCTGCAAAACATTTTATTCAATCAAAGCAACAACTTGTACATTTCATTGTAATGCCAACAGTCGCTTTGTTATCAAACCTAAAACATACCCATAACTGCCACTACTATGATACCATTGGTCCAAACCAGCCGCGTTTCAGTGGAAATCAAACAGCTCGGAAAGAGATAGGATTGAGTTCTAAGAGTTTATGACCTCACAGATTTCATGAAAATCCAGGAAGCAGTGTGGTTATTAGAATACAAAAGTTCTCATCATTCGTTAAATTCTGTGTTTACCTGTATTCAAGAATCATGCTGACATACCAAATCATATTTAGAATCATAAACTATGCCTCTGTCCTTTAATTCTCATTTTGCCTAGAACTCAAAAATAGAAATGTTACTTCATGTTAAAAAACAAACAATACACTAATACACATTTTTTCAGGTGTGCAAAGATGACTCAGGCTATGCAGTGATCTCTGTGTGAGATCAAGATAACCATTATTAGTTTGAATTGCCCCCTGGATTACAGTAACCTTCTCTTAAACACACACACAACCTCAAGCATTTACTCAGAGCTAAACTGATTTAAAAAGAATTTGTCTTTGCCTTTCCAATTTACCAATAAAATCAGGTTTGCCCCACAGATGACCTTGATGTGTAATGGAGACGTTCATGACGGTTACACTGGGTCACCACCGTCACCCGTGTGTTTTATCAAGGAAGTGCTGTCACTTGTAATCTATCGTCTTTACATGGCACTGCATTTACATAGCTTTTTCATTCATTTGGGGTTTTATCCTTTGACCTCAGAATTGATCACAGGTTTCCTAACAACTTATACAGTGTTTGGAAATCTTCCTTAATGCTGTTGGATAGTATAAAATTCCTGAGACACATGAATATTTAAAGAAATGATTGATAGTCTCATCAAAAGTGATTCTATTTTGACAGCTCATATCTTCATTAGTTTCCTATAATGAGTTCTACACAATCACTTTGTCAAAGAGGCTTTCTCGTTTTAGAAATGTGCCCTTTATATCATATTTAATTATCTTTCTCCTCTCAATTTGCCAGCACACACATGCACTTAAAGCCAGAATAAAAGCAATGTCCTTCTGCGGATCCTATGTCTTCTGGTCAAATATCACACTAAAAAGAGCACAATTTACTTAAGGAGGGGCTTTCATCTAAAACATGCAAATGAGTAAACAAGGCAGTGCATCATCAACCTTCATTCTCCCGAGAGTTAAGTAAAAGGACTCCAACACAACATGGATAATTGCTTGCCACAAATAGCCCCTTAAAGCATTTTTACTGCTCTTGACAATGATTAATATCTCACGCTGATGATGTACTGAATTATGTTGATAAAACAATGACGTTGGGCTCAAATCCTTTTCTTCCCCTCTGATAGATTTTGTCTAGTCATTATCACAAACAGTGTTACCTAGGCTGAAAAGGGCTGTACCTGTCGTCTGCTGCTTTTGTTTCAAGCCTGTTATCGCACATCTCTATTGCCTCCTTGGCCTGCTGTTTCAACCTGGAATTAATCACTGTCAAAGAGAAAAAAGCTCCACAAAATATCCAAGGTCAGAAGTCTCTATGGTTCTCTCGCAAAACCTCTTACATCCTGGAGGTATGAGAACGCACAGAGACAAGCCAAGTTTTGAGATTTGGAAGAACACCAGGCAAATACAAACAAATGTGATTCATAAGTGACTGCTACATGTTGAAGCATTACTGCAATTTTTTGTGAGGCTTTGGGTTGTCTGTCGTCCTCTTTGGCTTGACAGATTTCACAGGGAGTCTGCTCTGCTACTACACCTTCTGACACACACTTTTTTGTGACTGCCTCTTTCTATATTTTACACAGCGTATTTACAATAGCGTTATGAACCACAGATGGGGATAACAGAATCATCTCGTAGGCTAAAATTGTCAAGGCTCCATAAAACTCCAACTTTCTGTATTTGTTGGTTTCATTTCATTATTTTTCTTTGGATTGGGTAAAATATTACTGTCAAAGTTCCCAGTCACTGTGACAATAAAATATAGCTAAAAATGCGGTGAGAGAAATCACTACCTATTGCAGTGAACAGCAGCGAGAAGACAGATAATCGCAGAGTGGTTGCTGTTGTACACTCCTTTTATTTCTGGGTGACTTCTTACAAATGTAGCCCAGTCCCAGAATTGCAATTTGCTGCAGGAATAAACATGAAGTGCATTGTGCCGTGAAGCCATTGTATCCTCACCGTTGTTGTGTGAACAAAGAAAGCCAGTGATTGGAGCAACAGCAGCACGTACACACTTGAACAAATATTCACCAGGAGCTTACAACATGGTCAGTTATTTAAGAAAAGGCAATTATCGCTTTGCTTATATCACTGGTGAAAGTCTTTAGTGGATCCTCTCTCCTGATGTTTTGTTTGTGCTCATAACCACTTGTTGTTTGTTGACCCACTTAAATAAACAGTATCTATTTCATTGTGGTCACTTGTTTGCGCTGTCTTTTCCCAAAAGTCAGGGATTCAAATAACACAGCGCTGGCCAAGCTCCTGGCTGCTCGCTCTGTAACTGATACTTTGATAGTCTGTTGTTTCATGTGTAGATTTTGATCCTCACTGGTGTCAGTTGTGCTGGTAATGCTATATGTCACAAGTGGATGTGGTTTTGATTGGTTCGTTTTGGCTGGCTGTTCCTAGCTACTGCTTACATAAACTCAGGCCCAAGCATTTTATGCAAAGCAGAGGCTTTTATTGCAGCAATGGCCTACTTTCATAAAAGCATCTATGAATACTTATCATGGCTGGCATCATAACAAGAAACTCAGAAATTAAGATATACACAGTGTTTCATTAACACATAAGTAAGTAGCCCAACCAGACATCAAAGCAGCCCGAAGAGGCCTCTGCTAATAAAAAGACAAAATAAATCTAGGTTACCAGCACACATGAATTTCTTATGCAGCTCTTTTATGTAGGAGTGTGACACAGTGATTTCAGATAGAGGAGCTGATTCTACAAGTCAACATTGACAAGAGCAGACTAAAGGATACACAATCCTGTGCTTAAAATATATCATGTGCAAATGTGCTTCATTAGTCCAGCAGTGAACATCCCTCGGGCAGCTTTTAACAGTAATGTTGTTTACCTGCCAGTCAATCACTGGAAAGTGCAAACATTACCTGTTTAGGTGTTGTTAATGCTGCCCCCTCTACTAATGACATTACTGGTGTCAATTACATATTTTTCTTTGTCATAGCACATGGCTGGGTATCAGAAAACCCCAACACAGAAACAAATCTATAACTTCTAATGTTCACATTTTTATTAAGCCTTTCAACATATACAGACAGTTAAATTGCAAAAGAATGTATGATCTAACATGCATATTTTCATCTAAAGAAAAAGTGTCAGTGTATATGCTCCAGTAGCGAAATAAGATATTTGGCCTGAAGTGATGAATGTTACCTTGGCTTGTGTTTTGCAGCTAATGTGTGTGCTGGTGCATGGGTCTGGCTGATGTAGTTCACCTTCTTTTTGTTTCTGTGGGTGTCCAAATGGCTTGTGTTAAGCCCTCAACCAACATAAATTTAGTAATGCTACCCATTATGGATGTGACCTTGAAGGCACCAAAAGTTGTATATGTTATTGTAAGAGCATGAAAAACAAACAGTTGTGCATGTTCATACTTCCATTCTTTGCACTTTTAGAGTAATAAGTCATGTCACTTTCTAAGCTGGGGTGCACGGTAGCGGAGTGGTTAGCGCTCCCGCTTCACAGCAAGAAGGTCGTGAGTACGAATCCCGGCCGACCCAAAAAAACATAGTTGGCCGATTGTAGCCAACTCAAAACATCATTGGCTGACTCTGGTCTTTCTGTGAGGAGTCTGCATGTCACCGTGGGTTCTCTCCGGGATCTCCGGCTTCCTCCCACCGTCCAAAGACATGCATGTATAGGTGAATTGGTGGCTCTAAAGTGCCCCTAGTGGATGAATGTGAGAGTGAATGGTTGTCTGTCAATGTACGTCTAAGTGTCAGCCCTGCGACGAACTGGCCACTGTCCAGGGTGTACCCCGCCTAAGGCCCAAAGCAGCTGGGATAGGCTCCAGCCACCCGCGACCCCACAAAGTGGGATAAGCGGTAGAAGATGAAATGAAAAAAAAAAAGAACTTTCTAAGCGACACTGTCTTCGGCATATAAACTCATTCTCTTCGTCTGTCCCTCTCCTTTTGCTTTGTTTCTGTGTCTCAGCGTGCATAAGTGTCAGAAGCCCTCCCCACTAGCTTTTGATTTATTAATTTTATCTTAGTCTGTCATTACAGCCTCTTGAAGAGAGCACTGATGGCCCAGTATGTTGAGTCTATCACCAGACAGAGAATCGCTGCATGTCCACGAGTGTCATGAATATTCTCTGACAAGCTGTGGCCTGCAGGAGCTTTACTCTCGATGAGGCAAGACAATATAAGAAAGGCAGGGAATTTGTTTACGGCTGGATCCGTTCTCCCAGTCCTTTTGACAAAATCATGTTTAATAGTGAGAATTTTCTTGTCTACCCTCTTTTTCTCTTCATAAACATAGATGTCTTTGCAAGTCCAACATATGTCTCAGCAGATGGCTGTCCTGAGCGTGACCCCCTCTGAGGAGAGAGTATTAGGACAGAAAAGCAACTCAGAGGTGCAAGCTTTAGGACAGAAGAACAACCTGTACTTGCAAAGTAAGTCAGAGAGGTTTAGGCTTTGATATCACAACAAAAGAAAAAGGTAACATTTTTAGGACAGATTTTTCTTTTTTTTATTCACGTTGGTCTGAAAGAAAATCAGTGAACACAAGTGAGTCTTATTATGTAAATCATTATACTGATTCCATAGATGAAAATACATTTATTTTTGTCTTACTTTATTAACGTTTTGAATAAATGTTGTCTCCTACAGTGATCAAATCGGATCTATAATCCACTTCCATTTGGAGCATAGCCCAACATTTAGTTTCTAGTGGGTCTTTATTATCTCTAACGCAGAGCCCTATACAATACTTGTCTCACCGGTACAACCCTGCAACAGGTCACATTTAGGTTTACGAACTACACAAACATATAGCCAAGTGTTGCTTTTACAGAACAATTTTAATGTAGCTTCCTTAGAGCCGTTCTATACATTAACATTTTCTCAGAAGCCTTTTAGACGTTTTACCAGAAACATCACTCTTTCATGTGGTTCTTTGCATCTCTTACCTTGTGTGTATTGTGTGTGTATGGTGCTCTTGGTTTACTTATCCTCACATGAACTGAAACTCTAGAACAGAAAAGTGGCCATTTGTGAAGGCAGTATGTCTCCTTTGTGCGTGCTTCAGTGTGCATTTGAGTAGACCAACATACACACTGTAACAAGGACATATTAGTCCATTTAGGCACATTGGCTTACTCCTAATAATTGCTTATGGCCTTTTGTTGCTCAGTGCCCTTGAGTTACTTATTACATTCAGAGCATTCATTCAGTCTTTTACCTACAGGTTAAAATATAGATTTGAGATCCTTTTTTCCTTCGTTCCTTCCTTTCTTTTTGACACTTTTCTACCATGAGCATTTCTTACTGGTTTATTTTAATGAATACCCTATCAAGGCTCAAATTACAAGACTTTCATGTGTGGCACCAGAATTCATGTAAAAGACGGAAAGTTTATGGAGTTTAGGGGAACACAGTTATCTCGCCTAATCATTGTTTTGTTTTGTTTTTTGTAAGTTTTGTTAATGCACCGAAAGGTTACCTGAGGTGAGAACCAAACCAGCCCCAGCCCAGAAGAGCCACTGGCCCTAATGAAATATTCAACAACTCACCAAATACTGGTAGGAAACAAAGGAGACAGAGATAGCCACAAGTGTGATGTCATCGTGTGGCCCTGAATGCAGCTCAAAATGTCAAATGTACTTAAGAAAAAGAAAGTACCTTAAGAATACACATATCTGCTGATCAGCTCCTCTAAACACAAACAGTGTCAGTGTTTAATGTCTGGCCCTCTCCCACTGTGGTATCAGCTGTCGTTTGGAGATAATGTCTCAGATGTTTCCATACCTTTGCCTGTACCCATGCATTCACCACACTGACACAGATACAATGGGCAAGAAGATAGACCCAGTGATATCCTGGCTCTCCTATTCAGCTCTTGTCCTGCTCTCAAAGACTCGATTATGTGTAACCCAACACCCGGCCAAACACCACAAACTTGGACCCATTCGCCACTGTTTCCGATGTTTCCGACCTTACACAGATAGCAGTGCTATTTATCCACACATTATTGCCAGCCACATGTGGGATAGACAAGATGGTGCAATTAATCTGTCAAAAGCCTCCCGGCAATGGGTTGCAGCAGGGAATCAGACAATCCTTCTCAGTTGCTTGCAACGTCGCAGCCTTTGATCAGGAATCAGGTTAGTCTTTATCTGTAACAACACAGATAGGATTGCTCTCAACGACATCTTGTCTCTGTGAAAACCAAGTTGTGGTCGACTCACCCGTTTCAACGTGTTTTTTGCATTAATCTTTAATCTGTTAGTTGCTTGTTTGAGTTGAGTGAAAAAAGGCATTGATCTGGCTTTGCAAATGGTAGACTACTAAAAACTAGAATTAGGTATTTTTCTGTAGAATGTTTTTGCAGTAATTTTGCACACTCTTTCAGTTCAAAAGTGAATGCACTTATGTTTAACATATAGTATGCCTTTGACATCACAAACACATAATAGCCCCCTAAGACATCCTTACTATGTGTATAGCTACCATGAGTGCTCTAGGGGTCTCAGAAGAAAACAAAGAAACACACCAGAAACCCTTGAGAATAATGTTTTAACTCTTTACCATGAACTATATTAATCTTACCCAACATGTTACACCAGATTACACCATCCAAATCTAAAACTACTTTGCACTTGTTCTTGCTGCGGTACACGATTTGATCTTACCATAAAGTCATTCCCCAAAAAGATTAAGTTAAAGCAATACATTATGCAGTCTCTCATGAAATATAATAACATTGTAAGCATTACTGAATAAAAAATATTCTAGTAACTAATGGGAAGATGAAGTCCTGGTTTGTTCTATGTGTTTACTTGTGGGCTCTAGCTGAAAGGAAGAAACAGCACAGTGAGACTATTGGCCTTATGTTCACCTTTAGCTGGAAAGCTTGGTACTGTTCAATATTCAGATAGGCATACACATACAAAGGCCATTTTATTATATTTCCAACCTTGTTTATTCTGAATACAATCTGCTAAAACCCTTTGAGGAAATGACTGGCAGCCCACTGTTGAAATATAGTGTAGATCTACAGATGAGATATACAAACCCCATATATAGTAGACAAATTGATTTCTTATCAAGCTTAATCAAATTTAATTGGCGTTTGCCCCTTAAATTTCCATCTCCTATCGTCACACAGCTTAGTCATTGGACTTATCTGGCTTCTTTCACACTTCCTGATACAGGCCTAGCAGCTTTATTGGAGCGTCATGGTTATTATTTAAATCGCTTCATTGTCATACTATTTCCCTCACCAGCATCAGAGGACCTCCCACTTGCCCGTTCAGCCTTTTTGAACAGATAAAATGGAAAATCATGGGAGAATATGTATAAGAGAGGTGAACTGCTCAAAAGAATTGGTGGGGAAAACATAAATGACTCCTCTCACTCCTGTCTGCCTTGTCCCGACATTGCCCTTCGTCTGTCCTGGCTGTTCTTTCCTAGAATAGTTCTCCATGACTAATGATAATTAGTAAGTGCAGCTGTTGTATTTAGTAAAATTCTGGGATCTGGGTCTGGCCCTTATTCCATGTCCATCATGTCTCACAAGTGATTTAGCTAAAACTCATGAACCTGTCATTGTTTTTAGGGTATATAAAGATTTCATCTGAAATACTGAGTCCTTGCTCCATACTACATCGGCTGTATTGTTGTGTCCTGTCATCTCTTTTATGGACATATTTACATTAGAATATTGGACAAATGTAAATAAATAAATGAAGCGCAGAGGAAAAAATAGAGAAGATTACATACTACACGATACTTACTCAGAGACGTGGTCCAGACATTATATACTTATATATGATTTTCTAATCAAGGCCGATAAAAAGCTTTGGGAAGAAAAGTGTGAAGGAGAAGAAATAGGGACATTGAAATTTATTTGAAGAACATCCCTTCATGAGCCAAATAATTTTAAAGTGCTAATGGGAAATGCTGAGCTTCTGTCACTAATTTGTTTTCATAGTTTCTTATAACTAAAATATTTTGTGCCACAACTTTTGATCTAGTAGGCTGTGTAATTACTGTGCATGCATGCTTATATATAGATCTAAATGCAACACTCATGTCCAACATGCTTGTTGTGGATTGATGCTAGCAGCTGAGCTACTCGTTGCCCAGGTCACACTATGTACTTTCAACACACTACCTGGCATCAAAATATAATTAAACATGGACAGGTTCAATGAGCACTTCCCATCTGCCAGCAAAAAGGGAAATGACACGTTTAATATCCTGTTCATCGTAGTGTAGCAGATGTAAAATCTCTCTTAATGCGCCGACTGCCTTCAAGACTGAGGCACCGATCCAATTAGAGAAGAACTTTCATTTACAGAAACACCAAAATAAACAACCTGTCGAAAAGGCACTTCCTCAATGACAAACTTGGTGGCTAAATGACAATGAAAAGCTGTGAAAGTGTACGGTGGCACAACAGCCGCTGCTGGGGGAAACTGCAACATTCATTTGGAGTGATGAAGTGATTTAATATCCACATCGTCTGGGCTGCTCTGTTCACTGGTGCCAGGAACAATTACCGTCATCAATAAATGATAAATGCCAGAAGTGTAGATAGCCTATTTCTCCACTGAGGAGTTAGATGGCTACGCTGATGGCTGTAAGACCTTCACCTCTATGACTGGTGATCAACAGTTGGAAAGTTCACAGGGTAAAAGGTAAAAGCAGGAAGAACAACATCTGTTTAACTAGAGTTGAGTTATTGATGGCGACTTTTCGTGTATGATCTGATTGACTTTTGCTTCACTTGGTTCCCCAAAAAGCTCTTTCCATGTCCAGTCATAATCAGAACGTAAACACTATATTTGCTTCACCTTGTAACCTTTTTTGAACCGTCATTACATGGTATAGTATATTACTGTGTTCTGTCAATGATGTGGGTCTTTAGAGACCAATGGCACCAGCAGCACTGATAGACTATATCATGTACCTGTTCCGAATGGCTTTTCCATTTCACTGCATTTTCTTCTACTTTTCCTGAGGCAGACATCATTGTAATACAGATATTTCAGGTCTGCTTGGTCATAGGGGAGGAGCAGTGTAGCAGTGTGGAGCTGTAGGTTCTGTTCACTGATTAATTTGCTCAGTCAAGTGTACGACCAATGACAAACAATAATACCCCCTACTAAGAAGAAGCAGAGTCATGATGAGTAAAAATGCAGTAATTATAAATATAGCCTCTGAGCGGATGCTTTAAAAAATGCCAATTCATTAGACAGCATGTAACTTCAAACAAAATGTGGCCCCAAGCATTTTTCTAGTTAAAACCTTCCTCACCAGAGAACTGTAGTACTTGTTCAAACGTCAAATGAATCTTATGCTTACAACTACACTGACAAGAAGCCCTGCCCCTGAGAGTTATGTGTCCTTTAGGAGCCAGAGCCAGAGCCAGAGGTGAGTGGTGCTTCTATGGAGCCAGACAACCACTGGGAGGATGTCAGCTCTGAACAAAGCATGTAATTACAACACAAGAGGCTACTGATTGGTTTCTGTTTTACACTGACAGTTAATTTTCGTGTCCTACTATACTCTGTAAGAACCCTGCCAAACCGTTTCGAGTTGTTATGGACAACTTAGGATTAAATAACATATGAATAGGACCTTAGCTGCTTCATTGAAGACCCGAGCAAGTGCACGTTACTTTTTCCTTGCAGCCCTTTCTGAACGGAAATTGTTTAAAATTAGCACAGTTTTTCATATTGACTTATCTAACAAACCATGAAGCTTTTGCCTCAAGATTTCAAATGTCTGCCATTGTTTGAAACTGTTGCTGAGTCTTATTCAGTGATCCATCCTTTAAACATAAAGATATTTGACCAAACAGCAATAGCCAAACCAAACTTCATAGAATCTTGGCAAAGTATTTAATGTGGTTTTTCATCCTTGAAACAAGCATCAGTGAGATTTGGACCTGGATGCTGTATTTTGTTGGATCCTACTTCTATTTTCCTAGGGTGTGCACCATTTGGACACAAAGCCTATAATTTGTGCCCCAGATGTGTGTCCTGTGCGTTGCCATTTCTGCCACATCGCTCGCCTCTGCGTGCAAGCTGCCGCCTCGATCCAGAGAGAGATATTTGTCATTTCAATCTATAACGTGTCTCAGTACATCTCATCTCACACAGGCTGTGGCTTAATGAGAACTGTCAAGTGTGTGTTCATTCCCAATACTTCCCGAGCCGGTCTCTCTATAGATGCAATATATAGAACACACCGGGTGCACATGCAGGCTTATATCCAATTCAGTGATCACCCGCTGAACTCAAGTCCAGACTGTGGCTTTCTAACTCAGTCTACAGGGTCTGACTGCATCTCCATCTAGAAATTAAAGTTAAATTTAATAATGCTCATTTACTGCATTGCATGTTTCATTTACAGTTCATACAGTTAGTAGCTTCATACAAACTGAAAACAAAAAACTGAAACTTGTCATTACGTGCCATCCTTCCCAAGCTGTAAATCAACCACACATTGTTATCCTGTTTATTGGGTAGAACATATTTCCTCCTTTTCATCAATTTTAAATGAAGCTTTATTTACAGTTCCTCGCACTGGGATGTGTAAATTACATTGTTCCCAACATTTCCACATTCAAACACGTAGGTTTCAAAGGCCATTATTCATTTTTAAAAGCAACTCCAATGATTCTGTTGAACACCAGAATGTGTACTGCTCGTGTGTGACATTTTCAATGACCACATTTTCCCAGTTTGGTAAAATATAGCGCTGTGGGTATTGGCTGCAGTGTCACTGAGCCTGAGGCAAATGTGCCAGTCCCAAACCCTGTCTGGCATTCTTTCACTCTCCAAACCATTTGGACAATAGGCTTGCCACTGGAATGTGTCCCTTGAAACACGTGTGATGTTGTAGTTGAGCACAGTTTCTGGTGGCAGATCATTAGGTTTTATGGTCAACATGACACCTACCTAATGCTGCAGCATGCCTCATTTGTAAATACATGTGGTGTAATGTCTCAGAATTGATTGATGCAAAAGTAAAAAAAAAAAAAAATCTCTCAAATGATTAACTTCATGCACTTCACATTTTATTTGAACACTTGTGCAGTCCAGGCCATTAACGCAGAACAGTGTTTCACTCTTCAGTCTTTAGTCAATCTCGAGTTTTCTCCAACTGACATGAAATATATGTAAAATATACTGCTTCTAGCTTTCTTAACATGTTTTGTCCACTATTGGGAAACAGATGTAACTCTTGCTGCCCTGCCATATGGACAGATTGATTGCAGTGCTGTACGTGAAGCAGAAACACCTGCACATACACATGGTTGGTCATTAACTGTTAACTACATGTAGAAAAAAATGAATCATGACACCACAATCAAAGCATTGCTGCTTTATCACATGATGGAATGCAGTTTAAAATAATATGAGTCGTAGATAAAACATATTCATGTTTGGAAGAATGTGGATCATGATTTTATTTCCCAAAGGTTTATTCTGAGTCTCTGGAGGCTATGTTGATGGACAGCTACACTGTGGGTTGTTTATGCTTCTACGAAATAGACTTCATTAGCAGGCGTCATACAGCTACAAGCAAAATCCGTGTGGGCAATTAAAGTGGTAATTGATCAAGAAACCTTTTTAATGAAAATCAGGAATATCCAGAAGCAATAACATTCTTTAGCTTCAGAGCAGTGTCACTCAAGGAAGAATTTGAAACTGAAAAACAAACCCCCAATGTGTAAGGATCTCCTGTTTTCACAATAGTACAATAGTCTACTTTTGCAGTGACCACCAAATGTGAGGAAGTTTCATTACATGACAATTTCTACTCCTGATGCAGTTTTATATTCTGCTGCGTTTTATAAAGACACACGTGAATCTCATTTCTTTTATTTCACATTCAGCCTATGTGTTGTGGAGAAAAGGGGGAAATTCAATTTCACCTCTATCTTCACACATAAAGTGAAATGAGATTACACATAACAAAACAGTGATGAATAAAAGGCATGTTACTGTATTAGATTTCTCCTGGTTTTGTGTGTATGTTCACTACATGTACAGATATGGCCCTACACAGTGACATTATAAGTGCATTATTCAGGTTTTAGGAAATGAAAAACATGTTGTGCTCTATGTGAATGATAATGAAAAGTCTGTCTGTGAATGATGTAGTTTTATTAAACCCAATGTTTCAACAAAATACCTGCATATGCAGCATCACAAGTCACACATGAACGTTCCAGTCTGCTCACTGGGGATTGGAACTAGATCGGCATTGCACTTGTTTGTTTATCTAAATGTATTTCTCTTCAGAATGCAGTTGTTGATTATATCAGTGTGTCATATGAGCAAGATACAAAGAACCATTATCAGTGTATGCAGGAGTACAATCTTCCAAAAATCAACCTGAATATAGTGGGAAGGTAACAGTTAATAAATCTTCTCCAGAAGGTGAGTAAAAACCAAAGAACCAAGCAGATCACGTGAAATACAGTAGTGTGTGTATTTGGCGTATCTAAATGTGGTTTATACTGTACTTCCTGCTCCAGACACAATCACTCACTAGCTGTCATATCTTGAAATTATAATTACACGCTGCTAAATGTGCCTCTTCACTAACATGCCACACTTTATCACACAGGACACATGCTGCATGAATCAGTAAAGCTTTCAAAGTTGTCATGGGGAAAAAGACTGTTACAGAAATTTGAATGATCGATTTTCATGTGTGTGACTTCATGTTTGACACGTTTGGTCTGCCCAGATGTTGATTCCTAAGGAGCTTTTTCCACTTTACTTTGTCACTCATTGAGTTTTCAATTGACAGCATTCTCCAGGAACAATAGGAGGTAATGACCACATCCTTAAACAGCAGCCATCATTTATAAACGGCCTAACAGATATCATCATCATTTTGATAACTGTGGCAGACCTCGCATCATTCACATCAAGTGCTGTAATTTTTTCTCCCTGGTATTTTCTCTGTCATTATCACATCCCCTCTCAACTATTAAGATGTATTTCAGGAGTGGAAATCTGCACTGCGCAGATCTGTATTCCTCGCTGGTTCCTTTCACTTATTCAGTATTCACAAAACATTTTGAATATACCATGAGGCTTGTGCTGCAGCTCGACTGCTCTAATTGCAGAGATATAATGTTCTTGGTAAGATTTATGAGCTATTAATCTGTTCATGTGGAATGATTCATGAGTCTCAGAGTAAGGAGACATATGATTAGAGTTATTCATTTGTCAAGGCCGGAGGAGACGTACGGCTTTAAGCTACAGATACTTCGGCTCAACTACAGACAGTGCTGAATACCTTCACTTTTTCCTGCATTCCTTTTGCTTTCAAAAGGCCACTGCGGTTTGGCTTCTAACCTGTTACCATGGCACCTAAGCTTTTTATCACACACTAGCATGGTAAACTATTTTCCAACATGGCAGAGTTAAATCTCATTATAATCATCCATTGTGCTGTTGGTGAGAAGTGTTTACCTAATTGTGCAGTGGTTTTATTCTAATATACATCCTCGTTTTGAAGCAAAATTCCAATTAAAGCACAATCCTTTTGACATGGCTTTGTTTATTGCAGTGTACAGTGGTGCTTTTTCAACAAACTTAATGCAATAGGGTACAATCCTCTGCCCCCTCTTCTCACTAAACTCGCTGGAACACAGTGTAACTTCACTGTTACTCCCTCTGGGATGAACACACACACCAGCTCCACAGACCAAGCATCAACACAAGCTCTGTTTATTGTTTTATTTATGGCACTAAAATATCAAGTTGCACTATTGCATTTGCATTTCGTGTTTATTCAGAAGACTGAAAGAAACTTCACTTTTTCCACAAATCATTTTAAAATAGCACTGATTGTTGCATGTATTCTTATTTCTTATAAAGTAATTTTCTTGGAAACAACATGTCAACAAACAAATCAAGTAAATATGAAGTTTCCTCTGTAGTCCTGGTCAGATCTATGCTGCTTATGTTTTCCTGTGGCGGCAGCACAGTATTTGCTTTTATCAAACCAATTTTTGTGCAAACAAGAAAAAAAACATCCTTTTGCCTTTTGTTAGCTTCAACAACAGCAAAGGACAATAGAATCACAAGGTCCTTTGCAAATTAAAGCACTTGAGCTTAATAAAGACCTGTCTTCTTGCTGTGATCCAATTCAACTCAGGAGTCAGGAACCAAGCATACGGTTATCCCATTGAAAATAGAATGCAGCCCTCTTTTATCCTGAGAGCGTATTTTATTGTTCCATGTCCATCACCGTGTCCTCACCGCATCAACTGACTTTGGTTTAACCCTTATTTGCACTTAACCCACTTAGGCCTTGATGCTTTCGTTTGCATAACACAATTCTATTTGTACATCAAATTAAAGAAAGAAGGTCAGGAGGTCCTTTTATAATCCAGATTTACCTCTACCTACCACACTCATTGAAGGTTAGACAAATGCCTACTTTCACTATTTTTTTACCTTTGAAAATATGCCACTGTTGTTAAAGTAGAGGCCCAATGGATTTCATTTTGTTTTCCTGCAATTACATGCATCCATGTACATTTTTTGTTGTTTTTGTGTGTGTGTGTCTCATTGACCTTTTTAAAAGCAGCCTTGTTAACACTGCTCCACTGAAGCATGCACACAATCATCGCAGGCAGCGAAGCCACTGTCTGCTGTCTGTAATTTGACCATATTAGTAATTACAGTTGTTACGGTTATTTTGTTTAAAAACCATTTTCAGAGTAAGCACCATAAACTGTTATTACCAGACATTTGCACTGTGATTTTATCTGCATTACGACAAGTGGAATGTCAAACATGGTCTCTGTATGAAAGCGTCATGTCCAGGAGGAACATGTCCACTCTTCTCTGCTGCCAAGACTTTCTCAAGAACACAGTCCAACAGTATTTGATATAGTCAGCTGTATCCACTGGCTCAAATAAAGACTGCTCATTGAACTCACAAAGACAACACAACAACATCAATTTCCTGTTCACTGTGAAAGGACATCCCATAAAGATAGTTCCATTAGCTGTAAAATAAAGACATTTGAATGCATTGCAGAAAAAAAAGTGTGCAAGTGATAATTTTAGGCTGTAATAAAGTAACCCCAAAAGAGCAGTGGTGCTGGAAGTGAGGACACGCTGGGACCGAGAAGATAAAAAGGATCAAAGTGTCAGGAAGTCAGCCTCATATCCTGTGGGTAAAAGTGCCTACCTCACTTCATTTTGGAGCCAAACGTCTTACAATTAGTGTGATGTTGAAAAGAATTAAGCTTTTACGCTGTGATAAAACCTTCAACACTGCACTTTTTGCCGCTCTCAGTCGACCAAAAAGGTCCTGGATTAACATAGCCTTGCAAAGAAGCGTGAATTTATAAAAGTCAGTGCATTGTATGATCAAACGCACAAGAGGAAGGGCCTATAAATAATGTTTCAGAAAGACTCGGTTGATATTTCGGCTGCTTGTTGCCTGACAGTTGGCTAACTAACAGTGACTGCTGCAGGTCGGCGTGAGCGCTGGTTGTGCGGCGGCTACTGCAGGCAGCTTACCTTTGTGTAGACTGAATAGAACATCTGTGATCTAATAATATCCCTGGGAACATGCATATTTCATGTGTTTTTACAGCTATTTCTCAGACCTGCTTTGCCGAGTGATTTAGTCGTACATTTCGATGTCACTACATACCTTTCATTTCCTGTTCAAATTACTGCTCATGTTTAATTCACAGTCGAAACATACATTCTAATTTAACCGTGATAAATTATTAAAGTAAAAGATGATAGATGACCGCTAGAAACATTAGTTCTGCAACTTAATCATGCATTAGGATTCAATGCAGAAAGTAAACTGCACATTTGGCCACAATAATATCAATGACATAGTGCTCCACTCCGATAGATTTGCCCAGACGTTGATATATTGAGGATTATCAATTGCACTGCGTAAGAAATGAGTGTGGCAAGGAATTAAACTGAGACATCAGACAGCACATTCACCACCGAGAAGAGAAATAATCATTTTGTTGGTGTCATTTTTAAAGTATACTATTGATTTATGAAGCTGTATAAAACTTAGAAAGAAGCCTGTGATCAATTTGGTTGTAACAGACAAATTGAGTACTTCATCAACCCACTTACTTAAAGCTATATGCAGGATTGTCACGAAATATTAAATTCATCCTTAAACGATAGGAATCCTTTTATCTCCCGCTCATGTCCCTTTTGGAGGTGGGTTTATCTACAGAATAAATGCTTGGATTTAACAATTTTACTCCTTTATTTACATGGGAGGGATGTCTTCAAATGTGTAGCTGTCAGCCAATCACACAGCTTTCAGATGAAATAAAACTTCTAGTGATGACCACTAAAAGAAAAGATGGAGTATAGTCATTTTGGTTTTGAAACATTCACCTTGAACTTTTGTACATTATACCTTTAACACAGTGAACATGATGGAGCAGTCAAAGTAGCCCAGCTGTGACTGTTCAACTTCACATAACTTAATCCTGGCTGGATATGTGTGTTACATATGAAAAACTAAAATCTTTGAAAGAAGACTCAGGAAAGGTGTTCAGGTTTTTTTTGCCAACACCTCTGCTCCACTCACTAGAGTTCTTCAAATCACAACTTAATGACCAGCACACTCATAATGGGAAACCTCAGCAAGTAGTATGTCAGTGTAAGGCCAGATTTAAAATTGTGGCTTTTCATCATTTGCTGTGCTCTGTGAATAGCTTCAGCTGGTACGTCAAAACATTAAGCACGCTGCGGACTGTGCATTTCCAGCTGCTCCACTTCCCCTTGAGATCCTTGCTTGGCGTAGCATCACAGGCATCATCCCACTTGCTCAAGGGAATTGACAACAGCGATTAGACTACGTCACATCAAACCAAGTTGCCACCGAGAAAGCTGTCAACATTTGCAATGTGAGTTACCAAGTCTTATTCCACAGGTCACAGAACTTATGGAAGACTCCAGATGGCATTAACATGATGCACTGTCATAAAATAATGTTTACATTTGTTTCTATTTTATGCTTGTTTCATCATCTCAGAATCTGTTTTTGTGTGAATGTGTGAAGCACACATTTAGCACACTTCTGATAGTTAAATGACAAAGGTTTGTTTTTAATGTTACACTGCAGAAAGTAGCTGCACATATAATAAAAAAAGAATATAATGTGTGGTGTCTTAAATACTGAGTAGCATTACAACTGCAGTGGTATATGAGAATACATTGTATTCAGGTTTCATACAACATATGTCACATAATGGCCACCAATGCCATAAGAATTTCTATTTATAGTTAAAAGCAAACTCAAAATGTAGACATTGTATGAACAGTAAAAGAGGATGTAGTGATATTTAGGTGACATTTGTGAGGTTGTGATGTGCATGGATGTCAAGGCCTTAGTGTCCTGGCACTATCAGTGTCCTCATTTCATTGTTGCAAGTGCTGTAGTTTACCATGCCAGACACAAGCAAATTAAACTGACTTCATCATTATCATTATTATATTGTTTGCTGGAACAGAAAAGAGCACATTTTCTAAATTTGCAGAGAGCTCAGCTATCTTTGCCATCAGAATTGTTCCTTTTTTCAATCACATCCATCTATAGAGTAATTTATAACAATGTGCCATAGAACAGACACAGTGCCATCTGTTATGCTGTCTCCAAATTACAGGCCTATGAACAGGTGGCGTAAACTGGAACTAAGCCCATACATTGATAGGGCTCACAGTGAAGAGGCAGACATCAGTGTGTCATGTACCTGTGGTCAGTCTCTGTTTAATGGCCACGCAATCGTGGCTTTTCTGGTCATAAATCTCAATGTGATTATCCATACTCTACAGTCCATGTTGTACATATAAGGCACTAGTGAGGATGGGCTCTGTATAAGACACCTAAAGGTAGCCTACTAATGATGTCATGAATCATGGGGAGATGATAATGATGATGAGAATCATGGTGACAGAAAAGGAAATGGTGATGATGACAATAGCACATGTTTGAGGAGTCATCACAGCGACTCACAGAGAAAATGGCAGTGAAAGTGATTTGTAACAGACGATGGTGTCACATCAACCTCACATAACTACTGTACAGCTGTAAGCACAGTCACTCAACATTGTGTTTGTGTGTTTAATGGTTTGTTACAGTAATCAAAGGTAGCATATGGCAAGGGCCATGCTGCTTTGCAAGTACTGTTAAGAGAAACACAACACAGCCTGGAGCATATTTAGATTGAATAACTTACGTGAATATGAACACTGATTTCTTGCTGTCACTTATGGTCTAGTAAGCCCTGTTAGTTGCTATGTAAATGTATGTTAACCTACCCAAAGAATTGATTCTTATAAAGTATACATTCTTATAGGAACACAACTGGTTGACTTTCCACATCTAGCATTTTGATGCAAGTGGTGTCTGCCATATTCTAGCGTTTATCGCTTTTATGGAAGTGCTTTTTTACTGAGGGATGATGCAGGGCTGTTCACTTAGCTGTGACTGTGGGGACCATTAGTGCAACTATCTAAACACACCTGGGACTCTGACTGCTGCAAAAACACAAAGCTGTCTCTTTCAGGGCAAAGACAGCCTCTCTCTTACCCACACACACACACACACACACACCATACACACTGTGTCACGAATTCATAATGCCTAAGGCTTCTATTTGCATGCATTACATATATCCTCTCGCTTTGCTTTTTCTTTTACCATGTTCCCTGTGACAAAGAAGGGACATAGAAGAGAAGGCTAATTATCTACACCACAGAGAAAGACCAGGCAGGTTATGAAAACATGGCCAGTTCTAATGTGAAATATAATTACCATCCACATCACGTGCATTAATAATCAGGTATAGTGCCAAGGTTGTGTTGTGGTGAATACTTAATTCTATGTGACAGAGACAGTATAATTGTAAATGTCATGTGCTTAGCCAGACCTGACACTGGGAAGAACTACTTCTGGAAATGAACATGGTTTAGAAAGTCAAATCAATGTCACCGAGCTTCTATTGGAACAGCTTTTGTGATTTGCCAGTGTGAAATCTCGTGAGCCTTTTCATTATTTGGGTGAGTACCTTTGTGTGTGTTGGGATTTATTCATTTTGGAGTGGGATGATGAACAAAGCAGCAAAGGTTTGGTGCAACAGAGGCACAGTAGGATTGATGTGGTGAAAGAGCTCCGGATCAGTCAGCTATGTTTTGTTACTCATTGTTAGAGAGTCACTCACTGAGGATTTGGAAGGAAGACAATCTAATATTACAGAAAATGTGTAGGTATACTTGAGAAAACACTCAAGCAAATGTATGTTGCCTTTGGTATATTGGATTTTAAGAAGAGTAGGTGAAATAGAGTCCATGGGGAGATATACAAATACATACACATAATAATGACTGTTAGGAGAGTTGTAATATGGGATTTGTAATGTTAAAAATAATAATTGAGAAGTGGCCCTAAACTAACTAATTTTTTTTTTTTTTTTTTTTTTTCAGAAGACAAAAAGAAAACAGCTAATAATTCAAACCAACCAACAGCTATTGTGTACTTGTACCATTACTGAGTGTTAGGTTGGATAAGCATCTTAACCAGAAACCTGTACTGTCTATTAGATAATAACATTACACAATAAGGAAAGGGCACAAAAAAGGTTAAATTGTGATATTATATTAAAATTGTTGGTGTGAAGAGCATTATCTTATGTTTTTGCCTAATTCCACTTTTAAAGAGATACTGATCCAATCCTTAGCCTTGATATTTGCATAAATGCTGACTGCAATGGTCAGTGCATGTGCCTTCAGATTTCTGTGCATGTGGATAATGCACACACGGACCACTTTGGGACCATGTGTCACCCCAATCCGATTCAGTATAAGTAATGTGAACTGTCAAAAATATAACATATCTGGCAAGAATCTGAATTGAGCACCATGGCTTCCTATGTATTATATATGAGCTTATCAAGGCACTGCACACATACTAAACCTTAGGGAAAAAAACACCATACAAAAGCATCCTGACACAACAATTATACATTCTGCATTTATACTTCCCAAGTCTAAATCCTATAGGCTGAAACTTCACTAAATACTGACAGCAATGTTTTTGAACAACAATCTTTTCTGTAACGTCACAAATGTCTTCAGAGAAAACAGTTAAATCCCATTAATAAAAAATTACACACAATTTCAGAAAAAAACATCACTGTTACTCGTAAAATACTAACATGTCTCAAAGATTTTTTTATTTCATACAACACCATAACGTGTCTAGTTCCTATTTTCCACACGACCCATCAAAGCACATACTATAGGCAGATTTGCAGTCAACACGGGCCTTTTCTGAGCCAAAAAAACCCATAGTACTACTTTGGGAGGCCTTACTAAAGCATAAAACATTTCCTCTTCAAATGGAATGAGGTGTTTTGATGATCCCGGCTGAACTAGAGTACAGATTTGATTCCCTTGAATCTTGTTTATCACTCTCTGCATGTTGATCATGTTGATCAAAGGAGAGAAGTAGTTGCACAGTGGGCAGCTCTTCAGGTGGCAAGAGTGTACAATTTAACAACTTTCTCTGTATGAAGGCTTTGGTGTTGGAATCATTACAACAACTGGAGAATGTGTTGGTCCTTATTCATTCAGGATATCAATAGGGCAGCTCTTTTTTGTGGTTCATAAATATGTAGCTATGTCTATCTTTGTGATCGTCAAACTGAATTTAGTATGCTAACTTCTGTGGCTTCATCAACCCCTTGCAGGTTTATATGGGAAATGTCACAGTTTATTGGTCTATTTTTCTGTCTATGGTTTATTTTGTTATAGGTAGTATTATTATACACATAATGGCACCTCTCGGATAATAACTCACATCTTATTGATATAAAAGTTGTGAGTATGAAAGCCAAAAGGATATTACTTTAGATGAGATAATCACAAATAGAATTAAATGCAGTATGTAAAAAGAATCTGTAACAATGGATATCAAAAGTTTAAACCCGAAGGCCATCTTTTTGCATATAAAACCCACACTTACAGCAACGGTAAAAAAGGCAAAGCTGCTGAATTTAGACAAACCAGACACAGACAGACACAGTTTTACTGAAAAGCTTAGTCATTGCTGAAGCTGAGTGAGACACAAGATCCAAAGTTGCCACTTTATTCAGCAGAATCTCTTGACAGACTTGGAAAATGTCAGTAACCACCACATCTAATTACTTTTAACTGGAATACAGAGGGGAATCAAGTTTAATTAACTGAGATAAATTGTTCTAATGACAAGAACTTAATTTGTATCTCACATTGCTATTCTTCAGCTGTTGGCTTATTTATGAAAGATGTAGCTGTTTGTTTACTGCAATTGGTTTCAAAACTGATTGAAGTTGACATTTGAGCATTATGTCACAATTTCCCGTGGATTATTATGTGATTATGAGCCAAGAGCTGGCACATCATCTATAATATATAATTACACTACCTAATTGTAATCATCTTGTTATATACATTGGAGCTTAGTAAAACTGACAGGTGACTGGCCTCACGTCTTCCTGAGGCGAGGAGCATCCTGACTAACTTATGTAATCAAAAGCTTTCTTATGGCTTTTCACCCCATTATTCTGAAGTGAACCCCCCTGACCCCCCCCCTGTGGACACTGTGCTGTCATTGCTCATGGTTCAAGCTTGTTTTACAAAATAGAGGCTTCACACTGCGATGATGATACTAGCGTGACCTGTTTCAGCATCATGTGAATACAAATATAGAGAAAAAATATGCTTATTAAATATTTGTGTGGCATAGTCTTGTCTTTTTGGCCAGTGCTGTCACTCAATGATGATCTAGCTCAGCTGTAGAACTGTGTGTATGTGTTTGTTTTTGCATGTTTTTCTCCTCGTCCCCTGAGAGAGGGCAGAGGGGTGCACTGTGTTATACTCTGTGACGTGAATGCACAGTGGAGTCCATGACCTCCAGCTATACACTGTATTGTGAAAGGTCAGGCACAGTGCATGTGTGTGTCTTCAAAGGTCTTTTCTTACATTTTGGCAAGGATGGCCTGTGTAAGATTCTTAGGGTCAAAACATTAGAAAATATAATGTGCAATGGCATATCTCCTGCAGCAGAATACAGTGAAATGTAGTGTTTATTTAAACTAAATTGTGCCGGTTTAGGCAGAAGAAAGCAACATATTGTAATGCATGGGGTTTTATGATGCATTTGTAATCTCCTCAGTCTGAAGACAGATTACATGCAGCTCTCATCTTAAATGACATATTTTTATTTATATGAGCTTTAATCTAAAATGATAAATCAAATGGGTTCAGATGTGCAATGTCATTCCACAACATATAGAAGATCATTTGATGCAGAGATGCTTGTCATTTCTAGGTGAGGAGAAACCAGTAATTTAAAACCAGAATAATATTGTTATATTATTTTGCTGTCATATATGAGACACCTAAGGAAAGAATGAAACAAAACAGATTGGTCATGTTAAGATGGGGCTCTATAGCTGACACAATGATAACTTAAAAACACATACAGATGTTAGAGCACCTTACACATAGAATAACAGCACAATATTTACTTACAGTGAGGATATGTATTATAATGTACAACTTAATCATGGCTCAAAGATTTAATTTTTTAATAATAATCCTTAGAAATCCATCGGCACAGTCTCATAAGGGAGAGTATGAAGTGTCCTTACAGTGTGTAGAGTCTGACAGAACCTGGGGAGGCTGGGTGCAGCTCTCTCAGTATTGATGCATGATAATGGTGTAAACTCCAGGGGAGAAAGGCAATCTCTACATGATCAAGCGCTTCATTGTACGGGCCGCCGAAAGTGACACCAACCCACAAGGTATAGGTCCAGTCAGATGGAAAAACATGCCTTTCACCTTGAGAGGTGACAGGAAGGGGCACACACACTAAAGTTCTCCTCTCAGTAATGTTGTGACAGGATAAACCCACTCTGCGCTGTAATGTCACTCAAGATGTTTTTCCGTGCTCCTGCTCACAGTCGCAGCACACAGCCACAGTATTTTATCAACATTTACTTTATCATATTTGTCATAGTTTTGGTTTTCCACCTTACATTAATATTGTTATGGAGGGATGTAATAAGATAACGAGTAGTGAGTCACCAGGCTGAGGGAAAAGTAAGGTCCGGTAAGAGTTTTTGTGCTTGGTATTTCAACAAACATTTCTCAGGTGGAATCATTATGTCTCAATTTTATGCATATGTTCGGTTGAGTGACACTGAGAATTGTAAAGTAATGTAATTCTTGTGATGCATAATACTCTGACTTTTCTAAATTTGAAGTAATCTAGCATTTGTTTGGGTTTCAGTCAGAAGTTCAGTTTAATACTTTTTGACTTCTGCCAAACTTGCACACACTAGTTAACCTTCATTGTTTCAGTTCCTAGCGCTGCCTGAAAAAGAGTTACCCATATGTCTGTGGATACTATCAAAGACAGTTATTTAACCCAGTATATTAAAAGTGTAATGTTTTGAGAGCAATTTAAATGAGTGATATTTACTTGTCCTCTTTATATAAAAGCAGCGCCAAGGGACACTAAAGAACTTACTATGCAAAATCATGAATATTTCATTTTGGTTAGCCATTTAGATGAAAATCTAATTAAATCTGTGTCCTTTAGGGAATATACACACAATGATTTTGCAATTAATTTCATACTTAAAGGCAGGGCACTGATAATCTCTGAGCCGACACTCACTAAAACAGCTTGTGATCAACACTTAATACGTTTACACAAAGTGACGAGTGAAGCGGAGGTTTGTGTGAAACGGTGACAGTGAGATGCCTCGATAAAACATTCATGTGACAGCACAGATGAATAAAACATAGAGAAATGGTCCACAGGTCAAGATAGCAGTAAATGTGGGCGTATCTGGTGTCATCCTAATGTGTGTAAATATTGCTAAAAGAGACACGGTTTGCTTTCTGGCTCAAGCTAAGAAGCTGAACAGTTGAAGCTTCAAGAGAAACTGGCCTTGGTTGTCCGTGTTTTGTTTTAATGTCTGGTGTGGGGTCTTTTTTTTCTTCCTTTTTATGAAAAGCCATTCATTATGTATGCATTCAGCTGTGAATAGCGGCTTTAAATAAATGATATGGCTATTGTCAGGCATAGATAATCAAAGCTCATGAGATAAGAAGCAGACATTTTGACAGGTAGAGGGAAAAGATTGAAAAAAAATGCAGAATTTTGATGTGATGAGCCAAATATAAATGATTTTAGAACTGTCGTGCAAGGATGTACTAAAGGTTTCCACAGTAACTTGTTTATTTTGTAGCTTTCATTAGTACTCCACCTAAATTCGGCAGGATTACATCTTTCATCGTCAGAAATCATCATAAAAACATTTGCAGTGAAGTAAAGTGCAAATGTAGTGACACAATGTTAATATCATATTGCAAGATAATTATACAGTCTTTAAAGCTAACAGGGGACTCCTTGCTCTCGTCTCTGATCATAGCCACCAGTCTCTTATAGCTCATAATTCCCGTGTATTTGGCCCCTTTGTTCACAAACCATGACTAATGTCTAATATTCATGTGGAAATGGGAACAAAGTGATCAGTTGTGGCTCAAGGCTTTGAAGGGAGCACAGCAGCCTCCATCTTCTCTTACTCTCTCCAACTGCTCCACATTTGCACTTCTGAGAGAGATCGATTGCCATGCCTGTATTAGTTCTTTCTTTAATTAATTGGACGTTTCAAAAATGTCATTGTATTTGAGAGAAAAACAAGTTTTACTTTACGTCTTTCATCCAAAGCTTGACCAGTGTCTTACGGTTATCTCAATTCCACCAATCAAGTCCACACAATCATAGCAGAGAGAAACTTGCTTGATGCAAAATCAAACGAAGGCTGTGAGAAAACAAATGTATCTGGACCTTCTACTACTCTTCATTTTAGCTCAATTGAACCTGAGTAGTCGTAATAACATCATTAATAATTAGATCACAGTGATTCAATTTATTTTGGCTACACTATCTGCCTCTGTTCATTAGTAAAAACCACGCTCTGTGAACAATATACTCATTGAACTCTTTTTTTTTAACCATTTGAGTGAATGCGCCTTGACAACTGCTCAGAAACTGTTTTTATCAGGCCACTAATTCATGCTGAAGTCAAGATGGCTCTGGAAAGGCCTGGGATCTGACCCACATGCAATTACATTAAAGCAACCTAACTCAATGTGGACGAGAAGGCATTAATTAGGGCCCTCGTTGTTCAAAGACAAACACTGATGCGTGAGCAGTAAAAGTACTAAAATATAGGCCTGTAAAAGCTCCACACATTCGCTCTCCTCATTTCAGAATGCAGATTAGACTTGTTGGCTCGCTTTCTGAAAGGAGGGCACTGTGTCCCTGATAGCAGCCTCTTCCAGGATTACTTCTGAATCCTCCTCGTGATTTTTGAGCTGAATAACTGACATTCATTCAAACTGAGCCCGGATCACCTCGCACCACTCCCCGTGAAAGAAGACAAAAAGCTGCTGGAAGTAACTGCTCGGTGATTGTTGTGTAATTTTCCTGGGAATGGTGCTGAAAGAGAAGACAGACATTTGCTTTGAGGCTGAATAGCATTGTCTAGAAGCTATCTCCAATCCTCGCAAAACATGAACGTTTTCAGGGTTCAGGGCTGAAATGGCTTTGTGTTGGCTCGCTCAGAGGATAAAGACATTTATAACTTCATTGTGTCTGAGCTCAGATGTGCCTACAAAAGAGTGTGGTGTGCAAAACCAAACATACAGTACATATCAGTGGGAGTGGTTCTTTTGTAGTTCACATCTCTCTCTACATTTGATTTTTTTTTGTCCAGTGTATCACGTTGATAGACAGTGATTTTCTCCATCTTTGAAGTGTGAGACTCAAAGCTACCTTGGGCAAAAGAACATTGGAGATAAATTGATGCCAGTTGGAGAAAAGGCATGAACTTTGAGAGCAGTTGTCATGAGAGTGATGGGTCTCTAGAGTTACACCACAGTGGCTGGACTGACGCTGAGGCAGCCTATGAATAAGGAATTAGACCCAAAGTCCAGTGGGGATCCGAGCACAATCCAACTGAGATACCAAGGTCTGCGCCCAGGGGAGCTTCACCTCATTCATCATTAACTGCAGCTTAAGGTGAATGAAAGCACACAGAGCAGAGAGATGAAGGAGGCGGGGGCCACGCGTACACGAAAGGCGACAGATAAAGGAAGAATCGAAGGAAAATTGTTGAGGGATTTGGGAAGCAGATCAGGTTTGAGGATAGAAAAAAAAATCAATGGAAGTGCAAAAGACTGAAAGAGAATTGCGAATTAAAAGTAGGATGGAAGTCAGATAAAACATACTTGAGAAATGATGAGGAGCTCAGGGAAGAACTGTGCAGCAGGAGGGGCTGCAGGTCAAAGGTGGTGGAAGGAATGAGGAAGAAAAGGCAAAATAGTATCTCAACCCTATTCAATGTGCTTAGAAGCTATACTGCAATATTGTACTGTGATGGCACCTGGCAAGACCCGGAATGAATACATCAGAGCAGACCAGCTTTGGCAGGGATCAAAGTGAGTAGGTAGATCTCATTTATTCAGTGATTAGACACATAATGTCTCAAAAGAGCAGGTAATTTAAAATGAGTAAAATAGATGTTGTCATTTAGAGGAATTGTCTGCCACATGGATGAAGGTTTTAGATAAAGAACTGTTGCATGAATACATCTAACCATGTCTGTAAAAAATGAAATATGAAATAGGAAAATATAGATACCTGAGCAGTTAAAGGGACAGTAAACATCAGGTGCAGAAGAAAAGGCTACTTACAAAACTGAAAATTTCTCAAACCCATCTCAGCTTAACAGCTAGTGGGTATTTCCTCCAAATCATCCTTCAACACAACTAAACTAACACACAAGAACAGTCAGTCAGTGGTCTGAGCTGAGGCAGTGGACATGCACGCTCAGCTGTGTCCTGCTGAAGCTTGGGCCCTTCTTCATCCTTCTCTCTCTTTCTCAGTTTCTCGCCACGTCTCTTTAATAACGTCCTGCTCATGCTTTGCTCTGACAGGCACAGTGGGGCAAATCATCACACTCTGACACTTACTGTGAAATCACTTTAAACAGCAGTTTCTTCCTCTCATATCGATTTCCAGTAAAGTAGGAACTCGGAGCACATATATACACTTTCTAATTAATTCCCTGTTTTCCGAGTACAAATTCGATGAGTTTCCACAATTCAAGGTTTTTCATGATTCTTTTTGTCTCTGTGGCTTTGCAGACCTCTCATAACCAGTGCCAAGGGCAAAGACACTGAGAGAAATGCGTCAATAATTTGTAATGTTGCGGGTTTTGTTAGACAGAAAGATGGATAAATCAAAAAGAAGCTATTTTTTTGCCAAGGTAGATGATTGCAGAGCATAGATGCACTGTTGGTGGTGTCATTTGGATGTTTTACAAAGACAGAAGTTGTTTCAAAGTTGTTGCAAATCAAATGATGATAAATAAGCTCAATAATCATAAATGTGGTTTCCTAACACAGTGGTCCACACATCTTGTCTTGTGTGTTTGCGCCTGAAAAATCCTAAAAGTGTTTCCTAATGTTGCCTTAACTTGAAGATGCTGATCAGAATATATTGTGAACATAGCCTTAAAGAAACAGACGGCATTATTTTTCACTGAAGAGGAAGTGGATCAGGTGCATTTTGTAATTACTCTGTGACAGGGTGATAATACATGAACAAACACATAGCAACAGAACGTCAGACCCCTGCGCGCACACAGTTGTGTCTCTAGAAGGTCAAGACACAGCTGTTTCTGCGTCTGTAGCCAATTTTAGCTCTAAATATTCACATTCCACAAATAGGCAGCAGTCTTTGTCATTGTTTGTGGATGCTTTTGAGTAACAGATCTTCAGAGAGGAGAATTCACAGACCTTTCTTGTGTTTGTATGGATCTAAAGCTGCCTGACGGATCTTAATTACAGTGTAATCAATGGTGCATAAGCTCCTGTGAAATGCTCCATGGGTCTGACAGAAGTGAACTATAACTCCATATTATATGTTTGGTTAAGGCCTGCTTGGCCTGTCGAAGAGAGGACATCTCCCTTAGCTTCAAAAACAGAGTGGACTGAATAACAAATCTGGCTTGGGACAAGCTGTGAAGGAGCACGCTGATTGTAATTGGGTGGTATATATGACTACTTCAGCTGCCAAAGTGAAAATGTTTCCAATGTTTGTTCTTCTTCATCGTACTTCTTAAGACTATTCTTCCTTTAAAACAGTCCTTTAGTGGGCTGTATCATCTCTTGTCCTTCTATCAGGCATCTAATGTGGCATAACATTGCATCAGCATGGTTGAATTTTTTTATGTCTGTCCGATTTATGGAAATAAGTCTTCAGAAAAGCCTCCAGAATGCACAGTGTTCCTCAATCTTTTTAGGTATTGGACCTGAAATGCACTTTCAGCAAGAAGTCAGTGACAGTCCAGCAAAAAACAAACCATATGCCTCAGAGTGAATGTGATTACATCTCATTATAAATGGAGTCGTCTGCTTTGAATAGGGTCCATCTCTCTCCATGCCATGGGACCTTCCATTACCATATTACCTGGGCCTATAGGATGGACTTCTTTGTTATCTGTGTGCATGGGATTGAACACTGTGAAGAGCTTTCTGGGGAAAAAAAGATCCTGTACTTTTGCCACACTTTAATATTGGAAGTGCAAAAGGTTTACAGAACACACTGAATTATAAATTAGTCTAATTTAAGCTACTGTAGAAATTAGATTGGCCAACCGTGCCTGTCACATACAACAATGCACAGAATGCAGCAACTCAGTCTTGATAGAGGTCACAGCGAATTCATAAATACTGCTAATAATAAGATGAGTGAATGAGGAGTGCCATTGAATCTCCCTTCGAATATCACTTTACTCCTCAAAGGACCAAGAAATCAATGTCCTGCATCAACATCCACTTGTAAAGATCATTCCTCTTGCCTAGAGTGATCAGTATGATGGAAGTAACAGCAATTAACTGACTCTACGTAATAAAAGTAAATGTCATTTGATGAAACAGTGAGTTTGATGTTACTTTCGGTCACTTCCACAGAGAACCAACCCTGAAAGGAAAACCCAAAACACGGCGCATTGATACTAGCTGCCCATAGTCTCAAATAAATGAATTGAATGGTTTACTCAGTGTAACAGATCCTCTGGACGTTCATGTAAAGCACTTACTCGATTGTTAGATGATGAACTTGGTTAAAGCCTGTCTGCTCTTTCAGTGTACTTTCTTCACCAAATACATGCACTTCTTCTTCAAAACCATTTTCAGTCATGAACCCATGCTCTTAAGAAACCTGGTTCAGATACCAACAGATTCATCTCTAACTTATCTTTAACAACACAGCACAACTTGCTCACAAAAATCACATCAATCTTGTTTCTACCCATTCTGTATCAGAGCGACAGAACAGGTTAAGATCAGAATAGACCCATGACCACTCCAGACTCCTCAGCATCCTCCTCCTTAACCTTGGCACAGTTTTTGACGTAATCTGACATGACGTCGTTTAGCCTCTGCTGGTATTACCAACTCTGCACTCAACCCGGTTCAATCATACTTTCAGCCCTGTCGATACCGAAGTCCTCGAAGGCTCTGTCCTGGGGCTTTTTAATCATTGATCTACTGACCCTTTATTTTTCCTAAAAATAACCTGGGATCCTCCATGTTACTCTATGTCTTTAAATCTGTTAAATTTGTCTTTCGATGCTTCTGTGTTCCGAATGTTTATTTTTGGATTACAGACCATCACCCCTTAAACACAAATATTTGTTTAAAAAAAGTGAAGTGATCCTATAAAAAATGACTTTCCTGTTAAATACTACCTGCAGTCATGTTTACTTAATCTTTGCCATTTTTACTCATTACAACTGGCTGTTTATCCTCTGCAACAACTTTCAGCGTTTTGCCACTGATTATCTGTAGCAGGATTGATGTATTTGGTTCACGCTGCGACACTTTATTGCTGATAATGAAAATGAGCAAGATGAGAAGAGGAATGAAGCTGTACACATTTTGGGCCATGGGTAGTTTAGTGTTTTGTTAATTAGACCCTCTGAATCCCCAGGGCTCCTGTCGCTAAGTTTGACACAACCTGCTTTAATTGCTAACATGCAAAGATGTGATAAAGTATATTTGCTGTAGGGTATGGGGATTATGGATGCACTCCATGCAGGGATCTGAGCCTTGGGGAAGTGTAGCATTGGAAGAGAAAATGTTTATGCGCATGAGCAAGTTAGATCAGATACTGAGGTGCATATAGTGAGTTAAGAAATGCAGCGTCAATATGATATTGAACCAAGTGTCTTCGATGCAACTGGTGTCTTCCTATATTGCCTTGAATGCTCAATTCAAAAACAGGAATCCAGAGTAACACATTAGCAGGGAACTCATGTGAGATTGCCTGAGGCTTACCATCTTAATATCCAGTGCAACCTTCTGTGTTTTAACTGCATCAGACTCTAATTAATGACAGGTCCACTTCACAAATACTTCTCTTACAGTCGGAAATAACTCGGAAATAGTCAAAATTATAGTCGTACTACATACTATATCAATAATTGTCTCTTTTCTTTTCTCTTTTCTGTCTCCAAGTTTTTTTTTTATTTATTTATTTTTTACCCCATTAGACATTTTTTTCTTAACCACATGAAATTTGATATTGAGCCTTTTCTGATAAACTATTGTCATAAACATTGTTAACATGAACAGTGGCTATGTAATTTTCAACAAGCGATTTAACATAGAAAACCTAATTGCAGGTATGTAATATTTAGGTACTGACCCAGACAAATTCTGAAATCATTTTGAAATGACTCCGCCCTCAAGCATCTGTCTTCTTCATCCAATTTTCTTCACCTTAATTACAGACGTTACAAGGACGTTCATGTTATTTCCCGATGTACTGAAAAGTGCAATAATTTTTCGCAACCAGGGGTCACTTTGTGGAATTGGAGCAATATATAGGACTCCAAATGTATTTCCATATTATAATAATCAGAGCAGATATTAAAACTGATCCAATATCCGCTTTCCCTATGGTCCGTACCAGTAAAGCTCCTGCTAGCGGGGCTACAAATAGCAGCGCTCCCAGCTGATCCACACTGACCTCGACCCACCTGGGACCGCTCAAGCCAATCAGCAGGCAGGACACATGCCACGCACGAAGTCCATTTAAAGCAGATGCCCAGACATATGGAAAATTAGGTCACATGGAATAGTGGCATGCAACATGTTTTTTCTTTCTGACTTCTGACTGACTTAATTCTTCTTTGCTGGTTTTTAGGGCCAATTAAGGCGACCAGTTTGACTGATGGATCTTGACATTGACATTGTCCTCTCCATTTAAGAGTAAAGATTACTCAGAACTGTTCTGGAAAAATAGAATCCTTTTCGCTGGACAGTTTTCCCTCGTGAATTCTCTGGCACTCTCTGTAATGTATTCATTAGTGGACAGATCACTCATGGCAGGGCTATGTTCCGCCATATTAGACATGTATTAAAAATAATGAGAAATGCCTATGCTTAGGGAGGGGGAGATTGTTTTCTACACTGTGGCCTTATTTGTAAAGACACATACATGCACACACGCATTTGAATAATTCATTTATATCCACTCTATATAACACATATTCAGATAAATATGCATGTATGAATAAGCACACACATATAAAGCTGAGTTATTTATGGGCACTATACATAGATCTCCCATGTTACATGCACGTACAGTATGTGAACATCATGGCTCCCAGGCTTGAGGTCAGTGTTGCCTTGGTTACTGCGTCGGCTTCATCCCAGGGTCTCTACCTAAAAGTGACGGTTTGATCAACGCCAAGTCTCTCACTATCACCTCCAGACCATTGAGCTGTCTGCCTCTCTCCTTAACAGCCATCTGTATCTGTCCCCTGCTGCAAAAGGACAGCCAGTTCCCTGCGACTCACGCTTGATCCTGTTAAAGTCACTCTTTGCTTTGCCAAAATGGTGTGTGACAACAGCTCCAATGGCAGATAAAGGACTTTCTTGTATCCTTCTACTTTTTACAGTACGTCATTGTGGTCCACCGTAGAGGGATTAAATGTGCTGCGCTGCTCATACAGGTGACGGGTGTTAAGGAGAAAGCTATTATCAGATTGTTATCAGAACAAAAGTTGAAAAAGAGGAATCTGTTACATTTCCCCGTTTTTTCTTTTTTGCATTTGAGAAAAACTGTTTAATCATCTTTTTTATTTAGTAGATAAAGACAGTGTTCTTACGGGTGCTTGAAAACCTTGAAAATGCTTGAGTTTTAATCTAGTGTTTTCAAGGTTGTAAAAGGATTTTGAATAAAGTGCTTGAAAGTGCTTAAATTTTATTGTGCTGCTTTAATAATTTGCAGTCTTACTGAGTGATTTTCTTCTTAGATAAAAATTGGTTTTGCATTTTGCACGTAAAGAAAACAAAACCACTAATCTGCCAGTGTTTTTGGATGTGCACCCTCTGATGGAGCAGATCGGAGATAAAAACATGCCGGGAGGTTGCTGTTTTAGTAATCGCTGGCTTGATGAGGAAAAGAACAAATTATGGCTAAAACATGGATCAACAGAAACACATGTGGGGAGAATAAAGTGGCATACCTCACTGTGTTTGTATTGTAAGTATTCAACAATTTAAACAAAGTCTTTTTCATGCCACAATGGATTTTAATAAGAAAAACTACATTCGGTATATTTGTATGTCAACATGTTATTTACCGCAGTTGTAAGGTGCTTGAAATACATGAAAACACACCTTGAAAATCCTTGAAAAGTGCTAGAAATTTGACTTAGAAAAGGTGTGAGAACCCTGCAAAGAGTGCTCAGCCCATGACTGAAGCTTTTGCCAAACACATGCCCGAATAAGGGAATGAAAAAGGGAAACAGGGATAAATATTGCCAATGCATTAATGCAATGTTTAACAAAGCGGAGGTAAACTTCAGTTTGTTGTAATGTGAACACTGATCTAGTTTTACATTTTGTAATAAAATAAAAGCAGGAAATGTTGCACTGTTGGGGTGAGGAGTGGGGTAGATAACTGGGACAGAAATGCATCTTTAAATAACATTTTGAGCAAATTCGTCTTTTTAGAGTATTTCTTGAAACACTGTTATTAAAAACTGTTACTCCATCCAGTTGGTTCCACTAGTTAGGTTTTGGCATCTGACTGCGGGGATTACAATCTGTCACGTCTGATTCATTTGCTCTAGTGTGCAATAAATCAAAATTGTGCTTAAAATGATTACTTTTATTTCTACTTGAGTCAGTTGAGTGCTGTTATCATCTTACATTCATATAATAGACTCTGTCAAGACAATTTATGCAATACAGATGTTAACATAGTGATTTTAAAATTAAACACACAGCAAAACACAGAAAGTTGTTCTATTTTCCTTTTGTAACTTTGGTATTAAGAAGCTAAGAAGGAGAAAACATTCTCACACACAGTCACGGCCTGATTAGTGCTCTGAACTCTTATTAACCTTTAGTGATTACTTTTCATCTCCACTATTAGGATTCAGTGGAGCTTCAGGTACTTAAGCAGTCATCACAGAAGAATCCCCAAGTTCTGAGTCAAATGAAACACATACCTCTCTAGACTGGTTCGCTCAGACAAAAACACCAAATTAGTAAATGAACTTCTGGACTGTTCACTTAATCAAGGGAGTATAAAACTAAATCCTGTTACTCTCACTTTCAAACAGATTAGTTCTAAAAATATAAAGATATAACAACATGATTAGCATTTGATTTTGCATGTTCCATAATTGGACACACAGAAGACACTGAAATCCTACATTTTCTGCTAATCGGACTTATTCATTAGTCATTAGGTGCAAGTAGGTGCAAAAGACAAAATGATTGCTTTTTGAGGAAATACAGATAGAAAAGGTTTTTTTGTTTTTTGCATTTCTAAAGACAGGAATGCAACATGTCCAATGTGTTGACTTTTGTATACAGCATAGATAGCCTCACTTTTCTCTTGGACAGTAGTGATTAGTATGAAGAAAATGATGGCTTCACTGTATTTGTCATTTCACACAACTGACAATGCTGTACCACGTATGTGCACATTTTTTCTATGAGTTCTAGCTCTGTACAGGGCCCATCAGAATATGTAAGCTGTGGTATTTTTTCCTGCCTTGTTTGCTTATCAGCACATCACAGATTTACACATTTACACTTAGCACAGCAAACGCCAAATGTGTTTCTGTGCTTTGCCATATTGGTCATTCAAATCTCGTGTGCATGATCTGTAAAACAGGTGTTTACACTTGAGCTAAGAAAACCACCCTTTGTGTTTCATTCCTAGCCTTGTAAAGTAAAGCATGTGTCTTATGGATGGGATGCGTTTGCGTGTCTGTCCCCTGGGCTCCACTCTGATTGTGACTGATTAGAGGAAAAGTGTGTCTGCCTAATGTAAATATGGTGGTAGGACTATGACAGTTAGAGTGTTTCGGGGAAGCTGGGCCACTGGGAATGTGAGGTAGTAGACACTAGAGAGAATACAATCAATTTTTAGTCAGTGGCACAATGTTTATACTTTGAAGCATAAACCCTCTCTGTCTGCGCTGGGGTTTTAAAATAGCATCAAGCAATTCTAATAAGGGACAAACTTTATGTCACATGATTTACAAATTGTCAGTGTTCCCATATTTCTTCCTCGAGCACAACATGTCAAAGAAGACAGAAGATATATTGAACACTATCTGCCACTAGTGGAACTACTGCAAGGAGCATAATGTATGAACATAGCTGCTTAAATGTAGACGTTACAAATGCACCTTACATTACCTTTTAGCCCTTGATTCTATAAGCTACTAAATTGACTTCCTTTTGATCTAATTTAATTGCACTCTCTTTCACACATATAGGAAGGTACATACTATTCTGTAAGGAAAACTTCAGAATCGAAACGCTCTTTTCTTTCTGCATGTCAGCATTTAAAATGAAAAATATATTTTATTCACTGTGTGCACTACATTATCTTTTATTCAGTTTTTCAGAATTGTGTGGTTTTCATTTGACAAATCTACACTTAAACCAAAAGTTAATATAACATATGAAAACATATACAAAGGTTTAACTCACAATGTTTAGAAGGACACTGCTGGAAACTAAGCGAGAGCTTAAGTAACTGACAAAGCATGACATTTTACGGAGCTGGAATAGATGCAGGATGTGTTTTCTTAATCTGTGTGGAAGGGGGCCAAAGGCTCATCTATAACACCCCTGTGCCACTGACGGCCTCCCTAAACACTAGACAGATCGGAAGGCCAAGTATGTATTTGGCACACTGAGGATAAACTTTAAAATCAGGGTTTAAATCCCTAGAGAAAGATTTCAGATACCTAATGCGGATTAGACAGACTAAGTAGGCAGGTTTTTAAGAAGCAACAACAAAAACAAGTGAAAGAATAGTCAGACATTACATAATCATAAACTGTGTTAATAAGAAGTAGATGATTGTGAAGTGGTGTATAATTTTACAGTGCAGTTACATAGGTCTCACTGGTCTGTTAGTGGTCACCAGCCAACAAGGTTATTGGCAAGTTTTAATGGAGGGAAATGAATAATAAACTTAATATATACACACCCCTGTTTAAGAAACAACTTATAGACAACTTTTTAAGTGCTTGCTGCTCATCCCTGAGGAGTTACAAAACAAATGTAGGAGTTTGGCAGTAAAATAGATGTAGTTTGTTTCATCAGGGGCAACAGGACGGAAGGAATTTGAAATTTTAATGTCAGTGCTGTATCCTCAGATAATTGCAGAGGGCAGTTGACCATAAAATTCAGCCTACCTTGTTATTCACTGACATTTGGATTATTGGAATCGCTTACAGACTCAGCTCTGGAAAAGGACACCATGCTATGTGTGTGTGTGTGTGTGTGTGTGTATGTGTGTGTGTATGTAGTTATGCGTGTCAACGTTTTGGGAAGTATTTTGAACTTTTATATTGTGACATCCATTTAAAGTCCTAGGGATATGTTTCACAAATGAGATCAGTTTGCCCATTCTGTGTGTCATCAAGAGGACATTTTACGGTCAGGCATAATAATTGAGTCAACAAATGTTGTGTCAGTTTGTCATTTTCAGTAAGAGTCTTCAAAACTCCCTTGGCGTGTAACACAATGCATCGATGTCCACATGCAGCCATTCATTTTTCATACGTTGTTCATGTGCTGCGTATAACTACAGCCAGCAAAACATGTGTGTTTCAGTCTGTGGTGCATGACCTCAATGATTTTTCAGAGGAGCCGATATCGGAGGGAGAAGATCCCTAATGGCACTATTAAAAGAGCATATTTTCTCTAAAGCATTGAATATAGTGGTAAAAGCCGCTTTATGAAACTTGAAATATGCTGACCTATGTTTTAGCTCATACTACTGCAGGTGAGACTGGAGTGTACTGTAGAGCCTTCAAATTCAAAACAAATTACATATTCAGTTCAATTTAGTTTAATTTCTACAGCCAAAAGTGCTTTACAGACTATACAAGACAACGCCACTGTCCTTAGACCCTCCATCAAGAGGAGGAAAAACAAAAAACCTAAAATAAATACACCCAACCATGGGGAAAAAATAGAAGCCTGAGGGAGAACAACAGAAGGAGGGATCGACTCCCAGGACGGACAGGCCCTGCAATAGATGTGCCCAGGACAGTTATATATAGCACATTCACAAATAGCCTATCATATATATGAATGAAAATGAATATAAGACCATATAATATCAGCAGGAGGGGAACAGTTCATCCAACATATCAGCACTAACACTACGGACACTCATGATGCAGTACAACCGAAGTGCATTACCCATAATCCTTTGCTAGAAGTATAGGCAGTGGAGTTACCCTGAAGTTACATGCTAAAAGGAATAAAATGCACTAAAAGGGTTAAATGACAGAAACAAGTGAGTTTTTTCAGTCAGTTTATAACATGCGTCACCCAACAGTGTTCATGCTTCCACCTGTGCACTGCTTCTCCTCAGTGAAGACACTCCGAGAGCTTTTCCACTGCTTGCTTCCATATGTAAACATACAGGTCAATGATTACCTGACTCTGAGGACATCCAGGCCCCGGGAGAAGAATGCAAACAGAAGATTTCACGATGCAGGATTTGCAGAGGAGCCCAGTCTACAGATGCACTTAATAGCAGCAGTGAGACTAGTTAAATAAATATGCTGGTTATATCTTCTATCTCCCATTGACATGTATTATTCAGGTCTCTGGGGGGCACTTGGTTGGAGCTAGTTGTAGTTTAAATGGATGTGATGGTGTGGGTTGTGATGACTGGTGAACTCTGATAGACCTACTCACATTATCAAGCCAATTATTATGATGTAATGTGCTAGGCAAATAAGGATTGATTTTTATTTGCCTGCAGACATGTACAGAAGCCTAATATGGTGTCCTACCTCACGCCTGTTGATAACTAAACCGGCAATCACTGTACTTTTGTTAAGACGCATGCTCTTTTTTACGCAAAACAAAAATCGTTTTTCATTTAACTCTATGACCGACCGTGCATTCAGAGAACCTATTTGTTAGCGGTTCTTCTCTTCCTAAAAAAAGTGTGTAACCCACTTTCTGCGCATCTCTTGCCATAAATGCAGTTTTGGTCCACGATCAGCCCTGCGCAGAGAGTGAGGGTGAACACGAGAGAGGCTCAGAGCGCTCCTCCTCCTTCGCTCTCTTCTCCTCCGTCTCTCCTTCGACTATCACCACTCGTCCCGAAAAAAGCCGAGGGAAAACGGCACTGACGGCGGAGTCCTCTCATCATTCCCATTCTCGCATGATGGAAACAGAATTTAAACAGCTGTGCAGCGTCCGTCCACGACACTTTAACGCCTTCATCTCCGAGGTTTTCTGAGCGTATTCATGCAAGCCGAATAACTTCTTTTTGTATTTTGAACTCTGAAATAACCCAACCGTCGTTTTGCATCTAAACTGCACAGCGGAAGACTGCGTTTCTTTGGATGGAGAATTTGGTATCGGTGAGTTTTGGCAAATGGAGGATTTTGGAGCAGGAAGCTAGCACCTGGTGAACGCTGCGCTTAGTTATCAACCTGTTCGGGAAGTGTCTCAGTGTTTAGGTCCTATTCCGCTGTCAGGACTGGTAGGAGCTCACACATCAAATGCTTTGGACATGTTCCTCTAAAATATACAACCGAGAGCAATAATTCCGCAGTATCCATGCATAGTTATTGTTTTCTAATCAACAATAGTGCCTCGGTTGTTTCAGATAATGATTCAACAGGTTTCAGACTGAGAAAATAGAGCTGTCCTCTAAGTAAGCGATTATAATTTATTGCTCGGATAAAAAAGAAAGAAAACTTGTCACAATCGCCATATGTGACTACAATGCACAGTATGTTTTCGTTCAGCGTGTTTCCCTAAACCTTTCCAGTGTAAAAGATGTTGAAGTGGGGCGCGTAAGGCTGCTCTGTAAGAGTAACTCACTAAAGCGGATCGAGGAAATCTAACCTTAATGTAAAAGGTAATTATAGAGAGGGTGATGCTTATGGGAAATTGCTCTATATCTCAGCAGTTATATTAAAGGTATCGTTATCAAATAATAGTTTTACTGTAGTGCATTATAAAAGCATCACGACTGAAGTAAGTTAATTCTTACTTCCATTAATGGTCTGTACTTTTATTGACATTCTCACTTCTCAGTGGCTCAGCTTCCTGACAGTGTTTTTATCTGCTTTTCCCCCACACAGCTAACACAATTGTACATTGTGGTTAAAACTGGTTTACTGTCAGTATCGTTGTCCTTCCTGTACTTCTGAATCCCTCTCTGCCTCTTTCTTTTAGATGGTCTCTGAACTGAAGTCAAACTGGTTGTGAAGGTGCTGTACTTGTTCCCCCCTGCGCCCCAGGCCAGACACAGCATGGCGGCGGGAGTAGCAGCATGGCTTCCTTTTGCCCGGGCAGCAGCTATTGGCTGGATGCCTGTGGCTAACCTGCCCATGCCAGTGGCACCCACTGAGAAGAACAAACGTCAAGATGAGCTAATCGTGCTTAATGTTAGTGGACGACGTTTCCAAACCTGGAGGAACACTCTGGATCGTTATCCAGACACACTTTTAGGTAGCTCGGAGAAAGAGTTCTTCTACAATGAGGAAACCAAAGAGTACTTCTTTGACCGGGACCCAGATGTTTTTCGCTGTGTGCTAAACTTCTATCGCACTGGCAAACTCCATTACCCACGTTATGAGTGCATCTCCTCCTATGACGAGGAGCTAGCTTTCTTTGGCATTGTCCCAGAAATAATTGGCGACTGCTGCTATGAAGAGTACAAGGACAGGAAAAGAGAGAACGCAGAGCGTCTAATGGATGACCAGGAGGACAACAAGGATGCTAAGCTGCCCAACATGACATTTAGGGAGACCATGTGGCGGGCTTTTGAGAACCCACATACCTCCACCATGGCCCTTGTCTTCTACTATGTCACTGGTTTCTTTATTGCTGTCTCTGTCATCACCAATGTGGTTGAAACAGTCCCCTGTGGCTCTGCGCCCAACCAGAAAGAAGTGCCATGTGGTGAGCGCTACACTGTGGCCTTTTTCTGCATGGACACGGCGTGTGTCATGATATTCACAGTGGAGTACCTGATGCGCTTATTCGCAGCACCCAGTCGCTACCGCTTTATGAGGTCTGTCATGAGCATCATTGATGTGGTAGCCATATTGCCCTACTACATCGGCCTGGTGATGACTGACAATGAGGACGTGAGTGGTGCTTTTGTGACGCTCCGAGTTTTCCGCGTGTTCCGTATCTTTAAGTTCTCCAGGCACTCGCAGGGCCTGCGCATCCTGGGCTACACTCTAAAGAGCTGTGCTTCAGAGCTAGGCTTCCTGCTCTTCTCTCTCACAATGGCCATAATTATCTTTGCTACCGTCATGTTCTACGCAGAAAAGGGTTCAAGCTCCAGCAAATTCACCAGCATCCCAGCCTCCTTCTGGTACACCATCGTTACTATGACAACACTCGGGTAAGAGAAGAGCAGACACCTTTTTTATCTAGCGTGCTGTGTGTGTGTGTGTGTGTGTGTGTGCACTTGTGTTCTCTGTTGGGTCCCTGACGTGAGTAAATGTTTGAATGACTTGAAACGTGTTTCTTACTGTCTGGACTGATTACCTACGAGTTTTTGTTGTGAAACTGTGAAACGTTCCTCCAGTTTTCTGAATAATAGGAGACTTCTAAGAAATGTCTGTGGATGTTGTCTCTTAAAGGTATGCTTCTGACAAGTAAAAACAAGAAAGTGGCAATATACCACTTCATCTTAAGAGGCTTGTGGTTAGAAAGTCCTCCTTTTTATAGAGCCACTTGTTGGCAAGACTAGATTGGCTTTGAAAATGAAGCCTCTCCCATTTCAAAGGCTGTGAGGTGAAAAAAAATCAAAATGCAGTTCATTCATCTGGTTAATATGTGTGTATGGTACTTCATTGTTAGATTGCATAATTTATTTTTACTGATTGCCCAATTAAAACATAGATGACTGCTTTTGTTTCTTTCAAAGGTTGTCAATTTGTTCCTGCACAGAGGGCACTTCTATTTGTAGCTCCAACCTGTTTTGCTTCATTTTATTGCCATCATATATTTCTTGCTATCATTTTATAGCAGTGACTGGAACCACAAATACATCATTAATTTTACCCTGCATGCGTCCTCACTCACGGTTGTGTGATGCTGAACTATTAAGCCTAATGGTAATATGTTTTATGAGCGCACCCTGTTGGATGTGTGCGTCAGGTTGAGAGGCTGACAAATTGCAGCATCCTGCTAAATGTCAGACCCATAGAGGCCTTAAATGACACACTTGGCATCGTATCACTGTGCCCTGCTTTTCAGAACCAACTCAAAAAATATGATGTTTAAGCAGATGTTTGATTCAGAAATTGATATTATGTCTGCAGAGATGAATAATACTGATTTTTTCTCCCACATGACCTGCTCTTTCCATTGAGCTGAGACCTAAGATGCCAGACTGGTCTCCTGTTGCTTTGCAGATTGTAGAGGAGCTCTGTCTGTTTGTGTAAAAGAGGGGGGTAGTCGTTGAGCTTGGCCTCATCAATAAAGCGAGGACCAGAAGTGGGTGTCAGAGTGACTAATGATGTGGCCCACTGCATTTGCTGACTAATATAAACCTGCTTGACATTCTGGTCCCGGCTCATGGTTTACGTCATAAACATTTACACACACATGTAATGTAGCCTGATACATACAGTACAGGCAGCATTTGTATTCCTTAACATTCCTTTGACAGCGAGAATACAAGCTACATGGTTAGAATCTAATTCTGGCTGAGCAGCAGAATACTGGACCAAAAGTGACCCAAACGTTTGAGTTTGTTTGAAAAACTTGATAACAGTTACAAACACCATATTTTTTTTCTCTTCTGAATGGGAGTCAGGCTAGACTTTCTGGACCCTCATTTCTGCATAAGCTTCCTTGGCAGAAGCTGATCCATAGCCACAGTTTTTCTTTTGGCCATTTTGGATGCTGGGTGTTCATCTAGGTAATCAGGGTCAATTGGTACAAAGTTAAATCCAGGTAACCTCCACCAAAGAAAGCACTGATAATTTCTACTGCACTTCATTCTTATTTGAATAAATAATACAACATTTACAGTGGATGTGCTCCTTGATTTCTTGTCTTCCTGTCTAGCTGCCTCAGGGCTTCGTTTATGCAGCTGACAGCGTGCTCGGCTTTGTAATCTACCCTGAGACACTCATATCATCTGCACATTCATGTTTAATTTACTTCTAACTTGTGTTCTTTAGCGCTTGTGTTTGTGCTGCACTTGAGGAAAAACACTGTGAATACGGAGGTGCACTCATCTGTTTTCATCAGCAGTGTCATATACCTGCCACCTTTCCCATTGTTTGTCTCACAATAATGTGGCTACAATCAAAATGCATGTTATTTGAAAGGTGGCTACTGAAACCTACCTTTATAATAATAATAATAATAATAATAATAGAGAAAAACAAAAGATAGAGGGAGACACACAGATATATGAAAATAAGGAAAAATAAATAAATCCACAATTGCCATCTCTCTAGCCTTTTTTCCTTTTTTGAATGGAACTATCATCAGTAGGGCTAAACAGCTTACCACAAATCCTGCAAATGAAAGGCAGGCAGGTGCACAGAGATGAGGCTTTTGCTAAATTGTTTAGGCGATAGGACCTGTGAGGGATTTTTTCCCCCTAGGTCGTTAGACAAATTGATTTTGACCTTTTGAATATTAACTTCAGGCATCAGCCACATTTGGGTAAACCTGTATCGTAAGCTCTTCTCACTGTGATGGTTGTGTAGTTGTTAGAGAAATCACTACATTTCAGCACTTTTTTTAATAAAAAAAAAAAACGGAACATAAAGGAACATAATGAGCTTGGACCAAAGTGTTATTTCTGCTGTTAATATAGTTAGAATCCTTTTACTGGGCAACCTAACTGTGTAGTGTGTTGTCTCTTATGTAAAAGTTTTTTGTCATAATTGATAGTGGTTTTTTAAAAGTCACATTTCAATTATTTTTTTTAATTCATCAACTAAAAATGTACCAATCAAGTTACGAATACAAAATAATGGATGGTAGAGAAATTGTATGTGTATATATTTGAAAAGTAAGGTGACATTGCAATTGGCCACAACAGCCACTAAGTGGAAGATGTAGGTGTATAATCAGTGACACACAACACACCACTCATGTTAGTGCTTTATTAAACGTCACATTTCAGCCACTCCATATTCACCTCGCTGTCTCTGCATGCCCATTAGGTTGGTATCAAGTATTGATGAAATCTGGAGTGTTCAGTTGTGTTGCAGTCATTAGTATAGCGGGGGCCAGGTATGATTAATATCCTCATCAAAGAGCAGCGTCTTTTGATCACTGCTCCCTCTTAAGATCAATGCACAGCTCGGTTTCCCAGACACCCACACAAGACCTCTACCACACTGCTGTCGGCTGCAGTGTAGGGGATTCGTGCAATATATGGTCGTGTATAGGGGTATATCTTAAAGGCGTGTGCTTACCTCTGTTTGTGACGTGTGTTTTTTAGGTTTAATTGCATGTCATCACAGCCTCTCTTCAGCTCCCTCTGGGCTCAGTCAGATTTGTCATAGAGCACAATTTTGGGTGCAGACAGCTTATGTAAAACTATGATCAATGCAAATGAGTGAATATTGATTATGGGTGGGACAGAGAAAGGTGGCAGCCACTGTTATGTTATGCACTAATTATTAAGTGCATGATGAGTATATTGATAGATAGGACTTAGAAGTGATTTCCTATTTTGTCAGCTGAGAAATAATTTAAGTCCAGATCTGCTCTTGAGACGGTTGTTAGCTGGCCTTCTTCGTGTCACATTTTAATGTCACATTTTAATGTATTTTAGCACACAATGACACAAGAAGAGCATACCCTTAAAAGGCAACAGTGCCTGTAATGGAGAGAAATCTACAGGTCAGAGATTACACTGGATTTATTCTCTTGAGATTGGTCTCTAGTCTTGCCAAGTCTAGTTTTTACTTCTCCTTTTTTCCCCTTTGAAACAGCGAGCAGCCAATAAAAACTATGCTACCATACATTTGTCAGGAACACAGCCAAGTCTCACAGTTTTAACTCCACTGATGATGCAATTATATAATAATTACTTAATTTTACCCCTAAATAAACTGTAACTATGAAAGAGCATTGCATAACAGTACACAAATTCATTAGTAAGACCATAATAGCAAACATTATCCAGATTTTTTTTCTAAATAAGGCCATATTTGTGCATAATCTCTTTGCCCTTTTGATTCTTTGATGCAGGGTAAAACATTTGCAGTCACCTCTGGCCCCAAAATGGTTCCTATACAAAACTGCCCCCAGAGTGAACCCGCTGATATCAAAATCATTTATTATCACAGTGACACACAAAAGCATTTATCTCAAGCATATCTCTCCCAACTCAACTTTGACCTCTGAGCTGATAGTCCTTCTGTAAGTCTCCTCTCACCTTTTTCTGCCTCCCAGAGTAAACCGCAGATGTGCTGCTGCTCAACCAGACCTCTGATCCCACTCCACTAGAGAAAAAAAGCAACAATAAAAAAGGGTTGTAAAAGAGAAATGTCAGTCCATTTTTACCACTCTTATTCCATGCCTCTTGGGGCTGTTGTTCAGGGGAGGGAGGGGGGTGCAGGGGTGTTAGTCTACACTCAAATCCTCATGACATGCAATCTAAACCAGCATTTTAAGAACCTTTACCCAGCTCATGGCACAAATGTAAAAGCAAATCTGGCTAATTTGTTTTTTTTCTGACTCTATAAACAATGGTGTAATCCGAGCTTCTACGCATTCTGCCCCCTTTTTTAATATTTGACTCTAAATTGATGCCTTTCCTGGAGGCTTTATGAATTTGTAAGTGCATGTAAGCTTGTCTGGCCATGTTGCAGTGACCACTATTTGCTTAGTTGTGTCCCAATGTAGAATATATGTTTTTTCTGGACTTCCTGAATAAATAAACACAGCATTTTAAGGTTATGTAGTCATTTTTCAGGTCTATCGTTTCTAGGCACATAACTCATGTTTTTATTTGATATGGTTTAATGTGACTCACAACCGCCTTAATTGGTTTGTGTGTTTGACATGTTGTGGTTAGACACAAAAGAAGTTCTACTGTTTACTACTTTTTTTCTATTAAGGCCAAACATCCCTACTCTTCAGGTAAAAGTTAAAAGTCCTTCTGAACTCCTTCAAAAACATTGTCAGGCTTCATTCTCATCTTTTTACACATCTATGAGTGAAAAATGGGTGTAATGTATAGGACCAAACCTATACATAACACCCATTTTTCACTCATTGATTTAAGTAAGAAACACACAGCCACTGCAGGTACATACTGAATGAGTACCATGCATGACCTGACACACTGTAGCAACATAAAGAAACATATAGATCACATATTTCCCCATATCTCCACTGTGAACATACATGTATCATACATAGGACATATGGCAATACATAGGTTAAAATATGCAATAACAGATTTACTGTAGGTTGCTTATTTTGATGTTTAAAGAAGTGTAGTGTGGGCAGCAGTGCCTCTTCAGTTAATTATTTGTCCCTGGTTACCACAGCTCTTTGAAATCAGCTACTGAACAAATTAAAACAAGAATAGCTGAATAAAAAATCTGTAAACTGTAAGTTAATACAACCAGACTGTTAAAGAGGAACAATGTAAAGGTTAACAGTGTTGGTACCTGCTGCTTGTCTTTTTGTGTTGGTGGTATACATGTCAATACTACACAACACCCCATGTTTTAAATTCTTTGTCTGAAATGAGTGTTGAAATATAGTCTTTGCTTTCATGCAGAGCTCTGACAGTTATTGAGCACCAATGCTTTTAAGCTTGTATGAAATACATTTACCTGGCCTCCTTACAGCCAAGGGGGGTGGGGGGTGGGGTGGGGGGTGGTTGTTGTGTTCAATGTGAATGTGAAGGATAATTGACAAGGAGAGTCTTTCACTTAGGTACTTCAAGCATTGTTGTGCCTCCCACTTTCATCACTCACTTGCCATGCATGCAAATGTTGGCCCTCCACAGGACGCTGTGTCCTGACTAACTTCATTTCACCTAGTAGGGAAAAGTGATTGGAGTGATGGTCAAGGTGTTAAGATTAAAACACTGTGTCAGATGAGTGCATTCCATTAAAGCCCCCCACCGCCAGACTGTCACACACGATTGCTGTTGGCTATGACCTCTCTAAGCCCACCACACTTTGCCCACTCTTAGAATTCAATTAGCAGCTTGCTCTCAGTGAGGAGCCTGAAAATGAAGCATGATTATCAGTTTCCAGGGCACTTTGCTGAAACCTAGACAGCTGATGACCACTTTTCAAGTTTAAGATGCAAGGTGATGCTTAACCAAAATGACCAAGCCCCAAACCCCTAACACTATTACCTAGAAGATTCACAAAACTTTAAGAAACATTAGACACATTTTCAGGAACATTAAGCCATAAGTTTACAAAGATATCCTCAAACCAGGTATGATGATAAACTAAAACTGTGTTTAGAACATTATCTTATCTGGCTTGTAGCCTTTTTTGTACTTGTTACAGTCATTGCTTTGCATTTGAGTGCCCCCTGAGTTGGCTTTGAACCTGCACAATGCAAACCTTTGTCGATAAGACAGTATTGTGTCCACTGGGTCGACGATTATAACTGAGTGGATAATAGGAGCTTAAGCAAACGTGACTGATAGTTCTCCATATATGTAGGCCAAGTTATAGAAATAAATCGCCTATCATTTCCCTGAAGAGAATGTGATAAATGCTGTCTGAATGGCTCTGATTAATCTTGCCACATTTGCAGTCAAGCCTTTTGAACAGGTAGACGTCATTGTTCCAATTTTCACACTGTCGCTTCTGTCTCTCTTACTCTGACATGCATGCATTTTCTTTCACACACAGACACAACGTCGTCCTCTGTGTACTATAATTCATAAACTGTGTTGTGTGCTGATTATCCAGGGTGACAAAAGCAATTGTTCTGCAACACTAAATCTGTAGGGATTAATACATGTCTCTGAGGCCATCCCCTCTGGCTCTATGTACGTTTGTACAGGGGGTCGTTTGGTGTCTTTGGCTCTCATTATCTCCTGCCTAGTTCCTGTCTCACAAGTTTCTGTAAAGATGTTCTTACAAGATGTCTTGTCAAGGTGTTTGATTTGTGGGAGTTTATTAAAAAGAAAGATTCCCTTAGTTAAAGTTTGAAGTGGTCATTGTGTATTTTATTGACCTTCTCTATTGTATCATTGCCATTGTCAGTACATGACGTCCTTCAGAAAGCTAGAAATAAACTTTTTTGATCCAGATGTCTTTGTGGATTATCCATGCTGAGGGATTAATGTGGCCATGTGCCATCTGACAGCACCAAGCACTGGGAAGAGCATAAAAGTCAAGTCATGGCCTAACACCATTAATAGATTTCAGTAAGCCCTTTCCTTTCAAAGGTTGACTGCTAATATTAATTCAATTTCTAAAGCCCATCTCTGGAGTAACCTCTCTTCAACCACTCTGGTCTGTGAGGAGCATGGCCATGGTCCACTGCTGTTCAATAAGAAGTCTACTCAAAGGATTTTCACCAGGCTCATTTCACAGGAGACAATCTGCATTATGTTTTAATCTTATTAGCATTGAATTAACACCGCATCAATGACCTGCTCAACACGTAAGCGTATAAATCCACCCAGTTTCCAGCTCATATGCAAGACACATTTAGAGGCACTTCTCAGAGCAAGGAAACAAACATTTTTTTTTATTTTTCTGTGGGAAACAAATCAGGCTGAATGCTCCGTAATGAAAACACTTTAGTTGTTGAGCGTATATGGCCCATAACCTTGGCATAATAAACATGAGTATATTTCCGTCATACACATGAGGGACAATCAAACACATACTGTACGCACCACAAGCAAATTGATTTTGTTTCCCTTCAAAGGCACACTCTCTTTGAGCGATATATAACATAACCTTGATGTAATGCAATGGAAGTCTGTTCTGCAGAATGTAATCCCTTGCAAGCAGGGGGAATTGTAAATCAACCATTGCAGGTGTAAAAGAAACATTTTTTAAATCAAAGGATGAAAATTTACCTTGCATATGTATCACGCAGTGCTGCTATCTCACTTTATTGATCTGCTTTGTTATCTTTATCTTTCCTTTCTTCACTGCACGTTGCATTATACTGTACACTCTGATCTGAGCTTTTCGTAAAACAAAAGTATTTTACTGATTGGCTGCAAATTTGAAATTGCTCTTTGAATAAGCCCTATTTGTTTGCAGTAAATGACCTATTTCCAGAGTGATGGATTTGATGTTTGTTCAGTTGCTATTGTAATTCAAATTAGAATAATGACACAAATGATTGTGTCAGACCTGTTTGGTAATTTTTTTCAAACTGAGGCACTGCAGTAAATTCACCATGTATTGACTTTTTTATTATTATTATTATTATTTTTATTGTTATTCTGTCACAGTCAATTATCTCTCAGATGCAGTAGGTCATACAATAAAATAAAATAAAATAAAAGTAGAACAGCATTACTTCCCCTTGCTGAAACAATATTTTAGTTGAAACTGGGATGTCGAATGGAAATAACCAAAAAGGCAAAGGGGGGTTTGAGTGAGCTGTCTACATCGTCCCGGTGGATTTATCTGTGTGATCCAGCTTCTTAACCACTCCGTTTACCAATGTGGCTAATGATAGTTGGACTGTGATGATAGCAGCAGCCTAATGTGTGGCTATAGATCAGGCCGCGGTGATGGATGCTGTGGTCAAGTGTTTTGGAACATGATTGATGTTCCCGGGCCAGGTGGACCGAGCAGGCAGCAGGTGGCTGGAACAAGAGCAACAGTTTCCTAGTAGCTCTGTTGGACGACGGTGTGACGGACAGACTGTTTTCAGTTTTATACTCAATTCATGCTGATTTGATGGATTTGATGGATGGCTTCAACTTTAGTTTATTGAAGTAGAACTAGAAAGAGGTAAAAAAAAAAAAAAAACGGGGGGAAAGTGTTTTCAAGGTTATTTCCTACAGAATTTGCACATTCTACCAAGGCTTGCTTCTTTACATTTGTTTCAATTTGTATAACTGAGGCTATGAAAAGATAGCACCTATCTTTTCAAAGTGTTGAGATAACTAATAGCTTTCAGATACTGTATTTGAGGCTTTGTCAAGTGTTGTCAGATGATGAGAGAATGGAAGTTGTCTTTGTGCAGTTCTCCCCTGGAGAGGAGCCTCTACCCGAGCCCACAGAAGTGAGGTCATTGACGTGTGCGCTATACCCAAGGCATGCTGGGAAATGGTAAAAGATTTGAGACAGGCCCTGTGTTTGAACTAAAGTGCTAAGTCCCAGGCAAAATGCTTTAAGAAATTCACAGATGGATGCTTTGGGGGGTGTTCCAAGTGTGTTTTTAACCATGCATTGTGACATACTCATACTTTTATATCATTTACAACAATGACATTGTTATGTTTCATGAGGATGAGTAATCTGGCCTAAAGCACATCTGTAATGCTTTTAATCATTGTAATAATCTGTAAGTTTGACTTTTGGACATTTAATTTGGATATGTACAGTTGTTGTACGCAGCCTGCTTATCAGATAAATGGTATTAAGTAGACAAAAAAAATTGGATATACTGTTGTAAATAATATTAGTACGCTAGAGTTGGACAAAATATCCTTTAAACCACCTGAACATCTGACAGTTTTTAAAACAAACATTCACTGTTTCCCAAAGTTCAATAAATTATATTTTACCTTTTCAGTGGAAGTCAAAATCACAAATAATCTGCTTTTTAGGGTAATCAGTCAATACTAAGATATAGGTACAAGAATAAAACTATTTAAACCCCAACACAACCACTGAGTGCTGCTTGTGTCCCGATAAACACACTCATCAAATGACAACATGCATCATTGTGAGGAAAAAAAAGTCTCTACCACAACAGTTGCTTTTTATGAAAATACACAGAAATGCCCAACTCTTTAACATTCTTCCAAATGCGTGTAGACTAGCATGTTGAGTGTAGTTTAATGTTGCATCCAAATGCAGAACATGTCAGCTGATGTTTTGTTGAAAATGTCCTCTGAATTTTATTTCACTAGTGTATGTTGTCTAATTTAAGATAATGAATGAAATGAAATGAATGAAATTGCAATGAAAATTTTGAGCCAATGTGAGACAATCTTTGTCTGGTGGAAATGTTTGAAAAAAGAACCACACCCATATATTTATGTAAACAGCGACAGGCTGCAGCCATCATGATGACAAGTACCCAACCCTCCCAGGGTCGCTGACTGGAACCATTATTGCCGAGCTGTAAGGCTGCTATTTTTAGATTCTTTGTTCATGATTGCCTACGAATCCAGATGTGCGCTTGTGTGGAGACTAAATAAATGCAGAAAAGAAACCGGCTGTTATTTAGTAAGACGTCTGTATCTCATCCAACTGTTGGGGTAACATTTTCATGCATGTTTAAACATATTACAAGGATTGTTTTTGCCTATTATTTATAAAACCCTTTGTTCCCATCTGCCTTTTTGAAGATCAGGGAATGATTCAGACCTAGACCAAAATGGACACGAGACTGTGCTCACTGGAGACAGATGCAGTTGTGATTAGACCTCATTCGGAGGACAGTGCAATTCATCAGGCCATTTATGAGAGAATGATGGAATAAATGCTTTGGTAAGTGGAGGCCAGTCATTGCACAGTCTGATTGATGTGATAGCCATATAATCCAATAAGGGATTGTGGCCCCTGTACTGCAGCATCGAAAAGAATGAAGCGTCTCTGAAAGGGAAGCCACATATAAACACTGAGGTAATTCTGCTGCAGAAGATCTGATGTTCTTTCCACTCATTACAAAGGACAATCTCCAGCCTGGTCTGTCATGTTTGTTGTGTCGTGTTGAGAAATTCTCTGTATATCTTACTGTTGGGATGTGTTGATTTTGCGCTATGATGGGGATTTATTGATTTATGTCATTTAATTTATTACCAGTGAGTCTTTACAGATCTCCCAAAACCCAATCATTTTGGGATTAAACAGTGATTGAAAGGCTTTAGGGGAATAATCCTGATTTGATTTAATCATGATATGATTTTTTTTTCTTCTTTTTTTTCTCGCTGCTGTTTTATTTGTGCTCTCTATTGAATACCAGCACATTGAATTTACCCTGTTTTATATGGGTATTTGGCACCTTTGCCTCTTGGAGGGAAAGCAAATATTGGGGTCAAGAGTTATCTTTCCACTTTCATCTGAAAAATGGATTGCAATTACGCCTGTAATGGTACTTTTTATCTATACAGGAATGCAATTTAAGAACGCCTTAGAAAGTAATTTACTCTTAACTTTACAATGTTGAAATGCACTGAATGCATGTTTCATGGCCTTCCACAGCCACGTTTAGTATGTGGTTTGAACACCTATTGGCATATATCACACATACAGACTAAAAATAGCAACAGTCCACACTCCCATCATCACCCCCTCCCCCACACATTCTCTCCCCTGTATCAACACATCCCTCTCCTTCTGTCTCCTCCTCAGCACCTTCACATCCATTCACAGTGCACACACATTTACGTGCAGACACAATAATGAGGTGTCTTTTTGGGTGTTAAATTCGGCATGTTTCATGTGTATCAATTGGAAGACTACACTTTCTGAGCAGCAGAGAGTCCCACCTATGAGCATGAGCAGTAGAGTGCTAAGATTTCACTCCAATTGTCATTGTCTCTCTTGTTTCCTCTGTATTTCAGCTAGCTGTATGTGTTTAATTACTGGGGTGACCTGATAAAACAGTGTTGAGTGATTGTGTTTTTTTTAATCATTTTTATCCAGCGACGGGGCTAAGTCAATTCAATCAAATGCTGCACAGAGCATCTGGCTCTTACAAACAGACTCATTTTGCGTGACTCCTGTCTACATCAGACACCTGTTGTGGCCATGATTGTACAGCAGCTCTTTTTAATGTGTTCACAATGTCACCCACAATTTAATAAATAATGGTGAGTTTGTAAAACACAGGACGTAACCGGCTTAAATACAAGCTTTCCTGGGGCAAGGCAAATTGGATGTCTAGTCCCATGTTCATTTCTCCTAACACTTCCTATTTGTTTTGCTCATATCTTTGTCTTGTGCCTTCTCTGCACTGAGTCTTTATAAAGAAGTGCATGCGTGTGTTATGTGTCTCCCTGCAGGCTCCTCTTGGCTGATGATTGCGCTGGCCATTTCCCTCTGTGGCTCTCCCTGGATGACAAATTCACACATCTGTTATCGGCCTCCTCTTTTCCACAAAATCAATAGTCTCTCCTCAGTTTTCTCTGCATATAGACTTACAGAGCACGGTGTTTGCTGCAGTTCCTTTTCTGATATGGATACGTACCGTCGACCACAACATCACAAGATAAGCCGTAATATTCTAATTAAAACACAACAAGGAGTGGGGTTGAATATCAAACCACTGCTGCGTGTAATTAATGTCCGCGAAGGCAATGAGAGAGAGGAAAAAGTGACGTCAGGGAAAAACGTAGATGTACATGAAAGACGCACAGCAGGCTGACAAGCTGCCACGGAGGTACTGTATGTCCGACATTCATAAGACAAACAAATGGCAACATGAAACATTCATCTATCATACCTCTGTCTCCGATTCTTACTGTATTCTTCCAATCTATTATTCATCAGGAGAGGATGGCAGGGGCAGTCATAATGGGTGTACTCTCGGTGCAGCAAAAAGCAATGGGTACAACCCTGCAAACATAGACTCTTATTTATTAGGTATTAACACAAAATAAATCTATCAGTGCTTTCTTCAAATAAAGCCCTTTATCATTGTGTTTTGTCACTGTTCTAATGACTGGACTAATTATTTCTCATCACTGATACTTAGGAAGACTTGGATAATGTGCCACAAGCTCATATGCTCAGTATGAACATTTACTTCTCAGTGTGGAACCCAAACAGTAATCACTAATAATATTTACTCACTTTTAAGCGGATATGGTAACTTACAGCCACTCTGATCCCAGTGGTTTGCCTCAGTGGGAAGCAATTACCATAAGCGTTGATGGTAGGAAAATAGACCTAAAATGTTTTGAAAGAGTCAATTGCTGTGCATTGGTGTAATTACGACGGTCTCGACACAGTATGTTTATAGAGTTTCTGCTCAGGGCTGACAGCTTTAATTGATAGATTTTGTAATACCAGGCTGGATAGATTATATAGACAGTTGAAAAGATTATTGAACTATACCCGGTCATTGCTGTCAACAACACTTCTGCTGTCAAATGTGCGTCTCTTGCTCCCAGAGACATGTTACTAATCTTCCTAGCTTCTAGGTAAATAAGCTGCCATTTCTGAATGTGAAATCAGTAGTTGCCAAAAACAGGAAGTGCTTGTTCTGTCTAAAACATGAAGGGCAATAGATGAAAACAGCAAGATCACAATGAAAATGACCTTTTTCAATTTTATCTTGTTTTTTTAAAGGATAGGCTACATAGACCGGCCTGATTTGTGCACCCCTGCCGTACAGTTGGGGATAATCCAGATAAAAATGTGAAATATTTCAGACTTGTTTGATGTTTTAAAATAAGGAAATACTACCTTCATTGTCTTTATCCTATTTCCTTCAACAAATATGTGCTCTATTCCGTCACCCTGTCCATTATTTTTCAACTTCATTCCGACTGGTTGCAGAACTCTCTAAAAACAGTTAAAAATTATTATTATTATTACTCTTTTATCCCTTTTTTTTAAGGACCCCTGTGTCTTTTACCAAAAAAAATGAATAGGGTCAAAGCCCTCTGAGTCAGGGAAGAAGGTTGTAAGAAAAAAGGAAAAACAGGAAGGCTTGGTCAGGATCGACAAGGATGTATAATGACCTCGAGACGGGGCATGTAATCAGTCTGTCTGCCTCTTACCTTCAGTGGTGCTCCAGGTAGCGGCTGGGGTCAGAGGAACGGTGCTTTTGATTGGTGCAGGGCTGTCATGGCAGAGTCATTTGGAAAGGGGCAGCACTGGCAGAAGTGTGGCTTTTGGACAACCCGCTGACAGCATCTTCCAGATTGAGGACAGCTGACTTTCAACCCCTGACCCTTTCCATGAGCTTGTGTCTCCAAGATGCGGGTGGGAGGTGACAATTGCTATTTTTGGCACGAGGGTCATCTCTGTTGTTGAAACGATATATAATAGGAGCACAGAGTGGAGGTGTTGTATGTATTCCCCAGTAAGATATCATAATTCAGTATTGCTACTTCCCTATTGATTTATCGCCACTGATTTGTCATGGGTCTGATTTTACCACATATCTCTACATGTGCTGAATTATTCATAAAACGCTGCTGCTTATTATGAGCAGCAAGCAGCTATATTTTGGAGTGTTATAGCTCCGTCCTCTCTCTCTCTTCTCTCTTTTCTCTCCCTCCACTTCATCGTTCTTGTACATAAAAGATGCAGAGTGTCGTAGGTGGGAGAGTTGTGTAAGTGAGGAGGCGCAGAAAGAGATGGTAGGTCAAGTAGCCCCGATTATGTAAAAACTGTCAGAGAGGCTTGAAAAACACATGGTGCCGTACCTTTGGAGAGATTAGATTACAGAGAGCTCACACTGAGTGAGATATTTAAAATCCACTGATTTGATGAACTCTCACTGTAAGTAACTATCATTCATACAACGCTCTCTATGAAAACCGTTTTAAAAGTCTGTCCTTTTCTCTTACTATTCCTGTATTCCACTGAGGCTTTTTACTTGCACCTGCTTTATCCTGATACCGATACTTGAACAATACCACCACATCAGCCTGAAAGATCTGAAAAATAATGGAATAAGAAATGCAGTGGTTCCCTCTTTGCCCCAACAGTGCCCTGTCAGTGTTTTCCTTGTTATATCCAGCACTTTTACAACAATCAGGGCTAACAACAATGTGCTTCGTGTTCTGGGCAGTCAGCATTGTTTTGGCTGAATGTCAGTAACTTTCACTTTCTCGTGTGAGGGTGTCGCTACTCAATAGCTTGTTTAATCGTCTCAACATCATGTTTAGTGCAACAGCAATTAACTAATTTGCCTCAAATAAAGTCACAAAATGTATAAACAATCACATTGAGACCATTTTTTCCTGTTGTTTGCTCAACCCCAGTTATACCGGCGCCATAAGCCCAGAACCTGTTGGCTACTCGGTGCATGTTTTGAAGAGAAACAATGTACCCATCATTTTCTAGCATTACATGAACTGTGCCTGCAGATTTACTTTTTTTACTGCGTCATTTTACATCTAAACAAAATTCAACCTTCATATATTAGTGGGGTTTCATGCCACTAAAACAAGAAATATTAAATTGGACTGCCTGCGTTGAGACACATGAAACAGAAAATAAATGTTCAGTGGAAACAGCCCCAAAGGCAGGCCCAGTAGAAACAGTGGATTCACAGATGAGATCATTGCTGTGGTCTGTGTCATGAACCATGTCCTGATCCCGAGGCTGCTCAGAGGCTCTGGATCAATTTCAGCTTTTATACCTCAAGCACCACTTGGGAAATTTAAAAATACTCCAAATTTTTTGTTGCGTTATGTTCATATTTACTTCATTTCACAAATGTAACAAAGTGTTGATAATTAGAATACAAGCCTCTGATAGTAATAAAAATGAAACAAGTGTTTTGGATCAGGGTCCCCACTGCAGCGATCTCGGGATATTCCTAGACTTTAGTCCAGACTCTTCATAGCCACTCAACATATACTTCACAGAGCTTGGGGCTTGTGTATCACCTGTTGGGATGAGCTTGTTTTTCTAGAACTTGTGGTATTTTCTTTCAAAACCAGCTTTCTTTTTGTTGGCAGTCAGTTGCCCTCTCACTCTTATCAAAGAAGCTCTCCAACACACATCCACATTTTTGCTCATTTTAGCTTCAGTTCAGTGTGTGAGCTTACAGTAATTTAGAGGCACTTGAATGAACTGAGAGTGAGTGAGTCAAAGAGAAAGAGGCTCTGGCAGAAGTACACTTTTTTTCAAAATAAAACAATATGAAGATTGTGATTGTCTATAAAATGAAAATCAAGTAAAATACTTACAAATGTTTATTTTTCTGCATGTCACCGAAGCAAATGATCCCTAGAGAATCCCTGTTTTAGATCATTTACCTCTGTGTGCAGTTGGTGATGGACAGATTTATAAACATGTAAATTTGGATGTGATTTTCAAAAGAGAAAGTTTTATGGTGTGTTTGCTCCCACAAGAATTATAACATGGCTGTTGTATGTACAATTTTGACAATCTATATTTTCACAAAACGTGCTTTAACAATAATGGAAACTCGAAAAAAAAAAAAAAATAGGAATACGAGCGGACATTATTGGTTTGTTCCTGTTTTTCTATCAAAACAACAATATTGGTACATACAGAACTGCCACCTGTCATGACTTTTTCTACATTGCTTTTATTTAAAGTCCCCTGTGGTGTTGTTCCCAGCTGGATGCAAAGGAAATTGAATTACCTTCCTCCAAATCCAGATCTGCTAGGCTTTTATTTTCCTCCCACACCAATGCACTTCAGACATCTGATTTGAAAAGGGAATTAGCCTATATTGTGTTTCATATATAAATATACTGAAACAATGGGTGCCAGTGTGGGTATGTTTTTTGGTGGGAAGTGGTGGGCATGAGTCAGACTGAGGGCGAAGTTGGAGGTGTTTGTGTGCAAATAGGGGGCGGTAAATGGAGAGTAAGCCATCAGTTTATAGGCTTGTGGCCGACCCACCTATTCATGACTTTGATTCAGTGTCACCTGAATGAAAACAAGTAACACAGTGGGGGTATAATGAGAGGGGGAGTAAAAACTAAATCAAAAATCGACACACCAAGGAAAATGTCGGGTACTAACAGGTAAGTGGGACTGATCAGCGAAGTCATGGATATTAAAGAAAAACACAACGATTGATTTCTGCTTCATAGGGATAAGGGTAATGACCAGAGGAGAGTTAAAGGTGTAGGGGTGTGATAGAATAACGGATTAACTGTGATTTCCCAGAAGAGACATGGCTGCCTAACAAAGAGGAGGTGGTTGATGGAGCAGTGAGGCCAATGAAAAGGCTTAATTAAGTGTCTTTTGGTGCAAAGATTGTAGACACTTGCCCAGGGATAGCATAAAGGTTACATCATGTTTTAAGGCATATGCTCTTAAATGTGAAATAGATCAAGAGACATAGTGATGTATTTGAGAGTTACAGCCATATCTCTCCATGTTTAAGATATGGAGAGTTTGTGTAATTGTTCTATGAGATTATTGGACCGTTCAAAAGCAGATTTATTATTTTACATCAGCAATCATTACATAATACGATGCTGTAAGTTTAGCGTGAAATTCAGTTGTTACTCACTTGCTTAATAAAGGACCAAAATCAAACAATTTACTGGAGGAGCCAACATTTCTTAAATCTTAAAATCCAGCAAATAACACTCTTAACAATAAGAAAAACTCCTGAGTCAAGGACTGACAATGATATTGTAATGAAAATGCCACTGAAATAACAGAAAATTAAAAAGAAAATGGGAGAGGCACATTCAACGTACTGATCCAAACTCTAATAAAGTGTTTGTGATTTCATTGTATCTTGTTTATTATGTAACCTAGCCACAAAGCAACACCTGCACATAAACATGCACAAAGACCTGTGTTATTAAGTCCAAACATTGCCCAAAACATTGCAAATGAAATGTATTTTCTGAAGAAACATTCTGAATTTCCATGTAAAGCAACGTTTATCCAGAAGGACTGTTGGTTTTCTATTGCAGTGTAAATTGATTTTTGCAGAACAACATTATTGAATGTGAGATGGTTAATAGATTAGTTTAAAAATGGTTTGAGGTGATATCCATCACAAATGAGTATAAGAATCACCAATATGAAATCACCGAGTGAAGGCACGGGAGTTGGCAAATGAAGCATATAAAGCCAGATTTTATATAAATATTTAGGGAAATTTCAGAAAATAAAACTTCCCAAAATCAGGTGCTAGAGCTTATATTGCTAGTGATGCTAACATACATTCAATTACTGTCAGCCTAATTCGTCCGTCAGGGTAAACATTTGAAAAGCACTATCATACAAATTATATATTTTTAGGCATGTTGACAGAAATATGTAATTAAACCTATTTGTGCAACAATTGTATCCCCAAATAAAAATAGCCTAAAGCCTAATGGCACAAATCAAAACTAGCATCTATGTATAACTCACTCCATGACTCTACCGCTGTTGCCTCTTCAGATGGATGAATAGCATGCCTGAGGTTGAGAGCTGTTACTTAGCTAGCAGCTGGGGCCTGTAATGATAGAACTAAATTAGCCCCAGGAGCACGTTCACTAAGGTCTTGCTAACCTTGGAGCAACTAGTAAATAGCCTCATTCATCTGCCTGAACCCTGCAGTTAAGCCAGACCTACAGTGAATCATTAATAGAGATGGAATTTGGTGTCGCCATCAAGACTCAAAATCTGAATGAAGCTCATTTTTAAGACACTAAAATGCTAAATGTTATTTTTTCCAGAATAATCTGCCCATAGATGTAGAGACGCCATATTCAGCCACAAAATAGAGAGCATAGATAAGCAACAAAACTCTATATAATATAACTGGAGGGAGGGTGGCAATGGTGATGGATAGATTCCTTAGCCAACCTTCCATCTTGTTCCCAGCGGAAACCAATGAGGAGGTGTCCAAGGCTGCTTGATCTTAGATTAGATGACTGTGCTCTCGCAGTGGGCTTCCTGGCATAGCACGGCGGTCCACACATGCTTTCCCACCCATGCATCACATACACACCTACTGCTACTTCTTTCTCTTACTAAAGAGCTATTATTTCTCCTTCTAGCCAGCGTAATTTATATGTTTTGGAACCGCTATGGTGTGACTCATATATGAGAGAACAAAGTAGAACGCTATCTCAGTATCTTTGGACCAGGCTGGTATTTATAATGTCAGCGTGTTTCATACAGTTACATTTCTCCTGTCTACAGCACAAAGGCCTGCTGGTGTAATTATACCTTGTCAGACTCATATTTAAGCATAAGGTTGAGTAATCGCTTGAGTCATGGTAGCTGTGTATTTAGTGATTTGTACATGTGATCCTGGCAGGCAGTGGTATGACAGATGGACAGCAGACTCGATACTGTCCTGGGAGGCCTGATCCGCTGACTTCTAGCAGTGGGGTTCAGGAGAGGAGAGGATTGAATCGCCCCAGGAGGGAGTCAAGAGCAAAACAGAAGAGGGTAGGCTCACGCTAAGGCACATAATGAAACAGGTGGAGGTCCCTGTCGTTGAAGTCGGGTGGTACAAAGCATGGGCTTAGGGAAGGTGGTAGAAAGGGTAATGGAAAAGGTGGAGATTTAAGGGAGCTAAGCCAAAAGATGGGAAAAGGTTGGATACGAGGCCTGAAAGTGAAAGGCCTAATGGATGGTTTCCAGCGTGATGGCATTCACTTAGAAAAGCTTGTCACTTTTATTGGCAGCCTAGTTCTTAAGTTTTGTCCTTGACACTTTTAAATAGTCCAGTATGTTTTCTTGGAATAAGTATACTATTTTTCATGAGAACTAGCATATTCTTTGCTCAAATGTATTCAAGACCCATATACCAAAAGACGACTTTATCTATGATTACTTTTTAAATTGAAAATGGACATGTTGCGTCAGACCGTATTTTAAAGTCCTCCAGATCTTTGTGTGAGGAAAATATGAAGCACAATGTATTTCCAGGGAGGCAACAAAGAAAGAATAATAAAATGGAAACAGCACATTCTGCCAAAATCTAATGTTGGGCACTGTCACTTGGAATAATCCATTGTTGTGAACAGATTTTGTGATACATTAAATATGTGGTTGTTGTGTTGTTGTAGTGGCTTGCTGGCTGTTCTGCTTCTTCTTGTTTTGTATTCAGTATTCATTACGACATATTTCCAAAAGTACGTGTCTGACAGGGGGTTGTTGTCGGGGATCAAGTAGATAGACCCATCTCTTTTCTCTCACTTTGTTTCACACAGAGACACACTTGCATATAAAGCCGGCAAATTAACCCCGCAGATACAGGGCTTCGAGAGCAGCTGTGTGACACATTTTAGATGTTTATCCCTTCATTTGTCCAGTTGGAGATTTGGAGCATCCACATTTGTGCCTCTGCTCTAATGACCTCTATTAAGACAGAGACAATGAAGCCTTTTACCTCCTGCTTTGCGTGTCATCAGCTGGAGATGTTTTGTTGAGATGACTGAGTTGGAAGAACATTATCTTCTATCTGGCTCTGTATGGGCCTTCTCTTCACTGCATTAGAAAGAAAACTGACCAACAGCGATTGAGAATAAAGTTTGGCTTTTAAGCTCTTTTATATTTGGCCGTGACATAATACAGTGTCTGAAAATGTCATTATGTTTGACTTAAATGCTTACATCCAGGAGATAAAAGTCACTAATGCTTACTAAATATGACTGTGTGGCGTGAAATGCTTTTATGGATATGGTGATATTGCTTTTCACTTGGTGTTTTTATGACTCACTGTTGTGGCAAATAACAGGAACATAATACCAGCAGAAAGTCATTTTCATCTCCTTACGCTGTGACTTTTTATTGTTTCATCAACTTATGTTTCTAGTGCAGAGCGATGGGATGGAAAGCTGCAACTTCATTGTGGCGATTTTAGAGATTAAAGATGTTATTTATCATTTGTGGCAGCAAAGTCCAGAGGGGGCATGTTTGGAAGGCAATTCTTTGTTGCCTGTGGCTTTGGTTCAAGGGAGTCACAGAACAGCGGATATCTGGGGACACCGCATAAGACAAGGGACTTCAGCTGTAGGGGATGTCTCTTTTGGAGCAGTGGATGTTCCGGACACAGGTACAGAGCCCAATGACATTAGACTAAATGCATTTATTCAGTCATTTTGAAGTGACAGGATGTGACTGTTTAAGTGTAAATGGACAACTATTGTAAAACTATTTGATAATTACTCTAACTGTCAAATAAGAAAACCATCATTGCAACTAAAAATCACATCAGCTTAGCTATGTTCCATACAAAGACACTGATGAATGACTCCGTGCATGACTTTGAATTTCTGTTGTTTTCAGCTGATTTGTCTACGAGTTCTTTGCAGATCGCCTGTTTAATTGTGATTCAGCAGAAGCCACAGCTCAGCACTTTTAACCAGGGTGCAGTCCTGCTTGGGTGGAAGTGTGTCATGGAGAGAGCCCAGAGAATCAGAAACAGGCATCTCCCGTCATCCCAAGGCAATTTATCACAGTGTCTCTGCCTCTAGTGTAAGCATAGCTAAACAAGAGCTCTTGATGGTTGCTGCATGCTTTTTAATATTCAAGTCAATCAATAAAAAAGGCTGCTTTACCTAATAGCTTTTGCCCTGGAGGATGTTTGGCCCCGTTTAGGTTTCTTTCCGCTTTCCTGTGTAAACATAAATTAGCTGTAATTGAACAAACAGTCACATTTGCACGGCTCAATGGATGCTTCTGTGAGCTGTACGTCGTCCAGGCTTGATTTGGTGATCGCCGGACTTCTCTCATTTCACTTTTCTCTTTTGCTGTCATCATTTCCTTTTACTCCTCTGTATATCTATCATTAATTACACGGACGCTTTAGCATAATGGCAGCTCCCTCGCACAGTCTAGTCTCATGGAAGCAAAGGCAGCTGTCATTAACCTCAAGTCTCTTCACTGCAGTCTTTAACTAATTCTCAGTGCACTCTTCCACCTTCACTAATGTTGTCACTGTGCAGTCTCTTGTGACGTTGTGCATGCATTTTAAATGTTTTATTTTGACATTTGTTCCATTGTATCCGAGGGGAACCTAGGCTCCAAATACACAATTTATGTACAAGGATGAATTGATTTTTATTTTGTAGTCAACAAGCTCTTGCAAGTGACCCATGTTTACCAACTTTCTGTGGACCTGCTACTACTTTTTGCCTGATCTACAAGTGTTTAAAAACCCTGTGAACATGAAAAGGCTATTTGGTAAGTTCTTGCTTCTTCCTGGATCAGAAGAGACTGGATAGCAGAAAAAAATAATCTCTGTTTGTTCCAAAGAGATGCTGGGGTACCAGTGTTAGCAACTGACCACATCAGCTACAAAGCTAACTTTTAAATGTCCAAAAATCAAAGTTATGCTCTAACAATCCTATAATATTTTGACTCTAAGAAGCCTTGTTTGGCTTTTTTTTTTTTTACAAGATGTCTTTTACTCTCTGTTTTTGAGCCTTGTGTATGTGTTTCTCTAAGCCTCATGTCAGTATTGCATGAGGTCAGCCATACCCAGGTGTGTGTGTGTAATTATCAGTGCAGAGAGCTTGTTTCCATTCATTTTTAATGAGCAATGAGTCTGTGTTGCCTCCATTAATAGAGAATTAGACCGTCCGTCAACCGCCACAGCACATAAAAGCCTCTGTTGTGTGCATCAGGGGTGTAGGCTGTTCTGCGAGAGGCGGTTAATGATGCAGTGTGGCTCCCTGTCTGCGCTGACAATAACTTTGAGAGCTGGAGATGGACAGACTTGAAGTAACGAAGCAGGAGAAGTAAAGGAAAGAGGGAAGGAGTAGGGGAGACACAAGGGAGTAGTTCAGAGCTCACAACACTGTCAATGAGAGGCAATGAGGCAAAGTACAAGTGCAGGAGTTTCAGTGGGATTCATTAGCATGAGACTTTGGTGTAGAACCATATGATGGTGTAGGCACAAGTCTGTGTGTGTGTGTGTGTGTGTGTTACACTGAGTTTTTGTTGACCAGGGTCTTCTATATCATTATGTCTTTTAGACATGATTATACAAGTTAATCACAGAGTCCCTGGCTGCAAGATTGTTAGTGCAGTGTGGTTAATTCACAGCAGCATCACGTAAAGTTTTACCAACATTCAAGACAAAGTGACAAACTAAATTCTGTATGGATCATGGCATCACTAGTAAACAGTAAGAGCCTTTATGTTTCATAAGTGCTTGATTAATGACTCAGTTTCCCAGATCATATGTTGAATATCAAAAGCATATTAAAGTATACTATAATAATATTAACTTATTGTTACAAAATTGGCTTCTTGTAAAATTTAATCAAAAATTCAAATGTGCAAGTATGTTCATATGGGGCCACTGTAACCTATCACCTTTTTTTTTTTGTTGTTTTTTTGTTTAACTTAACTCATTAAGCTTTTATGTCCAGCTTATAGTTACAACAGCTACATACCAGTTGTCACTGTCTCTACCATGACTTGTTATCCTGGCCAAACTTGAATCTTAGTGTTTAGTGCAGCCACTGCTTACTAAATCAAAAAATAAATTGTTAAACATTTATTTGAATGGCTTCAACATGAAGCCATTCCACCTTACAGTGATTGTATGAGGTCCAAGGGTACCTGGACTGTCTGGCTCTGTGCCCTATCTAAGCTCTGCCATTTCTCCCCTGAGTGAGATATTTAAGAATGAAGGCAATGTATTACCATAATATTAAATCATGTTCCTTCTTGGGGTCAGTAATGAAAAATGAATCGTTTTTCTGCCCCAGCAGCTTGCAGCTATTTCACACAAGCACTTATCCATGCATGCCGTCTGTTCACTGAATGGCTGGACCAGACCTTTATTCATTTCTAACAGAAAAAAGAATCACACCAGCTCAGTGATTATTTGGGCTTGCTCCTTTCTATTGTTGATAATATAACCTGCATTAACCCAAACATCAGCCATTCACACTGATGACTTCTCTTGCTGGGATGACGATGACACAAGAACTTCGTCAGGAGCTGGCCCTGCAACTGCTGCCTGTGACTGGTAATGAGGAAGCATTGAACCCTCACCTCAATTTCCAGGAAAATGACAATGACAAAGATGGTATGTTGCACTAGTAAAAGGGCCCAAAGCTATGTAACACACTGGTAAAAAATGATCCACACAACGGAACAACAAGCAGGCTATAGCCTGATGCCGCCTGACGCAATGTGTGCCACATTGCTCTTCCTGTCACAGAAGGTAACTAGAATTTATCATGAGCCCATTGTAGTGTAAGGCAGTAATATGTTAGAGGAATTCATTGTCCCTTTGTCTATCAGAAAATCAACAATAAGAGACTGTTTGTTTGACTGTGCTGTGTGCCATTGCACCACTGCTGAGTGCTCTAAAGACCAGTCTCTGGGGTGCGTTAAATTTAGTCTGCTTCAGACAAATGTGAACCGATGTCATGTGACTGTCAAATACCCCCCATGAGATCTTTGTCTAAATAAATGTGTTGTATTAGCTTTTTTGCCTCCAGTGTCCATGCAAGTGTCTCTGTGTTACATTTTGGGCCATTTAATACCTCCATACTCACAACTGTTTCAGTTACTAAAACATTTCTGAATGTCTAACAATGTCCATGTGGTGATTATAGTATAATATACTGCAGTACAATACTATATTTATGTAAACATCTAGATATAATTATGCATATAACATATCCATGCTGTTTTGTAGAGTGGGATTTTCAAAGTGCCTTTGTTTTGCACACTCCTCAAATATAAACATACAGCATCTAGACCACAGAGGACAGAATGTAGATATTATAGACAATGTTTTTGCATGTCCCACATTTAAAAAAAAAAGTTTAACAAAGTCAAATGAGAGCATTAGATTCAGCCGTACATGACCTTCACTTTCCAACATGTTTAAAGAATTTTTAAATCCAACGTAGATTTATTTTGTTTGTTTTGCCCACGTGCCTTTTCCTCTTGAGGATTTCTGTTTAAAGAGGATTTAGGGCTTAAACATGGACAAATGGCCATAAAAAGTGCACGCTTATGGTGCATGGGAAACAAAACATTGTGCAGCCCTTTTTAAGCCCCATAACTGTGCACAGGCCCTTATTATGGTCATAGAAAGACAGACTGATCAATAAAAGTACACGGTACAGCTCTTTATATAAACAAGTCATTAGCTGAAATGGCTCATTGCAGAAGCAGCAGCAGCAGGCGGGTGCCCTGCATTCATCCTGAATGTGCATGACATTATGCTTCAGGATATGCATTTCTGAATGTTTGGGTGAGCTGATATAAAATTTATAGTGCTGAGACCTAGGATACATATAGATATGTGTTCCTGTGTGTTCAGTAGCAACAATGCCCTGTCTCCCAGCCCTTACCCTGTCTTGGGAATCAACAGCATTACTCTGACCCAGAAAGTCTCTTAGCCCAAAGATGTTAAACTTGCCTGGAAAACATCAGTGTGTATGTGTCCTCCATGCTCCACTGACTTACTTTAGAGCCCAGACTTCCTGAGTGCCTACATTAACACAGGAACAGAGGGCAATTTGACTTGGCTTATACAGTAGTGGCTACCTGGAGGCCACATATGAGCACAACACTGGTGGATGTGGCCTGGTTTGGCTGTTTTTTTTAAAAAGAACGGCTCCGTTTGTGTGTCAGGGATGTGTTTATGCTCAGTGAGTTTCACAGGGAGGAAAATATAAATATGATATATTTTACCATATACAAAGTTCCATTTTAGGAGTTTAGCTTTAGACTGTAAGCACAGTATAATTTATTTTTTCTGACTGTACAGTCACCAAAACATTATTTTCCACTGTGCTTAAGTGGAGCTCTGTCTACACAGCAGTTATTACAAATGAAAAGACGCTAGGATGTCCACATGTCTGCAGATGTTTTTCTGTCCTTAAGTTTTATTAAAAAGTTCAATGCTCATCAAAAATAAAATTTATTCAGGGCTATTTAACTACAAGTAGTCTGAAAACAGCACATTCAAATGTTGTGTTTGTAGATAATAACAGCTATGCTTTCCAAAAAGCTACCAAAATCCCCCAAACTGTCTTTGTGAACACAGATTATGGAGAAATAAACCACAAACTGGTCCGTCTTTATTTCGATAGTGGTTCTTGTGGTTTGTGTGTAATTGATCTGTTTGGTGCAAATGTATTGACCTCAGCTTGGTATAGTATTGATTTCCTTCCGGGGATCAATAATGAAATTAGTGGGTTTGGGCTGCCCATATCTCAAAGAAAGGTTTGCTATGATGTCGTTCCAGAGACTCTTGACCACACTGGACCTGCGTTCCCTCAGACCTGCTACATACAAATGAGTTCAGGTGTCAAGGTCATTGTGATTCTATACACAGTGAGAGTCTAACTTCAATGTACATTTCAGAATTAGAGTGTCTCTACCCAAATTTCTTTTTGCCCTCCCTGTCCCCAACTGTCATTCTCCCCAACAGCATCAGGGACCTTTCCTGCTTTTCTTATTAAAAAAATGAATCAAACTGGACATTACACCAAACTGAAGTTTAAGGTTTACCATGAACTTAGCTCCAACTTCAGAGGTAGGTGAAAAAGTGATTTAAATTCAAATGAGTTTCTCACTTACTTTTCACAATCACAGCTCTGTAGGGGTAACACACATCATTATTTCATATTCTTTTGTTTGTGTTTATAGGCAAATCTGAGAAATTTTCCAGTAACTCTATAAAGCCTTTTGTTTATCCGTTTTGATTACAAATCTTGTCTTGAAAATAGTCCAATGAGTGTGTCTGCTAATACACAAGTGTAAGCACATAGACATCACACATATTTGCACAAATACGCTTCCAGAACAGAGCTATTTCAGAAACCTGAACTAATATTTGTATGGATTATTGGCCTTTGTGCTTATCGGCCGCACCATATTGGCAGACTAAAACCTTATTACCAGCCTATTGAAAGAAGAAAAAAGGTTTCACACATAGTTATGCACGGACAAGCTGATTCACAATCACACACAATATAAGCTCAGGTTTTCAAGCTTAAATCTCACTATACCATTGCAGGAAAACAGGTCTTAGCAGAGCAAGAAGTTTAAAGCAGGTTCTGCCTCATTCATTCTGTGAGCTGCTGTAATAATTGCTTGTTTTTGCGTTGCTTCCTGGGTAAGTAAACAAATATTGTTACCAGTGGAGGCAACCCTTATTGCTTAGCTTTTGTTAGCCTTGAGATTATAATACTATTAAATAGAATTCATTTTAAAATAATGACATTTGTGCCTCTGAAAAGTGTTTGAGGATAGATGGGTCATTCTGTCTTCAGTCTCCTCTCACTGTGATCTCATCGACCCCCCTCTTCTATTGATCATGTGTCCTGTGCTCCATTTTAGATCTGTCCATACATGTCTGGGGCCATCTCTGCATGTTATTAGCACCCTTTGTGCTTGGACAAGGCAGGTTAGATGGATGGGTACGCACATTGATGGAGGGTGGAGAGGGGTGTGTGGAAGTGTTACCACTGGGCCTTAGTGAGTAATGACTGGACTTATTGCTGGCAAATCAGGAAGACTCTCTAGAGACAGAGATGAACAACCTCTGTGTCCCCTCCTTCACTTCAACAGCATCCTTCTGTCTCTTCAGTGCTCATCTACTTTTGTGCTTCCTCTTTGTTCACTCTGTATGTCTGTAGTCATCCATGTTATGTTGCTTCGCAGAGCTCCAGCTCAGACGTTGTGCCCATTGTTCATGTTGAAGCAACAGGAGTTCCCATAGCAACTTTCGTGAATGATGGATGAATGCTTTTAAGGGAAGGCCATGTGAAATTACGTGGACAAATTGCAGTCACAGAATGCTAAAACAGGGGTTAACACCCCCTAAATATTGTACGGTTTCTCTGAGGCTACACGGATATTTTTAAAAACTGAGATCTTCCCAAGAGCATGATGCTAAAGCTACCCCAGAACCAGAGAACTACATTAACACATTTAATTTTGATTAAGTTCTTCATTTAATATGGACAGACAATGTAAGCTATGAGTTGTAAATTTATAATTGTTCTAAAGCCTGGTTCCATGGTTAATATTCATAATATCATTACTATGGATATGCATAGTTTCTTACACAAAACAATAATGAGCATGGGCACAACAAGCTGAGACACCACCGCTCTAAGAAAAAGCACAGTTTTACTTATACACATGTAAAAGCAGTTAATAGAGTTGCTCATTCTAGCAGGTGTTTTCAAAAGGGCAAAAAGCAACAGAATGGAAGTAAATAGAAAGTAAATATGCTGAAGATTTATGAATACCTGCTACATGTATTGGCAGCTTCTGATTTGGAAAACTGGGTTGTTGTTCTTCCTGACCCAAAAGTCTCAGCGGATACTGTATGCAACAGACCTGTCAACAAATCTCTGGCAGAGTTTGTGTTCCAGTGTCAACAGAAAGTGACAGATATGTTTCTCAATGCGGCAGATTGGGACTGGGTGTCAGAGCGAGCTATAAGTGGCTGTGTATTGACATCATACCTTGTTGCCAAGTCTGCGTGTGTAAGTTCATTCCTCTTCCTGACAGCTAATGAAAAACCTGTTTTTGATATGTCACTTTCACTCTCGCCTCAGTACATATATAGCAAGGATTATACGGTGACATGAGTGAAGTGTGTGCGGGTCTGTGTGGGTGCGAGACAAGAAGAGCGACTCGACAAGGAGACAAGAGAGGACCTGAAGAGGAGGGGATGTGGCATGTGTTCAAACATCAGGCAGATCTAGCAGAAAACACTGCCAGACATTCAGTAGGTCTCCATGTTCAAATGTCAAGCCCCAGGTTATTTATAGCTCGTCTAATTAAACCATGCTCTGTGCCTCTCTCTTGCCGTCTGCCTTTCCTTTTCTGCCTCTAATTCTCTTATGACCCTTTTTCACACCCTTTGGTGGTCTCTTTCCCCTTTCTCCCAACTCTTTTTCCTTTACCCCTCTCATTTACATATCTCAAATTTCTAAAACGCTATCCTCCACAGGCTGGTCATTAGAGAATAAATCCTATAAATCCTACCTGATTGAGGTCCCTTATTGTCTTTTTTAAGTGTCTTGTGATAAGCACAGACAGTCTTAATCTGTCGAGATTAAACTCTGTCTCGCCCTGTCAGCTGCTTGACAAGAACACACACAAACAGACACACACGTATCATTTTTAACAAGACTTGATTGTCAGCTGGGAGATGGTTACCATAGCAACTCTAGATGTAACGTAAGGAGCCGGCTGCAGTGCATTTTACCTTCTTTGCCTGAGCCCTCCACCCAGGGTAACACACTGGGAGCTGTTGGTTTTGAATAGTATAAACTAATGTACCTAAAGCCTTGGGTTAAAGCTTTCGTTAAAGTGGTGGATGAAATAGTGGATAATATTCTTAATAGTAAATAATTGTATATGAACCAGAATATTAGATATTAGTCATATTTACTATGTTTATCTTCATATTCATTTGCAGTGGGACGGTCTGACCTTATGGAACCACAATTAGGTAGCCATATTAAATATTTACAGTCTGTGTAGCTGGATACTTATTGTCAGTAAAGTATCTGAGAACTTTAAAAAGCATTAATAAACAGATTTTAAGAGGTTTCAAAAATACACAATAGCCTGTGTCTTTGAAGCAAGTGACATCCACTCAAGCTGTGAATTACATTTGACACACAGAAATGAGCTTTTTATATAAGCAGTTACAAGGTTGTCTATGCCAGTCACTGAAATATCCATATCTTATTTTACTGTTTTGCAGTTAATGTGTAAAAAGTGTGTGAAACATTGTAAAAAGAAAACTTACTGTACAATCAACCAGTCTCTAGCAGGTAAAGTCTGAGGTAATTCATAGGAAGAGATGTAACAACTGAATTGCCCCTTGTGGGTTAATAAACTGAAATTGAATTGAACTGGTTTACACAGTTTTAAATATTCAAATGAGTCACTGTTTATGTGGGTTTTTCAACAAGTATCAGTATGCACTTAAAGTGTGTATTTACTGTGCTTTTTATATCCTTTATTATCTGAGCATGGTTTGTCTTCTCTACACGGATGAACAGAGAACAGTCTAATTAGGTAGCTGGCTGTAAAAATAGACTGGCGACTGGAACGAATTCTTCTGCTTGAATACAAAGATGTGTTCAGTGTTTTATGGCTTGAGTGGGCTAACCATCCATATCTATAGGCTGGTCTGTGTGTCTCCTGTGTCAAGGCAGGGCTGGCATGTTATGACCAATTAAAATCTTGTTAAGGTGACACTTGTACATCAGCTGTGAGAATGTTAATCATGTTTGTTTTGCCCTCTCATCTCCAATTGTCCCAGGCCTTGTTTACTGTGAATTGTGCAGAGTGACTTTGTACTTCCATGGTTTATTTGTGCCTCGCTAGCACATTACTCTAACTTTTGTGGAAACGAGCTGATGACAAACACAGCAATTAGGCCGGTCTAGAGGGAACAACAGGGCTCTATGCATTCCCAACATCCGAGTGCAGGCAGGAAATGGAATGACTTCATTTCTGTCATATTTATTTTTTTGCACACAGTACAGATTGGTAATGTCTGTATGCAACCTGTTCATTGTCCAAAATCAGTTTCCAATCAGGGCTCAAAGACCCTGGAGCCAAATCTAATTGCATTCACATTATGACAGAGGCCATCTGAGCCACTTAAGCATGCATCTATTTAGCTTTTAAGAACACAAACTGGGAAGCTATTTGTCTTTTTCATTGTGGTCCAAATTTCCCATTTCACCATCAGTCTCCAAGGTATTTTATAGGCCTCAATGGATATTACTGAAACTTTTAATATTAGTGTTTAGTAATGGGGCTATTGCTCTTTGGTCACTTAGGATCCATCAGCCCGTTTAATAGAAAGAGAGGGGTTAAAGCCAATAAGACAAATTGAGACACACTTAACGGCCATCGATCCGTTCTGATTAATTCCTGAAGATTGAACAGTTCTATGAGTTTTTAAACAGGGAATGTGGCTAATGGAGTAGGTGCAGGTGGATTATGTGACACTAATGATCCAAATGTGTCTTGAATACAGCATTATGACACAATGCAGATCACACCAAAACGGCTGTCATATTGCTTTATGATCCTACAATAGTTTCCTCATGGAACATAAAGGTTAAGGTTACTCGAAGCTGAATGTAAAGAGATTAATGTAAAGAATGGAAAATTGTAACTCATGGCTTCTATGGAAACAGCATTCAGTGGAAGTAGCTGTTTTAATATGCAGTCTTTTCCCATTGTCGTATGAGGCATTTTCTTCTTTCTCAATACTTTATTGATATGTTGAAGTGCAATTTCAGTTTTTAATAACCAGAGGAGAAAGTATTTTAGCTTTTGTTTTCTTCTCAATTGTTAGATCCTTTTGTGCTTGTTGTCTCTCTTGGTTCTTATTTGCGAATGAGTGCACGAAGAAAAGTAAATCAAAGGTAAAGAGATTCATGTATGTATTATGTTAACTCCAGGAGGACTTGTGCTATGCTGTCTAATGGATCAAACAGATACAAAACCTAATTGGGCTTGGAAAGGATTTTTGTCGGTGGATAGCAACTAGTCATTTACCCCTTTCTTGATTGCAGACTTTCCTATTCCTCTGCTGCTGCACAGAACATAAATCATTCTCTCTTTACCCCGATTATAGCACTGATCTTCATAATAAAACATATCATATTATATTGCATAATTATGTTGCTGTTGAACATTTAAAACAGATATGAACAGAGACATGAAACAATAGTGAAGTGAGAAACGAAGAGACAGGGCAACGAGAATGATATAAAATTAAGAAAAGTATTTCAGGTTTAAATGAATTCACAGGACATCTTGCTTATAAACCAACTGTCCAAGCCGCTCCTCTGCTTGCAGCCTGAGCAGCTGTAGATATATTGGAGCTTATTTCACTACATTTAGAAGAAGCTATTTGCTGTCATGAATGTTTTACAGAACCGCAAACAACTTTGACTGTGTTCGAATTGCCTCAGCTGCTCTATTCATCACAGTAAACATGGCAAGGCCTTAATTTGGTCTGTTTGTTTACTGTCATTTCTCTCTTTTGTGATCAATTGTGTTTATATCAGTCAGCATGATACACTGTTTTTTATTTCATTACGGTATCCTTAATGAGAGTCACCTGTCACAGATGAAAAAAAAGGATGTACGTAGTGCTTAGTTAGATTGTCTAAGCGCTAGAAATACAAAAAAATAGTATTGTTCTTTGGAAATGAAATAAAATCCAAGGTGTGTAACTTCATACTTCTTAAACATGCATTATTTATTCTTTGAGTAAAACAAAACAGACTTTGAGGAGATGGGATGTGACAGCATTAATGCCCCTAAGAGACCTGATTGCTTGCACCACCCAGTAGCAAATTTACAAAGCACCTTCATGCTCCTGAATCAAGGTCAGTGCACTTCCCTCTGCGTTTTGTTAGCACAGTGGAAAATGACGCAAGGACAGATTGGCTGACCACAGCTGCGTTGAGAGACATCGACAAAAGTTGTGCAGCGATGTGAGGAGGTGAGCAGAGTGAGTGGTGTGTGGCCACAGGCTCTAGCTTCACAGTGGGCCTGATGAGTGTTAAAGACAGAGCTATTGGGATTTTATAGAATGACTGAATATAACATTAAAAGAAATTTAAAAAACACCTTTTAACCAGTGAATAACCTGGCAACAATAAGTATAAAGGACTTTGTGAAATTATAATAGAGATGTCCAAACGAACATATAGTAAGTGCTAGTTTTTATTACATTTTAAATGTCTGTGTCTTTTTATAACCATACTCTATCAAAGGGTTAAAAAAGTAGCTTAAAAACTACATAGAAACAACAGCCAAATCTGAAAATACTCTGGGCAATGTTTCAGTGTCTTGTCCTGTCTGACAAACAGACACCGGATTAGGTGTGATTATCGCATTGCTCGTGTAATGTCATGTTACACCACATGTAACAAATGTCAGGTGTCAGGTAACACGACTGCAGAGGTCAAAGCAAAACACAGAGAGATCATCGGTGAAGAAACCTTAATCAAGGAAGTGCTTATGTTTGATAAAAGATTGCAGTTTTATTTCTTGAGTAATTAAAACTGTGTTAAGTAATGATGTGGATAAAATACTAACAAGAAAAAGCTATTGATTATATATTTTGAATTGAAGCACATCTATTATGTTGGTGAAATTGTATGTAGGTGTTTGATATCATTAATTTATGTGCATAAGTATGGCAACAGAGATGAAATCTGTTGCAACAATAAAGATGCCCCATAGAGCCATACACTGTGGGATGTGAGGGCATTGTGGGTTAACTATGTGCGGACAGACTGTCTAAAAATAGCTCACGGCTCAGAGGTGTGACTCGGCAGGCCTGAAAAGAGGTCAGTGTGTTTGTACCTCTCCCGGTGTGAGCATTAGGTGTCTGCTAGCATGCATTATGGCCTCCTTTGCACCTGTTTGTCGCACTGTGCGTGTTCAGCATGTTCACATATGTCGCTGTTTTCCAGTTTGCATCTGTACAATCCCATTTGTAACACAGACAGTGTGTTTGACCTTGCTGTCTGCCTTATTCATCTCCCACCATCCGGTAATGAGACTGTAACTATGGTCACAGAATGTCACTAAAAAGAGAGAAAAAGTAAGGATTTCTTCTTTATTGTTCCTGTCTTCAGCCGAGGCTTAAGGGAAGAGCGAGGTGAGCCACTATGACTCACCAGCAGTGATAGGTGAGTTGAAAAGGAATAGATGATTACAGGTACTTTATTTAGGTATTGGAAAAGGGGGAGAGATATTGAGATAGAAAGGTGAAAGAGAAGGGAGGAATTCTCTTTGTTCCTACTTCAAAGGCTGCTTGTGGGTATCCAGCATCTCCTAGTCTATTTGAGATATCATGCATGAATCCAAAGACTGGCTAAGAAGCTGTGACAGAAGAAACAGTGAATATTGTTTAAATTCATTTCAGAATGAGTTTTAACTTGTCTGGAGGATGGCGCATCAAGTGGAAGAGAAAACCTCTGTAGTTCCAGGCACTAGACCTCCTGGGACCAGAGCCATGCCCATGGGGTTTTACAACTGCCATACCTTAACACAAGAAAAGGTCGCCTCGGGTAAAATCCCTCAAGTTCACTTGTTATCTCGTTCCCCGAAGGTACTGAGCAGTCCTTTGTCTTCTCAGGGCCTAGTTCTATAGGAGTCTGTTTGTGTGAGACATTTTTCAACATTGTTTGTTTTTGGGCTGTTGTGTACATTTAGTTGGGGTCAAAAATTGTCAATTTCATGGATTTTAGCAGAGCTTGATTTATTCAAACTTTAACATATATTCCGAGTCGCATGGCACAGCTACAGCTTTTGCAAACTTCCTTCTCAGACTCTTTAATGTTTGAGGCAGAAGGGATGAGAGAGCAAATCATGTAAAGGTCTGAGTTAAAATGAAGGCCACAGAAATGAAAGGCTTTGTGAGCCTTTTCCATCTGGAGTTATGGGACTCCAGCAGCAGATCTTTCCACTTTGATTGTAAGCCACAGTCCTGAGCCCTCATTCTCTCTGGGATCATATGAATCCCTCTACCTCCAGCTGCTGCCTTAAAATATTAGAAACAGCATTCTTTACTCCTTTTACTATTTCCTCTTGATTTTTCTGTTACTTTATTTTCAAATATGTAAACTTATAAACAGTTGTACTTTATGCTGTATCATGTTGTAATTGTCTCCTTTATCCAAAATTACCAGCTATAATAATAGAGAAGAAGGCTTCTGGCCTCTTACCTAAGGAGGACAAGGAATGTGTAAATCCTAAAGACAGCTAGATTTAATATACACTTATGATGGATATGATCACACTAGTTTAGTATTCATATAAATTCAAAGAAAATCTGGTTTGCTTTTCCTATAGTCATGTGACGATGAGCTCAACAAATCATATGAAACAAACAGCACCATTTCTGTTGACTTTACATATTTGCAATCAAAGTTGATGTTGATAATGTTTTCTTGTTTGAGAGTCATCTAAAATACTTGAATAAATATGAATACTTACTAAAGGGAAATCATCTTTATCAGCAGACTTCTTCTAGTCCCAAACAGCACTCAACCCAAAGGGGCAAATGGTCTAAAGGAGGATAATTAGTTGTATTTTTAGGGGCTTTGTTTATAAAAACAATTACATGTTTACTTTTCAATTCATGTCCATTTAAGACACAGTTTATTTATCAATACACTGAGATGTACAGCATTGTCCTACCATAGCCCAAACCTTCTAGTGTCTTATTTGATGTTATTGTTTTTCATTCTTCCTAATTTGCTGTGTTGTGTTTGTGTTTAGTGTGCCTCTAGCCAACCTACACATACCTGTCATCAGCCTCCTAAGCTCCACATGAAACATAGCTGTAGCGCTGCAGCCTGGAAGTGTTTGGTGCATCAGTGTCCAAGCATGGCACTGACTGTCTGCAAAGCCTTACAAGGCTATTCTCAGTTGCTTCTCTTAGCGTCAGTGACCCGCTAGACCTTCTCTGTGGTATACTGATGTGGTTCGATATGCAGCGTGGGCTGTGTAGGAGTCACAACACTTGTTTAAACACACTCCCTCTGCCTCACTGGAGCTCACCCTACATGCTGTATTTAGCTTTAGATTTTACAGCCCTCTTGCTGCGTAACCGTTCCTTTTGTTGCTGCATTGCATTTTTAGTCTTGCTTACATTTAGTCTTTCATTGTCACATCACTTTGTCTTATTTCTGTTATGTAATATATTCAAGTATTTATTTATGTGTCTCATTACTTCAGCACTCCTTGTCCTTTGCACTCACACATTCCTCTTGCTTTGTCTTTATTATAGCACAATGGAGTCGACAATGGCCCCAGAAGGTTGTTCAGTTTCTTTCTTTTCATCTGACCTCAGTTTATTTCATAAGACGTGTTTGCTTTTCTCATTACTTTCTCAGGCCAGAAAACTTGTCTTAAAAAGTCCTCTGGGAGAAAACTAATTCTTCAGTTTATTTTTGCACACATACAGATGGTGTGTGCTGAAGTCCGTCTTGCCACGGCAGCCCGAGGCAGTCGTCGCCTTTAACTGCGCTGTAGGGCGATAAGAGTTGAAGGCAGAACAGATTAAATGCACCAGGAGTCATTGGAGCCCCAAGGGCACTACATTTTGCCCCAATTAACTGTGTTTGCCAGAGCGTGAAAGTCCAAGGTCCTTTTACCAGCAGTACACAGAAAGGACATCAGGAAGGTCTGGAACAGTTCAGTGGTACCAACCAAACCTCCTTCATTCAGATCAACAGCTTCTGGTCTGAGCCTCTCTGTCTCAAGTGAATATTAGCCATCAAGTGGCACTATATGCTAATTTAATGTTTAGTTTCAAAGAAACATCTATGGTCTGAGCTAGTAGAGCTAGATTACAGTTCAGCCAATTATGATTGAGTTGGAACCAGGCTTAAATGTTGGAACACAGTCTTTGGCTGTCAGCGACCTGAGGGCTTCTGGGTTATTGTGGAAGTAATTGTGCGGAACTAAACAATGGCGTTTCATCCACTGTTGCCACACAGGCAGCCTGTAGTTAGCACAAACACAAGCCATCAGCAATCACTGCTGGATTTCTGTGTTTCTGAATGCAAGGCTTGTGGCACAAGGTGTTTAAGTGGAGCATGCATTGAAGCGTATTCATCTAGCAGACTTGATCATCATATTCCTAAAGGAGAGTCTGGTTGACCTCTGGAAAACTGTATTTGATACAAGACACTGTAAGAGTTATCAAACACTCACCATCTTACATTTGTATATTTTCTGAGCCCAGTTCTCTTTGTGAATGGAAATGAAATGCTCATGCTCCCTTGGCACTTCTCACATCCAATGTCCTGCTAAGTAATGTTTGCAGACGGGACCATTCATCCAAATAAATTGAAGGTGTTGTACAATACAGATGGTGTCTCAACGGCATATACGTTTTGTTTGTGTATAATGTTACTGGTTAATAATACCTTATAGAATAATAACATTAACTCTTTTATAATTATACAACATTTGATATATTAATAACAGTCATAAATTGTAGTTACACATTATATTGTGAGCACACATATTAATTGACTGTAACACAGCTTGATTAAGCTTTAGCTACAGTCTGTTTACTGACAGCTGCTTATGCACATTTGTAGGCCATTGGCCGTATGACAAGTTTTTACCATGTGTTGGCCAAGGTTTTTGTTTTGAATAGTGAAGTGTAACATCCAGTTTGGCTAAAAGTCATTGAGCAGAGTATAATGTGCCTTTTGACCATTTCTGCTGCAGGCCATGTTGTCTTTTGGGATTGTTACGCATTCATAGGAAAAAAAAAAAACATTCATATGCAATGAAATTTGAGCACTGACAAGTAATACATTAGCCATTTAACAGTCAGCAGAGAGGCTTTAAAGTAGCTCTGACTATTATGCACATATAAATCCTGACGACACAGCTTTTGCCACTTTTCTCTCTTTCTGCAATGAACAATGGTTAATAAACTATTTTAGCTAAAGCTTTATTTGCTACAGTCTTAACTCATACAACTCTTGTTGTTATGTGTTCCTGCCCCCACTTACAGTTGTTCACATAGAGTAAACATAGCATTAGCCCACAAGATAGGCACAGAATGCCTCTTGTTTACACAACATCATGGCTAATATAGAAACAAACTGCCGTGCTCTGTTACACTCTCCCACGTCACACTGCTCTCCTGCAGACTTGCATTCTCTGAAATGGAAAAGCTTTTAGCTCAGCTCCAAATGTTTACTCAGTGTCCAGCTGTGCTTTTTCCACAAACCTGTTAGCATGTCCTGCTGTAAATGAATAAACTCTGGTAGACATCACCACAAGCAACGGCCAAGTGTCTTGAATTATAACATGAGCAGAAATATACCATAGTCTAGTTTCAGTGACTACACAATATTCTAGAAGAGCATGGACATAGCACAGCAGTGGGCATAGTAACTCAATTTACAGCAGTCATGTCAAACTCAAAGTGGTGAGGGGCTGCGATAGCAAATAAGAATCTCTTCAGGGGCCGAAGACTGTGACACTTTGACTTCACTGTGAAGCGTTTATTAAAGCTATCTTTAACATTCATTTCCTCTTTTTATGGAAAGGGATGTTAGTTTGTTTGGGGTTTTTTTTATTATTATTTGAACACGTTTTTAGTTGGTTTGAAACAGGTTTTATTTCTCTTTGTGGCAAAAACTCGCTTAACCTGTCCAAATCCATCTAAAACCTGTTCAAATCCATCTACAACCTGTTTAAGTCTATCTAAAACCTGTTTGAATCCAACTAAAACCTGTTCAAATACATCTAAAAACCTGTTCAAATCCAACTAAAACCTGTTCAAGTCCATCTAAAATCTTTTCAAATCCAATACAAACATAATTCCAAAAATATCTCCTATATCACTATATTTATTGAAGGGGCCACAAAAAAAACATTTCAAAGGGCCACATTTGGCCCCCTGGCCTTGAGTTTGACATGTGTAATTTACAGTGTTAATGACTTTGTACTTTGGGGTAACATATACCCAACATGTAACATTTGAAGGCGTAGGAAAACTCTATTTAATGTTTCAGTAGTCTAGTTCTTTATGTTGTATATTGTATGTACTGATTTCGAGATGGGGATAATTTGAGATATAGTGCAGCTCTGGTTTACTTGCTTGAAACAAAGCATTGAAAAGAGAGCTTAAACTGATGAGTGCTTTTTTCATAGTTTTCCTGGTCGCAGGAGGCTGGAGCATTCCCGGTGGGTGAGCGGGGTACACCCTGGACAATTACAACTTAATCACAGCAGTAACAGACATTGACAGACAACCATTTACACTCACATTGATTAACAATACACAATTGAGATTCACCAGTTCAATTGAAGATGCATGTCTTTTGATGGTTAGAGAAAGCAGGAATGCCAGAGAGACCCCACAGTTGCATGGAGGGGACAGGCAGACTCCACACCATTCAGTACCACAGGAATACTAACCACTCACTGTACTCCCCAGCCTGCTTTATGCTGCCATTTATTAGTAAAAAGTGAGAAATAGAACATTTGACCAGTTTGACCACTTTTTAGAATGAGTCTCTCAGTGTTCATATACATGGCATTTAGACAGTGAGGCAGAGATGAGATGAGAAAGCTTATAGTAGAAGGCTTTCTCTGTAGAAGCTCAATGGCTCCCTGCTGTTCGCTCTTTTCATTTCATTTTCAAAGCAAACCAACACCAGCAGCATATTCTTTGTTTTTCTGCATCTCACAGTCTTCATTTCCAGAGGCAGACGGTGGTAATGTGTGCATTTGAGCTTTTGTGAATGTGGCTAGAGGTGTATTTTAGTTAGGTGTCTGTAAGCGCATGTGTGTTGGGATACTTATTTCCTTGAGTGACTGGCATAGAGGAAGGAATGAGAGCATGGATCAAGTTTCTTTGTGATAAGAACTGAGCACCAAAATCACAGTTATCTATATACCAAAAGTTGTTTCCTCTTTCGTTCCCTTTTTGATTGTCAACACCCTCTGTGTCTTTGGTTTGAAACAGCTTCATATTTGTTGTCAGTACGCTATGTTAATTCATTCAGTTTTGCTTAGGTAAAAGAACCTCTAAAAGGAGAGTAAACCGTTTCATAAGTGATAAAATTCCTTTTAAAGCAAAGATAAGTTAATCTCTGGCTGGTAAGAGGGCAGAGATTGGTTGGCACACCAGCTGCTCCAGCAAAAAGGCAGCAGTGATAGGAGCAGACGGCTAGAACATCCAGCTGGAGAGGCCAGGGAGCAGGGCGGGTGAGCGGGGAGAGGACCAAAAGCACACTTTGCCAGAAAAGCTGCACGCTCTTCATTTACAGGTGAGCAGAGAAATCCACATCCTTCACTGGTGCGCTGAAGAATACCACAGAGAGACGTGGATGAGGCGAGGAAAGACGCTAGGAGTGTGGACTTATGCATCCATCAAAATCCGCTTTACCTGAAAAATTAAAGGTGTCAGAAAATTGATTCATTCAACTGTTGCCAATTTAGATTCACTAATTTGCCTATACATGTATGTGTCTGGACAGAGTGAGTAAGGTGGAGTGCCGACTATAAACAATAATAACCAATAATGCCATATCATTAAAAAAGTACATAGGATAAATCTAAGTTACAACTCTAGTTACAGCCAATAATTTTCACTTAATTTTTGTCTGCTCTGATCGGTTTTGGCGCTGTCTATCTTTTCAATAATTATAAAGCCACAACCTGTTCACCAAGATGTGTACAATCTTATGCAGTGATATATTGTACAAGAGCAGACAGTACTGTGTCTGGCTATTGAACTGTATGTGTGTATTTCTGGAGAAAAGCCAGACAGGGATCCCGGCCAAAGAAGGAAGAGTTTAATACAGAGCACATCAGAAGTAGGTTGAGGAAGCAGCTCATCTGCCCACTGAGAGCAGCAGAGGTTAATGCAATCCCTTTAAGTGGACATAGAGCCAGTTAAGAGGCAATCAAGAAGTTGAGAGACTGAGGAAGTCAACCACTGAGGCCTGCTGTCTCACTGTGGATTTATGTGATCTTTGTTTTCATTTTGTTTAGGCTTGAGATGCACACATATAATTTATTAGACCATAAGACGTTTAGAAAGTAGATCCTACATTTGGACTTTGCGGTGTGTCTATGTGTATGTGGAATTTCTCATTGACCTATGTGTGCACAGGCGTGGATGTCAGGATGGTGGGAGGATGCATGCACAACCTGATAGATTGGCAATCTGCAGCATTAGAGATGGCTGTCTGATAGATTAGTATCAGTGGCATTAGCGCTGATGTGTGATGGAAATGATTTGTGATGCCTGGGTTTCCTATCCTTCTCAGTTGATCCCATTGCACGACTGGGGCTTTAAATCATCCTCAGGCTCTGCTCTGTGTGTGTGTGTGTGTGTTTTGGGGAGGGGGGTGGCTGGGTTGGTTACATTCATGTACCTTTGTTGGCTTTTCATATTTATGTGTTTGTTATTTTCTTTACATCCTACAACTTGGGTTAACTTCCACTTTATTTACCCCCAAAGGGAAATTTCTTCTCTGCATTTAACCCATTTGTTCTTGTTATCTATAGCTCTTTGTGCTAAAGAAAATATGCTTCCTCTATCCTTCATTCATCACCATGGTTACTAATTGGCTTATGCTGCATGTTAACAAGCTGTCTCTTATGATTTGGCCCATAATCGAAAGATAAAACACCCTGCTTTTCTGTATTGTATGTTTATCCTTAAATCAGACTTCTTTTTAAGGTTCTTTTTTTACATTTGACCTTGAGCAAAAGCTGACCTCTGTTAAATGAAAATGTAAGTGCCTCTTTTGTAGCCTAATTTTGCACATCCACCAGCCTCCAGTCCTCATCCCTTCTAGATAAGCCAGTACACAGTCACAGAGAATCAATATAAAATGTAACGGAGGACTAGCGGCAGCACCATGTGTGCCTTGAGCATCCTAGCACTTCTGCTCAAACACACCGGATCAGGATTATTATTGCTTGAAACACTGGGTTCTACACAAAAGTTTTTTGAGTGGAGTATAAAAAAACATTAGAATAATATCTTTAAGTTTATTGTGGTGGTATTGTTGACATTAAATGGAAAGAATAACCACCTTTTTAAAGACAAAGTGCGCCTGGACTGACAGATACTCCACTACATAAATTGAGTGGTACTTGAGGGGCTCACGAGAGCACAAATCTTGCCAAAGCCCGTGACATAAACAAAAACTGATATCACATCCAGATATATAAGGAAAGGTACCAATTCATGTGAGTTTGCAGCAGTATTTGTCTCCTTTGGTTATTTGGTTATCCTTAAAAGGTACATAGTGTTGTTTTCATAAGTTATCTGTCGTGGAAGTGCTGTTTTCAGAGTTGTTTTTACTCTGCCATGTCTCACTCTAACTTGAGTGTAGAAGGCAACCCCTCTATGTCCTCCTTCACCAAGATTTAGCAAACAGGCCATGTAACTCATCATCATCATCATCATTTCATTTTTATTTCAAACAACCAGTGTAGAGTCATGTCAAACAATGTTGTAGTGTTTAATCCAGAATAACCTCAGAGTTAGTACCCTTTTACCCTACCTGTATTAATCCTGAACCTGACACGACCCCTGTCTAGGTGTCGATGCACTCTGCTTTCTGTCATGACTTGGTCACGGTCTTTGTGGTCTTGACTACACCAGTATACAAAGTTGATGGTACACAGCGGCTGTAACTCACACCCAGTACTCATTACATGTCAGGATACATGACCAGCTTATTCCTCATCAAAACCTAACCGGGTCACCTGACACTCCAGCCACGCCTACCTTCCTATGTGCTGCCAATGACAGCTGCAAGTGCTGTAAGAGTCCCGCGGTCAAAGATCAAATAGCTGTGCACGATTCGCACATTAACCTACATCTCCATTCTGATTCAATAACAAGTGCTGGTCATAGGAGGGTAGTGTTTCAGGGTGAGACGAACCCTGCCCAGATATAGTCTTACAACAGAAGCTAAGATGTAACTTGGCCTTGTTGTAAAGGGCCACTATTTCAGTTCAATGGCAGCACTTATTTAGCCGAGAAAAATGCCAGGGATGAATTAGTGATGAGTTGGAAAGCGCTAACAGAATGGAGAGAAGGCACTTGTAGATAAATATGTTGGATGTACAGTAAACATTGGTATGTGTATGCACTTACGCTTGAGTGGGTGAGTGTAGGTGTAGGAGCGCACAGTTCTGTATATTTTCTTAGTAAAATCGTACACAGCACATACACTGCCACTCAACGTTATTTCTTACACCCACACAGCCAAACAAAAACACCTACATGCACACTTCGCACCTGTCTGTGCTGCCATGTTGGACTCCTGTTGTGAGTCATCTGCCCAGTTGGAGCACACACATATGTGAGCAAATGCACATACACACAGGTGACACATTCCAATAAAGCTTAGGGCAGTTTTTTCCAGTTTGTGTGCACAGACTGTCTGACATTTGGTCTGTGCCCTGGGGGCTCGTGCACATCTATTCCACCCCAGCAAAGAGAGGCCTGTCACTGGGCCTTCTCACTCCCACAGGTAGCCTCCCTGGAGCTCACCTGTTATCTCTCTACCTCCTGTGCCTCCAGCCATCCCTTGGCTGCCCAGGGTGCTCCCTCTGTTGCTCACATGTACACACACATACATATGCACACATGCCAGTCTCGCCAGGCAGTAAAATAGGACAGGAGGCTGGGCTGGAGACACCTCTCCTGAGTCTCAGTGATGCCCTACTTTCTCCGCAGCCTACTTTTCCCCACTAACACACACACACCCAGACAGTTACCTTCATGACAAATACTGATGCTTTCTGACATACTATTCTTAAATATTATCCAGACTGGAACTCTGCTCCTTTTTTTAGCTTTGATCTTTCCTTCACTATGTACTAAACAGTTTACTCGTTTGAGCTTTACCCCTTAATCTATACTAAACATTCACGCTGAAAACAACATGTTATCTGGGACACCCCGCACATTGACTAGCTCAAAGCACTTTTAAAGACACCAGTCAGTTCTAGTTATCTAGCTGCATTGACCACTTCTCTATCAGCACAGGCCATAGATCAGTACAGTCAATGCCACTCTTACGCCAGACGTTGATGCGCAGAGCTATGTTTGCCATGTTCACAGTCAATAAGTCAGGCAGCGTAAAACACGGTGTGATAAGCTCAATGCAGCTGCCCAATACTGAGCTCGGATAAACAATCTGACAGAGACAGATCTTTGATTCAAGGAGAGACGAGCAGCAAATTGTGTGCGTCACCTCCTGGTCTCCACAGAATTCAGAGTGAGTTAGCCCCTTCTTCTCTCTGTGTCAAACATTTGGACTAGTGTTATGTGTTTTAAAGTGCTCCTAGTGTTACAGCTGTTAAAATCTAGTCATGTATGAATTACACTTACCAAACCCAAATGGGCTAAGTGTTCATCCTCGCTAAGTTGGACTAGGGCAAAATGTTAACTGTGCTTGCCTCGCTACCACAAATGTGTTTTACTACTAATGGGTAATGTAGCCTCGCTCTAATGTAACCTGCTGCTGATGTCAGTGTAACCCTTTTAACCACAGTGACATAGCACTCTGCATGCTGCTCAGCTTTGCACTGCTCCTCAGATCCCCATGACAACAGGCAGCATCAAAGATCTGAGAATAAGAGATCACAGTAAAATAGAAGAGCATAAGACCGTCTTGACTTCTTGAAGTACATATTTAAGCAATACGTGCAACAACAGAATAAAAACGAATGTAGACTCAATTGACATGACAGCCACTTTTATGGATTGATTGGAAAACCAACAATTTAATCAGTGTGGTCCATGAGTTACAGGATGTGTAGCTTCGAAAATCACTTCACCTGTGGAGCCACAAGGGAGAGCCTGCCTGAACAGCAGGCCAGAGCTTAATTAATTTTCATCCCCTTTTGAGAAAAAAAACTCAAATTTTTCAATAGTTAAGTCAAGCCAATCATTTCAGAACTGCTGCAGCGGGCTCATATTGAGTTAGTTGGCACATTTGGCTACTTATTGACGCGCCAACATTGAATTAGGCTGTGAAAGCCTGGAAGTAGTCCACGAGCGGAGACCTGAACCAGAGAATGGAAGGAAATCTGTAGCAAAATAATTGCATCACCACTGAGTTTTACTTTATTGTGTTGCAGTCATATAAAGTGCAGAAAATAAATAATAGCAGCACAGTGGGGTGAAGCTTGGCTCACACACATCTAAGAACACACAAATGTGGGCCACTCTCATACACGGCTCACTATGACAGGAGGAAATGGTCTGACCAAATAAAACAAATGCAATCACTGTGACCTGAATGGGAAGCTGAATAGATCTGTCTTCCAGAAATGAGCCTGACTATTCTTTCTCTGTTTTCTATCAATTTAGCTTTCCTCTCTGTGTCTCATTCGGTGTCCATCTCCACCTGAGTCACCCTCGGGTCCCACAGGACATCTCCCTCCCTTCATGTTCAACTCACTTCAGTCTCTGTTTCTCCATTTGCATTCCCCTTTCTTCTCATTCCTCTAATGTATTTTTCTGTCGCTGTCTTTGATCTCAGTGTGAGACCTGTGTTGGGACAGGCCTGTTGGTCACTTTGTTGTTATGGCTCTGTGTTTGCTGCAGTGTGTAGATGACCCCCTGAACTCCCAGGTTTTGACCTTTCCCTTTCTCTCCTCACTCTACTCCAACCTTATCTCTCTACACAGGCCCAATTTCTTTTCATCTACAAAGATCTGATACAACAGCGGTCAGTGGACATGGGAGGAATAGAGTAGTCTGGGAATAAATTAAGACAGAGTGGATCAAAAACAGACATGGCATAAGCTTTTTTGAGTTTATGGAGGCAAATGTGGACATGCTGCTCTATAATAAAAGAAAATCTATCGTGTCATTTTTGTCTTTTTAGACTATTGGATTTAATAGAAATGTGAATTAATGTTCAGTTATTGAAATCTTTGCCCTTTCTTGGTCAAAGACAGTAGATAAACAATGAAGAAGTAAAAAGATGACATGTATCAAATAGCCTAACCTGGCATTAATTAAATGTGTGTCATCTGAGGACGGGGGGCTTTCCTTAATTTCAGTATATTTGAGGCTTAAAACCAAATTTAGACAAGGTCTTTTGTGAAATGTTTACAGTATTCACAGATAAACAGAGAATTTAATAGACACTGGACATTTTGGATCATATTTGGATTCTAGCTCAGTAGCATCAGTTCAGTAGAATATACAGTGTTTTTGTCTCCCCATAAACTGCTGACTACAATGCCACACTGTGTTGTGAAGCCAAAAATGCTGCCGACGGTCCCAGCATCCCCTGTTTTGAAAGTTAAGAGTCCCCCATGAAAACGGTGTCACGACCACTCCACTGCTTTATTTTCCTGTTGTCTTTCATCCAACAAAAGACATCAATCAAACAATTCAAGCATTTCTCCGGAGATCCATGTTTCAAGCCAAGCACCGTTAGTTCTTGTTAGCAGCTTAATTGAACCACATATCAAAGTAATTGTGCCCCAGCTCCTCAACCTCTCTCCTCCTCTCTTCTGCCACGAAGCTAACCGTTCGGCATACACAAGCTCGCCGAGATGGATGACTTGCTGTTTCAATTACCAACAGCCATTACAGGTTTTATCCATACATCCACTTCTGTTAGACCTCCGAGGCTTGAAGGTATTTTTGCACTTGTTAAGACTTCCCTGTTATCAGCAGTACTGGCACGCATAAAAATTACCATATGCATTTGGATATGAGCATAAGCAGATGTATAAATGTGTTAATGGCAGGAGTGTTTCCTGTGAATTAGGCTCCGTGCAGGCTTCGGGGACTCATCCTATCGCAGATGTAATTCATATTTAAATGTTGTTGTGCTCCTTCTCTTCTGGTAATTGTGTTTGCACTTCCTGGTTTCTTTTAAATGTGGAATTACTGAAGCGTTCTCTTGATAGCATTCTTGTAAATGCTAATTAGGAAAAGAGTCACATACACATCCAAAAGACTCATGCACAAATGAGTAAGGCTTGTAACAGGCTCCCTAGTTATTATTCACCAGCATCCTGCAGCTTAATGGTTGGCTCCTTTTGGTTTTGGCATCTTTGAAAAATAAGGCTTACTCTCTCTACCAGGAGGCAGTAAGGTGATTTATTTAAGTTTTTTAAGTATCTATTAAAAAACTCTAAATAAAATCAAAGTAATGTGAAGTTTCAAGCCCAGCCCATTGGGAAACAGCTAAAGCTTGCATCTGTTTAAGCTAGAAACGTCATGACCACTACCAGCTTTAACCAGATTGTTATAAAAAAAAAACAGTAGACTTAATGAATGCAGCATTTACTGACAGTAATAACTAACTATTGATATCGTTCAGAGCCTTGATGGGACCTAGTGTTTATGTGACTGTGCATTGCTGCTTCTACACAACTCTACAACCGTTTTGTAAAATCTCTCAAAACCAGCAGTGTTTTTGTTTACTGTAGAGTATTCAATATTGTTGGCTGTTTTGTTAATATTCATAACACTGCCAGGAATGGGCACTGGAATGAGATACTGGCATTTCTACATTTTTACTCTTTGGCATACCGTGGCTTCTCATTATGCACAGGCATTTCTCACAGTGTGCCAGGACTCCTTTCCGCCCTCTTCATGAGCCTCTTAGTCAAAAGCCTAAGTTGAATTATCCTTCTGGTTATATAAAGAGGGAAAAACACATCTGGTAGAATTATCTGAATTTTCTGAAAGTGACGGAAACTCTTCTTTCATCTTCATGTTTTCTTGCTAGATTGCAGCCTTTTCTAATCTGTCTGGTTTGTTAACATAGACAGTGTATGGTCGGTTCGTGTCATATAAACTTTTCAAAAGATGGATTTTGTAGGAAAGCTGGCAATGCCTTCTCTTTCTCTCACTCACACACACACACACACACACACACACACACACACTCTAGATCATCAGCCAGTGCTAACACAGACCCAACCTCATTATTTTGGTATGGCTCTACTTGTTCTTGGACAGACGGAACTAGGACTGTAATGGGAGCACAATAGTGTGACTATGTGGCAATAGCAAATGGTTAACATGGCTCATGGGTCAAGTAGGAAGCAGAAGTATTTTTTATGCCCCCAGGGATAGCAGAACCAGCTCTGGTAGAGAGAAATAAGTGGAAAAAAACGTTTCTCATAGAGTACAGGAACCTAATGGGTCACTGCAAAAAAAATGGGAAATTATGGTTAGTGTAGAGCATAGGGCCCAGCCTAGGCTCTTTAAAGTATGTTCAGTTAGAAAACAGAAAAAGTGAGAAACTAAACGACAGATCTTCTGGCATGTTGTTGGGCCAGTGAGAACAGAGCTGAACTACCTGGAGCTGGAGATACCTGCAAAAGGTCCAGGCAGAAAATACTGTTTGTGTGTTGCAGAGAAATGGTGGCAATCCCTCAGTGTGATACATTCTGAAATTGGCTGTGAAGTGAATGATGATAGCGACCTTTCCTCTGTGTGCTGTGTAGTGTGAGAAATGGCCTTCACTTTATCAGCTTATCTTTGTGTTTCTCTCTTCTATATCCATCTCATCATTTGACAGATGTAAATGAGAAAATCATCCATAAGGCTGCCTCAGAGTAAGCCCTGCAAGATTTCAGTCAGAGTGCTTTGCAGAGAAGACAGTGAACATTACTTTTAACCATCTAAGTTAGGCGATGGAAGGATATTTTTTTTTTGGAAGTGATAAATATACAAAGGGGATTTTGCATTTTACACCTAAATCTGAGATATAATTTCTTGTGTGATGCTGAATTGCGCAGGCCAGGCTTAAATTCACCATTACGATACAAATAACAAGTAGTATGATTAAACGCTACCTCTGAAATTTCCCATGCTAGATTATCTTTGTGAGTATTGACTAAACTCAGAGCTAAGACCACAATTCAGCTGTAAAATGGTCAGAACACCATTGCTACATTATGAACTAGAAGGTCTTTGTGTTGCACTTTCACTGCTGATAGTTCAAAAGTATTTTTTTTCCTTTCACAAGGTCAGTGTAATTAGCATGCTATTAGTAATCACACAAGTGGTGTATGCCTCATTTTCAAAATGAAATCTGCATTTATTGTATTAATTGCTAGTGTCTTGCTGCAGAATGGGATGTTTGATTAGGATGAGGCTCAGTGCTTTAGTTCTTTTATAATATGACCTTGCTGATTACAAAATTTCTTTTTGTTGACTTTTCGGTCACATTAACTGCTGCACACCCAACTAACACCACTAAACTAAAAAAAAACTAAACTAAACTTTTTATTGAGTACTTAATAGTTGACTCCCAATTAACAAGTCAGTTTAATGCTATACAGTGGTCCCTCGTTTATCGCAGGGGTTATGTTCCAAAAATAACGCGAAGTAGTCAGATTTATTTTTTACAATTATTATATATGTTTTAAGGCTGTAAAACCCCTCACCACACACTTTATACACTTTTCTCAGACAGGCATTAACATTTGCTCACATTTCTCTCTTGTTTAAACACTCTCAAAGTTCAAACCTTAGCATCTTCCTCTGTCTTTTGGGTGCGACCGCAGGTGCCTTTGTCGGTGCAGAACGTTTCATCGACATTGTGGGTTTTGTCGGGAGAAAACTTGCAAACATACAGCACTTCAGAGTCACACTGCTAGCGATCGAACATTTATGTAAATTTGTCAAGCCGAACGCATTCTGTACTGTACAGGAGACACGGCACGGAGGAGACTGATTGACAATGGTCTATAGTCCCTTAGCCAATCAGGACACAGAACACAATGCGCAAGTTCTCCCTTAGCCAATCAGGACACAGAACACAATGCGCATTCATACGCTGTAAAAAAAAAAAGCATGCAAAATTGCACTAGAAAAATCTGCGAAACAGTGAGACCGCGAAAGGTGAACCGCGTTATAGCGAGGGACCACTGTATTTCAAAGTGAGGTTTTGAGGAAAGACAATGTTTTTAATGTCACTTAATTTCAAAATTTTCTTCTTCTGTGAAGCTCACTGGTTATTTGCATATCTCTGTGATCTAACATATTAATAAAATCCTCTGAGTGACCTTCCTCTTCTGCAGAGTATCGGGAAGCAGCAATCCTTGAATCTCAAAATTACAGACTTGCTCACAGAAAGATTGTTGTGAACTCCTTGACTCTTTTCATAAGCACACTTGTCAAGCAATGACTCTTCTCACTTAATCCTTAGCTGAGCCTTAATAAATCGGGATCACAGTCAGAGTTCATGTTTGTATTCTGCTGCCATCCAGAGATTTAAGGCTATTATAACTCCAGTGTTAAGAGTTAATCCATATTAGTGTACCTTTTGAGGCATTTAACTAAACATGCCTGACCTCCGACTAATAGCTCTGGCTCTGCCTGTCTCTGAATGTACCTGTTGTTGACCCACTTCTTCTTTTCTTCCTTTGCTGCAGTGACATTTGTGGGCTTGAGTATAGATGGCCAACCCATCCCTGTAGAGCCATGTGTCATCAGACTTCCTTCCATCTGAGTGACTGGCCATGAAATGTCAGAGGAGAGTACAGATGGATTGGTGGTTGAGGGTTAGAGGCCTGAAGAGACAATCTTTCACTCTATGTAATCAACCTAAAAAACCTAAGCTTCACTGGCCTGTGCTAGATCCCAAGCACTTGACCGCCATATTTAATGACACATCATCATTTATGGCTGCTCTAAAAACATATTTGTGCGTCACATTGGTAAATATTAACCATTCAATATGTTGACATGGCACCTTTAATCAATCATAAGAGAGTACTCTTGATCACTTAATAGAGTCTGCACTATAATTACAGCTACTTTAAAATCGACTTTAAAAATGCAAATATTTTATGAGCTGCTCCTATAGAGCGCAGGAAACTGTCCGTGGTGCTGAAGTGAAACAACTACAATATACTGCTACTCACCTTTCTTTTCTCATTGCTTTTGCCATTTTTATCACAGTTTATGTACATTTAAATTTTCCAGTTTGATAAGAAATACTACACATGTACAGAGGACATGCAAAACCCATGACTTCCGCGCAAGTGCTCATGGTCCAAACAGAAACACTGAAGCTGTATCTGAAAGGAATAGAAGAAAATTGCAAAGAAATCTCATGGGATTCAGTCTGTAAATGGAAATCCACTGCTCAACTCTTCATGCTATATACCTCTGACATGCCTCTCACAATTTCTTTAATGGAACTCAGGGCATGCCATTGATATATAGAACTCTATAAATACAGTGAATCTGATCAGCTTAATGAACTCAAACCTATTGCATGATGAAAGGTAATTTACTGTATATCCACATATATTTCTACGGAAACATTTCAGTGCTTATCTTATTTCCCGTTTGGTTTATACCTGTTTGTCAGCTAGGTTTATCTTTTTATCATTTTTGGTATTAAATGGGGATGAGCTGTTCTGACCTGACATGGCATGACCTGCCATCATCACAAATCTGTTTGTCTGTCATCTCTCAGACCATCACCGCTAAAGCCATCCATCACAAGAGCACTCAGGCCTACTCAATACCCCCCATCTATCCTCCCTGGACTTTAATAACATAACCCAGAGAGACCTGGCCCCTATGATGGGCTATGACAACCATGACCAGGAGCTGACCTGAGCATATGAACTCACTGTTTGTATGTGTGCAGCTTTGTTAGTTTTGAGGCATGTAATGTACAGCTTACAGACTGATGTGTGTGTTTGAGTCACTTATCACAGAGAGCAAAATGAGGGCAGGGTTTGATGGACAAAGAAGCAGAGTCTCCCAAGTTGACTGCAGAGAAAATATCTATTTCCTTTGACTGCTTATCCATCTCCCTCATTTGGGAGACATTTACCATGGCCCCATTCGCCACCTTGGATGTGGTCTCACACAGAGTGAAATGGCCAGAGGTATCATCCTGGCAGGAGGGAAAGAAATGACATCAAACTGTGCTTATCACATGCACACACATGCACAGGCTCACAACACTTACTATATCTTTCTCTTTCTTTAATGTGTGTGTGCCCAGTTTTATCTCAGTGCCATGTATAATGGCCCGAGATGGTATCATCAGAGACGGGCCAGCTTGACTAAATGGGAGCAGCAAATTGACTGTTGTATTAGGAGAGAAAGGCCTCTATCAGACAATCTGATAGGATCCCATTAAAGAAGACTTGCAGATGAATATGATTAGCTTTTCATTCCTACTAATGGAAACATTGTCTGCAGAGGGGAGGAGATGAAATGTTTTGTAGTGATAGGGCTTTTGTACTACTGATGGGATTGTTATTGCCTAATTTGGGTAGAAAGGCCATTAAAGTTCTCAGAAGGGACGATGAATGTTCTGTGTAAATATACTCTCAGTTATGGCTGTGGACCAGCGTTTCACTGTATGTGGGCAATAGTTTTGATGTAAAAAGTATTCCTCACTGAACATTTTTGCACCAAAACCCGATGAATGAGTGTGAGGTTTATGGCTTTTTCCACATAATAAACTGAATAGGTTTTTATGATGGTTCATGTTGTGTTGCCATTTTGTGTTTTACTATCTTCAACAGATTGGTGTTTTCATTAGATTATAAAATGACTTGCGTTTGCACAAGTTCTTAAGCTGATTATTGTTCATTTATGGAGAGCCTTTGGGGTATTGTTTACTACATCAAAAAAAAACTGCTGGCACAATGCCTTTGCTCTGCTCTCTCTTGGACTTTTTGTTCATAGATTGGATTTATCTATCAGTATGCATGCTAATAAATAAAACAAAATAGTACAGACACGTCTTAGCTGATAAAAAGAGATGGCACTACAATTTTTGTTTGTTGTTTTTTGCACTAAATTTGTGTAAAAATACAACACTGTTAAGCATTAAGCATTTAACCTTGACCATGCTGAGTGTACTCCTGTAAATTCCTAAGCCATCCCCAGTCATTACCAATAAAACACAAAACACAACATGTTATTCAAATGGTTATGACCTTTGAGTTTTATGGAAACAAATAGATGCAAATATCTTAAGTATAGGAGAAGATGAGCAGTTGACTGCAGAGAGTGCATGCATGTGCATGACAGTGACTGCATATACATGCATGTCAGATGGCAGCAGTGTCAGTATGCTTACTGCCCCTGGGCCTACAGGGTGCAATGACATATATAATAAATCTGTGGACCACTGCCAAATCTTGCACCATCTTCTGTTATTGTTACCATATGTATATGGTTCTGGTGTCATTTTTGGTATCCAGAAAAAAAGAAATTCCCTTATGAAGACCACAGAAAGAAGCAGTAGGTCTTTGCTCTTGCTATGTACAAGTTGAATGTTGCTGGAGCTTTGGTACAGTGTAACCTTCTGCTACTATTTCTGTCAAGTCACATTGCTTTGTCCAAAATGCAGGGTGCTGTCACTGTTGTGGCTTGGAGTTTTTCCAAAAAACTGCACATTATTCTTTATGTTCACAGAGGAGCATGTGCATGAATAATTATCAGCCCATTCAGTGAGAGAATCTATTGCACACACATATTGAACCTGCCTTGCACATCTTGTACGTGTAAAGAATGTTGCATCAGCATACACTGTATCAATAATAACAGGATTTGGTGGATAAAAAATATCCAGTGTTGTTTGCTTTTATAAAGTATTACTACAATGTAATCTGTTTTGTTCCGCTCTGGGAACAGAGAGAGGTCTTGCTATCTTTGTGGATTTTTAACTTCTATTCGAGTTAGCTGTAATAAATTTAGTAGGACTTGTTGTATGGCAGAAAACAAGAGTAAATGACCTGGTCTTTATTCTCATGAATAAGGAATAAGGACCATTAGAAGGAAAGGTTGCTATTCCAACACAAGTCATGCACTTTACTGTTTGTTTATCTTCTTTTCTGTCTTCCGTTGATTCCCACTATGCTGTCTCTTCCTCAGGACGAAACGATTTATTGTGTTTATTGTAATTGTGTTTTCTTCGTTCTGAACTTAAGATGAGATTGCTTTTTGACTTGCAAATATTACAGTCGAATTGAGCTAAATGACTTTGGGCAAATGTTCCTAACATTCACTGTGTCATTTTGTTTCTCCTCTCTAAAGGTTAATAGTATATGCTCTCTTATGTGAGTTTCCTGCACCATTCACTGACAGAGATTTTTTGTATCAGGCTGTTTCTTTCTTAAAATGGAATAGAGTGTGCAGTCCATACTATTTAGTAGCTGCTTTAACTATATCAGAGATATGGAATATATAGAATGGGCACATGGTTGAAATGTATGGGACAGCAATAGTGTGCATGTAGATCTGGACGGCCTCCAGTTGGCACTGCGTAACTACAAGGCGAGCCAACAATGACATTTTTTTATGAAATGCATATTGTGATATTTCATTTACTGTATTCTTCTTGCCCCTCACAGGTACGGAGACATGGTTCCTAAGACGATTGCTGGGAAGATCTTCGGTTCAATCTGCTCACTGAGCGGGGTGTTGGTAATTGCCCTGCCTGTCCCTGTGATCGTGTCCAACTTTAGCCGCATCTATCACCAAAACCAGAGAGCAGACAAGCGTCGGGCGCAGAAGGTACAGGTGAACAAAGTTTTATTTCCCTTCAGCTGAGCCCCAGAGAGTCGGGACCTGCAGAACTCCAGCACAGAGGGGAGCACAGACGTCTCTTTCCTTAAATGGAGCTCAGGTCTCAACACAAATAATCAATAAATAATTACAATCATTCACAAAATTAGGTCTGAACATATAAAGGACACTTTGATTATTGATCTGACGTAAGTATATCATCATATTATTCATTTCACTTGTCTAACCCAAAATGACATGGCATTGTTGTCTTGGCAGACTTTAAGAAATAAAGCATATATCCAGAGAAACAAAGGTGGCTGTTTATGCTGGTAAACAAAATGTCTCTGAGTTCCAGGGTTATTTCCCTGTCGACCAAAAGTGTGTTCATGAGTGAACTACAGTCGCTATTTTCACCCTCTGCATGTGTTTGTGCTCTAGTCAGTCAGCACAAAGGGCCTACACAGTGATGGCATCATGAACTTCATAAAAGCCATATAATATAACATACATTTTATTAAAAAAAACATATATAATCATTTCCAACCATTTTGCAAGTTGTGGGCTCATCATCAGTTGTTTCACAGATGTTTCTGTTGCAAAATCATGTTTTCAACAGTGAACAGTCACATCCCGTCCCTTGCATTTGTCTATCCTAGGAAAACACTTTCCAATTCAATTCCCAACTAAATTATCTTTTAACTGCATGGAGTAAAAAACAAAACCAGTTTACTTTTGCAGATACAGTCCAAAAAGACTAACAGCATAAATGAACTACAAACCATAGTCTGAGACCAAACACTGCACTTTTTGTCTTTCACAAAACACACTTTGCTTATTTGAAGATAGCAGATATGTGCTTAGACATATATTTGACTGTCAGTTGTTCCTTCTCATCATGCTGCATTTCTCTCTGCATTTTCTCAACACACCATCTCTCAGCTCCTCTGTGATTACTGCCATCCATCTCTGCACACGCTCTGGTTAGTTTAAATCTGTTTAAAGTCCTGCACTTCAACCGTGGCATGACCACTGCCCAGTTTTTAACTAACCGTAACCTTGACTGTCACGTAAGACTCTGGAGTGTGGAGGGATGGCAAAAGAAGCATGAGGAGGTTAAATCTCAGACCAAGTCTAAAAACAGATTAGAGCAAAAGAGATGAATAAAGCAGCAATGTGAGACAAGTGGTGATGAGGGAAGCCAGAAGGAAGGAGGGAGCTGGGGAGGCAGGGGGAAAGCTGGAGGCAATGTGTGTCCTAATGCTGTGTTCTTTCCTGAAATAGCTATCACCCAGATGAGGTGCTGGCCGGAAGGAAGGTGTGTCTGTCCATATGCTTGTAGACAAACCAGCGATTTGGAGTATTTGTACTGAATTATTTTATCCGTAATCTGAAATATTAGGTAGATAGATAGAGGTAAATTCAAGTCAATCGTTATTCCTAAAATTAAATTTAAAATAAAAACTAATCTAATTCAGAAATAGCAGGCTACTACATCACTTTGTGAACGTTTAGCCTCAGTCACCCTCAGATCTAATGGCAACATGAGGTTTCTTTGGCAATGGGCTGAGGATTGCTTGTCAGTGCAATTAAAAGGGCAGGTATACTGTGAGAGAGAATGAACTGAAGTGTTTATTGTTGTTCACTGATGTGTGCAGGGTTTGGAAAATAGGCATGTTCTTAAACACCGTCATCTGGTTTGGTGAGACTGAGACTGACTTTCAAAAATGTAATCCATTTGCCTGAATACATTTTTGTGTAAATATGTATCTCCTTTCAGGCCATCACCTTTAAGTGCGTCTCTGAATATGGGGTGGTTTTGACATAGTGTCCCACACAGCACCCTTCAATTGACCACTGTAGTATGTCAGCATTAGAGAGTAACCCCCGTAACACCAGACTCTCTTCAGGTGCTCAAAAGCCTCTCTGGTTTTGCCTTAGTGATGTTAATGATTCCCATACATCCAACAGAACATCAAATACTCTCTTATTATCTCTGAAATTATAATCCACCTGACTGCAGTCAACCTTAACACAGTTATTATAAGAGAGAAGAAATGTCTAATTCCCAAAAATAGTGATTAGTTTGCAAATGTGATATTCCAGAGCAATCTGTTTTAGCTACATAAAATAAACAAAAAAATAAACTCTCACAGCCAATGATTAAGCCAAACAATAAACCCACTTAAACTCATCATATACTTTATATCCCTAATTTTATATACATTATCAATCTTGGCATACAAGAGAGGCATAGTGTCAAAGGTATAAGAGAGTGTATGAGAGAGCCATTATTTTTGGCTCACTTCTGTCAATGTCTGTTTATAACAGCTGTGATATTCAATGTCCCATCCATGCCATGATTTATTCAAGCTTGCCATATCCTTCAATACACCATTACTGAACTCTAGCATAACATGTAATGGTCTTTAATGCTCCATAACCTTAATGACATATGACCCCCTAAGCCGTTAAGCTAACCATTTAGCAAGTGTCACTGTTCATTCTCCATTGCAAAATATCATTTGTTCTGCATTTATTACCTGCACCCCATTATATTTCAGAGGGAATCCATTTTTCCCTGGATCATTTCTTAGAATAAGGCTGTGTTTAACTGAGAGTATAATAAAATAGCCCTTCAAGATTGCCTTTCACAGCACTTAAACAATGACAGAGAGAACAGGCAGGAGAGGAACTGCTGCATTAGTCCTGCAGCATTTTCCACCCTCCTCAATTCTCCTTGCATTTTGCCCTCTTTTTCTCTCCCCAGCCTTTCTAAGCCCCATCCACATCCATCTTCATTCAGGTCTAATTGTTAGCTGTTCTGGGCCCCCATTACAATTAGCCACCCATCTGGGTGGTACTGGGGAGACAGACCTGATCGGTCATACCGCACAAAGGAGAGATACATGAGGTATGCCACCAGTTGCAGTGTTCAGTGAAGTGAACACACAGCTGCGACACAGACATATTGTAGCCACCCTTCCTCCCTATAGTAGTAACTGTCAGCTCCTTTGTACTATGATCTGAATACAGTTTGCTGTCTTAATGCATGATCTCCTATAGTTGTCTTGTTTGAGGCTTTGTTCTGAAACAGGGCTTCCCTCTCACTGCTCCTTATTTGCATAACAGTCTTATACTCCAGTGTTTCTAATTACATACCACTGAAAGAGAGCAGTGTTTAATGAAGAGGCACAAAGGGCAAGTGAGACTATAGGATTAAACTAAAATTACACCAGGCGAGTTACTTTTTAGATGCACAATTTTATTAGTGTACATTAGTGCCGTCTCTGAAGATTGCAGGTAATCATATACTACGCTTGGATACTTTCAAAACCTCATGGGCTGCTATTGATCAAATTAGCTGTCAATCATCTATGTTACAGGCATGAAAAAAGATGATCAATCTGTGGTTTGGATACAAAAGTTGAATTATTGAAACTGAAATATTTTCACACCTGAAATATTTTTGTAGTTTTTGCAATACCCAAATGAGCACATTTTCAGAAGCAATAAAACAACTCTCAGCAACAAACCACATTTAGGGCTATGGCTGCATTACATTTGAAGAACGAGAAATATGCAGCTATGTGGAATAGTGCAATAATTTTGTCATCTGTGATATTTAATAGCCCTTTTTGGCAGAGTAAACATTGCATTTCCACTGTTCACATTGATTTTTTTTGGCTGCACCACAATTTTATTTAAAGCTCTTAATGGACAATTGTCACATGAACAATATATTGGCTCAGACCTGACCTAGCATAAACACAACAAAACAAAAACAAGCTCAATCTTTCCTGGCCTGTGACCCCTTTGCACTTAATCACTCGACTAAGGTTAAAGTAAAAAGGCAAGACTTCTGCCTTAGAGTGCTTTGCTTTTCGAGACAATCGATAAAGTCGTCTGAACGTTGCAGCACCAAAAGTGATGAAGGGATGTTGGTGTGGGACATCACTGCTGGGGTCGAGAGTTGTGAATTGTGTTGAAAAAATCACTGGGATCATCAAGCTTTACCTTTTTCTGATCTTGATAAAGAAGAAGTAATCCAGGCTTAGCACAGGTATTTTGTGTCTGAGTGGTGTCAGCCCGAGGTTAAGCTGTCTTTGAGGCACAGTCGTGTGGGCCACAAGTGTTGGTGGACTTGCTTTCTCCCAAATCAATTCTTGCTGCTGTCCTTAGCTTCCTGCCTTCACCAACTCCCAAATTGATTTGCTAAGTCCATTTGATCTGAAGTCTCCCCTAAAACCATGCTATTTGTGTGTTTCTTTGTGTATGTGTGAGCGCTATACCTTAGAGAAAGTGACTTCTTTCCTTGTGGCAGAAATGTCAACACATATAAAAGCAACAGTGGAGAAGAGCGGCAGCTGCAAAACAAAACCAGTGTGTCTTTAGCTGTGCATCTGTTTGTGTGGGTCAACACTCCTCATCAGATGGTCTCCTCTTCCACTCGTATGGTTGGGAGGCAAGCCTGAGGCTGAACCTAATCTGGTCTCAAAACTTGATTGCTCCACTTTTCACTCAGCCAAATCCTATACAGGTGCTTGAGCAGTGCTATACCTCACAAGCTGCTATGAATTTTTTACTTTTGACTGAAAAATTTACTTATATAAAGATTCCCTTGGCAATGCTCTAGAGAGTAGGGCATGGAAGCTCAATGGAAATGTAATGTTTTTTTTATCCCTTTTTCTCAGGTTGTGCCAGTTTAGATCCCAGTACTGGCAGCACGTGCTGGCTTGGTTCCTGTAGCCATAATCTTAAGAGTGATTCATCTTAAATTGCAGCTTGGTAACAGAACAAGGGGGAAATCTTGTGTTTGGATCACTGGGTTGGTTCCTCACTGTGTGAAAAAACATCTGGACTGCTTTATATAATGATACCCAACATAATTCAATGTGCTGTTTACAGTCACTGCTATGCTTTTTGCTAGTTTTACACTCCTTTTTTTATTTTTATTTTTTATTATTCTAGTTCTTTCTAAAAAAACTGATTTGAGATTGGTGGATTATAGTGTATACAGTGATCACTTTGTGTGTAACTTCATTCCCCCACTGTTGCCTATACTCTTCTGAATTAAGGTTCTTTCAAATAAATAAAAGTTGTGGGCTTGGTAATCACAGTGAGTAGTATAGTAGTTGTACATAGAGCAGCTTGCATCAGGTTAACAGTGGTCTATCAGAGAGAACCATAACAAATGGTCAAATTAATACAACATTCTTTGTGATTTTGATGTCGGCAACACAAAAGGAATACACATGCAATACACAACAATAATGGTTTTAAGCTCTTGTTATCTGAGGGTTACAGTATGGTGTGATATCTTTACTATCCAGTGTGTGTTTGATTCAGTGTGCTTCAGACATGTTTCGGGCCATGTAACTTACACACACTGTGCACCTTAATCAAATGCTCCTTTCTATACTTCCCTTTGACTCTGTTGTGCTTTAAATGATGCTTCAGCAGGAATCCTGGCCCAATCTCTCAGGCTGCGGATGTGGCTGAAAGCAGAGGTAGGACTTAGACACAAGCCCCTAGGTCCCAGAGGCCCAGCGAATCTATCAGAGACCTGCACAAGTAGATTCAATCTAGCGGGACATGTTCTTAACATCCCCTCCATTACCCCTGCGCTGCCTGGCAACCATCGCAACAGTCGCAGGCTCCTGTTTGCATGGTGACCCCAGAGAGACAACGCTATTGGCTAAGCACAATGCCAGAACATAAAGAAGGGTTATCCCAAAGGCCTGTGGGAATGCTGTGTCAGCACAAATGTCCATAGGGGTTAGAGAGTAAAGGCACAAAAAAAAGCAAGGAAAACTTGTCAAGGATACCCGGCGAGTGAGTGGAAACAGCCAAAAACAGATACTGTTTCAAGCAACTGAGACAAGCACACAGAGTTTTAGGGGGCTCTGTGCAATGATGCAACAGTATGCATTAACAGCATGTGTGTGTCCACATGTTTATCTCCCCTGCTTCGTTTTAGATTACTAAATCACAGCATGAGCTATCTGCAGGTCAACAAACATTACCATGCTTTAAATGAAATCCAAGTGAGGCGATGAGTCCAAATTACCATACATTTCCATAATCTTACTGTGGCAGGTGTGTTGGGGCTCTCTGAGGATGATATGTATATATGTAGGAAAATTTAGCTATGAAAATGAAGCATGCATGCATAGTGCACATAAAGATATGTAAACAACAGCCACATGCTCAATTAACCCCTTTGCAGTGCATAGGCACCCAGCTAAAGGAGTCTTCGGCCTCCTCTATATTGTCACACATCACATTATATTTCTACCAATGCCCTTTAATTAGATCCCAGTTCTGTTTTATTTTTAGATACACTTTAACAAAGCAAAAAGGCAGAGTTACACTAAAAATATTGCTGCATAGAATCTGACAATATACTTTGGGCTTTTGAGAAATAAGGGTTTACACACAGTTTAGTCTTTCTTCAGATATACAGTGTTGCAAAGTTGAATATAAGAGGGCATTAAGATGGGAGTTCAGCAGTGAAAATGTTATGGTCCTTGACAGTGCCTTGATTTATTTCACAAAATTCTATATTAACAAACTCCGCAACAGACCAGTCCCAGCAGCACAAAACTCTAATGAGCCCTGAGGAATAAAACTCAATAAAAACTGTATTTTCAACCCTTCTTCTGGCTGCAGCACTTACTGTTTTATCCAAGAAGTGTGTATCGTGTAGTCAGCATAAATCATTCATAAGTATTCCTGGAGATCAGAGTGAATTTATCAAAAGAGATCAAAGTGAATGACTTAGTGCCTCATGTTTGATTTAATCTACAAGATCACACCTAAAATACTAGGCATGTGAAAGCATGTAGCTTAAATCAGAGGGATGTGTCATTATAATACCCAGTACCTCTGACATTTGGTGGAGGATGATTCACAGTGTATCTTTTCTTTGTAGAAAGCCCGTTTGGCCAGGATACGAATAACCAAGACAGGAAGCTCCAATGCCTTCCTCCATAGCAAACGCAATGGCCTGTTCAACGAAGCCTTGGAGCTTACGGTAAGAACTCACACAGTGTCACCAAAATGGTCCCCTGGTACTGATTTTCCTTTGAATTACTGCCCAAATTCTCTGTCTGTAAAGGAACATAGACCTGACCATGTCCTGAAAGCAGGAATTGCAGTCGGGGCATAATGCAGCCATGGCTTGCCCCCCTAAATATATCAGTTCTTAGAATGCACCCGGCAGATCGTGATCATCAGAGCAGCAAACTGTGGTTTCATTTGATAAGCGCCACTTTTAATGTGAGCATCTTTGAACCCAGCTGCCCAGCTGAAGAACAAGCTTCAGGCAATGCAGCACAAAATGTAAACACAACAAGGATGTTCTTCGCCTCACAAAAATGTTGCAGTCCACAAACACTATAGAGACCCGGGGCAGACTCAGTGCTAGACAAAAACAAGTGCTTCCACATCCCTTTTACACTCTTTTTCTCTGTTGTGGCGATGGTGAGAAATAACACCGTGAACTACTTTTGAATAAAGTAAATCTTTTTTTTTATAGCTCTTAAAATCCACTTGCGTTTTACCTTCACAATGAGGTAATATATATTTTCAATTCTCTACTTCACAAGCTGCATGCAAATGAAAGACGTTCATAAAAACATGAATGTATGAAATGTTCTAAAGATCTACTGAATCATGTTTTTGTCTTTTGTAATTTTCATACACATATACACATATTAAAACATCATGTGTAACAATTACGTCCCCTTTTGAAGCACAAAATTCAGTGAATCACACAATGTTGTACTTTTGATACAAAAACCAAACAGTTGTTCTGTGGGGAATAGGTCATACTTTGAAAACTTTACAAAGCTGCTAAAGAAAAATCATCCTTGGGGAACAATATGTTCTGATTTGTTTTCTTGTTTTGTTTTGGGGTTTTTTAAGATGCAATAATAGAGTAGAGTAATTGTTTTATTCTAATAGATTGCTTTGTACTTACAACATGTACAGCACCATGCAGAGTGACACAGTGTTTTGTCGCTCAGCAGATCAAGCTGTTTCCACTCAACAGTATGGTGGCCACCTGGGTGGTTAGCTGACCGCCTCCAGACAGACTGCTGATATGGCCTTATGTACAGAGAGAGACAGGAATAACTCTGGCTAAACACCTGTGTTTTATTGCTGCGTTAGATTCCATAGATTCAGTAGTCTCCACACAGGTGAGTCTGGGACCATTCCCAGCCCAGGAAACAACTCCTCAGCAAAGATACTACTGCTTACACTGTAAACAAATAGGATACTGCTTCTACAAATCTTCCAAAGATGGCATTTTACGTGCTGTAGATCATGCATAATAAAGGTAGTATATTTGGGCTTTGTGTTTTTTAATAAACTGTTGAACTACAGATTCTGCTGGAAAAAACTGATGCAACCCATTGAAAGTCTGTATATATGAAACAGCACAGCCTAACAGTGCTTCTGACAAGTGTTGGCAATATTCCAGACATCTTCCAGGAATAAGGCTGAGGTTATGATTGGCAATATTTGTTAAGCTACTGAGAAATCTTTTTATCCAGAGCGCTGTGATATGACATTAAAGAAACATCAAGTTACTATTTACACGTATTTTGTAAACATTTGCAGAAACTCAGGCTGTCTGCAGTGCATTTACAATATTACATTTAAAACATGAGCTTGTCTTACAGCATCCATTCTGAAAAAGCCCTGTCTTTTGTTGAATTTGGTCAAAGTTCCGGGATCAGTAAAAATAAACTTTATCGGGGTTCAGCCCTCTGCTTTCTTAAAGGAACAGGAACAAGACTCACAAAACAGCCTATGACTCATGCACCACTGCTTAGAAATAAAGCACTTCAATCTATACCATCACAGAACTTCCCCTCTATTTGATGCACAGATATACATAGAAAATAAACAGGCCCCGATCAAAGGTATAAAGAAAACAAGTCATTAACCAGTTGCCTGTTGGCTTTAAAAGAGAGGGAGGCGAAATGTCATGATGTAAATCTCTCATGAATGGTATATAGGGTATATATCCATTAGCTGTGTCATGTGCTAGAAGAAGCCCTTCCAGCACAGATCAATGTACTGGCTCCACTGATGTTAGCAGACATGGCTCTCAGCGTCTGAATAGTAATGTATGTTACTGGTATGATCGTGGCCCTAAAGGCTGTCACTAGTAAACCTCTCCCTGTCTGTTCTACTTTTTTGTCTCCTTCTCCAACTGAAGCAAATCCCATACAAGATCAACTTTTCAGATCAGGTACAGCGAAATCAGCCGGTCGCACACCTCCTACATTTGAATCTTGACATGAGCAGCAAAGTGTGTAGTGTCCATTTCACATGTGCGTGTCTGTGTGTGTGTTTGCAGGGCTCCAATGAGGAGGAGCAGCGTTTAGGCAAATCTACCTCCCTAATAGAGAGCCAGCACCACCACCTGCTGCACTGTCTGGAAAAAACCACAGTGAGTGCACCCACACACACACAACCTTTCACTGTCAAAAGCTTTTTTTCTCCCTACATTAAAATACAATGCATGTTTTAAAATAATTTACCATGATAAAATAACAAAAAGGGCAGTCATTCCAATACTCACTATGATTCTGCTCATTATGATAAAGTGACTGACAGCCGTGTGCAATGAATATATATTTGTAATTCCTATATGTGCAGTGGAAAGAGTCTGTAGCGTGATGTCCAGTACGCTGCATTTCCCTAATGATGCACGCCTGTCTGACTGTGTTTTATACAAACATCTATTTATGTGCAACATGAGACTAGCAATTTAAAGAATCATTCAGCGGCCCATAAACGCTCTAGCTTCACTTTGTTTGGGTCAAATTAATGCCAAAGTAGAAATCACTGCAGTGTCTATCAAATAAATTAATTGCAGAGTTTGTATGTACACAATTCAGGCTTTTGTATTGATTGATTCCCATGTTCTATTCCCTTTGCATGCACAGTGCTTAATTAAACTATATTATGAATATGTTACATGATCATTAGAATCATACAGCGCCTTCAAAATGCATTTTACCATTGATGAGTGAACATTTTTGTCTGTAGAACCATGAGTTTGTGGACGAGCAGTATTATCAGCAGAGCTACCTGGAGGCGGGGCTGCAAAACTACCCCTCTCGAAGCCCCTCCCTCTCAAGCCAAGATGGTGTAACAGGCACGTGCTGCACCCGCCGAAGCAAGAAGCGCCATACACCTTTACCCAACGCCAGCGGCCCTGCGCACGTGCAGCCATTGACTCACACGCACACACATCAACAAGGCTTACAGGAGCTCAGCACCATCCACATCCAGCCCCTCAGCACCAGGTGAGGGCCCACTGCCACAGAACAGGCCAAAAAGGCTCTTAAACTCAGCTTTGAATATCTTACAAATAGTAAAGAATTGGAAAACTTGGACAAGCTGAATGGCAAAAAAAAAATCTTTCTCACTGTTTTCCATTCTTTCTCCTAGTCTGATAAAGCCTAAAACAAAAACAGAAACAAATGCATCCAACTTTGTCTTTATTTCTGGAGTGTTGTCACGCATAATTATAGAAAACTGTTTTCTTATCTTTTCTATTTGATTTGTCACCTTCTTCTTTAAAAGAAAGAAGTTTTGATTTGGTAGTATACATACATCACCTATTAGAGAAACAAGAAGGTGTTTTTTTATAGTTAATGAACTGTCAAGTCATGTGGGACTGACCATAAACCTAAAATCCTCAGTCATGTTAAGGCTATTATTAACTTTTGTTTAAACTACACTGACGCATTCTTTCTTTTTTCTGTCTTGTGTAGCCGCTCCAGTCTCAACATGCGTGTGGACGAGCAAGCGCCCCTCAACTGCCAGGGTAGTCAGATCACTACAGCAATCATCAGCATTCCCACACCGCCAGTGACGACTCCCGAGGGCGACGCTCACCTCCCAGCAGGCCCCACCTACCAGAATGTTGTGAAGGTGTCGGCACTGTGAAGACAAAATGGAGCAAAGGCACAGAAAGACAGACAGGACTCATTGAGACAGACTGTAAAAAGGACTGGGAAAGATGGAAGCTTTCAAAGCCCTGGTCGTAGCTGTTGGTGGAGCCTGCCCTCTGCTGGTCATGTACTATAATGACATAGACTGTCTGTACAGACGGAGGATGGCTTTTAGATACAGTATAATTCGTGTTAGCAGTCAGCATGTGTGAGTATGAGAGCGACTGTGGCTGGACAAATTGTTTAAATAAGATGTGTTTGACATCCCAGGGTATGTTATGTGTCATTGTGCACAAAGCACCTTTTATGATTTTCACTGGTGTGGCTATTAATATTTTTAGCAGGAGACATAAGGGGAAAAGATATAAAAGACAAAAGTACATTTTCAAAATTAGCCCTTTTGTTTGGTGACCACTTACCTATTAGATTAGATAAATATGCCACAATTCAGGTTTCACATTAGTCCACCTGAGAACAATTAAGAAACACCATTGGTATGACTGTATTAAAGCTTTCACAGTGGATGTGTGTGTTTTGTTAGACTGAGAAAATGTGATGTTTCGGTTAAAAGGTAGTGCCTGAGTGTGAGAGAGCGTATGCCTGAATATATTTGTGTCTGTTGATTGAAAACTTCTGGAAGTCTCTACGGCTCGGTGTTTGGTATATTTGACTAGCTGCCAGTCTAAAGGGCTCTTTGTACACTTTTTTGTCCAAAATTCTCAGCCACAAGCCTTTTACACAATATGTGCCTGGAGTAAAGAGACTTATTTGTTTTTTATAGATTTTATTTCTGAATATCCCTTCTACAGCCCACAGCCCCTGACTTACTCAAATCTTAAACCAAAAAAGTATATTTTGGACTTAAACCATCATAGTAAAAGCACAAGGCAATGCTGAGAATTTCTGACACAAATTTGTGCTGAGCCTGGGTTCTTTGTGAATATTGTTAATAGAATATTTTTAATATTTGACCATTGTTTGGCAGAACTAGTAAAGCTGTCCTCTTGTTCTCTCTTTCTCTTCTCTCTCTTTCTCTCTGTTGTTGTTGTCCTGTTGTTTCCCTACCTCCTGTGTGAACAACAGTATGCTTTCAGTAGTCTTTATTGCTGTTGAATTTTTCTTCTCAAATCTCAGCGGGCATTTTCAAGTTGTTGAGTATGTGTACTCTATGTGGTTAGGAAACTTGGTGTTTGTACTTTAAGTCCTATTTGGTGTTTTAAAGGATTTTTGTTTACTTTTTCTTCTGGAGAACTTGAAGCAGGGAAGTCTGTCTCTGTCTCGAAGGTACAGAGGACACTGGACAAGCCATCTATGGATCTATGTCACCAAGAACGCATGCTGCTCGTCTGTTCTCTCGCAGCCTGCCATGAGTGTCTCTCATCAAAGCCCTTCAAAGTTGACCTTTGTAACTATGAACACCAACCTTTAGCTGTGATAACCTCATAGTTATTGCTTCTTTGTTGGCCTTTTTCATCCTAAATGTCATGGTGAGTCTAACAGGTCAACAGATAGACATTGGGTCTGTCTTCATGACCCCGCCTCTTAGGTCTCAGTAAAGCAATGAAGAACAGCTGTAGCCCTGGCAAAGACAAAGCAACCACTCTGGCTTTACACTAAAACAAGAAACTAAAAAGGAAAACACTGTAAGCACACACCTACTTGGAACTTGAGATGCATCAAAATAGCAGCATTCTGCCTGCAATTAGCCATCATCATGTTTAACAAGCAATACAAGAGTCAGCCAAATTTTATGCCCATATGTAGCTAATGTAAATGTTGAAAAGTGAATGTAGTAAGATAGAGCATCTAAATATTTTTGAGTAAGACAATAAATTGTATTATCATCCTTTTAAAAATAAGGGCAGTATATAGTTTATTATAGTCATAGTCAACACTAAACATCTGTTAGACTAGTGTCTTCACTGTGTCAAGGCTAGTAGGCCTATTTGATACTGGCTCAAGGAAAAGTGTTTTCCCGTTCTGCAAGTACTATTAATGTACACAGTGACCCCTGCTGCCTAGATACAGAGTATAATCAAACCCCAGTGTTAACTAAGCCTAAAAAAAGACAAGCACATATTGTGAACTTTTTGCTTTACTTTTAACGGTGGAGTTAAATACATTGATTTTCATATTTGCAGCATCAGTTAAACATTTAGAAACTACAGTAAGCTACAAACAGGGTATAACATAGGGAATGGCAGGAATTAGATTCCCTATATTTTATGTTGCTTGGACAGTGATTAAAAGGAGTTTTTTCCTACTTCCCTGTTTCAAGACAGGCTGCTTTGTGTCTCACTTCGATGACAAATCTGAATTATTATGTAAGCATCTCTTTACCCGGTGTCAAAGAACTGCATTTTTATTTAGGAAATAGAAGTCTGTAATTGTATTTGTCTCTCTCTGTGTTATGTACTCTCCTTTTTATGGCCTTAGTCAGTTTTCTTCTCACTCTTTGCTTTGCCCTCCTTTGCCACCTGTCGTTGTTGAGACTACTGCTGTGCGTATCTTGTCAGGTGTTGGATATTATTTATGACCTTGTCTTGTGTCCCGACTGTGAAGCGCCTGATAAAACATCAATATCTGCCACAAATACAAAGTCTGTGGGTTCTCGCCTTTACCTGTCTCTAAATCTTTGTGTGTGTAAGTGTCAGCCACAGGCATTACAAAGTACATCATCATTTAACTCTAAGGTAAAAATGTGACAGTCTAAAATATCTATAGTCATCATTTAAGAGAACAGCCAGGGATGGAGGATAGGATCTTGCTGAGTTCAGAGCGAAACTGTCTGGTGACCAAAGTGTAGATAAGAGGATCTACTGCAGCCTGCACACATGTCAGCACCACAGCAGAGGTCTCCAGATCCATCAGCAGCTGTGGGAATTATCAAAGTGGTTAACTTCAGAGGACAGTCAGTTTACAGTTTCATCCACTTTTATATTTTAGGGAGTCTTCAAACTATGGTGTACTTTTAATGTCTTACCGGTATAGATTTTATGGAAAAACAGTAAACATTCTGTTGAGGGTAAAAGTTGGAATAAAACTTTTAGCTACTTGTGTGCACACTTTAGTGAAATGAGCTTAAATAAGGCTGAGACTCACTCTGCTCGTGTGCTGCCATGAGAAGGCGTTCATTAGCAAAATAACCACGATTGGCACCCAGAAGAGCGTGAAGGCGATTATAATGTATCCAAAACGCTGGGCCAGTCTCCCCTCCATCTGTTTCTTGCCCCGCTCCCTGGCACCGGGCGTCAGCAAACACACTGCTCCCACAATCTCTGGAGCCTTGGGTGGGGCGCCTGCGCCCAGAGAGTCCTCACTGGAGCCACCCTTTTCGGTCAACAAGAGCAAACCTCGACGAGGTGGTAGCGGGCTGCTGGAGGACACGGCGGGTAAAGACCTGAAGGGGCCCGGGGGAGCAGACGCACTGAGCCAGCCCCAGACGTGCGCAGACACCGCGGGTTTAAGCTGGACGCCCCGACTGAACACCTTTTTTCGATGTTGCCTGACAACCTTAAATATGCGTACATAATGTATTATAATGATGGCCAAAGACAATCCCCACACCGGCACAAGCACGTAGGGTCCAAATGGGTCAGAGTACTGGGCATGTCCTTTATTAGTCCACGCCATGTGCGAACGACACAGCATATACAATAGTGCTTTTTTGGACAGAGTGAGTGAGATCAGCGCCAAAAGCAGGCCGCACGCCCAGATGGACATTATCCAGAGGCGGACTCTCACTTTTCTCTTTTCGGTTTGAAAAGGGAAGGCGATCGCTTGGAAGCGCTCCACACTGATGCTGACAAGCGTGAGCAGCTGGACGCAGCTGCACAGGGCATAGGTGAACTGCTGAAGGGTGCACACTGACACAGACGGCAGGGCTCCTTTACCGTAGTGCAGGAAAGAGAAGAGAAGCAACGGCGTGTCCACGGCGCACTTCAGGAGGTCACTGACGGCAAGGCTTACCAGCAGAGCGTTATTACAGGTCTGGAGGCTTTTAGTCCGGAAAACTACCCAACAAACCCACAGGTTTCCAGGTAAACCCAAAATTAATGATAGCCCTAAAACAGTGCAGTTAAAAACTAGAAAAGCGGTTCCCTCTTGTGTCTTATAATGCAGGTTTGTGTAGTTCCACGTACGCACGTCCATGATCATGGACGCAGCGCTTTGGTTCACGGATAAACCTGTCCCAGTCCCATGGGAACACAAATAGTCTTCCAGGCTTAATGCTTTAAATACGGGACAAAACCTCCACATGGGTGAAATTAGTGGACCAGTGGTTTGCATTTATTTCTTCAAGGGTCATGCTCTGATTGGCTTAATACTGGGGACTGGCTGATTAGCTTGTAATCAGAAGTATGGATTTAGATTTGTCTAACCTTGCTGTGCCCTTTTAAACATGGCATACAATTTTTCGTCGAGCCCTCTCCACAGACCATTCAGGAAATCAGGAGTGTGGGGTTAATAGTGGGAACATGAATGACAGCGTGTAGAGTTTTAGAAATATTCATAAATAAAGCCTATGCTTTAAAGATATTTACACATCAACTCTTCATATATCAACAAGTGTTAGAGCAATAAGCATAAAAAGATGCACATACGAATGCAAATCCAAGATAGAACAAAGGCATCTGAAATGTTTACTTTGTACAAATGAATTTATTAGAAAGTAATACAGGTGAACCATTATTTCTCCTCCATATAGAAACAAAAATACATCTTCCAGATTTGTACAAGTGCTTTTAACAATTCTACTCCAGTCATCTTGTTACAGACCACAGTCAGTGCTTTAGGAGTTCTTCTATGTACACAGCATTCATGCGATATGCTGCCATCCAGTGAGCTGCACTGTAGTAGCTCTGGTAAGCATACGGCTGAAAAGGATAGCACTGATTCCAGCTGCTGTACCAAGTCCTCCAATAACTATCAGCACTCCAGTCATCTTCATCCTCCTCTTCTTCCACTTCATAATGTTCTTTCTCATCATTCTCTCTGTTTCGCCCTTTTCTAATCTTTTCCCAACCCTTTTGCTTCTGTTTTCCAATTTCTTTTTTAATCTTTCTCAATTTTGGTCTGTCACTCTGTCCTGCAGCTGTCTGATCCATTCGCCTGCTCGATTTAATGTCAGCTTTGGGTTTATTTTTCTCAAAGTTTGATAATGCTTTGCCAGTTAAATCACAGGCTGTCTGGAGACTTTGCCTGTTCGTTGGTTTGGTCAGAGTAAGTCTATCATTATTTTGGGTCTGTAGCTTGGCAGCAGCTTCATAAACTCTTTCTTTAGTTTGATCTACACTTCCTGCTGTGTCATCTTGCTGGTTCTCCTCCATGTCAGACTGTGAGCTTGAAGAAGCAGGTGATTTGCAAGGTGAAGAAAATGATTTTCTGTATTCACTATTTAGTACAACACTCTGAGCATCATCATCATGGAGCATGAAAGACTCTATATGTCCATTCAGGTTTTCTGAGCCATCATCATCTTTACCTCCAAACTGTCTGATAATCTCCACTGTTCTTCCTAAACCTTTAGTGATAAAGCTGTGGAAGTCCCGCTCAGCCTCCTCAAATGTCATAAAATGAGACTTACAAGTCTTGAAAGAGCTCAGTGGGGGGATCTTGGGCAGAGCATCTTGTAGCTCTTTGCGAGATGGTTCTGCAGAGCCTTTGTGATGAGCATCAGGTGGTCTCTGTGACAGAACATCAGGAGTGGGGTTCAAGGTCAGATTCCCTCCACTGTTCAGTTTCTGTTTGGGTCCTCCTTCACTGTACTGTTGTTTTGTGGATTTACTTTTATCTTCCATCAGGGGGACTTCAGCCTTCATTCGACTTTTCTTGTCAGACTTAGAAGGGCGCCGATATGTCGACATGTCTGCTTTAGAAGCGTCAGTGCACACATCCCAGTCACATGATTCCTCCATTAATCCAGGCTCTAGGTTGGCTAAAAGAAACAAGACATATATGTGTATTTCTTTTAAGCATATTTCAACATATTACTGTAGTATTATGGAGTTGTTCATATGTTAAACCTGGGATTATACTGGCTTCATCCACTAGTTTTGATTTACAGTGTTTCTATATATGCCCCCTCACATGTAAACGAAGAAATTCAGGTAGAGAGAAGTGTAAAAATATCTATTTAAAGACCACATTATTGGTGCAGAACAAGAAAAGTTTGCAGTGTGTGAGGATATAATTTAAAATGAGAGTCCAACATAATGTGCCTTTTACTAATGGTAAGTAAGTCATGTAAAATCAGCCAATAAAGTGCGGGCATTGTTACTCACAGGGTAGGGCAGACAAACTCAGGCCACACTTTTGAGCAATGGCCATCATCTTATTCTCCTCTTCTCCATGGCAGCAGTAGGAAACAGCCAGCCCCTGAGTGCCTAAAAAAAAAGAGCTATGATTATGACAAATCTGTACGCACATGTTGGATATAAAAGAGAGGAGGGGAGTTGTGATATCAGCAAAAGCATGTGCATAGCCTGCTGGTAAGCGATTGAATTGCCCTGTTTCCAAGAAAACACAAGTAACTCACTGTAATTATAATTAAATGCAGATGATTAGGAAACCATTGACCTTGCTACATGAGTACAACCTGCTTATACTCCAGAGACTAAACCTAATCCAGCAATTGGTGGTTAATGTGGTCAAAAATAAGCAGGGTTCATGGACAAGCAATTTTAGTCTTATTTAAAGACAAAAAAAATAGGACTTAAACAGATTTATCTGCACACTTGATTTAACATGATTTAATATGTTTACTGACCCTAATAAAATTGGAAATGTCCACCATCAAGTTCACAACAAAAATAGAACATAAATCAGAGATCCAATAAAATTTGATTGCTTTTTGAGGGATTGGGCAAAAGGACATATTAAACTGTACTGGGTCAGTTGAACTCTATAAAACAAACTTTCACCTGCCACCAACTTCTTTTGACATTAGAAAATAATACAGTAAAGAAGATTTACCAAAGCGTCCAGCTCTTCCAATTCGGTGCATATAGGTTTCCCAGTCCTGTGGCACATCCAGGTTTATGACCAAGTTTACTTTTTCTGCATCTATACCTCTGGAAGTCTGACATGGAGAAAGGGGCACAGGAAGTGCATCAAGAAGAGAAGAAAGCAGACAGTGATGGATGACAGGTGGAGCAGGTGGTAAGTCTTACCAGGTCAGTGGAGATGAGCACTCTGCACTGATACTGCTTTAGTTTGGACATTGCTTCCAGTCTCTGGTCTTGACTCAGACCACCTGCACAAGCCATGTCACATTATGTCAAGCTTACACAAATATAGGCAGGTCTCTGTTTGAAAGATTGTGTACAAGATACTGACAATAGTAAAAGTGCAAGTATGTAAACCAGGCTTATCATATTATTTACCCCCATCTAAGATGTGCAGTGACAGGTGTGCTAACCACAATCATAAAGAGCAATAAAAGTTGAATTGTTCCAAGCTTACCTGAGATGCAGACAGAAGGTAAGCCTTTAGAGGACAGGATGTCTGCCAGGTGCTGAGCTCTGTGATAGCAACAAAGGAAATCAGTAAACACAGTCATAACATGGTTTCAACTGCATCAACTACACATTTACTTATATGACAGATGCTTATCAGAATGGTATGACCTTGTGTGGAGGTTGGAGAAGACCAAAGCTTGGTTGAAAGGTATTTTGCTAAAAAGTTCAAGCAAGTGCTGCACCTTCTCCTCAAAAACCTTGTGTGGCAATGGGTGGCTTTGGACCAACTTGTAATATTGCTTCAATCCTAGAAGAGGTACAAAGTATGACAAACAGTGAAGTACAGAAATATTGGATATGTAATTTTTGTCCAAAGTATATTTTTTATAATATGCAAACAAAGGGTTTAGTATAAAACCAACAGCTGCCATTTTTTTTAAATTTTCCTGTTACCTTTAAGGCCCATATCACTGGGATTTAGTCTGACAAATGTTGGCTCAATCATGTACCGGGTAAGATGCTGAGCAAGGGATTCTGGGTAGGTAGCAGAAAGAGCAAGCATCTGCTTGTTTACTGGCAGTGAAGAAAATATCCAGCTGTGAAGATGATGATAAATACACAAGCTTTTATTTGAACAGTTATGCAGTGTAGTGTATACAAACACGAGAGACATTTCTGTTTATCTTACTTTATCTGCTCCTGGAAGCTTCCTTCCTCCAGCAGTTTGTCTGCTTCATCCAGGACAAACAGTCTGATGCTCGCTGTAGACAACATGCCCAACTCGATAAGCTGCTTGATGCGCCCTGAATACACAACCGCCAACATAGATAGAAAACTGTTACATCAGCAGTTGAAGGCTGTTTTTTTACTGTCCCCAGTAGTGTATTCCCTGCTACCTGGTGAACCAACAGCTATGTGGCACTTCTTCAGATGAGGCTTGTCCTGACTCACAGGCCTGCCCCCAATAAAGACATGGCATTCAAGGCCCTCCATGGCACAACCTATTGCCATCACCACAGAGTGAATCTGCACAGCTATCTCCCGCGTAGGAGCCAGCACAAGGACCTGTTGAATGAACAAGTGGCTTGATTAACGAAAGTGAAATGCTAACAACCACTTATGTTTGATTGGAAAGAGATTAAGGACAAACAGGTGTGAGGTAGTCCCAGCTGTAAAACCCAACTAATAAGAAGATTACACAACACTTGAATGCACCTAGGACGATTTGCCCTTTATCAATATTTGTCCCTTTCATTAAATCTTATAACACTGGGCATCTTAAATGCTCCATATTAACAGCCCAAAACAAAGGATCTTAATCTTGATCATCTGGAGAGAACAAGGATGCAGTCATGAATAAGACTTTACTTTTGACAGCTGGGATTATTAACACGCCATATTACATTTTCTAACCTGTGTAGCAGGGTTCTCCAGAATGAGGGAATCCAGAGCAATGGTACAAAACACACATGTCTTCCCTGTCCCAGACTTGGCCTGTACAATTAAATCTGAAAACGACATTATCAATTAGAGAAAAAGAAATAATGGCTGACAAGGATAACACGTGTTTTTAACTATAAACTGAATTAATGAAGTGAATTAAAGAAGAAGTAAAACATGTCACAAATCAGTAACTATCAAACCCCTGTACATTTTAATGCTTAATGTAAAAATGAAATACTTAATAAAAAAAGTTAATATTTATTAATAGCAAAAACGTGATCATTTCCCCACACTTGTTATCCTTAAAATGGTGTTATAAGAGAGCTGAAACAGAGGATGGTGCATGACATATCCATATACGTGCTTGGGACAGTATGCTAGTGTGACACTTTAGGCGATTTGTATAAACCTAAACAAAAGTCAAAGACAGTAAAATGAGCAAACACATGCAGGTATATGTATGTATGTAGCTGATTTGTTTGTTTTGGACAAACCGAGTCCGCAGCGGCCTAGCGGGATGGCCTTGAGCTGAATGGGGGACGGCTTCTGAAACCCGGCCGCGGAGAGTCCGTCCAGCACGGCCTGGGACAGCAGCAGAGAGCTGAAGGTGATACCCTCAGAAAGAACCACATCATCGGTGCGTTTTCGCGTTTCAATGTCGTGAGCGGCTTTCCTCATGGAGGCAGCCATGTTCACTCATGTGTTTTCCACTGAAGTCGAAGCGCTCTGTTTTTAAGTAGAACCGCTGTGCCGGATCCGCCCTCTATTGGCGGGAGGGAGAATTACACCAATGTCCCAAGACGCACACTTGGAGGTTGTGCAGTCAGCCAAGTAAAATGTCTGCTTTCAGTGTAGTTATGGAAGGTTATCTTGACTCTATTAAACATTTTACACATTTAATCCGTAAACGCAAATGTGACATTTGAGTTATTATCATTAACTAAAATTGTATAGGCTAGATCAGACCTGGGCATTTTAAGGCCCGGGGGCCACATCAGGCCCTCGACCCTCCTCTGTCCGGCCCTCAGGAGGCTTGTGTCAGAAAAGGAATTAATGCAGGAGTGTAAACCATGTACAGAACAGAATACAAACATAATACTTTTATGGTGAGGGGAAGCTGGAATAGACCCTTATTGTTAAAAGTGCCTGGTAAATGTTGAGGATAAATTCTGATTTCTTGGTTCAGGCCTTGTTTGGAAGGAGCTGTTATCATTAGTGTTTTCTGCAGGAGACTAGACTTAACTTCAGTGTTTTTTGAGTCATTTTCTCAGGTGTCAATAACATGTTGAGCCAGGCCTGGTTTTAGAACAAAATGGAAAGAGTAGATCTTAAACAGAGGATGATATAACTGTTACGGTTCATATATTTGACATATTTTTGCTTATAGTTTAAACTTTAAAGAATATGTCTTTTTATTAAGCGTGAGTTGACTGTGTTGGCCCAGCCCTCCACAAGAGTCCCAGGTTCTAATGTGGCCCTCGGAGAAAAATAATTGCCAAATAATTGGACTAGATGATAGTGTAGTCTAGTGTAGGCTCTAGCTCTAAGAAATCAATGCTTCACAAAGAGTTTTTTTGTTTTTGTTTTTTTTAATAATGTATAGGCTACCAGTAGGCACATTTTGTTTATTTTTATTTTTATTTATCCTTACAGGGCTACATAAAACTGACCTGTTTACAATAGACCATGTACACAGCAGATGTACAAATAGCTCTGATCCTAAAGCCCATATTGTTTTTCTGAATACCCCCACCATTACTAAGAAGCACTATCCCCCACCAATCATGGAAAGTGCAGTCTTACAAGATATTAGGCAGAATTATTGTCTTCCCAATCCGGGATTTGCTTTTCAACAATTAAATATCATGATCTTAAATCACTCCTCCCAGCTTTATTAAGAGGGTCCCAATCTCTGTTCTTTCGCACTGGTTCAGACCAGTGCTGTAGCAGCTGTCAAGAGGATCTCTGTGTTTTAGAGTAAATCAAATATAGGCTGCTTTTTTTCTTTTTGAAAGGAAGGACTTTTGACATTATCCTCTAACCTCAAATTGTAATAGATTTCTTATTTAAATAACATACTCTAAGAAAAATGGAGGCCCTTCATGCAAACTCTTCTGCAGCCAACGATTCAACTAACACAGCCCTTTTGTCTCGGACTGGCTACACTGTGTTGGCTGTTATTATGGGTGTGTTCTCAGTGGCAGGAATCATTCTTAACGTTTTGGTAATTGCAGTGACGGTGAAACACAGGCAGCTGAGACAGCCTCTGAGCTATGCCCTGGTTAACCTGGCAATTTGTGACCTGGGCTGTGCGGTGTTTGGGGGTCTGCCAACAACAGTAATGACTGCCATGGGATACTTCAGCTTGGGGCGGGCCGGCTGTGTCATAGAGGCATTTGCTGTAGCCTTCTTTGGTAAGTCAGGGCAAAACAAGGAAATGTCTGTGTTAAATATGCATGGAATCAAAATAATTAATGTATTTCATCTTTCCTTTAGGAATAGCAAGTTTATGTACTGTAGCAGTCATTTCTGTCGAACGCTACATTGTGGTTTGTTATCCAGTGGGTTCTGTGCTGTTTCAGACCCGGTAATACTTATCAGCTTTTTATCTTTATTTATTTAAAATGTGCTTGCTCCATATGTGTCACAGTATGTGCTATTTGTGACTTCTCTTTAGGCACGCAGTTGCAGGGGTGGTGTTGTCCTGGGTCTGGTCATTTGTGTGGAACACCCCACCTCTGTTTGGCTGGGGAAGTTTTGAACTGGAGGGCATAAGGACGTCATGCGCTCCCAACTGGTACAGCCGGGACATTGGGAACATGTCCTACATCATCATGTACTTTTTTCTTTGCTTTGCATTGCCTTTTTCAGTCATCATGGTGTCATACTCACTACTCCTGTGGACCCTCCGTCAGGTAAGTCTTCAGAAGATGCAATGTTAAAATGAATCAAGGGGTAAGCTTTATTTGTTTTTGTAGAGATGCCACTATAAAATGATGTTTTTGATGTCCCAGGTGACCAAGCTGCAGGTTTCTGAGGCAGGCAGTACACACCGTGTGGAGATGCAGGTGGCTCGAATGGTGGTGGTGATGGTGTTGGCCTTTCTAGTCACCTGGCTGCCGTATGCTGCTATGGCCCTTGCTATTATCTTAGACTCCACCTTGTATATCAACCCTGTTATCGCTACCATACCAGTGTTCTTGGCTAAGAGCAGCACCGTCTACAACCCTGTCATTTACATTTTCATGAACAGACAGGTAAGCCATCATTTTGGATCCACAGCTACAATGGGGATAAACATAAGCAATATACATGAAATAATAATACTTTTACTCTTTGTCATAGTTTCGAAGCTATGCTGTTCCCGCTATACTGTGTGGATGGAACCCCTGGGCTTCTGAAGGACAAACCTCAGAGGGCGAGACCACTATGTCGTCCATCAACAAGAACCAAAAGGTTTCACCCAAGGAGTCTCTGAAGGACTGAGAGTTTAGTTTAAGAAAGAAGCATGTTGTCACTTCTAAGGCAGAGATACTTTATGTTAGCATGTACCACAAGATATTTTTGAAATCTTACGAGATAGAGTTGACAGATCAAATAAACAGTTGTATACAAAGAAAAACATTTCAACCTTATGTTTTGCTTGAGTTGAGTGTGTTAAAAATGCATATGGTTATCTCTGTCTTGTAGCTTTCCCAGGGTATTTTGTTCAGTGTCTGGATTACTTTCTGCTTAAGAAGCTTACTTAAAGAGGGAGATAAAAATAAAGCACATTTTGTCACTAAGTGGACCTCTATAACTCAAGAACAACATAAAATCTGACTGATATTTGAATATGTTTTGGGCAGAAGTTAAAAATATACAACACAAACATATACAACAGAGTTACAATGAGAAAAAGGTAATTATGCGTTTTTATTAGGCATACATCCCCTTTGCTTTGTAAGGTCTGTGCTCGAATGAAGTACTCTCTCCTGCACATTAGCAGACCTTGGTATGACCTTTATGGCTTTCATTGATAAAAATAAAAACAAATCAGTGTTTATACTCTTTTGCAACATGATAGTACACTCCAGCCTTTTGGATCCAGCATGTTAAACAGCACAAGCCTGTTGTCATTTTAGTCAAGTCTCACAGTTTGATCATTCACAGTCATTTCATCCTCTCTCAAAAGTCAGTTCATAACATCAGATCACCTTGGCTTTTTCGTTTGTTACAGAAATATTGCTATGATTTATCAAACAAAAGCAGGAAAAGCCAGGACGTGTATCAAACCTGTACACTTTATATTTACAGAGTGAGGGCTTTTCTCTGTACATGCTACATACTGTGACACTCTGGGTAATGAAGTAGTCCCTCTGATAGCACAGAAACAGGATACGATTTCAATGGAAGTTTGTTTATGTCACTGTAATTGAAAAAAATAAAAATAAAAAATCCAGCTACTGAATGTGATTTTACATTACAGTGGTAGAAAATAGCTTTCATGGTTCTCAAACACTGAAGCCATTTCAAAACAAAATGGACCTGATGTCTGTGATCTACACCTAAACCACCATCTCATACAGTACATTTTGACAAATGGTCAAATGGTGTGTGAAACAGATATGTGCTTTAAGCATAGACTTTGGTCCTGTTGTTTCTGGCAGCTTGAAAACAATATCCTCAAGAAACGACATCGCTTCAAATCTTGTTGTTCCTTTTCCATTACACTGGCTGCACTTTTTCTTAATAGTGAACAGCGGCTAAAGTTTGTGATTTGTCATTGAGGTTTCATTACAGGTCATTGTGATGTGTAAAAAAAAGACTATGTGTGTGTTTCATGCAAACCAGTTCAAGATATTGTATCTATGGTTACACAGATATCCTGCCACAGCTATTTCACAAACCAACAGAAAACAATTGAACAGACAAACATGCTCAAAGAAATGGCAAGTGAAGGCGTGACTGAAATGCCGTTAAGCAACAGTATTGTTTTATGACAGAGATGAAAGATAGTTAATGGAGTAGATTGACTAGAATACTCATCACTTTGACTTAGCTTTGCAAAGGGTTTCCAGCCTTGTTTGACATACTCTGCTCAACCGGGTAGACACACAAGACAGCCTTACTTACAGCATCCAAAATACTACACTAGCAATAAGTCCTGAGCTTAAGGAATGTGCAACACGTCCTCAGTCGTACACCGAATGCTCCAAATGGGGACAGAAAACAAGACTAAAAGGAGCATCATTGCTTCTGGCAAGTAAAAAGTTTGTTCAAATATATACAGATAAAAAAATATTAATAACTGCAAATGAGGCTAGACTGGACAGGAGTGGGGCCTTGAACATGTTCTAAAGAGGTAAAATCAGGTGCAAAAAAAGGGACATTTACAACACCTGTACGTCTCGCAGCAAATCAGGACAATGTCTGAGTTAAAAAAGGCAAATGAGGAATGGTGTAAATAGGAATAAACTCCTCGACCTCTCTGTCCACGAATGTTGTCCACGTCGTGCTAAAACCGGAGTGCTTTGTAGGTCTTTACAGCATGTTGTAAATCTAGTTTTCTTCATAAATAGTAGTGTTTTTTTTTTATTTGTTGTGTTGTCAAATGTCCATAAGTGACATCTGTCATGTTTTTTGTTTTTTTGGTTTACTATTTCGATTCTTCTTCATTCTAATATTTCTGCTTGTGTGACAGATGAGGTAAAGTAAAGAGAGCCACCCTGACGTCTACTGAACAATAAGGTGCTAAAGTTTATCTCTGTAAACTCCCATGAAAGACACACTTAAAATTAACAGTGTTTAGTGTATCTTTAGAGACACAGAGAGATTGTGTATTTCTGTTTTTAGGTAATAAAGGGCCAAGAGTTTAGGTGCAATTCTCAGAGGCGTGTTATGAAAAAGCAGTTCTACAGCTCAGTCATTGTAGAAACAATAATCTGAATCAAAACCAAAAGATCAAGAGAACTTTTGTGTATTCCTTTATGAATTGTCCTTTTTAACTTCTTTTTCAATACAGCTCACTGATACAGCAAGTCATATCACTGCCCTCTACTGGACAGCAGTGATAGTAGCAGCAGCAAGGAGATTCCAACTTCTGAGTGTTTTCATTTTGGGCGTTTTGTTTAAAATCAAGTACTAATTCTTCAGCCATACTTCTGTGTTTTTATGTAGTTTCACATGGGGCAGAGTGTGTCTGTGAGTTGCTCCTTCAGTGTGTCTGAATGGCAGGGTTTCTAATTCTGACAGTACAGCTTCACGTGTCACTGTCCTCCTCTCTTCAGCAGCGCCACAAGCACTAAAACAGCACACTCTGCCTCCTGCTCTTTCCTTGGCCTAGAGAAAGACACAAGACACAGACAGAAAGATGTTACATCCAAATGAATCTTTTTAGTCTCTCAGCTGGAACACCTCATGCCCAAAACAAACATGTCCTGTTCAATTGAAACGAACAGCGGGCAATGTTGACAATCCAAACCACTGAAGTCAAACCATACTTACATACTGTGTGATATAACAGTTCAGACACAGCAACAAAAGCACTCATATTCATGTCTAATGCATCATTTATAAATAGTGATGGACAGTAACATTGCTTGCTCTGCTCCTTCATGAACTGTTTTGTTTTAGGGAAGGTTTGTCACAGAATATATCCCTCCTCCATCACTGTTTATAACTGACAGGAACACCTTACCAACATGGCCTCTTACCCATAAGGCCTAATAAACAAAAGGCTACACCTCTCGCTGGAAGAACCTGAAGAAAACTGCAAAAAAGGATCAAATGACTCTATGTTCATATTTCACACGTGTCGTCGATATTGTGTTTTTATTTTATATCTGTAGTATGGGAGGTGAAAGCTGAGATGCTTGTAGGGAAGGGAAGGAGCAAGAAAGGGTGGAGAGAAAGGTACAGACAGGATGTAGGCTACAATGGGTTTTTACATCAGGTTGTAGTAGTGGAGGGAGGCAGCAGCTTTCCATTCAGTTTGGCCACAATGAAACACAAATAAAGAAGAAAAAATGATGTGTAAAAACACAGTAGCAAGTGACAGCCAGGTTGAAAAAAGGAAAGCATGAAAGAGAGAGTATTTACCAGAAAGGTAGGCCACTCAGCCAGTGGAGGTAGAGGAGAGAGTGTGACTCTGAGCGCTGGGATTGGCTGCCTCTCTCTGGAAGTACTGCGAGGGGGCAGAGCCTAGCTTATAGCTCATGGCTTTTATAGGGTTAGGGAAAGAGAAAGTTGGGAAATCAGTGTTAGAGAGAAGGACACAGAGGAGATTGAAAGGATTTAAGGACAAGGCCGAAGTTAATAGAAACAGGACAAAAGGAGCAACAAATGCAGAATAGAGACACAATGGGAAAGACAGACACAGCAGTATTTAGAAGAGTAATGTAAGGAGTAACGTGAGAGAAAATGTAAATGTAAAAAGTGCATGTAACACTGTAATGTAAAATGTGTATTGAATAATGGTGTAATAAATATCACTTTAAAAAATGAGGTTACGTTCACTAAACAAAGCAAATCACCATTTTACAGGTAGCCTGACTGTTTCATTGTCAGTTTCGTTAGTAAGTTAGTAAAATTGTATTTTTTTCCTGTATTCTAGGACAAAGCTTCAGCACTATAATTTGAAAAAAAAACCAAAACATATTGCTAACACAGACGGTGTGTAGGATCACAATATTTTAGTGCCACTATAAAAAACTTCCACTTGAAAAGATATAATTGGTGCAGAGAATAGAGCAAATGTAATAAAAAACTGAACTCAACATACAGTATGCATCATAATCCTAAATAATGTATTTTTGTGAACTAAATTATAAAACATAACCAGATATATTCTCTGCCAATCTCCAAATGTTTTAAATGCTGTAGGACTTACTTGACTCAGGATAAACTGAGGATCTCTTCCCTGGATCTCGTTGAAGGTGAATGCCTTTTACAGAGAAGATGGATGCCGCTAAAAACAAGAGTAAAGTATGTTGGTGTCACAACCTCTGAGAAATGCATGAGTGTTGGATAAACCCTTTGCACTCACTGTCAGCCAGTGTTTGAACTTGTTCCCCCAGACTTTTAAAATAGGCGTGTTTGAGAGCATCCTCCGCTGATACTCTCTTCTTAGCTTCAAACTATGGACACAGACAGAGATTAAATGTAGACAGGCAGTGTTACACCAAAGTAGAGGATTATGTGCTACACTTTACCTGTAAAAGCAGTGAAAGCAAGTCATGACCGTCGCTGTCTATCCTGAATGAGAGAAAATAATAGAAAAGGTGAAACAGGAAAAGATGGAGTGAGCTTAAGTATCAGTGTTTTAAAAGCTGACCACAGCATTTTATAGCAGTTTAATGTTCATTTATCATCTACAAAGGTGGACACACTCAGCTAGAATTCTTACTGTAAGTCAGTCATCATATTTGTATATACCCTATTTCTGTAAATGGCACTATAAACGGACAGTGACATCAATGTTCGTTGCATATGTACTTAAATGTTCACACCTGGGTGCATGGTTGACCAGGGGTTCAGCTTGATACTGGGGGAAGTTATAGGTCTTAAACTCTTCACTCGTGGTGATACTTGGCCATGTTTTCTCTGTAGGGGTACCTGTAAGCCAGCAGTCAAAGATTAATGCAAACATCAGTCCATACATGAATAAAATACAGAGCAATCAATTAGTCTGGCATGTTGCCCTACCGAGTATGCGAAATATAAGGTGAAGCTCATCCTCTACGGTCGATCCAGGAAACAATGGTCTGCCCGTTATCATCTCATAAAAAATACAGCCCACACCCCTGAAAAAAAAGACAGGAAGCTGCATAAATCAATGTTATCTATGCAACATCGTAATGCACTTTGGAGAAATAGTGAGAAATAAAAGCCTTTGCAACAACACATTCACTATTCCCATAAAATGAATAAAGGAGATACTATTAAGTTTCGTTACCACATGTCAATGGGTGTAGAGTATTCAGTGGAACCCAGAAGCACATCTGGTGGTCGGTACCATAATGTCACAACTTCATTTGAGTAGGTCTTTGTTGGAACAGACTTGGCACGTGCTAAACCTTTATACCAAAAAATGCTTGTTAATCAAACCATTAACCAAAATTAGTAGTACGTTGGCCAGTTGTACTGTAATTTTTGGCCTAAGGATGGCAGTGTTGCCTGGTGACTCAATCAGTGCAATGTATTACTATTGAAATTTTACTTACTTATATTCACTTTAATGTTGTAATATTTAAACATGCAAAGATATAGAGTATAAAAAAGAAGAAGAAATTTGGTTTTGTACCAAAATCTGCCAGTTTGAGCTCTCCCTTTTCATTGATGAGCAGGTTTTGGGGTTTGAGGTCTCTGTGGAGGACCTTCCTTCTGTGGCAGTATGCCAAACCCCGCAACAGCTGGAATAGGAAGATCTAAAGAAAGAAACTATGCATGAATTACTACTGAAGGACTGTGCTAAATTACTGTGACAGAAAACCGGCCTCATTGACCATGGCCTGGCAAATTTTCTTTGAGCAGATCTGTGTCATTACCTTTACATTGTGAACGCTCATAATGCTTCCACAGTCATCCATGTACTGCTTCAGGTCTTTTTCCTAAGAATAATACAGCAGGTTAAAAAAAAAGGAATTGGGAACCTATTAGACCATTGTCACTGACAATAATGCACTGCACAGCCACTTACCAGGTATTCAAAAACGAGTGTCAGGCACTTGTCAGTGTGGATAATGTCATGGAGTGTGACAATATTGGCATGCTTCAAGTCTTTCAGTAGAGACACTAGAGAAACGAGAGACATCACACTGTGTCAGTCAAACAGACAACCAGTAGATTGACATTTAACAGCTCACACTTCACATGCCGTGCAGGGAGCTACAAGGCACAGAAAATGTGACAACTCTGCAAGAACACTTTTGTTGACAGTACTGTCCATGTTAAACTGCACAAGTGTGGCTCTTAAACATCCAGTACCTTCTCTGATAGCTGTGCAGGGTGCTCCCTCCTCATGCTCCAACCGAATCTCTTTCAGAGCCACCAAGTTGTCTGTTAATTTACTTCTACCCTTATACACTGTCGCATAGGTGCCCTAAAGAGGATCAAAGCAATAACGAATTAGACTCCGTTGAAGGAGAGTGTGTATAAAGACTTTCTGATGACCTCACCTCCCCAAGTTTGTCAAGCTTGATGTAGGTCTCCAGTTTCCCAAAGCCAATTTCAGACTAGAAAGAAGAAAAAAGGAACTTGCGTGAATATGACTTGTTGTTGACATTTATTTATGACATTTTAAAACCACACAATAAGGAGGCAATAACAACTCATCCAAATATCTTTTCCACTGTAATATTGTCATTTGACCTACAACTGGAGGGTGCAGACTCAGTTAGCCCTGTTAGGCTTTAGTCAATGTGCCAAAACAGTTGGCAGTGCCTTTTCTTATTCTGAAATTCTTTCCTGTTACATTACTGAATTTGATCTTCTTGTATCTTTTATAGTTTATTTAATTGTAAACAAATACATTTTTACTGTATAACTTTTACTAATTATTGTCTTGTTGCTGAACCTCCATGTTATGTTTTACGTATCTAAGGACAAACATAATTTGCCTATAGACTGTCTTTACAAAATTCTCTTTAAAAGTATATTAATAAGGTTTTTATTTCGTTCCAGAGAAAAACCATATCCAAACATATTGCCACAAGAAGACTACAAATGCAAAAAAAATCTGAATTAAATCAGTTATTAAAAGTTCAGCTGCATAATGCATGTGGCCCCCAGGCTCAAGGTCCTGAATTATAGATGGCTGTAGCTACGTCAAGCTGTGATGCACCTAGCGGTGGCATAGACCTGCCACCGGTTACCGCCCCTGCTGTCATTTTCCCTCCTTTTGTAAGCATAGACGCAACATGTTTTGGGAATATCTTTCCCCAATCTGCCCTGATAATATGGCTGCCTGTGTTTGTGTGCAAAGTGAGGTGAAGTCAGCAGCTGAAGCACATGATTATATTTAGACAAGCCTTCACTACTTCATATAGAAAACACAAATAATAATACATTTGCATTTCAATGGCAGAGTGTTAAGCACTCCTGCCTTTTGGCAAGGAAGTCAGCAAGGGATTCTTTTAATTCTCTGTCATCCTTCTACCGTTCATAGACATGCATGTGTAGGGGAATTTGTGACTTTGAATAACCCATAGTTTGAAACATGAGTGTGAATTATGTCTTTAAGTCTTTAAGTGTTAGTGACTAACTGGCAATTGCAGGGTGTCGGCCCTGTAACTCACGAAGGATGAGTGGTAAAAGATAAATGAATGAACATAAGTTGCTCTTTATGTAAGATTTTAAAAGTCTGAGCAGTGAATAAAAAACTATTGTAGCTGTCATGAAAGCATGCTGAAATGTTTAAAGAATCACAAATGAACCTCCTCCTCAAGCACAGTGACGTACCAATATCTGTAGGTTTTGGAGAAAATACAAGAAAAAAAACATTTGGAATGAGCAGAAACGTGCAGTCAATGTAAAAGGCTCAATTGTAAACCCAGTCACCCTGCAGACATACACACAGTGAGCATACACAAACAGACTGCTCTTCTCTTCTTGTTTGTGACAGCAGCTGTCAGGAGTTGTTGCTGAGCGATGCTCATTTGGCAAGAGAGCCAGTCTCATGAGCCACAAACACACTCTGTCACAAACACAAATTCCCCCCAAAACACTAACTATTAAGCTGCACTAAATAAATACAGCATGTTAAGTAGTTCTTTATTTGAGCACAATATAGTACTGTTTGTGGCATATCATGCTATGTATGTGTACTTTAGGGCTGGGCAGTGGCACAGATATTATTAGTCAATAACTATGATATCCTGTAGACTTTCAGTGGCCATGTTAGAGATGTAGCATACAAATGAATGTAAAGTGCTCATATTTTGCACTTTATACCCATGTCTACAATTAATATGTTTGGGCCTTTGTGATCCACTTACTGTATTCAAAGAATTGAGCCAAATAAATATGTGATGCTCAATGTAGCTTCAATTTTGGCTTAAGTTAGTTTAAAACAGGAAAGCTAATGTTATAATAAACTGCTGTATATTCCAATAATGTTTTTTAGGCTTCAGACATTAAGGATACTGAAATACTTGCAAAGTAAAATATATATATATATATATATATATATATATATATATATATATATATATATATATATATATATATATATATATATTGTGGGATATTTTTGGCCATATCGCCCAGCTTCGTAATGGAGTAGACATTTTTGTGCGCCTGCAGATGCTTTTGAAGGCAATGGGTTCATTTCATTCCAACGCTCCAGTGAGCTTACTCAGCAAAACTAGGTCAGTCCAAGTTTTAGTGGCAAAATTAAAGCAGCAAACAAAATTGCATGGGGCTCTCTCTTGGACTACACAGAGCCAGGAACTGACAACAAAAGTGAAATGATAACAGAGATGTCTTCAGCTTGGACCTAATGTGTATTGAGAGTGTATTAGCTTTGGCTATCTTATCATTTTTGACTTGTGTTTCCTGTGCATGGCCTCAACAGAAGGCTCTCCAAAGAAAAACTGTAGTAATGAGAGGTGGGAGGAAAAGAGCTCCCTTTGTTATTATGTATATAGCGAGCCTTCAGGGATTTTGTCAATCAACCAATACATATCTGCATTAACACATGCAACATTTGATTTGACCCAGAAAAATATACATCTTTGCCTAGTATTTTCTTCTTAAACAGGTAAAAACAGACCATATACAGTTATACATTATATACTATATATAGTTGATTAAATTAGTCTCTTTCCTTAGTGCCAAGCAGCAGAACTGCACTTAGACTCCTGTGAATAATTCATTATAAATGGGCAATATTCAGTATTAGGTGAAAACTGACTCTGAGCCACTTCAATTACACTACATTGGAAGCAATTCAAAGATCAGAATACTGTGTTTCACATGACGGCATCAGACATATGACACCTGACATGTGTTCTGTGTTACAGTAACAAGCGACACGCTGAAAGGCCGTGTATACACACAATTTCATTCATTTTAAAACAATATTAGAGATAGTACATTTTAAGATTTGTTTACTGTAAAAATGCCTTTACAACAGTTTAACGTTTTGTGTAGTGCTTTCATTGTTAAAGGTATTAGACAGGCCAGAGGAGTTGAATGGTTTATTGTCTATGCTATGCCATTTTAGACTATTGTAACTTAAACACAATTCAGAAAAATAAATGTAGCATACATAATTGAATGATATAGCACACACAAACTAATGACCCATCTGACAAAAAGGTCTCAGAAAAGCTCATTTATAACAGTTTAAGAGTTAACCTAAAACATTCAAGCCATTGTACTTGAACCATATTTCTGCAGGGTTGCATTGCTCTGAATAAAGAAGCCAATGTGAACCACTGCAAAGTCAGCACAGGATAAAATAAAATCTAAAAATTGTTCATTGTCTCATTTACTTCTTAGAAGATATGCACAAATAATTTTACCTTCTCCCTAAGTTGTGCCTTGGTGATTTTTATTCTCATAATTTGGTTTCATCTCTGCCTGTATATAACTTATCCTTTTTCCATGTTCTGCACTTTACCTCAAGGTGCCCTGGTGTGTAATCCTACTCAGGATAGGAGCTGCAAATAAATGTGATGCAGCTGCTGAATTATTTACCAGTTGATCAATTACATCACATACAAACATCATCCAAGAGCCTTGAATAAGTGCACAGAACCTCACGTGTCAGCCACTAAGTTTAGAATATTTGGGAGATTCTCTTAAAAAAACGTATTTTCTGAAATGGTATGTCTTTTTTATATTCTATTATGTATCATTTTCATTCATTATTTTTTCTACCTGGAGCCTGTCCCAGCTGCTTTTGGGCACGAAAAACAACCATTCACTCTCAGTTCATTCTCTATGGTAAATTTAGATTGCCCCTTAACCGATGACAACAAAGATGTGAATGATAAAGACCACTTAAGCAGGAAAACAAATGAACAAAAAGGAATATGTTCAAATCTACCATCATTGTCCAACTCATAACCTCATATTCATAAACATACAGCTCTTGGCCTGGCTGCATTATACAAAACTCTTTATTCATCCTCCTACTGAACTATTGTAACCTCTACGGCATGGCACAGTCTATGTCTGTGTCTTTGCTATGCCAGGAGATATAATGGTCTTTTTCAGCCATTTAAAAAGACTATTAACTATTAACATTTAAAAACAAACCCACATCACAACTCTCAGCTAAATATACAAAGGGAGTAGGTCGCATTGTTGTTTTGGATCTGCAGTTGCACGCTAAAGGCACACACCACAGACACATACAGTGTACTGACCAATGAAGCGCGTCGTAGCCTCCGGCTCATGGGTTTGTCAAAGGGCGGGCTGTTCATGGCAAACTTCTCTAAGTAGCCCTCCGGTAGCCTGATATCAGCTGGGAGAGACAACCGCTTGTTTATGTCCTGCAACAAAGAAAGAAGAAATAACATAATGACTTAATTTTTCTGTAAATAAATAAATCACATTTAGTGTTATTGCAGTTAAAATATAGCATAAGGCTGCTTAAACATGCAGCATACTTAAAAGTGATGGACTGTTATATGTTTAGTCAAAACATACTATGGTTTAATAAACTTTATACCATAAAAAGACTATGGTATATATCAAATGTTTATGTTTTTCTGTTCCTAATTTATTTGTCTCCTTGTACACTAGAAACACTTTTATCAGTTTACTTTACTTTACTCAGACTTATATGACTGATAAACCATTTACATTTTATCTGTAATTTGCGTGGGATTGCTTTACCCACAATGCATCTTGCCCTACTCCATGTAGGACATGTTTTCTGGCTAGGTGCCAATCACATGGCGTTTCCATAGCAGCGGCAGCTGACTGGCCAAGTCCCAAACACCCCACAGCATGCATGTGTTATAATGAGTGTCTTTAAATGTGAATTAGTGATAGGAGAGATAAAAGGGACAGGGATTTTACGCCTGTAATGGTTTTAGCTGACAACAACATGCAGCCATTACCCTAGAGATAGTGATACAAATGGAGGTGTAGGTGTCAAATACGGTAAAAATAGCTCAAATCCTGACCAGAGACATATTTAAATGTAAAAGTATAATAAAAATATATTTCATTTTAATATCAAATATCCTATTTTCCATGAGAGGGCTACTCAACACTTCATGCACTTCCAAAACATCATATTTTCTTCAGTCAAGAGGACCATCCTTTTTAACCTCCATTTAAAGAGCCACAATGGACACAGAATGACGGAGACACTGACACAAATGCCCTGTTATTCACTAGATACAAACTGAATAATCACCCGCTATACTCACAATGCAGAACAGCTCTAGTAGGTCCCTCATTGTCCTCCTTAAATGTGTCTTTCTATACACTCACTACACACATGCGCTTTCCACGCTGCATGTCTTTGACCTGCCACATGACTACACACACTGACAGAAAGTGGCGGGGGGTGAGAGAGATAGAGGCAGCCTGGCAGTGTGGTAGTGCCATTCACATGTACAGAGCTAGGAGGAGGAGGCAAAGGAGGAAGGGAAGCGCAGGAGCAAAGAGATGAACAGACAGATTCCTGAGGGGAGAAAGGCACATGGGGGGAAGGGGATGGCACAGAAGAGACATGTTTTTTTCTGTTTGTGATCCCCTTTCTGTTTCTTCTCATCACCACAGCCTTATTTCCTTCTTTGCCACACCAAATAATTATTCTTACTTCCATAATTACTGTCTATCCCTCACCGCCCCCACCTCTGCTCCCTCTCCCTCTGTGATAAACATGGTCCAAATTAGTCCCATCCACTGCTTACAGCCACCGGAGAGGTTCCAAAAGGCACTCTCAATGCTGACAACTATATCATGTTAAGCTAAGTTATCCAAAGAGATGTAATAGGACCACATCCACAAAATAATGAATCATCCCTTTAAGCTATAAGTGATATTATTTGGTTATATCTGTGTATTTGAAAATCCTTTGGGTCACAAAGAAACTCTGTCACATTAACTTTTTTATAAATTTAAGGCTATGCACACACTTCTTTCTATTACAATACTACATCTTTATTGACTGGTTGGTTTATTTATTGGCTTTTTCTGATTTGTTCAAAAAAAGGCAATACAATTCTAAATCACATGAAATTAGCTTTGACCGTATTAGCATATACTGACATCATTTTTAAAGTAGCCTGGACATTTGATCTGTCACATTCAAAACAGGTCTGCAGGATTTGTTTAAATGATGTGTTCGGGTGTGTTCTACTGCAGCTCAATGTACAGGCTGCAGCATGTGTTACTTCCCAACCTCATTAGAGATTCGCCGGTGATGGTTGTTCCTCATTCTGACCCTGACTGGACTCTGGACCTCATCAGAGGACGTCCCAGACGCCTGGTCACTCTCTCCATCAGAGCCCATCTTCACATTCTCATGGACAATACCTGCAACACACATCAACAATATTTAGGAGCCACATTTAGTCATTTTGTACAAACCTAAAATTAGCCTATTTTTTTTATTCCATTTGTTTGATTCAGATTTTAAGAAGACCTTTCTTCTTTCTTAGATTTTCTCTCTGTGAAAAGGCATTGTATGATTGCAATCTCCATTTGATGAATTATACCACCGGCAATGCAAGGCAAGTATGAATAAAATGCCATTTGTAAAAGGAGAAGGTCGGAAATCGATATTTTCACTGCAATGGGAGCTATTGTGCCTCTCCACCCTTCCTCCTCCTCTCCACCTCCATCCTACCAGAGTCCATCTGATTAATGAGTCACAGTGCAGCAGACAGGACGGACTCCTTCACTGGGTTGTGTGAGTGTGGGTCCATCAGTCTGTGTGAGAGGAATTGTAGGGGGAAGGGTCTTTCTTTGGCCTACTGCTCGAGATGTGATAGCTTGGGTCATGTACAACATGTACAACACATACTGTATGTGTATGTGTGTGTGTTTGACTTGTGGTGAACAAACATCACAGCTTCCCAATATACCCTGTTTACATATACATGAGCACATAAGGCAGCAAAATATAGAATGAGATTTCTTGGTAATAGGAAGATACAACAATAGAAGTCCTTCAAGTGAGTGTTCAACTCAGCTGTGCAGGAAACTGTGGGATATAATGACACTGGGCTGCAAAGGTACAACTATTTATTATGGCGCCCTGTTTTTTAGCAACACAGCCTACGGCTAATTGTAGGTCACTTGTGTTCTAGTTAGTCAAGGTTAGGATTTAAGAGAGGTAAAATTGTTTGAGATAAAATGTTTCACCATTTTCTAGACAAAATAATGGAAAACTCTTGTCTCAGATGAAGCTTTTGCAGTATATACAGTATTGTGTGCTGCTGAAAAACATGAATTATACATTACCTTAAAAAGGTTTATCAAGAATGTACCGAATGTTATATACTCAAAACAATTTATAAACCTATTGTTAAGATACCTTTTCAATTCTATTAAATATTTATACCCATCTTGTGAGATATTTAGTAGATTTCTTTCTAAGGGAAAGCATATGGACACTGTATACATCTTACTTCATGACATCAGCTTTCAACAACCTCCACAATGCATCTGTTCCCAGCTCTATCTATCTGATGAAAACAGCAGCATATGCTCTTCACAAGACCACAGCTCCAACACAATACACCTGTGTCAATGCTCAGCAGACCGCTTCTTAGCCATTTACATTTCTACGTGTCAGATGCACTCCCTGTGGCCTGTGTTTTGGCATTATAAGAAAAGCGATCAGTCAGCAGTCATATTAGGAATCAACCCTTATAACCCTGATCGTGAAACATTAAACTGATGGTAACTGACACCACAGAGAGGGAAAATTGATCCCCGATATCTCCATGCTGACAGACGAATACACATGACAAGTCACTCTCAGAGGTCTGTATTATGTCACAAGGTTTTCTTACATCTTGGAGTGCCTGATGGCAAACGGTGAATTACATACGAGTGAATAGGACAAGACGGCTTTGAGAACGGAACTAAAACAAGTAAAAAGTACATCAATATCTGTACAGTCTCCTTCAGGTTTATTCTGCTCCATTTCCAAGTACACTAGAAGCAGAGAGTAAATGTCATACACTAGCACTGTGTGTCCATGTGGGGCTAGGCTGGCCTACTTAGGGTTTCTGACTCCCTTCTAGCCTGTGAAGAAGTGAGAGGGTGTATTTAAGAGCTATCCTTAACTCACTTAGCCCTCTATGTGGAAGTCTGTCCCAGGTGTATGGCAATACCAAAGATGAACTTAAAAAATGCTGCACACAAGGGTTCCAAAATAGAAAAAAGGAAAGAAAAAAAAAGAAAAATTAAACCATATTGCATTAAATTCTACAAAGAGAAGCTGTCAGATGAATCATTTATTCCAACAGTTCCCAAATAAGTTCAAAGCACAAAACAGCAGCGACCACACTTGGCCAAGAGGAACAGAAATAGAGAGATACTGCAGTCATGTGCTGACAAGTGAATAAAAAATTAAAAAGCAGAGCATGAAGGCCTTTGGCTTCTCTAAGGAGTCCATGGTATCACTGGAAATATGTATTATATGTTGCCTCAAGCTTATTGTTAGTGCTACTGAATCTATTCTTCAAACCTTTCACTTAAGGATTTCATATTGGAAATTAATTAGATTCTCCAGAAATCCAGAAAAAAATCAGCAGATTTGGAAAGAACGCTAATAAATATCCAATGACACCGGAGGTCACATTCCATACACAAAATGAGAGACAAATCAGGTCTCTTTAACCCCAGTAACACCTTTGTCTGCAGACGACTCACATAGATACTGGCCATTACACCCCATATCAATACTCACCAATGCGATTTCCAGGGGGGCGACATGAGTCCAACATCCTGAGCATTCGAAAAGGTGACAGTCTCAATGGGGGTTCTCTCTCCCCCATTCTTACCCCCTCCCCCATTCTAACCTCTCCTGTTCTTGAGTCCCCTACTCGAGGAACTCGAGCAGGACATCCCTGGTGGTTTCCTGATGTATCCATAGTTCCAGAAGGCAGCACTAAAATTTAAAGTTGTTATAAACATTCAAAAATTCCTTTAGTGCCAGTCTAATGTCAGTTCCCCATATAAAATAATGTCCAGTAAATAAGTTTGGGTGTGTGAATCTGAACACAAGCTTTCTGATTCCATCTATGAGAGTAAAACTTCTTTTTCAGTGTGACTTGTGTCAGAGCAGTCTGCACTCTCATCACAATGCAACAACTCCCTTGACTACTACTCCACTTTTTCACTGTTTTCCGGTAGTCACTCCCTCGCTCCGCCTCTCCGTCTTCCTTCCCTCGCTCTTTTCCGCCACTATGCAGTCACACAGCTTGCTGACTAAGGAAGGTCAAAAACTGTGCAGGTTCATAAAATGCTGCAGAGACATTCAGAGTCTGAGAGCTGGAAACTGTTACGCCCCATCATGGCACAATAACAGGTGTCCTGTCTCCTTGTGCGTAAGCGACACAAAGAGAAATGTCCTTCTTCCATTTGCTTCACTGTCACATCCACGGTCTGGTCTTCTACTTCTTTCCCAATATTTCCTGCTTTGTCCTTCCTGTTATTCCTGTGTTATTGAGCACACTACTCTCTATTCAGACTGTGCTCTCCGTCATGCACTTCCCTCTCTCGATTAGTCCCTCCTTGCCTCTGGCGCCCCTATCAGTGCTTTCAGTGTTGTTAGTGCCAGTACTCCCTCCCCTCACCTTGCTGCTTCTCTCCTCCCTCTCATGTGATACCAATCACTCTCTCTCTTCCCTCACTCCACCAGAATTGAGCTTCCTATCTCTGTCCCAGTCCAGATATGGAGTTCAATTTACACTATTCTTTTCATGAGCAGATGACAACCAATTGTGCCTCTTTATTTTTCTCTGTTGGTCAGCCCACTCCACCCTTTACATCCCACATGAACAGGCCATGTTTGAGACACACATGCTTATGCATTGATAGGTGTTATATTGCTCACAAAATATGATGCTCTTTGACACACTTGCAGAGCGTACACTATGAACAAAGGTTTTTCATTATTTCTGGAGTATGTTTCCCAATTCCATCTAAAAAGAAAAAAACAGCTTCTAGCCTTTTAGCTACTCGCCTCAGGGATGCCCTTCCTGACACAAGGCTCTCCAATTACTCAGACTTGGGACCAACATAGAGACTATGGCTGGAATTGCCTTCCAGGGGATTCAAACCCCAATCTCCCTCACCAAAGGCAGAGACACTAACCTCTTCACCACAGAGGTTTCAAAAAAGTCGATAGTGACCAAAATAGTAAATACCAGTAACTTTGGTCATTCTACACTTATAATGTTCTAAATAAAATTACAACTACAACTACTCTCTTCATTTATGCATTTGGATACACAATAAGACACAGCCAGAATGCAATGAGCTCTTTTTTTTTTTTTTTAAACCACTCTCTCCAGCACATTCTGGACCATAAAATGTTTACTTCAGTCACTTTTAATTCACTGTAACAGAAAAACACAGAAAAACAGATAATGCCTCAATAATTCTTCAATCAGATAAACATTCCTTTCAGGATAATAACATTTGTTGTACTTATTCTATTCACATACACATTAAATAACATCAGTATGTGTCCTGGGTGTCCATTTGTTGCCATTGCTACAGACTGCTGCCTGTATATACGTTAGCCAGTTTAAAAAGTCAAGGACAAAGCTTGTGACTCAGGCCTCCACCCACCTATCTGACTCTTTATATTCACATGCGCAACTATATAGATCAAAGAGTTCACTTTGGCTCTGCAGCAAGACTTGTGCATCTTTTTACTTACTTCAAGATCTCAGGGCCATGATTCCTTTAAACATCTATATTGTAGCTTTTGCCTAAACAAAGGTCCACATAAAAAGTACTTCTTTATCAACATCTACCTCTGGAAATACAATAAAAAAATCAGAGCGCACATAACATCCCTCAGGAGAGAAAGACACTCACGAGGATGGAGGGAGAACGAGAATTTAGACTGCAGTAATTACCTCTAAACCTTTTATCTGCATCTAAGGAATCTTATTATTCAATTAGTGGGACCAGAAAGCCTCCAGTAAGATGCTAGCTCCATATGTGATGGTCCCCAATGTATACAATCCCTTCCCTTTCCTCCATAGCTCTGAGAAATACCAGCATAGCTACTTGTGCTTTAGCCTTAAGCATTTATTAGGAACGCTGGCATGCATTAAAGGCTTACAAGATGAACTACATAAAAGGAGCCCTTCCTATTGTTCTTATTAAATCCAAGTAAGAGTAAGCTGAAAAGGTTAGCTGGTGCAAATGGATGTCTGAGAGTGTAGCGAGTGAAGGCTACAGCAATTAATGCCTTGTTAATGCAATACATGCCCATGGCAGAGCTATATGGACTTGCATAGGGATAAACAGTGCCCCACGAACACCAAAGGCCTCTATAGCTTTTTCTCCTTTTTGCAAGACTGTCCCTTGCCTTTATCACAAACACTGCTATTCCAATGTCATATGTCAATGTCATGTCTGGACTGTATCACAATAATGTATAATGATATATAGATGATACTTTTCCCATTACCTATGTAGTATTTTATGTACAGTATGCAATAAAGTAGTGATCAAGGAAAAACAAGAACAAAAGAAGGCATGTGGGACAGTGTCTGAAATAGCTTTCTGTGGCAGGGAAGCTTGTTCTTTCTCTGAATCAGACAGAAAGGACAGCTAATCCTCTGCAGTGTAACTACATGTCTCCACAGAGAGAAACAAATGCTGTGAAAAGAAAAAACTGAAAGTGCAGCGATCATCTCTCTTTACTGTAAGTACACTGTGATAAGAGTAGGAGTGGGGTTGGCCCAGTTAGCAACAGATGAATCACAAACCTGTAAAAGCTATGCGTCTTTGGTTAATGACCCAACACCTTAACACTTCAACCGTACACATATATGAGCCCCCTGTCTGGACCACTTACACAGATGAATAGCGTCTATACTGGAAAAACCTCTAGACAGATATGCAGATTTAGAAAAGTGAGTAAAGGAGAGTGAAGGTAATCTGTTTAGTGCAGCAGGAACAAGCGGTTGCATCATAGTGTTGCTCTTTAAAGGGTGCAACGTGCGCTGACTGCTGAGTGGCACACAGTGAGTCAGCGAGACACACTCAGCGTGCCTATTAACATTTCAAACCACACCTTATCATGCTTTTTAATAATAGAGGAGCTTCTTGTGTTTTGGGTCAAGTTTTATCTTTTTAGTCAGCGTTCAAGGACAGCAGTGGATTTCACAAAAAGTCACTTTGCCACAATGTCTTCTCCAAAGGCAAAGATGTTTTCATGCATAATTGTTAATTTACTGTTTACTGTTAATTACGGATTTTTTACTCAAAAGTCAAACTTTACTAATGTATAGTGTATTGTTTTGTTGTTGTAGATCTGTTCAATTCCTTTAATTTTCCTGTTGTGTTTAACTTGCTTTTGACCTCTCAAAAGAAACGATAAACGATCAAAAGATATCCTATACTTTTTTGCAATGATTATATATTTTGCAATGGCCATTACCTCCTACCATAATAATGAAATTAGAATTTAAAGGCTTGTTAACTGGACAAATATATGGTAAAATTCAAAAAAAGATGACATTTTTAATATACTATGCATATGGTTTATTCATTTTCAGCTGTCTGCACAACATCTTGCCATACCTTGTTCCCCACTTGAAGGATAGCAAAGAACCGCACTGTCCCAAAACTCAAGTTCAACAGAAGCAAGAAATTACATTTAGGACTATGTATAGCTCTCTGAGCAACCTAATTTGATTTGTGAAGGAGCTATGGTGAAACTCCTACCATTGTCTATGGCGCTTGCCTGCTCTTCCTTTCAATCAGTCAGTCCCATGTAAATCTCTTTCAAATTTAAGCCCCATTTCATCTTTGAGCTCATTTCTAACATCCAACTTTTCAGCTTGGTCCCAGCTTGACTTTTCCTGTCTCGCACCATTCCCTGCTCCTGATATAAGCCAGAGTGGGAAATGGGATTACTAAGATCCATACAGCCAGTAACCACATGTTCCATTGCAGAAAAGCAGAAGGAAAAATGTCACTGTGAAACCAATGGGGTTTTATTAAAAAAGTGTGTGTATGTGTGCAATTTGGATTAAGGTCATTAGAGATTTATCCTCCCAGATGTAGTAATGTTGGGAGGATCACTTAGGCCTGTTGGTAAGCACAGTTTTAAACTTACATAAATGCCAAATGAGCACAAACCAACAAACAAAACAGCATATGTCACACTGGTAAACAAAACTGACATTTGCACTTGACTTGTGCCTGATTCCCAACCCACAGATGGCAGTATTAACTAAACTAAAGATTCTGTATGTTTACATGTAGTGATATATGAGAAATAAGGTGTCTGTGTGTGCATTTGTACCCAGAGATCCGGTCCTGTGCAGGTTCAGGTACGCTCTGTCTCTTTCAAGCCCCCCTCCCAGCTCTCTGCGTAAGGCGGTTCGGCCAAGATGACCAGCATATTGTCGTAGGAAGGACGGAGCACTGTGCGAGGCAGGAGGGTGCGCTGTGCACACTACCATGGGCTCTGAGACGCGCAATGTACAGACACAGGGAAGTAAAGGAGGAACCATCAAAAAATAAAAGAGAAAAACAAGAGGACAGCAAATTAAATAGCAAGAGAGACAGAAAAACAGGACAAGAAGATAATAGAATTGAGAGAGGGAAGGGGAGAACAAGAGACAACACAATGTCACCATAGAGAAAGAAAGTAGAAAAGGTACATCTATTTATTTTTTTTAAATGAAGCTAACAATGTTGCATTATATGGTTGAGAGAGGAGACATACATTTCAGTCAAGAGATGGATGCAAAGTGAAAAAAATATCCACGGCAGATGAAGAGAGAATAAAAGTTTTAAGAACAATATGCAAATGAAAGCATGCCACATGCAGCAGAACAGTCAGAAAGCTGAGGGAACATCTGAGGAAACGTGTAAATATTATTACATGAAGGAACTTGTGGCATAAATGTTTAAGTGGCTTTTATATAGCCCCTGTGAACCTCTGTATAGGTTGTATAGGCTGAACATAATGATTTTAAAAATGGGAAAACATCGAAAAAGATAGATGTTCTTCCAGTATCAGGCCATAATGGATATTGAATGAAAGACACTGAACAGCGTACATATTGGAAATATATATATAAGCGGTTACAAAAACTAGGCTCCATGAGACTCTATCCCATCAGTATAACAATGTATACCATTCAGTCCTTAGTATATCTGCTGATTTCCTGTTAGGCTATTTTGAGGTATTTTGTGCTGTTTGAATACAAATATAGTGTCTACTATGAACAATTTTAGAACCATTTTGCTGGAGTCCACAAACTCAGAAAAATCCATCTTGTACTGCTCCAAACAAAACATCCACGTCCCAAATGACTGTCATTTGGCCAATGATTTGGCAGTTATGACAGGTATGGGTGTGTTTTAGGTTAGGTGATGTGGCTCCTGTTTTACCGTTATTAACATTAACAATATAGTGTTGTTCTGATTGGATGAAACTGCAGTCACTCACAGATGATAAATCTAATCACCAACCAGGTATTCATTTAAAGTATCTGCCATTTGCAAACATTTTCCATGGAAGCCCTCCCAGATGGTACTGTGTCACAGACACAGACTTTCTGGCAGAGCCAGGTTAGTAGGTTTTATCGTTTTGGCTTTTCCACTGTTTTTCTTTTCCATATCATTATTTGCTAGTATTCTAAAATATAAGGCCTGTAGTCTTGCATGGTGCCCAGCAGATGGCACAAATGCAGCACCCAATCTTAGGTCAACAATGCTTATTACTTCCTTTTACAGTATATCAGCTAAAGTGCATAATTCTGTTGAAAGGTTACACAATTTATGGGAAACAAGCAAGTGGTATTAAGCACACAGCACAATTAAATGAAGAGATAATGATGGGGCGGATATGGTGATGGTTAAATTAATTTCCAATGATTCACATACATCATATGGTCTGCTAGATAGTACTGGTACATATCAGCTGATTTGAAGTAATGCTTCCTGATGTTAAAACATTTATGATGTATTAACATCAGAGATTTTCAAGTGGGTTAGCTATTGCTGTACATACTACAGTATTACAAATGATTAGGTGAATTTAAGCTAACATGCTTAAGGTCATAAAAGTATTTTTGTTATATTGGTGGGTGTAAATGAAAGTATTTAGAAATGTGTCTCACCATTGTCCCTGGCTGTGGTTGACTCATCTAAAGCCATCTGCTCTGCCAGTTCAGATAGAGAGTCATCAACAGGCCGGGCACTGCGTAGAGACATGGACAGTCTCCGCTTGATGATCTTCATTCTGTCCATTTCCTGGACCACACTGTGGGCCCTAAGGCCTGAAGGAGAGAAACATTAGGATTACTATCGCCAACATCACAATACCTCAACCCCATCATTACACTCAAAGCAACTATCACCAAAAACCTGTTCATCTTGATTGCAAAATGAACAAACTACAATGCTGTCTTACTACATTTCCGACTGTTGTTGCTGATTGTGTTTAGCCATGAGGCATGTGTTCTCTTTGTCCTCAATTTCCAATCCAAACATTTCAGAATAAAAAAACACTGAATAACAGACATATACATATTTGTTTCAGGAACAATTAAAGGGTACCTTATTCCACCACTATTGATACAAGGCTGTAACACTGACATGATGCGTTTTTAATTACAAATCCAATTACAGAAACGCTGAGGCACAGTATAATGTAAATAAAAATAGAATCTCATAAAACCATGTTTTATTCACAATAGAACATAAACAACATATCAGGTGTTAAAACAGAGACATTTTTCCATTTCAAGAAAAAGCATCAGCAGCAACACATCTCAAACATTTTGTGACAGGGTCATGTTTATTAGTGTGAAGCACACCCTCTTCTTTTAACAGCAGTCTGTAAACATGTGTGAGACCAGCTGCTGGAGTTTCTGGAGATTTGGAGAGTCTTGTCTGATGTAGGATTGTAGCTGCTCAGTAGTCCTGGGTGTTCTTTGTCATTTTTTTTTTCCATTTTATAATGTGCCAAATATTTTCTATTGGTGAACGGTCTGGACTGCAGGCAGGCCAGTTCTGCACCTGGACTCTTCTACTTGAAGCCATGCTGTTGAGATGGATACAGCATGTGGTTTGGCAATGTCTTGCAAGGTCTTCCCTGAAAGACATGTGGACTGGATAGGAGCATATGTTGCTCTAAAGCCTTTATATACTTTTCAGCATTGTTGGTGCCTTTCAGATGTGTATGCTGCCCACGCCATAGGCACTAATGCAACCCTATACCATCAGAGATGCAGGCTTTTGTACTCCAGATTCTCTAATCTATCTAATAACTTTTTTGATGATATTACATACTGTAGATGGTGGGAAGTCTTTTAGAAGAAATTTGTTTTTTCTAAAATGCTTCCTTTTACCCAGCCAATTAACCTAATTAGTTGCAAAATGCTCCTTCAGCCATTTTATTTCAGAACCACTTACTTTTCAAGCCTGTTCTTACCCCTGTCCCAACTTTTTTGAGATGTGTGACTATTTTACACAGTGTCCCATTTTTTTGTTATTGGGTTTAACCCAACATATAGGGTACAGCAGAGTTTACTGAATCTGTTTACATGGCTGGGCTTATATATTATATATTGAATAAAGAATCCACCGGAACACTTACTCATGTGTAAATATAGAAGATGTGCTCATGTGAATTTCTTTGCATCTTGGGCAGTTTGACACTAATGTTTCACTACTTTGCTTTTCTGGCCTGGAGGTAGAAGCAGCCAGGGAAGTATTTCTGTCTCAGTTCCACTTCTATCTATCTTGTGCATAAGGGCTAACATGCACAAGTGCGTGCACATACACGTCATTACTGCCATTCTCTTTGTGTCCAACCTTGAAGGCTTCAACAAAAGCCATTCATCCTTTCAGGCTCAGTCTTTCAGACCTATTAGAGACACCATGTTCTCTGAGGGAATTCAAACCCAGTGATCCTCCTGCAGGACAACTGGCTTTTTTCACCAGGAAGATGCACATATCTGTTGCAAAAAACATTGCCTCTGCCAATTTACACATTTACAAAGTCATATGTGGTTTGCATCTCTGCCTTAGTATTTTATTACACAAATAATACTTCAGGAAGGGCACAAAAGAGCATTTCATCTGTCAGAATGGAACAAATCTCCATCCCCCCTCATTTGCATGATTTTCCATACTTCACTAGCAGCATTAAACACAGAGAGACAAGACTCTCATATAGACCTTCCAATTTATTTATTCATTATTTAATAATGTCAAGGTTATTATTAGCCTGGCTATGCATTTACACTTACATGTTGATAAACAATGTTGTTATTATTATTATTGTTGTTGTTGTTGTTAACATTATTTGGGTTGCTTGGTTGCAAATGCAGTTTATGAGCTGCAAAGAAGAAGGGAGAGAAAAAGCTAAGAAAGCTTAGAATTAACAATTCACATCTCTGCGTCATCATCTCTCTTGTAGCTCGGTAGCCATCAGTAAAAACTTTCAGTTGTGCCCAGGTACAGTTGGAGATGTCACAGCACTACTGTATATCAGCACATATGGTCTCTTAAGTAGACCTATGGCATGGAGATTTTTTGAGCAAATAAGAACTCATAAAGAGTAAAAAATCAACTAATAATTGAATTTGAGTATAATTGGCAGTGACTGTTGTTCTAAATTATACAACTACCATATGTTTGATTTTGTAATTGCCCATTCTGAACTCTATTATCAAAGCATTCTCCTGAAATTCAGTGGTACATGAATCATATGCATGCTTGCACACACATACAATGTGGCAGAAGGGAATGGACACTCAGTGTAACTCTGAATGCTTTTGGAGCAGTGGCCTAAGGATGCATGAGTAATGCTGAAATCTGCCCAACAACAGAGTCCTACAAACATCCAAACACATAAAACAATGAACTTCTATAGAACAAAATGCCACCCCCATAAACCCAATAAATAGAAATTTTTTCAGAAACATATGATCATTGTGTTGCAATGAAGTGAAAAGAAACCCCTGCTGCCATACAGAGGTAACTCAAATATGAACATGTTTTAATAAGCTGTGTGTTTTTTGTAAAACAAAACCCAAGTTAGTTTAATTAAATGTAATTAATGGTGTATTAAAGTTTCTTTTAGGTTGCTATAGGACGGGGTATTGTGTTATTTTTGGTGTGTTTTAACAAAAGTGCATCACAAGGACAAACACACTGTGAGTTTTTTCAATCTGGACGTCCCATATTGACAGTGTACTAAATAATGTATGACCTAATGATACTCCCAGCACGATACTGAGCAATACACTGGTCAGATCTTTTACGATGGGGATTAGGTGATAAGTCTGTGCTAGTGTTAATATATGACCTGGCACTGGCTAACAAACATAATTAAGACTATCAACAATGCTAAAGGGCAATTGGAGAATGGTGCGTACGTTGCTCATATGATGTGCCATGTAACTTGACATGACTGCAGCAGCCAGCATCAGAACCTAAAGTGAGCATCAGCTGACAAACAAGCATTTGTACCATGTGTTCAACACAAACGCTTTGGCCACACTGAGACAGAGACAGAGACTCGTACACTGGGCCTTTTGAGCTTGGGCGAGTTCCTCTCCCCGTGTTTTCCTGACGCAAGTATCCGGGAGGAGGAGAAGCGGGCAGGGCAGGCCAAAGTTACACAGCCACTCCACCGGCACAGGAACTACATGTAAATACGGCTAGTTACAACTGTTGGAGCCGTGCGATCGTCAATCTAGATTAGATGTTGGATTAAAAAAGCAGAATCCCTCAAACCACGGTTACGTTTTATTATTTTAGTGCCGGAATTTCTTATGAACAACAGCAGCCTATTAGTAAAAACTCTAAATGATATTTTACAGTGTATTTTTGCGACTGGCTTTTACGCACGCGTAGATATTTACGCAACAAACACGGAATATCACTGAAGAGAAAATGCCTTCACCAGTAATGTCAGGTTACTGCACAATCCTAGTAGTTTCCGGCCTAAATGATGCTTATAGTAAAGCACAAAGACTAAACCTAGGCGAAACAAAATGCGGCTGCTGACCTGAGTGTTATTGCTGCAGAAGACTATTGTTCCTCTTGTGTATGGTAATCCAGGCAGCACGCTGGGATGAATCCACTGCGACAAGTTCCTCCAACTACTTTGCAGCAAAACGCGGCCGGTGGCCAAATTGTCTCTAGATTAGTCTTGTCCCAATGTTAGTCAGCGCATAGTGGTGTCCGGTCGCCTGTAAAAATACATCTTAAAAGTGTAACAACGACATACACCGTAACTTTCGCTTACACACAGCGCTGTCCCATCTGGTGATGATCAGCCATATCGCTGGCTACTGCTGTGGATCCCAACTGGAATCAGTGATCCCGAAAAACACCGCAAGGGGCGGTGTAAGCGCGCGCAATTGAAAAGACATAAAACTAGAAACTACCTTCCACAACACCACAAACTTTCTTTTCGTAAAAATTAGGCTCCAAAATAATTGATTAGGAACATCGTCACAAGGGGGTTTGTCCTGTTATGCAAAATGGTTCTTTATGAGAGATACGTTGAATGCATTGTGAAATGAGAAAAAAGTATCAGCTGAAAGGTTCGATTAGATTTTCTAAATATCTGCCCACACTGACACTTAAGACAAAACTCATTATTCATTTACAGCTCATCTTGAAACAAACCACTTCTGAACAAGAAATGAATCCCCATTGTGAAAATCACACGCACATGACACAGCAAAGACTGCTGAAGGTCTGCCTTGGTCTTTATCGCCACCTCCTGGTGTAGTTACAGAACTGCAGCGCAGTAGCGTCAATTAGCTACTGACAACACAGCCTGGCCAGTAGCCTACACAGACTACAGAAGTAAGTATGTTTAGTTTTCAAACTAAATGCATCAGTAGTTCTATGTACTTTTAATGCGTTAACCTGTTACTTACAGTATATAACCCTCTTTGTCAGTGTATGTTTGTAAAAGTAGATACGACCATGTGCCAACCATGTATAACTAAAAAGTGGTGGTCTACAGTCAGTTCAGTTGTTTCTTCATAGAGTGTATTTCAAGAGTTAATTTTGTAATGAGACTGCTATTTTTATTTAACATTTCCAAGAGTCTGCGATGCATTGTTCATATATTAGCTGGGAGTACGCAGACGTTTGTCAGGCCATGCGCAATAAAGTAGTTGTGACATTCTTTTAATATTATTTATTGGGCTAAAATGTTTGTTTGCTTAAGTCTTTTTTCCAACACCTAAAATGTCTCAGCCCATGTTGGATGGAAAAAAGTGAAGTTCAGGCAGAGGGCAGCATGTCTGCGGGCTACTAGAGTTATATTTATCTAAAGGACATCATCATTGCCGTCTACCAAATTGTTTTCAAAGGAAATCATACACGTTGTCTCGGAGCATGACAAAACGCACAGTTACACAGACTGACCGCCAGTGGGCGCTAAAGGCTTGAGGTCGAGGCTCGTTCGCGTTGACTCGTCGGTCTTGTTGTGGTTGAGGCAGGTTGTCAGGGGCAGCGCAGAGATGTAGCTATGTGCACCACAGCTACTGATGGCGGCTAGCATGGAATTAGACGACCTCATTTAGCGATGAAACGCTTATTCTTTAAATCAAATGCTTGTCAGAATATCTGTGATTTTGTCTCATGTTTCCCTCTTTGTTTGGCCAAGTTGTGGGGAGATCGTATTTTCTCGAAACAGTCGTAGTTTTGCAGCGAGGTTGTATCCTTAGCTTCCACAGGCAGTTAGCCTCCGTCCACCGACAGCGTCAAGTGATAAACTCCAGCTACTTTTCCGTTTCATAGTCTCCGATTTCTTTTAAATATCATTGCTTTCTGTCGTCGTTCTTAAACATGGAAGACAGCGAGGAGGAATTAAAAGAAGAGGAAGAAATAAACGACAGCGAGAAATTACCTTTTAATCATCCTCCCTTTCGTTCGACTCGGCTTCACATCCAGAGAAGTAATGTGTGCTCTCGGGCGTATTTCGTCGTTGTCATGGTCTTCTTCCATGTCTATATTCTTAATGTAATTGCCCTGCTGCTTTACGTGCACTACTACAACAATGGCCCCGGAGATATGCTGACGGGTGAAGGGGCTTCACCTTCAGCTATAAACGGAGGTGGGGGTCCCTTGCCACAGCCTGCCTCACCTTCAAGAGAGCTGCATTTAGAGGACTACACTCAAAGTTTTAGTCTGCCTCGCATTGAGGGGATACGGGTGAGAAATGTCAATCAACTATGATGATAACCTGCATCTTAATTTTATAACCATTAATGTAACGACCACAATTTTCACATAATTTGTGCAGTTTTGTTGTCTGAATTCATAATATCTCATGTTTAGGTGGGTCATGTGCAGCGGGTTTCTCTTTTGCCAGACAGAACTCACGAGATGAAAACCCTCAGTCTAAAGCCTTTGCTATTTGGTAAGTGACCTCATTTCAATGCCTCAGTCAGAAGTTTAGAACACATTTAATTTTATTGTTTCTTAAAGCATTACAAATATAAACCAACAGTATATTTTTTAATTACAGTATTGTACATTTCTTCTAAACATTTTATTTTGACTGAGCCCGTTGCTGGTGCCCATTGTGAACCTGTGAGCCCAACATTATTAAATCCAAAATGGGATAAAACTAAAACAGGTTGATAAGTGTGTGGTGAGATTCTCTAATAATCTTTCTAAGATATTCCTATTCACAGGTGTATGATTGTTTTACATGGATTTTTTTCCAACCCGATACATAATTCTAATTTCTGCATTGGTAATGTTTCCATCTGCGAGCAGCTGCTATCAAATATTTGTCACGTTTTTGCCAGAAGTAAACTTTGTTTACCACCAGGCGCTCACCCTGCACTGTCCCAGTCACTAAAAATGTGCCACCTTGTGGATGCCGTCGAGTCATGTTCCTTACACAGGTGGCATCTCTTTCAAGCCACAGTTCAATACGCGAGCGAATCTGTCCAACAAGCAATGGTCCATGCTTCAGAACATCAAATTTGGCAGCCAGGGAGAACTGAGACAGACTCACTGGACTAAATTTGAGGCGCGTCAGCCGCAGTTTCACAACTTTCAAGACAAAAAAGACATATGTTAAGTATAAAATCAAAAGATAGTATGCTAATTTTACTTATTACTTACATATACACATATATATATATATATATATATATATATATATAATATAAAATAATATATTTATACTTACCAAAATCGCTCCTACAAAAAGTCTCTAACGTTGCCTTTGTAGAAGCACTTTCCTCAAGTTCACAATCCCGACAGCTTGCCTGAGGTACTGAAATATTCACAACACTTAAACACCTAAATACATAGGTTGCTCATTCGAACTAGAGCTGTGTATGTGTTAAGTGTGTTACCTCTTCGTCTGCCTGGGTGAACAGTAGTGTTGGTGACTGAAGAGATGCACATGAGATGGTCTTCAGGGTACTGGTCACAACGTAGAATTTCTGGCCAAGGATAGCCATAGCAATTCATGATGGGTGCACAACTGTCCCGGACAGATTCACACAAACTCCTGCAGGGGGATATAAACCTAGAAACAAGAGAATCATCACAATTAAATGTTGCCTGCCTTTACCTATATTTACAGCAGTTTACAAGTGAGTATCATTCTTAAGATGTATACATACACAAATAAAAAAATACTTAATCAATAAACACAAATCAAGCAAACAATGCATTATAATTACCTGTCAAGGCAGATGGGTGCAAAGAGAGAGCAGAGAAAAATGCGAGCATCAGGGTGGCACTCTCGTGCAAGTAGTGGCAACCAGCTGGCACTCTGCTGCACAGCCTCAGCTGGTGACTCATGTCCCAACAAATTGGGAATCCTCATGTTGTCATAGCCAATGTTTTGGCACAAAGCCATGTTTGGTGGGATGGGGACACACCGGGAGGAGGTTCGGGGCTCCCACAGTCCACCTTCACCCAGTGAGTGTGTGGATCTAAAGGCAGTGTCAGTGGAAAGGTCCCCCCAGACCTCACCATCCTCCTCAGCTGCAGTTTGAACCTCTGTACCTGTCCTTTGTTCTCTCTCATCTGTATAACCAGATCTAAGAGGACTTGCACCTCGACCTTCCAGCCCTCCTCTGACTCTTCCAGAGCTAACTGCAGATGTGCTGCTGAGTTCAGCAAGCAGTAGTTGAAAAAAGAGCGTAACAAAAATTGAGCACATGCTGAAAATAAACTGAGGACAGACCAAAGTATTCATCCTGCAGGAGGTGAAGTGTGCCCCCAGTGTGACAATGTGGGAAAGTGTGGCAGGATAGGTGCATATATAGTGGGTGGTCATTTGCATGGGACCCACTACAGGGTGGTGTGGAGAAAGAGGCTGGGTAAACAATGTGGGGTGCATTTGCATTAATGAGCAGATTGTTTGTGACAAAACCTATTTCTATTGAACTTAATGGCTCGCTGGTGCTTTTTTTTTTTTTTTTTTACTCCATCCCTTCCGTTTAAATGAAGTGAAACTCTTCTATGTCTCTGGAGATAGGTTCAGACTGATGTATGTAAAAGCACATATTTAAAACCTGTTTAAATGAAAAAACAAAACTGGTGTTGCCCTGCTGTGTGTCCATGGCCTGATTCTGGTTCAGACAAGCAGGTCACTTCACTTCCTGGGGAAAAGAGAAACAGCGTCTGGGAGGGAGAAAAGGAACCCCTATTCTCCATCATTCATATCACTTATCCGGAGTAATGAGGCCTGACTAGACAATAGAATTTACCAAATGAGTACAGTGTAAAGGCACGGGTGACAAACAAGGCCTCTTCTGTACTGGAAGCCAATTTGCCGGAAGCATTTTATTAGGCATAGAAGTAATTAAAAGACATACAGATTTCTATATAGCAGGAATCAATCAAGCATGAAACTAGGATGCCCTTTGTTCTTTCTAAAATGTTCACAAATGTCTGAAATACAGAGGAATATGCTGGTATAAATCCATGTTTATTAAAGACTTAAATGATATAAATTAAATGTGCAAAATGAGCATATTGTAGCTTACAATAAGCTCAAATTATACCGAATGCTATTGGAAAAGTAAAGTTTTAAGAGGAAAACCCATCCACCCACACAACAGTGTTAACACTATGTGTCACTGTTTTCTGTAGAGTCAAGGGTTATATCTGTAATCTTTGTTAGTTTTAATCAAATTTTTTTTTGGCATGCAAAATAATTTAATATTGCATATTGTACATTTTAATGTGTTTGCAGTCAATTGTAGTGGTTTTATGTTGATAAATAAGGGAAACTTACTTTACTTCAGATGTTCTAAATAATGCAGTTAGTAATGTCACAAGTGAAACTGATTTTATTCATTGAGCTCCAAGTCATTTGCTGTAAGGGCAATTAATCACTCTTCACTTTAGGTGTGATGAAGTTTCTGTTGGCTACTTAAGCAGATTTTTCCAGTTTAATGTGAAAACTTCTTCAGGTAGGCTATTAGCACCTAATTGTTACACTTTAATCTCTTTCTGTCATGTTAAGGTGTGCCTGATTAGATCTTTATGCATATGTAATCCATGAACAAAACTGTTTCCAGTCGCTTAACAAAAAAAAAAAAAAGCAACTGGAAAACACCTAATCCTTTTCACCTAATCCATTTGGCTGTCTATCTCTTGGCTCGTTCTTGAATTAAATCACTCTTATTTATATGTTCTAACCAAGTTCTACTTTATTCATATAATTAAAACTCTCAGTTTTCATTGGGATTCAGTTCCATGTTGAATGATAATGACTATTGTCTGTTTGGTTTTTAGAGATCTCTGGCTTCCTGTCAGAGGAGGAGTGTCGTTTGGTGGTTCAGCTGGCTCAGCTCAAGGGTCTAATGGAGAGCCAAACATCAGCACTTGTTCAAGAGAAGTCAAACCAGCCACTACTGTCTCTCAGCACAGAGGAGGTCTTCAGTTTGTTGGACCTTAATCAGGATGGGCTACTGCAAAAGCAAGAGGTAGTTTCCATACAGGAAAAGCCTGAGAAAAATATTTGGTCTTTATAAAAATATTATAAATATATGATATATTTGTTCTTTTCACTAGATTGTGAGTCACTCACGTTCACGAGATGGCACTTGGCTCAGTGCAGACAGTTTACGCCAGATACTTACTGGTCTGGAGGCCTGCTCAACAGGTTTGTTATGTGCAGTTTTTGAAAGTGGCTTAAAAATGTTGTATTTTCATTTACTTATTTATATCTAATGATACAACTTCATACAAATAGTCCTTTCCTGTGCTGATATCTATATTGTCTGTGTGAAATATAACATCAGAGTGTTTCTCCTTTAACTGATAAATGTGAGGTGGCTGTAATTGTGTACTAGTTTGTAATGGTCAAAGCCGGAAGAGGGGTGACACTGTTTTGACCTGATGTCACGCTATTGTTCATGTCTTAGTCCGGATGGGCCTCATATGATCTCATTAAAACCTGATTATTCTCTTGAACCTTTTTCTTGATTTCCCCCGGATCTCATCCACCTTCTTTTATACTCCTCTCTTTCCTCCTGACATATTTGTTCACCCCCTCCCCTACTTCCCCAGCTACCTCTTCTCACCCCAGAACTATTGTTGTTGCTGGGTTGAGGTCTCCCATGGGAGGTGATGGGGGTCAGGCATTCTTTGAGCTCAAATGAACAGCAAACAGTTAGGACAAAAGGAAGGGGGGGCAGTAGTAATTATTCTACATTAACCATTTTCTAAAAAAAAATTAAATTAATTTAAATTTCCTTCAACACTGAGAATTAAACTAATGTTTTGTGTTTCACAGGGGTACTGACTTTGGACGACTTCAAGCGTGTATATGATGAATCTGAACGCACAGGACAACAGCGCACTGGGAAGCTTACAAATCAATTCAAACACAGAAACAAAAACACTTGGCTTTTTCAAGGCCCGGGATCTCACCATGTGCTTCAAACACTTAGAAAGAGGTAAGAGTTTGTTTTGCATAAGTAAGAAAATCTGTTCTCTGTTTCTGGTCATTGATGTTTTATATAGCCTCTTATGTTTTGTTCTTTTCTCAGAGTAATTGGCTTGACACGCCTGCCTTCATCGTTGGTTGAACTGAGTGAGCCACTGCAGGTCATTCGATATGAAAATGGAGACTTTAGTGATGCCCACTATGATAGCAGCCCGACCCATCCTGAGACTACTTGTGCGCACACACGTTTGGCAGGCAATGCATCTGCTCTCACTGAGGTCTCTTGCAGGTATGTACGAGTATTCATGTTCCTTTTGGGGTTAACATCGTAAAAGAATAGATACATTTACAAGTTGTAAATAACTGTACTTTTAATTACTTCTTTCTAGGTACCTCACTGTGTTTTTCTACCTCAGCTCGGTTGAGGAAGGTGGTGACACTACCTTTCCTGTGGCAGACAATCGCACCTATCATGAGGAGGTGAGTAAAAGCATGGCGGCAAACACAAAAAAACCTGAAATGAAGACTTCTGTATGTTCTGTTGAAAACCTCTGAATTACATTGACTAATGACAACAGCTGAGTCCGAACATCAATCAGTCAGACTCGTCACATGCTGTTGACACTTTTATGTTTTGTAGGCACTAGTCCAGGATGGAGTAGATTTGACACATACTCAAGAAACGTGTTACAGAGGTAACCTCAGAGTAAAGCCGACTGTAGGGACAGCTCTTCTTTGGTACAACCATCTCTCTGACGGTAGAGGTAAAAATCAGATATTTTGGAATATGTACACAATTGCCGTAACTGCTGTTAATGAATAAAGTTGAATGGCCTGTACCTAGCATTTCACAGCACCTTCTACATCTGGCAGGTTGGATGGGTGAGCTGGATGAGTACTCTCTGCACGGAGACTGCCCGGTCAAGCGTGGGCTTAAATGGGTAGCCAGCAGCTGGGTAAATGTCGACCCAGACCACCTACGACAGGCCCGCTACCAGAGACTAGTCGCTCAAAGACACCAAACTAAATCAGGCTTTGAGGACTACCACCAGCCTCTCTCACACAGTGACCTTCACCAGGATCTATAGCCAGGCATGTCCACTTAAAAAACACCAGTTATTTTAAAATCAAGTCATTGTGTTTTAGTTGAAGATAGTGCAATCTTTCAGACCTCTCTCCATTATGTGATGCTGTGTACAAACCACACCTTTGAAGTTTGATTTATGACATGTCTCTCAAACAACAGCTTGGATCTCCTTTTTAAAAAATGAATGTGTCATAATTGAAATTTATATTAGTTTAGATATTTTATTATGGGCATTAGAGTAATATACATTTTATTAATTTATTAGTTTTACTATTAATTATTAAATTCAAACATATAGAAAACATTTAGTCAAATATCTTTAAATATCATAAAATGGATAGATCACTTATCATAGAATTAACAGTATTACTGTAAAAGAGTTGCAGCTGTATTTTAAGCCATATCATAAGATGCATTTGTGAATGTGTTGCAAAGGGACAATGTGTACATTCATTCAGGGTTATAATACGTTTATTGTAAGATTTTATGTACCCTTGGAGGTAAAGCAAATGAGGATTATTCTTGACCAAATAAGCTTTTGTTTAAGTGGAGGACATTACTAAAAGTTGTTTTCAGACCTTTTTGATAATTATTTCACGTTTTGTTTTTGTCACAACTCAAATATTTATATATTATCTAAGTATTTATTAGAGTGTTATTTATTATTGTCGCCACCAGTTGGTGATTTAAGTTAACACAATGCTTATTTATTTCAGTGTGATGTTGCACATGTGAAGTTTGTCACTGTAACTGGTCGAATTCGTTGTATATCATCAGAATAAAACGTTTGAGTTTTTTGCAATATGTGTAATTAACCACGAGATGGCGCCAAGCTTTAAACGCTCTTCTATAGTTTTGTTGCGCATCAGAGAATAAAGCTGTTCATAAATGTTTTTGAGCTAACCCCCATAGAGTCATCCTTCTAGGACTTTGACTGTGCTTGGGAGCATAGTACAGTGATTGCTGTGTGAGTACTGAGCTCTGATAAGACCTTATTTTATTACTACACGGTTGCATAATGACAACCGTCCAACCTACCCCTGACGCTTTCATTTAGCTCTAAAGTGTAGGAATGTCATAGTTACTCTAATACTGGAACAAACCAATGACTGCCAGGTCCTTCCAATCCTCATTCCTTCATTCATTCCAAAACCATCCAACCAAAAGCGACTTTAAATATATTCGAATATGTTTAGCCACTGGCTTTCGGACACCTGTGTGCATTTATCTACAGTTATTTGTGTGATATCAGGTCAAGGACATTTGCAGCGTAATAAACCCATCCTTGTGACTCCTCTGATTTGGACGCTGTTGCTGATGCTGTGCGCACCGCACTAGCGGCGAGTGCGGCCAATCACGTCCGCAGGCGTCGGGGGAGGGCGGGCTAAACGTCCGTCACAGCTCGCTGACAGCACAGCGGATCACATTCTTCGTCTGTCGAGGCGCGGCATCACGCACAGGTTCATGGTCGTCTGACTTTGCTTTTTAAAACCAAAACGTTCATCTTCTTAAGGCGCAGTATTACTTTCATTTAACTGTTATCCATGAGATTCTTCAGGCTTACCTTCAAGTGCTTCGTCGACTGCTTTTGAATCTCGTCTGTCTACGGCAATCCTGACCGCGGCGCTTTGTGAATTTCCATCTTTTGGCTGAGCTGATTGATAATAACAAAAACCGAGATTTTTTTTATCAATAACGAGAAAGAGAAATACACTCAGATTGAAGAGAAATCCGGTGCGCTGCATAGTTTCTACATCCCTGTGTCTGCCAGTGAAAGCCCACTGGGTGCCAGGCATAATCCAACTTAAATTGCGTCTGGCATTAACAAAAACTAGGCTGTTCTTATCTAGTGCCGTGCCCCAATAATATGTCACCTGAAGTGGAAGAGAACGACCACGGTGAGTAACATGCATTGGGTCTCCATTACCTTTTCATCCACTTCACCATTAGCTGTAATGAGTCAAACCTCCACATTCACACATAACATGCCTCAGCCTCTATTCGTCCTCAGCACTCACACATGTAGGACACACCAGCAGCCTAAGATCACTGTAGGCTACTGGACATAGGCTCAGACATTTGCAGATTCAGGTAATGTTTAGTGGCAGTTGTTAGTATTACCTTATTAACCCAACATTAAGTTGTCGATATGGGTCTGCACAGACCTAATTCTGATGAACAGACCCCATCCCATACTAGAGTATATCCCAATCTATGCCTCCATTTGGACATAACAAAGAAATTGACATCCCTTTACATTTTCCCCTGCTCTGGTAATACCCCCCTCAAACTGCTCTGATCTGGATTGAGCTGCCTTACTTTGCATTCAGACCTGGGCGGCTCAGTTAATGCCATGAGATGTCACTAAAGAAGTCACATTTTTTGTAGTTTCATCTTACTGTAGCCTTTTAATAGATTCCATAGCTTTGTAAGACATAGAAAGAAATAGATTTGCCACAGAGAAATGTAGCGCTCAAAAATGCCACGCATTGGCTCTCTGCTGTGTTGCACCGCAGCTCATTTATCACTGTGTTTAAGTGTTAGAAACATGCTCAGCCTTGGCACAGCGCTCTCTGATTCACAACACTTGCTAAAATGCTGGTAAACTTTTACAGAAACCAAACTGTTATTTAGTATTTTCAAACAAATACTGTATTTTTTTAGTGAAATGGGGAAGGGGTGCTCAGCACAGAATTGCAGTGAATGAAAAACAAATACTTTTCATTCATTGCTAGTCTGGTTCACTGAAACTCTGGAAACGTGTCATGAAGTTTTGTAGTTTTTACTCAAATCTATATTGCATTGCTGGTATTGAAATATTGTTATACCTTCTCTAAAGTATATTTTTTCCATCAGTCCTCTTGCTTGTCGTCCTCATGGCATAAGTTTCCTAGGTTATCACATCTCATTATTTTTCTGTCCAGGTGAGATCACTCTTCCCCAGCTGGAGGCAGGGACCCTATCGGAGGAAGAGGGCAACGGGTCAGTTCGGTCCTTGGTACCTGTGCCCAGCACAGGTTCAGGGTGTGGTGATGGTGGAGGGACTGGCCCACCGCCAAATCACGATGGCACTGCAGCTGCGCCAAATGGGGCTGTAGCTGTACCAGCAGTAGAAAGAGAAACCTGGACCAGACAGATGGACTTCATCATGTCCTGCGTGGGTTTTGCTGTGGGCTTAGGCAACGTGTGGCGCTTCCCTTACCTCTGCTACAAGAACGGAGGGGGTAAAGTTTGTTTGTTTTGTTCTTAAATAAACTTCACTTTTTTAATGATCCCTAGGACCTCTGTGTGACCTTGTAAAAAGTCTTAAACTTTCTTTCTCTTCAGTGACAAATGTCATTAATAAATTAAGCAACACAATACATAAACTTCACAAGCACATATAGTAATACACAGCAATTATTTTAGCCGACCCTTCAAAATTGACAGCTGTGATTAATAAAAAGTAGGATAAAGAATTGCAGAAGGAACACTGTAAGTAGCATTACAGAAAAACAAAACAGCATGCGTGGCTGTGAGCACGTAGCATTAAAGCCATGCCCACCCCTGCGTTTTAACTTCGTGTTATTGCTGGCTGTTGCTTGACAGACACAAGTTCCCATGTAGTGTTCCCTGCGCTCATTTATAGGCATGTGACAATACTTACTACTGTAACTGTTTTTACATCCTTGGTAACCCCTTTTCTTTAATTTGTGCCAACCTGTCCTATAGTTACTGACGCTACTGCAGTCTTAGTCGTAAGATAGTTCTTATCTTTGCCCTACTCACTGTTTATTTTATGAATGTGCAAATGTGTCATAGTTGAACCTCCCCTCCCACGTAGTATGTCTTATGACCCGTGGCTCTCATACCCACCTTCTGGTATCGTATAACAATGGGCTGCCTCACACAGTGCACCCACTGTGCTCCTGCCCAGCACTCATGTTGCTTACAAAGGTGCTCTCTCTTGCTCTCATTCTGATAAGGAGGCATATGGATATGGCACACAGTATCCATCTTGTGACCACTCCTGTCCTTTCCTGCTCTGAGAGTCAAGAAAGCCCTATGGTACAACCCCAACTTTGAAAAGAAAAACTGACAAAAATGAATCTTTATGAAATATGCACTGTGTGTAACAATGGGAAATTATCAACATTATATTTTTATATTTTTTGATACTTCCTTTACCTCTCCTTATTTTTTAAATTTATTTGTAATGTAGCTGATAGGCCCGATGCGTCCAGTTCACTTCTTATGAAAACATTTAATTGCATCTAAGACAGCTTAAGATGCAACATCTCTATGATTTAGGTGTTGACGTTAATGTAACAGAAAAGAATTTGCGGTCATTCCATTCACGCCTCCCATTGCATCTCACCCCTTTGCTCTGTCCTTTCTCTTTGTCTCTCTCCCACCCCTTTCTCCGTTAGACTCACACTCACTAATGTTACCTTATAAGGGTATGGCCCTCTGCTCACAGAGAACAACATAAAGGAGCAATGGATAAAGTGAAGCAAAATTATCACTTAATAAGGATTTTAAGGCACCTAGACCAAGGATTTAGTGTGTAATGTTTTGCTTTTGCTGAGCCTCTTCTCCCATAGCTTTGTCCCAGTTATTCTGCCTCCTTCTTGTGATCTATCCGTCTTTCCCTCCCTTTCTTTTCGCTTCTCCCTGCTCTGCGTCATAGCTGGTCATGTGACTCCCTCCCATCTGCACACACTGTGTCGGCATTACCTAGTTATATTATTATATATCTGCGATAGATTCAGCACTAAATTAAATGTCTGGTGCCACATCTTAAGTATCTGCCTTTTGCTGTGCATTTCATATCACTGCAAGCATCTGTTACATAAAAACCCAATGCAGATTATTTATAGGATTGGCTGCATGGAGCACCTGACCTGCACAGACAACTGCCATTGGAAATCAAATTAGTTCTGAATGTCCAAAACATGATTAATGCCTCCTACAGGAAGGAGTTGTTATTTGCAGTCTACATCTGATGGTCTATATCTCCCTGTCTCCTCTTTATACACAATTCAAAATAAGGCTGTAAACATCCAAACATTTGTGGAATGAGAGACGACACAGTTATCTCTTGCATATACACTGCACAGAATATTATCCATGGCTTTGTCTTAAGCCTTGACTTTTATTTTTCTACTTCATTTTCAATCCCTAGATTTTTGTGTATGATGTATGTGTATGTGGGCTGTCAGTAGTTTTATAGTTTCCCACAGGATATCAAGCCCCTGCACAGTTGTGATCCTCTTTTACCCTGTAAATATAATGCCTTCAGTTTTTATATGAACTATTTTTCTGTGTGTTTTTCAGGGGTTTTCTTGATCCCTTACTTGCTAATCGTGTTCATCGGGGGCATCCCTGTCTTCTTCTTGGAGATTGCCCTCGGACAGTTCATGAAGCAAGGAGGGGTTTCTGCCTGGAATATCGCACCCCTATTCAAAGGTATGCTTTTTTATATTATGTGTCTTGAGTTCAAACTAACTTTCAAATTAATTTCTTCTAATTCTAATTTAATTTCTCACACCCCTTTTCCTTTCTATATCCGTTAGGTCTGGGCTTAGCCTCCATGGTGATTGTGTTCTTCTGTAACACCTACTATATCATGATTTTGGTGTGGGGCCTGTACTTTCTTTTTCACTCCTTCACAAACCCGCTGCCCTGGGCCACCTGTGGGCACCCCTGGAACACACCCAACTGTACACAGGACTTTCGACGCACCTGCCACAACCACACTCTGACATCATCTAGTGCACTTCCCATCACCTCTTCTAACCTCTCCTTAACTGCACCATTAAACCTGTCAATGGCCCAAATCCTGCTCAATGGCACCTGCACGGAGCCAGAGGGCCTGCGTTCCCCAGTCATCGAGTTTTGGGAGTATGTATTCATTACAATTTTCTACTTTTTGAAAATGCCTTAAAAACAACACCACTCCAAAGCTTTTACTAGTAATGGGGCTGGGCAGTAACAGTGATGAGCTTTTAACATTATGCGTGCATCTCTCCTAGACGTAAAGTACTTCGTCTTTCTGGAGGCCTTCACGAGCCTGGTGACATCAGCTATGAGATGGTGCTATGTCTTATAGCCACTTGGATCATTGTTTACTTCTGTATGTGGAAGGGAGTTAAATCTACTGGCAAGGTAAAGTCATGAAGTCAAGTATTTGTTACATTAAAAAAATGCTATTATTGTGTTGTCAGTAGTGATTGAGGTTCATAGAGTGCAGAGTAATGCTAGTATGGCTTGAAACGAAGCTTATCTCCTGATTGCAGTATTTTTCTCTTTGGCCCTAAATCAGCTTTTGTAGGAAGGGGGATCAGACTCAAAAATGAACCCAGAAATCAGCTTATGTGTGTTATCTTATAATCAATTCTAGTTTGTTTTGTTAGATTGTGTAATTTCTGTTAATTTCTCATGTGTATTAGTGTAAGGTATGTCTCTCAATGTTAACTCTTTAGTCTAGTATACTGACCAAATAGTTTTAGTAACTTGTCATCAAAAACAGCATATAACCACTACATTACATTATACTACCCTTTCATTCTGTGAGACAATGGCACAGTCAGGGAATCCTTTTTTAATTTTTCATTTACAAATTAATGTGTTTGAATGTTTTTGTTTCAGTGGCCAAAGCTCTTAGCAAAAATAATGAGCCAGCCAGCTTTAAGCTGATTAGGAACTTTCAGCAATGTAGATATTTGAGAGCAAGAAAGGGGCTTGGAGGCTATACTCATTTGCAAAGCCAAATACTGCATTTTTTTTTCTTCACTGATAGGAACCTATGTGTGTAGTGGGTAGCAAAGGTCATCTTTGTGAGTACAACATCTGAAAAGGTTGCCAAAAACCCCTGCTATTGCAGGAGGTTTACAAATTGTCTGGCTTTCCATTTACAGGCTACCTTTTCTTCAAAGTAACATGACAGGGCCCATTACATCTACAGGAAGGACCAAATGGGCCTCGTCTTATGTCTTGAGTATTTACAGCAGGTAATTGCTTAATCCAAGTGATAATGTGAAACATTAAAAAACATAAAATAGGTGCTGTAAAACCAAAACATTTGCAGAGTTATAGCAGATGGTGCACATTACTAAACTGTTCTGATGAACATATTTAGCACATTTATATATACTTAGTTGTGTAGTTTAGTTTGTTCAACTCCAGGAGTTAAATGTGTTTTATTCTGGTTTCTACTCTCCCCTGTCCCATGTAAATCATGTCGCGCTCTAATATGTTTGTTGTATCTTTTGTAGGTTGTGTATTTCACAGCACTGTTTCCCTACCTGGTCCTGGTGGTCCTTTTGGCCCATGGAGTCACTCTGCCTGGAGCTTTAGATGGGATTGTTTACTACCTAAAGCCAGATTGGTCAAAACTTGGAGAAGCACAGGTAAGGTTTTAAACTGATGGCATAAATAGAACAGCTGCCTGTGTCTATAAAAAAGTAATTTAACATTTTCTCACGTGGTAGGTTTGGATTGATGCAGGCACTCAAATTTTCTTCTCTTACGCCATCGGACTTGGTGCACTGACTGCACTGGGCAGCTACAACCGTTTTCACAACAACTGTTATCAGTGAGTTTGAAAATAACAAAAAGTGACTAATTTTCAGATCAAACATCAACCTTAACTATTTGTGAACATCAAAAAACTATAGACCACTGACTGTGCAAGTAACTATTGTCCAGGAGTACTGGTGGAGTCCCAGTATTACTGCTGATGTTCCAGAGGTGAAGTAATTCACCGTCAAGATTAAAGTGATTAAACCTAGAGAAGAAGCCTGAAACAGACTTACATAACATTGAGTAGTGAATCTGTGCAAACTACTAGATTTAATTAAATAAGATAATATCTGGGGAAAGGGCATTTTGTTGGATTTGAGGATTGGTCACCTTCATCAACCTGAGAGAAATGGATAAAATGTGTCAGTTAGTAAATGTAAGGACAGGCTTGACCTTGTAAAAAAGATGGATTTGGATTCTGAGGTTCATTGTATGTTGCACATTAACTAGTGTATGTTTTGTATATTTTTTACTTTAGTCTGCTCACATAGTCACATCTGAGGACTGCTGCAACTGGATAACTTGATGCCTGTCTGGAGATGAGTCATCAGACCTTGAAATAGATTGCAATGCATTTGGAGATATTTATTGGGCTCAGTCAATGGACAAAGGCCACTCATAGAACAGAGCTGAATGATACACAAATTAAACATGTTGATCCTTAACATTGTACTAACACCAATCCAAAGCTACTCCCTGCCCCAATGAAATGAATAAAACTTTTACATGCTCATTTGAATTACTGGCATCTTTGAGCATTCCTGAGTACAGTATAATAAACTAATGACATGAAGAAAGTGCAGCTGTGTTTATCAGTTGAGATTGTGTTGTTGTTACATTGGTTTTGTGATAGTGGAAATCTATCATTGTTGGCGGCTAGATAGAATAAACACCAACTGACCTTAAACAGCGCTAGCTACTGGCCTTCATGCTCCAGGCTGTCTACATATATATAAATATAGACAACAACAGCTTTTAGACAAATTGCTATTGATCTCTTCTTTAGTATCTTAGCCCATCTCTCCCTCACTCAATATTTGCTTTCAGTAATATTATTTGAGCATCATGTTGCAGCATTATTATTATTAGATATTATACTAACAGTGTTGTTTGTTAGTGTTCTCTATGTCATTTTTTTATATTTTTACAGGGATGCATTTATGCTGGCCCTCATTAACAGCGGGACCAGTTTTTTTGCTGGCTTTGTGGTGTTTTCTGTGCTGGGATTCATGGCTGCAGAGCAAGGGGTGGACATCAGTAAGGTAGCTGAGAGTGGTAAGAATATAGGTCCTTTAAAACACAATCAAATGAACAAAATAAATGTTCAAGGAGATTATATTATATTATATATATATATATATATATATATATATATATATATATATATATATATATATATATATATATATATATATATATATATGTATATGTATATGTATATATGTATGTATGTGTATGTATATGTATATGTATATGTACATGTAAATGTTTGCCTCTCTCTTTGACTCTCTGTCGTGATGTGCAGGTCCAGGCTTGGCCTTTATAGCCTATCCCAAGGCTGTGACTCTAATGCCTCTCGCGCCTCTCTGGGCAGCACTTTTCTTCTTCATGTTGCTCATCTTGGGGCTGGACAGCCAGGTAATACAGTGGAGCCTTTTAGTTTGTTTCAGTCCCCTTGCTTAAGTTCTTATGTGTGTTTGTCTGTGTTTTGATTCTGTAACATACTGTATATTCTTACTTAGAGATAGCTAGGGTTAATATAGCTAATATTGACTACACTATCCCATTTCCCACCATTCACAGAAAAGCGTCTAGACACACTCACTGCACTTAGTTTTCAGATTGCATTTCTTATGCACTTGTTTGTTGAGTCTCTGTTTGAGTGAGTCAGTGCCTACATCCATTGTTTTACAGCCGAAAGATTTGTCAATGAGCTACTGTCTGATTCACACAGAGCATCTGTCTATGCTGCAATCCATTCATTTATTTGGACTTCTCTTCTGTCACTGAGTCTTTCTCTGTGCCTCTCCTCCTGATACATTTTCTCAGTAGAAATATGCCTCTATAAAAATATTTGTGACCAACAAACTCACTGAAAAAATCTTCATGAAATACTCATCTGATTAGAGTTATTACTTACAATTCGAAACACAAAAGCTCTACAGCATGGCTCTTTGGAAGTAACTTTTTTATATCATGTGTGATTACATTTAAATGGTCAGTGGTCAATGTGGACACACACATCTGTGCACAAGTGTACAGTTTTAATATTCAAAAGGCTGTAATTCCAGTAAGTGTAACACTATCACCTTACTTTCACTTGCACTTCTCCCTGTGTCACTGCTTTTGTGTTTATGTCTTTCTCAGTTCGTTGGGGTTGAGGGGTTGATAACCGGAATCATGGACATGTTACCTCCCAAGTCTGCCCTGGGCTCCCTGCAGAGAGAGGTGGTAGCGGCCATCTGTTGCGTTATCTGCTTCCTTATTGACATGTCCATGGTGACAGAGGTACACTGAGAGATTTAATGAAAATGTTATTATTATTATTATGTAGATAAAGCAGTAATTTGTGCACATTTTAACTCCAGTGTTAGAGCAGTCAAAAAAGTACATTTGTATGTGTGTTTGATTATGTTCATGGTCATTTTTTAACACAACATTAGAAGATTCATTATATGTTGCACACAGGGGCACTAGCAACAGAATTAACTGGGATGAAAGAACAAATGGTGGAAGCAAGTCTAGAAATAGGTCACACATCAAGTATTTAAAGGGTGGCCTTATTGAAGTCTGTTTTCTCTGTTCTGTTAGGGAGGGATGTATGTCTTCCAGCTGTTTGACTACTACTCTGCCAGTGGCATCACTCTCCTGTGGCAGGCCTTTTGGGAGTGTGTGGTGATTGCGTGGGTTTATGGTGAGAAATGCTCCAAAGGCACAGCACAAACAATAGAAATATCACTCAGTCATCTTTGCTCTCTTATGTAACGCTTATATCTGCTTTGTCAGGCGCAGACCGTTTCATGGATGACGTGGCTCGTATGATTGGCTATCAGCCCCTACCATACATGAAGTGGTGTTGGTCCTATGTTACACCTTTGGTCTGTGTGGTAAGTCTTCCTCTTTGTTTTATTTTTAGAGCCGTCAAGGCAACCTGTTGACATTTGATTGTGTTGTTTGTAGGGAGTGTTCCTGTTCCACGTGGTGAACTACAAGCCCCTGACCTACAATACAGTATACACGTACCCCTTGTGGGGTGAATTGCTTGGCTGGGCCCTGGCACTGTCCTCTATGCTTTGTATCCCTGTCACTGTTCTCTTCAAACTGCTGCGCTGTAAAGGATCTTTGCGGGAGGTCAGTATGCTCAGGATGCATGTAATCTCTAGTTATGTGTAACTTTTGACAACATATTAAGAATATGTCTCCTTGGTTACTCCTATGACTCAGTTATTTTTTAATTTTGCTCATTAAAGACAATTTATTAGAAAATGTCTTTTTAATATAAAGATTATACTTGGTTTTCCCAAAAAATGTAACTGTGTAAATTCTAAATAAAAACTGAACTTTTACCATAGCTAATTAGCACTAAAAAGGGATGGAGCATGGGGCATGGTTTGTTTAAAATATTTTAAGTTTACAATTTCTGTATCATTTTTATTCAAAGGGTCTTTTGGTCAATATTGAATTATAGGCCTATCATTTCAATTGCATTAGTTACAGTATAATTAAAACTAAACTCCCCCTCCTCTGACATGAGCCCATATCAACATTTAGTAGTTGTCTAACGATAGACCTTGAATCCTTGGGTAAACATCAAGACTCAAAACAGGGGGAAAAAAATCCTCCAAAGTCTACCCAGTTTGTTGTTATTAACTGAGACCTGTTGTAACTGTATTCTTGGAGCGTTGAAGTCAGGCTGCTGTTGATAAACTAGATCATAACTCACATTCTTTGTCTCCATAGCGATGGCAGCACCTAACTACCCCTGTATGGGGCAGACACCATCTGGAGTACTTGGCCCCAGAGAGTGAAGCCAAGCTGCTGCCCTCTGCAGGAACCAAGAGTACACTGCTCTTCGAGAGTGTCATCTAACTTACCAAACCCTTCAACACAGAGAGCCAAGGTTGCCCTTTTACATTAGCCACAAACACAACACAAAATAACGTACATGCACTCTCCACAAAGGCCCGGTGAGAGCATAATTTGAATTAAACAACTTACAATTTGGAAAGATGGAAAAGCCCCGAGCAAATGGACCAAAGATAAGATTGAAAAAAAACTGAGACACAATCACTTGTTTAGCCCACACCAGTGACAGGCGGAAGCTCCCCTTGCTCGGCTTTCTGACTCTACCTCGCTGACTCTCCCTTCTCTTTTTGCCCCCCTGCCTTTGTGCTGTCCTGTCCCGTCTTGCTCAGTGATGTGCCCAGTGTTGTTGCAGCCGTCCCTTTTCTTGGCTCTGTGTTTAATGGCCTCATCTAGTACCATAAAACTGTCCTGAAATGTTGTGATAATTAAGTACAAAAGATAACACTTTCCAATTAAAAAATCCCATTTGCTGCTGAAATGCTGTGATGAATGTGTGTCTGGAAACGTGTGCTTGTTGTGTCTTGTGTGGAAGAAAGCCTTTAACCATGGCATCATCATTTAACAATACCATTGAGCATTGTTTTCTGCCAACTGTGTTCTCCTAAGTGTACAAAAATAACTTCCATTTACAAAGAAGAATCAAAAATAGACAATGCATCACCACTACCAGATCTGTGTTATGTACTAAATTAATTATCCTGTATTGTAAGGTCTGTGATCAGTATTTCCACCTGAAGACAAGTAGAGAGACTTAAGAGACTGTAATGTGTTAAAAGGCAGGAGACAGGGATATGGGGAGGTGAAAGAGATGTGATACCATGTGAGGGATGAAGCAATAAATGGCCAGATAATGATGGATATGTTGGCTCATGGCTCTTTATTTACACTGTTTTAATTACATGTTGCACTAAAATGACAGTTGCATTGTGTTAAAGTAATTATGAATTGGTCTGTAAATACAGCATTAAAGCATTAGTATGATGGCATATATGAACTGTATGTGTCAAAATAATTAACTCAAGCAAATCACTTTATTTTCAGTTTATATGTAAAAACTGGTATCATTTCCTCCTTTTATTTGCACTACCGCACTACAATGTGTAAATTGAACATTTGAGATTATATCGATTCTTTTGTATAACATCACAAGATAGACACTCATCTTTGAGAGTGTGCTAGAGATGTGATACTAGACCTGAGAAATAGAAGGCAGCTCAAAATGTCACACATCTAAATAGAAACACCCATACTGACTGTCCAAAAGGTCTGTTCTCATAACCCATGACATAATGTGTTAGAGTTTGGGTCAGATGAGTCCTGAAAGAATTGCTTCCATTGCATTTGCACTTCATTGATCTTTCTTAAATATATCTGTCAGCCACAGACACATGCCTCCAGTGTCCTGTCCGTTGAGTTTCCCCTTACACTCAACCTTTCGCTCTCTGTATTCTCTCACACAGTCTATTAATACAGTCTCCTATTAGTCCAGTGTTGCATTCTCCCACTCAACCCCTGCCTCCCCTCTGTAGCTCACACACCACAGAGCAGGAGAGCTGCAGTGACGTATTCCTGGCTATCTCATTATACAATATCATAAAAACCCTGTTGCCACAGCAACGCCTCCCTATATTTCCATGGCAACCACCCGCCATGTCAAGGTGGTGCATTCTGCCTCACAGAAAGGGGAGGAGACACAGTCGACCAATGGTGAAAAATGGAACCAGCGGCCATCTAAGAGGATGAAGATGGCGAGCGCTGGAACACTCTGACTCCTGCTGGTTACATCTGAGTGTTGCAGGAAACATCCTAAACCAGGATTTAGGGCAATGGTTAAAAAATATAAATATGAGGTTTTACTGACATAAGACTGAAGAGTCAGTGCGAACTAACCTTCACTGACTGCTCTGTTTTCCTCTGAATATAAAGAACAGCGTCGTGGATTGTGACAAACAGACGGCTCTTTGGAATGGACTTTGAGAAGAAATGAGCTTTTTCAAGCTGCTCGATGACACAGGCTGAAAAACACACATTTGAAGAACAATACTATCACTAATCCCAATATATATTTCACAGAAGACTACACCAGCAACTTATAAAACCTTGACAAGACCCTGAGTTTACAATTGTTATGTCTAGATTGCCACTCACCTTGACAGCCTGCAAGATAGATGTCTATATCAATCTCTCCAAAGTCCCTGAATATCTAAGAGAAGGAGAAACATCAGAAACTTTGCTTAGTCTGTCTTCGTTTCTCATTAAACATACTGACCGACACATATATTGTATTGTAAACTGTCTGGTATCATTAGGAGTCACGACTTACATTTGCCAAGGTCTTAACAGTCACTGTGTCCACAAAGCTAGTGGTGGAGAGGTCCAGGACTATACTGTGTGTCCCCAGTCCCTTCTCTTCATTGCCTGACACACTGTCCTCAATTTCACAATAGGTGTCTGTGTCAGAGTCCGTTTCTAATGTGGCACTGTCATGTTGATAAGCCCAGTTGATTTGGCCTTTACTTTGGCTTTGTGCCAGGTAAGATGGCACACCATTTCCATTTGGCTGTCCATTTAGGCCTGCTGACACTTTCCTCTCTATCCCAGTCAAAGTGAAGGTGCCAGTAGAGTGGTAGTCAGCATGCTTTTGCTAATAAATGAAAAAGTACAAAAAATATATTTTAACAAGCTCGTATTCTTAGGCACAGTAATTGTTTGATATGGATATTTCATACTTGTTTCTTCTCTTCTTTTTTTGCTTTCTTTTTCTCTTTCTCTTGTTGACGCTTTATCCTGGCTCCTTCTTTCTTTTTGGCTGTCAGCAGTTTTCCGATTTCAATCCCACTCTACACAAAGGGCAGCCCATTGCATTAGGGAAAGGAGAAAGTGAGACAACAGAGAGATAATGAAAGCAATTACAGGTGTTGAAGACAGCACAACAGGGAATAAATCTAGTAATCAAGTGCACACTTGTACAAAAGCACACATTTATAAACCCACACCTTCTCTTGCAATGCATCCAAGTACATCTCAGCATTTGGGTAGTAGATGGTTGTTGATGAACGGAAGATTTTTATTCCTGGAATTTCTTTGGCCTGTAGGGACATCTTAATATTCAGAATCTCATGCACTTTATACATTTAAATCAAGCCCTCCCTCGAATACACACACATCATGGCATAATGTTTGCAAGTAAGAATTAGCTCATACCTGTTTGTAGGTTTCTGTTTCCAGATACAAGTCTGTTCCCGGGACCTGACCCAAGATAGAGTAGCGAGGCCTGTAACACACCAGATTTAGAGTAGCCCATTGCTGTTTAAGGCATGATCTATGAATAATAAGCTGAGTATAGTTACAGTTGTGTTCTGAAGATGACAGTCAGCATAGAAAACACAATAGACACAGCCAGGCCCAAGTCCAAGTTCAGCAGAATGGTGCTTATGAATGTGGTGAGCCACACGAGCTGGAGGCAGACCATCAGAAGAGGTGAGCGTTTACATTTCACACATTGTTTAAAGACTGTGGTTTGCAAGAAGAATTTACCATACCAGATCGACTTTGTTGGTTCTCCAAAGCAGAGATACATCTGTGAACTGCTTGAACATCCCTTTCAAATTCACGAATACTATTGTTGACAGAACAGCCTAAGGAAAACATGATCATATATGAAACATTAAACAAATGGTGATACAGACTCAAGGAGGACGCAAGGACTCAATAAGAGAAAATTGTAGTTTAGTTCACAAAGAAAATAGCAAAAGATTTACCAAATTTGGGAACATTAGTCTTTAAAACATCAACAACAAGCAAAAAATGTTTAATTTAATTTCAAAGTTGATATAAAATACTAGTATAAATGGTAACAAACAAAAAAAAAAGTAATATAAATATAATACAAGTAAAATGGGGCACCTTGGTGGTTCACCTGGTAGAGCACATACCAAATATTTGAGCGACCCGGGTTCAATTCCAGCTCAGCTCATATGCTCAGTGTCATACCCCCCTGTCTTTCTCCCTATTTCCTGTTAACCTACTGTCTCTATCAAAAAAGGGCAAAAAGGCCAAAAAAAATACCAATAAACAAGTTTCTCTGAGTTTATCCATTGTACCCGTTAGATCAGAATAACATAACAAATATTCTGTAGTATTACCTTTGGAAGATCCTCAAAGAGAGCTCCTATTTTCAAAACAATGATGAGCACAAAGATGGAGGAAATAAATCCAGCGACCTGTAAAACATATAGGAAATGTCATTAAGGAAATACAAGATTCTGTTGTAATGAGGGGCCTTTGTGCCCTTTGCCACTTATATGCAGTGTGCATTTACTTGTGTCTTGCCCCCTGTGCTTTCTTGGACGAGACTGCGAGACAAGGACGAAGTGACACTGTAACACTGGAAGCAGGCTCCAATGGAATTACTGAGACCAACAGCAACCAGTTCCTGTAAAAGAGAGAGACAGCAAGACAACAACCAAATCAAACAGTGAGAACTAACAAATACAATCCAGCATCTTGCTTTAAAGCTGCGATCATCCACACTGGCCATTATCTGATTTTTTGCTTCTGATTAGATAAAAAGGGAAAGAGTGCTGTAACATCTATGTCTCTGATTATTCATACACTGAGCATGTATTTAACACATACATAACTAAACATGGTTGACATAGTTGGGGTCTCTGTCAAAAGGACAACATGGGTAGACTATTTAATAACCTGCTGACATGTCTACACGCCACTGGCACAAACAGCACAGGGGCACATATTTGAGCACTTGATTGTGTGTAGCTTGTTGAGCATTAATGATTTTGCAGAGCAGCTCTTAGAGGTTGAGTGCTCTGAGTCCATCCTGCCAGAGCAGAATGATCCCAGTCACATGCCTCTGCAAGTGGTGTGTGCTTATGGGCAGATAAAGATGTATGTCTATTGCCTACTGATGTGAACAGAAACTCTTTTCACTCAAGTACACTGATATTATCTGTCCTGAATTTGTTTCTACAGCAAAGGGAAGCATTGATATTTTAGAGGGTATTTTCAAGATGAACTAGATTCGACCTGTACAAACTGCCAAAGAGAAACAGCAGCACAGAGTAATGGTGCAGGAGGCATGAATAATGAGAAACAAGTTCATCTTTTTATCTGTGTCAGTGAAAGATAGTCAGTAAACCAGAGTTTTGCATTATACAAGAAATTGCTATATTCTCTTTCACTCTTTCTTCAGTCCCTCAAGCAGAAATTTAAAGTCCATAAAATGTTATTTTAACTGGGTGTCCTCTATGTAGTTGCACAGAGAGTGTTGCTGTTCAACATTCATGAAATATGAGCCCTTAGTGAAAACTGACTTGTAAAATTCCAGCCTTTAGAGTAATGCATGATGGCCATCTGCTTACAGTAAAAGGCTGAGGCAATCTAATTCAATTGTCATCTAACCAGATGCACAACATGCATCAGATGACCTTTATACGAAACATATGTGTAGCATGAGTAACATCTTCTAAATACAGTTGTGTTTGTCTGTATTTCTATCCTATGCATTTTGGGTTTTTGTCAGTATTTATTTGAACAAGGAACATCAAATCTAATCTTGTCTGTATGGCAGCCTTCACAGCAGCTCCAGCTCATTCTCTTTTAGTTGATTCTTCAGGGAGCAATATAGTTAAGTGGTCTTTTCTATATGATATGTTATGCATGTAATTGTTTTCATTCATGAGCATTTCGTAACATTGTGATTTGCACTATTCCTCCTACAGCAGAATGTATAGTGTATTTATTCTGTCTTTGTTTTAAAATGAAGCCAGTGATTGAGAAGTTGAAGTGTGTTTATGTTCCTCACCTGGTTGCTGTCCACTTTGTAGCCATGTTTGAGAGCAAATGTTTTGCCCAGGGAAATGTTGATGGCATAGCCGACAATAGCCACTGCAAAAGCGTCACCTATCAGCTGTGAGAACAAACTCACGTCCGGAGCACGTGGGGCCTTGAGCCTGGAGCAGCAGTAAAAGAAGAAACAATAAATGGATGAAGTATGTTGTGCATGAATGAAATAGCACTGAACAGAGCACATCCTGACATGCCCTTATTTGTGTGGCTCAAGGAAATTGGGGCAAATCACATCTCCCCTAAGGCTGACAGGACTAAAGCCTTTTGGACAGTAAAATAAATGTATCTAACAAGCCCTGCTCACCACCTTACCTGACTCACACACAGAGTTCATGGAGAAAACACAACTTGGCTTAATATAACAAACCAAATACAAACATTTATTAGATCCTTATTTCAAATATTCTGCATTGTTATGAATAAAGTAAACATAAGAGTAAATCAGGACACGTTCAGCAGAGTAGTATTTTAATGCCTTCTAGGGATGATCATTTATAGCAGTTTTCCACCACTAGGGCCTTTCCAAGAAGCTTTTTAGAAACAGGATCAAGTAAACACACTCACTGTGACCCTGTTTTCCTTGTAGGGCGTGTTTAGGTCTTTTATCAGCTGCTCTACAAGGCTGACAACTAGGAAATCTGCCAGTTTTATGTGGATTCGTTCTCTCTCTTCACTCTGTTTTATGTGCATATAAAAACATACCCACTGGGAATCTCTCCAACCACATCGATGTTGTACAGTGTGGTAAGTCCGCAGAAATGGGTGATGAGTGTTGCAACTATGACCTGTTGGAAATGCCACATAAAACATTTTATGAGTTATAAAAAGGACAAGCAGGAACAAGGACTTAGAACTAGCATGTACTGTACAGGACAATCATAACTTAGGTGAAGGTGCCCCCTGCTGGAGCATGACACACGCACCACTATGAGTTCAATGGGAATGGGCAAAGGCAGTTTCTTTGAGTAGTAGCCATTCACTTCTTTGACCACAATGAGAACAGAAAGGGCCACCAGACTGACCACCAGCTCCGGGATTTTAGTCTGAGGCAACAGGCGACAAATGTCCACAACAGTCTGTAAAGTAAAGCCAAGAGGAAACAGATGATTAGCATTTATTTCCACTGTTTGATTTACAAGAGGCACTGATTTAAGGGCTATAATCCAGTTGTGTGCCATGTTGCATCATATCACTTTAATATGAGTTTATACAGGGTACAGCTGATTTTTAACTGTTTTATTTTGACGTTTTATGTAAGTAAAAGCCTAGTAGTGTCATCATTCAGAACTTTAGTCATCAACTTTCAAGTTCATTGACATTTTGAGGCCAAATTCCGATTCCACTTTGCTACTCTTATTTTTATATTTTGAAGAGCTGGAAACTGTGATGTGGAAAGAGCAAATGAGAAATGCTGCGATATGCCAAGTGAAAAGAAGGTTATCACGTTTTCACCACGTTATGTGTAACAATGTAAAAGATGCATGATGAACTCACATAAATAAGAGAAAGTGGTCCACTGTAGCGAGCTGGTGTGACTCCAAAGATGTACTTGAACTGGGAGACAAACACGTGGCAGGCAGATGCTGTGGTGTAGCCACGGACCAGCGGCTCTGACAGGTAAGTGACCACAAAGCCGAACCTCACCACACCCAACAGAATCTGTGGACAGTGGCAGAAAAAGATGCTCAAAGGCTGTTGAATTTAACAGTCTTGAATCAGTCATGAACAAAAAGAAAAACACACCTGAAAGATCCCTGCCAGGAGTGTGAGAGAACATGCTATCTTCACTCTGTATGCATCTCTCTCGTCGATGTCCACACTTTCAGAACCATTGGTGCCATTGTTAATGAGAAAGTCATTGTCTGGGGCCAGCTTCTCTGTCACGCTGCCAATCATTATACTGATTACAGCAAATGTACCTGCACATATAACAATGTACATGTTTTTCATGCAAAGAAAATCAAAAATTGAGTTTTTTTTTGTTTTTTGTTTTTTTTTTACAGAAATGCACTTACCTATGGAGATGTGTCTAGAAGTGCCAAAAATAAAGTAGACCAACACCGGATATAAGGAGGTGTACAAGCCAAACACTGGGCGCAAAGAGGCTAACAGTGCATATGCCATGCCTTGGAAAAGACACAAAGATTATCCTTCAACACCATTCAAGATAAAACCACACTTCCTTTACACTGTGGCCAGATGTGATTCATTCGATTTTTTAAACAATTGTGTCACTTTACAAAACCAGTGTATATGTAATGATGCTGAAACAAACCCTGTGGCAGATGCATGATGGCCACACTGCAGCCTGAGATCAGATCGCCCATGGCATTCTCTCTGATGGAGTAGTGCGGCAGCCAACCCAGAACGGGCACACAACTCTGCACTGCCTGCTTCAGTCTTGGCACGGAACATCTGCAGCACAACGAACCAGACTCTCCTGATCAATTCATATTTATAAGGTTTCGGAAAAGTGAATTGGTGAATATAAATTGCCCACACTGAATGAATGTGAGTGCAAATGGTTGTCTGTCGGTGCCTGTCTCTGAGTGTTAGCTCTATTGAGTACACCAGCTCACTACCTTGGCTGCTGGAATAAGCTCAAGTCCCCCAAGCCCCATAAAGAGTAAACGAAAGAAAATGAATGAATGAATGTTCGACAAAGACTGTTGATAATAAAAGTTACAGTTTGGTAGCATGTGGCTTGAGAATTGACACAGCTGCCTATGTTTTCTCTCTATCAGCTGCCCTTGTAAAACACCAGATAACACACTGTGTAACTGTTGGGAGCTAAATGTTTCAAAAATGAGTGACTTCATTTGTTTGCAACGTTAAACCCCGAACCGTCCTTTTCGTTCTGAGATATCCCATTCCTATGATTGATTACAATTAAAACACAGTCTGTGCTGCCATTAATATTTCAATAGAACCTCTTATCATGTCGCTGATGCTCTCACAGATTCATACACGTGAATAATAAACTGAAAAATCTACTAATAAACAATCACATTATTACATAAGGTAACAGAGTAATCTATCAGTATCCTTTCTTCTTCTCTCTCATCAGATGTATTTGTACCTGGAAAACTCCTTTATTCTTTCTCCCACATTTGGTCCAGTTGAGCTTGTTTCTTTTTGTGCCACTTCGTCCAGACGTATCTCATTGAGTACCTCCCGCTGCACAAAATACTCCTGCATCGAGTGGTACCTCTCCTCCATGTCTGCTGGAGCTCCTCTTTGGTAGACAGGCCGGTTTCAAACTGACCAAACAGTCATTGAGCAGTGGGAGTAAGGCCTCTTTAAAGTCTGCTACTGATTGACAGTGTGGCTTTCCTTTGTTGTTTTTGGACGATGGGAGTCACTGCCCCAACCTACTCCATCAGGAAACAACAAAACCTTCACATTTTTGCTTAAACATGTGGAAAGTGTATATAATGGGTTTTGGGGTATTAAAAATCCTGTTTGTAATAGTCTTAATGATTTCACATTTTGTCTTTTAGAAATGTTTTTTTATGTAGTCAATTTAGTGGTTTAAAGATAATAACCTAAATTATCTTTATCTTTTACTAACACTGTAAATCAATAGTTATTAATAAAAGGCTAATTACAGTGGGAGGGTACCTCGTAATAAAACGTTTCACGTGTCCTTTGTGGATTTCAGTGTCATTGTGTAAAAAGGCCAAGGTTGTAAATAGACAAGAAACTCTATTTTCTCCCATACATATACCATGGGCTAAATTGAAACTAATCCTGTTGAACTCACTTATCACTGACCAAGCACCATTAATCACACCACTGATAGACCATTTCAGATGATATCTTTGAAATTTGAATTCAGGTTAGTTAACATTTAACAGGCTGTTTGAGTATTGATCATTGAGGTTCTTGAAGGGTGATTAACGATATAGACAGAGAGTATTGTGGCTAAGCTGTTTTGTTTTTGTTTGAGCTCAGATATGTAAAACAATAGCTGTTTGATTTATCATGTTATTTAGACGCTAAGCTCTTTGCACTGAACCAAAAATGGATTCATGCAAGCTGCAAGACATCCTGAAACTGTAATGCTTAGTGGCTTTAGCAGGACACATTACCTCCTTCACAAGAGGAAACGTTTTGTTCCTTCTTGCAACACTGTTTTTCATGACTAATGCTAAAGTGGTTTCTTTGTTGTGTTGTCTTTGTAATTTTTTAAATGATGTCACTGTTTTTAGATCAATTTCGCTGAGGTATGATTGCTGTTGAAGATACCTTTACCGTTCTGTAACCACTGTATTAAATCTTAAAAACATACACCTAAACAACAATGTAAGTGTAATAATTATAAATATTTTAAGAATGTATTTTTGTGGGTGAAATGGCAAACAGTAATAGATAATAGAGTGTTGGAGGTAACAGGAAACATTCTTGGACACATTAACTCTCTGTCACTCACATGTAAATGTGGTTAGCGGGAAACGTGGATGGTCATGACTGTGCATACGTGCTCAGTAACCAGGATAAAGAGAAAGAACTTTGTACATTCAAGAAAATAGCCTATTCAAGCAAATCGTTTATATGTCCATTTTGGTCACGTTGCCTCTGTTATATTCTGTTTAAAGATGACAGTGGATGGAAAATACAAAATCATCAGCAGAACTTTAATATACTGAGTAGAAAATTGCATACATAAATTAAACCTTTCACTGGTAATTTATGAATGGCATACAGCCGGGATTACAAGATTGACTTCCAAGTCAAAGACAACTTATGGCCCTTTCTTCTTCTAATATGTTTGATCAATGGGTAAAGGGCTGGTTAAATCATTGAACTGCTGGCATGAAGGGGTGAAGTAGTTGATAACCTTTTGAAGGTAATAAATTCTCTTTTAACCCAAGAACGTCGAGTAAGCTTCTAAAGAACGGATAAGAAATTTAAAATCCATCCATTTTCAATTCAATTAAATGTATACCCTCATAAATATTTGAATTGCTCATAAATAAGCAGACAATTAGCTGTATCCAATCACAACAGCCTTACATTGACGCCTGCAGCGGAACACGTTTACTGTGTTGATGTACAAGACTGAGTAGCTGTCACTCATTAAACTGTCCTGGTACAAACTGTATGGTGCACATTGTTTTGCTGCTCATACAGTTGTGTAAGTTGGTATGAGTAACATCAAAGCACTATTAGCTTGGAAAAACCTGACTCACCTCGAGTAACCTGTAACAAGGCAGACACACCTCCTGTCACACAGTTGACTGTCTGGCTGGTCTATAAAGCACTGGCCATGTGATGCAAGAGTCTTGTCTTACCAAGAAAAGAGCTTTTTAGTTAAGTGCTTTATTATGTCTTATCGTCTTTATACAACAACGTACTGCAGATGGAAGTTCTTTGTAAAATTACTTTGTTCACTTCTGACTGATTATCAAATAGTAAACTGAAAACACTGTTTGCTTGACCAACTTGTGTTTGTCTCTTTGGCTGGGGGGTGCACCCCCGGCAGTATCACTGCTTTATATAACTGTGTCTGAGTTGCTGGGACAGCTGAGCATGTCGGGTGGAAGCAGCAAGTGTCCAGCATGCAAGGCCTCTACAATGAAGCTAAGCTAACACTTCTGCTTTTCCAAAGGAACAAACCGTGACTTAGATGTTTTCATTGTGAGTTGTCTGCACTGTGAAGGTAATGTCTACACTCTTTTGAAAAACTGTTCCCTAATGTGTGTTGTGCAGCTTAATGAGCATTGTAAAATTACTGTCCAAAAACAACCTTTAGTGACACATTAGCTCATCTGAAAAAACAAGGAAATGGAGACAAGAAGGCTTTGTACTTGAATACAGTTCACATGGCCATTTCAGATTGCATATTATGTAATAACGAAAGGGAAAACGCGTTCACTGTTAGTTACATGTGTCATCAGTTTCCTAGGTGTAATATTCAGGATTTTCACTTATATTAATCCTTGCTCTAATTGACAACTTTTCTCTCTAGAACAATGTATAAGTGGATGTTAACATAAACCACCCTCTGCTTTTATTTCACCATTTATCTCCTTTGTGTTCATGGTAGAGACATGTTGTAGAGTGTTTAACTGTCAGTCAATCGCAACTCACAGAAGGAATTGAAACACAGCATAACAATACAACACAAGACTAGAGCTCATCCAAAACTATGGTAGGCCTGGATTTGACTTTTACTCTCTTGTGAGCTGTATGCTAGTCAAATGTGCTGGAATAGTTCAGGTTCAAATGAATCCTTCACTAAAGTCTGCAGCACCTTTTCCATGTGCTCTTTTTTTTCTCAGGTCTGTATTTTTATGGTGAAAAGAAGCTCATGGAGGCATCAGTGGAGGACTCAGTTCAGGCAGACCATTGTGCTTTTCTTCTCCGGCAGCTGGAGAGGATGAGAGCCACTGAGGAGCTCACTGATGTGTTGCTGGTGGCTGAGGGTGTTCAGTTTCCCTGCCACAAGGTGGTGCTGTCTGCCTTCAGCCCCTACTTCCAGGTAAAAGTTGAGGGTGGCTTAGCCTGTGTTTGTGTTATTTATATTTGATGTATGAGTAAGTTTGTTGTTTGTAGGCCATGTTCACGTGTGGTTTGAGGGAGAGTCGAGGAGGGGAGGTACCTCTCAGAGACACTCCTGCTCAAAGCCTGGAGCTGCTGTTGGGATACATGTACCGGGCTGAACTCCCTTTGACCAACGATAACATTCAGACAGTTGCTGCTGCTGCCTTTCTGCTTCATGTAGATGGAGCCTTTAAGTGGGAACCTGAATGTTTTACATTTATTACTCAGATTTTTCTTTACGCAAAACTCTTACTTAATCTCTTGTTTCAGGTTATGTCAAAGCCACATGGAGGCAAGGATGGAGCCCACCAATGTTATAGGACTGTACTACTGGGCAAGAGACCTGGGAGCTACAAGCCTAGCTGATCTTGCCTTAAGATACCTCTGTCAACACTTTACACAGGTGGGAAAGGTTTGCACAAGAGAGAGGTGCATGAAATGTTATCTAGACACAAAACAGAATCCTCTGAAGGCGTAACCAAAGAGGATTTATGATGTGGATAAAAGAACCAAGCTAAAAAGAGCTGTTTAAATATTTTTGTTTATATTTATCCAACTTGCACTTGGAACCTTTAACTTTTGGCAAGTGTTGAAAAAGTATTCCCTTTTGATCAATGCTTCGACTGCTTATTATAATTCAGACTGAATATGTACACGCCCATAGTCAAAATTCACAAAACACTACATTTAAACTAAACTACACTGAAAATGCTCACGAAAACAACAACCCCACTGATAGAAGTTGTAACCCAGGTTTGTGAGGAAGAGGAGGTGCTGGAGTTGGACGCCCAGCGACTCGGAGATCTGCTGGCTTCAGATGACCTAAACATTTCCCAGGAGGAAGTGGTGTTGGAGCTAGTGCTTCGCTGGGTAGAGAAGCGCAAGGGAAACTCTCAGAGCGAAGCCCAAGCTGTGGAGTTACTCAGAAGAGTTCGGTTAGAGCTCGTAGATCCAGGTTTCCTCCGAAAAGCAAGGAGAAGAAACCCGGTAAATAGGTGAATAGTCAAATAAAGCAAACACCTGAATATATGAAAGTTGATGTGTACAAATGTTCCAGGTGCTGCTGCGAGATGCTGAGTGTTTTGGGATGATTGATGCTGCTCTCCAGACTTCAAGCCTTTGTGAGGCCTCCGCTCCACCTCGACCAGCCCTTCGCTACGGCATGGAGACCACTGACCTACTGCTCTGCTTGGGCGGCATTGATGAAGATGGAGTGCCTGCTCGACGTGGGGGCCTCGCTGATCTTAGTTTTTGCTTTGCCCCACATGGTAGAAAGACTTACTACATCCCATCTCCGTTGAGAAGCTCCACAAACACAGGCCAGATCACAGCAGGTGCAGTGACAAGAGACAACAACATTGTGGTTGCCATAGAAGCAGAGGATGATCGCAGAATGAAAAGGCTGGACATCTACAGGTATCCACAAGCAACTGTATAAATACAATTTTATTTTTTTTAATTTTTATGCCATATGTGTGACTGTGTTGTCTTATGAAGATATCAGCAAAACCTATTAATATTTTAATTTATATATTCAATAAAATTCAATAAAAGCTAGTCACCAAAAATATATTTAGTCCTTCTAATTTAGGAGCACAGCTCTCACTTACGATGCACCTGGGATGCATCATCAAAATTGTTTTTATCCACTAGAAAAATAAAAGGCAAGGGACATTTAAAAAAAATCTCTCAAAAATTAAAAAAGATTCCATGAAAAATTAAAACCATGTCTAATTTATTTTTGGCGGCAACTCAATAAACAATAGACAAGCTTTTTTATTTTGAGGAAGGTTTTTTTTTTTTTTTTCAAACAAACGTTTTAATTTTAAACATGGTTTTAATTTTTCATGGAATCTTTTTTAATTTTGAGAGATTTTTTGTACTTTTTTTAGGCAACAGTTTAAAAAAATGCCTCTCTGCTTTTAGTTTTCTAGTGGACATTTTTTTGATGAGAACAAAAACACTTTGATGATGCTCATTTTTAAACTGAGACATAGCTTTATTTTTTCTTGGAATCTTTTTTTTTTTTTTTTGTAATTTGATAGATGTGTTTCTTTTTTGAGGCAACAATTTAAAACATGTCCCCCCTTTTTTTTTGTAGTGGACAAAAACAATGCTGCTCCCTAAAGAAAAATGCAACATCTCGCACAATACTGCCATCTGTTGTAAAAATTAAAATAAAGACGTGTTTGTTCCAGGTACGACAGTTCAGAGGACTGCAGCTGGGTGCATCTGTGTTCAGCTGCGTACAGAGACATGTATGCTCTTGGGGTTCTTGGAGAGGCACTGTACTTGATCGGGGGTCAGATGAAAATACGTAACCACTACGTCATCACAGACAGCGTGGAGAGATGGTCACTGAAGAGAGGGGGCAGTTGGCTCAGCTTTGCCCCTCTCCCTTTAGCATTAGCCTGCCACTGCACTGTCAGTGTAAATGAGCATCTTTATGTGCTTGGAGGCTGGACCCCACAGGTATTACTTGTTAATATTTGTTACTTGATGTTAAATATAACTTGGCAGTACACTGATGTACTACGTTGCATAAGAGGACACAGAATCATTAGCAGTATGGGCTGACATGTTAGAGGTAACATATATGAACACATGTTTGAGTTGTATAATGGTCAGATAGTTACATAAACCAACTGATGTGTTCGAGTTAAGACATCATGGGTAGTATGAGACTTCAAATGGCAGCACGTTTGGCCAGTGTGGATTATCATGTTTATGTTTATGTATCATTTTTGTAATGACATGAACAAGATCAAGTAGATTTTCATGAAACAACATAGAGGATGTGCACATATGATAAAAGATGAGGGATAGAAGATTTATAGATGTGTTAACCACACTACCAAGTTGACCAAGAAGAGTAAAAATCTTTATATGATAAATATGATCTTTATATAAAACCGTTGAACAAACATTTTTGTTTAAAAGTGCCATGTGTGATGAGATGTGTTGCAGACTAATTAACATTTTGTGGTACTTGAAACCTTGTATGACAGCTGTGTTGTGTTGCTGAAGTACATTAATAACATCAAACTACATTCTCACAGTCATATATATTCAAGAAACAATAACTAATGGTGCCTCTCTAACCTATATATCATGCATGATAGATGTTATTGAGTAACTTTTTTTTAACATGCACTTTTGACTCCCAAGTCTATTCTTCCTATTTTTCTCCATGTTCCCAGGAGCAGCCTGACGATGAGCCAGACAAGTTAAGTAACCGTGTGTTTCAGTTTGATCCGGGGAAAGACAGGTGGAGAGAACGAGCCAAAATGAAGTACTCCAGGTATCGCTGTGGATCAGCAGTGCTCAATGGCCAGATATATATATTAGGTCAGACTGCTCACTGTTTGTGTCATCTTAATAAATGTGATTGAAGCGAAATGGCTATTTGTTGTGTGCATGTGTTGTTCAGGGGGCATAGGTTGTGTTGGAGAGGATCAAGGACAGTCCCGCCGTTGCCTTAGCTCTGTGGAGATCTATAATCCAGACACAGACAGCTGGAGAGAAGGACCAGCCCTGCCCACATCTTTACTCTCCCTCCGAACCAACTTTTCCAATACAGGAGTTGTGGATGGCAAGCTGTACCTCTGTGGATACTACAAGGGCGCTGGTAAATACCACCACAGCTTCTCAGAGGTTTCTACAGAATGTACTGTAGTTGGCAAAACACAAAACAATGGTCTAAACCTAATATAACATCAACAGATATGAATTTGTGTTATTTGTTATATTCATTTGGTGTTTAAAATCCACTTTTCTCCCCTGAAGCTTGTTCACTGTCTTTCTGTAGCTGGCCAAGTATACTTAAAATTATGATTTGACAGGAAAAACCATATTAGGCGTCATCTGAGGTATAATGCCAGATTATTCACGAGGCAGTGACTTTGGAAATTAGATTTTGGTTAACAATGCCTAACATACTTTCTATGATGACTGCAGGCCGTCATGAGATCATCACAAAGGAGATTTTGGAGCTGGATCCGGCAGACAATGTGTGGACAGTGGTTGAGAGACGAGCAGCCATGCACGACAGCTATGATGTCTGTTTGGTGGCCAACCTGAATCCACGGGACCTCTGCACACCCTGAGATTGAACCCTGGCCCTGAACAAAAGGCCATTTAACAATTGAACTGAAGTCACTCACAAATATGTCTACTGGACTTGTTTAAGTAAGATGTGGTTCAGAGATGTCCCAGTGTGTTGGCCCTTCTTCTCTTTGTCTCTTTTGTACATGCATCCACTAATACGGTGCTGTGAAAAAGTCCTCTTCTGCCTAATTTTTTTTCCCCATTTGTCATACTTCAATGTTTCAAATCATCAAACAAATTTCAATATTAGACAAAGATAACTCAAGTAAACACAAAATGCATTTTTAAGTGATAATTTAATTTATGAAGGAAAAAAGCTATTTGAACCTACATGGTCCTGATTTAACTGTAGTTAATCACATTTTTTTGAAGAGAGAGAGCAGAGGACTCATCCGAGAGGTCACAACAACATCTAAGGAGCTGGAGGCCTTACTTACCTCAGTTAAGGTCAGTGTTCATGACTCAACCATGAGAAAGAGATGGGGCCAAAATACCTTCCATGAGTTCTAAGGCGAAAACTAGCACTTACCAAAAAGTACATAAAGGCTCATCTCACTTTTGCCAAAAAACATCCTGATGATCCCCAAGACTTTTGGTTGATTGTGACCTTAAGCTGAATGCTCGAAAACCCTCCAATGTGGCTGAATTAAAACAATTCTGCAAAGAAGAGTGGGCCAAAATTCCTCTACAGCAATGTGAATGATTGATTGCAGTTATTGCTGCTGAGGGCGGCACACCAGTTATTAGGTTTAATAACTTTTCACATGGGGCCATGTAGGATATGTTTTCATAGCACTGTATATGTACAACTGTTTAGTTGAATGGGTCACAAGACAAAAACCCAACAGTGAGAATAATTATGAAATTTCATCAGACTCTTAAATGCTCTAGGTTAATTTGTCATATTTTCACTCTTACTCTAGATATAAAGCCAGGTATATAAGCCTATATCCAACTTCTTTTCTGTAATTTGGAGCTGGGGACAATGCATTTTCATAAATTAGAAACATTTTCAGTAACATTATAAGCACACCTGCAACTTTCTCCATTCTCCACTTCCAGACATATTTACACAAGATGTTTTTTCCTACTAAATGGCTCCAACAAAAGCCCAAACGAAGTGGTACATGTTAGGTGTCTAAGCTGTAAAACATTCCTTAAATACCTGACTTTTTTTCCAAATCTGAGCCCAAAATGATGCCAAATGAGTGTGACGCGCAGAATGACGGTGCAGCTCCGCCCCCTGAGCCGGACCATGTGGTCGGCGCTGCTCCTGTTGCTCTGTGTTTGAGCAGAGACAGTGCATCAGCTGTAGCTAAACAACGGCTGATTTTGGACAATTCATGGGAAACTATCTTTTTGAGACTCCAAAATAGGGTCCGCGGATAAAGGCTGCTCCTCCAGGTGCGCACACGGAGAGGATGGGCAGGCGAGAGGCAGAAAGCAGAGGCGCAATGAACACAAGCGACCGCTCCGGACTCGGGTGTCTGCAGGACGCTGGATCCTCTGCCAACGATGCCAGCGGTGGCCAGCGTCAAAGAAACCCCAACATCGAGGCAACAGCGCCGACGGAAGTGAAAAAGCACCAGCACAAACACAACCTCAAGCACCGGTTTGAAGTGATGGAGACGCTGGGGAAAGGCACTTACGGCAAAGTGAAGAAGGCGGTGGAAAGAGCGAGCTTGAGGACGGTGAGTTTCTGCCATGCACTTACTTAGAGCCTGAACTATCTATTCGTGTTTACTCTAATTCTTACACAGGTCAGTAAAATAACATTCCAACCAGAAACAATTTATACATTTAGATTCATAAAACAAGTGTATGTGTGGCGTCTCCTCACAGATGTTTTCTACGTTCCTAGAAGCTGAGGTAGAATGACATCAACAAAGTAAAGATGTTTGAGATTCATTTAATGCCAGACTCTGCACAAAATGTCAGGAGTAAATTGTAGAAGGTAATAACTGGGACAAACTTTTCAAATTAAACATCTATTACCACCTTATAATGCGTTTACATGAGTTTCTGTGCATTAAGAGTCTTGGTGTGTGTATGGTGTGTTTGTGGGTGAGCTCATAAGCCAATGCTGAGCCCAGTTCTTGCTTCCTGTGCTGCCAGGCTGAGATGCCTTTGGTCTGACTCACTCAGCACTTGAACAAGAGGATAAAATTACTACAATAAGCCTTCTCCAATGGGAGTCTGACCCTCTTTACTGTCAGTGGGACACAAACAAGCCAGTAATGCAATATTATTCTGTTTAACTCTTAAAATATTGAGGTTAAAACTGATTTTGGTGCCAGATTATTTTTGCATTATCACGGGTTTAAACTCCCAGGCCTTAATCCTGCGCTTTGCTCTGATCACCACAGACTCATACTACACAGTGCTTCTCTGTTTTTTTTGTAAATAAACACACTATAGGGATAATAACATTTTTTGCAGATTGTGAGAGTGACAGTGTTGTTATGGCCTTTTCCTGTGTTGTAAAGAAAGACAGGGGTAGATTGATGCTGGAGAATTGAGACGTGAGACTGAAGCAGCTCTGCATCCTGTGTTTGTGTGTCAGCAGGGTGAGTGGGTTTGGAGGGACAAGGGAAAATGCAAAATTCCTGAAGCCAGCAGCCAGCACATACCAAGGATTCTTTGAAACAAAACGGACATTATTTTTGGAAACAAGACCAGGGGCCTGTTGTTTGAATGTTGGAAATGAGTGATAGGAGAGAGGGTTTTAGAACAAGGGGAAAAAATGAAAGTGTTGAGGCTCAGGTTTAAATGTGGCATTTACTGCTCCAAGGAACGTGACTTTTATACTGGATTTAAGTTCAGGAGATGGTTAAGGAATATGGCCATTAATGATCTGTTATCAACTGTCGGAACTTTATAATTGTCATTTTTTTTGCATTACATTTGTTATCATCTTTGTAGCACTATCATTACCAAAGCTGTGTTACAAAAACACTCACTACACTATGTCAGTGTGAATCACTTGTGTTAATTGCAGAGCTGTCTCTTGACAAGACAGATAACCCTTCAGACCTATTCGTCCCTAGTCCCAGATGCATGTTTTTAAATGCATGTCTTTCTTCACCGACCCAGACTAAACTGTAATATACTGCCTTTTAATGTATTATATCATGCTACAAAGTGTCCAAAACATTATATACCCTTTGCCTGCATCGACTACCATTACATCGGGGCACAGTGTTCTTTTTTTAAGGTAAAAAAATCTGTATGACTCACTCATATTATCAAATTTCCAAAATCTGCATCCAGTTACACTGTGGCATTTCAGGCTCACATACTGTGTATTCTTTGACAGATTCATAGACAAAGACATTCTTGTAAGAAGGATAGCTTAAGTGGTCATACTTAAACAAGCGTGAGACCATACACAAACCTTTTTGCCTCCCTCACGTGCTCCTTAAAAATGTTGCCTAAAGAATGCCCAGTGTGTGTTGTTCCTCTGCTCTGCTGATCCAGACCTAGTGCAGAGTTCAGGTGTGTAAACTAAGCCCCAGATTCAAGGATTGCCTCTGTTAGTTTCAGTAGAAAGTTGAGTGGTGCATATACAATAATGTTTTTTTTCTTCTTACACTGAGATGGTGGCACAAAGTTAGTTTTTGGGTATCCTTGTACTGAAACTGCCAATAAATAGTATTCTGTGAGACTTTTTGGGAAGGGTTGTAACATTGCTTTCTATTGGGAAAATCGATCTTCAGATGAATAAGATAAATAGCAATCAATTTCATATTTTTTTTATTTATAGTCTTTTTTTGATCTTCCGTTCTCCTCAAAGCTGTGCCATTCAAATCTCTTGGTCTCACACCTTCTCTCTGGAGATCCACATTTTAGAAATATTCTAATGTTTTAGAAATTCAAGTTCCTCTCTTCACTGAGTCACATACATCAGTTTTAGAAGGTCAGGTCAATCCATGGAGCTCCCTGGAGTTTGTTTGTGTGATCTTACATAACTATTGTGGCTAATGGAGCGTGTGAATTGTATCTCCCAATGTCTCATAGACGTTTTTCCGGCAGCTGAGAATGCTGGAGTTCAGAGGACAGGCCTTCACATCCATAGGGACGCTCTAAGGGCCGACAGGCTTCCACTGAGGCACGATGATGACGAGGATATGAACCCTACAAAGTAGTCCAGTAGTTGGTTGAAGCAATTGCATTATACCAAGATACTCATGCTTACAATTTGGCTGTAAATTATCTATTTTGCTGTCAGTTACTGTTGCTGTGTATGTTAGTGAGGTATTATTTGCTTAGTGGATGTGTTCATGTGTGTGCATGTGTGCGTGTGTGTGTGTATGTGTGTGTGTGGATTGGGGTACAGCTGTTAAGATTAAAGAAGCAGAGTAGGAACTGTGCAGCTGTCAACCTTCTGCCTCAAATGTGCTCAAATCATGAGAGACCTGCTCTTGCCATCCAGCCTCTAAAATCCACATAATCACCTCTAATACCACAAGACTGTATTTGTGAATATGCAGTATTTATTATATGAGCCTATTTGGCTGAATGTCTTTGAATGTGATAATGTATGTGTTTTTATCTTTTATGAATTAATTACTTGTAAAAGAAAAATATCAAGTCCATTAACAAAGGAATCAATTATAAAGGAATCTGTGTTTGCTGGCACCAAGACTTGTGTGAAAATTGGCAGCACAAAAAACAACAAAGACTTGAATCCAGGGATAGCCCAATATGGCTTGTTTTCTGTAAACACAAGCATTTTGACAAGGAAGGGGGAAAAGCTTTAATGTTGCAGTATTTTCTATTTTCAACAATTAATATACTTTATGAGCAGTCTGGGACATACAACTGTAATAGCTTCTGAACATTTTCTTTAGGTGGCTATCAAATCCATCCGCAAGGAGCGCATCACTGAAGAGCTCGACAGGATACACATTCAAAGAGAGATTGAGATCACCTCTTCCTTGCGGCACTCCAACATCATACGCTTCCACGAAGGTAAGGTTACAGGACGAGCAGACACACGCACCCAACTCCCACAAGGGAATATATACACTTCATGAGCCAAAAGTAATGCAGATTGATTATTGATTCAGGCATTCAGTCTCTTTAGTCTGCCATTTCCACACATTAAAGATGACCTGAAGTGAATGAATTATTCTTAAAGTTAGAGTAGTCATTTTACTGTCCATTTTATGGTGTACTGTACCGTGTGCCTATGTGCAGTGTTTGAGAGCAGGGATAAGATTGTGATCGTGATGGAATACGCCAGCAGGGGAGAGCTGTACGATTACATCCAGGAGCAGAGGAGACTACCAGAAACAGAGGCCAGAAGCATCTTCAGACAAATCACATCTGCTGTCCACTACTGCCACAAGGTTGATACATACTGTACAAAGACACATATTTCCTGCCAACACACCATATGACTCTAAACTCCTCAGAATAAAGTAAGGAGCTTCAGAGTGTGGCACGTGCTGAATCACATACAGCAGTGCACAAGAAAATACAGTACGACCAAATCCACTAAATCCTAATCCTTATGCCGCAGCAAAACTTGACTTGAGTTTTCAGATCTCTCTGGGTTAAGAGCGCATTAAGAGCTGATTGTTTTTTACAGTTGCACACTGACACATTTCATTTGGTTTTTCCCTTCCTCCATGCACTCAAGCCCTGGCAAAGAAACACATTCATCATTGTTTCATTGTTTTTATTGCTGTGTGCATAAATTCTACATAATAAACCACAACAGGAATGTATATTCAATCCTATTCAAATAAAAGTGCACTAGTGAAGGGCTGTGTAGGTGTGTAGTTGAGTCAAACGTGACCAAAAAACTTGCACTTCAGACTCAAGGCCCTCAAATGTCCCAAAGTAGAAACAAATATTCTGGCATCCATAAATTATTGAATGTGCGACTGAAGTATGCAGGGCACTTTGATGCATTATTGAAGAATTTAAAAAGAATATGCCTAAAATGACCAAAAGACTATTTGAGGTCCTTTTTTTCCTTGAGTCAAGTGCTTTAGAGCGGATGGAGTTGGTGGAAGAAAAGAGGCCATTGTAGCTCATTAGAGCAACTGACAGAAATGTTTTAAGGTGCCTCGTTTCCTGGGTGGTCTCTGCAGCAGTATTACTACATAGTCAGTGACAAGATACTTAAGAGATCCTTAACTAAATGGTAAACCTGTAACAAAATGTACGCTGGCTATTTCACTCCTGCCTAATGCCATTGTCACAGAATGAAATCACATTGAATGATTTAACACAGCACCCAGCAAGAATATAGAAGGTTTGAGGGCTTCCTGGAGTTCTTCTGTGGGAAAAGTCTGTTATAGATTACAAAACAAAGATAAAACTCTTACTATGCACCACAGACTCATTGCATGTTGTAAATTTTAATATGCATGATGATTAGGATTTAAAGCTGACATCTCCAAGGAGCTGTGCAAAACTTACAGATCTCTGCTCTTTTGTAGAATGGTGTTGTTCATCGAGACCTCAAGCTGGAAAACATCCTTTTAGACCAAGATTTGAACGTGAAGGTGAGGATGCTGAAACGGGAGACAATCCACATCGAAAGGTTGTGAGGAAAATTTGTGTTTATGTGTAGTAGTTTGGCAAGATAGGTGTTGATATCGTGTTGATATCACTTGGAATTAGTTGGAATATCTGTCGATCCAGGCACACTTTTTCTTTCAAAGAGGGCTTAGTCTCCCATGTCAGAAAAAATTGAAATAAATGTATGGTAACATACAAAAAAGTGTTGCTTTTCCAATTTCCCTGTATAGTCTAAATTACTTATAATGAAAAAACATACACTTTTCTATTTACAGATACTTTATTTTGAGGAAGAAAAGTCAATGTTGATAGTGCTTTTAATAGCAATCTCCACCACACAGACATTATGCCAGCTCTTTATAAAAATCCTGCTGGTCCTTTTTTTTTGCCTTATTAGGACTTTCCTTTACTTGTACAAGACCAATGCACGCCCGTGTAGGAATGCAAGGAATCTGGTGGCAATTGTGCCAAACTTAATAGAAGTATGTCTATCAAAAGAAAACACTAGACCTTACACTCACTCGCCATTCACTGCACACATTGGTATTTCAATGCTGCAGGAAATGTCCAAGACTCTGTGTAATGCATGTAAGTCATACTTGGACAATAGCTCCTTGGTAGAATGGATAGATTGGAATGGATGGATTCTTTGTACGTTGATTTATACTTGTGGATAATATTTAAATTGGCTTAAAAAAATACATTTCAAACACTTATAGGATAATTACTTGAAATAAATCTTCGTTGTAAGTGGATCAGCGCACCTGTGAACTAATAAAAGTACACATTTTCAGACATTCATGGAACATCCTATGAATATTTTGCTGTTTGTGCTTTTTCAAAACACCCTTGAGGTACACATCATATGATTTGGCCCCTGTCTGAACACTCAACCACAGTAGGCAGAAGTAGAAACAATAGGCTTCAAGGAGCTTTAAATGTTTGCCAATGCTGAGGTTAATTCCAGCCCACCCTGTACATCTAAGAGTCAGTGGCTTTCTATGGCAGCACATGTAATTACAAGCACATGTTTTGGAGTGGCCTGAATCTTTACAGTCCAAGTGTGAGACTACAAGAACTTACTTGAGCTGTCAGTATAGTAGAGTATGTATATGTATATTGAGGCCAGATACAAAGTAGTTTCTCAGTCTACACATCAATACCGTCACGAGCAGCATAAACTCTGAGTTGATTAATAAACAGTCACTGCTTTCTTCTGTTTGTAATGTCTTTGTAGTTCTTTTCCACGGAAACAAAGCTGACATGTGGGTTATTTTAAACACCTGATAACGTGTCTCTTCAGACAGATAACAAGCTTGGCTCTGTGTTTACAGCCCACACAGCCTTGAGAGAGTGATTGTTCCGTTACGTGAGCTTAGACATCCTCATGTTGTTGCCCCCCTCCACTGCCTCACTTGTTTCCTTGCTCACACTTATGCTGGCAAAGGGTTTGCATAGCTATTTTTAGCTCATTTAAAGGGAACTACTTGTTTTGTTTGCCACTTTAGGAATAGTCTGAAGTATGTAGTCACTGAAATGGAGTTTTGTTTGATGACTATATGTGATTTTAGACCTTGAAGTAACATTAAAACATGCCCAAGTAAAAAATGTACCAAAACTTTTTTAAAGCTAATTAAGAATATATAAGGCAAATAAGATAAAAAAAAAAACAAAAAAAACTAGAATATTATAATATTGTTATTCTTTGCATCAACAGCAGCTTGTTTTTCAGTTGCTGTTGTTGTTGTTGTTGTTGTTGTTGTTGTTGTTGTTGTTGTTGTTGTTGTTGTTGTTGTTGTTGTTGTTGTTGTTCCTTAACCTTTTCACTTAAGTTCTGGTCTAAATCTATGCACAGAATGAATGTAATAAGTTTAGTTACTAACTAATTTTTAAAAGTACATTATGACTTATTCATGATGACTAACATAAAGAATTAGAGGTATGAATTTTGTACTTTCAGTGTTTGAATTTCTTGCTTACTATAGCCATAAGAGATAGAAAATATGTTATTATATGTTATATTAGTACCAACTATGGACTCTTCTCTTGTCTCTTGTTTTGCAGCTGGCTGACTTTGGTCTTTCAAACAATTTCCTAAAGGGTACTCTTCTGCAGACATATTGTGGAAGCCCTCTTTATGCTGCTCCAGAGATAGTAAAAGGCCTGCCCTACCAAGGGCCAGAGGTAGGACAACACTGTACTGGATCTAACATGGTTACATTACAATTAACATTTGTGCTTTTATTGTTGCAAGTGTTTATTTTTTTGTCCTTGTTTAATTACTGCTGTATATTATATATGCATATTTACAGTATTTTCTTGATCAGGTCGACTGCTGGGCATTAGGTGTTTTGTTGTATGCACTTGTGTACAGCAGTATGCCATTTGACGGTGCAAATCACAAAGTACTGACAGAGCAGATTATACATGGTCGCTATTGCAGACCAAACCCTCCCTCAGGTAAACTTTTTTTGAAGTTTATTAGCAAATAGAGACTAATACGCCTTTTACCATATTTATAAATAATCCTGTGTATTCTGTAGATGCCTGTGCTCTTATTGACTGGCTGCTGACTGTACGTGTGGATGAGAGAGCCACCATCGAGGATGTGGCCAACCACTGGTGGGTGAACTGGGGTTATGAGGAGAGTGTATGCGACTGTTCCTCTTCTTCACAACAAGACTGCTCCTCGCCGCTGCTGGCTCGCTACATAGACTGGCAGAATGGGGTCACCACAGCCAGCAACATGGCGCTTAACCCAGAGTGCTTTTCCTCAGAGTCCTCTTGTCCTTCTCCTCATCCATTTTACTTCAGCTTACCCCTGAAGGCTGACCGTGGAGGAGGAAGGACACACACAGGAATGTCAAGTCTCAAGAAATCACGCAAGGAAAATGTAATTCCTCAGACTGCACTGGGAGCTTACGGTGGTGTTAGTACAACACCCACCTCCTCCTCTGTAGCTTCTGCAACCTCTACCACTGACAGAAAGAAACTAAAGGGTATTCTCAAACCGCAGAGAAGTTTTGACTCACTCTTTCACAGCCCATCTATAGAAAACACACCTTTCCAAACCAGAAACACTGTACTTCAGCCTTATCAAACACTTCCTCACTCTCATACTGACATCCTGTCCACCAGTCTGCCCCTGCCCTCTACTTTTCAGCCTTCATCCAAAATGCCTAAGAAGGGCATTCTTAAAAATCAATATGGAGGACTATCAGATTATGAAAAAAGGAACTCTGGCGTTATGGTTAAAGAAAATGATGATAATTTGCGCTCCTACAAACAAGACTCTTCTATCCCTGCAGCAGAACATAGTCCCACTATGCGTACAGAGGCTGTAAGAAGAAGAAAAGGAATCCTAAAACGTAATGGCAAGTTTTCTCGCAGTCTTGATCTCCCTGATGACTACCGCTTATCCTTTCATACTGGCCCCACAACATTCCCTGAGACATTACAGCATCTGCTTCACAGCACAGGAGCCACAGAAGGCAGTCATAGCCGTCCTTCTAGTATTATAAGTGAGGACAGTGTGTTCTCCTCCGATTCCTTTGACATACTGGACCTTAGCACCCAATCACGGCGCAGGATTTTCTCACGGGGGCTGCAGCAGAGTGGCGGTAGCTCAGAGGAAGAACAGGAGCAGCCAGATATAGTCAGAGAAGCCTGAGGAGGATGGAGGACGGGGCTGGAGATGTCTGTTTTGAATTCATTTGTGCCTTTCAACTTGACTTTTTAAATAACCTTTTAGCCCTCACCTTTGCAATGGATAAGTTATTATAGTTTAAAGCAGTTACACTGAAAAACAAGTATGTACCTGGGGTCTCTGCAGTGACAATAAACTGAGAACTTTATATGGTCAGGATGAATTTTGTTGAGAAGAGTATTTGGACTAGACGGTAACGGACTGTGGACAGTTTGCTTTTTTGTGCACAAAGAGATACGATAAGTGTGATTAGGAAGAATAATATTGCTTTTTAGCTTCTAGCATTCATGCTTCTTTGTACATTTGAATAGATGGTGTATGCTTTTTTAAATCTGTCCTACTATAATTTTTAGTTTTGATAAAGTTGCATGATTAAGATAATTACAAATATGAATGTTTTTTTCTCTGTTGTAAACTAAACAGACCAAACTGCTGTTTCTCTACACTCAAACCTAATTTATAGTAGTGAATCACTCTTTGTTTCAAGCGATGAATGTATTTGGCTCACATCACATCAACATATTTTCCAGTATTATTTAAATTGTGTTTGAATGAGCTCAGCTTTCACCAAGAAGCCCATGAAGACATGCATTTAATACTTAGACTTAAGACATTTAAGTTGTGTGTGGCTTTGTTTTCATTTATATTTCTGACAAACTTGGAACCTGGAAGATGATAAAATATTTTAAATGTCAGCAGTACTCACAAGTACAAAGCGGTAGTAAAAGTGCTCACAGCTAAGTCTTCCAGACCAGTGGGCTTCTCTTGTTGCTTTCTTATGGATGAAAGTACTGTTGTTAGTCTATTGCCTGTGAAGAGTGAAACTGCCACAACTAACAGACGTGCATCATAAACAATATGTAGAAACATTTATCAATGAATCAATAACTAAAAAACAATTTTAAAATATCTGGCAAATGTTAACACTGTCTTACCAAAAATCAGGAGTTGGGCATCAGTGCCTCTGTGTCGCCATTTAAAGGCACTGAGCTTTCTAACAGCTGCAGGTTGGAGTAAAACAACAGTTTATGTAGCTATAGTGATATTTTGCACATTTATGATCAGAATACACAGACAAATATGAACCGAAGAAAATAGTTAGATTAAGTCCATGCTCTCATTTGGAGGTTAATTGTGCTCATGGGACATTGCACATTCTCATATTTTAAATGATGAACAATTGTCAATGAGGGCGAGCTTGACGAGGAGGCATCCAACAGTGCATTTACATGTGAGCTGTTTAATTGACAATAAAACTACACAACAAAAAACAAACTTAAATGTCGTCACACTAAGTTTGACTGGGGATTGAAGCTGTGACCAAATCCTACAAGAGACAAACAGCCCTGTCTATCTAAACGCATTGGCACAAAGTTTAGAGGAAGGCCATGCAGCAAACAGCATTCAACAATGCAACAAGGATTATTGGTGCCCCACACATTTGCCACCTTTTTACCTCTAGAGTCTTGCTTCTTCTTTGCTGCAGAAGCAAAAAGAGTTATCAGATTAGATTAGACACTCACACTGCAGTAGATGAAAATTATTTTATTTACAAAAGCATTCAAGTCATAGTTTAATGTTGTCAATGGTCCTACTTTAAATGATGAACAATTGTCAATGAGGCGAGCTCGATGAGGCGTCGTCCAACAGTGCATTTACATGTCAGCTGTTTAATTGACAATAAAACCAAACCAAAAAACACATTAAAAGGAAACAAACCATGTATCTGAAATGTCATCACACTAATTTTGACTGGAGATCAGAGCTGGTCACTGGTTTGGTCACTGTACATAACTTGATGGCCATTGATCAATAGTTTGTGTAGTTCTGGTATCGTAGAGCGATTGATGCTGGCACACCCAGTCTTTCCCAGAACTTAATTTCTGAAGACACCACTGAGATGGAAAAAACAAAGTAAACCAGTTTTCCAGCAGGTTGTTTTTTTGTTTTTTTAATTGTTTCCAATTAAATTAAATGAGCTTCATTTCTGACAACACCATTAAGATGGAAGAACAAAGTAAACCAGTTTGCCTGCAGTTTTTTAAAAATGGTTTTCTCATGCAAGATTCGATGCTTACATAAACACTAGATGGAAAACCCATTGGCCAACAAATAAAAACAAAAAACATTGTTATTTGACATTCAGCTGTTTCAAAAGATCAAAACAGACTTTGATGAAGAAAAGTAATAATATTATAAAGTAAGATATTGTGCTCAATAAAGATTTAAAAACAAATTGTGGCACATGACACATGCCAAGAATCCAAATTTGTTTTTGTTATTAATAAGCACAATGGATCTAACCCTCTTCCTGTTTTAACCACAATTTAAAGCTCATAACCCCAGCACTCCCACTGAGCACAAGCACCATAATGTGGTTGTATACATCTCAAAAAGGTTTAGATCTATTCAAAAAAATATCCTCTAAGGACTACCCTAAGACCCTACTGTAGTGAGTAATTTAGGTTTTGAAACGACTAGAACCACATAAAACAATCTCTTTAAAATTGTGACTCAATGGGCATCTCAAAATCAATGACACTTCATATTACTGTAATGTTTTAACAAATACAAGATGAAATGGACGGTGAAAGAATACCATGTTTGAAACTAACCTGTCTAAAAATAGACACCAACTAAACAATTTTCTTCCTTTTTGGTTTGATTATGAGGGCAGGTACTAATGGGACAGGTGTGTCAGAGACATATAAGCTCTGGTACTTCCTGCTCTGGTCACAAGTTTAAGTGGCATTATAGCATATGCATTTAAAGAATTAAGACTTTTAAAATGGCCTCCAACGACTGCCCACCCCCAGAAAAACGAAGAATGGAGCAAGGGAAGGTAATATTACACAACAAATGTGTTCTATGTAGTTATAAAGGTTAAAGGAAAGTGTTTCCCTGTTTGTGTGTTTGGTGGGGCTTTTTTGCTCCATTGTATTTTTATAGTATTAAATAATCGTATGTATTATCGTAATTTATTGTATTGTTTTTATTAAATTGGAATCATGCTGAAACATATTGAAAAGGTGAACTTATGTATCAATGGGGTTAACCTGTCTGAAATAGGTTAAATGAATAAAAAAGTATGATACTCAGTAAAACCAAAACCTCTTCAGCTTGTTTGTCTTTAAAGGGTGACTGTAGTTATTTTAGATCAGTCCAAATGTATGAGAATGGTTTGAGAACATTAGGATTCATCCAGTCACACAGCATTAAAAAGTGCAACACTTTCAGTATCTATTCTTCTAAGTTCTAATAAATGGCTCAACAAAATAAAAAATGGTCAGTTATCTGGAGAGTAAAGATACAGAGCTTCTTTCTATCTCTAGCTCTAGCTCTGTCTATCTCTGTTTGCAGCAGCTCCACAAATTAGATCATTTTATGTTATTTTTTGTGATAGAAAAATAGTTCTTTTTATTGCAGGTTGATGGAAGATACTTTGGCTCAATTATCAACAACCATTATTAATGATTTAGATCATCGCAAGTTATTTCCTTCTTCCTGTTGTGTTTCATTAGGTGTTTAATGATCCCATCCACGGGCAGATTGAGCTCCACCCTCTTCTCATCAAAATCATAGACACACCTCAGTTCCAGAGACTTCGAAACATCAAGCAGCTGGGAGGAGCCTATTTTGTTTATCCTGGAGCATCCCACAACAGATTTGAGCACTCACTTGGGTAAATAACGTAGATAAATACAGAATGTCAGCTGTCCCTTTAGAGTGACATGTTATTTTCAAGCAACATCACCTGCCTATGATCGTGTTATTAAATACAACACACACTTTTTAAACGTTGATGTTTTCTTGATGTTTGATGTACAGAGTGGCACACTTGGCAGGGAAGCTTGTACGAAGCTTACGCGAGAATCAGCCAGAACTTGGAATCAATGACAGAGACATACTTTGTGTGGAGATTGCTGGCCTCTGCCATGACCTGGGTGAGTCCAGTCTGGATGAGAGGAGAGTTAGATAATGTTCACATTAGGATACAATACAATAACATCCAAGATTATAAATGCAAACTAAACTATAAACTCTCTGAATATCTACAGGACATGGGCCTTTTTCCCATTTGTTTGATGGAATGTTTATTCCAAAAGTACGGCCACGTGAAAAGTGTGACAACTGTAAAGAGTGTAAAAAGTGTAAAAACTCTGAAGACCGTAAAGACTGTGAAGTGTGTAAAAACTGTCAATACTGTGAAAAGTGTGAAAAGTGGAAGGTAAGACATGATGAGTTTAAAACAGACTGACTTAGTGATTGGAGGAACTGTGTTGAACTCCACTAACTCAATTTACATGCACAAGTGTCATTTTACTGAAAGTTACAAAGACTGTTTTTCTCTCATAACTTTTTGTAACTGTTAATTGTTATTTGATAATGACACTGCAGCATGAGCAAGCGTCTGTTGACATGTTGGATCACCTACTGGAACAAAATGACCTGAAGAAAGTGATGAAGGAGTATGGCCTGAAGGTGAAGCAGGACCAGGACCAGGACCAGGACCAGGACCAGGACCAGGACCAGGACCTGGTCTTTATTAAAGAGATGATTGTAGGACCAGATGAAGAGGTATTATTTGAGCAGTTATTCTTAACACAATCTGAATCATTTTTGCAGCACCAACCACTGTCAGACTGATGATGTCTTATCTCCAAACAGGGAAACTACAACGGACGCCCAAAAAACAAGTCCTTCCTCTATGAAATAGTGTCAAACAAGAGAAATGGTCTTGATGTGGACAAGTTTGACTATTTTGCCAGGTGTGGCTTGTTCAAAACCACACAGCACTACATTTTCTGGACAAGTTTTTAATATTTGTTACGAATGTGTAATGTTTCATTTTTACTCTTTACATTAATAGAGATTGCCATCACCTGGGCATAAAGAATAACTTTGACCATAATCGCTTGATCGTATTCACCAGAGTGTGTGAAGTGGACGGTCAGCTGCAGATCTGCACAAGAGACAAGGTGTTGGGTCAATAGCTGTACTCATCCTATGTTGGGTCACTCTCATTAATATGTAGTTTGATCCCTTAAAGACACCATCTGAATATGTCTTAATTGGCTTTCTATTAACAGGAGATAAGCAATATTTACGACATGTTCCACACAAGGAGCTGTCTCCACAGAAGGGCATACCAGCACAAAACCAACAAGATCATTGAGCTGATGTATGTATCCATTTCTTTTAGCAAATGAATGTTTGCTTGATGACTTTTTATTGGTCTATTTGTTCAGTTTATTATAAAACAAATGCTAAGATAAATTGTTATACCTCCCCAGGATTGCAGAGGCCTTAATGAAAGCAGATCCATGGTTAAAAATTTCAGACAAAATAAAGGACATGGAGGCCTATACCAAAAAAAAAAAAAAAAAGAAAAAAAATAAAAAAAAACCCCAAAAATTCAAAAAAAAAAATCTTAAAAAAAAAAAAAAATCCCCTTGAAAAAAAGCGGAGGGGGGAAAGAGAAATCCTGAAGAAAATTCACAAGCGGGAGTTGTACCAATATCTGGGGAAGATTAAAGTGCAAGAAAGGCTTAATGTCACAGAGGTGTGGCCTTTTTTATGTATGTTTGGCATCACATGTCAGATTCATTATGTCAACATAATGAATCTGATATGACAATCTGACAAGGGGAGCAAAGGTTTCTTATTGTAGAGTATTCTGTGAGAATTTTAATTTAATCTAATGTCCATCCTCATTTCCTTTCATGGGATTTGAAAAAAAAGTGGAAAACTGAATTGGTTCAAGAATTGCAAGATCCCAAGGTCAATCTTTCAGAAAACGACCTAGAGATGATTGTGAGTTAGTTTATACTTTTCCAAAATCTATTTTTTGAGCAATATTTACACTAAATTAATTTACAAATATCTTTTAGGTCAGTACAATAGACTTTGGCAAGAAAGACAAGAACCCCATTGAAAACATACATTTCTATGACAAGTCTTACAAGATAACATCAAGCAACCCTAACAACCAGGTCAGTACAAAAGATCTGTCGGTACAAATATTTACAACTTAACACATTACATTAACTGTGTGCAGACTCAACTAAGTTTTTTTCTATCAGGTTTCAGAGTTTCTCCTGCCAAACAGTTTTACTGAGACGTGGATCTATGTTTACAGCAAGAAAAGTGACAGAAACACACAAAAGGCAAAAGACATTTTTTCCCAGTGGTTTCAGAAGAAGGTAATAATAATCTCTTTGTTAGGTGTTTGATCCCATCCACGACATATGAAGTTCAACCTCTTCTCCACAGCTGTCCAAAAACATCAATCTAAATGTTGTGTGTGCTTCTTTTAAACACAGATTGAGGAGCAGTCCAAGGTGGTGAAAACTGAAAAGGCAGCTTAGATCAGCTGACATCAGTAACAAAAATATACTTTTATTGTCTACTAATATTTCATTACTCCTTGATTTCTCGTTATGGGTGGATGTCTTCACTCTTTTTACACATATTATATGAATCAAGAGATATGTTATGTATCAATGTTATATATCAATACATGATTAGTAGCTATATCAGCTCTTTGGTACATAACCAGTAAACAATGAACTTACACAATTTATGTCATTGGACAAAAAATTAAATGTAAGATTGTGTTTTTAACTTCTACTATATAACTATATCTATAAAACAGATTGTGTTTGTTGTGTGTAATTTGATGCATATTCATTGTTACGCCATGGGCTGTTTCAATAAAGAAAAAAATATTATGCAGTTTTGTAATTTTTTTAAGCCATCTAATTGAATCATTTTTTTTTTTTTACAGTTTTACTATAAAAAAATTGAAAACTATATTTCTCACTCAGAGTGCAAAAGGTCAAAAGTTTTACAGAATCTGGGCTAAATGGACTGAGACAGTGAAACCTATAAGGCCTGATTTTGTATAAGCAAACTAAGAATGTGAGTATGACTGATTCATGTTTTTGTTGGAAAAAAAAAAACTAAAGAAAGAACATAAAGAAAAAGTATCAAGTCTAAGGTCACATGTAGTCAAGCAAGTAATGATGGCATGGTGTGCAAATGCAAGGTTTTACAAAAAATAAGACAAGACAAAAATCTCTGATGTTGGCCATTGACGGTATAAGGGACCTTTTTACCGTCAATGATGTTTGCTTTTACATCCGTTGCATTCACACAGAGATAGGTTCATCTGAATTTTATGTTGAAAGTACTAACCGGAAACGTCGCTTTTGCGTGACGTATGCGGCTCGGAAACAAAACCCGGGTATTTTTCACCGCCAGTGTCTCTGTGCAGTCACCCGGCCAGCTGGGCCAGTCAACGTGCAGTGCGTTGCGAAGCTTTGTGTGTACTATCGACTTATTTACCCCACTGTGCACTTTTAGCTAAACATGGCGAACAGGAAGAGGCCTTTTGAAACAAGCTCCGGCGCTAATAACAGCTTACAAACCCCGGAGAAGAGAGTGTCCGTGGTCCGGCCACCAGACTGGGACTACATGCACTGGGGAGTGGAAGAAACGTGTCAGTATCTCCGTAAAGAGGGGCTGGCAGAATGGGAAACTATATTTAAAGGTATGTTACTCGAACTCACCAAATAACCTCACTTTTACCTTTACGCGTATTATTAGCGCTAGGTCAGGATCAGCCCCCCTTTGTGTTAGTGTGGTGTGCTACACTAACAAACATCTCATTTCTTCAGCCCAGAAATACACAGGAGTGGGGCTGAGATACATTAAAGATGATGATTTGGAGAAGATTGGGATAAAGTAAGTGTTTTTTAAGCATGACTAAGTTTTGCATTACTTTTTGTTGAATTGTATGCTTGCCAGATGGTGTAAAAGAAAGGCATCACACCTCTATTTGATCTCTTTCTGATCTTCCTGTGTCTAAGGTGCCATGGTGATCGTCTCAGGATCATCCACAGCCTGAGGAAACTGTGGCAGATGGAAGCAGAACCAAATAAGGTAACAAAAGCAACTCATGCGTTAGTTCAAAATCCACATAACAAGTGACAAAGCTTCATACAATGGATTTATGTGTTGAAACTTGTTCGTACTGGTTATGGTGACACTCTAATCCAGTGGTTGGTTCATTTTTTTCTTTCAGGTGTTTAATGATCCCATCCATGGTCACGTGGAGTTACACCCGCTTCTAATCAAAATCATAGACACACCTCAATTTCAGAGACTTCGAAACATCAAGCAGCTTGGAGGAACCTACTTTGTTTTCCCTGGAGCATCTCACAATAGATTTGAGCACAGCATTGGGTATGGTGTGGCATGCTTAAAAATAGCTAGTTAGCAGCAGGAGAATCAATTAAAATCAGTAACGAATAAAAAAAAAGATTGACACCTGTTCATGCCTTGTTTTTAATTGTTTTTCTTTTTTAATGGCTCATACAGCGTGGGTTATTTGGCTGGACGACTGGTTCAAGCTCTGAATGTGAAGCAACCTGAACTCCTTATTTCTCGGAGAGACATTCTCTGTGTGCAGATTGCTGGTCTTTGTCATGACCTTGGTGAGTGATATTCAGACATGTGAGGGTCATTTCCTACTTTTTATTGCATTTGTCATTGTAAAAAAAAAAAAAAAAAACCTCTGTAAACAATCCAGTCACTGTCATTTGTTCACTTTCACTTTTAGGGCATGGTCCTTTTTCCCATATGTTTGATGGGATGTTTATTCCCAAAGCACGTCCAGAAATTAGATGGAAGGTAAGAAACCATGTGATGCAGTCCCATCAATGCAGACACAACACTTCAGCTTGTAGCCTTGAGATTTAGCCGTGTTTATTAAGCTGTTGAAAGAGGCTGTGTTTGGGCCTTACCATTGTTATCCCTTCTCTTTTGTGTCAACAGCCAAAACATGTTTTTGTCAAGGAGCATTCTGCACCTTTGACATGATTCATCAGAAAGCAATTTGGCATAAACACATGAGCACTAATTCAAAATAACAGGCCAGTCTTAACATGCCATTCAACTTAATCTTTCTTTCATATGAATTCTGACATGAAGGTAAAAATCTTATGTTTCTAGAACTTTCTTTTTGCTCCACTTTTTTGTCTGAAAAGTATGATGTTCTGTTATTTGCTGCAAAATTATAGCTCTGCCTTGGGAAATTTTGTGTTTTAAAAATTGGAACATCCACTGGAGCTCAACTGACCAATAATGACTTCCTTTGTGGGCTATGTATTTATAGAAGCAACCCAGGAGTATGGGTATTTCTGCAAATTAGCAAGGCACAATATAGTCAACGTGAAAACATATGTAACAATGCTATTTGAGAGTTAACATTGATAAGGAACGCTGATGAGAGCTATTCCACTCACCACCATTATGTAAGTTATGACCACAGACCTGCTGCTTCTCAAACGTGAGCGATAAGACACATTTGTGTCTGAATTCTGTTTGGTTTTAATAGATAAGCACTTTCTGTTTGAGTTATAAGGCCCTTGTATATTTTCTTTTTGTAATAAGTCTGTCCTGTTGCAGCACGAGACTGCCTCCCTCGCCATGTTTGACTACCTGGTGGATGATAATGGTCTAAAGCCATTAATGGAGCAGCATGGCCTGGTGCTACCTGAAGATCTGGACTTCATTAAAGAGCAGATAGCCGGGCCTCTGCAAACTTCTGCTTCCCAAAGTGACAAGGTAACAGTTTATGGGTATTTTCATTGCCACTACCATATATTGCTCTCTATATATTACACAATATACACATAATATTTACATCACACATTAATTACCGTGAGCAGACCTGGATACTCACGATATTTGTGAGTTCACAAACTCACTAAAATGAGGCATTTAAGAGCATCTTTTTTATGTATGATTTGGTTTGATGACGAAGTGACCATTTTACTGTTACTAATGGAAACAACATCGCTTTGTTCTGATTGGATAAAATTACAGGTTACTGCCATTTGTTTTTGACCTACCAGGTTTGCCAAATGGCTTTATGTGAAAGTCCTCCTAGACCATGGTCATGTGTGAGTCTGGTTAGTTTAGGACCACTCTCTGGCATCTGTGCATCACATTATTTCAGTGACTTACTTAAGTGGTTGGCTGTTGTCAGTTGTGTCTTGTCTCAGTTATATGTCTGTTAAATCAATCTGTCATTTTAAATACATTTTTAAAACGTCCTATGTATCCTCACAGTGGCCGTACAAAGGTCGAACAAAGGACAAGTCCTTCCTGTATGAAATTGTGGCCAACAAGAGAAATGGCATTGATGTGGATAAGTGGGACTACTTTGCCAGGTGTGAGCACTATGTGTTTATATACAGTGTCTGGTGTTTTAATTCAAAAATTAATTTCCTTACTTTGCTGTCTTCCTAGGGACTGTTACCACTTAGGCATTCAAAACAACTTTGACTATCGGCGTTTCCTTAAGTTTGCCAGAGTGTGTGAGGTGGATGGGCAGAAGCATATATGCACTAGAGACAAGGTATGGTTCCTGCATATCCTCCTTTCCTTTTTAATTAAAAAGCCAATATCAAAAAAGTAGTTTTCTCTCATTGAATAAATAAATACAATTTAGCACTGGGAATTGTAAAATATCAAAATTATTTGCAAATATTGCTTGCCAAAACATAGCTTTGCAAAAGCTCAGGAGCTGGCTCACCATTTTGAGTTAGCTACTAATCAAACTACTTTCAAGCTAATCTTACTTTCATTGAACAGGAGGTGGGTAACCTGTATGACATGTTCCACACCAGAAACTGCCTCCACAGAAGAGCCTACCAGCACAAAGTGGGCAACATCATTGAAACCATGTGAGTACAATAATTTATGCACTCAGTCTTTGTAACATCAACGCTAACACTTACTATTGTCCAACAGGCTCACAGAGGCCTTTTTAAAAGCAGATGCACATATCAAGATTGAAGGTTCAGGAGGAAGGATGTTCACTCTCTCCACAGCCATAGATGATATGGAGGCCTACACCAAACTGACAGGTGTGTTCACAGTAATGTGTGCTGTAATCATGTGTTTGGACTGTCAATTCAGGAACAAGATAGTGACTGATACAACCAGTGCCTTCTTTGTAAAAAGCTGTGTCAATTAGAACGACAAATGTTTTTTACAGGTGGTGTCAGGCACAGACTGTTTTATTTCCGTTTCCATCTGTAAACTATTATTTTCACTCTTGTATTTTTGTAGATCATGTGTTTGAACAAATCCTCAACTCCTCGTCCCAGGAGCTGGCCGAGGCAAGACAGATTCTACACAATATTGTCTGTCGACGTCTTTACAAGTGTGTGGGTCAAACCCAGTCCGACAAACCCATTAATGTCACCCAGGTTTGTGCTTGTGACCGTATTTACATAATCTTCAGAAAGTTAAGTTAATGAAGTTTTAATGTATATATATCATATATCCCCATAATCTTGCTCTTGCTCCTGTTTAAGGAAATCATCCACAGTTGGGAAGCAGATTTAGCTCAGTCTGTGCCTCAGAGTGGTTCACAAGATGTCGAGTTACAACCCGAGGACTTTGTTGTCAATGTGAGTAAATGTCATTTGTAGAAACACCAATGACTCATTGTGTGTTTTCTCTGAAAATGTATTAGTGGCTATTATATATGTGTATATAATAGTTGTTATTATTATCTACATTTAATAACATATGTACTGTATATAATATTTGTATGACTTTTTAGGTCATCCATATGGACTATGGAATGAAAGAAAAGAACCCCATTAACAATGTCCGTTTCTATTGCAAGAATGACCTTACTACTGCCATTCAGATACGCAAAAACCAGGTCAGAAAATCTTTTTTTATGGCTTGCTGCCTTTAAAAACCTATGGCCTTGTTTGTTCATTTACACCATAAACATATTTTGCTTCTTGTCAGGTGTCCAAACTTCTCCCGGAGCGTTTTGCTGAACAGTTGATCAGAGTTTACTCTAAAAAGACTGATGGTAAGAGTCTGGAGGCAGCAAAGAAGCACTTTGTCCAGTGGTGCATGGACAAGAACTTTTCCAAGCCTCAGGTAAGGCACTAAAATGGTGAGTTTAGTTGGTTGTTCAAACCAACTGTTGCTACTTAAACATCAGTAATTATTTACCAATATTGAACAGTTTAGGACACATTTTGCAACAAGGAAGAGCAAGACAAAAACACCAAATACCATCACACGATATTCTATCACATTTCTTGGATAATAATGGTACATAATCTCCACACAGTATGTTTGTATTAACACTCAATTACTAATGTCCTCTAGTGGTTTAAAATAGAAAAGCATTTTTCTCTTGTCTATCTTTTATCATAGTCATACATTTGCTACTAGGCAGAAAATTGTGTAAAAAAAATATGGAATTGAAATCATAATTAAGTTAATTTTGCTATTCTAGTGGGATTTAATAACTGATATTGAGAATGATACAACACACATTACATTATCACATACAGCACTGAATCTACAGAATATAAATCTCTATACTAGTGGGCTTTCCGCAATATGCAGGGTTCTTGCTTGAAATTCTTGAAAATGCTTGAATTTGATATAGTGTTTTCAAGGTAGTAAAAGTCCTTGAATTTTGGATAAAGTGCTTGAAAGTACCTGAAATTCTGATTCTGTTGCTTTAATAATAATTCACAATCTTAAGCTTAAAGAGAAAAAGTACAAATTATGGCTAAAACTTGGATCAAATCTTCAAAAAGAAAGGGGTACTTCATCCAATAAATAACATCTTTTTGATCACAGAAGTTTCATTTTTGGTTGAACTGTCCCTTGTCTGTGCTCCAAAGTATTCAACAATTTAAACAATTAAAGTTGTAAATGTCATATTGGGGTCTTTTTTATACCAGAATGAATTTAAATTAGATAAGATTAGATAAGAAAAACTACATACAGTATATGTACTGTATGTCAGCAGGTAATTTACCGCAGTTGTAAGGTCCTTGAAAACATGAAAACACACCTTGAAAGTGCTATTTAAAGTTGTTATTATTTTTAGTATTTGTATAATTATACTAAGAGCCCTACCTACCTATCTCTTTTTGCATAGGATGGAGACATAATTGCACCAGAACTCACTCCCTTGAAGGCCAGCTGGTCAAACAACAATGAAGGTGAAGATGGTGAAGAATGCAGCTCAGTCTACAATAATGTCAATGGACGAGCCAAAACTCAGCTTTTCAAGTAGGAAGAACTGAGGGAAGGACCCTCATTATAAATGACAATTTGAGACAGTGTTTAATAAAAATATTTTTATATCTTTTTTACACCAAAAATAGAACTGCTTTATAAAAGAGGAAATAAATGTTTTCAAATTCAGGGCCTGTACTCAGGAGTTTTACATAAATAAACCCACCTTGCTGTAACGTTATTACAGCAGGATTTTATTTTGTGTGTGTCACAGTATAAGTTCATTTAATACTATGATCATGGATTTCAATGCAAAAACTAATATCAGGTCGTATCAAAAATTAAAATAAGTGCAAAGTCACCGTTACTGAGAGTTGCTTCTAACCCGAACTTTGTTTTGAGATTTGATCCTTTTTTTAGTTTTGTATTTATTTTTGCTCAAAGTTTTATTTGGGGTTTGGGTTATTGTGTATTTATTTTACAGGGAAGTAACCAAAAATGATTGTTAATCTGCCAACAGGGCGACATTTGTGGTGTAAAACTGTATTTTCATCAGACCTGCGTAAAAGCAGCTTGTATTGTCTGTCTGTATTGTGTAAAAAAGAAATCTATATTTCAAAGACTATAGCTGTTTGAAGATTGCTTTGTTGTACCTGCTTGTTTGAAAATACAGTTTATTCTCTCAATTTTGTCTCAATTGTGTCTTTGTAATTAATGCATTTCAACACTAGGGTGCGCCATACACTAGTTTCACAAATCAGCTTTGGGCCTGGACAAGGACAGTTCTCACTACAAGTCACTTAATATGTTAAGCTTATTGTGACAGTGTGGCTTGGTTCATTTAAAATGGCAGTTTTAAACTCACAAATCTGCAGATGTGTAATCCTTTAAAATCACTAATTTGTCATGAGGTGAATGCATGAATTTGTGATGTTGTCTTTAAGTATTTCAAACCAAAGCAACACCAGTTCAGGTCCCAGCATGGCTCCGTGTCTTAAACCCTTGACCACTTTCAGGTCCTCTCTCTTTATACTGATACTTTAAAAAAAATACTGCAGAAAATCTTTAACAACAGAAGGTAAAGATGTCAATGACAGTTGTGTGATTCAACTAGTCTGTAATATAGACAATGTAAGTAAACCTTTTATCTGTAACAGTGAATCAACTAACTATGGATAATGGTAAAGCATGAAAATGTGCTCTTTTGATGACCCTATGTGATTTTACAGGATGTATGCAAACACTGCCCTTATGAGCTGTGGGCACACACATCCGGTGGCAGCCATGGAATATCCAGCACACACTCACACTGTGCACCAGCAGGACCAAGGCCAACTGCCTGCTAGTATTTTTATAATCTTCATCCTCCCTGACCTGTTGCTCCCCTCCTGGCGCCAGTGGTCTCAGCCCCCCCCGCGATGCCTCAGCCTTACATACGTACACACATGCTGCTGTACACTCGGCAGTCCCTCCGTGGATAATTGAGACCAGCTGTTGCAAGGTGCCTCTTCCCCCGACCCTGCACCCCTCCTTCACCCCGCTGCCGCTGCACTTGCCTTTCTGGCTCGTAGCTATTCCAAAGCCCCCCTTCTCCTGTCCCTTCCTTTCTCCTGACTCACACTGCTGCCCCCCTCCCATGTGTTTGCCACTTCCCATCAGTTGTGCCGATTGACACTAAGCTTTTGTTATTTCCTTTGGATTGATCATGACTTTTTCCAAATCTATTTATGGTTGAGGTATTCAAGCGCTGTAAATTACAAACAGCTTTCAAATATTTAAATCTTCAACACACTAAAAAAAATCACTCTAAACTGCAGAATGAGAGCAAGTAATTTTCTGTTTCTGAAATGTAACTTTTGTCAGCAAGGTTTTTAATTCTCACTTATCTTTGCAGTGGATATATTTGTCATATTTACACAATTTAGTTACATACTATGAAGTGACCGTTGTAGTATTCCATGAGGCATCACTTGGCATGTGGTTATGTTTTTAAGAGTAAAACATTATCACCACATATATTTTTTATAACCCTTTAATGTTATCAGGTGTCCCATTTGCTTATAACAACTCTTATTTTCATATGTATCATCCAGGTATATACACCAGGCAGATTTATGTCTTGTTTATCTTTTTTGTTCTGTTGGACGTTCTTTTATCTGCCCCGTCTGTGTCCCTCCTCTGGATTAAGGTATATTTGGCAGTGGAGACAAAACCAATCCAGTGATGACTGTGAGCTATCCCAGTCACTGGGGGCTGGCTGGAATGTGTGGAGTTTAGGAGAGGAATGGGAGAGGTAATGGGGGGTGGAGGGTGGGGAAAGGCATGTCTGACTCTCTTTTCCAGCTGGTCCTGAGGGGTCAAACTGTGTGTGGATGTGTGCATGTCATGGCCTCTCATTAGGGGGTGAGACGCTGCGGCTCCAGACCCCCATGGTAGGATTGCTGGGTGAGTCTACACTGATCCTGCCACTTTGATGCCCCTGACCCCCACTTCTCCAACTAGGAGGTTAATGAGCACGGGTGAGCTGTGGAGGCAGGCTGTTGTAAGGTTGTATGTTAAGATTTGAGGCAGGGGCAACGGTGAGAGGCACAGACTGGTGATAATGCTTTTTGTGGTCAGATCAGATGACTGGGCTGTGTATGTTTGGGTTTGGAGAATATCATGTTAAAATAACAGGTAAAGCATTTTCTGTTATGCCAGTATATGATATGAACACAGTATGAAAAGCACAACATAACATTTTATGTTTAATTTATAAAAGTGCTAACATGCACATATTCTCAACGTTTGTAATTAGCATCAAACATCTCAAGACACCTACAGCTCACCGATTTACAGTCTTTTCTTGACTGACAATAGTAACCGTTCCTTTTTGATGTTTCCCCCAGATTTATTTATCTCTTTTCAAAGTCCTGCAAATTGACCCCAGTGCCCCTTTACATAGCTAAGCAGGCATTTAGCCATGAATGTGTTGTTTGGGTGGAGCAGTGCAAGCCCCTGCCCGCAGAGGAAAGGCATGGGAGTCCAAAACAGGTGCTCGTGCACTCTTTTTTTGCCCTTTTCTTTTCATCATTCACTGCCTTTCCCTCTTTCTTCTCTTCCCACACCTGTTAAAGTGTGAGGAGTCATGCTGTGGGAGGTTCAAACCGGGCGGCTTAACAAAAAGGATGAGCTATCTCAAGACGGTAGAGTTGGTAATTACTTAATAGTGCTTTATCTGCTTTGCCCCCTCCCCTCTCTCACTCCCTAGTTAGTTCCCACTTTCTCTTTGCTTAAGGTGTTACTTCTGGATTGATTGTCTCAAAACGGTATAGGGAATTTAAAGAGCAAGAACCATCTGTCAAGAAAACTAGCGAGTCTCTAATGACATCACACAGAAAACTTAAGTGGCAACACTGACACCCAGTAATTTGATTCCCATCTAAGTGACAACTCATGAGGTGACTGACTGGTGGTCTCTGTGCCCCCAGTGGAGCACCTTACAAGCCAGCATTAAGCCCCCCACCCCCTGTTTGTCCCGCCATGGGTCAGGATTTACCCAGCTGTTACAGATCTGTGTTTGGGACCACAAGTGTATGGAGAAAGTTTCTTGACAGCTTACAGATTTCGTGTAAACTTAATTGAAAGTGGAGTGATTAAAAATTGGAATTTTCTTTGGTCTAAATACACATAAATCCTAACTCCTTGTCTTATTTTATGTATATTTCATTGAAGGTATCAGAGCTAGGATTAAATTGAGAATCCTTCAGCGACGTTGCCCATTTATTTGGTAAAAGAGTAATGTCTCTCAAATGTATCTGACTCAATCTTATTGGGATTTTTACAGCAGCAGGATAGACTAATGTAGCGTTGAACAAATGCATGAGGTGAGAACTGAGCTGTATAAACAAAGACTGTTTTCTGTTTTCACTTCTCGCTGGTGCTCTAGGCTTTTGACCAGAAACAGAAGTTATAAAGCCTACATAAAATAAGTCATCTAAATTTAAAGTAAAAAGTGAAAGCATTTGGCAGCGTACATGAGTATTATTTAAGCATTTCCGTAGGCAATCCTTTGAAAATAAAAGATTTTTTCATACCACACTCATATTACTATTGATATGATATCAAATATTCTGCTGATGCTAGTATTTTATTTTCAACCTGATATCACAGAATTGGGCCATAAAACATTAAAATATCTAAATCAAGCTTTTTGGTGACAATCAAAAAAAAAAAAAAAAAAGACTGAAATGAATGTAGTAATTGTGGAACAAAGCACATCTGGAAATGTTTTACAGAGAGGCCCAGGGTTAAAATCTGTTTGTTTGTTTGTGTGGCACTGGGGGTAGTCATGTGGGAATCCTCTCAGCATTATCCACAGGGAGCTGTTTTCGTTAGGTTTCCAAAAACATGCTTTCAGGTAATGCCTTCAGTGTGTTGCAGTGTTTATATTTCAATTGTGGGACATCAAATGAAGCTTTTTTTTTACAGTTTATTCATTTTCATTCACCTATCTGCCCTGTCCTGTTGTATGTAATGTTATTTTGTCCATACTGTACTGTAGATGCCACGTCCCATCAAGTGCACGGCTGTGTTTGTATGTGGTGCTGTTTGGCACATGTGCGTGTATGCATGCCACCCTGATCTCCTCTCATCTGGCCGGACCCTCTAGCTGGTAATCTGAGCATAGAGATTAGAAAGAAAAACACCAGAGAAGAATGTCTTTGGTTGAGCCAGGGAGGAATTTACAATGGCCTTCAGGCTGCTCTGACCTCTCTCTCCCTCTTTTTCTCTTACTCTGTCTATCTCTCTTGTCCTTTACACAGACACGCAAAACACTAAAGGAACCTTTTTGTTGTTGTAACGTGGATGTAGTTGAACAGATCAGGCCGTTCCTCTAATCTTATCAGCGATGAAAATGTTTGACATCATGACAACCGTAAAGACATCAGTGAAGGAGGCAGGGAACCAAATATACTGAAAACCACAAGCAACATTTGTATTCACATAGTCCTACTTACTCAATATTAGAGATAAAATAAAAAAACATTTGCTCATATTCAATCAAAAAAATCACTCACTGATCAAATCACTGATTCAAGGAGATAACACGTTACAAACGCCACTAATATAAATTCAAATTACGACAAAAATTTGGGTTAAATGTGTGTTCCCTAATGTTCCCAAAACTATGTCCACCAAATGGGTCAGAAAATGTCTTTTCTTGTGATGTGCATCCTTAAAATTAAATCAAATTAATAACTCATACACAGGACATTAACTTGAGGTCCTAGGATGGCATCTTTTGATACTTTGCCATCTGTCGCCGCAGAGACGTAATGGGCAGATGCTGTGATGCAACCACATTTTAGGGAAGGAAGGGACCTGAAGGTGGCTTTAATCGAGTTCTCATTTCAGAGGGACAGCTGTGTGGATCCTCTAGTATGGATACCTAAGTCAAAGTGGCCCCCTCACTCCGTCACAGACCAGCAACCTGCCTTCCTCTGACACGACCTCACCAGTGAAGGGAGAGGGGTGGGGGTACCGGTCTGTGCACAGGCCAGGGGGACAGGTGTGCAGGACAGGAGGTGCCGAGTGGCCTGGGGGTGTGGTCAGCTGGTGACACACCTGTCCCTACTCGCACAAAAGGGTCTAATTACACACACACACATCAGCCTGGCCATGTGTTCTGACATGCAACGTTAGAGCAGCTATCCTCTCAGGCAATCTGTGAATCTGTTGGCCATGACAAACCAGGGCTGACTCTTGTTATGCCAAAGAAAACATGGCAAGCTGAATGAAAGAGGAGATGCAGGCTCTGTGCAGAGGATTTGGTTACCCTGAAAAAATGAGTGTGACCGAGAGAGGCTTTAGATGTGATATAGCTTCATTCGCCACAAAATGTCTTTGTTTGATTAGTTTATTCTTCACTTCTTCATAATCAATGGGAAACAGCTACTTTGATTAATGTAATGCACTTTCTCAAGGCATACAATTTTGCTTTACCTTCTATTGTGTTTGCATGCCTGCCATTTCAATAAGAGCTGCTAACCAAATAGAATAGCCCTCAATCAAAATTAAGCTCTCTTCCTGATTTGAAGACATAGGGTACCACAAAGTTTATACCCTTCAGTGGTTCTCTTTAAAGAGTGTAAATGGACACCAGTGTGTGTGGCACATGCACTGTTTCTGTAAAACCTTGGAGATGGGGGAGATGGGGGAGATAGGCGTCTGGCCCTGGGGTGTAGATTTCAGGCAGGTGCATTTGGCTGCCCTACGGCTCCTCAAGGGACAGGACAGGGCAGGAGGAGGAGAGGAGTAGGGCCAATCTGTGCTTTCTGCAGCCACACAAACATGAGCTCTCCAACTTAAAGGTAGCTCTCCCTTTACCCAACACCCCTCTATACTCTATATCCCTCATTGACAGGAATGTGTCAGGACAATGGAACTGTCCTGGTCCTCTGCGGCACCCCCTGGGAGCACACAGGTCCTGACAGGAGGACAGAAGTGCACCTTGCACCTCTTAGCACAACTTGCTGCACCTTGAGGGCAAATACCTGAGTACCTGCAGTAAATAAGAGCGAGAGAAGAAAATGACACGAGGTAAAAGCAGAGTGGGATGAATAAAAAAGGTGTAGGCTCACAGTGGGCAACACCAATTCTGTAAGACGTCCAAGAATACAGAAACTTTTTCCTTCTTCTCTGGTGTCGTGACTTGCTCTCCACTGCCAAGATTAGTGTTTCTAACAGTAGACCTGATATTCTCTTTTATGCACACATATTTTATACATGGCAAGGAAATTGTGTTTCACAATAAATGACATTATTTTATCTGCTGTTAAATGTGGTGTTCAACTGACCTGTTCCTTCCTTTTCAGAGTGTAGTAATCAGTTAAATGAGCTGTGCTAAACCACGGTCATATTACCACGCAAGTGCAGTCACTTCATTCTTCTCAAAACATGGGCGGAACAAGGTTTTCGAGTGATGCATCTGAGAAACAGAACAACTTTTACTTCACCACACAATTCATTAGTAGTGAAGCTTTATTGGATCAATAAATACAAGCAGCTGCTTTTTTATCTAATATTATATATGTATCAAATAATGGTACAGAAAAAAAAATCACAGGGGTTTCAAATGACAGTAGAAGTTGTAAATCCTACTGACAGTAGAACAGAAAAAAACAGAATAGAATAAAAGAAGTTAGAATAATAGAGAGAGGGCAAAGATGAAAAGAGACACACTCTTCACCGACTTTCTGGGACAAGAAAACTTAAAGAGAGTAAGTATTTGTGTTGTTGAATAAACTCTGCTGAAATTTCCCTTCTTCTTCTTTCCTCCATTATCACTGATTTCTACCTTCAACCTAACTCTGGAAAACATCAGGCAAAACTCTGTTATGTGTTTACTGCCTTGTCCTTTTACGGCTCATCCTTTACCCCCTGACCCTGTGGGATAGAGAGGCACCAGCCACATTTCTCTCTCTCACACACACATCACTGAAAGGGGACAGCAGGAGTGAGGAGGTGGGCAGGAAATGGTGTGTACCCCCTCCTAGAGTCTGTATCCTGTGCTTGAGTAAAACTAGTTTATTTGTTTAGATATTGGAGCTTGTGTAAAGTCTTGATATCAACTTTGAATTTTCACCCTTCACCCTTCATGAGTGCCTCTCCGTGCCCTCCTCTCAGCACACAATGTTGATTGTAACATGTGGCAGTCGTCAGTCCATTCTGGTGCCAACTGATTTGATAAACGACCCACAAACAGATACTGCTCATTCATCACAAAACATCATCCCCTCTGCCCTCCCCATGGTGTCTAATCACTTACCTTTATATCAGTGTCTTACCCTTTCACTGTCTCATTGTGTATTTCATTGTTTATGAACCTTTTCCAAAATAGCTTTTAGCTCCTTACATCTGTGGTAAACTTGTGCAATTTCAGTGTTTGTCAGAGCTTGTCATTTCTTAGTCACTTCTTTGTTAGATTCTTGGTCCCATAAGGAATGAAGCTGTGTTGTGGCAATTAAACAACAGGGGTTTTATGGGTTTTATGTCACAGTAATGTCAAATCTGAAGGGAGTAAACTGCAGAATTATAAGGCACAGTTTGTTCTTACATAAAATGAAATGAAACTGAATAAATTTCAAATACTCAATGCAATTCAGACACATAAAAATTCGACGTTGTTGTGAGAGTGCTGACTACCACTAACTCTTGCTTGAATCTCAAGTGAATCCCCACTATAAACACTACAATCGGATTGTCTGTCTGTTTTTCACTGCAGACCATAATCAATCTTCAGCAGCGAAAAAAAGGCACATGTTTTGGAGGCCTACAAAAATAAGCAAACATCTATGTGCCCACTAACAGCAGTGGCCGCACCCAGATGCTTTATATCTGCATCAGATTATACAAGACTGACAGACCACCTCCCAGGCTCCTGTAACTACATGCAGCATCCGCTTCATCACGAGACATCCCAGCTCCAAATAATTCAGGGTCTGTATAACACTAACTAACCCTAACTTCCTGTCACTGTGAAATCAAATTATTGCTTCGGTTCAAGGGTAAAACTAGATGGACAGCAGACAGGGTACCTCTGTCTGTCGCTCTCTGTTAGATGGCAGTATTGTATGACTGTCACTAATGGCTCAGGAATGTCACATTAGTCAGGGGCCACATGCGTGACGCTGCGAACATTAAAACACTTTGAGGAGACCAATGTGATATCACACACTGCAAAAGACAAGGTGACAGGACCAGTGATCTCATTGCCCTGAAGCAACAGAGTGATAGATTGGCCTCCCACACACTGCCAACCAGAATGTCCCCTTTAGGTAGATGTCAGACTTAAATTTCAAAACGGCCAAAGCCAAAATGACAGTGACATGTCTCTGTTTATTTGTGGCCAAGAAAAATATATAAAAAACAGAACAGAAAGATAAATCAATAAAATAAACAAGAGAATGAAACTTACTTTCTACCCTTAATAAATTCACCAGTGTTGCTGTGCTGTGTGAGAAGTGCTCACTGGATCTGCCGCTGCAGTTTACGCCCGGTGGCCATGTGACTCACCTGCGTAGGTGTGCACTAAATGACTCTGACCTCTCATTTAAAATTTGATCAAATGAAAAATCCCCTCTTCGTCTAAGTAAAGCCCTTTTCAACAGCATAGATGAATACTGTGGCTGTGAGTATGTCCCAGCTTGCACAGCCATTTACACTGAATGAGATAAGCCTTGCAACGCGTTTTGAGTCACTCCTCAACCCCCCCCAAAAACCCCACACCCCCAAACATGCATCCACCTCTCAGCACTTGGAGCTCTTGGAGGAAATGCACTGTTACCTCAAGACATGCTGGCGTCTGTGTGTGGGTCAGGAGGGCAGCAGAGATTGTGGACATATTGTTGCCATATGTGTATCAGCTGAGAACATAAGCACCGACTTCTAACAAGTTTCTCTGAGGTAAAAGGCCACCACAAATTCATGTCAAGGCAAAGCATGTGTCTTTAGTGTGGGCAATAATGATCCAGTGCATATGACCCGTTTATCTGTGTTTTAATGAATCTGTGTGCAAACTGTTGGGTATCCTACTGACATTGTGTTTATTTTTCAGTAGCAAATTTGAAGTAGTTTTCATGAGTATTGTGTTTTTGGCCTGATATCTGACTTGGAAAATCAGCAAGAATTAAGTAGTTTTCAATATATGGCCCACTATGCCCAAATACATTTGAAATCACACACAACTACATGTTATAAATCAGATAAAACTATTTAGCAATTTTTTTTCTTTACGTGAGCACACCAATAAGTACTAGTACATGTCTATTTTTAGTATGTCCATCCCTTATATCAGACATTATGTTGCAGTCCTTTGGCCCACCTGCAGTAAATGCACATATGTTCTCTGTGTGCAGTTGGGCAGGTGTGTGCAGGTGCTCCTCTTATCACTCAACATCACACAAACCTGCCCCACTCGCATGAACCAATATAACAACATACAGTCCTCTCGTCCTATTCAGAAACTGTCATGTCTGTCCTGAAGAACTCATTAAATAATTTACAAAAGCTGCTGAAAGGTTGATTAAGATTGAATACAAGGAACATTGTATTGTCTTTTTGTCTTTTATTTACATAAGGATGAAAAATACAGTCATAGGCACAATTCAGCAACATTTCTTTCAATAATAAAATAGTGCCTGGATACAAGTTAAAAATATTTGTAAAAAAAAATGTGTAAATGCACTATATTGTGAAGGCACACAACTTTTTGGTCAAGTTCGGTGATCCATGAACAGACTGTGGGTGTGGAGACCTGCATCGTGTAAAGGATGAGCCTGTCGCCGAGGTCACAGCTAACACGTCTCTCAGCACCCTGCCTCCACAGTCCACAATACACAAGCAGCTGTCTCAACACACAGTTGCTCATATACACTTGCCATGTATGTATCACATGGCGAGGAATGACACCCACCCGTACACACAACACACCCAAGCAGCTGCAACATGGCCAGGGTCCCGGACCTGCCGGCACCAATGGAGTTTCCTAGGAATTAACTGCATGTCTAGCTGCCCTCAAATCAACCACAGATACACACGTGTGAGACCCAGAAATGGTCGGTAACTTTTAGTCCCAAAAAGGCACTTAAAGAACAACAATCTGTGACATGGCTTAGAAATAACCTGGCAGGCATCCAGGAATACAGGCTATAAAAATGGGCCGAACAAGTGAGTAGTTTCACCTGGCCACTGAGGGCAGTCCAGGGAATGTAAAGTCATTTCATTGTGCAGAACAGCATCCAGATGCATTATGTTTGTGCAACAGGGACATTCGGCTGAAGGTCCGAGAGCAGGAACCACACTGGTATTTCTTCACTTCAGAATGGGTTTGCAGATGTGCGCGCAGATTTGAGCGATCAGCAAAGGCCCTGTTACAGTGTTGACAAGCAAATGGACGCTCACCTGAAAGAAAACAAAGAAACAATTAGATTAAAGAAATGGCCACTGGGCAAAATGTATGTGCTCTTGCCTTTGTATTACAAATTTTCCAGACCAGGACTTCAATGAATAAGAACGTTTACATGCATGTCAGACTGAGATAAGATTAGGCTATGCTCGGCAATAACATTTGCTTAGGCCACAACAGCCATCATTGAATGTCAATAAGGACAAGGTGCATCAAGCTGTTACAAAATTAACATAAAGGTGAAAAAATGTCTTACCTGTGTGTGTGCGGATATGTCCTCGGAGCAGCCACGGTCTGGAGAAGGCCTTTCCACAAGTGGGACATACACAGGGCAGAGTGTGTGAGCGAATGTGCATCTTCAGAGCCCCGAGGCTGGTGTACTCTTTAGGACAGTGTTTGCAGTGGAAAGTGGGACGTGTTGAGACCTCGGTGGACAGAGAGGGAGTATGTGGCAGCGGACTACACTGGGACTGGTGCTGGGACATCTGATGGTGGGAAAGTGCAGAGAGGCTGTTGTAGCTCTTACTGCAGTACACGCAGTGGTACATGGGCTGGATGGCATCAGGACTTGGGGGGTCTGAAGTACGGCCGCCATCATCCTCTTCATCACCGCTGCTACTGGACGGAGAGCTGCTGAGGTCCAAAGGGCCCAGTGGAGGCAGGGGCAGAGCAGGAGACGCAGGGGTGACAGGAGAAAGTGGTGCAGGAAGACTGTCCATGCTGCTGCAAAAGGGACTAGATGGATAGCAGGTCAGGGCACAGCTGTTTTCCCGGGTCGGAAGTTCAGCCCGAGGAAGGCTTTCTGGAATAAAAGCTAGACACACAGAAGAGGAACGGTCAGGTAATTATTTTAAACACAACAAGACAGAAATCTAAATGCAATACCACAGCAGCACAGCCTACACATCTCTTCTGAACTGTAGTATTGATATTCTGGTGCAAACCTCATGACTGACTGATACTGTGAGTAGCCTATGTATGGAGTTATTTCACAACACTCACCGGCTTGACTTTCCAAGTGACTCTCCCTGTAGTATGGCTTCTTGTTGGAAAAGTATTTCTTGACAAGAAATGAGCGAGGCATCTTGAAATTCTCTGGTGAATAAAAAGTCTGTAAAGGTGTATGTCCTTACAGCGGAGTGCGTCTGGTTTTGAAGCAGACTTCCGTTCGGCGATGGGCAGTCAGAGCAAGTGTGCTGATTCAGTGTGCCTTGTTTGTGCAGCTCGCCCCTGATATATCTGCCAGCAGCGGGGTGAGCTGCAAATCCCCGCCTCCAGACACACCCCTGTGACCCAGCGTCACCATCCCTTTTCTCCACAGGTGCCCACTGTGCCAAAAGCTTGCAGTAAAGTGCAAATCTAATGAGTGTTTCACGCCTCTAATGGTCGGCTTCTCGCTAAAGGCCACAGTAATGTCATTAGCCAAGATGAATGTCCGTTTCTAAGTCTAATTCAGAGTTATAGTCTAATGTAGTCTGGGCTGCTTATTAAGTAAACAAAAAGTAGTCTACATCGCCCTAGAATAAAAGTTCACTTACATACTGGTAAAGTGTCCTCTGACAGTATTAGGATAGATTTTTCACAAGGCAAAAATATAATATTAACAATTTATTCTACATTATTGTTCACTGTGCCATTGTAGGTCGGCTTAATTCATAGTTTTTATGAACGACGTAGAAAAAAAAAATCAGTCCAGCATTAACAAATGAAAAGATGCATTAGTGGGCTTCGCTTTTGGAAGCAGCAGCCAGTTCTCGTCCAAAGCTCACGGAGCGACAGACTAACCACTGCGCTCATCGGCCAGAAAGAGATAAAAGAAGACTGTTTAGCCGCTGTGGTCCCAGCAAGAAGCCACGTACCGACCACTGACTGCATCAGGAACAATGTGGTGACTGGGAATATGGGCTTTGCTGAGTGTGCCTTCAGGTGCTGTTAAACTGCGCCCCAGGATCCCACGCAGAGACGGAAACTACGTTAATGCCTTAATTAGCCACAGTTATAAATTAACCTTTAGCTACAGTGACCAGGGAAGCTAACTAATTAACAAACCATCTGAGTGTAATTAAATCATCTCTTCTGTTCCAAATTGCTCTTTAAATGGAACTGGTTTAAGGGAGAGGCCTAAATTCAATAGAAAAGAGTTTTATTTGACATATTTTATATATTTTCAATAAGCAGTTGAAAGCAAAGCTTAATGAATTATCATGAATATCAACCGGAACAAATGACCCCCAAATATCATTCAAATGTTTTTCATTGGTTGTGTTCGGCGTTATATCTTTAAGATCATTTCTATGTCAAATTTACCTGTCGACCCATGCAATTTTGTGGCTCTGTGGCTTTAAGTTAATTTAATTCATTGACTAGTTTCTCTGTGGTTTTACATGCTTGGAGGCTCGCGGTTTGCTTGTTGTAATGTGAAATTAGGTGGATGTCGTCACACGGGAATGTCCTCATGTTAAAATGTACTGTTTAGCATCGCAAAGAGATTCAGAATTAAAAAGCTGCTCAGAGGATGATGGGTGGTGGGGGTATGCACCTGTTTAAAAGGCGCCATTGTCATGGCATGCCCAAAAGTTCACACATCGTTAGGACGCTTGTTGACGCCGACGCCACGTAGACTGGGGGTCAGGAGGCCAGGACTGCAGTAAAAACATGAAGCAAATAGCAAGGACACACGTGAAAGTAACCTGAGTTGTAAGTCTGCGCGCAGGCATGTTATTGAAGATGGAAGTGTGTCCATAAGGCGCTGAGAGCGTATGTCATTTAGAAAAAATGCCTATGTGTAGTAGCCAATAATGTAGCTACTGCCTTGTTTGTCTCACTCAAACAGCAGTCCAAATATGACAAAACAAGTCATTTACCTGAACTGGCAGCGCAAAGACAGGCTGTTAGGGAAAACAGCTGATTACACATGGTTGGATTTGCTCTTCCAGAAGGAGCAGTGTGTCTCCTTGGTCCTTGGCTGTAGATAATTTGTGTTACAGAGGCTTGAAGTGACCCCATGACTTTTAGTGGATGCCAAGACATGGCAGGTTTTTAGTCCAGAACAGATGTTTTGTTTTGTTTTTGTTTTTTTGGCCCAGTGGATAAACTATCACTGTTCACACTAAAATCCATAAGCCAGTTCGGGTCAATAATTACTTCTGTTTTTACAACATATATGTAGCATATAGAAGTAATCAGTTTTGTCCTTTAAAAAACAAAATTTAAGTCTACAGGCACACTACTGCCACTGGCACCAAGCTTTGAATAATCAGGTGCATTCAGCTCATTCAAACAGGTAATGGCCACTCAAGCACATTTACATTTGATGTTTATGCAGGTTGTTCTCCTCATTTCCATTGAAGCACAACAACAGCAAAGATTAATCCATCATCTTTCTTGTACAGAGTCCTCTTTGTGAAAAGGTCACAGTTAATCAAATGCTTGCAGTCAGTGGGTAGATGAAACCAACATATAAACATCGAATCTGAAGTAAAATTTTCTGTCATCAATTATCAGTGTTGAATATTTGCCATCAATCCACTCTCTCTTTCCAAGCTTTGACCAGTGGTCCATAATCAACATGTGTGTCCTCCACCTGTCACAGTGTCCCTGTCTCATATGGGAATGGGGACATCAGTATGTGCCATGTTATTATTTGTGAATTCACTTAAGTGTGAGTGAGAGCCAGAGTTGCCCTACAGTTCAGACGTCCATAAGCCCAGCAGGAGTGAGATAAGACTATCCCAGAGGAATGCAGTATGGACACACACTCCCACACATATGGCATGGTGCACCATACCTTATTTACATTAGCCTAAACACTTGCATTCTTAAGGAGGAAAAAGTTACATTATATTGTGCTTTTTCAATAGAAAACTTTATTCCTTATTTAAAATGAAACATTGATCATTGTAGGGTATAAGATTTTTTTCACAGATTCATAAAAGGTGATCTGCAGTTTGTTCACTTCACCATTGTACAAAACATGACTCATTGTAGGATATAAAAGGGTAGATAGATAACTTTATTGTTTTATTCTAACATTTCTATATACAGATTTTTATTTTTAGTGCATAAAACGCCTGGAAAAGGCCTTGATGTAATCTTTATTTTGGTACATTCAAATTGTTATAGTGAAATTAAGATTTCTAAACACCAACACTGCAGTAATGTAAGTGGCAAATATCATATGTGAGTTAATATCGTATTCTCCGTTTGGTGAGAAGACACAGTGGTAGGTTACCTGAAAGCAACAGAAAAAAAACAACCCTTCTTGTTACACGAAAGCGAAAAACATCTAAAATGGCGCCACCTTGTGTACACACAAAGAACTGCTGTGCCATGAGAGCGTTTCTAAACAATTCCCCGTTTGATCACTAGAGGTCAGCTAAGGACCAAAAATGTAATGGAGGCGGGTCACCTTCACCTTGTCGATTGTTTGATTTATATAGGCCTATGATTAATGATATCATACTTATAAGCAGTGTGCTAGTGAAAATGATAAGGAGTTATTGTCTAAAATGGCAAACATTAATAACATGTGCCTGGACAATATTATGCACACTTTATGGCACTGCATAAATAAATAAAATAAGAAAGTACAGTGTTAATCAACACTTAGCCTATCTATGAAAAGTTACTAGTTAATCTTTACAACGTCCACGTTTTGGTGACTGCTAAAGGGAATATTTTAGGTCAAGGTGTACAGAGTATGTAACATGTAGGTTAGGCCACTACAACCATCTGAATGGTTCATGTCAGGGCTTGACCTTCAGAGTGGTCCAGTTTCAGAGCAGATACTGTGTCCTGCTGAACACCTCTGTCTTTGCTAAAAGCAGCAGATATTTGTCTGTCAGCAGTTTTTCACCAGGTGAAGGAAAGTGTTTTTGACCCATATTCAAACCAAACACAATTGCCTGGCTTTTCATCAGACACAGCTCTCATGTCACAACCAATGACTTCATGGTTTATTACCATAAAACTTAAAATGAGGGAAAAGAACCAGTGGAGATGCCGGGGATTGAACCCGGGGCCTCATACATGCAAAGCATGCGCTCTACCACTGAGCTACATCCCCTACGTACACAGGGTGGCAACGCTCTATTTTACGCTTACAAAGATCGTCACGTTACGTAATAGATATTTTTGACAGTCGCTAACATATTTCACCCTTAAAACCCAATGCAGCTTAAATCAGAATTAGCTTGTATTTCTCACTTATTGCTTGTAATTAGTTAAAGTCGAGTGGCTTTGTAAAACTAGCTTTTCTAACACTTAATTCAACTTACGTAAATTTTCTGCCTTCGATCTATTCAATGTTTTGAGGTAATGCCATGCGCTGACTTCAGTACCCTGGTCAGCTCCGTATTTATCACGTTTTTCCAATTCTGTTAATTTAATTTATGTTTATTCTATTTGTAACGTGAACAGTTAACAACAAGTTACAGCCTTTTATCAATAAAAATGTTACCATGGACATTTCTTTTATATTTATATTGCTGTTTTTTAAATAGCCTGCGAAATAACACCACGGTGACGTTAATTTGTCGTTGGACGTTGGATATTCGGCTCCGCACTTCCACCGTGATGTTCCCTTGTCTGTGTCCGACTATTGTGTCATGGTTGCGGGGAACTCACGCAGGAAGCTCCGCTCTTAGTTCGGAGCATTCACACTTAGGGACCATCAATAAATGACTTTAACGTGGAATGGCGTTTGTAAAAAAATAAAAAAAATCTAACAGCTTCAATAAAAACAAATCTAGCAACTCCAAACCACTTTAAATAAATAGAACTAGCCGAGTAGTAGCACACATATGTTTTTCAGTTTATCTTATCAAGTTTATCTATCATTGGATTTTAATATGATTTCTTTTATATCAAAAATCGCTAAATATGGTCATGTGACCCAGTCACGTCAAACCACTTTATATTCATAGTACTAGCCTGGATGTACCATGCACACCTCTTTTTTCCACTTTAATCTTTTATTGGATTTTATATGAATTTTTTATATCAAAATTCAAGCATTTTTTTCCAATAGCTTCCAGGTAATGTGACTTAATCACTTCATATTCATAGTACTAGACTAGTACATACATGTTTTCCTTCCAGTTTGTTTGATTTCCTTTTCTTTGTTTGCAGACTGAGGCTTATTCTCTGCAGGGTCAACGGTGTTGGCGAAGCTGGTTCCTTTAGATCGAGGCTGTAACTTTGGTTTGTTGGTTCCTTTATTTGTTATAGTAGGAGAGTCTTGTATATTACCAAAAACAGGATCAGTTATTATTTTCACCTTCCTTCTATGAAGTCTGTGATGTCACTGAATTTGTCTCTCCAGTGTTGTTCTTGTAGCTCGTCCAGATCATGAAGATACTGCACATCTTCCATGGAGTACAGCAGCTTCTAAGGAAGAGGCTAATGGTACACCGTGAGTAAAGAATTCAATCCAACGTCTCCTGCAAAACAAAATGTGATAAACAATAATGAAAACCACTTAAACAAACTTAAGTGGTTTTCATTATTGTTTATCACATTTTGTTTTGCAGGAGACGTTGGATTGAATTCTTTTGCATTGATAGTATAGCAGTTAGGAATTTCCTTTTTCCAAATATGAATTCATTCAGTCACAGGCCTCGATGTGTCTTTCTTCACAAAGGGTTTTTGAACCGCTCTTTGTCTGGCCAGTCACCTAGGACCTGTTTGCCTTGGGAGACCCTGCCAGGGGCATATAGCCCCCGACAACATAGCTCCTAGGATCATTCGGGCACTCAAACCAAAATAAGGTGGCGGTTCAAGGAGGGGATCTTCAGCATTGCAATGCCATCCGGGTTCCTTATCCACAATCCTTATCGTTAGCGGCAATCCTTATCCACATCGTTGCTCTTCTCGTTATGGTTTTAGTTCAGAGTGGGGAGACCCAGCTCCTTGGTTCAGTTATTCCATCCATCGTTACCCTTTCACACTTTGGACCTTTTACCCTTTTACCATAAAAAATACTATACTCAGCACATGTGCATAACCCACCACTTGCCTGTATTATCCTGTGTTGGCTCCCAGTCCAGCCGGGAAGAGGCATCCCAAGAATTCCAGGTGATAAATGCATCTGCTGTAAGTTTTTGTATTTGTTAAAAAAGACATTGTTCAATGATTGTTTATATTAAACACTACATTTGTTGTTCAGTGGCAACAATTGTTTGTTTTTTGTTCCTAACCAAAAGCCCTATAATAGTACTATTGATTTTTACGAGATTAGTATTCTTAAAGGCAATAGGAATTTTCTGTAACCATTACTTAACATTTTCAAAGAAAAAACTTGAGAACGAGAACTTCCAACTTCAACTGATGTTGAATATCTTTGAATCTTTGTTCCTACCTCTGAAGGTGACTAGGTCACATGACCTGGAAACTATTTAAAAAATCTTTGATTCTTTTACATAAATTCATATAAAATCCAATAACGGATCAAAGTGAAACAAAAGAGGTGTACATGGTATTAGTAGGCTAGTACTATGAATATAAAGTGGTTTGAAGTGACTAGGTCACATTACTTGCAAGCTATTGAGGGAAAAAAAATGATACCACAATTCATATAAAAACCAATAAAAGATCAAAGTTGAAAAAAAAAGTGTTACTACTAGGCTAGTACTATGAATACAAAGTGGTTTGAAGTGATCAGGTCACATGACCTGGAACCTGTTGGAAAAAAATTGATTTTAGATATAAAAGAAATCATATAAAAATTCAATGAAAGATAAACATATATGTGCCTGGTTCAACTCGGCTAGTAAAAGAAATCATATAAAAAATCAATGAAAGATAAACATATGTGTGCCTGGTTCTACTCGGCTAGTTCTATGTATTTAAAGTGGTTTGGAGCAACTAGAATTGTTTTTCTTGAAGCTATTGATTTTTTATTTTTTTTATTTTTTTTTTATTACAAACGTCCTTCCACGTTAAAGTCATTTATTGACGGTCCCTAAGTGTAACTGCTCCGTATTAAGAGCGGAGCTTCCTGCGTGAGTTCCCCGCAACCATGACACAGTAGTCGGACAGAGACAAGGGAACCTCTTAGTGAAAGTGCGGAGCCGAATATCCAACGTCCAAAGTCTAACTTTACTGCGGTGTTCGTCGCTGTGTTTTTTCCTAATCCTGACTTCGTGCTATTTTTACTGCAGCGCTTGTTTTGGTTTTGAGTCTTAACACAGTTCACGCAATGGGAAATTAAAATACGGCATTACAAACATTTTAAAATGTAAGGAGCTTTATAATTACTTAATGAATTAGTACGTCATTCTCCTCATCATTGGGGGACTAAAATAGCTCCCTTACTGTGTTTCATAATATCCTCCAGGGGAGTGGGAATGAGAGGCAGTCATCTCCCTCATGAGAGCACAGCCAGTCCTCTCTCATGCTATTTGCACACACTTGCCAAGGACACTACTTTCAGGCCCTGTTGCTTTGGCCTTGTAGGGACAGACCAATGTGATGCATGCATGGCATTTGGGCTGAAGTAGGACATAGGATAGAAGAAAAAAAGGGAAGAAAAAAAGTTCTAACTAAGAAAGTAACTCCATGGTATTAGTGACAAGAACCCTATGTTGTTTAGGTTTGTGGTGTGTAAGCAGACTGGTCAAATTTATCCCGTTTGGTGAGAGGTTATCTAGGGACTGTATTGTGCAGTTAGACAAGATAAGATATTTGTTTTTACAATTACCCCATATCACCACAACAGTTGCCTCAAAGAGCTCTCCAAACAATACAAAACAACACCCCCTGTCCTTAGACCCTCTAGGAACGTGAGGAGAAACATAGGGGGGGAAAAGCAGAAACCTCAGGGAAAACCTCAGAAGTAGAGATGAAGAGAAGAGATTCTAGGACGGATAAACTGTGCAATAGGTGCAGTCAAGACAGTGTTCTATAAAGTTTCTGGCAGAGTCCATAGAGGTCAGAGTTCAAGAGATAGAAGAGTGGTGTAATAGTCCAAATAAGGGGCTTGGGACGGTGAGGCAGGAGTCTGTTCTGTAGTAAAGGAGCTCAACAGGAAAAAGACAACGTGCTTAGACAAGCTGTTTGCCAAAAAAAAATGCTAAAATAGGTACTTAAGTTATGGATCTGATGCTACTTGTTTGTACCAGCCGATATAAAAGGAGTGATAAAATACAAACCTGTTGGCACTGTACTGGTAATACAGGGGGCAGGTCTGACACACTCCTCTATCATGCAAGTCTGCTGTCTTATCACGAACGGGCAGCCACTTATGCAAGGGAAAAGAGGCCGGAAAGAGATGAGCAAGAGGCACCAGTGAACGTGGCTGCAGAGCTGAGACTTTAATCATAACATACTCTATACATCCTTGCAGTGTTTTTTGCATTACCCTTATGACAGACAGACAGATGGGTCAGGTTTTTGGTTACATAACTCACACCAAAAACACCAAAAAGCCTATTAAACTCGGTTCTTGTTTCAATCATCAACATCTAACAAGCTTGAACTCAGAGTCAGCCACTCCACTGCCACACCTCGGCCTTTAACCACAAACAAAACAGCCATGTTTACAACGCAGTGTGCTGTAGGTTTGAAGCGCTCTATATTTTTTCACATGCCATAGTAAATTGTCTCAGCCAGGACACAGCCAGCAAGGTCAGGCATGCTGTTAAACAAGAGCTGTATGTCACATTCGTGAACATGAACACGCACAGGGAGAGTAAGGGGGGACATTACTATGACCTTTTACCTATTTCTCTAACAGCTTGGGAATCTGTGAGAATCCTGTGAAATAAAGCAACTTCTCAGTCTAAGAGAGGGAAAAAAATAAGCAAACTGTGAAATTAAAGTTCGCTATTAATATGTCAAGTTGTAACTATGTACTAGTGTACATAACATAATGAGGTGGTGTCTTTAGTGAACACAGAAAAACTGTGCATCAGGGACACGACACAGAGAATTCCCTTAGGCTTGTGACTTTTTAGTTTGATAACACAACACAATAACACAACTTCAAATTCACAAACTGTTCTTGCAAAATGTTTGTGTTCACTGTGTTACCAGGGGTTGGATATCATCGTTTCTGCAAGGTGAATGTGTTCACATATGTGTGTGTCTGTCAGTAAGTTGCCTAGCACCTGGTAACTGTATAGGCTGAAACCATATCATCCTCCTGTCTTTAGAAAGCTTGAACTTTGCAGTACTTTTGTTATAATCTAGTAAATGTGTGGTACCGTAATAGCACATCAAAGTCTAGCAGATTAAACAAAATGTCATAAGTTGTGACCTGTTTGAATATAAGTCATTCTCAGCCACTTGAACTCCCTGAACTGCAACCACATATTATGACAGGCGCAATGCATTCCTGAAATTTTCTGTGTATTCTCAATAGCCGTTTTCTTTTTTTTGTTTTTTTTTGGAAGGCCTGTGCCCTTTGCCCTATTATCAAAGGCTGTGCACTATTCTAAAGTTGACTAGGGATCAAATGAGTGCTAACTAACCTTTGTCTCCTCTAGACTTGATTCAAATCAGACCCCACTGGACACTTATGATGACACTCAAAGTGGCATGTCAATTTTGTCAAACTCAAATGACTGAAGGACTACACATTTAAATGAGAACCCTATCAAACCCAAATACGTTTAGAGTCTGATTGCTTGCTACTAAATCAGTTGCTTTTTTGCTACTTTTTTGTTCTATGCATCATTGTTTTAGCATAACTGTGTTTCTTTTTATGGTTTTTAGTTCAGTTTTAGTATCTCCACAAACACAAATTTTACATTGTAGTATTTACAGTGGCATACTGTAAAAAAAGTGAATATGTACTAGACAGCTACACAGGCCAACATATCAACAGCCATAATGTATTGGCTGATTAAAAAAATAAAAATAAAGAAAAAAAAACCAAATGGCTGGGTTAACCCATGTGTCTTGAGTTGCATGTGCAAAAGTGAAACTCTTATTGGACTAGATCTACATCAGATATACAATAGACACTTGATATACTTCTATTAAAACGTGTCAAAAAGTGACATATAGTAAGACTACATATATTGGCTATAATTTAACTATGCAGTAGGCCTACTACTTCACCAGTTCTTTAAGACAAATTGCTGCAGGCATTTCCATAGCTTATGGACTCCAGAGTGTAAAAGTGATTTCCATAGCTCTATACCTGATTGGTTACTTAAATGCTGCATTCAGCCATAAGCCCTTCTGATTGGCTAATAAATGCTGAGAGGCATTCTACCAATTTAACCGGGAAGAAAAGGGGTATCAAAGGTAAAGACATTAATTTGGCATTAATTTTACATTTTCTTTAGTAAGAGAGATCAGTCCATTTTTAGTCAGTTTGAATATTAAGACTTTATATTAATGTATTTGCATATTATAATACCAAAAGAAAAAGAAAATAAAAAATATGCTAATCTACATTTATGTATAATATTAGGCCTAAGAGTGTGATTATTCATTGTCATATTGTTAGATTAAAACTAATATTCTACAATGATAATAGTATTATGTAAACAGACCTACTGAGACAATATTTGTTTTGTCCTTATTTTCTCCTTTGGGGGAATAGTTTATATTATATACGCTATTATTATATATTACTATTATAATAGTAGTTTAATAGAATTGTGTAATTTAAACTTGGTTGCTATACGTCGATGTCTGACAGATCCAGGATCAGTTAACCATCTGTCCAGCTGACTGTTACAGCTTTGCAGTGACGAGAAGTGGGAGCCGATCAGGGATCAGTGTTTGGGTGAAGTCAGGGCCTCCATCTGTGTGTGTTGACAGCGCCAGTCGCCCAGCCCCCACTCTGTTGCCTAGAGTCAGAGCTTGTAGCTTGTGTAATATTGTGATTGGCTGGTTTATTCGAGGTAGGCGGAGAAAGGCGTGGCCAGAAGGACTGTGATCTCACAATCAGCTGTTTTGTGCGCTCTACATACTGATCCGAGGATCAGCTGGAGGCAGCAATAAACAGAAATCTGCAGCCAAAATAGAGGAAAAGAAGAAAAAGCTGCCGATGTTATGATCTAAAAAGAGTGTAAAATATTTACACGAAGCCCTTCTTCTAAGAAGAAAGCCTTTTATTTTTGTAATATAGTGTTTTCACTACCTCACTTAAAGGCTACCTAAAGCTATGCTTTAAGAGGTGTTGTAGTTTATGTTTTGTGTCACGTCGTTTACAACTTGAAAAATATTGCAAAGGCAGGTAAGATCCTCTTACTTTTGTTCCATTTTATACTTTTGTGGTTCAAAGTATGGGCATTGACAGGGATCAAAATGCACCTGTCTCTGCTAGGGTCTGTTGCTTAACATTTTCATAAGATTACCAGAAGGAAACGATGTTTATCATTTTATGTATGTCTCGTTTATGTCTGATACTCTATTTGATTCCTGTGTGTTATAATTGGAAACGACCTAGTATTTGTTGAGACACATCTCTAAACCATTTGAAGGTAACTAAAAACGCTTGACGTCTTTTCGACGTCCTGTTATGTGACAAATGCTAAAGACACTGTATACGCGTATCCCTTTCCTACAGGAGCCGTTGTTGTTTAAATTGCACCAAATGCTGATGTGGAGTCAAGTCGATGGCGGATGTTGATCTTGTTTTTTTCTCTCTGAGGTAGACAGCAGCCTAAAAAATACAGTTCTGACCTATGAAGCCCATCCGACTGAGGGAAAACGTCTCGTATTTTGATCAAATTCGTCGAAATATAGTATATATAGTATTGTGTCTTTTTCGTCGATGTATGTGTTCAGTTCTGCTGAGCTAAGTGTCATTGCTTTGACCCTTCAGCTGTAGAGCTTACACGGATAATTCACGTCTAACCTGGATACCCTGCACAAAGTCCTGGTCTCTTTACAGTCGACGATCTAGGACTGCGGTCGATGTTTCATGCTCCGCATAATCCTCTCATATTTCCTAGATTTGAAATGTAAACAGTGCTGCAGCGACCAAAGGCTTTTCATCTTCGCCTTATTTAATTTTGTAAAAACGGTACCAAAAATAATAGCCGCTAAACGTCATTGTTGTTCGACAGAGAGTTGCATCTTAAACCCTGTAATCTATGTAGGCCTCTTTCACTGCCAAATTGCCGTTCATTTTTGCTAATTCCTATCGAGACATTTTTTTCTCTTTGGTCCAAGAAGGATCACTCTCTGTCAGCGTCAGTGACGGGCGCACTACGTCACTAGCGTCTTGTTTTTATTTCGTGAAGTCCCGCCCATTGCGCGCCGCCCTTCCTGCTTTTTTTTTAAAAGGCCAGTGTCTAAGGAAAATCTCGGATTAAAGAAACTTTTGAAGGCTTTCACATTTTGTCTAATCACAATGCAATAATATATCATAATAGTAATATAGAATCTCTTAGATATCCTTTTTTATTAAGTTCAGTTACAATAATCTTGCCAGTAGTCTTAAAACTATCTCCTCATTTTCTTATTGCCTGCAAGGTTGAAAATGTCAGGTAAATACTATGAAACTACGCACCATTGCTCTAAATATACCTGTACTACTTTAAATAGACAAACACTAGGATGAAGACTTTTGTAAACAAATGCTCTAACATTTGGTTGTGTGTCAAAAAATTGCCATTGTGAATACCAAGTAAACTCTAAATTTGCTCCTAACTAGTACCAAAATCATTTGTAGCTCTGTTGGTTACAAGCCATGTCAGGAATTGTCATTTGTGTCTGAATAGCTGTTGGTGTCTATATTTATACCAGGCAGACACAGAGCAAACTGATAAAAGTGTTTTCCTTCCCAGGCAATGGCCTGGAGGTTTTAACCTTTTTTTATTTAGCTTCTTTCTTGTAGTTACACACCCATTGAAAGTCTTTCTGAGCTCAGAAGTTTTCAATGTTTGGTTGCATTTAGAAAGTGGCCCCTTCTTGTGTTTGTTGTCCCTCAGGTGATTGCCCAAATAAGGATATAAAGTGTCACCTTTCCAATAAGCACCCATGCATAATGTATCCATTGAACTGTGGTAATCCATCTGTCACAAATACATCATGTATGCCTTTTTATTAGCTTGTAGTTTTTTTTTTGTTTTTTTTTTAATACTTTTGATTAAGTATACTATGTCAGTATTGATAGCAGTTCACACTCTCAAAGTCACAGCCTGTGACCCTTTCAGTTATTGCCTTTTCTGTGCTCTATGCAACATTACATCATTATTTAGGTCAGGCACTTGCCTCTTTTGTCTCTGTATTTATATTTTAACATTGTACAGACTCATTTACACCTTGCCTGGGACAAGCTTTCTTTGTATCACCTCCTCCGCTTCTTCAGTTTGTCCATCTGTCAGGATTGTGCTGACTGGCAGTCCAAAGTTAGTGCCTGGAGGACGGGTTGAGGGCATTGTCCATCAGTTCTTACAGCAGACTATTCAAACCTTTTAGTTTTTTATTGGTGGGGAAACATGAAATTTGTAGGACCATCTAAATAGGGATAATTTGTGAGTAATTTGTTTACATCTCAAACATACACCTTTATCATCTTAATCTGTAGATTAACTACACTACTTACTATACTAGAACAATACATGCCAGTGTCATTGTCCTAAACAAATAACACTACCTCCCTTTTGTTTCTCTTTAGGCCTTTGCTCTAAACCAAGTGAAACCTTACATTTGCACTACTGAAGCCTCTCCTCTCTGTTCCGAGATCCAGCAAAGGGCTTCAATTGAAGAAAGGGAGACAAAAATATTAATAAATCAGCAAACAAAATTTTGCTTTCAAAGGCAGCTACAGTTTTTTCTTAGTGGACATCAAAAAAGCTTCTGATACAACAAGCAGTCATGTTCCAGCGTTTGAGCAACCTGCTGTTCGGAGAAGTGGAGGAGGTGGCTGCAGAGATCAAGGGACCCAACCCCTGTGTGACTGAAGCTGACGAGGAGGGATGGATGATTGTCAACTTGCCTGGTGAGTATCACAGTGCAGACTGGTACTTTACAGCCTAAGAAACAGAAAAGTATGTTTTATGTTTAAAGACAGGGAAGACAGTTGGCTCTTGATATTTATCAATGGATGGAGGGGACAAAACATCATATGTGTTGAGGCACAGATCAATTGATCTGTCAGACGACAGAAACACGTAACAAAATATGACACATCTCAGATCTCAGTCTTGAAAATAGCGCCAGATGCCATTAATGAAAATTAAGCTTTAGAGCCTGCTCTGAGCCCACAAAAAAACTTTTAACCAAAAGAAAAATCAAAGCGTAATTATAGTGGAGGGTCAACATAACTAATGATGTGGCTCTTTTATTTTTGTGTTTCCTTACCCCTTCCTCTTTCCTTTCTCTAATGTTTGAAAACATCCTGATATCCTTCACACTGGTATGTGTGCGCGTGCGTTTGTGGCCCCTTTGAAAATTGCCCCACCAACATGCATGGCTTTCATAAATGGCCATATTTACTTCATTTTTGTAACACCCCTTCCAATCCTGCTGCTTTTGGACCTTCTCATCCCCTTCTCATCACCGCCATATATTCAGTAGAAGCTGTCTGCATGACACAGCTTGAAGATGAGAACCAAGCCCAACTTTCTGTACTATCATTTCAAAACAGTAATGAATCAAATAATAAAGACTCAAACTCAATGATTGAATGTCCAGCATCCACCCCAAACCCACTTCGCAAGCGACGTAGGACACATAAATCTCATTGGAGTTCTAGTCCTTCAGATCTGGGTGCCACCACACCCGTGACCCTGTCCAGATGGGCCAGACTGTCTACACCGTCCTCTAGCCCATCCGTTTCCCCTGGCTCTGGGAGTGAGTGCGGAGGCAGTGGGGGTAGTAGTAGGGCAGGCTCAGAGAGAGGCTGCATGGATGAGAGTTGGTTTGTCACCCCTCCCCCCTGTTTCACTGCAGAGGGAGCCACAGCCGAGGCCAGTCCCATGGAGGACCTGCTCATTGAGCATCCCAGCATGTCTGTCTATGTCTCCCAAAACAACATGGGCATTGTCTCCAGCAGCAACCTGTCTGTGGTGGGAGAGGAAAGCATGGCTAGTCTGGTGGGCAGCGTAAGGTAAGAAACTGACACTTTTTATGCTAAATGCATCTCTGAGCATCAGTATGATTGATTTACCACCATTTTGCACCTCCTATTTTGCAGCAGAGTGGCTGAACCAGTGGCAGTCCCAGCCACCTGCACCACTATGCCCACCAGAGTGAGCCGTGGAGCAGCTGCCCAGGCTGGAGATCTGGCCAAGGTCACTCAAGTGGCGAGAGTCCAGCGTAGCAAAGCACGCATTGAGAGGCGCCGTCTTGGACGCAATCAAATTCAACGCCAAAATCGTACGAGGGAGCAGGTTCCACGTCACGCAGCCCATGTTAGAAACAACTTTCTCCATCAGCCTAGCAAGCGTACCTTCTGCCATTGAATTTTGCAGGCACTAGGTGGCATTGTTTACTCTGAGGGCATTAGCAACCCACAGCAACACACAATTAAAGTTATTGTCCTGCAGAAAACTTGCCTTTACATTATATCCTGTTTCTCAAAAACATGTAGATGTTTTGTTTTTTGTCAAGACAAATCTGAGTGAACATTTCTGCCTTTATTAAGCCCTCTTAGAGCAGAGCCTGTGTCCACTGATTGTCCTCTCTAGGATCCAAACAACAAAAAAGTACATGGTAATAAAAAATCTAAAAAAAAAAACAAAAAACGTAACCAATATTTTTCTTTTCCTACATTAGTTTAATATTCTTTTTTCTTTCACTAGAAAAGGCATGTATTTTAATATCCAGAATAATTAAATAAATAATGATTTAATAATTGAGATACAAAATTTAGTACAAACATTTAAAATGAAAGTAACCAAAAATACTTAACACATGTTAGACGGACTGCTTTTCTTGATGGAAACACAGGAAGACAGATTTGTGATACAATTTATAATGATCATGAGTTGTTGTTTTTTTTGTTTTTTGTTTTTTTTTTGTCATAGCTTGGAAATGAAATATAAATGCATGTTTTTTCTTATTAAATAAATGATGAGACAAATATTCTTCACGTTTAGAGAGATGAAAGCAAGTAGAGGATGGCAAAGGAAATGGGCAAAACAGACTAAAGAGTAAAAAAGCAGGCTTGATTGATCTATTTTTAAGATTAAAAGTTAAAATGAGAAGGTTATTAGAAAGTGAAATGTAACCCAATGCCAGCAAGCCTTTGTTCCAGGCTTGCTTTGGGGTCACAAGGTTTGAAAAGTTATTGTAAGTGTAGAGCGGTATTTAAAGGAACTCTTTATTTTGTTTTGTTAAATGCTTATTTTGCTGTCTTTCTCTGTTCCCACCAAAACAAGTTTCCATACGACAATGAGAAAATCGATAAAAACACACACACACACAAAAAAAAAAACGCTCACTGAGACACAGCATGATCTATAAATGTCTGGTCAGATAAAAAAGTAATGTGCCCAGCACACGTCACTATGTACATCCACAGTGTGTGCTGTGATCTTACATCATTAAAGGTTTATTACAAAAAAAGAGGAGTCTTTTTACACATCACTAAAAGTGACTCATAGAGGCCTCATTACATCCATTAATACACTCAAAATGTCTTTTTTCAAACATATACTCTACTCATTACTTTCTCAAGAGCACATCCAGCTTCAACAGTGTCTGCTTTAAGATCTAATTTACTAAAAATGTATTCAAAAACAATAGTTAATAATGGTGCTGAAGTGTATACTAAAGTTTGTAAATTATTTTAGACATGGATGTAAGTTTGCACTGTCATACTTTTTGTGAGTCAAAGTTTAAGCAGTGTGCTGTGTGCTTGTGGGTTTTTCTTTTTTGTGATTTTCCTTTTGTTTTTTTTGACTCAAACTGTGTGTGAGAAGGTGTACACGTTAATATTAGAATATATTTAAAAATATTTAGGTAATGGTCATTTATTTCTTTTGTAAATATAAAAAAGATTATAATGCTCATTGTAATGCTCTCTCAAATGTCAAAGCCTCTCAGGACTTGAGTCCACAAGGTTGTGTCTGATGGGACCGCCTCACCTCTGTGCTCATCATCAAATCACAGGCATCTTAGTAGCCTAATGTGGTGCCTCAATTCCTCAAAACAGCACCAGACACAGAGCTGATGTGCCATAGGCAAGCACTGCCCTCCAGAGGGTCCAATTAGCACAACACTTGCTGTGTGAATGCTGGGGAGGATACATAATGTGGTTGTAATGTAACCTCGTGTGTTTGGCAATTGTCTGTTCAGTCATTATTCTATTGGAAATAAAAATACTGTCTCATTTAAAGGATCAAGACATTTTCCAAAAAAAAAAAACTTTTCCAGCTAAAATGATCTAAATATCAGATTATTGACTTAGCTATATTTTTTTCTTGATTCCTCTTAAAGGTGCTGGGGCAAGTTAAAAAATTTAACAGCTGTGTGTAGTTTAAACTGCTGTGAATAATTTACTCATCAATAACTTGACTAATCGGTAATTGGTTTAGACTCATTTCCCTCTGCAAATTTTGTGTGTCTCATTTTAGTTTTTTGTTTGTAATTAGAGAAATGTGTAATATATGTTTTGTGTGTTTATGAATGAAAGAAACATTTTTTTTTTGTGGGAAGACATAGAGGTCACTGTGTTTTAATTTCATGATGTAAGAGACGTGGACAGGAAAAGTACGAGGCAGGAGATAGTTTTTACTTAAAAAAAATATGTATCATGAAATTATATTACAATGTAGTATGCTTGTATCCTCCCATATAGTTACTAGAGCAGTTCACAAATAGGATGTTTAAAGGTGTTGAATGTCTGGGGAGTTTTATATATGTTATGTTGTGCCCTGACATGAAGGCAGCTTAAAAGACATGGGATTCACCCATGTTACATCTAAATTAGTACACTCTCCCCCCATAAAAAGCTATATACAGATAAAAAATTGGTGTATCTGATATGTATGGTGATTGTGCCTTTCACTATTCTGCATGGTTTTTGTGATGTACTTACTTTTTCTATCCCCTACTAGTGGATGTGTGTCCACTGACAGGCAAGACCTATGCAAAAACCAACAGATGGGTTTTCCATCATTTATTCAGAGAACACAGGTACCCGCCAAAAAACAAAACAAAATAAATAAAAAAACAACCTCAATAAATGCTCAGGTTAACACCTGAATCTTGTGTCATTTGTGCTGGAGATGAACAGTGATCACAGGATGAAGTTTGAATGAGGCCTATATGAAAGGATGTTGACCAGCTCACTTCCTTATGGCTGATTATTGTTTTTATTACCTTAAATATTTTAGATACACATAATGTTGAAATATTTTGTGGGCATGGGAATATGAGAATAAATGGGTTAGTCTGCAGCTCACTGTCATAATTAGACATTACCTAGAGAGTCAGAAGAGAAACTGGTGATGTTTCCTGTTTGACAGGTGCTTCAATGAAGCTGTGAGGGAGGGGCAGAGTTTGTTTGTAATTGGAGTAGATATTCTTCTGTTACAGGAACAGTCGGTGTTTGCAAACCTGCTTTAACCTGTTTATCTACTTTCAAAATACTCTAATAATAATGGAGATGTGAGGTCAGGAGGAACTGGAGGAATTCACATCTGTAAGTCTAACGAGGCTCCAGAGTCACCAATTGTAAAGTGATTTTTGTGTATTTATTTAGAATGTTTCTCTAGAAAATATTCATGCTAGTGATAATCTGTCGTTATTTGACGTGTTTTGGGAAAAATGTGTTGAATTCAGGGTATTTCCTAGAAGTCAAACCGGCTCTAAAGCGTTGTGGTATCAGAAACTCTATTCATAGAAGGAGATTACACACTTCCACCGGAAACGCATAACGTGGACCATAAAAACAAACTTACAAATTTGACCAGCTCACCTATTATATTGAACTTTGTAACTGCACATGAGAAATATTATTCTATTGGCTCATTGTACTGCAAGCCAACGCCAGTTTAGCGTTTAGGTTGGGTTGTCTTCAGCAGGGATTGCGTACATATTGAGAGGGTGAATCTCCTCCTGATGAAGAATCTCCGGTGCTACGAAGCTAAAGTGGCACTTGAGGTATCCATTTGTCCTGGCGACAGGTTAAGACCTCACCTGCTCTGCCATAAGAATATCATAATGGCACCCGTAGTAAATATGTCACATTGAGCTGGCTACCTTGACTTTTCGAGGCGGTAAGAGATATTGAATTTAAAAGGTGTTTTTTGTGCTGTGATGTATTTAAACTGACAATAACGCAGTAGGGATGTGCTAGCTTGTGTCGCCGCGCTGGACAAATGAAACACGCAAACCCTGCTTCGTATTTGTGGGATTTAATGAGGATTTTCTTTTTTTGCGGAGGCAGCTAGCTATATTCGTGTCGTATCAGTCTTTTGCCTGCTTTGTTTTGCTTTTGAAACACAATTAATTTCGGACAACGGACCGTCACAAGATTTAATCAAGTAACTAAACCAAAGAGTAAAAAATGGTTGTTGTCCTTCACAGGTGGCAGCGTAAATGGAAAATGCATCATCATTGGAGCTACACACCCACGTCTCTCTTTAAGTAGGTAGAAAGAAGCTGCTGGGAAGCCACAGACCAGATCAAACTAATAGTAGATGTCATGATAGATACATTTGTATACAGGGGGATACATCAGTTCTTTCCATCACTTAATTCTCCTAAGCATGTTTGATTGTTTTTCTTTGAGGATGAGGAAACACTAAAGTAAACATGGATATTTAAGCTTAATACGTTGGCTTTCTCAACTCTGGCTGTGAAATCTGAAGCAAACATGCACAGCCCTGCTCCTGAAATTGTGTCAGGCTACCCAAGTGGGCGTATGACAGACAAAGAAGCCAGTCCAGAGACAACCCTGGGGAGTGCCTACTCTCCCGTGGATTACATGAGCATCACCAGCTTTCCCAGACTGCCGGAGGATGATGTAGTTTCTGGAGAAAATGCTCTGAAATCTCGCAAAGAAGATGATAACGTGCTAAGTGAGCAAGACACCGGTAAGTTGGCCATGCCAAGCTGATGTAGGGCTGCACAATATAGTTTGAAATCTCATCACAGCATGAATTTTATTGTAAAAGTGTATTACATTTTGGAACTAGCTGCTAAAACTAACTGAAAGAAAACCCCTTTACAGTATTTTTAATTGATTAAACTTTATTTCATGTTCTATTCTTGTGTGTTTGTGATGTCCAAGACCCAGACTTGTTTTTAAAGTCAGCCCGCCTCCAGCGTCTCCCTTCATCAGCTTCAGACCTGGCCATTCATGATGATGCTTCTCTACAGGAGACCACAAGAGACCCTTTTACCCAAGAATGTGCCTGCCAACGCGATAGCCTGACAGTCATTATCACGGCCGGTCTTACTTTTGCTACCGGAGTTACTGTAGCTCTCATCATGCAAATCTACTTTGGTGACCCACAGGTATGTTTATTTACTTGATGATACATATCGCAAAAGTACAGGTTTTAAAAGTAATCGTAAATATATTTATAGGATTTGAAATGACAACACAAGTCAGTTTAAAGAGAGGTCACTGCTGCATTTTCTTGTTTTATTCAGGTTTTTAACCAAGGAGCAGTGGTGACAGATGTTGCCCAATGCACATCTCTTGGGTTTGGTGTTCTGGGGAAACAGGGGTCTAGTGTTGATGCTGCTATTGCTGCCGCATTGTGTTTGGGAATTGTCCATCCTCACACTTCTGGTATAGGAGGGTAAGTATGTCCTATCCTAAATGGGTGAGAAATCAGAGCTAACTTTACTTCTTCTTGTTCTTTTTTGTTGCAGTGGCGGTGTTATGTTGGTGCATGAAATCCGCAAAAATCAGACCAGAGTGATTGACTTCAGAGAGACTGCTCCATCTGCAATCACTGATGCACTGCTTCAAACGAATCTCAACGCTAATGTAAATAACTTTTTCTGCTTTTAGTTAAAGATATTATTGTCATTACTTTTTGAGGGCCCGAAGAGACAACGAACTGTGCTGTTATGTTTTTGAACTGATAATGATGCAGTAGGGATGTGCTTGTGTTCTTACTGCTGTACTTTTGCTGTGACATTGTAGCCCGGCCTACTGGTTGGAGTCCCAGGCATGCTGAGTGGGATGAATCAGGCGCACCAGCTTTATGGCAGGTAAATTGACCATGGTTTCAGGCTAACAGGGTAGTATTAGTCTGTTGAATAGTGTCCATTTGCTTTGATAGTGCACAATTGAGGATAATACTTAGGCACTCTGATGTCACCGCTGTATTTAAAGCAGTAGCGTTTTTATACTGCAATTACTTTGCAGTCTCTGTGTAATTAAAATGGTTGTGAGGCCTCCTTCTGTCACACAAGTAATATGCTTTCTCTGTTATTCTCCATCACATGTTAAGAAAATAATGTCTTTGACTATAGACATGTAACATTATTTTTTTCCAGACTGCCATGGAAGGATGTGGTTAAAATGGCAGCTGATGTTGCCAGAAATGGGTTTAATGTTACTCATGATCTTGGCAAGTATAGTGTAATTCTATAATAATGTAATGTAAATTTAATGCATACAAATGTAAGAAGGAAATGATTTTAATTTCTTTTCTAATTTCCCATTTCTTTTCCTCTCACTAGCACAAGCTCTGGCTAATGCAAAGAATGAAAACATGTCCAAGGCATTTCGTGATTTGTTCCTCCCTAATGGTCAAGCCCCCCCTCCTGGGCTGTTCAGCAGGCGAATTGACTTGGCTGCTGTCTTGGATGTTATTGCAGAAAAGGGCATATCAGAGTTCTACAGTGACAACTTGACATACGAAATAACTGCTGCAGTAAGACATCCGCGAAGTAGTCAGCTTTATTTTTTACAATTATTATATATGTTTTAAGGCTGTAAAACCCCTCACCACACACTTTATACACTTTTCTCAGACAGGCATTAACATTTTCTCACATTTCTCTCTTGTTTAAACACTCTCAAAGTTCAAACCTTAGCATCTTCCTCTGCCTTTTGGGTGCGACCGCAGGTGCCTTTGTCGGTGCAGAATGTTTTGTCGACATTGTGGGTTTTGTCGGGGAGAAAACTTGCAAACATACAGCATTTCAGAGTCACACTGCTAGCGATCGAACATTTATGTAAATTTGGCAAGCCGAATGCATTCTGTACTGTACAGGAGACACGGCACGGAGGAGATTGATTGACAATGGTCTACAGTCCGTTAGCCAATCAGGACGCAGGACACAATGCGCGAGTTCTCCCTTAGCCAATCAGGATGCAGAACACAATGCGCCAGTTCTCCCTTAGCCAATCAGGACGCAGAACACAATGCACGAGTTCTCCCTTAGCCAATCAGGACGCAGAACACAATGCACGAGTTCTCCCTTAGCCAATCAGGACGCAGAACACAATGCACGTTCATATGCTGTAAAAAAAAAAAGCATGCAAAATTGCACTAAAAAAAAATCTGCGAAACAGCGAGTCCTCGAAAGGTGAACCGCGTTATAGCGAGAGACAACTGTACCCTCAGCTAATCCCATATCAGGAAGTGAACACCAGTATCACAGTGTTTAAACAGGTAGCATTTAGCTTTACATCTAACTTTGTCCAGTGCACTGTGCACTCTGAGTAATTATGTTTTTCAAGACATGTGCCAGTCTATGCTATACACTATAATTCTAGGAATTATTTGGTGATTGACATACTGTAACAAACAATTTTTGCATGTACAGGTGCAACAAAGAGGTGGTGTGCTTACTGTTGAGGATTTAAAAAACTACAGCACAGTTTTGCGAAAACCAGCTGAGATCATCTATCAAGGTAAATAGAAGATATCCCTAACTGTAGTCTTTAGACTGTAGACGCTATGACAAAACATAGCGTAATAAAAGCAACCTTTTTCTAGGAGGAAACCATAGTTTGTGTCTCATAATTAACAATGTTGTGGTTGAACTATAAAGGACATCATGTGATGGCTTCTCCAGCCCCACATGCGGGTGTTGCCTTGATCACTGCTTTGAACATCTTGGAAGGCTACAATATTACTAGTCAACTTCCCAGGAAGAGCACTTTTCATTGGATTGCAGAGGTATTTAGATTTTGCTATAATGCAACTACAGCAGAATACGAGTTGAGTAAATGAAACCATATGCACATTTGTTTTGCATTACTCTTTCAGTCTGTTAAAATTGCTCTGGCACTGGCTAGTGAGCTGGGAGACCCCATGTATGATACTTCAGTGTCAGAAATTGTTGCCAAGATGTTAAGGTAGATTTTCCTGATGTCTTAAGTGCTTCATATAATTAAGCCAGTCAAGCTTGGTTGACTGCATCTACTGAACCATTTTCCTTGTTCTTTTAATCTTTAAGTAAACCACAGGCCTTGCAATTTCGCCAGATGATAAATGACTCAAAGGCCTTTCCTGCTGACCATTACACCAAACCATTTACGTTGGAACGAGGCGCAGGAGCCGCCCAAGTTATAGTAATGGGGCCAGATGATGTTATTGTGTCTGTAATGAGGTTTGCTATGGCTTAACTGTTATTGACATGTTATTGAGATGTTATAGTTTTTGTAGGCATATATATATATATATATTAAATTGTACATGTACTTTTTTGGTTTTCTAGTTCTTTGAACAAACCGTTTGGCAGCGGGATAGTGACTCCTTCAGGAATCTTGTTAAATAGCCAGATTTTGGACTTTTCCTGGCCTAATAAAACAGCAAGCTCTTCACCCAACCCGGTAATCATGCTAGTCATATTGTGTTACAATTACTGATTTTATTGTATATGACACAGTAACTGTACCTAGATATTTTTTGTTGTTGTAGCATAACAGCCTCCAGCCTGGAAAGAGGCCAATGTCCTTTTTGATGCCCACAGTAGTGAGGCCAGCTGTGGGGCAGTGTGGAACATATGTAGCAACAGGATCTTCAAATGGAGAAAAAGCTCTCAGTGGCATCACACAGGTGACTATTTTTTATTTATATGATAAAGCAAAACAGGTGTAAAGTATCTCAGTATATTTGTAATTTATTTTGGGGTATTGTGTCATTTTCCTTTCTTACTCTGTCACAGGTGCTGATGAATGTTCTGTCCTCACGTCAGAATATGAGTGACAGTTTGGCATATGGTAGACTCCATCCACAGCTGCAGCCAAACACCCTGTTGGTGGATTGTAAGTATTTTTAGTTTTCTTTCTATTTTATTTCTTTTTAGCTGATGATTTACTTTATTCAGTCATTATTCAGTCAGTTTTTTTTATTCATTCATTTGTGGTGATCAGTGATTAGTTTTTGTAAGCCAATTTAATCCTATCAAATCCAGATTTTCCTTTCTTATCCTAGTTGTCACATTTTTTTAGTAAGTACAAGTATAAGAGAACAAAACACCAAGTTGTCCAAAGCATTATTTGACACAAAGTGGTTTCTTTTCATCCTTTGTTTCATTTTGCAGCTGAGTTTTTAGATGAAGACGTGGAGCTGTTGCAGAGCAAAGGTCACAACGTTGAACGGATAGACGTCCTCTCGTTAGTGGAGGGCACTCGGAGGACCAATGATGCCATTGTAGGAGTAAAGGACCCCCGAAGTGCTGATGCCTCTGCCCTCACTATGGCCAGCTTGTCTTAGTGCAGTGCTTCACTCTTCCAACCACAGTCACACTTACTGTAGATTAGGTTTAAAGTCAGAAGATGCATCTGTGTCCACAACTACACCTGTATAGCAGAACAAAATTTTCATTGCAGAGATGTGGAGCTTTTTAAAAGTCACATTTTTGAAATTAAGAAGTAATAGTAATTATCTGGCTGTTAGATAATGTAGTAATCAGCCTCAATTAAAAAAATGAAATCACGGTTTTACTCATGCAAAACAATGATAAAAAGCATTCAAACTCTAAATACTAATTCTGAATATTTAATATATTTGTGCTCAAAGACTTTTAATGCTTGTCACAAATATCATTAAAGCAACTATAGCGATAAGAACCAAAAAAAAAAAAACAATGCTCGTTGCAAGTGTTTCGAACAATTTCAACTTATACAGAATTAAACTAAATTTAAACTAAATTCAGAATTCCTTCATCCTGTGCTTTATGTGGAGTGATACTGTTACTCTGTGTTGCTTGGCACAGCACATTAAATTGTAATTTTTAATAATAAGCAGTGGCATAAAGGTTGATACTTTACTTTCTATAATAGTTGCCAAAACAGAAAATGTTTGATCAATTTGTATCTTATTTATATTCAAATAATGTTTATTTTGATTGTCTGGTCACTTAATATTAGCTTTTAAAAATATTTTCTGGTTTAATTAATCTACATTTTACACATGTCAGCTGATAACATCTCGTGTACTATTCTAAGATCAGGCAGTTATTTTAGGTTGGTTTATGTAAAATTATTTGATCACACATATTCTACAGTTAAACATTTTAGCTTTTACTTTATAAAAATGGCCAGTGATAATTGATTAAAATGCTGATGACAGTGTCTCCATATGGGTATTGTACCATGTTGACTGTTTTTTCTTGTTACTTTTACCAAATCTGTTTGCACCTTCTATCTTATCCATGTTTAAGAAAACAATGAAATAAACAGAATTAAAATCTAATTTGCCTTGTGACTGAGGTCTCAAAAGTTGATTGAAGGTAAAACACTGAGGACGATATGTCCTGTTGGGATTTTAAGTCGAAGTCCCTGACCGGAAGTAGTATCTCCAAATAGTTTACCTTAACGCTGCTTATGATTCACGGTTTGTTAGCCATTCTAGCTAGCAGATGTTCACCGGTTTAACTTATTTTCCCATGAATTTATGCGGTAAGGCTTTTGCTAATTACACACACTATTCACTTTTTATTCCGCGCTGCAGATTAAGGCACACGTAATTGATATTTGTTTACTTCCTCGATGCATTTCTGATAATTACTTGCAGCTAGAGTAGCTTAGCATTTGCTAACAGTAGCTCTCGAGCTTAAACAGGAGTCGATTTTGATGGGAGATGTTATTTTTTTTAAATAGATTGCTCTTTTGTTGGACATTTGGGTTTAGGATGAGTTAGATCGTATGATGCAGGTCATTAAACACAGAAAACATCTATTTTCTTTGAACCGCTAACGGTCGCTTAGTTAGTGTAATTGTAGTGTAGCCCAGAATTGTGCTAAGGCCCGATCTACTGGGCCGATGATGTTAACCTAAATGTACACCTTTTACAGACATTTCTAAGTTTGTGTCCTTTACATTACGCTTAGTACTTAATTGTTACACTGTCTTTAATCCCTAGAGATAACCCAATCTTACAGTAACGCTAACCTTGACAATATGTTATGTAAACAAAGACTATAGTGCTTGACCATTGCGAATTTACGTGCGGATGTTGCCACTTCTTAAGCAATGGGTTTACTCAATGCACTTGATTTGACTGTGTGTATCACCTGTGACTACAGCATAAGACACTTTATCAAGCGCCACTCCTAGTGAAGGGAGGAGGATGGCACCGCGACATACTCCACCTCAGCGGGCCCCAAAGACAGAGGACCTGGAGCTGGATAATGACTCTGATAGGGACTCAGGTGTCGGGGGAGATGCCGGAGAGGATGATGACAGCTGCACTGGATGCACAGCTCCAGAAAAAGAGAGGCTTAACAACCGAGATTGCAACACAATCGAAGACAAGTTCACAGTTTTTGTTGCATTTCGGGGAAATATGGAGGATGAAGACTTCTCTGAGAAACTGGACAGTATTCTCAGTGGGATACCCAACATGCTCGATTTGGGTTAGTAGTAATATTGCAGTCACTCAAGGAATCTGTTAAAATTGGGTCAAGAAGTCATGTTATTCTGATAAACAGGATGTAACGGGACATTATTTTATTGTAGCTTTATGAACAGTGTAATTTTGAAACTCTAGTACTGAAAAATACCAATAAGCAGTCTTTCAAGATATAATAATGTGTTTGTTCTTTTCTTCTGTATTCTTATTTTAATTTCCCTAAAGATACTGAAAGGCTACAGCCACAGCACGTGGAGCCTTGGAACAGCGTTCGGGTTACTTTCAACATTCCTCGAGACGCAGCTGAGCGACTAAGGCTGTTGGCACAGAACAACCAACAACAGCTCAGAGATTTGGGGATTCTCTCTGTGCAGATTGAAGGTACAAGCATTGCATTTTCGCCTATCACTTGACAGTATATTCAATTTCAGCATCAGCAAGAACTGTCATTGTAAAAATGGCAACAACAGCAATTACCCAGTCATGTCACGATGAGTATGTTTGTTATTGGGTGTCATGGCTGTAAAGAATATAACAGTTTGTGTGTTAAATAAGATCAATACCAGAACAACTTGTTATTATTCAGGGGAAGGAGCCATTAACGTGGTACCAGGACCAAACAGAGGACAAGAAGTTAGAGTAAATGGACCAATTGGAGGACCCAGCCAGATGAGGATGGATGTTGGCTTTCCAGGTCAACCTGGCCCAGGTATTGATTTATTGAAAAGATGATAGTGATCATAGATCTGTGGTGGTCATTTGTCTGGGGAGGCTGTCTGCTTCAAATAATGTATAAGTGGGATGTTGTGTTATCTTTTATCTATTCAGTTTATCTTCTAAACTTTTAGAACAATCCGGTAAATTGTTTTTTTAATGCTATGTTAATTAATTAAGTTTGCATAAATGATAATTACACTTGGTCCTATTCATAGGTGGTGTGAGAATGAATAATCCATCAATGGTTCCCACTGGTCCGGGCATGGCAAGTCAAGCTATGGTACCTGGCAGCAGTGGGCAGATGCATCCTCGTGTTTCCAGGCCATCTTCACAAACAGGTTCTGGATTTTGTTAGCCTACTTTGTGACCCAGAGATTATTGTGCAGAGACCCTAGTACAGTCTCTGGAGGGCTGGAACGTGTGAATGTTTTCAGAGGATCACACAGAGGTTGAATGGTTTTGGGGCTGGCACTCTGAGAGGAGCGCATGGAGCGTGAAAACCTTGTACTCTCCATAGCTTGTGTGTGTACTTTCCTTTTCATTGTTTGCTTATGTTGCTTATGTTCAAATACATGTTGTGAGAATATTAGTACAGGTGTTGTCTCATTTATCCCAGCTTTGTGTTGTAAACAGCTGCACTAATTAATCAACATGTATGAACAATGATGCCTGTCTGGAGGTTATTCTCATGACATGTAATGATACAGAAATGTTTTTTATAGATATAATGGACCCTATGATGGCAGGCATGTCTGTTCAGCAACAGCAGCAACTTCAGCACCAACAGTCTGGCCCCCATGGCTCAGGCCCCATGCCTCCACAAGCAGCTCACCATATGCAGGCTCTGCAGGCTGGTAGACCACTCAATCCAGCTGCACTGCAGCAGCTCCAACAACAGCATCACCAACAACAACAAGCCCAGCAGCTTTCCCAACTGGGCCCTAGAACACCGTTCAATCCATCAGGACAGATGGCAGTGCCTCCCACCTGGAACCAAATGCCTTCTGGGGTCTTACAGCCTCCAACTGCCCAAGGAGGCCCTGCCTGGAGGAAGCCCCCGCCTCAAGGCCAAATGATCCAACGGCCACCCTCACTTGCTACAGTTCAGACTCCCAGCCACCCACCTCCTCCGTATCCTTTTGGTAGCCAACAAGCTGGGCAAGTATTTAATGCCATGGGGCAAGGGCAGTTACAGCAGCAACAGCAGACAGGAATGGGCCAGTTTGCTACTCCGCAGCCTAAAGGCCCTCAGGGAGGACCTGGTGGGGTTATAGGACCACCCAGACCTCCTCCGCCACTGCCAGCAACGTCTGGGACTCAGGGCAACCTCATAGCTAAGTCTCCTGGTTCCTCCTCATCGCCTTTCCAGCAGGGTTCACCTGGGACTCCTCCAATGATGGCTCAGAGACCTACAACTCCTCAAGGTTTTCCCCAGGGCGTTGGTTCACCAGGTCGAGCTGCCCTCGGTCAACAGGGCAACATGCAGCAAGGATTTATGGGAATGCCCCAACATGGCCAACCTGGAGCCCAAGTTCATCCTGGTGTGTAATTAATTCTTACTATCTTGTCAACTTTACATTACATTCTGAAAATGTATGCAATTGTACAAGTAATATAAAACTCACTGCAATAATATTTGCAGGAATGGCTAAGCGTCCAATGGGCTTTCCAGCCCCAAACTTTGTCCAGGGTCAGGTGAGTGCTAACACTCCAGGAACCCCTGTTGGAGGAGCCAATCAACAGCTACAGAGCAGTCAGGCAATTACTCATACAGGTAAATTTTGGGCATATAAAAAAGGAAGTTCATTGCTTTGCTATTTGTATGAATTATTATAACATAGATATCACATATTATGTATTTATTTCATCATAACTTTACCATCTTCTGGTTTGCGATTGATTGTCAACCAGATATAGCCTGGTTTGTTAATTAAAATGTTGTTACTTCTCTTTCCTCTTTTGTTTCAAGTGTTTTGTTTTGTGTTTTTCAGGCACTCAGCCATCATCCTCTACATCAAATTCAATTCAGGGCCTTCCCCATGGACAGCCTAATGTGATGGGTGTCCAAAGCAGCATGGCAGGTCCGCCCCCTGGTACCACTGCTGGCCCTAGTATGGGCCAGCAGCAGCCAGGTCTCCAGACTCAGATGATAGGCCTCCAGCATCAGGCCCAGCCCGTGTCTTCCTCCCCCAGCCAGATGGTTCAAGCCCAGGGTGGAGGTCAGACTGTTCTCTCAAGGCCGCTCAATCAAGGGCAGAGAGGAGGGATGACACCACCCAAGCAAATGATGCCTCAGCAAGGCCAGGGGGTGATGCATGGGCAGGGTCAGATGGTTGGAGGCCAAGGGCACCAGGCCATGCTCCTTCAGCAGCAACAGCAGCAGCAAAACTCAATGATGGAACAAATGGTCGCCAACCAAATGCAGGGAAACAAACAGGCTTTTGGGGGAAAAATTCCCCCTGGGGTAATGCCCAGCCAGATGATGCGTGGGCCTTCTCCAAATGTTCAAGGTAACATGTCTCAGTTCCAGGGCCAAGTTGGGCCACAGCAGATGACGCCACAACAACAGCAACAAATGGCTCAGCTCCAACAACAGCAGCTCCAACAACAGCAGCTCCAACAGCAGCAACAGCACCAGTTACAACAGCAACAACTACAGCAACAACAACTACAGCAGCAGCAACAACAACAACAACAGCACCCCCAGATGAACCAGCAAGCACCCCAACAGGTCACTATTTCTGGCAATCCCAATCAAGCTATGAGCATGCATGGGCAGCAGATGAGGCTCTCTGGCGGTCATCCCCTGATCCAGCAACAGCTACAGCAGCAGCAGTTGCAGCAACAAAAACAGCAGCAGCAGGCCATGTTACAGCAACAGCAGGCTGCTCAACAACATCCTCATCCTTTGGGGGATCCCAGTGGTACTGCAGGAGACATGGGCGTACAACAGATGGTGCCAGATATGCAGGCGCAGCAGCAGGGCATGATGGGTGGCCCTCAGCACATGCAAATGGGAAATGGACATTTTACAGGCCATGGGATGAACTTTAACTCCCAGTTCCCGAGCCAGATGCCAATGGGAGGACCCTGTGGACAGCCTGGTGGCTTTCCCGTAAGCAAGGATGTCACACTGACAAGCCCATTACTGGTCAATTTGTTGCAGAGCGATATCTCGGCCAGTCAGTTTGGACCTGGGGGAAAGCAAGGAACAGGGGGAGCTAATCAGGCTAAACCCAAAAAGAAGAAACCACCACGAAAGAAGAAGCCAAAAGATGGAGATGGTCAACAGCAAGGAGATGGACTTGGGTAAGGTTTTGTGTGAGCCCTTTTGGCAGAAAGTTCAACATAAAACGGTTTGACTGTATGTTGTATTCTCAAAACAAAGTCATCTTACGTTGTATGTTGTCTCTGTTCTAGTGGTCTAGATGCTGGCATTGAGGAATCTGAACTGGGGGGTGAACAGAGTTTGGGCTTAGATAACTCGGGCACCAAAATCCCTGAGTTTTCCAATAGGCCTGCAGGTAAAAAAAAAACATTATCTATTATTAAAGTATTGGAGGTTTAATTTAATATGTACTAAGCACAAGTTTAAACCATACATAGGTTTTCCTGGACAATCAGGAGACCAGAGGGTGTTACAACAAGTGCCCATTCAATTTGTGCAACAGCATCAGCAACAACAACAGCAACAATTACAGCACATACAACAGCAGCAGCTACAGCAGCAGCAGTTACAGCATTTACAACAGCAGCAACAACAACAACAGATGCAACAGATGCAGAGCCTTCAGAATACTCCGGGACTGAGCGGACCCCAGCCGGGAATGAGCGGTCCACAGCCGGGGATGAGCGGACCACAGCAGGGGATGGGCGGTCCACAGCAGGGGATGGGCGGTCCACAGCAGGGGATGGGCGGTCCACAGCAGGGGATGGGTGGTCCACAGCAGGGGATGAGCGGGCCACAGCAGGGGATGGGTGGTCCACAGCCGGGGATGAGCGTACCACAGCAGGGGATGGGCGGGCCTCAGCAGGGGATGGGTGGTCCACAGCCGGGGATGAGCGGACCACAGCAGGGGATGGGCGGGCCTCAGCAGGGGATGGGTGGTCCACAGCCGGGGATGAGCGGACCACAGCAGGCGATGGGCGGTCCACAGCCGGGGATGAGCGGTCCACAGCCGGGGATGGGCGGTCCACAGCCGGGGATGGGCGGTCCACAGCAGGGGATGGGCGGTCCACAGCCGGGGATGGGCGGTCCACAGCAGGGGATGGGCGGGCCTCAGCAGGGGATGAGCGGGCCACAGCAGGGCATGGGCGGGCCACAGCAGGGGATGAGCGGGCCACAGCAGGGCATGGGCGGGCCACAGCCAGGGATGAGCGGGCCACAGCAGGGCATGGGCGGGCCACAGCCGGGAATGGCCGGAACGCAGCAAGGGATGACCACACAACAAGTTGGAGTCCAAGGCCAGCCACAGATTCACCCTCATCAACTTCAGCAACAACAACAAGCTCAACAACAATCGCACCTGCAGCAACAGGTACATTTTAATGACATATTATAGTATCTCACCTCTGTTTAACGGATCCCCCCTTTTTTTTTAGCAACAACAACAGATGATGATGATGATGAAGATGCAGCAAGAACAGACAAAGAATCGTATGTCGATTCCTGCAGGTAGTCACCTTCCCACTCGTGGCATGACCAATTCACCAGAAGTACAGAGGCTTCCCGTCTCACAGCAAGGTAACATGCCTGTGATGATAAGCCTTCAAGGGCCTGGCAGCGTACCACCTTCACCTGATAAAGCCAGAGGGATGCCCTTGATGGTTAACCCACAGGTAAGAATGAAATCCCAGTGGTAGATGAAAAATAATTGTGTAGACTATTTTATGTGAGTGTAAAGTTGAAAAATAGAACAAACCTCTTTCAGGCAACAGGTCAGTGTATTTTGTGTTGATTAAAACTTAAAGCGTTTGCGGAGAAGCATGTCTCCAATCATAAAAACTAATTTGGAAACAGTTCTGTTGAATGTAAGTGAATCAAAAGGTTTTCAGGTGCTTAACGTATTTGCTACTACTACTTGAAGTAGACAGAGGGAGAGAGCATTGTTTATTTTGCTGATAACAGCTCATAATCACGTCCCATTTAGTAACGCAAGATTGTAAACTTTCCTTTTTATATTGTGTTGTTTTATTTTTCAACTTTAATACTGATTGCTTATGTTCTTTCTTCTGCTCTGTGTTGCTTGATGTAGTTTCTGTAAAATATACACCAATGGCCCTTTTTCTTGATGCACTCAGCTGCTTCTGCAGTGCTTCTGACATGCATGGCTGCTGTGCCCAGTGTAAATTATAACTTATAAATATAGTGTCAGTAAATCTGTTGTATTTTAGCCAGAACTCTGTATGATTTAGTCTTTTGTTATTTGACATACATTGTCTGTTTGTGCAAGTGTGCTTAGCTAAACATTTATCTCAATGCCTTTTGATTTTGTAGCTTGCAGGTGCCCCAAGAAGAATGTCCCATCCAGATGTGGGACAAGGACCCCAAACTACAGGATCTGAAGAGACCACTGCTGTGACACAGCCCAAGCAGGACAGACCTCCTGGCCCTGAAATAGGGGTGCAGCCTGCAAATGGAACACAGCAGATGATGGTCAATCAAGGATCTAACACTCACATCATGAAGCAAGGCCCTGGACCATCACCAATACCACAACACCCTGGAGCCAGTCCCCAGCAACAGTTACCTAATCAGCCTCAACAAGGAGCCACAATGCCAGGCCTTCATTTTCCTAATGTACCCACAACTTCACAAAGTTCGAGACCTAAAACACCCAACAGAGCCAGTCCCAGACCCTACCACCATCCCCTAACCCCTACTAATCGTCCTCCAAGTACTGAGCCATCTGAAATCAACCTTTCTCCGGAGCGGCTAAACGCTTCAATTGCTGGCCTATTTCCTCCCAAAATTAACATTCCTTTGCCTCCCAGGCAGCCTAACTTGAACAGGGGATTTGACCAACAGGGTCTTAACCCAACCACTCTAAAAGCCATTGGGCAGGCTCCTCCTAGTTTAGCGTTGCCTGGCAACAACAACAATGGCTCTGTAGGTGGAAATAACACTAACAGCAGTCAGCAGACTTTTTCTGCAGGTACTGTAGCAGGAACTGCAGGTGCTAAACAGGACAAGCAATCTGGAGGACAGGGTAAAAGGGCAAGTCCTAGTAATAGCCGAAGGTCAAGTCCAGCTTCAGGTCGCAAGTCAGCAACTCCAAGCCCAGGAAGGCAAAAGGGGGCAAAGATGGCAGTAACTTGCTCTCCACACCAGCAGCAGCTTGTCAACACACAGGGGCAAACTATGATGCTAAGCTCGGGTACTATGCCCGGTGCAAGTGGAGGCTCAGAGGCGCAGCAAACCCAGTCACCTTTCAGTGCCATTCAAAGTAACAGTGCTGAGACAGGCAAGGATAGTCTAGGAGAACAACGGCCAATGTTTCAGTCACAGGCGATGAGGGAATTAACCAATCCCAGAATGGCTAGTCCACGTATTTCCACACCACAGCAGCCTAAAGTGGATACGGAATCCCAGGCTGGGACTACTGAAAGACAGTCAACACATGCAGCACAACCACAAGACTTAGAAGTCTCACCTGCTCTTAGAGAGGCTCCTACTTCACTCAATCAATTATTGGACAATACGAATGTGCCCATTCAGCCTTTACAGAGCAGTACAGTTAGGGAGGTGGGGAAGATGTCTGCTTTAGATGGAGAAAAACCACAAAGTAATGCCCAAAGTTCAGGGCAGGCTACTGTTCCCACTACAAGTGACTCTAAACCTGCTGTTTCTGTTCTTACAAGTAGCCATAACCTGCAACACGCTGCAATTCCAAACTCACTTCCTAGCATTAATATAACCAGTCTGAATCCAAACCCCATGTCCACTCCTGTTGTCAACCCTAATGTGAATGTAAACCCACAGGCCACTACTGTTCCCAACACTAACACTAATACCACTGTAAACGTAAGCCCCAACCCAGTCACTTCTTGTCAGAACAGTCCTACTTCAGGTGTTTGTACAAGCGCTGTCCAAACCCAGGCAAGTTCAGCTCTTAAACCAAGCCCTAGCCCTAAACCTGTGACCAGTGTTCACTCAGTCATACAGATCCCCTCCTCTTCTAGTACCATCTCACCCAACCAGATAACTGTATTTGTCACTTCTAACCCAATAACTTCTACATCTGCACCCCAGCCTCCCACATCTATGGTCTCCACCATGGTGGCTGTTCCCAACAAAAACCTTAGACCACAGGATGTCCGCCAACCAGGCCCTGCTGCACGACCACAGTTCATCACAACTACCCCCCTATTTATCAACCCAATCATTCAGGTCCCTAGTGCATCTGTGACATCCAGTACAACTGTGGTGTCACAGCCAGTCACAATGGTCCAGGTGTCTACCACTAACATTCAGCTTTCTCCAGTGACAAGTTCCACTCAGTCCTTAGCGGCTAATGTGACCAGTTCCCAGCCTGCTGCCAGAAGTGCTGTCGGACAGATTCAAATAACCACCACTGTACCATCTTCAGCCCTCTTAGTGACTCCTCCAGCTCCTCAGCAAATTAGCACACTACCCCCTAAACCAGACAATCTTAGGGACGTGAACACAGTTCAGAAGTTGAGTCCTCCACTCCAACAGCCTTCTCCCTATCCAGTCCCCTCTGCGTCATCGCCCTTTCAGGTACCTCTATCTTCTCCTCCTCCATGCTCTAGTCCAGGAGCTGTTAACACAGTCAGAAAGAGTCCTGTGTCTCCATCTTCCAATGTCCCGGTGAAAAGTAAATCTTTACAGGCTGTTACTGCAGAGGTTCAGCAGAGTTTTGGAGACAGGCCTACCCATGGGGCAGTTGTCACTACACAGGCCTCAAATCTTCCCACTAGTTCTCCCATTCAGATGGAAACTGCTCCAAATAATACAATTTCATCTGCAGTCTCCACCCCAGGAACTATGCCTGGCCAAATTGCAGCGCTTAGCCAGACTGTAACCCAGGTTTCAATCTCTCGTCCTTCCCAGACTATAACATGTCAGGCTCCTATGGCCACAGTTGGCATGGCCAGTGTAACCTCAGCTGCTACAGTCACCCCTGTGCAGAGTTCATTACCATCTATTGTTCCAATTGTGGCGGCTCCTGTTCCTGAGGGAACCTCCACCATAAGTTCCCTACCCGCAAACCACACTGGAGCACCTCCCAGTCAGGCTGACCCATTGATGACTGAGCCTCCTACACATGCATCTTCAGCACCTGTTGAAACCAATCAGACCAGCACAGGTAACCAAATATCTTCAGGCATGTGTAGGACAAGTATGGGGACAGAGTGATTGAATCAGCAAGTAGTAATGTAGATGTTGCTAATTAAGTGTATTTCTTTACTTTTACTTTTTACACAGCGACTTCACAGAGTGTTACACAAACACAGGAAACACTTGCCATCGAGAGGACTGGTAAGTGTTATTAAACTCATCATCATTACTTGGATGACATGAACCTGAAGCCAAGTGCATATAATTTCTTTTTCCATTTTTTGCAGGTGAAGAGGTCTCAACAGGTCCAGACCAGGGGTAAGATACAAGATACTGTTGGGATTTTGTTTGTCTTATGATGTGCTGCTGTATAATAATGGGGTTTATTATAATTATGACAATGAAAAATTGTCCTTGTCTTCAATTCATTTTCTTGATATGGAAAATGCTTGGACATTTCTCACTCTACTAAAAGTCAGAGTTCATTTAGTGGACTAAGGGTACAAGGTGGAAATCAATGAGCTTCAATGATCTCAGGACTTGGTTTGTATGATTAGCATGCATTTATCTGAATACAATGATGCATGTCAGTTGATACCCTGCACAAACTAAATCACACCACTCCACTGACCTTTATGGCCCAATCTCTTCTCCTGGGATTGTCATAATTTAGTGAGAAGTGATGCTATATTTGTTCAGCACAGTTCATAGTTTACCGCTGTTTTTCCACTTCTATCACAGATGGGCAAAGAAAAGAAAGACGCCCATCAACTTAGGCACAAGGTATGTATTTAAGAATGTTTGCACTGCAAAGACACAAGTAGTCATGTCGTCGTAGTTGAAGACGTCAGGATGAAGACGAACAGTATCTGTGGTAGATGAGGAAAAACAGCAGTCCTGAGTGGTATTATATCTTTGAGTAGAGCAGAGGTAACTCATACCTACCTTGTATATAGTAACTTGTTTGCATTGTCCTCTTTTCCATGTTGTTTGCCTATCAGAGTTGCAGTGGAGAAGCCAAAAGGACCGAGCAGACGGAGCTCCCGGGCAGAGAAGGAGGCAGAAGAAGAGCCTGTTGCAGATAGCAGCAGTCGGAAGAGATCAGCACGACCAGCTACCACAACTGCTGTGAAAGGTTTCAAAACCACAACTGACAACTTGAACAAGTCTTTAAGGCGTCAACATTGACATTACCTAATATTCCTGATATGTCTCTGTCTCTTTATGTTGCAGAAACTGGAGCAAGTCCCACCCAGGCCAAAAGAAGGAAGTCTAAATAGGCACAGCTGATGTTGTAAACCTGTGAACAGTACTGTACATGTTTTAGTGTTTTTGATGTGAATCAGTTGATAATGGTTTCTTTGGCATAGATTATGAATTTTCATCTGAAGAAGAAACCTTGTACAGATTGTTTAAAAATAATTATGCCGTTGTTGTGTCCCTGCTATCATGTCAGATTGTAGTTAGGATGTGTTTGTATGAGTGGGCTTTTATATTAAATGCTGGAGTCACCATTTTAAGATTGATCATGGAGCTTGTTAAAATGATTGTATAGTTATGTTGTACAACTGAATTAAATTTTCTACTGCTTTTGTCATGTGAAACTGCTTAACTGCTTTATTATTGTTAATGTTGCATGTTCCCACTGTATTATATTGTTGCAGTAGTTAAGTAATTCAAGACAGGTAGCATTTTAGTTAATTTATGAGCTTTAAATTGTATTATGCTTGACAGTAATATGTTTTAGATGTCAAACCCAGACAGATTTTGTAAAGTCTATGACAAAATGATGATCCCTCAACAATTTCACTTAAATTCCAAACATTTGGGTGCTTTGATGGGTGGACAACATGTAGTCCCGAGGTAGTTGTTCTGAGCATGCGCAGTCCGTAAAGATCGGGACTCCATTCCTGTCCCCGAGGTTTCCCTGAGCCTCGCATCCTGCTGCCTTCTGAGTGATAACTTCATCTGCTTCTGAAACTTGACCATGAGCGGGGATCATGAACACAGAGACTCTCAGGTACACACCGGCCCTAATAAATGCCTCAGTTGTCAGTTTCTATTAGTTTTTTGACAGAAGATGCCATAACCAGTGTTTTTTCATTTTTTGTAAATATGAGATAAAAATACAGATTTGAGTCTGTCAGAATAGAGCGGCTTTTATTTATTTTCAAAGATCTCTTTAATTATTTGCTGTTTGTTTGATATTTTGTGCAGCAGTAGAATTATGTTTAATAGTATATTTGTATTCCAGTTGAAAGTTGATTAATCGAGCTACCGGCATTTTCAAAAATCAAATAGTAAAACTCTATATTTTCCTAATTTCTAGGTCAATTGTGGATCTAAAGGAAGCGGTAAGTCCCCTCTGTATGGTTTTATTTACATTAAGTGTGCTTTCTTTGCGGAATAGGGATGTGTCTACTGTTAGTTTTTAGAGGACAGAAATGGCGTCCCAGAGACTAAGTCCCTTCTCCTCCACTCTCTTGCGGCTATTGTTCAAAAAGGGCCTTTACTATTTGCACTTGCACCCTTCGAGGATTGCAACTGATTATAGATCCTAAAAGCACCCGACATCGTGTTTATTTTGCATGTATTTGTTGGACGATCTGTGCGTGCAGTCACAGTGAATTTTGGAGGCGAAAGTGGCCGATTTGAGGCTGAGGACTTAGTCTCTGCGCCATTTTCTTTTTCTGGATGAAGCAGGCTGGGCGCCGATGAGTGAGGCAACTGTGAGCCGTGATATGGAGGCGAGAGCTGGGCGCTTATCGCCTGTCCTGCCCTATCTCAGCACCAGCTGTGGACACGTCGAGCCACGACAGGGGCATTTTCTCTGCAAATAGGGCATCTTTACAGCCAAATTTAAAATAAAAAAAGGTTTCAGTTATTATTAAATTCCTTCAACTAATTCATAAAAGGGAACGTTTGTGATTGTTGCAAACTTGAGAACACTTTTTCCTTTGTTACCAAATGCATTAAAAATCTGATTAATGCATGATTTTGTCCTGTATGAAGATAATGCACTTCAATAATGCTTTTGTCTTAAGAGCAGGACATCGCTGAAGTGATGATCAGACAATTTTAAGTCTCCCAGGAGGGACATTACTCAACAGGGTGCATTTTAATATCTGTGGATAAGCCTCTCTATTTAACAAAAGCTTTTCCATATAATGATAGACTCTGTATCTACACAGTTCTTACATCCCCCCATGGACTGGCCTTGAAAATATTATAAATAGTACAGCACAGAGGTAATGTTGTCAAGTTCATTTAAATGAGACAAAAAAACAGTGGCAGCATATGCATTTTGGGTGTGACCCAGGGTGTTTTTTTCTGTTTTGTCTCAGATAACCTAAATGAAATAAACTCAAGTGATGCACTGTGGGTGCGTTAAAAAAGAGATTCTCACATGGTACGTTCATGTTTATAGACTACTGCAAAGATAATATTTGCTCTCCTTTGTAGATGCTCACAAATATAAAGACAAGCACAAAGACAAGGAGCACAGACACAAAGAGCACAAGAAAGACAAGGAAAGAGAGAAGTCCAAGCACAGCAACAGGTGAGATGCACTATTCTGCACATTACACTACAGCTGTCCATGTAGATCATCCAGTAAGGGAGATAATAGAGATTCTGTTAGTTTTTACCATTCTTCAAACATTTAATAAGGGTCAGAGGTTAAAGGTAAATCTGACATGCCCTTTAAATCTTTGAATATAACTTTTCCCCTTTCCCTCTATGTTTTTAGTGATACTTTTTCTGTGTAGTAGTATAGTATCACTGGAGCTGAGGTTATATAGAAGGATGTTTTTGGACCTGTCCATGAATGAGGAGTTTTCAGTGGCTGGTAGCAGCTTCTTTGTCCGTAGTAACTAATAGGTGTCTCTTCCTGACCTCCCGCATTTGACCTCTGACCTCTCTGCTGTGTCCACCATGTTGCAGCGAACATAAGGACCACTCTGAGAAGAAACACAAGGACAAGCTGAAGCACTTTGACGGCAGTTCTGACAAACACAGGGAAAAACACAAAGACAAGGAAAAAAGGAGGGAGGAGAAGGTTTGTTAAACAAAATCTACTTTTCTGATAGAGAAGGCTTCATACATCAACGTTGATTTTTGCTGTCATCCACAGATTAAATCATCCCACCCAGACAAGCCTAAAAAAGAAAAAGAAAATGGATATGTCAGGTATCATATGTTAACGAGAGCTTTCTAGCAAGTTTTTTTTTCATTGTAATGACACCAACCAAGATCGCTACAGTTCATAGAAGTTTTATTGTCGTACTCAGAGACACAAGTCCTGCTATTAAGAGTGAGCCTGACGAAGACGACAGCTTTTACCCGTCGCCTAAGCATAACAAGGCATCCAAACGGGAGTATGATGACGAAGAGTGGGTATCTATCACTCGCATCCTAATTTTAATGTGCTGTATGTTCTATCTTTACGTTCAAATTATTAATTTATATGTTTTAGGTTTGAATACAAACCCAAAAAGGTCAAGACAGAACATGACAAAAAAGCCAAGAAGAGGAAACACGAATATGAAGATGATGAGAGTGATAAGGTTAATTAATTTCTTTATGTATTCTACCTGTATGTCTGGTTATTTTTTAAGTGTTGCTGTAATTATTGTTGTTTGGCCTTGACATTCAGGAGATAAAACCCAAAAAGACAAAAGATAAAAATGTAAAAGAGGGAAAGAAAGCCAAAAAGGAAGAGGACGAAAAATGGAAATGGTGAGATTTAAAAAAAATTCAGGAAATACTGCAGTTTAGGACGATGTTTGTTTTTCCCATTCCTTTATCTTGGTTTGTTTGGAGTGATTAGGTGGGAGGAGGAAAGATATACTGATGGCTCTAAATGGCGCTTCCTTGAACACAAGGGGCCAGTGTTTGCACCTCCTTATGAACCACTGCCTGACAAAGTAAAATTTTTCTATGATGGTAAGTCTTGCATGCATGAAATATGTACATTTTTGACATTCAATGACAGTTTGCGTTTTTATTTGAAGGAAAGCCTATGAAACTAAGTGCCCCTGCTGAGGAAGTAGCAACCTTTTTTTCCAAAATGTTGGACCATGAATATACGACTAAAGACATCTTTAGGAAGAATTTTTTCAAAGACTGGAGAAAGGTAAGAATATTTTAAAATATCATAAACAAGTGTCACAGGAAACATGTTGAATTATGTACATGCTTTATTTTATTTGGCTTTTCAGGAAATGACTTTAGAGGAGAAGTCAAAGATCACTGACCTAAACAGGTGTGACTTTAGTGAGATGAATGCATACTTTAAGGCTCAATCAGAAGCAAGGAAGCAGATGTCAAAAGAAGAAAAACAGGTATTCAACAACATTTCTGACATTTATTAATGCAATTGTAAGGTGAATGTATGTATAACATTTTGCAGAAAATCAAAGAGGAGAATGAGAGGATCCTTCAGGAATATGGTTTCTGTGTTATGGACAACCACAAGGAGAGGATCGGAAACTTTCGCATTGAGCCACCGGGTCTTTTCCGGGGACGAGGGGACCACCCAAAGATGGGCATGTTGAAACGGCGCATCAGACCTGAGGACATTATCATCAACTGTAGCAAGTGGGTAAACTAAACTTGTTATGATCCATTCTATGCCTTTATACTGTTGATTTGGTGTTAAACACAAGGTGGCCATGTACAACCAATGCACGTGAGTCAGATCCCATAAAATTTGTTATTGAGAGCTGCTGGATGAACCCGAAATGAAAGGACAAGACCCACAGAATGTCCACAATGTGCTACAAATGGCATGTACAATATCTCAGCCAGTGTTAACATGAACTTTGACACTTTGAACTTTGCTAAACTGTGTCAAAGGTAGTCTTCTTGTCAGAATATGTTGTGTGTAATAACACCCCCAGAGACACTATGACCTCTACATACAGTTCATCTGTGGGACTGAAGGCTAGGTGACCTTTTCTCAAAGCTAGTGTTCCCTTACAAGGCCAAAAATATAATTAAATCCCGGCCGACCCAAAACATTGTTGGCTGATTGTTGCCAACTCAAAACATCATTCTAACTCTGGTCTTTCTGTGAGGAGTCTGCATGTCCTCCCTGTGTCACCCAGTGTCATGTATAGGTTAACTGGCAAATCTAAAGTATCCCTGTGAGAGTGAATGGTTGTCTGTCAATGTTCGTCTCTAAGTGTCAGCCCTGCGACGAACTGGCCACTATCCAGAGTGTACCGCCTGCCTGGATAGGCTCCAGCCACCCATGACCCCACAATTGGGATAAGCGGTAGAAAATGAATGAATAACATTTCAACCTGCCTAAGCATACTGCATACTGAACAATCATACTCATATCTGGTTGATATGACTCTGATTTTTTTAGAGACTCCAAGCACCCTAAACCTCCCTCTGGGACAAAATGGAAAGAAGTCCGCCATGACAACAAGGTGACCTGGCTGGCGTCTTGGACAGAGAACATTCAAGGCTCCATTAAGTACATAATGTTGAACCCTAGCTCCAGGATCAAGGTAGGGGATGTTTCATACATCTGAACTCTGGCATTACATATCCTTGAGTAATAATACATACCACTACTGTGTGTGTTTAGGGGGAGAAAGACTGGCAAAAATATGAGACTGCACGACGATTGAAGAAGTGTGTGGATCGTATTCGTACTCAGTATCGGGAAGACTGGAAGTCAAAAGAGATGAGGATCAGACAGAGAGCGGTGGCACTGTACTTCATAGACAAGGTCAGAATGAAATCAATATTTCTGGTAACAAAGTCTCTATTTGTACTGAAATAGTTTTAATGTCCCCACAGTTGGCACTAAGGGCAGGTAATGAAAAAGAAGAAGGTGAGACAGCTGACACAGTTGGCTGCTGTTCATTGCGAGTCGAACACATCAAACTGCATCCCAAAATGGATGAGCAGGAGTATGTGGTAGAGTTTGACTTCTTGGGAAAGGATTCAATACGCTACTACAACAAGATCCCGGTGGAGAAAAGGGTAAGAAAACAGTGAAAGAGTGTATAATTGTTACAAGAGTTTGCTATTGTTTTATTTCTGGTTATATAATGGTTATACAAAGTTGTTTGGTAATAATGGACAGTTAATACTCCAGATACTGTTAACATGTATTGTATACATTTGCAAAGTTTAAGAAAAAGAGCACCATCACCTGGCCAAATGTAATAATGCATCTGAACAATTAGTGAATTTTATCAAAAAATGAATAAATAAAATCTGTCTCATTTTCAGGTATTTAAAAACCTCCAGTTATTCCTTGAAAACAAGCAGCCTGAAGATGATCTTTTTGACCGACTAAATGTAAGAAACAGGCATTTCAAATCAATCCTCTTGATTTGTGCCAAAGTCAAGAAAAGATCTGACATTTGATAGTATTATGTCCTTGTGTTTTGTGCAGACTTCTATTCTAAACAAGCATTTACAGGAGCTTATGGATGGACTAACAGCAAAGGTCTTTCGTACCTACAATGCTTCGATCACTTTGCAACAGCAGCTCAAACAACTAACCTGTGGTCAGTAATCATAACTACACCCTGCCAGTATGTACACAATGTCAGAGATTCAAAGATTAACCTAATCATTGTTTTTATTCTCATTTTGTTCAAAAAATAAAACACAACTAGATGTTGTCTGTACTGCAATAATGAAGAAGTAATACATAGATGTGATCCTACATGACTTCAGGATTAAAGTCTCATAAACCTCTGTGTTGCCTCTTTGTCTCCAGCTGATGACAGCATCCCAGCTAAGATCCTGTCATACAACAGAGCCAACCGGGCGGTGGCCATCCTCTGTAACCACCAGAGAGCTCCACCCAAAACCTTTGAGAAGTCAATGCAGAACCTACAGACCAAAGTAAGCTCACATTGATTGACCATTTTTGCTCCTTCTGATTTGTTGCATTATAGTGCAAAAGTCATCTTGATTCATGCTGTAGCCATGTTGTCTCTTTGAACACAAAAACATGCAATTGTATTATCACAAAAAGTTTCATCAACATATGTTCAACTTCAACTAGATTGATGACAAACAAAGTCAACTGTCTGCAGCCAGGAAACAGTTAAAAGCTGCTAAGGCTGATCACAAGGCTTCCCGTGATGAAAAGAGCAAAAAGTAAGATACCTCGTATGTTTAAGTAATCTGTTGTGGAGGTTTCGATGCTCCATTACACTGTAATCTTTCTTTCTCCAACTCTATCTGTTGTTGCTGTGTTGTATGCAGGGCTGTGGAGGTGAAGCGTAAAGCTGTCCAAAGGATAGAGGAGCAGCTGATGAAGCTGCAGATGCAAGCCACTGACAGAGAAGAAAACAAACAGATTGCTTTGGGCACCTCCAAGCTCAACTACCTGGATCCACGCATTTCTGTTTCCTGGTAATTATGTGAACTTGTTTATTGAGTCTATAAGGCTGCCCTACAGCAAAAATTGCCATTACATTAAACAGCTCCTGTAGTTCAGTCAATCAGCTTTGCGTGGGTGGCTGGGTGTGAAGATTACATATCTACCTTGGTGACAAAAAGGCAGGAAATGGTCTTGCATTGTAGGAAAACAAGCAGTGCAAGCAAGAAAGCCAACTGCTGCAGAAGGAAAATGAGAGGAAGAAAAGTGTGTGAGCACGAGGGAAGAACAATGGGGTTTGTTTTGTGAGCCAGAGAGCGTCACCAAACAGTACTCTTTCCTACATGTGGGAAGTCATTGTGGAGATGTCTGTAGTGAGTGTTGGGCCGGGCCACAGTGCAGGGGAACAGTGGTCTGCCCTCCCTAACCCACACACTTATTTAGACCCTCCTCCACAAGCACAATGGATGTAGGAATGCTTCGTGTTTGTTAAATTGTAAGGCGTAAAGGATGGGGTCCTTTTAGGGTGGTGCATGGGAACCTGGAGTTCACTCACTCTAATGCAGGCAAAAAAAATCTCATACCTCCAAATAAATAGATATTGTACATGTTGATGCAGTAATATATGTGCAAGATACTGTACAGCCATCATTTTAATGCTGTAATTCTGCTTTATTGTCAAGGTGCAAAAAGTGGGGTGTTCCTATTGAGAAGATCTACAACAAAACCCAGAGAGAGAAGTTTGCTTGGGCAATCGACATGGCTGACAAAGACTATGAGTTTTAAATATACAAATGTGTTAATTATGCCTTTGATTGAAAAGATGGTTTGTTGTTGATGTCAATGCTGGTAAAAGCCGTGACCACAGTTTAATAATTAAGATGTATATATGAATTTACAGCAACTTAAGTCAATCATGTGACCAAGCTGCCAAAGGGCAACTCCTAAAATACTAGTATCAGTAGTGTGTATGTAGCTGCAGCAATCTGCCCATGATCAAACAACTATGAATTAGTATTATGATTTATTAGAGATGACTTCTAAAATGTTTAAGCCATCAGATTTATGGAGAAATTCTATATTCTCATAGGATTATAATTGAGTAAATGAGTGGGAAACTGTGAGAGCTGTGTGATGGGAAGGATAAAGTCATACTTTAAATTTTTTCTTGTGGAGTTTTTGTGTGAAAGCTTGCAACAAATGAGCCTGACAGACAAAAGACTGTGTGCAAACAGAAACACTAGCACTTATTAATATTAGCACACGGAATGCCATAATTTTGTCATTCAGTTTATTATTTGTCTGTTTATTTCAGGGATGTATATACTTTTGTCATTTTCAATTGTGTTTTATAAGAGTGTGCCGTATACATTAACAGCAACAGCCTCTTCATTGCACATATGCAACGTTTGTGTCTGTTTCCACAGTTTTACAAAGATGGAGACATTCCCTGTGCTTACTTGAAACAGCTGAAGTTATCTGTATGTTGTGTGCTAAACATGTTTTTGCCAGACAGAGACTTTTTATCATGGATGTGGTGTATGCCAAAAAGGATAACAGAAATCCATCATTTTAATGTGCTACTTTCTGTATTTATGTGATTACTCAGAAAGTGTCCTCATTTTCAAATGTTAGTGGAGAATACTTTGCAGTAATATTTCTTGCTATTTGATTAATTTAAATATTTATCACTCAACTTCTGAATGGTTAGATGCTTATTGTAGCTTTGTAGTTTTAAAAATAAAACAAAAACTTTGTAATTTGTGCATTTGTTTTATTTAATGATGTGCAAGCCTAATTGAAATATACCCCTGCCAAAAATGCCGCCTTTCCCCAATTGAATTTATTAACATTTAGATAAAATGAATTTATTTTACTCGGACTGTTCAGTAGCCTACATTTAAGTGAAGTTTGGCTGAGGTTAAGTTGCGTGTGTGTCTTTAGGAGGCGCTCTCTGAGGAAAGAGCACAGTTAGGGCAACTTTCAAAGTGCTATGTAGGGCCCTATAGGAAAAATACCGGCTGTCTACAGAATAAAGGTAACACGTTTGTTTTGTAACAAAACTCATCATTTCAAAATCATTTTTAATGATTTTAATTTATTTTATTTTGCATTTTTATGCTTCTTTATTCAACCACAATGTAAACGTCACACTCTCTAAAATTACAGGATCCAATGTCGTTGCTGTTATTTTTATGCAAAATATCGCTGTACGAAGAATAATTATTTATCGTTTATAGGTCATAAACGCTGTGCCAATATGGTTGAGAACAACAATAGATATATAGATGTGAGGTAGAGCTATTATTTGTGAATAATATTATTGGAAAACGTTGCTTTGATCAGCTCTGGCCTTTATTGTGAAACCATACCGGAAGCAGTACTTAATGGCGTGTCTTGACGCTGCTGGTGTGCGCTGGGGGAAGGGCCTGGTCTCGCTGTAGATCCGACACAGAGCAGACAAACTTGCGTAGTCTTACCGCGGCTGTCGCCGTTTCCCTGCGTCTCTCTATGGACGACCCGAGGGCAGGAGAACAAACAGGCAACACTGTCGTCGGGTCCGCAGCTCCTTTCCACGGCCAGGCCATGATTTAATCCTCAAAAAACGACCAGGAGGAAGAGGAGAGGGAAAAAGACGAAGGGAAAACGCCAGAGCAGGACTTCAGCCTTGGGAGATGTGCGCTCAGGCCGAGATTGCGGCGGTACGTACAGCAGCTCAGACGGGTTGTTTTCCAGCTGTTTTCTAATATTGTCCAGACGGTAAGAGTCAAACAGAGAGGGGATGAAAGACAGATTCAAAAACCATGGCTACCTTGAGTTATTCTGGAGAAACCACCCATTATTTGTCCTCTGGCCCAGACAAATGCTAGCCACACCGGCCCCGTTTCCACGCTGTGAAAATAGCCAGAACAGACGGTTCTTGTTACCACTCTGCTCCCATTCAATACCAATTGTGCTCCAAATAATGTCAGGTCTGTCCCGAGGAGAGTGTGTTGTTTTCAAAGACGGGGCAGGTAAAAGACCTGTTTGTAGTTTGGGAGTAAAAGTTTATGTTGACTCCCCAGATGGTACATTCTGGGTAAACTCCAGTAAGAGGGAAAGTTATCTTATGTATTTAGCTTTGCTTTTCAGACTGTAGCTGTCACTTTCCTCATTGTATTGCTTAATCCTTCTTAATGTTCTTTCTGATGTAATGCAAATATATATCTTCCATATCTTGACATAACTCTCGCAAAACATTCATCAGCATCTGCACACTATTGGCAAACCATATCTGCTATCCTGTGTTAGTCACAATTTTGTGTGTTGTTCTTACAGCCGGTAGTTTTCTGTGCTAAAGACACCCTGAAAGTCTCTGGAGAATTGTTGTTTCACGGGTTTCCCCCCTCTTCTCCTGCTGTAGGTATCCCTGTCTAGGCCTGGACTGAGCAGATTGTTCTAAGAGGAAACGGATAACAAACAGGGGAAGTGAACATGGCTGGGACCCCGGGCTTCTTTTCCAACGGACCTGCTCTGTGGATGGACAACGACACGGAGATGAACAACCTGTACAGAGACCTAGAGCTCGGCACAGTACTTACACTGTTTTACTCCAAAAAGTCCCAACGGCCCGAGAGAAGGACATTTCAAGTAAAACTCGAGACGAGGACCATTGTCTGGACTCGGGGCACGGACAAAATCGAGGGAGAGAGTAAGTACAGCGCAGACGAAAAGCAAACACATGCAGGTTGAGATGCATATAAGCAGTTTAAAGACTGATCAGTCTGGAAACATATAATTTATTTGTGAGAGTGCACAAAACATTGCCTATTGCCGTAAAGATATTAGAGAGCAGAGAATCACTAGTATAGCCCTAATATCTTTTACTATTGATTGTGACATCAGCAAGAATGAAAGTCTTCATTTGGTAAACTACACTTTCAAATGTGTTTTTATTGGAAAGATCAACATCCACGTTAGCCTCTACCAACGCCAACAATTGTCTAACCTTTTGCCAAGTCGTTTAGCCGTGTGTCTCTTGTGTAGCAGGATGCCTTGTGCACAGCTGCAATCTGCTCCGGATGCTGCAAAAAAGAGCAGAAAGCGAGGTTGGCTTTGCTTTTTTCCTCGTGCTAGAGTATCATTTTTCTATACACTGAAAGCTCTCGTGCACATCATGAGCTCATCACTGCCATCTGATACTCAAGTGAAATTGGCCCAGACGATTCATTAAGCTTCAGAAATAGAATATGAGAGTTTTTACTGGAAGTGTCGGACCATTTGGGAACAATTTGGCAGCTGTTTTTGCCGCTTATCAATAGCAGTGTTAGACTTAAGTCCATTTAGAGGCTAAATATAAGGCTTATTTGGTTAGTTGTAGGTAATGGATGTTGTACATTGCATGGCAAATAATTTAAATTCAAAACTACTTTGGACTCAAGGATTGCTTTTAATAAATGTTGAGAAACAACAGAATAATTTTTAAACAATAATGTTGTTTGTAAGGTAGTAAATCGACTCGCACATTAACTGAGATCATTAAATGGGATAGCTTTAATATGTTTTTATAAATGGTTCTTAAAATGTGTCTGATTGTCCATGTTTTACTCTTTTGTTTTAACGATTGTAAAACACTGGCATGTTATTAGCATGTGGGGCTGTGTCACGTATCTTATTCCAATATTGCTGCAAGGCTTTTCACACTGTAGTTATGTGTCACAGCATGACTTACTGAACCAGTTCGTTTACACACAACTGTGTTTTGAAATGCCAAATATTACAAAGTCTCGTGAGGAATGAGCTCGGCTTTGGTTATTATATATATTTAACATTGTGGTTGACTGTATTTACAGTTTCCAAAATGTTGTTGTAGCTGCCTTCCCAGCCTCTGTTAACATCTAATGAATTTACATTTTGATGTTTTATCACTGCGGATGGAAATTCCTGCTTGTAGGTTTGGAAACTGTCACCATTCTGACCTGATTTTCCATCCCTCCCTAATACATGTCTGCTGCTGTTTCTACCGGACACTGCCCGCTTTTATCGCACATCACTAGAGCTTGATTTAGTTTAAATAATATGACACAATACCTTTTATACTCACTATATGAGAGGGTTTTATGATGAAGATCTTTTTTCAAATGTCTCACTGACAAGTGTCAACATTATATCCAAGTTTTAAAAAAGAGGAACTGTATAAGTAAGCTGATGGATGGAGCCCCCTGCTTAACACAAGCTGGTCTGATGTTAAAGACTGGCTGAGGTTGAAGTGAGATACTTTAAAAGCTTGTGTTGGCGCTGTCTTGGTATTAGGCTACAAATAATCAAGCTAAAAAAAATTGTAATATTTTTTCAGTTTGCTGAGGTCCTTGAGATTTACTTACAACACATATAGACCGACATAGACCAACAGGTAACTGTCAAGAGGCCACTTAAACATCCTGTTCCGTATTCAAAAGTTAGTTTTCTTGAGGAGTGAGAACCTTGACCTTGTGTAAACCAATAGCCAAACGTTGTCGTATAAAGACGAAGATTTTTGGAAGTCTACAAGCTTGAGGGCAGGGTGCTGTGGGCAACTGTGGGATTGTGGGAGCGTATTTTAGGATGCCAACATCTCTTTTTCTAATGTTATACCTCACTTTATCTTTTGCAAATTGGTAGAGCAAACTCTAAAATATTTTGACGCAACAAGTGCAAGTGTCTAACAAATTAACCTGTTGAAGCTGCTTTGCTTTCAGGGGAAGCACACTAGAAGGTAATATAAACATAGATTTGACATCAGAGTAAAAGTGACAAGACACATACTTTTTGGGTAAAGCATAAGAGGAGGAACAATTACATGCTCACCTATGTTGTTGTTCACATGTGGTGTGTAGGCGACAAAGGCACAGGATGTGTGGTTTGGAGGCAGGAAGAAGAGCTGGAGCTGAAAGAAGTGTGTTAATCAGAAGATTATGTGCAACCATACCTAATATAATGCTGTATTATTTTTGTTAGATATTTCTAGCAACCTTGGTTTTCCAGCTGATTTTATTTTGTTAGTGTACCCCTGTGTTCATTAAGGCATTTGTTTTGTCCTGTCTGTCTGAGCAAATCTTACATTGTCTCTGCAAAACAAACTTTCCATGTAGTTTATGTCTTGGCCTTTGGTTCAGTGATTTATGTGATCCAGTGGGCAGATTTGTCCTAAACATAATCTCTGAGATGATTATTGTTAACATTTTTTAAAATGAATTGGATTAAAATATTACAAATCTTTCGTTCTAATTCATAGACTAAAATTGGTAAGATTTGATGTTGTAATCCTCTTTACACTAGAGAAGAGAATTCAAATAAATTACACAGTTTACATGAATACAATTTTTTGGGCTTTTTTGCCCTCATTGGTAGAGTCAGTGTAGATTATTTATTAGGAAACAGAGTGAGAGAGGGGAATCTACTCGAGCCAGAATCCAACCCAGGTCGCTCAAGTATGTGGTGTGTGCTTTACCAGGTGAGCCACCAAAGTGCCCCTGGTGACTTTTCTAAAAATTAGAAATTTTAATAAAGAATGACCCATTTTTACATTCTTTAAATCTTAATGTAAACAAGTTTCTATGATACATTGTAAATGATGCACAGTAATAGGAAATATTAGTACAATATAGTTCACTGCACCTTATACTTTACCTGTGGCTTTTCTTCAACTTGCTACATAAAAGATATTGATGATTACTGAGTTTTGATAAAGAAATCTGTGGTTTTAGGTTTGTTCTTATTACTGACTGGTGTCTGGTTGACTAATAAAATGCAATTTTGTCTCCAGTTGACATTCGGGAGATCAAAGAGATACGTCCTGGACAGAAGTCTCGAGACTTTGAGCGCTATGTGGAGGACTCAGCAGCTCGGCTGGACCAAGCTCACTGCTTTGTCATCCTGTATGGCACAGAATTTCGCCTTAGATCACTCAGCCTGGCAGGTACATACATAATGAGATAACACAAGGGTTTGTTCTGTTGTGCTTTAGTAATCTGAATGTTTATCTGAAAAATAATAATAAATATTTCTATGGTTAATTACTTTTGTTTTCCTTGCCTTCAGCTACGTCAGATGAGGAGATGACTATGTGGGTTAAGGGACTGAACTGGCTTGTGGCCGATACACTGAAATCCCCAACACCACTTCAGATAGAGAGGTAAGGCCAGACCATTTTTCCATAACCTTTCAATAATTTTAGTAATTGTGAATTAACTTTCACAAAAGCAGCATATCTTTTCACCTATTTTATTCTGCTTTCTGTAGGTGGTTACGCAAGCAGTTTTACGCTGTAGATCGCAACAGAGAAGACAGGTAAGTCAGCTTAGTCATAGGCAGACTTAATCAAATCAATCCTCACAGGAAACGGGGATAATTAGATATAACTTAATTGTCTGTAGAGCACCAGTTGTGCGTCTAAGTAACAGATGATGCCACTTGAGGTTGGTAGGTGCCTTTTCTCAGAGCTCAGCTGAGGTTTATTGGAGGAACTAACCTCTTAGCTACACACCAGCACCTCTTCCTGCTGCAGGAAACAGACTGCAGAGGATGGAGAAGACGTACAGAGATGTTTGTATGCTGTGTCCATGTCAGAAAAGCCTTTGACACGCTGCAGGGTTGTTGTGTTGAATGGCAAAAACTACAGACCATGCAGTAAAAATGAGCCTTAATGACACAGACATATTTTATCAGTGGATTTATTTTAATGTATTAATTTATTTTAACTATGTGCATATGAATGTTTCTTTTTGTATCTAGGATATCCTGCAAGGATCTGAAGAACATGCTGAGCCAGGTCAACTACAGGGTGCCCAACATGAGGTTCCTCCGGGAGAAACTTCCGGTAACCTCCTACTTATCCAAGCTACTTCTTTTTTCGTTAGGGTTTTGTTTGAGGCTAAATCGTTCATAATTAGTTTTAACACTTTGCATCTGATGTTGTTTAGGATTCGGAGCTGAGGAATGGCGACGTATCTTTCAGTCAGTTTGCGCAACTTTATCGAAGTCTCATGTTTGATGCTCAAAAAAATGTAAGTCAAAAGACAGTATTTATCCAGATACTTTTGACTGAGCTCTTTGATCTTCCCGAGCCCGCATGATGCTCTGCCGAGACACCCTTCCTCCCCCATCTGTGTATTCTCAAATGGCTTTAAGATCAATATGAGCCTGCTAAAAACCCACTAAACCCCCTTGGTGCAGGCTGTTAGGACATACACACAAAAACTCACAAGTACACAGCTACACAGCTACGCACATTGACAGATAAAGAAGCAGGCCGACAGGCTGACTGGGGTCACATTAAATGGATGACCTCACCACCCTCCATCATCCCAGCCCCCTGCAGGATGTCTGTGTGCCATTCTACATAACTTGTAATGCACACTGACACAGCACTAAATCAACAAACCAAGCCAAACTTAATATGTTGCTTTTGTTTATTCTTTCAGTTGGATATCCCATTTCTACAGAGGTATGTCCAAAACTTAGTGCAACACATCCTTCTTCTCTGTCTCAGATATGCATTTATGGATGACTATTGATGTCTTTGTCAGGTTCATTGATAGACCAGAACAGAGGATTTCTCTTGAAGACTTCAAGAACTTTCTTATCGAACATCAAAATGTAATTGTCACAACCCCGATTATTAAACCATATTTATTATAGCCCAGAGCTGTTTTATTTTCATACATGAATTCACCTGTGTTTGTGCGATCTATGTGTGCATACAGGAAATATGGGCCACAGACGACAACAAGGTGCAAGAGTTTATCTTCAGCTACTTGAAAGATCCACTGAGAGAAGTAGAGCAGCCTTATTTCTACCAGGAAGAGGTAGATTTCCGTCTTTTTTCATTTTATGGTGTGATTTAGGCTGATTCTAATTAATTGAAAACAGAAATGTATTTTTATGAGTGATGTTTTCCGATACTTGTCATTCGTTAGCGTAGGTGGGAGATGCTCAAAAATTGTCATGATATCCCTGTGTGAGCCTAAAGCACCTCCTCCCACACTGATAGAAAAGGTTATTGACTGTGGCGCCTGTGTGAAAGCGAGGGATGCTTTTTGTGGTCACCATAAAGCTATGATTGACGGAGGAGTAGAGAAAGCTAGTGCAAACCAGCCTGCAAGTCTTTTTGTGCTTGAGGTTAGGAGGAAAGTCTGCTTGGCAAGTGTCCCACTAATCCAGTCATGTAATCAAATCAGTAACAAACAAATAAAAAATTCAAAGCAGTCTAGTTTGTTGTCATGTAAAGTCTCATCTCAATACCATTTCTGGTGTTTGTTTTCTTATGAAGTGTAATGTAAATGTGTCTGTATTGCTTTGTGTTTTCTTTTTCTTATATAATTAATTATAACACAATAACTCTCCGACTTTTGTGTCTGGCTTAGTTCCTGACCTACCTGTTCTCAAAGGAGAACACCATCTGGGATTTCTCCCTAGACCAGGTGTGTCCTGAGAACATGAACAACCCTCTGTCCCACTACTGGATTTCTTCTTCACATAACACGTAAGTATTCTTTAACTACTTCAAGATGTGGTGTAGGTCATTTATAAGAGGAACATGGGAACACTGAAGATTTTAAGTTACCCCCGTCATAATAATCCATCTACATCTATCTAATTAATGTTTCACTTCACAATCAAATTGTTTGAATATTGTTGCAAAATGTATTATTGTGCTGCTCCTGACGTGAGAGCCGCTTTAAAAAGGCTAGTTAGACGTGAGTGTGTTGTTAGTTGCATAGTTTGACATTATGCAATTATTTTTAGCTACTTGACAGGAGACCAGTTTTCCAGTGAATCGTCCTTGGAGGCGTACGCTCGCTGTTTGAGGATGGGCTGCCGCTGTATTGAATGTGGGTAGACACATGCACACACATGTTTTAACCACATCCTGTAAATCATCACCGCTTGAGTTTCAACTTCACAATTAGGTTTTTTAACCGCCTCTTCATACCCTTTTTTGTTGTATTTTTAATGCAGACACCACACCCTTACGTTGACTTTCTTACAGGATACTGCCTTAACGTTGGCACCTTGTCAAGCAGGTTTCTATGAATAGGCCTGACTTAGCCTTAGGCCTGGTTAAATGGTCACTTTGTTTCTAAAAAGTATACACCAATGAAGTATACACGTCTTGACAAGCTAAAATACTTGAAACGCCTCTTGAGTGAAGTGTGCTTTGCGATGACAGATGTTTTTTGAATGTGTCTTTAGTGGACTGCTGGGATGGTCCAGATGGTATGCCAGTCATCTACCACGGACATACCCTCACAACAAAGATAAAGTTCTGTGACGTCCTGAACACCATAAAAGAGCATGCTTTTGTTACGTCTGAGTGAGTATCTTAACCGTAAAACACTACGATTGATCTTTGCTTCCCTGACAGCTGCCTTCATATGCATTTAAGAGGGAACTTCTGCTGAATAAATAATCTTCTGTTCTCCCACAGCTATCCCATCATCTTGTCTATTGAAGACCACTGTAGTATTGTGCAGCAAAGGAACATGGCCACATTCTTTAAAAAGGTGTTTGGGGATATGTTGCTGACCAAAGCAGTGGATATTGCGGCAGATGGCCTTCCTTCCCCGAACCAGCTGAAAAGAAAGATCCTCATCAAGGTCAGGCTCCAGAAGGAACTACTTGGCCCTCCAAAACAAAAAGCATCTACACCAAAGCTGAGATATAATTGGCGCTGTATCAGCATTCATATTGTGGTTTACCATAAAGAGCCTTTTTAATTGTCTAATGGTTAGATACACTTACCTGGAAGAATGTCAGAAGGATAAAAAAATATTTTCGAATGTATTTAGTTGTTTTGGGTGGTTTGTGCCTGTCTCCTGACTGGAAGCATTATTTCAAATGTGAGTCCTGTTATTACTAACAAAAGAACAGTTTATGGCCTAATGCCACTATATTGTTGTACGTTTTAGTCACTTAATAGCTTCATATTATATAATTTTAACATATGTGGTTATTATAACAATGATCTAATTGTTTTCTCATCTGTTTGCTGCAGCATAAGAAACTTGCAGAAGGAAGTGCCTATGAAGAGGTGTCCACCTCCACTCCATACTCAGAAAATGACATTAGTAACTCCATCAAAAATGGCATCTTGTATCTGGAGGATCCCATCAACCATGTAAGCTTGTACATGTTTAACACTTAAACACAAAAATGAAAATGTAAGAGTTTTATGAATAAAAAGTTAAAAAAAAACAACTCTAAACATAACATAGTTATTTAGTTGTTTTACAAAGCCTCAGTCTTATATGCTCTCTTGTTTTTGTCTTCAGGAGTGGTACCCTCATTTCTTTGTCCTGACGAGCAGTAAGATCTATTACTCTGAGGAAACCTCTAATAATCAGGGTAATGATGACGAAGAGGAACACAGGGAGGTTAGTACAAAACACTGTAAAATGAAAAGGAACTGCAGCCACCTTTTCAGCTTCTCAGAACCTAAGTAAACTAAAAACTCCCTCCTTCTCCCAGGTGTCCAATGGCATAGACCAACACGTGACAGAAAAATGGTTCCATGGAAAATTGGGTGCAGGGCGTGATGGACGTCAGATAGCAGAGAGACTGCTGTCTGAGTACTGTCTGGAAACTGGAGCTCCTGATGGATCTTTCCTGGTCCGGGAAAGCGAGACTTTTGTTGGGGACTATACTCTATCTTTCTGGTAAAGCCAAAAGTGTTTTCAGTAAAACCTCAGAAGATTTTAAATGCATTTATTTAAGTAACCTCCGTAAATGATTGTATGTTGTTGTGACAAGGCTGTGACCATTTATTTTCTAGTTGAAAGATGTTTGAGTGTGACATAAAAGAACAACTAAGAAAGGCTTTTCTAACCTCAACTGTGAATTGTATGAATTTATGAGTAGATGCTATAATGTGAAATGAAACAAAAAAAATCCTTTGTCGGTCTTCTCGCATCAGGCGTTCAGGGCGGGTGCAACACTGTCGAATACACTCTCGTCAAGAGGCAGGCAGCCCGAAGTTCTACCTAACAGACAACCTGGTGTTCGACACACTTTATGCCCTCATCGGGCACTACCAGCAGGTGGCACTGCGTTGCAATGAGTTTGAGATGAAGCTTACTGAGCCAGTGCCACAAACAAATGCTCATGAAAGCAAAGAGTGAGTGTGGGTTTATATTAGTAGTATAGTTTCTATATCATTGTGAATACAACTTTGTACCTATTTATCTAATGGTTTGTTTTGTGTGCTAGGTGGTACCATGCCAACCTCTCAAGGAGCCATGCTGAAAATATGCTGATGAGAGTTCCACGTGACGGGGCCTTTCTGGTCAGAAAGAGGGCAGAACCAAACTCATTTGCCATTTCCTTTAGGTAAAGTGGACTGACTGTAACTACCTCAGCTGTGAAGAATAATCAGAACTGACCATTATGTCTGTCTGTTCTGGACAGGGCGGAGGGTAAGATAAAGCACTGCCGTGTACAACAGGAGGGACAGACTGTGGTGCTAGGCACTTCAGAGTTTGACAGCCTTGTAGATCTCATTAGCTACTATGAGAAGCACCCTCTGTACCGCAAAATGAAGCTTCGCTATCCAATCAATGAGGACACACTGGAGAAGATAGGCACTGCTGTGAGTTGCAAATTACAGGAGTATCAAATGGCTTAATATTAGTTGTTTTTATTGATATCTTGTGATAACAAAATGTAATCTTATCTTAAGGAGCCTGACTATGGATCACTGTATGAGGGCAGAAATCCAGGCTTTTATGTGGAGGCCAATCAAATGCCTAATTTTAAGGTAAGTGCTTTGTTGCAAAACATTTGTTCCTGGTTAACTTAAAATTTGAAACAAAAAAGCCAATCCCTTATTCTTTTAGTGTACTGTTAAAGCCATGTATGAGTATAAAGCTCAGAGAGATGATGAACTCTCCTTTACAAAGAATGCTGTCATCACTAATGTGGACAAACAAGAAGGTGGATGGTAAGTTACCATTCAGCTCTTTTCAAATAGATGCAAATCTAAATTATGCGATCTAATTGGTCATCCAATCCTAATTATCCAAATGGTCCACATCTGTTTTTTCTCAGGTGGAAAGGTGACTGTGGAGGGAAGAAGCAGCTTTGGTTTCCTGCTAACTATGTGGAGGAAATCAGCCCATCGGCAGCAGAGCCTGACAGAGCTGTAAGAAATTACTACAGAGGCACATGTGCAGTGTGTGGAGTCTTGATTTAAATTTAACTTATTTTTATTATTACCTTTTTTTTGCACTCTACATCTGTCCAGCAGGAGATGACAGAAAACAGCCCCCTGGGAGATCTGCTGAGGGGAAGTGTCGATGTGTCTTCCTGTCAGATTGGTAAACAGCCTTCTACTATTCAATGCAGGGCTTCATTTTTATAAATTATGCAATGACCTTATCATAAGCCACAAACTACTAGAAAGTCATTTGGCAAATGCTGTAATAGAAAATAAAAAAAATATAATTAGTTGCTGAAATAGTTTTATAGCCTACTTGTGTTTTTTATTGTCTGTGAAGCTGAGCAGTCTGCTAGGCCTCTGGCTCCACCTGGTGGGACTAAATGATATTGCTCTGCATTGTGACGTACACTTTAATGAATGACTGTTGGTATTTATCTATTTATTTATATATATATATATATATATATATATATATATATATATATATATATATATATATATATATATATATATATATATATATATATATATATATTTATATATATATATATATATATTTATATATATTTATATATATATATTTATATATATATATATATATATATATATATATATATAATATATTTATATGTTTTGCCATCATAGTCCAGTTGAAGCAGTTTGAACTTTTACTGTGTTGTCAATTAATATAAGCTGTTGGAAAAATTGTTCTTAGATTGTTTTTTTGGTTTTTTTGCAAAAATTTAAAATATACTTTAAATTGTAAGGATTTTTTCTCAAAGTATTCTCTTCTTTTATAGTTGTACGGCCTGATGGGAAAGGAAGCAGGCAGCATGTCTTCTCTCTTGTTCCGAATACCTCTCTGCGAATGGGTCCTGTGTTAGATGTTGCTGCCAACAGTCAAGAAGAACTCAAGGAATGGGTGTTAAAGATCCGTGAGGTTGCAATGACTTCAGAGGCCAAGGTATATATTTAACACATGACACTGTTTTGTGTGAACAGTGGTCATATTTCCCATCATGCCACTATCTTAATGGCAGCTTGTATGTGGAAATGAATGTTATTATGTCTTCATCAGCTGGAAGAGGGGAAAATGATGGAGAGGAGGAAAAAGATTGCACTGGAACTGTCAGACTTAGTCATCTACTGTAGACCTGTGCCTTTTGATGAAGACAGTAAGCACCGCTTATAGCACTTAAAACAATTTAAACAAATGATCAACTCTCAACAATGTTAATGTGCCATAACAATCTAAAGTAAAGGAGCTCATGTTTGTCTCCTTGTTTTCTTTAGAGATAGGCACAGAGCGGGCCTGTTTCCGAGATATGTCATCTTTCCCTGAAACCAAGGCAGAGAAGTATGTCAACAAAATCAAGGGGAAGAAATTCCTACAGTACAATCGTCTACAGCTGTCCAGAATCTACCCAAGAGGCCAAAGATTAGACTCGTCTAACTACGACCCTCTGCCCATGTGGCTCTGTGGCTCTCAGCTGGTAGCACTCAACTTCCAGACAGCAGGTATGGCCTTCTTTCCAAAGCAAACCAAAGACAAAGTGACTTTTCTTTAATGATCTTTTGTCGCCTTTATTCAGATAAGCCAATGCAGATGAACCAGGCCTTGTTCATGTTGAATGGGAGGTGCGGCTATGTGCTCCAGCCGCCCATCATGAGGGATGACAACTTTGATCCTTTTGACAGGCATACGCTCCGGGGCCTTGACACGGTCACTCTTCAGATTGAGGTTCAATATTCACATGTAATCTTAATGTTGGTATAAAACTTTTAAATGAGAAGGGTTCCTTAATTGCAATTATTTTACTGAAGGTTTTGGGAGCTCGACACTTGCCGAAGCATGGACGTGGAATTGTTTGTCCACTTATTGAGATAGAGGTGTGTGGGGCAGAGTACGATAGTGCCAAGCAAAAAACTGACTCTGAAGGTAAGCATTGTTTTGTTCATATTTTTTCTGCAACTGTTGAAGCACAAGTTGTTTACTGGATACATTACCCTTATGCAATTTCCCTTCTGCTCCTGGAAAAACAGGAAGCTGTACAAACAACTAAGCCATGTGTGGGAATACAATAGAGAAAACATTGCATAGTAAAGACATATTTGTGGCAGTGCTTAAATAAAGTTTTACTTGCTAGTCTTAAATGTAGTATTAGTTTAACATTAGTTTGTGTGTGTTTTTTCCATCAGTAGCTATAACTGTTTATGTCTTATATTATAGATTGGTGGCCTATTTTTATTAGGACTGGACTAGTAATTAAAATTCAGATCTACCTTTTTGTCTATGGATTATAATTTTTCATCCTTGATTTTCTCTCTGCAGCTGACAATGGTCTGAACCCTACATGGCCAAGAAAGCCATTCCAGTTCACAGTGTGCAACTCCGCCTTTGCCTTTCTGCGCTTTGTAGTTTATGAAATTGACATGTTCAATGACCAAAATTTTCTGGCTCAGGCCACCTTCCCCATTCAGGGCCTTAAGACAGGTACATGCTACAGTAACATACCTAATAAAAATTAATATCATTTTAAAAACACCTTTGAAAATATAATTTGTGACTGTGACTTTTACATGGAACTAGGTTACCGCTCAGTACCTCTAAAGAACAGCTTCAATGAGGATCTGGAGTTGGCCTCACTATTAGTCCACATGGATATCATCAGAGGCAGGGTAAGACGCCATTTGCTACTATTTGAAATACTTTTTAAAAGCTGACACCATCAAACACCAGAAACTTGTTCCTCTTGTAGCTTAAAAAGACTCCTGTGACCAAATAACAATTTAAACTTTTAAATAAATATAATAAATTCTTAGATATACCTTTCTGTCAGTAATTGCTGTTTGCTTTGCATTTGACTGTTCATCAGAATAGTAATGAGAGAGTGGATTCTCCTGTACCTCAGATAAGTCGGATCAACTAACAAAGATCATTGTGTAATTTAAAATGCAGCTCATCTGCTGCTAGCAGTTTTGACACGTCTGTCATTGTTTAAAACCCAGTGAAGTGCAGACAACATATTTGCTTCTGATTGGATGAAAGTTTAGGGACTGGGACACGCAAGAACAATGGAGAGCTATTTAACTTGATTTATTAAAATAGCATCTCTTCTATATAAAGTGTATTACCATCAAGTTATAATGTGGTGAAAATAAAAGGCTCGAATAACAAAAACTAGATGAAAACACTGTATTTATTTGGTTCTCTGTCACTTTTAGGATGAAAATGGAGAGGTCCTAAGCCCATTTCTTGCAGTTGGATCTTCACCAGTAACCCTATCATCTCAAGTGGGCCGGGAGCGTTTAGGGGAGTTGAGCTCTGTGTCGTCAGTTTCCTCCAATATGTCTCCTCTGCCTCAGTCCCCTGCTCAGGCCCAGGCTATGGGCTACAGAGGAAGGGAGGGCTCCTTCGAATCACGCTACCAGTCCCCCCTTGATGACTTCAGGGTTTCCCAGGAGACTCTTTTGGATCACATGGACTCACAGAACAGGAGGTGTGTGCAGTGCATCAGTGCAGCTGCTAGCAGCATATTGTGAGTTGTTCATCTCATAGCGGCCAGTGCTAAGGCTGTGTGCTGACCTGTCTTTGTGTCTGCTGTAGGATGCTGCGCAGGACCCGAGTGGAAAACCGTGTCTGAGTCCAAGCCAATCAGGATGCGTTTCTGTTGCACCCCCCCCCAACCTCCCCCTCACCAGTCGTCTCTCCCCGTACTGATGATGTCACTGACTGCTGTGAACACTGTTTCCATGGAAACGCACACCACCGCTTTGGCCTACATTTCAGGCAGCTCTCCCTCCATTCTCCACCCGGACCCCCACCCTCAGCCGATTTTTCCTCTCTTTCCCCAAGTCCTTGACTGCCTCCTCCTGCTCTCTGAAGAGGAGCTCGGACACAAACGCGGGGACGCCCCGAATGAGCTGACTCCTGTGAGCAGGAAGAAGTAACTGATGTTTACAAAAACAAAAAGGTTGAAAAAGTTCCAGCTCTGCACTGACTGTTGTGGAGGTGGGACATCCTCTTGGGTTTAAGGTGTGCACATCAGCTACTTAGTTTGGAGGGTAAGAGGAGGGAAAGATAGTGAAGAAGGTATCAGTTTAAAACTGTTTCTTGATTAAGTTCCTTTGCTCTTCTCATTTTAGCAAATCTGAATATATAAATATATATTTATTCCTGCTGTGCTGTTGGCCAGAGAACAGCAGCAGCCGACCTGCTCTCAAAGAGCTTCTGTCTCCATGTTTTAATTATTCTAATTATTTAAATCTTCGATCATTCATAATGTGACTTTTCTTTTTTATGTATATGTGTAAAACACGAGGGCTCTGTATGGCTGTTTTTATTGTCTCTCCTCTCTGCTTTGTCAATATGTGCCTCCAGTGTAACTCATGCAGATCTTAGAGGGTTATTTAATTATTTCTAGAGCACCAGAAAGAAGTGTTTGCCTGTTTTTGTGCAGCAAGCAGTGAGGCAGCAGGCAGCATCCTATTTTATGTTCAGACATGCACACAGCCAGGCTGTTTTTCTTACATTCCTAAAAACCGCACATCATTCCATTCCCCTGCACTGCAGGTGCCTTTACAAGCCAGTCTCACACATTTTTAATTTGTCTTCATTACCTAGAGTCTTACTCCACATAGAGCAGTGTTAGTGTAACACCAGTGTGCTGAGCATCAGGGATTAATCCTGCAGGTTTTAGACAGCATATGGAAGTAAACCAGGTTAATTTAATGTTGTAATGTTGTAATTAAGATATTTGGTTTTACTGCATACTTAAACTTTTGGGTTTTTAGAAGCTGTACAGCACTGCTTTATGAAGAAATGGTCAGTATGATGCATTAGGATGACATGATCTCCATCATTCTTCTAAATATTGTGACCACCATGTTATTTATACATGCTCATTATTGTCACTTACACTTGCGTTTCACTTACATTATTAATGTTTTCGATTTGTCAGTGTGCTGTATTTAAATACTGAAATTATTATGCTTTTTTTTTTTTTTAACTGCAGCCCTGTGATCGTAAGATGAGGGAGTAGAGTTAAATATGATTGCTTCAGTTCAGGCTGTCACTCAGCCATGCCGCTGAATGCTGTTCCGTAAATGTTCATAAATGTATTTGCTAAGATTTCATCTGATGTTTGGTTGCCCTTGAGGCTGTGTCTAAATCTCGCCTCTCAGGCCTGTCATAGATCAGTGGTGCTTGACCATTAGACAATTCTAGTCTCGGCCTTTAAAGTCTTGGCCAAGTTTGTATGTAACTTTGGTCTTCTTTTTTTTAAGTTTCTGTTAGAAACAGTGTTTGAGGACTTCTAATGTCGAATAATGTAACTCAGTATTTTCACTCAGTGTTTGAAACACTGAGACATACTTAAGCCATAGGGTATAATTAATATGGAGAGAAGAAAAACAGGGATGGGAGGGAATAAGTGAGTTCTCACCCAAGTAGTTTACAGCTTTGTTGGATTTGCACCCTTATTCACCCAAAGCTCCCCTCATTTTAGTTTTCCCCAGATGAAAGGTCATTGTGGAAAGCTCTCCCTCCAGTGCTGCATTGCTCTTACTGCTGACCTGTCTGCTAATGTCTATGTGCCTCTGTCTTTGTACATTACCATTAAGCCACATATTCACAAGCCCAACTGGGTTTAATGACCTGTAAACCCACACAAGTCCTTCTTTGACTAATGAGACCTCTTCTCAGGAGTGTTCAGATGTGTCGACAGTAGACATACCGGACAGTTTAACCTGAGTTCACTGTCAATGACCTGTAAAGATGTCTACCAGCTGGACTTACAAAGAATACCTTTGTGGGTGAGCAGAGTTGATTGTGTTTTTTTTTCTTTGTCTACAAATCCATTTTGTTTCTGACAGTATGATTTACAAATGCCTTTCTGTAATGTGCCTAAAACTATGGAGAGGAAAAGTATTCATTTTAATTTTGCCTTTCATATAAAACATATTCAAGCCTGAAAGTAAATAAAATACTTATTGCTTTATTGTGGTCTTTAAATGCTTCAAACCTTTAAAACCTTACCTAAATGTTTAGCTATATTCACATAAGAATAACCCATTGAATGATGATAGCACTGAGACAACACTCACTAGACAGTTGTTTACAGATGTGGTAACAGCTGGTGTCTGATACACTTTCAGTAAACCTGTCACATCCATTGATAGGTTTAACTACCAGTGTATAAAACATTTTTTTATTGTAAATGCTTAAATCTTCTATAAAACTTAAGGCAATTGTGCATTCTGCCAACACATTGTATACTAAATAATATGCAAAATGTGTTCATTTGGTAATGACACAAATGTATTACATCAGTTTAATTCTGCAAGTAGTGTTTATAAAAAAAATCAACATCAAGCCGAAGTATGGAAATTGGTAAAGGTCACAGTTTTGTTTTCTTACAGACAAATTTATTAAGAAAGTTCCATAAAAAAAACAAACTTTTGCGTCATAAATGACGCCAAGAAGCACTTGATGCTACAACACAAACAAATTTTAATAGTTTAATATAACAAGTCAGTTTTCTGATGAAACACACCAGGATGCTTGTCCTCTTTGCCCTCTTATTCTGCTGTGTGAACAATTTTCTCTCCTCTTTAACAAGAATATGTACAGATTAGAAAGATGAGTACAAATTAATGTTAAAAATCATCAGTGCTGTGTTTCACATAATGCTAGCACATTCATGTAAGCTGCGAGCATGATTTCAAAGTGTTTGAGTGCATGATAACACAAGTGAAAAAAGGAATAAGATGATAAAATGGATAAACATTAGACTTTAAGGCTTTGGCAAGCACCCTGTAGCAGAGCCGTGCTAAAAAACTATCAAGTCTCTGCAGAGATCTCAACCACAGTCGACTCTATATTTCCATCACAATCCTTCCTTTAACGCCACATCACAACAGGCTGGCAAAACAAACATGGCCAAAGACAGCATCCACAATGCCACTCCCTCCACTGAATCAAATTCATGCACCTCAAGCTGTACTGGAGCCTCTTCTGATAGGAAATGGCAGATGTGGGGATATTTGAAATGAAGAAAAGTAAGAGTTAGTATTTGAATGGACAGGGACTGGAGGTTTTAATGTCTGTCTTGTGTAGTCAGAAGGCCCTCTATCTTTAGTGGTGTGATAGAGGAAGGAGAGGCCAGTGGAGATAGTTTTATGGTCCATTTCCATTCAGTGATCCCGTTACAACAGCATCTGCTGCCTTTACTTCAAACTTCTCACAAAGACCACCCACAAAGTGATTTCCAAGCAGACAAAAGCCCCTCAATCTGTTCCTGCTCCTAAAACAGAGATTAAAACCTGTCACTTACACTGTCTGAACAGGGAATAGATTATGAAAAATTTGACAGTAATACCTAGAAATGACATGGTTATTTAGAGCTGATTAACAATTTGATCAGAAATATTTAACAATTTCTATTTTAAACCATTTTCTATTTTACATTGCAAGATTCGTACCTGAAATAAGATTCACAGACTTCTCAACATTTGTCTTTTCTGCTTCTCTTGAGACACCGCACACGGACTGCTCCATTTTTTCCTCGTTCCCTGCACCTGGCTGCGGCTCCAGTGGGGACGAGGATCCTGGCATTTGGGCCTCTGTTGATGGTACAACCGGTCTAGCATCAGTTTGGTCCAGTTGCAGAGAAGAGGCCTTGGTGGAGAACCAGTATCGCACCAAGTCTGCTGTTAAGCCACTGGCCTCTGTCAGCTCCTCAAGCTGTGCACAAAGAAGTCCAGAATGAAACGAAAGGCCTTTGTAAATGCTATTATAAATATCAATTAGGATGACAAAAGAGTTTACAAATACATATTACCCACTTATCATGCCCTGTAGTGAAGTATTCGTCATCTTTAATTCATTTAGTATTATGAGTAATACAGGCCTTCAACTGGCAATTATCAACTGCCAATCAATCGTCCACAGAAAACAAAAAAACATTTAAAAATTTGGTAAAATAAGCGCCACACAATTCAAGAGAGGAGCTGTGATTAAACAATGTTTATCTCTCTGTATTAGACATCACCCTACATTTTGCCTTGACCACATAAAATGTGCACTGACAAATCTAGACCGGACCATTCTATTACAAAATTTACAATTAACTATTTCAAGGGGATTCAGGGGGACAATTACTCAGTATTGGTAAAATATTGTTATAAAAAATTGTTTGTTAGTTGAATTTCTATTTAGTCTGGAAATCTACAACTACAAACACATACCTCTGACTCGTTCAGCCTGCCGTAACTATCCAGGTGGGACTGTAGGACCTGTGCATTCCCCTTCTGCAAGTCTTCACACAGAGCAGTGTTTTGGTACGACTCCAGCCACTTTAGTTGACCGTTCTTCTGTACATATCTGCAGTCTCCGAACCACCGCACAACCTCTGGCCTGGGCAGTCCTGTGGAGGATATCAGTTCATCGTACTGAGCAGCGCTGGGCCACTGTGTGCGGGCGTACACCTGTTTCAGCATGTGCAGCTGGTCCGGGGTCTTCTTCCCTCTGATGGGCGTGGGTTTGGAAGAGTGGGACGATTTAGGTGTGGTGGAGGAGTTCGACTGTTTTGGATTGGAGGACTGGGTGGGTCCTGGGGATGATGAGGGTGTGCCATTGTTTTGCAAATTCACTACTGCGCTATCCAAGCCTTCACCTTCTTGTTTACAGTTGGCCTCTGTCACCTTTAACATCTTCAGATTGATTTTGATTGGGTTGACTTTAGGTTTCTCTGAACTGTCCTCTTTCTGACCATCCTCCCCTTCAGCCTCCTCCTCCTCCTCTTCTTCCTCTTCTCTCATCGCCCGCTCCACCTCCTCTTTTTTCTTTTCCGCTGCCACACGTTTCCTTCTCTCAGTAAACCAGCCATGGATCTCCCGTCTGGTCATCTTGGTCTCAGCTCGAAGTCTGTCTACCTCCTCATTAGATGGGTCGGGGTTCTGGGAAAAGCTGGCCTCCAGAGCTTTTACCTATAAAAAAAAAGATTACTTTCTTATTGTACAAATGTTTGTATTTTGGTCATATGAATGACTGTATATCTTGTGTTGACAGGCACTGATGGTTAGATGTTTGGGATTGTGGGACTGTGAATTTAAATGAATAATTTGAAATATAGATTTATAATGAATCTAAATATAACTCAGGCTTTCAACTTTACCTGATGTGGCTCCCTCTCCTTATACCGGATAGCGGTAAAGTCAGGAGAAGGTGGTCTGGGGTGACGCCGTGAAGGAGTGGTAGGAGAGGTGGGAGTCTGTGATGCAGCTGGGCTCAGGGGTGCAGACGTATGCTGCGGTGTTTTAGAGTCTGGGGTACTGCTTGTGTCAGAGAGATCAAGAGGGTTAGCACCGCCAGCAGCGCCACTCCCCGAAGTACTCTGAGCTCCTGCTGCAGACTTGCTTTGTCCACCTGGTGCACGCGAACCTTTGAGGTTACGTAAATGGTATCGCCGGTCACTAAACCACTTGCGAACTTCTCGTACAGTGAGTCCAGTCAAAGCAATTAGCCGGTCCACTTCTTCCTGGTCAGGGAACTGGTTGACCTGAAAACTATCTTTGAGAGCATTGAGCTGCTCTTGTGACTTCTTGCCCTTATAAAAGCTGGGGTCCAGGAAAGCGTTGACAGGGGTCTTGGATCCAGAGGTGCTGCTGGAAGGAGCTGCAGGAGAAGGGGAAGAAGACTTGGAGGCAGGAGAAGCAGCATCCTCCATTTTGATATTGGGAGACTCACTGGCAGAGGGGTGGACATCATCAGTGTTTGTGCATTGTGTATCTTTGCTCTTACTGGTATTAGATTTCCTGTCTGTATTATCACTTTGCAAAATGCTGGTGCTGTTGGCTTTGTCATTTTTACTGTCACTGCTGCCTTTTGTGACAGTACGATTACTATTGCTGTTGACATTGCAATCTGCATTAGCACCACTATGTTGACTACTGTTCATCTTAGAATTAACACGGTTACTGCTACCTAAACTAAGATTAATTACACTAGCTTGACTGCTAATACTAATACTGCTGGCTCCATTTCTGTTACTAGGGCTGATTACATTGTTCCCAGCACTGCTGCTGCCCACTGTCCCCACCACCATGCTGATGCCCTTGTCTGCCACCAGGGCCGCAGCAGGGCGAGCCTGCATCATGGGACGGGCAGCTGCTTGGGGCTTAGGTGTGACCGCGAGGGCCACAGGAGCACTGCTAACCTGAATGCCATTGGCCATCACAGGCTGTGTGACAATCACCCCTCCTTGGCTGACTAGAGATCCTTGGAGGATTTGAGGCAGGCCTGTGGTTCCCAGTGAGGCAGGCAGAACGGCTATGGTGTGTTGAGCAGGACTGTTGGGACTCAGGGTCTGGTTCTGCGAACTGGAGGGTGCTGTCTGGATGATGGTATTAAACATTTTCCTCCTGGCCTCTTCGATTTCTTCAGGAGACCAGCTGATGCCTTGCTTAAGTCTCTGAGCAGTGAACCAAATCTTAATCTGCTCCTCAGGGAACTTTGTGACCACAGTCAGGTAGCAGAGCTCAGCCTTCGTGGGATATGGGAACTTACTAAAGGAGGTCTTCAAGAAAGAGGAGTCATCCATGGAGGCACTATAGGTAGGGATGCTGCTCAAAGGAATCATGACCTGATATGCAAAAAATAAAAATGTGTGTTAAAACAACAGAAAAATACTGCAAAAACAGAAATACAAAAATACTGACAACCATAACCTTAGGAAGATTTTTAGAAGAAGGGGAAGATGAAGAGGAGACATTGGAAACTGTAACTGGAGTAGACTGATGCAGGTTTCTGTTTTGAACCACAGACACCACCTACAGAAATAAAATATGACATAAAATCACATATGCATTTAAAGCCAAACACAAAAAATACAAAACAGAGCATACCTGTGTGATGGGGGTCTTTAGCATTGGTAAGGCTCCAGAGCCATTGACTATCTGGATAGCAGAGGGCACGACTTTAGTTGTCCCATTGTGGACAAGAGTGGGCACATGGCTAACATTCACAGCGGTACTGTCTTTTCTGTCAGTCTCTCTGGATGCAGAGCCAGGGAGTGACTCAGATGTGGGCTCATCTGAAACTGTGTGCGACACCACAATCTTTTTAGGCTCTGATTTGCCTTTTAGCATTTTCATAATAGGCGTTTTTGTAATAGCAATTTCACTATCTTTTCCTGTGTCCGTCCCATTCACCAAAGTCTGCTCCACCACAACCCTCCGGTCCTTTTTCTTCAGTTGCAGAGTTGTGTTCAGAGAGCTGGGGTGAACTCGGGCATTGTGTAGAGCCAGACCCTCAAACTTAGGTGCTGAAATCCCACAAGTCAGGCAAAGGAAGCTGGAATCTGCACGGAAGTCTGGGTGTCCACTGTACACATGGTCCAAAAACAAATTAAGGTCATGCGTTTCAAAGTTACAAGGCCTACAGGTGTAAGTGCCATCTTTGACTGTCTCCGTTGTCTCCACTGAGGAAATCACACCGGGATCCAGGGGACTATTTCTGTCCTCTGCAGAAATTCTGGACGGTCGGAGATAAATGGGAGAGTCCTGGTCAAGCTCATCTGAGGGGCGTATGGTCTTGCTGGGAATCATGCAGGGAGTAGTAGATTTCCTTTTGCTGGCCATGGTGTGACCGTTTTGTGGGCAGGGGGCGGTCAGTGGGGTGTAAGTGAGAATATGGGTTGTTTCTGGTTCACTGTAGACCAGGCGTGGGGGTTGGAGGATGGTAGGACATGCTCACAGCACAGGTCATTCGCTTGTCTTCTCACTCCGGTCTGGGGCGACCTGTAATCAAAGAGGACAAATCCATTTAGCTTGTTTCCAGTCATCTTTCAATCAGAAGGCTGCAATTTACTTTGGCGCTTGATAGAAGCTTAACAAAACAAAAGGAAAGAATAAAAAGAAAAATACGTAATGCTAATGGCACAAACCAGTTTCCCAAGAATGATAAATGCCCAATGTCTGCAGGTGATACAGGTAAGAAATGTATTTACAGAAATCCTTGGCTATCTACTTTATGACAGCAGTGAACAAGCCCATACTGCTGTGAAACTGAAGGCTTTTGGGGAGAGCTCCTCTCCTATCCCCATCTGTCCCCTCCCCCACACATCTCTGTCTCACTTCCCCTCATTCAGACACACCCCCACAGAGAGAGAACATTCTGCATGTTCTTTAATCAGAAGTTTCGGTGAACACCATTAGCAACTAATAATAGCAGAGGCAAAAAGGACACATATACACAACATGCATAAAAGAATGAATCCTATGAAATGGCAAAGTCTCCTGTGGAGGTGTTTTTCACTCCCTCAGCCTGACAGAGGGGTGCTGATGCATAATTGGAGGAGAGCTGTAGGGCAATTAGTCCACCAATCACTATGCACTGACAACTCATCCCTAGAGTAGCTAAAGTTTATAAAAGTTTATAAAAAAGTATTAAAAGTAAAAAACTTAATCTACTCCCTTACTGGAAATATACAACTCACATTTTGGTCTCCTTGTCTGGGGTAATATCTGGCGATTGAAAATATTATACAATGTGTAAGACCAAATGGTACCCAAGCACACTTTCAGTTGTATTTTAACACATTTATCTTCATTCAGACATATTTAACCAATGTCGTTGCTAATGTATGCAAGTTACCCACTCCAGGAGCCACAGATGCCCTTTCATACACTAAAATCTGAGCAGAAGTACAGCTTAAAATTGTGTCAGTTCACGACATAAAATCTTTTCATTGCTGTAAAAGTGGTCTGAAACAAAACAATTATGCAGTGACACATTAGTTCATGGAAATGGAGTGTGATGTTGAATATCTTCTCTCACCAAAAAAGTTAACGGTTGTCTGTTAGTTTGAGTGTGAGGGGTTAACAGGCAAGTGAAGTTTGCTACTGTGAAGGGAACGTGATGCCCCATGTTCCCCACACCCCCCAGAGAGAGTAACTGCCCTTGGCTTGGGCTGTAGTGCACCCCTCCTACTCCCCTGCCATTCAGTTCTGCATCAGGGGGCATTGCGCTGCCAAGGCTGGCTGGTCACATGACCAACACAAAGGCATATGGGTGGGCAATTCCAGCCATCCATCACGTGGTCACGTTGGGTGTATGTGGGCCGAGGAGAAGCGAACGAACGAGAGGGCGGTGGGGGATGGGAACTGGTTAGGGGTGAGGAGGTGAGGAGAGTAAGGGGTGTGAACTGTTGTAGAGGAAGCACTGAGGTGTTGCAGGCAGGAATTTTCCTCCCCGATACCCCCTTCCAACCAGACTACCCAACCCCATGCCCTGCCAATCCCCCGCCCCTAGCTCCAAACTACAATCACAGTCCTCGTTTCCCCTCCCTCCTTCACTGCTCGGCAAAGACTGGAATGTTCCGACCTAACGCAACCTGGTGCTTAGCTTCAACATAGCCTTGAATGTGATCATATGTAAATAAAACCAACCTCTGAAGTTAAACTTTTCGCTATATATCCAGAAGTAATATTGAATTAACACTGCTTCTGAGGTCAAGAGAGCATGGTGATGACCTTTATTGACTATAAACATCAGCCACAGGCCTTATTCATCTGATTTAAACAATGCTGAGCCGGCATTGGCAAGTCAAAATGAGATGTTTTCTCAGCACCGCTGTGTTCAAGTTTGTTGACTCACTGCGATGAGTATAACTGCTAACCACTTTATTTTCAAACGTTCCACACAGGTTGAATGACCATGACGTGATGGTGGGCTTGTGTCTGTTAGCATGTGTGGGTTTCCTGTGAGACTGCGAATGCAGAAGAAGAGGAGACGTGTGGGTGTGGTGGGGTGTGCATGTTGTTCATGTTTGTGTGTATGTGGCGTGCGGGGGTGGATGCCTGCATGCCTGTCTGCAAGGCTTGTTTACTGAAGTATTGTGTGAGATCAACGACGTCCCTACCCTGACACATTTAGACAATTTGTTTAGTTTCATTTAGCTTTTGGTTGATAACATATTAGCCATATATTATGTACAGTGCATAACTGTCTCAGCAAGGCCTACTATCCTTTTGCAGCCTGTCCTGACTTTGTCTTAACAGATCCCACAAACTGAGATTTTGCTGCCTTTTTCCTCTCAGGTGCGTTACTTACAATGGCAGCTGTACTGATTAATTTCCTCAGTAACATAACACAGACAGTTTATTCCTCCTCCTAACTTCCTCTCACTGTTCCTCCATCTTCTCTTCTCCTTCATCCAAGTTTGGCCTAGGGAGACAGGTTGGCAGTGCCACTGGTGTGTTACTGTCCCCATGGCAACCACCTCCTACCCTCTCTCTTTCTGTTACACTCCAACCAGCTTATTTCTGTAAAACACATCCATGTGGGTTAACGCACACACACATGTGGCAACAGATTTGTGCACAAGCACAGAGCTCCTATGCCATGCAGACCCTGACTCTTGTGTGGACTGTTTGTTCCACACACCACTGTGAGTGGTATTTGGAGAGTCACTGCCCTGCTCCTATTTCAGTGCCTCTCTAGTGTGGTGTTGATGTCTCCTAGCTAGGTGTGGTCGCCGTCACCAAGGCGTGCCATTGGCCAGACTTGACACTTTGTCTTCCTGTAAGCACTGTCAGAAGTTGACCAGTCATCTGCTTAAGCAATGGCTTGTTGCTGGCTCTTGAAGGCTTTAGTCTGAGGCCTACAATGGCCTGAGGCATGCATGGCTCCTGCATTCACTCTGGGTGAAGGAACATTGATTATGAAAACAAGGTTTAGACACTATCAGATCTTTCTTAAAAGTCCACCTTTAACTCAAAGTGCAATCAACCAATTATCACAAGTAATGTGTCACCCTCTCTCAAACCCTTCAACATATCCGGCAGTTAGTCTACCACAACAAAACAAATATATTGTGCCTCTTTGTGGTTTCTCTGTTGTTGACTGTGTATTGTTTTTCCCAATTAGACCCCTGTTAACAGTTTCATTGTACAGAAAAATGTTTAAGATTTGCATGCTTGAATTGTAAAACTTTTAAGTTCCTATATACACAGTATTATTTCATATGCACCAGAGTCCCATTTGGGCTCCCAGGTCAGGGAGAGGATAGCTGTGTGGGTTACAGACGGCTGCAATGCTGTGGCCACTGTCAGTGCACGCGTTTAAACTGGGTTGCTGAGAGAGGAGGGAGAGAAAAATGGCGGAGTACCATGCTCTGTGCAATCCAACCTAAAATGGCTGACATCACAAGCTGTTAACCAGCCAAGCAGAGCTGAGGCTGCTACTGCTGCTGACCAAAGCCTGCTCGCTGTGAAAATGTGAGTGGATCACAGCAGGCTCTGCATGCTGTCTGTAAAAAAAAATTGAGCACAAGTCTGTGATTAAACATAGGTTGGTATGGATGTGCAACCTACACCTAAGGGGTCAACCCTGCATCGGGTAACTTACTAACTTCATGAACATTTTTGAGTGACCAAAGAATTTTCAACATGAGAAAATGAAAGCACAAGGCCACAATTGTGGCAAACCTATGCAGCAACAAGAGAAACGGGGAAACAAGGTGAAGAGCCTCAGGCCATTTCAGGAACGCACTTTAGGAGAAACTTTGAAGATAGGCACCAAAATACAATAACTGGTTAAAGCATCACATGAATTGTAGGCTATAGCCTAATCAAAGAAGGAAAAAAATCCTTTTGAGAACTTTCTTGGAAATATATTTCATATATGTAAAATCTTGTTGTGCGTAATAAACAGATACCTGGATTAAGCTACCTGTCTCTGGACTTACATGGACGTCAGAAATAAATTAGCCCTCTGGGAAAGCTTCTCTTTAATCCCTTGAGTTACACTGTCAACAATAATGATGAGAAATAAATAACAAAACGAGACATCTCCCAACCTCATCCTGAGAGACTGACAAGTGGGACAGATCTGTTCATCAGGGCTTTTAATTTAACTGTACCCATGTTTAAACTGCAAAGTATTTTTGGAGAAAAAAACAAAGGCAGAAATCTACATCAGGTAGTGCATAGGTAGAGTTTTGGGGTAAACAAAAAACACATTATTGTGAAATTATATTAATCAAAATATTTTATAGTCAAAAGTCTCTCAAATAAGTCAGCACTACTGAACGTCAATAAAAGTTAAAAATAATAACAAATAACATTTCATAATGGTGCACACTTACGGAGGCTTCTCATTGGCTTTATCCCTGCGCGCTGCAGCGTCAAACACTTCCGAAAATGATGCGTGCTTACTCAATTTGAGTTAGGCGGAGTAAACCCTAACTTAGTGGGCTCGTCTATATCATATGTTCAAGGCTCTGTGACCAATTCAGAGTGAAAGAAAAGGCAAGCCCCCAGCCCCAAAACTACTCTCTCTCCTCCCGTTGGTTGTCGCCATTTTAAGCAGGCGACACGCAGCTGGCCAGCACTGCTTCGCCAAAGCCCGCAAAGGTAGGCTTCACCAGAGAGCACACAAGTTTGGGAAAGATCAACAGAAACACTTATCAGAAATGCACTCACCTGGCTTTGTCTCAGGTCACTGTTAACGGCGCTGCTTTGGGAAAACTTTACAATGATGGGCTCGGTGGCGCGGCAGCCGGGAGACGCGGGGTGCTGATGGTAACTTTAGGTTCAAGCGCTGAATACCGGCTGGAGATAGCCGTGTCACCGGACCCACTGTGGTCGTTTATTGCTCTTGTTTATTTCGTCTGGCCCTCTGTGTTAAGCAGGCAGCGGAGAAGAGGAAAACACGGCGGACGTACCGAGGAAAGAGACGGACACGTGATGCAGACGTCACTGACGGTGGAGTTGGCGTGAGCTGGAGCTCCACCGCGGAGACAGACACACAAATGAGTCAGGCACATCCCGTCCTGAGTCTGAGTCTGTCCCAACACTGTGTGGGGGCCCAGGACAGGTTTTATTAAAGGTTACAGGACTTATACCTGTCTGGTTCATGTGCGATATGACAGTAACACTCACCTGTCCCCCTCCTCCCAGGTGACCCCTCTTAAAGACACAGAACGATCACATCAAGACATAACTTTTCTTGACAACAAAGCAGCTTTTTTGTTTATTGTCAAAAACCATTCCAAAAAGAATATCAAAGAATAATATTTTCCAAACTGTTCAAGTCAGATCCAAGCCAGACTTTACTTTGGCACACATACAGTACCTTTCAGATCTTTGGTTCAACAATGTCATTCTTTTTTAAAACCACCAACATCAACAATTGTAACCATGAATTTCTGATTTTCATAATATGTCATTGTGAATAAATAACACATACACAGATTTTCTATTTTGCTGTGTTCCATAAGAAAGTCCACCAAAAAAGACACTTTAGTGGCTGAATTATAAATTATATAAAATATTCAGTGCTATATTATATATACATATTGTGTAGCTATTTTAACTTTAAGTGTAATTCTATAAAAACGAATGTAAAAAGAGCCTATCTTTCCCAATTCGATTAAAAGCCCCCTGCTGGTCAGTCGAAGAAACTGGAAAGTGGACCTTATTATGAGACTGAACTTTGTATAGAGGGTAGTGAGAAATTAGGAAATTGACAACATGGTATTAATATATGGTATAAAGCAGTCTCAGGTGTATTTAGTTGTTTTTATGGCTAATTTCAAATGTTGCGATGGGCTAAACTGTCAAAAACACAGTAAGTCTTAAGTTTGGTATTCTTAGTCAACATTAAAAGGTTTGGTTTTTAAGTCAGATAAATTGTAACAGTATAATTCTCTGTAAAATGTTTTAAAGATGGTTTATGTTCAATGTGTTAACCAAAGCATGTCTTGGGTAAATTTTGTGGATGATTCTGAATGACCTCTTTAACATTTTGCTTTGTGATATTGATGCCCTCTATTGAAAGGTATTGGCCACACAGTGTGCATTTATTTATAACCATATATATTCAGCCAGGATAGTAATACTCGTACAATATCATAATTACACTCTACATGACTGTGTAGGATGCAGCATTTAGCTGTGTTTAATGTAAAACATCTAGGCCAATAGGGGGCGCTGTATATTTTGATCGTTTGAGGCAACAGAAACGTCGCACTCTCTCATTGGTTCATCAGAGGTGGGGTCAAACGGTACTGCGCATGCTCAAAAGGTCTTTTTTGGTGAGCCTTTGAAATCTGTCAGATCAGCGGACCGTATAGTGTTATAATATCTTCAACTATTTTAGCTACTCGCTTTGCTTTAGGTTGTTGTATACGCCGTTATTGCTTAAAGTGTTTCCATATTTGAATATTGCATTTGAACCGTTGTGGCCGACGGAAACAGAGAAAAATGACCAGCAGTTCAAAGAGGAAAGAAGAAAATCATCTGGCGAATGGGGGTGTAAAACAGTCCACATGGAGCAAAGCCTTCTGCAGTAACGCCGTTTGGGAGGAGAAGGTCAGTCAATTGTCCTTGGAGATGAAAACCTTGCAATTCAGATGAATTGTTTCAAAATTTGTAATGCTGCCGGTTTATATTCTAGTAATCTTGAACCATGCTAGTATCCATGCTAAGGATTAACATGGTATGACTGTGCTGCTTGTCCATTTGCAGTAAATCATGCTTTATAAATGTCCTGTACATAACTGTTTACCGAACAAGATAATGTTGACAACGCCTTTTTGGAAGTTTTTACTTTACTTTACATTACATTAAATTTGCATATACATAAAGTGCATCATTGCCTACACTGTCAAAGTTTAGTAATCCAATGTATTGAATATATATTCTTTGTAGTTCATTGCCTACTTATATTAACAGACGGGGCCATGGGGCCACCATTCATGTTCTTTCTACATTGTTTTGCACATATTAAAGTTTCTTTTCTCTCTTTGCAGGATGAGTTTTTAGATGTGGTCTACTGGCTTCGTCAAATTATTGCAGTAATTCTTGGTGTGATATGGGGTGTTGCACCATTAAAAGGATTTTTAGGAATAGCCATGTAAATGTTTTGCCTGTTTTTTTCTCATACTTCAATGCTCTTTGCAAACAATACAAGTGTGCTAACAAACTTTTTTTGCTCTGTTAGATTCTGCATCATCAATGCTGGCGTCCTGTATGTATACTTCAGCAGTTTTCAACAGATTGACGAGGAAGAGTATGGTGGCACATGGGAACTCACCAAAGAAGGATTCATGACATCATTTGCTCTTTTTCTGGTAGGAATCCAAATCTCTTACTTAAAATAGATGGGTACATTCTCCTGGATTTAGATGAAAGCTTGTATGCATTTTCTGTCTGTAATTGTTGGTTTTCTCTATTTTTTTCCAGGTGGTGTGGATAATCTTTTATACAGCACTACATTTTGACTAAGAAATCTTCACAGGACATTAATGACATTTTGGTTCAATCTAAATATTAAAAAATTCTGTGGTTTGGTGGGAGCTCCAAATACACTATGGCATCGCAGTGTGCAGTGCAACATGGGAACTTTGCTCAAATGCTGCAGCATCCCTGGTTACCATTTTATAATGCATTTTTTATATTTGAGAGTTGCTCCTTGTGAGACATCTTCCATTACATTTGCTGTATGTTGTATTTCCTTCCTTACCTCTTGGTTGCCATGTCTTTTAAAACACTAGGGATACACAAAGCAAAAATGTAGATATGCAATTGCTGATGCAACTTTTGAAAAATCTCGGTATACTGTTTATGACTTGTCCAGAGAAACTGTGGGAACAAACTCATTGTATGTACACCCTGGCCAGCCAGACTGATTCACTTTATAATGTATTTGTATAGAAATTAAATAGAATAAAGATACATTCTATGATTTTCAAGAAGCTATTTTAGTCTGTCAGTAAACCAGCCATGGATAATTCTCATAATAGAATATAACTTCACAGCTTATTGATATCACGTCAAGAAAAATGTCATTGGTTTTGAAAATGTTAGCCAGCTGCCTCTCTTAATTTTGTCATTTGAACAAATGCTGTTAACAGTACTCTGTACACAAAGTACTGGTAAAAGTAAGTTTAAACGAATATTTTCATGACCTGGTCAGTTATTTTGTTCAAATAATCTCTCATAGCAACAAGGAAGGAAATATGCACGCATTTTTGGAAATACAAGCAAAATCTTGTCAGAGTCTGTGTACTGCCAAGATTTGGCATAATACTTAATTTATTTAAGCCATTAGAGTAGAAGTTGATATTTTTTACATCTAGGAGATCAACCCTAATTTCAAAGTCTTAGATTATTTTAACTTTTAATTTAAACTAGTCTGTAAATAAAATCCCTTTTGTCAAATTCATCTTGTATTTCACTGATTTGTTTGTACTTATGTTATATCTTGTTTGATGTAACATATTTCTCAGTATTTTATAGTGAAGAACCTTTACAGTTCTTTAAAGATCATTGTATTGATACTGTTGCAGTCGGTGTTTGAAAGGATTGTATTTTCAACTCTTTTGCGAATCAATAAACATGGGGTTTATTTAGCCTCAATTTTCAATGAAAATGCATCATCTTATTATTCAAAGATTCTGGAAAAAAAAAAATCGTGGTAGTACTGCCAATGAGTTGTTGGATATAACTACTAAATAGAGGAAATAATGAGACCGAAACAGAACCTAAAATAAAGTCACAATCCAGTAAGGAGGTCCTTTTGAGGTAAAACCTTTGACTTATAGGGAAATAAAAAAAAAGTCTGTTTCGAGACTATTTAAACATTGTTAAATATGTTTGGGCATTTTATTTAATTATTTCAAATATGTATGTAGATGTAAGCCAGCCGGGTCTCCCTGTTTCCAGACTGTCATTCATAAAATGACGACATGTGTGATGACGTCATTATCGACAAAAAACACGTGATGTAGAAGCCAAGATGGCGGCTTCTCTCTCCACGAAGAAATTTTGGAAGCCGGGTAAGTACAACAAATATTGCGAGGTATTTAATTGCTATTAGTATTTTACTCTTTTCTAAGTTTATAAACATATGCTAAAGTGACACAGTTAATCCTGGTGTGTCTGTCGCAGAATTTAATGCGACTGCGTAATATCAGTCAAATTGTGCAGACAGGTAACTTGGCAGGGCAGAGATAGCGCAGCAAACAATATAAACTAGTAGAAGAAAGTTCAGACTGCATTAATTTGTAACTTTGAGCTATTTTATTGCGATGCCCTTTAATTAATCTTTGCTCAAGTGTGAGTACGAGGTGCTTTGCAAACCCTCCAGTCTTGACCGTCATTATCTGCTCCTCTTGAGTAGGGTCTGAGGCACCGGGGATTTCAGAGGAACGGGAGCTCAGTTCAGAGACCACTGGCTCCCCCATCATCTACAACCCGAACACTGCTCTCTCCATTGAGAAACAGCGGCAGAAACTCCCCGTCTTTAAGGTTCCACCACGTTAACAAGCCTAATATCTTCTATGAATGCAGGTCTTGCTGCATCCCATTGTAATGATTCATTTGTTAATGTCTGTATTTTTCCCTATTCAGCACAGAAATAACATTTTGTACTTAGTGGAGAGCTACCAAACCGTCATTATTGTTGGAGAGACAGGATGTGGCAAGACAACACAGATACCTCAGGTTAGTATAATTTCATAAATGCACAGTAGAATTGTTGTTTAGGCACAATGTACTTTATAAAATATAATACACAGTGTGTACAAGGAGTACAGTGTTAATGCAGTGGACGGATGCTCGTTATGTGTGCAGTTCCCTTTGTGGTTTCATCTGACCTTGTCTTGTTGCTTAGTTGCCTTATTTTTAATTTTTTGCAACTTTTGGACCACATCAGCTAGGACTTAATTTATGCAGAGGCAACAGCTTTTTTTCTCTGCTTTGTAATTCTCTTCTCTTTTGGATTTTCATTTTCTCTTGGTCCCTCTTAGTACCTGCTAGAAGCTGGCTGGGCCGCAGAGGGGAAGGTGATAGGAGTGACACAGCCTCGCCGTGTAGCTGCCATTTCTGTAAGAGCTTCACTACTGTCCTCATCCGTATTCACTACATACCCTTTTCCCCGACAGAAACATAAACTGACTTGATTTAAACAGTTATATTTACTCTGTTAATCATCATAGGTTGCTAGTCGTGTTGCAGAGGAGCGTGGAGCCCTTCTGGGCCATGAGGTGGGCTATACTATTCGATTTGATGACTGCTCTGATCCTCAAGCTACAAGAATCAAGGTACCTCAGCACGTCTGTGTAGGATTTTATATGTACTTTCTACCTTCTATAAGGTTGTGTTGGGTTTTAGTTTCTTACAGATGGCATGCTGGTTCGGGAGATGATGGCTGATCCACTTTTGAAAAAGTACAGGTAAATCACAATGCATTTAATTTAAAAACATGAACAATAAATTTTACATAAAATTTGAATTACCAGTGGCATAACTCATGTAATTGTCATTCCCAGTATTTTGATGCTAGATGAGGCACATGAAAGGACCCTGTATACAGACATAGCCATCGGATTACTGAAGAAGGTAATTCAGTATGTGCTGGATAAATAAAATAACTTAAACATACAGTAACTGGGCTTGCACCAGGCTTATGCTAATATTTTTTGTTGTGTACTTTCCTCATCAGATTCAGAAAAAGAGGAGAGACCTGCGGCTGATTGTGGCCTCTGCTACGCTGGATGCCAAGGTGACAGCATCATTAAGATGAGCAGATATGCTTGAGTAGAGAGAAAAGATAGAAATGTGGTGGTCAGATCACTTTGTTCTGACATCTGTCATGGACTGATGAAAGATAGACATAATCAGGCCTTGGGCATGTTCAGCAGGAAGCAAGTCAGCTGAAATGCCTTATAAAACCTCTCGTCTTCCTAAAAAGTCTTTTATCCATATATGCAAATTATTTACCCAAACTGCTGTTGTAAGCTTTCTAACTTTCAAAAAAATGGCAGATTAAGGCCAGAAGGGCAATTTATCACTTTGCTAAACAATTGCAAGTAGAACCCACTTTGTAAACTTTGTACTTAAACTTCATGTTTGGATACAGTTATTACATTAGCGTTTACTAAATACAAACATTGTAAATATTTTGTATCTGCTTAAAGAAATTCCATGAGTTCTTCAACCTGAATGAGTCTGGTGATCCCAACAAAGACACATGTGGCATTCTGACAGTGGAAGGACGCACTTTTCCAGTAGATGTTTTCTATACTGTCAGGTATAGAAATATATCATAAAATAATACAGTCTGATCTGTTTAAGTCTTACTGCCTAACTCTAATGTCTGTGGTTTGTTCACAGTCCTGTTCCAGACTATGTGAAGGCCACTGTGGAGACAGTGCTTAAGATCCATGAGACAGAGGATGATGGAGATGTCCTGGCTTTTCTTACTGGACAGGTTTGTTGCCTTGATTTCAGTGGTGCAGTGGTTTTTTATAATTGTATTTTAATGCTCTTCTAGGAAGAAGTGGAGAAGGTGGTGTCTCTTCTGGTGGACCAAGCTCGGTCTTTGTCTCGATATGGCATGAAAAAACATCTCAGAATTTTGCCTATGTACTCTGGGCTACCTTACGCTGAACAGATGAAGGTCTTTGACAGGGTGTCCTCTTCTGTGCGCAAGGTGAACATGACTCAATGACCTCAGCCTAATCTTTCCTGATAAAGTTCTTGAAAAAATTGTAGAATCTTTTTTTTCATCATACACATTATAATGTAACATACTTACTCACTATATTACTTACTAATACATTAATTGTGATGCATGTGATTCAACTTTTCTCTTTTATGAACTGATCCAGGTGGTGGTGGCTACAAACATAGCTGAGACATCCATTACTATTAATGGGATTGTGTTTGTTATCGATTGCGCATTTGTGAAGCTGCGAGCCTATAATCCCCGCACTGCCATAGAGTCACTGGTGGTTACCCCTATTTCCAAAGCCTCTGCCAGTCAAAGGGCTGGAAGAGCTGGAAGAAACCGACCTGGGAAATGCTTTAGGTTATACACAGGTAAGTATGTTTCTCAAGATTCAAAGTATAATAATAGTAATAATTACACAACATAGTTTCATTTTCATAGTTTTTTGTCCTGTCATGCACGTCTTAGTGCCTGACTTTCTTTATATAAAATCTGTTCCTTTTCACAGAGGAGGACTATGAGAAACTGCCTCCCTCCACTGTGCCAGAGATGCAGCGTTCCAATTTGGCTCCTGTCATCCTGCAGCTCAAAGCATTAGGCATTGACAATGTGCTGCGGTTCAGCTTTCTTTCTGTGAGTAGCTCATTTTGCAGCCACAGGGTCCATGTGATGTGTTCACCAACTGTGAAATCAACTGTTCTTTACTATTTAATTAGTAAGAAATGCCCTCTAGCCGATAGGAAAATACACCAAGACTATATATTTATTCTGCCATTGTTTGTGCTTTTTGTGATTGTCTTGCTTTTATGAATAAATACTAACTTTCTTATAATTTTGTAGCCTCCACCAGCTCAGACCATGGTTCAGGCATTGGAGTTGCTCTATGCTCTGGGAGGTAGGAAATGGCATGGAGATGTATAGAGAAGTTTCTATTTTGCTATGCTAAACCATTTGTCTGTTGTCAGGTCTTGATCATTATGGTCGTTTGACGGATCCAATGGGTGTACGAATGGCAGAGTTTCCCCTCAGCCCCATGTTTTCAAAAATGCTTCTTGAGTCTGGAAACTTTGGTTGCTCCAAAGAGATTGTGACCATAGCGGCAATGATGCAGATTCAGAATATATTTGTTGTGCCACCCAATCAGAAGAAACCAGCTGTAAGTGAAAATAGGCTTTGTAAAACAGGTCACTGTACTCTATATTGTGCTCCGTCAGCACTATCGTCATTTGACTTGTGCTATCTCAACCTACAGGCTCGAGAGCACAGGAAATTTGCTGTTGCTGAAGGAGACCACCTGACTATGCTAAATGTTTATGAAGCATTCATAAAGGTAATGTTTATGTTTGTGTAATTAATCGTAGAAATTAATCTTCTTGGATTTTAACTTTGGCATAAAGCATCTCTTCTTTAATATAGTGAACTTTGTGCACTGTCTTTGTTCTAATAAAATAAATCAAAGAATTATATTAACAAAACTTAACACTATCTTTTGCATAATCCTCAAAGGTTGGCTCCAAAACAATGAAAGTCCACTAATAATCTTAATGCCATCTCTCCAGCATCAGAAGAGCTCCCAGTGGTGCCAGGAACACTTTCTCAATTACAAGGGGTTGCTTCGAGCTGTGACTGTACGAGAGCAGTTGCGGCGTCTCATGAACAAATTTAAGGTGCCACGGACTTCCAGCGAAGGTTTGTATGCATATTGTGTTGTAGTTGATAACATTTGTCAATGTTTCATCTGTGCCTCAAAATTAGTGCTAACTTTAGCACCTCGCACAGGAGACCCAGATGTAATCTTGAAGTGTATTGTGTCTGGATTTTTTGCCAATGCAGCCCGCATTCATCATTCTGGTTCATACAGGTGATTGTCATTATTGCTATGTAAACATTACCCCAACAATTAGCTTTTTGTAAACTGTAAAATCATGTACTATGATACTTTTCTGATAGAACTTTACGTGACGATCGCGAGCTTCATATCCACCCCAATTCTGTGCTTTTTGGAGAAAAACCTCCAAAATGGTCAGTAATTTTTCTATTTTGCTTCTGATTTGCAATCCATGATTTTGTCTGTGGTTTAACCCATTTATGGGTTGAAACAGAGTTTTTTATTTAATTTTATTTTATCAGCTTACATATTTGTACTTGAATTGTGTTGTTTTAAGGGTTGTTTTTAATGAAGTGGTTCAGACAACTAAGTACTACATGCGTGATGTGACTGCTGTTGAGTCATCTTGGCTGGTTGAGTTGGCTCCTCACTTTTACAAACAAGCTAAGGTAGGTCATCTAAACTTGTATTTTAAACTTTATCACATGCAAACAGTTGGGTAAGTTTTTTCTCTGTCCTTATTATTAATATTGACTGAGATGTTAACCTGTGCCCTGTCCTGTTTTCTTTCAGCATGGTTCACTGGCCAGTAAGAGGTCCCGGGTGCTGTAACTTCTGCCATGATTTTACCATGTTTTTCACCAGATAGGAGACCCCATTTCAAATCTCCACCGCACCCTGCTTCATTTCATTGTGTATAAACATTTAATATATATGTATTGTCCATATGCACAAGCCTTCCATGCAATGGATCTGTGCTGAAATCGAACCTAATGACTGATATTTGGTCTGTATGAAAGTTGCTTCATTTAGTTTTATTTGTCTGTGACAATGAGAGTATTTAATCTGTTGAGTTTTTATTTTGGCTTTTGGTGTGACTAGATGATACTGAATTGATACAAGTATTGAATTTAAGATGGGCTGTGCCTGAGTTGCATCCATTGTAGCATGGTCACATACTGTAGCTGGTTACTCTTCATACTTGTACATAGGCAGAGCAGGCTCGGGCTCAGGGAATGTGCCACTATACCTGGATTTTGGCTTCATTATTTTTGTAAACCTGTAGTTTTTCTTTCTGCATGAGAAGGAGAGGTGTTTGACTGTGAGGTTGTTTCACTTTGAGGGACTTAACTGAGTGCCTTTATGTTTATAATGTCTTTTGTTAGCTTCAGATTTATTTTAATTTTAGAGTTATGTAGGAATCTGGTACATATTGTAATTAATTTGATGCAGACAAATGACATGTATATTTTTCCTTTTTGGATGTAATAATACTGTGAAAATCCTACTTTTAGACATGCCTCCTAACAATCTAGCTCAAACATAATGGCCTTGTCACCATTTTGTGCCAGATTTTAAATTGTTTATTCTACATTTCATTTTTAAATGAAATGTGCAAATAGACTCTTAGACAATGTAAATGAAAAGCTGTGAAATTAAACCTAGAGATAAAGTGCCATTTATGATCACATAAAGAGCATTCAAAAAGTGTTAGCATTTATCTCCTTACGCCAAAGAAGAAGGCATTTGAACATCTTTTTTTGGATGAGAAATTAATTGTGTTCTACCTTCAAAACTGTCCAGATGCCTTTTTCTCTAACCATTTTAGTATTTGATAAACCGAATGGCTATGTACCTTGAGGATCTTTAAGGCAATTAACATTATTACCTTTCTCTCATGTCTGTTTTTAAAACATCAACATTTTGTTCACATTATATGTCAGGTGACTACAAAACTGGTTTACAGCATGTAGCTTCAACGTTATTACTTTGGTTTCCCCTGAGGCATTCAGTGAAAGAATTAATGAGCTGTATGTTGTTTCTTTGGTGGGATAAGCTTTAACGCCATTTAGGTCACTAAATTTTACTTACGCCTGCATGTTTTTCATATAACATGTTCTTACAGAATAGAATTAATAAAGTAATAAATCTACAACAGGGCAACTAACTATACAGTAGTGAGGTAAACCAGTCAGTGATTAGATAAAGTACAGTTGCATGTTAAACTGCAATAGAAAGTTTATCGGCTATACCTAAGGTCTGCATAGAAACAAAATCAGAAAAGTTGTTCAATTTCGTTTGTGCTGACTCTTGGGTGTGTATGCAGGCAAAGCAGTTATCTGTAGACCTGTGTAATTGCTTCACCTCTGAGGCTCATGTACCATTTCCTCCTCACGTGTTTCAATAAAGAATTACTCTCATCCACTTAAAGATTGCTGGGAATTAGAATGAAATGTATCATCAGTTCTATTGTCTCGACCTAAGTACAGTATATGATAGCTATAAAGGCCTTCTTGTTTCCTCATGTTAATTAAAATACACCAAATCAGATACAGTCATAGTCCAGTTACATATAAGGCCGTTAAAGCACAATAAAAATTATTTGTACATTAACAACTTTTCTGTATTCATTCACAAAAATGTACCATTGTTGTTGCATGGTTCAATTTCGCCAGGAGGTGTCACTGTAACCTCACAGTATGTGATTTTTGGTAGGCTGTGTTTAAGGAAATTTAATAAGATATCATAACCGATCTTAGACTATATATTAATAAAAATGGACAATTAGGGTAATCACAGAAACTAAACTAATAAAAGAAACTAAGCCCACCCTTAGATATAGTAACTATAGCATAACAGGGCTTCATATTGGCTCAAAGTGTGACAAAAATCAGAAAAATCAGAGCCACACATACTTTAAAGTCTAAAGGAAGATAGGAAGTAACGGGTCACTTTTTTTTTTACTTTTTCTTCAGTATGTTATTGATGAATTTGCGAAAAAGATGCATTTACATTTGCTATTTTATATAGGCTATCACGTTTAAGTATGAGGATTATTGTTTTTTGGTTGTGATGCATTTTTAACATCTTGCATTATAATCTACTAATAGGTTAATAGGTATTACAATAGGCTATTTTAAAGAGGCTAACTTAGTACTAAATGTTCGACCAAAATTCTTTAATCTGTACTCGAACTTCTAATTACTTTTACCTTTGTAATTTTAAAGTAAAAGCCTTTATTTAACTCTGCAAGTATTTTATTTACTTCACTGTTGCTAGGAGCTTGGCGCAAGAACGAGAACGTGATGAGGTCATCAAGGTGACGCAGGCAGCGAACTTCTACACGTGCTGCTAAGTGCTTACAGTTAAGCAATTAAATATACATGTCAAAGTTTTATCATTTTTTCTCAGATACAGAGTCAACAATAAGATGCCCATCAGAACGAAAGTGAAAGGCAAGCCAAATGTAAATATTCTTTCAAATGTACGTTGCTTGGTTTGTATTCTTGCAATTTAATATACGCTGTAGTTAGCATTACTGAGCCCTAAGGTTGTTTGAAGCTGTGAGCTAACGCTAAATGCGTTTTTTTGGTAGGACTAAACTGTTCACTTTAGTGTCACTCAGTTTGGAAAAGTGGAAATAAAGAAGACAAACATTTATATTGATTCATATATATTTTACTGTTACTGAACTCAACTAGTAATTTATAGAAAGGCAATGGACACATTTTTTGTTGTTGAAATTATTAATATATGGTATGGTTGGCTTCTTTGTAGTTTTCGTTGTTTTACCAGTCAGTGGAGGGCAGTAGAGGCAGTGAAGTGTGAAGCAAAGACCAGGAACAGTACACTATCTTACTTCATTCTAGTTGGGTTCTCCTAATGGAAAGCTTACAAGGCACAGGGATTATATTACATTATATTACATTCTATGTTTTAACTTTTATTAATAAGCTGATAAAGATAGAACTTATTATTGTTATTATACCCAAATGTTGTTTTTTATTGTTTGTCTGATAAACTGCTGAGAAGCTATGCTGTGTTCATAATGGTGTCTTCTTGTAGATGTATTTTCCACCATGGATGACAAACAAGTAAGTCTAGGGTAACTTCCTCTATGTCTTTGTCAGTTCCGCTCAGTTGTCCATTACTTTAGCATTATTTAACACATACTTGTGGAACAGGGAATAGGTGATTAATTGTGCACTTGTGACTGGAACAAAACAGCAGTTTCAACAGGTTGGGCTAATATGAGGTGTCCTGACCATATTTCAGTGTTTTCCAAAAATCATTGACATGTTCCATCCAATTTAAAGAATGTTTAACTGTTTTAAAAGCTTTGATAGGGACACAAGTCATGTGTGAATTGTAATTACCCTCTGTTCAAAGTTTGTTCATGTTTTGAAAGAAAACAGTAAGGTTAATATTTCTCTTCTTAATGAACCTACAGCCTCTGGTACAGGTCAGTATTGGATACTCCTGTTTAAAGACAAGTCTCATGTGGAGTACTGTTGCTTAGATGTGAGCAAAAGGATTGTCTTATTATGGAAAAATATATTCATTGGTATTCTTGATTGTTGAAAAACATTTACTTCATTATACCTCATCAAAATACACAATTTACAATATTACTTTTTTGTCATATTTTGTCCATTGGTCCTGATCTAATGAAATGAATGGATGTGGTTACCATGCTTCTCAGCTGAATATTTTGTAGTGCAGGCTTGTATTTTTAGGCAGGTGTATGCATGACAAAAGAATAAATAAAAGATTTCAAGCATGGGAGGAATTTTTACGTTTGGAGGGAGGATGCAATCAGTAGAATAGGACTTTGAGAGGCCTCCTCGGGTGACAAATTGAAAGTGTCTCGGTCTAGTTTATAGCCCTGATCAGGTCAAACGAAAAATATTGGAGGTCTGGGTGAAGAGACAGGCCCGCCTGGTGCAGATAAATGGACTGATCATTTCTTATTGAGAAACAATTCCTAAAAGGTAGTTTACTGTGTGACTGGGGAAGCGGCGAGCGGCGAGCAGCACTCGCACCCGCTGCTCCCTCCCTGACCCTTCCTCCACTGCCGGAATTAAATGGATAGAGAGAACGCGTGTTTCTGATGGCACTCCTCCGCCAGAGAGACACTCCATTTGTTATGAAGTAGGGGTTCTGATGAAGTGTAGGGAGCTCCTCTTTCTCTTTTCCCCTCTTTTTTCATCCTTCCTTTCTAAGGCACTACAAGGCCGGCCTTCAGTCTGCTTCACATGAAATGGATGGAAGGAGCCGATTGAATTTTACACTCCCCTGGTCATGATTAATGTGTTTGGTGTAGGCTTTCTTAGCAGTGAAACTCTGAAACCACTAGCTGGTGCTCAAGCTCCTTCATTGCCACAGCTGATAAGTTGGCACCGTGGTGGATGTGGCACATTTAAAAAAATAAATAAAATTCTCTCATTGCCCAGCACCTTTTAAAATCCTGGTACCCTTGTGTTAATGGGAAATCTCTCGCTGCTCATTATAACTTCACGGTTAGTTTCCTGGTGTCCTCTGTACCTGTTACTTGGCAGGCTGTTCTGTAAATGTCACTTTATCTTTTAACCTGGTAGTTAAAGGTTGAGAATCCTTAGAAAAGATGCCAGGTCATGTTAGACGTTTGATAATTACACTCAGTGTTCAGTGTATTAATCCAACCTTTGTATGGACTCAGCATTACTCTGTTTTTGGCTTGGGTTTAGAAAGACAGCTTTAGTTATCTTTTATAGCAGCAGACTTCGAGTATTTGGCAACACATAGTATTCTGGTTTCTGTAAAAAAGAGAGTCATTATCACAATCTACTGATTATCTTATCTTGCCATTTTTTATATTCACAATTCATTTTCTAATCTGCAGCAGTTTCTTTCATTAATGCTATGTTTGCTCAGTGATGTAAACACGTGATGCATCCATTAAACACAGAGTCCATGTGTTGATATAGATGCAGTTGAATACAAGCCCTTTAAGTGGGTTGTGTGTTGCCCTGTTGGAAGTCCCAGTGCATCCTGTGCCGTGGTCCAAGCCCTGCTTCCATCATCAGGACTACACTGGATGATGGATGGAGCTGTCTGCCTCCAAGTTGTCATAGCATCTGTTGCAAGAGGCTCACTGTACCCTGCTCCATATCACACAAGATAGGTCTCCAGCAGCTCGAGTGTTGTTTGGTGGCTGCTAATGAAAAGACTTTTTGATTAAAGCTCTGTAATCAGTTGTAAAAATAAAGTCACAGTAACTCTTCCCTGTTGTTACTGCCTTTGTTACAGCAGTCAGTTGTTTTTGTTAAATCAGTAACAGGTGTCCCAGTACCTCTGCTTTGCTACAGAAAAGATTTGCAAGTATCTCATTATCCTTGCAACCTCCCTTTATCCAGTCAAAAGCAAAACTTTTGTTGTACAAATGTGATTTGGGTAAAAACTACTGCACTCCATTTTTGCATTTGTTTATGGCAAAATGCAAACTTTATGTATGTATTTGAGTTGGATCACAAACTGGGTCTCAAATACACCATTCTCAGACTGGCTCTCAGTCTGCTGTAATGCATCGGTAAGACAGGTGTTTTAATAACTCTCATCCTTTAACATGAACCACACTTGGCAGAATAGGTCATTGCTGGACATGGTTGAAAAGGTGGCTTGGATGTCCATCTTGTTTCTAAGGTGTTGTGGATGTGCATAGGGACAAGAAAGGAGATAACTGGAGATGAAAACAATGGGGGGTGGGAGACCAAGGGAGTGATGGCTGAATGAGAGAGAAATCAATAGGAAATCAGTGTTTGGGGAGGGCCTGTCGTTTATCAGGTGAAACGGTTAAACAGCGTTAAGGCACTAAAAGTGAGAAAAATATGGGCTTTCTCCATGCTGGTATTGATCACAGTGGAATGGGGCAGCAGAAGGCCGAAGCCACTAATAAAATAAGACATATCTGAGTGGGAATCAGCCAGGGATCGATGTGCCCCCTGATCAAGGCCAAAAACATCTTCACTGGGATTTAAGCCTGTTCTGCTGTCCCGTGGTGCCTCTCATGCTCCTCAGTGTGAACAGGCCAGAACAGTTCTGTAAAGACTCTAAGATTTGAAGTAAAAGAGCACTTTCTCCTTTATCGCTGTGCAGCACAATGACAAAATTTAAGTCACTTATTATACAGACATTAGAATGACAAAGAAAAAATAAAACATACAGGAACACCATGAAGTGAAATGGCAGATGGTATTTAAAGGGTAATAAGCAAACAGGCTTTTAGTTCAGGTTTTTATCTTTACTATTATTAGATTAGCTTCATAAATCAACATTTACATTAAAATGTCTTGCTTATGTTGCAAACATCTACCATCATAGATTGTACATTAAGTAGATAATACAGATTAGGTTTGTCATTTTTGTGTTACTGTCTAAAACACATATCCAGGTGTGTACTGTTCCCATGTGAGAATGACTGAGTTGAACTGTGTCTTCAAATGCAGTCTCTCACTTCTGGAGGTGGCCTGGGACACTTCTTACAGTAGTATATCTCCTGCATGAGCAAGCTGAATGGTATAGGTTTGTGTGAACAGAATGGCTTGAGCTGCCAGTTTGTGTTTGGTTCATGGAGAATGCCAGGTCTGAACAGAGCTTTTGTTTTGAGGTCTATAGCCTGTGCCTCCTGTCTATGCTGCCAGTATTATCTTCAGCACAGTCTCAGACACAGACACTACCATAAACGTCTAGTTTGTTGTATCATTGGCCTGCTTCTGTAGTTCTTGCTCAATGTGGGCATTGAGTCTTTCAGCACTGTGACATGCAAGCAGCTTTAGCGTTTAAAGAATTAAGTGAGAACTTCCCTACTTTATGATAAAAATACTTACTTCCCTGTAAATTTTGAAGGCAGAATTTTAGCTGAATAATCAGGGAAATAAACGTTTTAACTCAGAAGAATCTAGAAGGCAGCAAGCACCAAAGACCAAAATTAGTCTCAGCAGAGAATAGTGTTTTCTCTGATCACCCTATATTGCTCCATTTCTTATGGTGTGGTGCTACAAGTGTGAGGCGACTGTAAAAAGAGCACCAGTGTGACAAATAGCAGCAGATCATGCAGAAAATGTGCAATGCTAAACATCAGTTACTGCACATGGGAGGAATGGTGTGTTTGTGCAGTGTTTGCTGTCCAAGGAGTTCTGGTGTGCAAGTAAAAAAAACAGGGTCGCGCTCACAGCTGGGGACTTGCAATTGAATACATCGCTTCATTTTCACAGTTTAAAAAATTATGTTGAGGAGGGCAGAAAATCTTGCTGGGGTTTTGAGTTTCTTTTGATGTCTTCTGATGACGATTATGAAATCCAATAAAAACTAATTAAGAAATTAGGAAGCGATCAATAAAGTTTGCTCTGGTGAACCATGCTGTGAGTATGGTGGTCATTTTTCGTCAACCCCCTTCTGTCCAGGGAATGTGTTACCGCTCTGACCTGGCCAAAGCAATTGTTACTGCTACTCCTCTGTGGATTCAGTCTGCACTAAACTCATTCCACTGTAATTTATATTTTGTTGACGACCAGATTCTTTGCTCGTATGTAATTTGATTCCATTGGTTCTCATTTTTGCTAATCCCATCCTTCTAATATTACACCTAATGTACACTGAAATCTCTTTATTGCTTCAGCTGGATGTACTTTATTTATTTAAGCATCACAAAAAAACAAGTGACAGAGTGGTGTTGCATTGACAGGTATGTGACAGTGACAGTGAAGCACTTGAAAAGTTTTGGAAAAGTAGCCATTTCATGTTGCCATCAAACTTCATGTTGAACGTAGAGCCTGAACAAGCCCAGTTTGGACTTGAATACCATAAAACCAAGCCAGTTCATCTGGGACTCAGGGATTAGTTTGTGGTGGTGGTTTTGGATTGGGGGGTGTTTGGTGGAGGGCCTGTATGATTATAAATTAGTTTTCATGCCAGGCCAGGCCAATGGTATCGCAAGGTGTATTGGACAGTGCTGACCCTCCCCTCGTCCCTCTCCCACACCTCGGTCCTCTCCTTGGCCTTTCTTGCCGCCCACTGGTCGGTATGGTAACAGGGCCTTATTTAGCGGCCGAACCCGTCCGTGTCCGTGGCCGGCGATTTGTCCTTGTCTAATTACGGCTGCTGGCTGCTGCCCGTGTGCACATGACTAATGGAGGGGCCGCGGACGGGGAGGGGCGAGGTTGGCTACTGGGGGAGGCAGTGAGGGAGGAGGAAGCAGTGGACGAGCAGACCGGCCGCTAGTGATTTGTGGACCAGGCACTCTGTCATTGCCCTGGAGCCATTTGTCTTCAGGAGGAGTCGAGAAGAAGAGGGGTGGAGATGGAGGGGATGGTAGTGGTGGGGGCTTTAGGGCAGAAAATGGTTTACAATGACTCCCATTTTCCAGCACTTTCATCCTTAGCCACAACAGTGTGCATGGTTTGCCAGGGATGGGATGGAATGGGCGGCTGATGTGATGTAGGATATGACAGAAACCTTGACAGCTCGCCGCTGCTATTTCTTTTTAGGCGGTTAGCCTGATGGCCGCCCTCCCTCTTAGAGCCTGAGAGCAGGCCTTATCTGTTTTCTCCCTGTCATGAGGCGGGAGCTGGAGCATTGTACATTCACTGCTATGCTGCCCAGGATCTAACTTGGGCTTCAGTTTAATCTTATGTCTTAACACCCACACAATACAAATGTAAGCAAGTCCTGTACAAAGCAAGCAGTACCACTGTGCTCTATGACTACCTTGAGGGTTGTAACCTTATTAATCTAAGTTTGAAGTAGACAAGATGTGTATGATGGCCTAAACACAGTCTTTCTCATATGTCCTGTTTAGTATCATCATAGCTTTGCACTTTCCCTAAACTCTTACTTAATTATTTTTGTAATCTACCGTTTTATTGAAAATTCAACAGCCGTGATAAACTTTTCTCTTTAAAGGGCCTGGTGAATTTAATTCTGGTTTGTTCATCTAACCAATGGACCAAATACATGACCATATAAACTGTTGATAAGCTGTTGTTGTAGGATCGTAAGAATGAGCTTGGTATGATAGATAAGAAGATAGAAGTATATTGTCCACAAGTTTCTCATGCTTTGCATGCCCTTTTTCTTTTTCCCTCTAGTTTTGATAAACTTGCCAAACCACCTGCGCCCCAGTCCTCCTGGAGTCCTTATTAGCCCAAAGCAGTAGTTTCCAGAGCTGCGCAGACAGAAGACCAGCACAGGGGCAGGGACTACTAACTCTGTATTGATTTTACACAGTTTTTTATCTGCCCCCCTTTGCTCTTTCTCCAAGTCTTTTTAAGTAAATAAACACCAGATTTGTCATGTTTGTCCAGGGAGAGGAGTGGGTCGGTGGGGAGGGGTGTGGGGTGGAGAGAGGCCAGTAGCAGGCCTCCAGGTGGGTCAGCCATGATTCATTCTGCCATCTCATGGATGGAGGGATTTGGGTAGGATTGTTGAAGGGTGCCTGTGGAGCCCCTCTCTGACCTCCCTCGCTCCTGTCCCTCCCCTAACGCTCCGGAGGAGCCATGGTCCTAAATCACCAGCTGTCACCTTGTTGGCAGAACAATGGTGCCGGCTCCTCTGCTCCATCTCAGGCTCCAGCCGACCGGACATGGTTTCCTCCATCGTTAGTGTGAGCTTGTACCCTCGCTGGTCCTTCCTGGCCCCCCAGCCCCACGGGGCCCAGTGGAGGCACAAGGTTAGGCTTAGCCTGACGCCTCAAAAGTTGCTCAACCTAAGGACTGCTGTTGAAAGGGCTTAGAGGCAAACCGTGGATATTTTATCTTGTGTTTCCACTTTAAATGTTAGTTATGTTACTGGTTACTAGATAGGATTGGAGCTCTTACACAACTAATATTCTTAATGACACTGCTTTTTTGCCCCACCCTAACTTAATGTCAAATCAGTTCAAATTGGTAATGTTATTTTCCTCATGTAGTTACTGTGGCGCAGACTGACTATCTGTAGGCCTTTGTTTTGTTGTTGCCTTGCACTGTAACACTATTTGAGGACCTTTGACCAACCTGTGTACTTGATGAGGTTAATTCTGTTCAATCCTGTTGCCCTATTGCCCTCCTCCTTTGACTATTTAAAGTCAAAAGTATGAGGTCAATCTATCAAATCTCCTAACTGCGGGTGGATCAATATGTCAGCGGTCCAGCACTCCCTCAGCAGTTATGATGATGTCCGTGCTCCTGAGCCTGCCTCGGCTACAGCGCACTGAGCAGGGGATCGAACCCCGCCTGTCATGGGGTCTGACGGAGAGCATGAATCACTATTACTGGAGCTGCTGTTTGCTTCCCAATGCTCGGCAGACATGTGCAAACTCTGATGCACCATAACTATGTTCAGGCCCACCCCTACAAACACATACCCGTAGGCTCTGTTTGAGACGAGGCCTTTTTACTGTGTGTAGAAGTGAATTAGCCTCAAATTCAGTCACCTCCCATCGCAACACAGAGCTGAATGTGTGCGCTTTATCGCTCAATTTGGCTTGAGCTGGTATTTGACCCATTAGCCCCTGGAATCTGATCCAATCTGCCCACCACCTCTGGACTTGTTAGCCCAGTGTGAGCACAGTGTAGTGGACCTGGAAGGGCTCCGGTTACAACTCTAATCTCATTGGAAGTCTTTAGCAATAGCTAGAGGTTGGCTGCATGTCCAACAAATAGCTCCACGTTAATAGCACCATGTTCTGTGTTCATGCCTGGTGTCCAAAGCAAGACACTGTTAAAACTGGTGTAAGTGTGTGTGTATACAAGCAGTGTGTTTGTGTGTTGAAATAATATTCTAGTTTACAGGATGCAATTTCCCCTTAATATGGCCATCCTAATGTAATTTGGCGTCTATGGAGTGTCTGTACGCGAGGCCGGGCTGGTGTGTGTTTCTGCTGACTGCTCTTGTTTTGTGTTTATATGGATGAGTGGCTCACTGGGAGAGCATTATGCATCCTTTTTAGCATTTAAAGATTATGTGCACAGTGGCGGCAGAAGCATTAGCCAAACAAGGAAATATGCCTTTGATTAAAATATCTGTTATCTCTTTATTGATTAAAAGGCCTAGTTTGGTAATAGAACATCTCAGGCCCTCCCCTCTTCGCTTTGATGATCTTTTTATTTTCCATTTCCTCCATTGGATAATGGTTCAGATGTGTCATGTGACTGCCGTCAACATACAACAAACCATTTACTGAATGTAAACATGTTCACACAAGTAGTGCATAGGTAATTGCAAATATTTAATTTATTTGTTTTAAAATGTTTGTTGGATGGTTCAAGTTCCGCTATTTACATTATATTTCTCACATTAAATTAGAAGCTATATGTTCGTTGTGGTGTATGACTTTAAATATTGTGTAGTGTATACACTAAGCACAAATAGATATATTTTGTATTATTCCAAACAATCAGACACATTAGTATTAAAAATTAAAAACACATTTTCACACCTAACCCTTTCATTAAAGTGAGATTGACAGCTATTGTTATGCCAGTGGTATTAGAAACACTGATTTCTACCCTGGTGCTCTAAAACAATACATTACAGGGAATATATTAATAATTGACTGCTGTAAGTTGCTGAAATGTCTTTTTCCAGGCTGTAAGTGGAAAACATTTTGGCCTGTTGAACCTTGACTTCCTCAAGGGTGGGGTGGTGCTGCACAAGTGACAAGAGTCAACCGGTGCAGTGACACAGACTCACTCAAAGTGTGTCCTACAATGGTGAGATATTCTCTGGTGGCTCCTCGACACAAGGGTCAAGCCCTGGCTGTACCTCATTAGTCAGGTCACGAGACACGCGAGGAGCCAGAGAGAATCATGTCCTTTAGTAAAAGCATCCTTATCTGTATCTCCGTCAAGGCTTTTTTTTCTTTCTGCTGATGACAAAGAGCAACAGAGGAGGAGTGCGTCTTGTGCGTTTGATGGGAGACACTGAGCTGAGGCTGAATGAGAACAGATGGAGATGTGCTCTTTAATTAACCCGGCAGAATCACAGGGCTGAAAACAGGCCTCGGTCCGTGAATAACACCCAGCACAAGAAGGCACTCCGACACTGTGTGTGTGAGTCTGTTGTGGAGTAGCCGGAGCATCGACCCGTTCCCCCATCCCCCTTCCCTAGAGCGGGGCGTTTTATTTCTCATTAGCGGGCAGCAAACTGCTGGGGGATGAAATTTGCTAACAGGAATTAAAAGTGCATTAACACATCTGAGAGATTCATTTCTGCTAATAGTTTTATTAGTGCTCTGACCTTTCAGTTCATTAGAGGACTGTAAGAGGAGGGAAAAGGAGACAAAGGCTGGAAGAGAGTGTTACATTTAAATACTCAAATACAATTACAATTGCATCAAATTATTCAGTTAGCATCTACTTTGTCAAAATGTTCTTATCTTTGTCTTTCAAAAATCACCTTCTCTCTTTCTCCTCTCTCCATATCAGGTTCAAGCCTTCAGGACAACTTAGTGATGCTTCTCCATCTCAGTGGCCTGCTGCTCACCTCCCTCTACTCAATTACCAGAATTTATAACGCAATGTTTTTCAGGTCTGTTAGCGCTTGAGTGTATCACTTATCCAGCCAGTTAATTGTTTATGAACTGCGCCCTCCCCTCTCTCTAATGAAGTCGGAGAGCCAAGAAAAGTGCAATGAGTGTGACAAGACTGGCTGAAGGGGAATAAGTCACAATAGTCGACAGCGTTTTAACAACAAAGTTGTCCTATCAAGACCGACCCAGTCACCACAAATGTCCTTCCAAGATGCCGTAGATAGGGAGCAGGAAGATAGAATGCAAATTTAACTTAGCAGGGAAGGCTTCTAAAAGGGAATTAATGTTGTTTTCTTTCTGTTTTATTGGAAAGCAAGTGAGGCAAGTTACAGTGCAATTTGCTTTACCCTGTTCCCTATAATTAGCACCTTACAGAAATGAAATAACATTGACGAGAAGGTCAATAATCCTGATCTATAGTGAAATTAATCCTGCTATCGACACAACAAGCAAACAATACAATTAAGAGCAGAGGGAGGAGAGAGTGGAAAGTAAACGGTGAGCAGCAGGGCTGAGCAATAGGATGTGTTTTATCTCCTGGGTTCACTGTGCAGAAATCCTGTGAAGCTTTCTAATTAATTCATCTATTGTTAATGAAGGCAAAGCGAGGAAGCAGGGATTATACATGAGCAGAGGAAGGAACACAATTAGAGATACCAGAGGAATGATTGCTTTTTTAACTCGCTCTTACTCCTCTGTACTTAGTTGACTTGATGGAGTACATTCATTGGCCCTTTCAAAGCCCGCTCAACCAAAATATTTGGACACAGAGTTTGAATTATATTTTTTTTAAGTAAATTTACATTATCTATATATGAACCCTCATTTGAAAAGTTGGCATTCATAAGATCATAAAGATGGAATTCTCACTTTTTATGGATAATTCTTTGTTCACTGATCATCTAAATTGTTCTTCTGAGCTCATTAAAAGTTGCATCACAGGGTAGAGGAAAAAGAAGACTGAAACGTTCATGCAGGAGGAGTTTTTTTGGAAGACCATTGTCACATTAGACAGCCCATGAAGCCCTAAATCCAGTTTATTTCCAACAATTTATACATCGAACCCTACAAAAAAGAATGCCCCATTCTGCAAAATAAAGCCACTACAATGGGCCACCAGTTCACAATGACCACATTATAATTTAATCCAAGCTGACAAGACCAGGCATCCTGGCATCAAGACAATTTATAGGCATCATACCTGTGTCCCAGTGCCACTGTTCCCATATTTACCAAAGTTTGAGGAGAAAGCTCTGTCCTGTCAGGCTGCAGCCGATGATCCAATGCCAGTGACAGAAGGGGCATGGTGCTGTTTCCAGCTGAGTAGTTTTAACTGGCGTTGGGACAGGCCTGGGGATACAGAGGGGAGCAGAGGCCGACAGTAGGATGGTGCATCCGAGCGTCAGAGGGTGAAGAAGGATTGCCTTTCAAGAATTACGAGCCATTAAATCAGGGCCTGGAAATCTCAAGGTTCCCCAAGACTGCTGCACAAGGAATCTGGGCTGGAGAAATATTGTTTATGGTTTAAAAGGCATGCCGATGGATTTATAAAAGAAACATTCATCATTGCAGGAAAACGGAACAAAACATTCTGGAAATAAATACTCACTCTATAGGTATACTTGTCACCCAGACAGCACAATAACAAGTGAATTGGGAGGGAGATCCTTCATTTGTTGGCAGCCAGCCCCAAACATGCGCTGTGTGAGTCTGCTTGTGTGTGTGGCACACTGTAGTTCTTCTACATTTAAGATAATGATAATTTACTAAGATACTTTTATTTGTATATAGTCATATGTGTAATCCAACCACTATGATGAAATGTAATATTTTACAGTATTTTTGCTGCCAACCCTTATCCCAAGGTATAAATTGACTGCACAGTGTTCTGGTGTTTTGCCTCAGAGCAAGAAGAGTTGGATTCTGGGGAGTATGTTGCCTGTGTTTGGTTTTCTTTGGGTGTTCCTGTTTTGATTTCTCAAAAGGCTGGAGGTAGTTTGGGCTCTGTCTGCTGTGTCCATCTCACACAAGTTAGAGAGTAACATTTCATCCCCAGGACGGTCAAGTTTGGACATTCAGAGGAAGGAAAATATGAGTTTATTACATTTTTAAAAATGAAGGTCTGGTGGGTAGGGAAATGCTTAATGTGTGTTGTTATAACAGGATACCTCAGTGATCCTGGTGTGCCTAGTTCATCGCTAATGGACATCTCTGAAAATGGACTGACATTTTTAAATGTTTTAATTTTTTATTTCCCACTACCGGGCATGAGTTAAGTGATTTGTCCAGTAAATGCAATTAACTGAATTGATTATCTCTGATTCGCTCAAACCTTGGATGAAAAATGGCTTTGGTCAAGTTGCTTTTAGAGGGTTATGGGATCTGGTCAGTGGTGTGACCTTGAGACACATGATTTGACCTTGAATCTATGTTTTGAACAGACCCTGTCTCATAGAAGGGAGGTTAAAAAGTCAAACACTTGGCTGTATGTGACCTGGTGCCATCATATTGTTGATTTGTTGACCTGGTTTAACCAGACTGAATATTGCCACATGTCAGAAACACATAGCAAGTTTATCCATATTTTCCACAGATTTTGTCACATCATACAGCCCCAAAGAAATTACACAGGCTATGGTCAGGCATTCAAAAGGCTATTGATTGATAAATCCATACAATTGTGCATATTGACAAAAATTGATGAGTAAGGATTTGATCAATATGTGTGATGTAATACACACTTGTTCTCTTGGGGATTTGTATAGTATCTAGAGTGAGGAGAGTGTGAAGAAATTAAGCTGAAAAACAGGTGACATTGATGGAGTGGTTTGACAAAAGTGTGATTTCACACATTTACACTGCACAGGTCGTCGTTGAGTCAGACCTTGAGTATGTAAAGATAAGTATGCAGCATCCAGAAAACATGAAGCTGTGTGTAGGGTCTTTGAGGCTCAGTGTCCTGAAGGCAGGGTGCAGATGTGAGAGCCTGTGTCTGTGTGTGTGATGGATGGGCTGGCAGGGCAAGGCCGTGGATAAGAGTGCAAACAAACTGAGTAATAAATGAGAGCGACAGGGGAGCAGTGATGGGGCCCTCTCCCAAGCTCCTGATGCATGCCGACCAGCTCCAGCAGCCATTTGTATTAGAGAAATGAGGAGGCTGTCACTGGGATGAAGAGACAGACTTCTTTCTGTATTTCTCACTCAGTGTTACACAAAACACACTTGGGCGGTGTGATTCAGCTCCACGGGGGTCTAATCAGGGCGACACAGGGAGCTAATATAGGCCATAATGAGTGGAGCGCTCAGTGGCCCACTCCAGTAGCTGTGTTAGGGGGGCACCAGCGCTGAGGCTGCTGTCAGCACCTAGTGCACACTCACTAACACAGGTGTAGATCACTGATTGCATCCTTTTCCTGGGGAACAAGGGTAAATATAAAACTAAACAAGCAGTAGCAAAAACATACACATATGTGACATACGTTGTTGCTTTATTGCATTGGATCCAAGAACGAGTATCTAATAGTTTTCTTCCTTAAGAATGATACATCTGACTGTGGACATCAGGGTTTATGGTATACACAACCTTTTAAGGCACTATATACAGGGAAATATGAGGGCAGGAAAGCCGGAGCTGCAGAGAGGACGCTTTAGGACAAAGTGTTTGCGTATGTGGATATGCGTTTTCTATTGGTTTGTTATTTGTGTTTGAGCTAAATCAGGACGTACTATCCTTCAGTGCAGTGACGGCCTGTGTTCTCTATGCCACCCAGACTCTGTAAGTACAGCCTGGCAAAGCAACGAGGGCAGGCGGCTTGTGTGTTTGCTTTGTTTAATAATTTGTGTGTATGCGCATGTTTGTTTCTGTGTGTATCCCAGGCTACAGCTGGGGGAAGAGGTATTTGGGCCTGCACCTGCACTCAGATAATGAATGTGGAAGCAGCAGTACCTAAATAAATCAGTGCCTCTCGCAGCCTCAACAGGACTTTTCTGTTTAGGGTCGAAATCTTCCCACTCTGCACTGGATTAATCATGCCTCTGAGCAGGGACACAAGCGGCGTGTGTGCGTGGCTGTTTGTTTAGTGTGTGTCCCTCTCTGAGACGCTGCAAGGCACTTTTTGCACCTCCATACTCTGAACTGTAATCTCTTGTAGGACAAACAAAACAAGAGTAAGTCATAATTTCCAGCCTGGTATAATTAGCTCCACCCTCTCGGCTACAGTGATGAATAGGTGAACCTTTTGTTTGCATTTGTCATGCTACGGTGGCATTGTCACAGATGTGAGAATATGATGCAGAGGTGCATGAGGTCAATGCATGCGTGGAAGTTAGTGGATGCAGACTCAAAATGAGATGTGTTTCTCTGGCTTGTAGCACTTTCCAATCATTCCTTTTCATCTGCGATATTTCAGCACTCAGGCCTTTCCATAGAGCATTGCTTATCTTCACCTCTCGCTGCTATCTCTGGCAGTGGGTGTGCTGTTCTAGTCCAGTACAGATCTACGCTGTCCACTTCTATCTCTCAGACTGATAGCCTCTGATTGATCACATCACATGCCTCATCTATTATTCATGTTACCGTTTATGTCCATGGAGGAAGGGCAAAAAGTGGGAAAGAGACGCAACGTGTTTGGTGTTGGCCTTTATTTAGCTTCAAGCCGATCTTGTGCGACATCTGGATTCTTGCAAGATTTGTGAGTTTACAAACTGACAGAAATCCATCTTGTCCAGAGAGAGCTACCGTATTTGATTTCCATCAAACCACGGCTGGTTAAGACTAACAGTGGTTCTGTGTAAAAGCCCACCTGTCCAGGTTAAAGCAGTACTCTGTGACTGTTCAGGATTTAAACTGAGTAAAGGGCTCTGTCTGTAACTGAACTGCTGCAGCCTCCTATGGGACCGCTGTGTTTCCGTGTGTTTATCACATATGTGTGGTAAATGTGTTGATTTGGAGTGTGTTCTCCTGAGATACTAGCCTGCCCTGTCTCTCTGTTTACATAGTGGAGTGTCTAATCATCTGGTGCATTGTGAGGGAGGGGTTATTCTTCTTTTTTTTATATTAGAGACCTATAACTATATATCTATATATCTATATAAGAGATGGGCACAGGGACAGTGAGACATGTACTTACGGCTGTTTGGGAAGGAAATTAATGGTGCATTTTTTGTTTTTATAATGTGATGTAATGATGCAATTCGTCTAATAAAAAGAACATTTTTTAACATTTACACATTCATTTACACATTCCCTTCTTGGACGGGGGAAACCCAGTGGGCCAATACAAACATCTCACTCCTCTCACCCACTCGCAGCGCTGCAGGCCTTTTTATTGCATTGTGATGGATGATTTCAGTTTGGCATTTTTCACCACTGTGCAACATCTAGATACGCCCCTCCCCATTTGAGTGCAAAAAGAGGCCACTCGATATTCACAAAGCCAACATCTAATGCATATTGAGTATGTTTTGTAAAGGATCATTTGATTGTCTTGTAAATGAAGCTTTGCCTCTCAGCTGCTAATTTAGCCACATTCCATCTCATTAGAGAAGAGAGGGAGAACAAATGACAAAGGAACTCTCGGAGAAATGAAGCCTTCCTTGATTTCAAATAACTGGCCCCACAGTGAAAGTGCGTTTTAGATTTTAGATGGGCAGCCTTCAAAACCAAATGTGTCTGTGAATGCCCTGCTGCCACCCCTTGTACATTTTCCCCACCTTTGCAGCCTGTCCCGTTATCTCTTTAGAGGATGTGCAAGTGTATCTGGTTTCCTAAAGCGTTTAGCACCTTAGCCACAAAACCCGGACAGGAAGCCCACTCTATTTGCAATGTATCAATTGCTCTGAACAACACTCCCCTTACCTCCACCTCCTTTATGTCACGCTGGCTCAGCACACACATACCTTGACAGTGAGCACTCACAATCAGATTCACAAAAGCAAACAGGATTTTACTATAACTTCATCGTTTTTTTTGTTGTTTTTTTTGTTGTTTTTTTCACAATAAACATGCTGCATAATCAAAAGCTCTAAATGGGAAGATACATTCCTGTGTCCACAGTAACATTTCACACTTACACACTTAGACATCAAGAGTCTGACCTTGGCTCCAGGAGATTGTCCTGGGGTTCATTCTTCGGCCAAGCTGCCAAGTTAAATGGGTCTAGCAGCCAAGGCAGCAGCCACAGCCTCTGCAAGCTGCTCTCATCTGTTACACAGAAAGAAAGAGTGAATATAGCTTTAAAATCTAAGAAAACAGACAAGTAATGTTGGCGTGGACGTCTATGTGCAGGTGGGCTTTCATATTTCTGCAGGTTAGTTATTTCTGCAAGTGTTAGCAGCTGTGAATGTGGACACCATGCACAACTCCTGGTGTGTGCAGCTGTATGTTTGTGCATGCGTTATAGAAGCGTGAATAAGCGCCTGAGGTGATGCCTTTGAAAGGCACTTTAGAAATTAAAGCAGTGCCACTGTTCTGTAATGGGGCTTAAATGATCCAGAAAACACAAGATATATTGAGCATTTAATGAAACAAGCAGCACACATTTCTTAATTCTCTGTTCATCTGCGTCCTACCTTCTTCATGCAGACCCACATTTTTTTTGTAAAAGAGTTTGTTTTTTTAGCACAACACTGTTGTAAAACCAGTATGAAAGCAAATGGGTGTAATTGGTCAATGACAGTTTGTACAAAAGCACATAACCTACATTTTGTAAATACATTTGACACTGTGGCTTTACTTTACTGAACATTAGCTCCCATTGTTTAATATTCTGATGTGCTTTTTCTGTCTGTAAGCCTTTAAGACACTTAATTTAATACAGAAATGTCCGGTTCCTATAGGTTTCACTCTAGAGAGCAGAGCAGCAGTCTTTCTCTTCCTGGTTGTCTGTGGATGTCCTTTGTGGTTTGGCCATACATTAATAATGTAAAGGTAATGATCTCTAGACTAAAGGCCCTGTCCTGTCTTGTCTCCCGCTCCCTCCTTCTCCCTGTTTGTCTGCAGCCCAGCAAAAGAAGAGGAGGAAGAGGAGGCCGCACAGAGAAATGGATGAATGTGGTTAAAGACGGTAAGGCACCAAATAGGAATTCCTGGCTCTGCTGTAGAAAACAACAACCATTTTGCTTCATTTAACCCTCGAGGAAAAACAAAAATCATTCAAAGAAAGCAACTCTTCCCTACCCTTTGCCTGTGAAGTTTGGTCTCAGCGAATGATAGATGAGGAAATTGCACTGTGGCCTCCGGTGTCCTCTCTTGCTCTCGCCTTATCCTGCTCCGTTTCCTTTTCCCGAAACACACACAGTCACACACAGGGTTAGCGAGTGATGGATGAGGAGCTGGCAGTGTGGCAGTAATAGCAGACATCCAGGACTTAGCTGCCATTTTTTCATTTGTCTTTTTCTTTATTCACATCTTCATTTTTGATGTCTCATGCCAACATCTAAATATAAAAGAAGTCGAGACACTGTCATGTGATGACATGTGTATGTTTTTTTAAATTAAAATATACAAACACAGATAAAATGTTTAATTCAGAAGTGTTGGAGAGACATTCAGGTGGGATCATGTGATTTTCACCTCTAAAACCTCTTTTTGTTTTTTTTGTTTTATTACATTGAGTTTCTTCAAATAGTCGTTATAAGTACAAATCATAGGTATAGGTGTGAGCAGTTCCCAAAAAGTCATTTGTTGTTTCATAGTATTTCATAAGTGCTTCATCAGGGTCCCTACTCAAATTTGACTGGTTTAGGTCCTTTTCATGTGGTTTCACTGGCAGAAGTTACGTGTAGTGATCTTTTTTTTTGGGAAGTGCACTGACTTTGATTAAACTGGTTGAAGCTTAAGTTACTGTCCTAAGAGTTCAGATGTTGAACATTGTAAGATGAGTCCTGAATGATGGACAGCGGACCATTTCCATAACATTACACATTATTAATCATGTTCACAAACTGTACAAAGATGAGAAAAGCAGAAGAGAAGGAGGGACATGAAAAAAAGAGGAGAAAGAGGGGGAGCGAAGGCAAAGCAGGAGGGTTAGAAAGCCACAAATAACTACCATCAATCATCGAGCAGTCAACATTTTCACAGGTTAGGATTGCCTGTTATTGGCAGCAGCCTGGGATCTGTAGCCTACACTGTGTTTTGTGTTGGGGGGGTGTGTTCTCTCTGCGTTGCCCAGAACGGACTTCTCTGCTCTGCTCTCACTGTCTTCGCCTCGCTCTTAAACTGACGGCACAAACAACAACAGTTAAGAAATCACCCTCGTCAGCAAGAAGCTGGCAGGTGTGTTAACTCCCCTAGTACCAAATTAGGATGTGCAAGATTGCAGAAACGCCTCGGCTCCATATCACCCTCTTTTAATCACAAACATTTACATGAGTCTTGATGGAAACAAACATCAGGTTTCAGCCAAGGTTTTGCTTTAAGCCAGGACTTGAATCATTTTAAATCTGCCAAAGTGAACTGAGAACACTGTCTGTAGGTCTACAAAGGATTTTAGAAGACCATATCTGAGTCTGGTATATCTCAGTATTAGTATTAACATAAAGGAGGAAATGTGCTCTGACAGTCTTTCTAATTTCCAAATATTTCATGTTTGAAGATATCAGTGAAAAACTTTTTTTTCCGTCTCACAGTTGAAGTCCAGTGGATTATGTCAAATCAACACTAGGGGGTGCTATAGGTTTGTCAAGCCAACTGTTGAGACTCTACTCGGAGCATGTTTGTGATTATACATGGTGATAAAGTGTGCTTCATCCTGCACACTCGCAGTCCACACAGGCTCCAGTTTGAAGACAAAAGTCAGTGTTGGTCTGGAACACTTGCCACACTTCCTGCCGTAAGACAACTTTATCATTAACTCCTCATCTCCACTTAAGTCAGGGGTCAGGTTTCTTGGTTGCAAAATCCGCTGATGAAGTTAATAGATGAAGGTTTGTCATGAGTTGAGGCCCTCGCTTCATAGTTAGTTACTTAATGCCGATGAATAAGAACAAACTTGCTGAATGGACATAAGTGAGTGCACTAATTGGATGGTGGAAAGATTTTTTGTATTATTTAGGCTGTTTCAGATTTAGCAAGATGCACTAATTCTGTCTGTATTGATGCACATTTTGCCCCCTCTGTTTTTCTGCAGTACTCACACACACACAGTCTAATTTAGCAGCAGGACGTCTGACATGCGACTTCTCAGTTTCAAACACGGTAAAAGCAGCGTGAAAAAAAATATCCTCGTTTCAGACCTATTAACTCTCGGTGTCGGTGTTGGTTTCATTATGGAGATTGTGTTACAGAGTATCATTCAGTCATGCAGTCTTTAGCAGAAAAGCAGTGTGACTGAGCTGCCTTTTTAGACACAAGTTCTGCTGAGGCCCACCGCTCCTTAAGGTTAAAGTGTCGGGATTTGTTGTCTGTAATTCAGTTCATTTATTATCTGACTTAAATCAGACACTTTTTACTTTAGTTTGAAATTCTTTACAATGCATTAATTTGTATGTTGTTTTTAATGGTCTCAACAGTGAAATGACACATTTGGAAAAATGAAAATGTATGTTAATTCCTCCATTGACACAAAGTACGCAGTACCTAAATGACTTTTTTTGTTTAAATGCATTTATTTTTTATTTCCTTGTGTGTCGTTGGGAAATATTTGAAGAATTCTGAAACATAGAGGCCTATATGTATTATGATATTTATTTAGCAAATTATTCAGAATTTTTTTTAAAGAATTTCTTCTATTTCCCCTTTCATCTGAGGAAGTCTTCCGTACGTTTTGCAGTTTTCAATGCACAACACTCAAAAACACAGTGTGAAATAGAAAAATGAATGGACAGTGAATACATTTTCACAATTGATTTTAGTATAAATAATAGCTTCTTGTAAAAAAAATAGACATTTTTATTAATGGCCCTTAAATACATTTTAAGTGAGTCAAAAGCTGTGGTTAAAAGCATTGCATGGCCCAAACGCAGCGCTGCGAGAGAAAAGCAGAAGTAGAAAAAGCTGCTGCTGTTCATTGTCAACCTGTAGGATGTTGACTGATGATGCGCACGACTTGACTCCTCTTCTCTGCCGCACACTTTACTTTGAGACAAAGACAGAGCCCCCCCTCCGCTGAACATGGGGGGAAATCTCGGAAACACACAGCCAGATTATGCAGCGCACACCGTTATTGAATATGTGACTAACACAGTGAGAATCGCTCGGGGAAATCAGATTAAAAAATGAATTATTTATAAGGACATGGAATGCTGTTCCAATAGGCTGGAGAGAGGGGAAGAATACACCTACAATATGCCCCAAACAACATTACAAGTTTGATCATGACACTTCCCACTGTAGTTATTCATTTTTATAATGCTCACAAATATTCCCCTTTATATTCTGATATTGAAATATGACTCAGAGTAAAAGTGTTTTATTATTTTGTTTAAATGATATTACCTCCATTTCCTCGGTTTCCTCTCCACACTCTAAAAGACAGAGTTTGATATATTTTCATGAAAGGCTACATATCAAATCACTTTAACCGCTTTTGCTGCTATTTCTGTGTAAGCCACCCATACAATAAACACACACTTACATGAAATTGAAAAGCAATACAGAAAATACACATTAAAAAATAGAGGCACTGGCACAATATTTAAAGCTCTTCATTCATCAATTAATCTACAATTATCATATGAACTTTAATTTAACACAAAACATACTGGAATTACAATAGGCCAATAAACACATGATTTGTTTTGCATTATAAAAGGATTTATGTAGTCCAAATTCTTGTCAGTGTTTAATATATCCTTATCTTCACATCTCTCTCAGCATCTGCTTGGCCCTGTCACATTTCAGATCACCAGGCCACAATGAACAACATCCATCTCTGAGCTTTTATGCAAACGTCTCAAAACTTGCACAAATGCCTTTTCCAGTTCATCAATGTTTTATTTAGAGTTGTATTTAAAAAACATATTTCTCTTGGATTTTGGAGAATGTTCAAACGCCACTCACCTGTTCACATGCAGTGTGTGGATGGGCGCTCACAGCGGTCACTCGAACAGCTTCCATCTCCTCATGCGCCACATCTTTTTCTCAACATTTTTTAGTTTCCAGTCGTAGATTTTCTCATCGCTGCTCTTTCAAAGTCTCTCTATGGCTCGCTCGTTCTGTTCTTTGACAAGCAGCCAATGTGCTGACGCGGGGAAGCGTTTAGCCGTGCGTTGATGTGCCAGAGCGGTGCCTGCCTAAGTGATTACTCTTTTATCTGATCCTTTTTCTCTAACACCATACGCTCAAATATTTTTTCCCACTTTTTCTATTCTCTTTCATTCTCTTTGTCTCCCTTATATTCATCTGCAGCGCTTTGTGGCCTCAGCGCAGTCACATCAGGCACAGACCCCTGGACAGTGACAGGTGTCATACTTGGTGTAGGCCATCGCAGGTGAAGCTGGTGCAAAAAAGTGGTATGTCGTCACTTCTGACTCACTTTCTTCCTTCTTGTGGGTCAAACCACACGTCTGTCTGGGAGTTTCCACAGTGAACATGCAGAGGTAAGGGAGAAATCTGAATATAAAACCTCCATTTTCACCAATGATTCTTCAAAAGAACCACTGTGTTGGTGCATATACAAAACAAGTCACCTATAACAAAATAGCACACCATACAATCAAATATTTAAAAAGAAGTAATTCAAAAAAAAAAAGTAAAAAACTTAAATTGTAGTATAGATTGACTAGATTTGTAGATTCTGTGGTAGTTTCATTACTTTGCTGGTTCTTGGTGCTGTTGGTTTTAAAGGAAACTGACTTGTGAGTGCATGTTTGCCTTGTGGACCTTCTCCCCACAGGGGGCATCAGGCGCCCACTGCAGACCTCTCAGATGTAACGTTGGCATCACAGCTCAGGGCTCTCCTTAACCAAAGGTGTGTGATGTGATGTGAATAAGAGGAAGAGGGGAAAGATGGCACACATGAAAGAGTACTCGCATCAGCAGAAAGTTGTTTTTCTGTGGCCTGGAGAGTCTATTTAAAGTGGAGTGGGGGGATAAGGAGGGGAAATGGGAAGGTAGACTTGGAGTGGTCCAGAGCCCGGAGAAAGGGAGGCGGTGTAAAGGAGGGGGTATGGATAACACGATGCAACGCTTCACTCCATTTTTGCTTTTGATTGAGGTTGGAATTTGCGCTTGGTTGTTTGTGAAGTTGAGGATCTGTGAGGGCACTTGCTGCGTGGGCGCAAATCTGCCGCCTATATGCCCAGGCTGCTGTGTATTTGCGTGTGGGTGAGGTATTAATCTTCTTTGTCAGTGGAGCCCAGATGCAGGGCCCTTCCAACAGCACAAGCCCAGACTCAGCAGTCTGCACTGGGCTCTGGGAAGGCGGCACGGGCTGTGAGTGGGGTTTTTTTTTTGGGGGGGGTGATGCCGCTGGTTGTGCTGCTGAATTGGGGAGCTCTGACGGAAAGGGCAAGGGGGACAACACACAGCAGATTAGCTAATGATATTAGCCAAGGAAGACCCTCAGGTAAAGCCCATTGGTCGCAATTAGTGGAGCTTCTCTGAGGTTGCCCTGTGGCCCCTGCACAAACATACACAACTGTGCCCACGCTTGCACAAACACCTGCATTCAGGACCGAAATATGTCTCACTCCATTTTAAGGCATAACTCCTGTAGTCTCCCCTTTACCCTGCTCTGTCTTTCCCCCATTAGCACCGCTCATGAGCCCCTTTTCGCTGTGTGCCCACTGCGAGAACAGACCAACTAACATGTTTGCTCTGCAGGAAGCGCACACTCAGTCAGTCCTTAGAGTTAACGCTGTTCAGAAGTCTGCTGATACTTTCAAGTGCTTTCTCATCAGGACACTACACAAAGACCAAACTGTCAACACAGGGGGCAGCAAAGATTGACGTAACAAGCTGATAAACCTCTTTTTCCGGTTAAATTGCCAGAACGGCACTGAGAGGAAAGGTGTTGTATCAGTTGGTGATGAAAGATATTAATGAAGACACGGATCAGGGTTGATTTGAAGCATATGTAATCATGATGCTGATCAGAGCCCTCAGCGACTTAAGTGAGTATACTAATTAATCATGAGGTCGGATAAGTGAGCCAACTAAATCAGATTGGTTATTTTTTTGAAGATGCACTTATTTTTTGCCTTTATTTAAAAGTAGCACACTGGAGGAGTAATCAGGAGATAAGAGACCCAAGCTAGGATCTGAACCTGGGTCGTTCCCTCTATGTGATTTTGTTTTCATTCCAAAATCTTAAATGTGTGATTTCTAGAAAAAAAAACATGACTTTATCTAAATAAATGGCATGCATTTTACCATATCTGTGGGGATTTTAGTTGGTTCTGACTCCGAGCACACCAAATTCAACCCTGTACCATTTTCGACTTAAAATATATCTTATCTAACTTGCAATTGACTGAAATGATTTCTAAACAATATTATTCAGAGTAACAATAGCATTTTATAGCATTTTCAAAATGTGTTTAAACCTTCTTTAGCCCGTCAGCTCAGTCTGCTCTTGTATTAGGCCGCCTTTATTATAATAAGTCCATCAGACTGGACCATTCATTTAGGTTGTGGTTCTGTGCAAACGATGGATCACCTCCTCTTCCTGCTGTCCCAAGTTCACTCTCTCTATCTGCAGGAGATTAAACTGAGACCAGCTCCACTTTTCTCTCTCCTTCTGTCCATCATTGTGAAAAATTACCTTTTAGTCTTCTTCCTTAATCGCACTGGCCGCAGAGCAATCAGACAGGAAATAATGGCTTGGTGTCTGGCCATGAGGCTCTCTACTACGATGCTGCTCGACGGGATCGAGGTGAGAATGGAGAGAACTTATATTAATGATTTCTAGTGTCATCGTTGTAGAAATACTGATACTACAAAAGTATCATTGTGTCAGATCTTTGTAGAAATACACTAATAAATGTTCAACTGCTTCACACAACGCTTTCTCAAGTCAATTTTCTCTCATCTTTGCAGCACATGTCCCTGGCTGGCCTCGCTCTGAAAAATCTCAAACAATATTATTACAGTACAGAGGGATGGGTTTGAAAGAGACTTTTATATATTAAGGCTTTGTTCTATAGCATTTAAGAAAAAATATGAATGAAAAAAAGAGGAATGTATTTCAACAACCACTACGTAAACATATTCTAAAAGATGATACAATTGGGAAATTAAAAATGAAAAGGGCAAATGAAAAGAAATTAAAAAGAAAAAGAAAAAAAATAGTGATACAGCATGTTCTATTATAGTTTATTATTAGTTTATTTCCTGACAGTGCTGGTGTACTGTATAAAATCAGGCCCTGATTGGCCCCAGGCAGGACTTTGAACATGCCCAACTCTGTCTCCCTGTCTCTTTCTCCTTATTGTAACTCACAAAGCACTCGTATGTTTCCATTGCGCGCTCTGTTCTGCAGCAGTTTGATTTGGTGTGAATTAATTGCTCCTCATATGGGAGACGGCACACGATTAGTCTCAATCCTGATAATGGTGTGTGGCTTGGCCGCAGGGAATACACTGCCAATTTGCTCATGGCGCATCTGCCAAATGATTGGTGTTTACACGCCACATCCCCCGCGGAGTGTTTGTCACAACGCTACTTCTTACATCTCAATAACATGCGCCGTCACCAGAGACACATATCCACACAGATTTACAGTGATAACTCTGTGGTAACGTAGGGCAGCCGTAGTATTTGACTGAATACATAGACGGTTTGACATGCTTAATTTTGACATAATTGCATATTTCTTTTTCCCTGATCTTCTCTCACACGCCCCCCTGGCTCTGCCTTAACCCCTCCCACCAACCATCATGTCTCCTCCCTAACACAGAGCTCATGCTCTGCTGTCCCATTAATCACCTCTCTCTAATTAACTGGCCCACTGTTCCCCGTCTTCCCAATACTCCCACTCCACACCTGGCCCAGCCCTGCTGCCCAGAAGGCAGACCTGCACGCCAGCACACTGCACATGGAGACATGGCTGCAAAACCAGAGCGCAGCTGGCAACTGACCACCACACAACCACGCTCTGAGGAGCCAGAGAAGATCCGGGGCATGTGAGCAATGTAATTATCAAAGTTTAGTTGTTGATTTCATTTGCAGTTTGAGGTATTGCATTGAACACAACACTTTAAAATCTTAAAGTACTTAATATCATAAAAAAAAAATTCTTGCCTATTCCCCATCCCATCCACTTTTCATATCTCTTTGACTCTTTGTTTCCAGCCCCCTGCTTATTTCACACCTACTTTTTTATTTTTACCCATGTATTTCCTGGCCTCTTGTCCCATCCTGCGTTCCCACCTTCTCCCTGTCCTCTCCCACGTTAGCCACGGTGGCCCGCCAATGCAGTTGTACCATCTGCCAGCACAGCATGCCCGCAGAAACACAAACACACACACAGTTTGGCAAGGACACCTTCCAGTGCAGGATATACCCATATCCAGGCTTCCGCCACCAGATCACAGGGGTCCCACATGCACATGGTTACACACAGCCCTGTTGAGTCATACGCTTCATCTGTCTCCCAACAGGGGGAGCTGGCGAGCATCTGCCTGAACCAGGACTGCATTTACTCTTACCGCACTCACACTTACTACCAAATCATAGACTAACAGGGCACAAAGGCTAAAGTCTGGTTGTGGGTCACATATGTCTCTGAAGGTACTAAAATTAGTAAAGGCACACCCACAGTTACAGGCAAATGCACATTTTTGAGGCAATAATCTGCTTTTTTTCCATTGTGCAAACGACCGTGTGTTTAGGTAAAAATGAATGAAATTAATGAAACTAAAAAGCTGTGTTTAAAGTGTGACAGGCAGTAACTGTTATGTGCACACTACAAAAATATTTGAATTGAAAATGATCAGTCAGTGCACCTTCTGTTTATATTGCTTCTGTGATATATTTTGGAGCCAAGGCAATACATTTTCTAAAGCCTCTACAATTTGGTAAAATTTTCCATAATCTAGATTATACCCTGGTGAGATATAGGAGCTGTGTGGGGTGCAGTGCATTAGAGTCCATTAATCCCCAATAGTAAGTGTTTTTTTGTCTTTCCGCATTGTTTTTGTAAACTTGTAAAAGACCATGGCTAAATATGTTATATATATAATTAATTAATGAATTGAAATCCTCTTGCTCCTGTTGACACAGAACAAGACAGAAACAGAATTGATGGGAAATGCAGCAATTAGCAAATGAGCTCAGGAATGTGTTGCCGTTGCGGTGTTTGGTGCGTCGTGGGGGCGCTGGGGGTGGCAGCGCAGGGGCGAGGGGAAATGGCGTGTGTGTGATTGTGGTGCGCTGCCAGGTGCGAGTGGGGGTCCGTGGCAGTATATTTATTAGCGGCTGTCAGCGAGGTGACACTTTGATGAATGGTGCGGAGTAATCAGGGCTGGGCTGTGACAGGCTGCACTCACAGCCTTCTACCTGCCAAGCGCTCATACACACACACATACACACACACACACACATATGCTGCTGTATATGCGCATGTACAAGCAGCACGTCCTGTAAATATCCTTTTGTACCAGACCAACTACATCATCAAACTCCCCTCGTTCTCGCCACCTCCAGCGCTTGTTCCTTACTCTCTCCCATCCAGGGTCTTCTGTAGCGGCTGGCTCCTTTTAATAACGATTAATGACACAAACATATTTCTGTAGATGAATGAAAGGGATAAATTATGTTAAAAGACTCTGAGAGCTGAAGACAAAGAGACAGAGAGATTTGGGGTAAAAAAAAAATGCAGAGCTTGGTTGTTTTTTAATTGCCGGTAAGAGACAAGGTAGCCTTAATTAGTCCTCCACTCTCTAAAGGGTCATATTTCTGTGACTTTTGACTAATTAGTGAACTGCTGCCGACTATCTCCTAGTTTCCCCATAGGATCCTGGTTTGAGAGCGAGAAAACCCAGACAGTTTGGTAAATAATTACACAAGTTTTTGTGAAGCAGCGTCTCCACTTCTTTTTCTTTTATGCTTTCAGCTCCTCTGCTGGATGTTCATGTAGATAATGTTAATTTAAAAAAAAATTGAAAGTGTAAGCAACTGTTCTGTGCTGTCCTTGAAAAGAAACCACATCATATATTGTATTACATCTCAAACACAAAATGGAAATTATTACTTCTCACCAAGCTACTAATGCCTCCAAACCAAGTAGGTTGTAATCAAATAATCTGAGGTTTGGTTTCCAAACACTTTCCCTCTGCTTCTATCGGCAAGCTGCAGCCTGGACCATCAAAAGCAGTCAGACAGAGCAGAAGAAGTGGCCAGAATAAAAAAGCAGACAATAAGAATTCAAATGGAGGGGAGTGGCAGGAGGTGTATTTTTAACTCTGGCCAGTGTAGGCAGTGTGGAACCTGCTCACTAAAAGTAGTCTTTAGTGTCTCCTTTTTACATCAAAAATCACAGGAGATAAAAGTGATATTTTGAATAAAGTTGAATATGTTAGTGTTTTAGTCCAGGGTTAGTTTGCATCCAGTGCAGAAGACTGCACCTGACCAGCCCTATAAGGAATCATGGGAAGCTTTTATTGTTTTCTGGTCCAAGTCTATTGCCACAAAGTGCTTGAACAAATAAATAAACATTTGAATGAAATGTAATGACGGTCCTAATTAATGAATACAGGATGAATACATTAAGTGGCAGAAGGGTTTTCTCGCTGCGGCTCTTCCTCAGAGGAGGATTTCCTGCCAGGTTGAGTGAACATTGACGGAGTAACACTTATTCTCTCCGTCACACCAATGGAAATCAATCGGGCGGTAATTGCAGTATTTGACCCCTCTTCTGTCTCCACCACATCCCATCTCCTCTGTGTCCACACATCCTCCACAGCCTGAGCTTTAAGAAGAGGCAGGTGTTCGAGAATAGGGTTCATATACTGGCCGTTTCCCATAAATATTATTAAGTTACAATGATATTACTCATCAGTTAAATTTTAAAGCAGGCCAAAGACAAACAAGAATAAGGAGATAAAGTTCAAACCAAGCAAAGAAAAGCAAGAAAGAGGAATGTAAATGAAGATACTTTATGGAGTGGTCTCTGTGTGTGTTTTCTCTCATCTGCTCCGTCTGGTGAAGGCTGGTCAGATGGGTAATGAGTGACCCTTCCTCCCTGGCATGGTTCTGCCGTCGCACCCGTATTAATCTTCCCACATCACCCCCTTTTCTCTGTGAACAGACAGTCGGCCTCTCGGGGCCACACACACACACGGGCATTGATGCATGAGCAGTGTGGCAATGATGAATGGAGATGTTCTTAAGATCTGTTTAATAAGTGTTAGCCGGGCCCCTGCGAGAGCGATAGGGAAGGCGATGGCATATACATAACTGCAAATGGAGCCCGTCTCGCTGGGGCCTGAATTACAGCCTATTTGACCACGTTTACACCACAGAGAAGTGAGCATTGAACTCAGGGGAACTGAGAAGATGATGGGAGAATAGGTGAAACAATGTCTTCTTTAAATGTACAAATACATATAAGCTGCATAATCTGTATATGTTAGGTCCCACCTGTTGAATAGTGTTGAATATGAGCAAGCTTCTTGAAGTGGAGGGTTTGGAGGTGTCAGGGCTGTGAACATAAGGAGTCAGTTTGACACTGTGTCAACATTACTCTGACAGAGGTGACATTTCAAGTAACTCGCCAACACATGTGCGATACACTTATGTCACCGCGTTTTTCTGTGCTCTAGTCATATTTTTGCTCTTTGCTGGGTTATCAATGACTTTTTAGAAATAAAAAAATGTTTTATGTTACTCGTGAAAATATTTGTAAAATTAATGAATCCTTCAAATGTATAGGTGTAGCAATAGTAACTAATAGCAATTCTGTAATAATGAGTTTATTTTTGTCAAATTTAAATCTTGCCGTGAAGCAGGAGGGAGTTTCTCTGTCCGTTCATCAAACTGAAAATGAGGCCTCAGTCTGATGCCGTTTCTCTTTTGCATTTGGATGTCTTGTCTGTGTTGCAGTTTGGAGTTTTAGATCTCTGGGCCTTCTTTGAGCTCCTCTGTACTTCATACCTGTCAGCCTATAGGCTCACCTTTCCAAAGCCTCTCTTGTTCCCGCTTGTTTCTCTCTATTGAACGTGGTCATGCAAGCTTGGTTTTGTGTTGTCTGACAGCTGCTGCTGCGTGCCTTTTTTCTCCTCTCTCTTTTAAACAGGCGTCCTCATTTCTAAACTATCTATCATGCTGGCAGGGCCAGTGGGGCCTTTAAACTGTGGGATTGGCACTTTCTCAGCTGCTGAGCTGGAAAAGGGGCTGCTTGTAGACGCAGACTCAAGCGGTGGGCCAGTCTGCTGCAGGCGCAGGAACAGAAGGGTTTAGTCTGAACGCAGGTGGACAAAAACTGCTCCTACAGTTTACTTCTCATAGTTCTCGATTAAAGTGTGCTGCAAAAGCTTTCACCATTACTGTTTTAAATGTTCACCGTTAAAGAAGAAAAGTTTAAGACATTAATTAGAATCAAAGTGGATGGTTTTGAGATGGGACTGTGAAAGTGAGTGCTGATACCAGGGGGTGACTGCTGTGAGTTGACAAACTCTGTCTCACTTGGGAGTGAGAGGTGTCTGAAAAGATGGGAACTGCTGACAACATCTGTGTGTGTATGAGTGCGTACATGTGCTGGTGACGCCACATGACGCCTGACAAACATGGAGAAATAACAATGCGGCGCTGTCAGCAGGTCTTGTCCCTGGCAGGGGGTTGGAAGTGAGCGCGATGTGTGATTTTCTCAGACGAACAGAGAACCTGTGATTACGCCTCATATCGATGTGCACATGCAAATACGATAAACATGACACATGTAGGCCTGTGCACAAAGTTTCACATGAACACACTGGGGCCCTTCTAGTCAATTAGTGCATTTACAAGTGATGGCACCATATATCCCTGTAGGCAGCAAGTGTAAAGCAAACATAAATGCATGCACAACTGCTCATATTGACTCCCCTAGAGCTAAGGCCAATGTGTTAATATTAACTTATTAAATGAGGTCTGTTTCTCTCTGACTCAATCTCTATTCCCTTCAATTTACTTAATGCTTTCTTCCATGAGATTCCTGAGGACAACATGCTGACCTATTCTAGTCCGTCACTAGAGGGCGATCTTTCCTCAGTGGTCCTCCTTGTAAACTGATGTTTGTACAGCGCCAGTAGTCTGTTTAGTTAATTTCCCACCAGGCAATTGTTTTGTTTTGTTGTGTGTTCCCATTCAACTCCTATCATTCTGTGCCTTTGTCTCAGTTTCACAACCCTCCTCACATCTGTAACTGAAAAACAGAGCGTGTTTGTGACCTTTACTATTGTAATCGTGATGTAATTAAAAAGGTACAGTGGATAAATACTTGACAAGAGAGACTTAATTAATCGTCACGCACTGGAGCTCCAATGTTTTCTATGTATTCTTCTTGCATAATTGCAAATATACACACAATAAACATGTCATTTGACAGGCTGATTAAAATGTTCACTCAGGATCTTGATGTAAACCTAATTGCTTTTGACGATGTACATAACACTTTTCATATTCATACTTGTCAGGTTATATTACCCATATTGTTGTCCCCTCAAACCTCTATTATGCCTCTAGTGATTTACCCCTATTGGAGCCTAGACATGTACTGATAATAAATATAAACTTATTTGCTGCCTAAATAAAATGACATTTGTGACTGGTAAAAGCTGAAGCATTTTTTTTCCTTTAAATGTTTGCTCTGGTGTTCTGTGTTCATTCAGGTGTTTGAGCTGTGTCTGCAGAGCACGAGCTGTCCGTCAGAGGCACGTTCTGATTGCCTTCAATCAGCGCGGACCCGGCAGAGACTGTGGAGAGGAACAATGACTTATAGATTGGCACTCTACTCGACGTGAGAGATGGCACGGGACGGGGAGAGTGTGCGAGAGAAGCAAAGTGAGGTTAATGACCGTCTACTCACAGGCAGGTAATCCCTCCTCTGCCCTCCCCCGCCCCCCACCCTTCGCTGCTCTACGGGTGTAATCAGTTTTCTCTTTGTGCTCCCTGTAGTCGTGATAATTATTACAACAATTAGCTACCATCTCTCGCTCTCTGCCACAGCTACTGTCCCACCGATGCCTCAGCCGCTGTGTTTCTAACCTGTCTGTGTCCAGCATGATTTTCGGACACATTTAGGTTGAATTTTTTTCCACTGCTCAATGAGTTGTGATGGGAATTATTTTTTTTTTATTTTTAACTATCCAGTTAAGAGGGCCCCTGGGTGCCTTTGGGGGTTATTACTGATCTAATGTCTGTACCTTTTAAGCATGTTTCTACTGAGGTATGACATAGTTTGGGTTAGTACATCATGGGTTAGTATGGGTAACCCCTGAAGAGGCTTATGTGCAGGAGGGTGGCCTCTTTTCAAAACATATGCATTGCCAATGAATAGTATAAAGAAGAGAATAAATGCTCTTTTTGTTTTAGTCCAAGCAGGTGGAATAAACAGCGGAATAAGAAGATTATTTCTAGTTTATTCCTAGCTCTCTGAACTTTAGAAAGAGGTGCCAGTCTCCTACATTGAAGGGACTTACTATTTAATGAAAAAAAGTGATTTTTTAAGCATTGTAGCTTGTGAATGCAATATTTTATATTACACAAAGTGAGAGTGGACACTGTCTTAAACCAGAAACAGTTGGGCAAAGAAAGCATTGCCATTTTTATTTTTCCAGACAGTTGTGAGTGTTTGGCTTTATGTTACTAAAAGCCGATGTGTTATCACACTGGCTCAACGATCCCACACTTGGCTGACTTATTTGAGAAGCTTCATAAACCTTTTGACATTGCACACGAACAGTACCTTGCAGGTAGAAACGCAGCTTTTTATGCAATTGAGCCCTTGTTGGACAGAGACGGAAGCGTAACAAGAAATGTAGAGGAGAAAAGAAATGAAAACGCTTAGTGTGACTTGAACCTGGACCTCACTGCTCAAAAGTTTAGGCTCGTATACATCGATGGCCCTGCTGTTCTCTCGGCCGGCAATTCAGCACATGCAAACTGCAAAAAGGTTATTTGTTCAGGCATTCTTAATATTCTGTCTACTGTCTAGTGATCTTTGTGAAAAAATACTGTTGAGTTAGGAAAAGTCTTTAAAAGCTGAGCGAAATTAGAGTTTAGCAAAGTGCCCCTGAATAACTTCCAGTATTAGCAGAATGAATAGAGGCAATGATCATCGCAGAAAAGATTCTCAGTCTACATCCACATTAATGCGTTTTCATTTAAAACCAGCCATAAAGAATGAAAATGATTTCTGTCCAAAATAGAATTTTTAGAAATTATCTCGGCCTTTTCCAAACGACCCAAACTTATATCACATGACTTTTTTTTATCATGGATATTATCATGGATATTAGAGTGTTTCTGGCCTCATGTGTGTTAGTACTGTCTGTTGCTTTGTCCAGTTCTGGGGTGTGTATAGGTTTGTGAGTCTGAGCCCCAAGCCGTCAATCACAAAGGGAGGTGGGAGAAGATGGGGGGTGGTATGCAGATACTACTAGCTGTCAACAGACCACAGGATAATGGATGCCCGAGAAAGCCATAACTATGATAAATTTACTCCTTCAATTCTCCAAGTAGCCCCCCTCCTTATTTCTCTGTAGTGAGACCCTCTCCCGGTCTGACAGACATGCAGGCAGTTCACAGTGCACCCCCCGGACCCCCTCACACTATCTCTCTCAGGCCTCTCTCTTCCACCAGCCGTCTGCAAGCGGGTGACTAATGTATGCGGTAAAGCTGCTCGCTACCAAGCCTGTCTCCAGCCCACCACCGCCACCTCGATCGGCCCATCCATCTCTGCGTCCGTGCCCCAGACTGCATTCAAATAAATTTGTCACTGTGTCTATGAAATATAGATGGCGGGAGAATGAGTGACGGGAAGTGAAAGGGTTGGTTAGGGACAGATCAAAAGAAACAAACAACGACCACATGTGAATAAAAGGAGGATGATTTCAGCATTAAAACACAGGTTAAACGATGGACCAAAAGACTGCTGGCAGACTTTTTTATAAAGTTAAGATGTAGGTTAATGTAGGTTTTTCTGTATGGTAATTTGGTTAGGCATATGCTTAATAATATGATATGGTTGTTGAAATAATCCCAAGTGTCACTGATGAAGGTGTGCTCATATTGTGTGTTTATAGTATTTTTTAAATTTTTTATAATCTGCATTATTGCAGTAATTTGGACGATACAAACCTTGGCATTGGACAAACTAAAAGTGGAGTGGTCAGTCACCAGACATTTTATTCCACAAAGAGACTCTTAGAAGAGAAGAGAACGTACAATGTGACTAACACTGGCACAGAACGAGCAGAGTTTAATAGAGAGTGTGAGTGATTGTGTGTGTATTTTCTGGAACATACCAGAACAAAAAGGTCACAAACAATCTTGCACCGTCCAAGGAATGATAAGAATGTTTTCGACATAACATCACTTGTGTAATTTTTGCACAAGTTACCCGCATGACCCTGTGTGTCCAGGTGGAAGTATTGCTGTTTATTGCAGAAGTCATTAGCTGTTCATTGTGTGCTGTTTAGAAAAAGAGCATGCTGTCAACAATATTGACTCATTTGAAGAGATGCATTCTTTCTGGGGCTTCTGGTAAACAGATGATCCTTGTTTTCTCGAACTCCCTACAGTATCTGTCGCACCCCCACCTTCCCTTCACGTCCTTCACTGTTTTCCATCCATCCTCCGCTCCACGAGCCCATCAACAAGATGACTCACAGGCCCGTGTCAGGGGCGTCATGTTTAGTCCTCTACTTTTAGCACAAATACACAACAAAAAGTGAGCCCAACATGATGATGCAGGAACTTTCCACCCTCATCGCCAGCAGTCCCGTGCTTTATTAGGCCAGAGATAAACATAGTGTCAACAACAACGTGAAGACATTTTGTACTCATTGTAGTTGTGAGGATGTTCAAGGCCACACGAAGAGATAAGAGCAGCTGCAGACATCTAAGAGGAAAAAAATGATCTGGTTCTGATCTGTTGACCATGTGCTTGGCAACGCTACACAAACACCACTTTGCTTTAGTGATCTACATCAAGACTCTTTAAGGTTATTGTTTACACTAGAAGCAACATAAAAAAGTAAAATTAAACAAAAAATTGGATCTCTCGCGTTTGAACAGAGAACAGAGTTTTGTCATTGTAGCCTCCTGCTCACTGTATAAAACATTATATCTACTCATGTTGCTTACAAAGCAACCATTATGAATGTATATACTCTCTTACAGACACTTGCAAATGTATAGACCTCAGTAGATGGCTAGGGTCTTGATTTTCTCGACAGCCCCTTTTGGTCACAGTGTCAGACTCGCTCTTTATTTCCACTTCGTTATTTATTCCTTCCGCCCGTCTTATTTATCCATCTCTCTTCTCTCCTTCGGTTGACGTACAGGCAGACGTACACAAGTCCTCGCTAAATCACTCCTCGACAGAAAGAGGGAAGGAAAGGGAGAGAGAGATAGAGAGGGGGAAAAAGAGAGGGATGAGCTTTTGAGTGAACATGGAATGAACCTATCAATCCAGGGTGCCTATTATCCCGTGTGAAATGCCTCACGCTTGCAGACGCCTAGTTAGTGTGCCTGTTCAAAATTAATAAAACGGCAGCCGAGTCTGGGCTGAGAGTGCGACAGGCCCGGTTATTGATTAAGTCATGTCACAGGAATGGAAGGCTCTGCCATTAAAAGTACAAATTATGCAGCACGTTTAGCCATGCCTCTTTTTCATATTGGAGACAGGCAAGAGTGAGTGGAAGAATGGGAACCTGCTTCATTTTCATACACTGTCCAAAACGCCACTCTCTTCATTGTATTAGGCTTTTGTTGCTTTTAGGATCCTAATAAGGTGAGACTCACTTGGAGAAGGCTAGACTACTGGTGTCTGAAAATGGCCCGATACAAGACTTGACGAGACAAAGAATAAGGAAACAAAGAGCGACAAAGAGAGGGCCGTGTAAGGAAGACGGCGAGAGGGAAAGATAGTTAAACGGAGAGACAATGCACGGAGAGACATTCAGGAGTCAGAGTTTCCCTGTAAAAAAGAAGCCATTTAATCATTTAACAAATTAAATGATATTATTTTGACTCGGAGCCAGATGGCACAGCTCCTCCCGTCTTTAGTGTGACAGAGAAGAGGGTGAAACTAGCAGAAGTTGATGGAGACTGGGCTTAGAGAGATGTCAAATTAATTTGTGAGAGTATCTATGTAGCTGTATATGAGGTGCCAGCGCTATAGAGGTGGCATGTTAGACTTCAATCAGCAGGCCTCTTGTTTCCTTGCCTCACACATGGGCCTATGGAGGGGTTCGCCTTTTAAGTGTTTGTGCGGGGTGATGGAAGGGCTGTGCGTACAGGGTGATGGGAGGGAAATGAGAAAATAGGGAGCAAATGTCAATAATTTATAGCAAATGGCTTGTGTCAGAAAGGGCAAAAAGAACTCTTCATGGGATGCTAAAGCCACCAGCACAGGCTCTCGTTAACAGCGAAACGCACAGGAAACGCACATGCCAAGGCAACCAAAGGCATATGGAAATGAGCATTTGCACACAGATAACAACTCGTGCACAACTATACAGACAGATGCAAAAAAACAGCCCCACTTCAGTCTACTGGCAGGTCATTAATTTCATGATGCAAAACCAGAACAGTGTAGTTGGAGATGGAGAGGGGAAAACGGGTGGTGTGTAACCGTGTGTGTCCTGATTCATCCGAGAAGCATTCACAAAGACCCTTAAGAAACCTGTGCTTATGCATTCAAAAGTCTTTTTGTTGTTGTGGTTGTTATTGTTGTTGTTTCCAAAGCACTGAAGACCTCTTAGATCTCAGATGGGAGTGGAAGCGAGACTTCTGATTGGCACTGTCTTTGTTGTATGATTTATTAGCAAAAACCAGAACTGAGGCCCCACTTAGACTCTCAGATGGACAAATGCTGTCATTTTTCTGTCACATACTTTTACCATATTGTGTGCGTCTGTCTAAGCACCTGCACAAAGCTTGCGAGAAGGTCCCTTTCTTTGCTCGGAGAGAAGGCCAATTGTAACATGATAATAGGCTAACTTTTAGCTCATTTTAAGCAGAGGTACAATGAGTGAGCGACTTACACAGGGAGGAGGGATAACAGAGGAATGTGAGTCTAATTAATGTGTTAATTGGGGCTATTACTGAACAGATGCTGGGGAATAAAAGAAAATCTCCGCCGCCTGTCTGTCTTTGTTTATTTGTACTTTCCTGACTCGCTCTTCTAAAGTACCTTTTGGCAATCAGTGCCTGTTTTCCCTTTTCCTCTTGGCTAAAGAGCCAGCCGTGGCTAATGGCACAGTGAACGGCAGGCAGACTGCCCCCTTGGCACTGCCCGCTGGAGGAGCAGAGCGCTTTAAGATGGCACAGAGCAGTAAAAATTGTTAGCTGAATAAAAAGGCACTGCAGGGATGGATAGACTGCCTTTATGGCCCTATGTGCACACCAGGCTGTTTAACTGATTGTGACTTAAGTAGTTTGTGTGTCTGTAAGTGGCACTCTTGTAATTAAAGTCTTGGAACACGTCTGTTAGTTTTGCATGAAATTTCTTTCATTTTTTCATGTAGATACAGAGCATGTCTCCTTTGGGCTCTCACGCTGCCCCTCAGACAGGAGCAAGAATGTTGGAACAAGGTAGCGACAGAGCGACAGAGGGGTAGAAAAGTGGGGGTGGGGTTGTGTGAGCTGAATCAGCGGGAAGCTTCGCTAATCGCAGTGGCTCATCTGTTAATGGAGTTAATGAAGAATGGGAACAAACCAAATGCGCTGAGATGAGAGAAGTTCCACCACACTGCATAGGCCTCTGTTCTGTCTTCACGGCTCACACACACATTTTTTTCTTCTTTCACATATACACTTGCCGTCCAACTGCTTGTCATATTTCTGCACCTATTGACACAAAACACTTTCTTTTTGCACCCTGTCGTACCTACATTCTGCTACTTTCACGCTCCCACACTCGTAGACATGTTCCTCGCCTGTCCTCCTTCCATATGTTTCCTTCTTTTGCCTCATAAAGTGTGCAGCCTCCTCTTTAGCCCCTCTGCGTTCCCCTGGGGAGTAGATATGCTGCGACACCGCTGTGTTTGCACAGGAGGTGGAGAGATATTCAGCGACGCCATGCAGACCTCTCACCCACATGATAAGGCTGATGGCTTGACAGGTCCCAGCGGAGACCCAGCCGCTGCTCACTTGTTACAGGCTCGCTCGCACTTATTAGCAATCTATCAAACACTTGTTATTGACACAGCACTTACTGCTCAATCAAGATAAGAAATTTGGAACCTAGTCCTACCACCACTCAAACATTACTACATTAAATACTTCATATTGTTGGCAAACATTGTATTAACACACAGTATATCTTACCCATTGGATGTTTACTATCCTTAATCATTTTCATGCCCAGGAGGATAATCCAAGTGTATGTTTAGAAGCAAGAAAATGTATATTTTCACTCACAAAATACCTTCAGAGGGTTTTTGTGTGTATATAAATGCACCACTTCCCAGGTTTACGTGGCAAAATAAGCCACTTATAGCCATGAGTTTGTTTATAAGTCCCCAAATAACCCCAAATAAATTTTTTTTATTAACTTCATATGCTTGCATTCGCATACGTCGTCTAACGCTGTTCTTAAGAAGCTTGAAGTGAATGATTTCTTCCATCTCACACTCGCACATCATGCACACACATATTCAGCTGGCTAATCAGCTGTGTAAAGTGCCATATCTCTCTTTCAATTTCCTCCATTAAGGCAGACATTGGCCTGATTAGACCCTTAATCTCCAGAGATTGAGACATTAAGGAATGGGAATGATGTGTACCCACGTGCACTTCCTTACCCACAGACAACAAGGAGAAAAGATGGCTATGTCAGGTTATGTAGAACCAATTATCCCTTTATAAATTTTTTACCGTGTTTGAAAGCACGTCTTCCCTTAGCAGCCTTGCAACAATCACATTTGGGTTGCACCACACACATTTCTTTTTCTGTTTGTGGTAGACTTGGAAAAATGAATGGATGAGCAGAAGGGGCAGGTGTATCAAACAGAAGAGCAAAGATGAGTTCTTGAGTTCTGGGCCATTTCCTCCAAGGACAATAACCCCCATCTTGTTTAACAACTCACCCGGCAGGGACTATTACACTCACTTTAATTGGCTTCCTTTTTAATTGCCCAGGTGGAAGGAGGGGGTCTTTTAGCTTCTCCTTATGGTCTTAAAGTTAGCCCTGCCAAATCAGCGGTGTGTGGGACATATATGGAAGATAAGTTTAAAAAAAAAAACTGTACAAGTTTAGTGGTGTGACGAAATACTTCCAATGTGAAGACTGACCAGTGGCTCAGGTGGAAAAACCAAAGCAGCAGGGGAAGCTAAGTTCAGTCTCATACCAAGACACATTATGGCCTGACACAATTACCCTCCTGCTATTAGTACATCACCACCAATAGCCTCCACACTGTCCTGAACAGCTGGTGGACACGCAGAGAGATGGGACAGTGAGTTGGTTAATGACAGGGAAAGAAAAAGATAATGAAAGGGAAAAAATGAGTTTTGGGGCTGATGCAGAAGAGAATTAGTTGCAGAGACAAACACAGTGGCAGGTCAGGGTAAAACAATGGCCATGAAGAAGAGGACAATAAAAGTGTGTTCAGGTTAATGTCTTGTTTATGCCCAGATTGTGAGTGCACTAAATGAACAGCAGATGTACAAAAGGATTCATTACAGGTGTCATGGAGCCAGCTACTCTCTCTTTTTACGTTAATGAGTTGCTTTAGCCCAACCTTTCTGCTTGGTTGTGTCATCTTGTGTTTTTAGCTCCCTGAAAATATGTCCTGTCCTTCAATGAGGTGGACTAAGGACCTCGTATTACAGGGTTACAGAAGGCCTTGAATCCAAGAGCAGGGATTCCCCCAATCCTTCACTAACAATGGCTCAGGAAGGAAACAACCCTGCACCAAACACTAACAAGGAACAATTAAGGAGATGTACATGGGACGTGTTCATAAGTGATGCTGTAGGACCACCTCTAGCATAGCCATGACATACTCCCTCACTTCAAGAAGACCTAATATCATTTTTTGATTAGGTTGATATTTGGTACATGAAACAATCATTCTATATTCAAGTTTTGGAAGCTCAGTTTTCAACTCTTGGATCAGTTCTGTCATTTCCAGCATGACATAACCCAAACTTTGACATCGAAGACAAAACAAAAAAATATAGCCGCAAACAGCGATGATCAGTCATTGCTGTTGTGACCCAGTGCTGGTGACAAAGTTGTTTCCTAAAAATTCTGATGGGGCCCTTTAAAGAACCGATTAACCGTTTTAAATTTGAGCCAAATTGGAAAAAGTATGTGCTAAGTTAGTAAGTTATGTCAGTGTTGGTGGCCAATACGCCAATACTCCGTTTGGTCAAACCCCCTCAGATGAGTTTGTTAAAGTATGAAGGGTGCAAATCAGGTGGTCACATGATCAATCCAAGATGGCTGACTGTTGGTCAGGGGGCGTGGCCACAATATAATTTTTTGCTCATCTCGGGATGTTGCATGTAGGTGCCGAATTTCATTTTTTTTAAATCGCATTTAATACAAAACCTTCAACAACTTTTATTGGACCACTTGTCTACATGATGAGGAGCTAGTTTGGTGTTGTTGGGTTAAATGCCCTAGGACCAGTTCGTTAAAGTTCGAGGGGTGGAATTTTTACAAAAATCTTATTTTGAAAGTTTAATCCAAGATGGCCGACTTTCTGTTGGTCATGTAGCTTAGCTACAATATAATTTTTTGGCTGTACTGACATAACAAATAATTGCCCCGAATTTAATTCACCTGCGACGAACTTCACTTTCGGGACATCCCATAGGGGTCTCACTCCAGGGGGCGCTATCGTGCCCCTTTCTATTAGTTTTTTCTTTTTTGCACAAAATATAAAATTTTTCGTGAGTTTTTGTTCACGGGAAGCATACAAATGCGATCTTAGAGCCGTTGCTCGTCATTTACCTAGTCTAAGTGTAGTTGATGTCAAATATGCGTTTCCAACGGCAACTGAGAGTTTGAGAACGTGGCGAGCACTGTGCTGGTGTGGGTCATGGTGAATGACAAACTGCGCTCCTCAGTGTGGGGCTAGGACCTAATTAATACTGATGTACTTACCAGTAACAAGGGGTACTTAACGGTAACAAGGGGTACTTACTGGTAACAAGGGGTAACAAGGGGTACTTACTGGTAATAAGGGGTACTTACCGGTAACAAGATTATTTTTCCATTGAAATTACTATAGGACTTGGCAATAAATAATTCATTAAAATTTGAGCCAAATTGGACTTTAAATGTTCAAGTTATCTCCATTCTCCAGTTATCTGCAGGTTTGTTGGACAAATCCCAAAAAATAGCCAAATTTGCAGGGTTGTCACTGCAACAGGGTTTAATATTCTAGAAAAACCTTCAACAACTTTTCATCAAACACATCTTTAGAACATTTTCACAAATTTTAAAGTTGCTTGCTCAAACCCCTCAGACGAGTTTGTCAAAGTACAAAGGGTACGAATCAAGTGGTGACATGATCAATCCAAGATGGCGGATTATTTTTTCTTGGGGTAGTTGCATGTATGTCCCAAGTTCCATTAATCTACAACAAAATATGTTTTGGGAAGTCCCATTGGCAAACGGGCAAAGTTTGGGGTGTTACCTTGTCAACACGATTTGAGTTGCCGTATGGCCTTTTTTGATCAATGTCATGTGCTGGACATCTGTACCAAATTTCGTTTGTCTACGATAAAATATATATTTTTTGTCCCATACAAACTTGTTTTGTAAGGTATTTTTGCTCTGCAGGGGGCACTATTGTGCCAATCCTGATTTTTCCCACTTAAATCTATTCAGGGCCCCGGACTGTGCAAACGATTCAAATTTGAGCCAAATTGGACAAATTATGTGCGATTTATAACACTTTCATTTTTGGTGGCGAGCAGTGAAAACGTAACGAAGAATTGCAGCGTTGCTGTGGCAACACCGTTAAATATTCTACAAAACCTTCAACAACTTTTAATGGGCCACTTGTCTAGATAATGTGGAGCGAGTTTGGTGTCGTTGGGTTAAACGCCCTTGGACAAGTTCGTTAAAGTTCGAAGAGTGGGATTTTTACGACGGCAACCGAGAGTTCGAGAATGTGGCAAACACAGTGAGGGTGTGGGCCATGGTGAATGACGAGCTGTGCTTCGCGCATTTAGTTCATTAGTGCACTTGCCACACTTGTCAGTTCCAATAGGTTCCTTGCCTCGGTGTGGGGCTTGGGCCTAAAAAAAAAAATCATAAATCTTTTTTTTCTCTTCCAAAACACCTTCCTGGCTACCATTCATGCTTTAAAACAGAAAAGAAAAGAAAAAGAGGAAGTAGACCTTGATAAAGAGTTCAAACTGAAATGCTCTTGACCCTAAACTTTGTGTCTCAGGACTGAACAGTTTCTCACCTTTGATTCCTGCAATCTTATTTTGAGGGTTTACAATTGTTTAATGGAATAAATGAATAAATCTATAAAATACATGAAAATACAACTGTATGTGTGTGTGTGTTTTATTCCAGCTTCTGGAGAATGAGAGGATCCAGTGCTTCCCTGCAGCTGGTTCCTGTTTCCACAACTTGCCAGAGGTATTCTCCCTGTTTGACCTTTTGCACAATTTGTTGTATCAAGTGGTTGCATAATACATTTAAAAATACAAATACTGCTATATAGTGAGTGCTTTTCAATTTCTGTCTGGCCTGTCTGCTCCATTGGATTGGTACGTACCACAATGAACAGGCTTCACACTCCTTGATCATACATAAACTACTGACCAACCTGCACATGTCTGCCACATAGGATTTACAGCACATTGGTATAACCCTGCCATACCTCACACACTGAGGCCTTGATGTAAAAGTAGGAGACAGACAAAGACGTGTGCCGCCCGAGATGTACACACACAGGCAGACACCATGACTTACAGCCCATTTTCTCCCTTTCCCTCCCCGCCCGGTATTATGAAGACCCTTAGTTTGTTCCTTCTACGTCTCGTCTTACTCGTAACTCACTGCGATGTCAAAACAAACACAAAGATGAACAGCTGAACACAAACACACTCGAAAACATGGTCAACAGAGACATAAACCCGCCCCCCGGTCCCTCGCTCCTTGCGTCTTCCATCCCAGTCTGGCATCCCCCACATTGCCAACGATATTTCTCATGAGCTCTCGACCACCGGCCCCTTCATGAATTTTTATTAAACAAAAGCCTAAGCAGATTGATTTCACACTCGCTGCTTTATTGCATTTTTATTTAATTCTTTCACTCTCTCAGATGCTCTCTGCTCCTCCTCCTTGCTCCTGCCTCCGTTTTACCACTTTGTCTTTCCTCCCTTTCCCTCTTACCCAATCCCTATCTTATTTCCTTCCAGTTTTGTTCACTACCTTTTTTTAAACACTGCCCATTGCTCTGTCCCACTCACACTGTTCTCCTTTGCCATTCATTCCCTCCATTTCCACAAGGGTCATTTTCCCGTCAGTCCTGATTTATATTCCTGGATTTGTGGCCCTGAGGAGAGCTGCTGGTTGGTCGCGTGATGAGCTGTGTTTTGACTTTCTGTGAGAGAATACACATACATGAGCACCACCATTTTAGTGTTGAGGTGATTAAATTGGATGTATACAGACAGATAGTATAAAATGTAGGAACAAAGTCATAACTTGCAGGAGGATCATTTGGAAATGCCACTGACACCCATTCAATTTCACATTGTACTCAGTAAGTACATAAAAGCACTTTTAAGTCTGGTCTTGTTGCTTTTAATTTAAACCCATTTTCATATGAGGTCTCTAAATGAAGCCCTCATTGGCTGGTAAGCAAAGTAAAATGTGGCCAAATATTTGCAATTCAATCGCAGGATTGCATCAGAGCTAGAGGTTTAAAGTAGGCTTTAAACTTTGGTTTGATGTGCCCTATTTTGCAGTGGTAAATTGTTTCAGTTTTACTTTTTAAAAAATAAAATAAAGCAGGCGGATTGCTATGTTGTAGATAAAGGGGTTTTTGGTTATATCAGCTTTAAATTTATTTTTTCAAGTTTATTTTGTAATGACTTTGTCTTGTGAAACATTTCCCCAAGCAACCTTTTAGTCTATGTTGACAGTTTTCAGGTGGATGGCTTCATAAACGTAGACATCCCTGCACCTTAGCCCCCTATTTCTTTACAGTCTGTTTTGTTTTAACCAATATTTATTCATCAGAGACTTAACTTTCACTTATCGCTTACATATTGCACACTTGAATGGTCATCTGGATGCTCCTTCTGAAACCATGTTGGGTGTGCAACACTGTGCTGTAGTGGCTCCCAATCTAGCCAGAAGTGATGAGGCGGAGTGTTGTCCCGCTGGGTGTAATGAGGCTCCCTGCCGATCAGCGCTGCCTCACCAAGCCTCTCTCTGTCTCTCGGCCCAGCAGGCTTGTGTTTGCACCGCACCATGCCTCGACACTGAACCACACACATGCAAACATGGGCACATGCACCGTCTGTTCCTGAATCTGTATTAGTTTTTTTGTGTGTGTGACATCTTCTTAAACAGTGTCCTCACCTCATCCATCTATTTTGCACATAGAAGTTATCTTTGCTGGTCTTCACGGCTTATTTCTGCCCCGAGCCCCTCCTCACTTACCTCTCTCAGCGGGAGTCCTGTGTAATTGGGTTGTTGTCAACAGCACATTAGCTCGGATTAGCCGCATAGAGACTCCTGGCTGGTGCTATTGACCCTCCAAAAACAGGCCAAATAAGGTTATGAACTACTTAAACAAAGGCTGCAGATGCTTTGCCAAATCCCTGTGTGTTATTTGTACAGATGTATTGGGAAATTATAAATATGTAAGTAAAAAGTAAGTCAGTTACATCATTAATTGTAATACGAGAGCTTGTGTTGTCTCCTGATGAGCTTAAGTGGTAGTTAAGATCTCACACATTCACACATGACAGGCATCGGGCTGGCTTCAGTGCAAAGGTTGATGGATGTACACGGGACGACCATGTGTTATGTGTGAAAACCCTGTGGAGTGACAGGTTATCTCTTTGCACCCCGCGTGTGTGTTCGGTCTGTCCTGTCACAGAGCTCAGGTGGGGGAGGTTAGCGGGGAGGCACTGTTGGCGCTGAGCATACTGTAACTGAAGCGGTGAATGCCTAATAGATCAGACGAGACAGCCCGAGGTGACTGTCTGTCAGCCACTTGTTCTCCGAATGCTGTTCACCATAAGGTCTTATCTGTGTTGTGTCTGTATCTTACTGTTGCTATTGCTTTTACTCACAAGTTGTGTTTCTTAACCTTGAACTATGGGACGGAGTTGGACTAACTGGATGTGACGTACACGTGGGGAACTCCGTGTTTTGTTTGTTTAATGGCTTCGTCAGAGGAAAAATAACACTAATTTGTCTTGTAAGGAAATATCTGTGGTCAAGGGCATTTCTTCTTATCTTCATCTTCATTTGTCCCGGTCTTCTGTTCCTCATCTCTCTGCATGTGTTTCTGTAGACCTTATGGAACTCCAGATGCACCATCCCGTCCTTGTCCATCCACCTTTGTTTCTAAAACAGAGTGACTTTTTATTGCTGCCTCGAGGCACATAGAGCTAAACTAAGAAAACAGAGGATCCTAGTGTGAGGCTGTCTATGGAAATGAGCCAGTCACAATACTCAACAATATCCCCCTGCACTGCCTCTTATTCCTATTCTTGTGAAAATCGAGAGAGGGGAGAGGAAGCTGGACACCATTGTTCTTCTTGCTCGGATTTGTGAGAAATTAATTAATTATGAATAAGTAAGTGAGTTAAGAAAAGGGGTTTTGGATTCAATTGGTGTTAACGTAATTACAATTCTCTCTTTTTAAATGAAGGGACCAGGGCCATTTCTCCCGCCTCTCAAATGGGTTTTTATCGTCTTCAATTTGGAAAAGAAAAGCTGATAAAAGGCTTTATAATGCTTTAATTTGGCATCGATTTGCATGAATCTCCCTCAGTAATTATCAGCTCCCCCTCCCCTCATGGATGACAGAAACGGTAGATTGTGATAAGCAAGAATGTCTCTGTGTGTAGGGCTGGGGTATCTTCCACTCCCCATCTCCCATTTTTCTATTTCCATATCTCATCCCTCTGTCTTTCATTGAGAGAGGCATGGAGCGAGTGATGGCAGTGGTAGGGGAGAGTGTGAACAGAAAAATCCTAAATCAAAGCACTCAATTATAGGGCTGCAGTAATTATGGGAGCCCTTGAATTGAAGTGCTCTCGGAGGAGAGATGGATAGATATATGGATGATGCATGAGGGGCGGGACAGATAGGTAAATAAATGAATATGCCACACAGAAATACAATGTAGCCTCTGGGCCTCGGACGACATAAATACACGTATTAATCGATAGGTCGCAAACCATCCCGATGCAATTAAAAGGGTATTGAGTGAAGTGGGCCACACTGGGGTTTGTGAGTGGGCTCATAGACGCTGTGCCGAGGCAGGGCCCTGACCTGTGGCAGGGTTAATGCCCCCTCGGCCCTCACTAGCCCCTGGCCTGTGTATGGCACAAAGCTGAGGGTCAGTCTATAAAGGGACTGCAGTCTCTTTGGGGCCCTTTACTGGTCAATAAGACTGAATGAGTGCTATCAACTACTACTGTGAAATCACTCCTTTGTCGATGAGTATATGAACACTGCCAAGAGGCCATCGTGCAAAATATTATTCTTCAGTTTATTTTCTCCTCTCTTTTTATGTTCATTCAGATTAATTGTTTTTAACTTCATATTACAAGTAATGACTCTTACAGTAATAGTAATTACACCACCTTCCATTCAATGAAAATAAGACACTGCTCTTTTTTCTCATTTTCTGGATATCTTTCAGGGTCACAATCACAATAGTTTATAGACATCAAATACTTACACATACCATTACACATAAAGTCATGTTAAGTTCTGATCATGAATTGGCAGAATTTTTTTTTTTGCTAGTATAATGAGATGAAACGGAGAGGCTGGGCTTATGAGGTGTATTGCAGTCATAGAGCTAGGATTAAGATGATGTTTCACGTTTAAAGCTCGATATGGAATCAATAATTTGTTTCTGTTAAATGTCTTCTGTGTCTCCAGCATGCACTTTGATACTCTGACAATGTGTGACTACCACATTAGTCGAGGTGTGTAAATGTGTCTCTGCATGTGCCAGCCTCTGATTGACTGGCTCCAAATCCATCTCTGTATTAACAGATGCAGGAAGTTTGTCATGGGCCCTCTGCTGTGCCAGAGCTCATTTGCCTCAATGTGATATTTATCACAGATGTTCCTTTTTTCTAACCAGACCTGGTTGCCAGAAACAAAAACTCATCTCTCTGTGTAGTGTGGAGTATATAGGGGCCATTTGCTCGTCAAAAGAAAACAAATGTCACTTCCACCTCACGGTCATGCTCAACAGTTGAAAAGAACTGTAGTGTATATGCCAGGCCATTGTATAAACATATGGCCAAAACACAACAGCATTGTAATGATTTCAGTGAAAAATGTTGCCTCAATGCCATCTGAAATGCACATATTTTCTGGAGTGTTAAAGTCATTGCTAAATGGATAAATGGATGACACTGTGCTGTACCTGCACCCCAGTGTTGGGGCCCATGTTTGTGATTAATGTGCTCCTAGCTGACAGTCAGAGGGAGTGATGCGTTGAGGCTGAGCACCACAGCAGTGGCTGATTTACTGGCTTCTTTTTCCACGGGTGTAAAGTCAATCTCCATGAAAGGTCAGTGGCCCACACGTGCACATTAGCATCTTCTAATCCCCATCGTTCAGGACAGGCTGTCCCACACAACTGCTGCTGGAACACACAGGTGCTTCATGTCGACTTTGTCTCTTCACACCCTCAGGTCAGAATTGAAGCTCCACACTGAAAGTAAAAGCGTGCAACATCAGATTGTTCGGTCTGAATGTTCACATGACACCCTGAATGCTATAAGTGTGGAACTATTTTCACCTAATAAAAATAAGGCAATACAAAAGTATACAAAGGTGAGCCAACAGCCTTCTGATATACGACTTGTCTTCTTTGTGAGCCACAAGGTAAAGCATGCTAAATATGATTGATTGTTCAAGCGTTGGATTGATTGGTGTCTAACAAGCCTCTTTTTCATTACAAACTGTAATGATTGGCTTTTCCTGCTCCAGTTCTACCTTTAACCACCTGCAATCCTTTTTCTAACATTTCTTTCTTTGTCTGACACTGACTGCCTCCTGAACACTGGCTACTTTTGGTCTGCCTCCTAGACATTTGGCTTGAAGGATGAGAGCAGGTGACAAGCAATCTTTTCATCTCTGCTTTATCTTCACGCCTTTCTCTCTCTTAAAACATTTCATATTCTAATCGTTTCCATGTGTGTCGCATCCCCCACGGCTCTTCCTTATACCTTTCTGTACATACATCAAACTCACCAACAATCAGTTTATTCAAGTTTATTTAATTTTTTCCTCCTCCTTCTCTCTTTGGGTTTGTGACTATTTTAGAATTCAGATTCATCTATTAGATCCTCAGTTTCTTCATGGTTCTCCCCCACCTTAACTTCTTACTCAACCACTGCATTTCTTCCCTTCATTCTTTGCCTGGAGGTGAGCGCTAAACGTGCATCATTCAGCGAAAAACAAAAGGAGTGAATTGATTGGGTTATCAGCTGCTGCTCTGGTGGACCCTTTGATCAGAACTGAAAAGCAGCGCTACATGTCAGAATTCTGCTTTAGCAGCTCTTTCTGAGTTTTACAATTACAACATGCCACGGTCACATCCAAAGTTTCCCTCCCTGCTGCTCTCCCCACAGTCTTTGGGTTAGGGCCCGCGGCGGCAAGTGTTATTATGGCTCGTTTTGCTTTCTCTCTGCTCCCTTTACCTAGACTGAGAAGATTGTGTTAGGGAGATTCTGTGCTGTGCTAAGCTGGATACTAGGTGGTTTTCTCTTTCTAGAGCTATGCTCATTTGACCAAAGCCGAGATTTGTCTGGGTTGTGATTGGGAGTCCCTGTGTCATGATCTTACAACGTAACAGCTCTTTTAAGTGACACTGTAGTCGACCCAACCTTTGAGAAAAACTTTTATGCCATTTCAAAGAACATGTATTTTTAAATATTTCAAATCAAAAGAGATTGACACGTTTTGTGTAAGTTTGACTTTCTAGTCGGCAAGAGTCTTTAAATTACAATACAATAGTTTAACTAGGCTTTCACTGCTAAGTCTGTCCAATATTCCCACTCAGTGAGAAGAGGTTTGTGTCTTCATAAGTTAACCTTGAACTAAGACTGAGGAAATGGTAATACCTAACTAAGCAGTGCAAACAAGGTCAAAAGGTCAGCGTGAAGCTACGTTCTGCTATTTTCAGGGTCTGACTTGAGAGGTCAGCAGCAACAATAGGCGGGGGCAGTAGTGCTGTGACCTGATGAGAGGCCGGAGTTTACACTTAAGATTAATGCCTGCTGGATTACTGTAAATGCACATTTGAGGAAACCACTTTAGTAGAACAATGAAGCTGAGCCTTTACAAAAAAATAGAGGAAGTTCACTAAAAAAATAAACACTCAAGGTTTTGGATCAAACACACACAAAGATGAACACATTGAGTGCTCTAAAACAATAGGGTATTTCATTTCTTTTCTCCACTTTTAGCCCAAGGGTCTCAGCTACTAAACAGTCCCCTCACTTCCTCAGTAATTGGCTGGCTGGTACTTAAGGCCAACAGCTTTTAATAAGCAATAGAGGCAGGAGCCAAACTGACAATAACTGCTGCCCTACATCAATTATTGGATACATATCCATCACTTGCTGACTTATATGTGACCCCAGGCACCTGCCAGCTGAGGTATTGACTAGCCAGCTCTCCCCAGTGCAAGTGACAAGTTCCATTTGCAATCACATTTATTAAACGCCTGTTAGAATGAGGGAAGGTCTGGGCAAACCTGCGTTGTTCTAGCTGCTTTAGTTCTTATTAATCTGAAAGCTGCAGAAGAATGGATACAGGTATGAGGAGGAGACATGGGACAAGTACATTGGAGGATGAAGGTGCAATGGGAGTTACTTACTGAGTTAAGTGGTGAACAAACAAATGTTTTGCAATCCACAATCAACATTGTCAACATGTCTTTTGAAACGGTGGGGTAATATTCTACCATATTTTGTACAAATATGACTCTGCTAAGCTCCAGTGTATTGGCCAATTTATGCACCCTCTATTTGAGTGTCATAAAGCACATCACTCACATAATGTCTTAAGATGAGTCCTTGTCCCGGGGAAAAGGAAGTTTCATTGGAGCTTTCTGGCCCTCTGGGAGTACTGTGTCTGTGAGACATGTGTGGTATTTTCTGATCTCATGTGTAAGAACTATCCAGATGATTTGTAGAATATGTATTTTTGGGCTAAAAATGACACGATGTCCCTTTAATTACACTGTTTAATGTAAAAGACAACAGTCTATCTAATGCTCTCTCTGGACATTAAAACAGACAGCTTGTGCTTACAGGACATCCACAGCATCCGTGGATGTCCTGTCAGCAGTCACTGGGCCATGTTGTTGTTAAGCAGTCTACGCAGGCATCCATCCCCCCAGACACTTCCTCCAGCTCCCAACTAAGAGACATAGACCCTCCGTTTCCTGGGTCTGTCTGGGGGCCCAGCAAATAAATAGAAAGAATAAAACAGAAAGGAATCCCTTCAAAACCTTTTTAAAAAGGTATTTTTTTTTATCTGTCTTTGACTACTACTGACTTGATGGATTGGTTTTAATAACTTGGTTTCAAATGACTGTAGAAGGAAAAAATCTATGTGAAAATGCATTGTGAACATGGTGGTCATCCCATTCAAAGCAATGAAAGAGAGTACAGTGTTGTATGGTGATCTGCTCTAAAGCAGCTTCCTCTCTCCTGTTCTCTCTCAGCACTCCCCTCATTCCCTGTCCCATTGAATTATGCTTCCCCTAATTGGCTTCAGTGGCGCTTAAAGCAAACAGTTTAAATAAGTAAAAGGCACTTGGATGAGGAAGCAGAGCCTTGCAATTATTGGAACTACATCAGTCAGGGTGTTGCTCTTCACTGGGCTTGTTCTTTCTTTCTCTCCTCTTTTTTGTCTTTCATTTTTCCCCCCATTCCCCCTCTTTATTCCTCCCTGAAAGTGGTGGAGGAAGAATAAAGGGAGATACAGAGTGTGTATGTGTGTGTTTTCTGTGTGACAGACTGCCAGGGCAGCGCTGAGCTGGGTTGAAGAAGGAGTGATAGGCAGCCCACAGGTACAGGATCCATTATCTAATGGCTGTGCCGTTTAATCACGCGTCTCACTGACATGTTTATAAGGCTGAACTTTGCAGCGCTATTACAGATGCAGACATTGAAGGGCCCCAGCCTCAGCCCCTTGGCCCTCGGGGCAGGCCTGGCCCTTACCTCCTCTCTTACACCTATTATATGCTAATTACAGCTATTCCTAAACCGCGCTTACAAGGAGTTAATTTAGTGGGCCATTACTCCAGTCTATATTTCAGGGTGCTGCATGTAGGGCCCTTGTGGGGCTTTGGGAGATGTGTGAAAGTAAGGATGAGAAGCTGGAGGGAATGGGTAAAGGGTGCTTTATGTCTCACAAGGGAAAAGGGAACAGAGGAGAGTGGCAAGTCTCTGGCTGAACTGTTTGTCTGACTCAAATAAAAGAGCTGGCACAGGCACTTTGGGTCAAATGCTTAGCTCTTCACAGCAGGTTGTAGTCCGGGATGGGCCTGAACTTTGCTGACATAAAGCTGCTGTGCTGGTTCCACCAAAAAAGATGAGCTATTATTTATCACTTTTAAACAACTCTAATATCAAGTGAAATATTACAAAATGTTGTATTTTGTATTTAATTAAGCCATTTTATTTTACTATATGCTCTGAAAGTAGGGCAGGTATATATTCATTTATATACTGATTAAAACCTGCTGTGCATTGATGTTTAATAGCATTCGTTTTCTCAAGTCCCAGTCAAAAATGTAATGCAGGGTGCATTACATTTTTGACTGGGACTTGAGAAAACGAATGCCCTTCGTCAAAGTGATCTGGACTTTAGCTGCTAGTCATTCTGTCTTCAGGGTCAAAACAGAGAAGAATCTGTTGTGCAGCAGCGCAGGGGACATCAAATCTTAAAGGCAAAGTGGAAGCTCCGAAATCTAAGGGGACAAGGGCCCTGTGGAGCTTCAGAGTGAAGCATTGGACCTGCAGGGGAAAGGCAGGATGTGGAGACAGGGGAAAGAGTCAGATAAATGTAGTGGTGGCAGAAAAGCAGGTCCCTACTCTGGGGGGTAATTAAAGCATTTCTTCTTATCTGTGTTAGTGACACTCATTCATGGATAAAGGACACACCAACAACTCCTGCCCATGATCCTCTCTGTTTATATGTCTTTGGCATTAGCATTGTGTGCAAAAGGTTCGACAATATGTCAATAGTACAGTATGTAAAATATATAGTACATTACAGTGAGACAGACAAACGGACATTTTTTGTTCACCTGGCAGAGCGCTTACCACATGTGGATAGTGGATAAGTGGTCGGTTTGTTTACTCCATGTCATTACCCCTCTCTTGAACTCTTGTTTCCTGTCTAACTACTGTCAAATAATACCCCTATTACAAGCCATTTCAATCAGTTCTGTTAAACGGATACTTCAGTGCAGTAAATACTTTCCGCTTTTCAGATGTAAGGGCTATGTTCACAGATATTTCAGTATATCATAGATGATGTATTACAATAAATTGAGTTTCAGGACTTTTCTGTATTGTAAAATGTGTTCAAAAGGTACCATCAGTGGTATTGTCTGTGATCCAACCCCTAGCTTTGTTTCCAGGGAGCTGTTGTCTGTTTGTCTGAGCCAATGCCCTGGCTGGGGCTCCACCAGCAGAAAGCAGGAGGCTATAACTCCATCACCTCCCCGTCTATCGACTCCTTCTAAGGGGGATCGATAATGGAATGATGGCCCTCCTATGTCTTCCCCATCCATCCGCTGGGCCATTGAGTGTATGTTAATGTTATGAATTATCGAGAGAACAGTTACTATTGATTGGCTGGGGATTATTGGTAGGCTGTGTGGTGGGATGAGGGAGGGCGAGGTGAGGCTGGGGGAATGGTGTGGCAGAAGAGAAGGACAGGTCAAAATCCTGCAGAAAGGTTTAAGTATCTACTAAGACTCTTGACCCCTAAAGGCCCAGGTCAGAGGTTGGCTGGAGGGCAGCACTGACTATTTGATGTGTTTAGCCCACCGCTCCAGCCACAACCCCCAACCAACCAACTCTGCCCCTGTTCACAACACTCTCACTTGTACATTTTTCCTCCTTTGGCCGTTTCCTGAGTCTACTTTGGATTACAGTGTGATGGTTTACAATAGAATGCATTAGTCTGATGGGACAGACAGATACCTGAGACAGATTATTTATTATAAGGGCAGGGTCCTTGAGCTTTGAAAACAGACAGCTTGTGCTTTATTATTCGGGAATAGTTTCACTCTCTCTGCGTGCCATTTTGATTTCATTAAAGCCTGTACACCTGATACAGTCCAAACAGACCACCACCCCTCTGGGAGGCACATAAACACCCATACTGTACATTTAAACACACATGCACAATCAGGCCTGGGTGCACTCACAATCTCCAGTTTGTATGATTTGGAATGGCCCTGAATTATCACAGAACCCAAGAGAGAGCAAAAAAACGCTTTCCCAGGCATATGTTGAGCTTATTCAGCTCTGGGAAAATCTGCAGACTGCGAGAAGTAGTCACAATGCAGAGAGAACTGTATTTTACAAGTGACCAGTATATGAGATACTTCATCCCACTCAGAAAAGCTGATGTAAAACTACAATGGTATTTTCTTTATTTTAATTTAGTGCTATGTCTGTTACATTTTGATATACCGTAGCATATTCAGCTATTTAACTGTGAGCAAAAAAAAAAAATGCTTTCCCGTCTGAAGTGGCTAGGAATCACCTGCACAGTCAGTCAGCATAAAGAGAAGAAAGGGGGGTAATCAGGAAGTAAGTTATAAAAAGCATAGCAAAACATTATATAAAGGTTAAATATTGATCTTAATTAGCCACAAGTGAGGAATAATAATAACAGAAATTGTTATGGTTTATTTCATTTATAGAAAATCATCTCTGCCCACATTATTCTCCTGTTATACCAGCTATTTTGTTGTGTCGTGTTTCATGCATTCTCAAATCTCAAAAAATATAACACAGAATAAAACTGAGAAAAGCTATTCATGACTGTAATGAAAGGGATTCTCGAAAGTATCTGTGAAGCATTTATGTTTAAAGCATTCCTTACTTTAAAGCATTCTCTGCTCTGAGCCTATAGACATTTACTGGCAATTGATCCTGTGTCTAAGTGTTAGTCATAAATTAACACCGCTCTGCTCTCCGCCTACGCCTGGCTGTATTCTCATCTGGCTCGTCCAATCACTGGGCTTCACAGTACACACACACACACACACACACACACACACACACACACACACACACACACACACACACACACACACACACACACACACACACACACACACACACACACACACACGTACACACACACACACTCACCTAGTGACTGACCTGGGATATGACTCATTCAGCTTCACTTGATGATGATCTTTTTGACTCAGCAGGGAAAGTGTATGTAATAAAGGCACTTCAAAGAGAGTTGATGCAATAGAAAACAGGTGCAATATTGGTGACAGTGGTAATCACCTAAAATATGACTTGTCTCACTAACAGAGTGCTCTTATTACTCAACTAAAGAGTGAATGTAAAGTGTTTTGAGGTAAAATCACAGTGCACATCTGGCTTTTGTAATCTAATGACTGTTGGCTAGAGTTTTATTATCTTATTGTTATGACATAACATTGAAAACACTCGTGTGTATGTGAAATACATTCACTATAGAACATTGTTTATTGTCTAATCTCATTTTACAGTAAAAAATGAAATGATGCCTCTTGTTGTCTTTGAAAACAGCTACAAAACAGATGAAATGCAGTAACAGGTCAAATTTAGTTAGTTCATTACATTTCCAATAAAATGTAACTAACCAGTGAATAACACCAAACCAGGCTTTTAATAAGTTCATAAATAGTGAGCCAGAGGAGACGGGGTTCAACAAGGGGCTCCTAAATAAAAGTTGCTGCTTGCTGAAGCATATATCAGGAGCTGGCCATAAAGCCTGCCCTTTAGGGTGGGGAGTAGTGGGAGTAGTTGACTCCTGTCTTCTGTTAGGGAGCCCTATATCACTCAGTCCCTGGCCCTGCCAGTCTCACACACTCACACCGTCGTAAATGTCACCTGTTAATGTGGCCTCAACTGCTGCTCAGTGCACTTACCTATCCACAACACAAGCTGGAATTGATGCTCTAAAACAGAAAGGGACAGTGAGTGCAATAAAAAAAAATGCAACAAACACATACTTATTCATAATGATATCGAGTATGCTAAAACAAAGTCAGAATGGCAGTAGTTTAAGGTCATTTTGGGTCAGGCACAGTGATCACCAATGTCAACAAGATGTAGTAGCATCTTGACAGCTTTTAGTTCTTCTGCCAAATCTGCAAATCCCAAGCACTTAGTCAATACGCATATACATGCACGCACGCACGCACGCACACACATGCATGCACACACACACCCACACACAGACTGCATATGCACATCTGGCATGCATTATGGACAGACACAAAGTCACCCCAATGCTTTCCAATCTGACCTTTTAATGTTTTCAAATTAACCTATGATCCTGTGTCTGATCAGTAGGAAACATGATGCTGAAATGTTGAAGACTAATACCGGGTTTTTGACGGTTTATGTGAAAGATTGCACAATGTTTTACTGGGAAAATTAAAAATGACTAATCACCAGACAGTTGTTGCTGCAGATGGGTGACTTTTGTCTACATAAATAGGTATCTGTTACATCTATACATTGAAGTTCAAGTTCACCATTGAAGAAATAATATTTGACTTGATATGTTTTTATTAAAAGCACATGCAAAAATAAGGGTGGTCTGTATGGGTAAACCTAATGTCCATGCCATGTCCAAGTTACCACCGTGCACACGTGTGCAAACTTGTGCAGTGCTTGTGTGCTGATGTGGCTGCAGGAGCGCTGTGAAGCAGCACTCGTCTCATTAGCATGTCAATTGACTCCATCTGCTTTGCACATGAAAGGGCCGGGATGTGTAGGAGGACAAGAGAAAGAAAGAACGAAGGATGTGGAGGGGTAGGGGGCGTGGTGGCAGTGTATTTATCTCCACCTTGTAGGAATTTGTATCGTACACTGAGTGCACTCATTAGGGATCACAGCCCGCTCTGCTCTGCCTCTTTCTCACTCACACACCAATTCAGTCCAAGCACAAATAGACTGACTGGAAGAACTTAAATATAGCACTAGTATACCGTAAGCATTTAGTCATCCTCAACATATCCAGATGTGCACTAAATTGGTGGCAAAGTCGAGCATCAACAGTAGCATGTAAAAGCTGTATTAACATATGTGGGTTCACACTTAACCTTATGTTCTGTATGTCTCATAACTGTTAAAACAACACCTCCTCTTGTGTTGGGACTTATGATCTTTACTCTCTTGACACTCACGGCATGTTTCGAAATACAAACAAATCCAACACATCTGTTGTGAAGTAAACACAGGCAAACAATTGTCAAACATATACATGGCATATACAAATATACATACAGCAAAAAAAGGTTTTAGAAATTCTCAAACTTGCTTCATGCTTGCTTTGATTCGTCATCCATTTTATCAGATGTTACAGCCAACTCCTTGATTCTTGAAAAGCTGAGTTTGTGGCCATTTTTGTTTATGTGTGTGTGTTTTTTGGTTTTTTTTCCACACTCTGTGTCACAATCTCTTGCCTTGCCACACCTGCGACCAGCCACACTATACTATTCTACTGCAACTTAAATCTCCATTCTCTTCTCTCTGCAGTTCACCTGGAAGTGTCTCACATCCCAGGGAGCTCTCTCAGAGGAATCATTGCACACTGGTCCTATTACATTGGGAGATGAGCTTTGTTATCCCGTCCACACGGATTCCCGGCAGTCTACAGAGAGAGGCCGCATCTAGTGTTCTGACGTCTGGGGCGGGCTGCGGGGTAAAAGAGGCAATTAGACAGAGTTAGAGATGGCAGGGGAGAAAAGAGGCGATCAAAGGTGGGACAACAGGGATGTGAGATGCAGAGATTTACTCCCTAACCATGAATCAAGGGGTTTAGTAAAGAAAGAGTATGTGACAAGTTGCACTGAAGGAGGATGTGGACAAAGACGCACCAACATCAAAGAGTTTATCTATCGCTCTTCCTCCCTCTCTCTGTTCTTGTGTGTCTCATTCTCAGCATAAAGAATGAGACACATGTGGCAGCAAGTGTACAAAACAAAAACATCTGATTTAGACAAACCACTTTTTATTTGTGCCATCGCCGTGTGCCACATTCCCAAACAGTTTTCCTCTTGTTTTGCTTGTGCTGTTTCATCACTCAACCATGACTATAATAATCTAAAAAAATAAACTTCCTTAGAAAAGAAAAAATATTCATAGACAAAGCATAAAGTTATTTCTTGTGCTAGCAGCTACATAGCCACTTCATCAACATATGTTCCTGGTTTGTCTGGAATGGACACATAAACTGGACTGAAGTGAGTCACTATTGCCCAGTAGTGTTATGTCCAGTGACTTGATCTCACAAGGTTTTAATGACTCACCTTCCTTTTTGCAAATTTCTGAAAGTCGTAGATGGCAAGAGAATGTTTTTTTAATCATAAAACATTTTGATATTGTGGAAGTCATGGATGTTCTTAAGCAAATGTAACAGAGCTAAAGCATCCTAGCTATTGTGTGTATTGCTATAATCATTTCATTCCCTCCTCTGGTGTGTTTGGATGCTGTGGTGCAGGTGGAGGGGTGATGTTAGGTTGGGGCTTTTTGGCCAGAGGCAAACTTCTGCCAACTTAAAGAGTGTGCAGCTGTCAGCATTTACTCGAGATGTGGGAGTGTGCTGATATGTGCACGATTTAGGCAAACAGCTGATTCCTTAAACCGATAAAAATACTGCTTATGTGTAAACATTAAATACAGTACGTTAGATGAAGCAGATAATCATTAGGGTATAATGACTATAGATGCCAGTGTGAGGGTTAATTATTTGGACAAGAAGAGAGTGTATGTGGGTGTAGCTAAGTTAGATTAGAGACACATGGATGAATCTTCACTTTTAATGTGGCAGCCTGCTCCTCTTCAGCAAAACAAACTCCTTCTTAGTCCCAGCCACGTACACCTCAATGATTCACTGGTAGGAGTCATATACTACTGATGCCACTCACCTCTTACTCACAGCGTGTTTACATTGTCATCCTCAATCTCATCCATTGTTGCTAATGTGAACCAGAAAATTTGAATTGACAAGGTGGAATGAATGGTCGTATTCATTGACTGCACAATTTTTTTTTGAGACAAAAGTCTTTGTGGTTCTAACCCCAGTGGAGAGGCAAACGTTTCTTACTAGATTGGTGCTTTAGCCCAGCTGTCTTCACTAAGTGGGAGCTTTGGTTGGACTGGTGGATTCATGTGTGCTGGTTTGTGTTGGCGAGAGGCAGCTGGCAAACCGTGTGTTGTTTTTCCAGGTTCGGTTTGGTTAAGAGTGGATAGAACTGTACCAGCTCGTTGTGACCACATCAGTGGAGCGCCAACGTTAGTAAAGAAAAGCACAGAAATGACTGACTCAGCAGTACTTAGTTCTCATCTTCATTGAACACATGTGGCCTGGACTGTACTCATTGACTCATGTGTTCATGTCAGATATTCACAAGCTCATGTGAAGCTGCTGTAGAAAAGACTTCACAGAAAACACACTCAGCATTACCCTTCTGTTATTTTCATTCAGGTTTTTGATGTTAGTCATACTCTAAAAAGACACAGCTCCTGTGAAGTTATTCCCAGGCTTCATAGTGGAGCCAGCACTCCTCCTACTCAGCAGTGGATCATGCAGGTGTGGGATCTGCTGACCCGGCTGTCCGCCCAGTCTCTGTGGACCTGCCGGCAATGACCTCATGGTCATTTGATCCCCCTCCGCCATCTTCACCCCTCTCCTTTTTCCCCGTGACTCTGTCCCTCTCTTCTGTTCTCTGGGCTTTGGGCCTGTCATAGTCATAATGATGTCATTAGTATGAGTCGACAGGTAGTTGCTACAGCATCTACAACCATCATGTTTGTATTTGATTTAACCTCGTTCCGGCGAATCTTGCTTCTACTAAACAAACATCGCTTTTTAAAATTATTTGATCAGATTTGCAGCTTGTTGGTGTAGTTTATATCAAGTTAGTGATTGATTTTCAGTTTGTGTTGAAGGTCGCCGTGTGGTTGTGATTGTTGGGGTCTTTCCAGCTCCACATTCCGGTAAAATAAGCTGTGGTAGTTGTGTCGTAATTCAGTGTCATAAACACTGCTGATAGTGTGTGTGAGAGTCCAGAGAGGTGGAGGACAGTGAGGCGTGGGGGTCTTATGTACCACTGAATGAGGATGAAAAACATGTGACACCACTTGAAATTTCCCCTGTTCTTCGGCGCTTTCCATAAACAAACTTTATTTTTTAGTTCTCAGACAAAACATCCACCAGCACTGAATATTTCCACTGCAATGTGTCCACATTCTTTTCACTGTTATAATTCCCATTCCCCATTTTCACGTTTATATTTTGCATTACTATCAATTTATAAAGCCATTATGTTTTACATTAATTGATTCTGGATGACATTTGACTATTATTTGGATGCTTACTCTAGTAACACAAAGTCACAATGAGCTGTGTAAAAACTCTTGGTTACAAATCAGATTATCTTTCATTTTACTGTACATGTAAGACATTTATGTTTGATGTTATATGCCATAAAATCCCCAACCTTCCCTCTTCCTTTCTGTTTCCTGAGTTACCATCATTGTGACATAAATGCATTAAGATCAACTTCATTCTGACGACAAGTGCAGACACATGTTCACATCTGCCAAAGGAAATGGGATCAACTCAGAGTTCGTGTTTATTTGTATTTATTTGTCTCAGTAGTTTTCTAAAAAATATATTTCTTCTTCTGCTGCATCCTTACTTTTATATTTGTGTTTTCCTTCGTTTTTGTGCTAGCAGTTTCCCAGCAGCCCCTCCTTCCTCTCTTTTCCCTCATATTAGAAGCTCAACTAATGTTTGCGATTATGTTCATGATCTGGCCATATGGCTGTACAGTGTTTGTGAATGTGTGGTGTAAAAACATCCACAAAAAGCATGAAGGGCAGAGGCTTGGTTACAGCTTGTACACTTCAATCACTGGATTACACACTCTCCACATTTAAGACATTTCTTCTCAGAGATCACAGGCCTTGTGTTTGTTTTGTTGTGGTCGTTTTATTGGCCTTTGGTGCTTGTCTGTTACATACTACTGATTTTTATTTTGTTGAGCAATATGGACCTTACAACATGGCATACTGGACTAGAATATTATCTATGTATATTATCTAATATCTCATTCAAGTTGGAAGACTAAACAGTATCTTTAAATTTCCATAAAATCTTCTACAGAGACCTTCCTTGATTTTAGGATTTACAAGTATCCCATTTTATTGTGACCTGTATCATTGTACATCAATACAATTTTTAAAATATAAAATATTTTGCCTCATCTGGTGATTTTTCCTGTTGAATAAGGGGGGCTAGGATGCTGGATGGGACACAAATGCTAGGACTTTGCCCCTGTAGCATGATAGAAAATTTACATTTGACTTGATTATTTCAATAAAATCATGTTTGCTTATTTTTAGTGAGAAATTAAATAAAAACCCTTCAGTTTTTTTTTGAGACATGCATTTTGAACTTTTTATAAGGTTTCCAAAAACAGATAGAAGCAGACTTGAGATTTTTTTTCTTTATCCCTTCATAACCATATTTAGGCCTTGTTCTGACTAAACCTAAACACTAAAGTCATATTAAGACAAAGACATAAAAATACATTTACACACCTTCTAGGTCAATGCTATCTGTTCCTCTCTTTCTAGTGCTCCCTCTCTGTGACTCTGTGGCTACACTGAGACTGTATTCTCTGCCTCCACTGAATCCAGATGCAGATACGCTCTCAGGGTAAAGCACATATGAGCACATACCCACAGCAGAGCAACACAATAACCCCAGGCCGCTGGTTATTAGAAAATCACCCAAACCTGTCGTCCTCTCAGTCATGAAAGGAGGGGGAAGATTTCCCAGTAATATTAAAGGAGAGGTAGTAGCCTCTGTCCCAGCTTCCTTCATCTTTGGCCCGTTTATTCTAATCACACCACGGCTGTCTCCTTTCCCGCCTTTATTTTGCTCGATTTTTCCATCTCTTTGTTTTGTTTTTCGCCTGACAGTGACGGGGTCTATCTTGCCCCAGGGGAACAGAGTTATGAGCCCGATGTCCTTTCATAGTCAATTGTATAATGTGGTTGGTGTGTATATGTGTGTGTATATGTGTGAGTGTGAAAGGGAAAAGGAGAAATCTCTGTATGAAGCAGAGTCAGTGACAGTTAGTAGGCTACTGAAAGCTTATATTTGAGCACGGGCACATATTGTTTACAGATCATGTCCTTCACTGTGGTATTTTGGTTTGGTACTTCCAGGATGCTACTATCATGGTGACCTCCTCACTGTACTGTCACACACTACTGGAAGTGCTGTCATGACATCCGCCACCTCATGAGCGACAGTCATAGATGGCAATAGAGTGACAGATACTGCCTTTGGACTCTTTAACTGCATTTAGAAAGTCAGCCTATTTGGAAAGTTGAGAATGCAGGAAATTCATTTTGTCCATTTGTGTATTAAAAAGCAACAGACTATTTTTGGTCATAATGTCAGTGGACAACTTGTATCTGTGGACGTCCCATTGTTCAGTGTGTGCTATGTACTAACAGTCAAATGAAAGCACACATTACAGTCTCTTGTCCTTAACTTTCTGTCTGTTTTTGTCAGGTGTCAGTTGGTTGAGATAAGAGTGATGTGTCATTGCTGCCTGGAGGCTGAATGTTTTCCACTATTTCTCCAAACAAAGCCTCCCTATGTCACATTCGGTCAGGGGCAGCACAAAGAAGGCTCAAGGCCCCATTCCTTGTTCCCTTTACCTGATCCTGAGCGGGAAACCCTTCGTCATGCGGGTTAAGTTTGGCTTCTGTTTGCTATTTTTGAGAAGGCTACTGTAAGTAAAGTTTACTTTTAAAGAGCAGTAAGGACAAGAATTAGCACCACCAGGATGAGTGGACAGAGAGTTATAATTGGACATGGTCAGTTGTGCTTCTGACTTCTGTTTATGTTGTGGCAAACATCGTTTTAGTCACAGCTTTCTTAAGAAATAGGTACTTTCCCACGGAGGTGATGCATAACAGATCATTATGTATTGACTTCATGAAAATAATCTGTTTCAAAATAAAGCTACAATATCAGTGATTCAAAAAGTGAAAGTAAAGTCTCACTATCAGCAATGATCCAGATGGGTTTATTTAAGGAAAAGTCTGCTCATATAGTCCATTGACTCATTCATATGGCGTGACAGTCTACAGAACTACTGCCATGTACTGCCAGTTTTCTCCAGTGATTTGATTTTCAGCTGTGTGAATGAACGAGAGCTCACCCAAGTGCTTTAATCGATGGAGGCCAGGGGAAGGTCAGATGTGTCATTAAGCTTTTACTGTATTTCTGATTGAGGGTTATCACGAAAGGACCATATACAGCACTGTGATCACACCTGTAGGCTGAATCACAACAACCTCTGAAGCAGTTTTATTAGAAAATTTGAAAAACACCCAATACTGTTAATCCAGCCCTTGTGTGATTATTTAACTCTTGACTCATTTGTTATTATCTACTTAGAAAGCGCACTTAGTAAAACTTCTTTGAAAGTTCAGATCAAAGATTAAAATTGCCTAATAGCGTGACCATATGACTGGCTGCACCTCTCTTTCTTCATGCTGCTGTTGCACACAGGGAGCATAAGTCTGAATGTGGCTGACTGGCCCTCTTCGAAGCTGGGCAGGGCAGTTGTGGAAAGTCCCTGGCTGAGGACGGGGCTGAAGTCCTGGAAGCATCTATGTTTTCCTGGATCAGGAAAGAGGATGTGGTAGACAGAAGACACCCCTTTGCTTAACATTTTGAAAAGCCCCATCCAGCCCCTACCACCCAAACCCACACACTACCTCATCCCAGAGAGGTAAAGAGATCGGCAAAATTACCCTTCCAGTAAAAGGTAGTTGGGAGCAGACATGTGGGGAATGGGGAGTGGGAAGTGCACATGAAAAGTCTTTAAAGGCAGAAAGAATAGTTACGAAGGTAGATTAATGATGGTAATAGTAAACAAATAACAATCAAATTTGTGCGTAAATAAGTGGTGTATGTTGCCTCAACTTCATCTCACGCAGTATATAGACATGTATTTAAAAGGAGCCGCCTTTATTTCGTGGCCACATATGGAAGATGCATTGGACTGCAAAGGTAATTAAGTGCAGGCATTAACAGTTCAGGGCTGGTGCAAGAAGTGGTGACACTTAGAATGAACAATGTAGTTAAGTTTAGCCAAAGGTTATCCATTTTGGTTCAACTGTACTTTTGGTTATGATACCAGTGTAATCTATCCATATCAACAGTTATACATTTTTATTTCTTAGAGAGATGCATCAAACCCTGTGTGATAGTCCACTGACCAACTGTCAGTTTGTTACTCCTTGGAAAAGAGAACTGGGTTGGTTGTCTCTGTGTGATGTGTTGAGTCCATTGTTGGCAAGATGGGTATGAACAGTCCATCTGGGCCGCCCTTCCTCTTAACCCAATGTCTGGATGCCATTTATCATACAGGCACCACACCAGCACATGCAGACCCTCCACCAGAATACAGCTGCTAAATAACCACATCACACACACAAGTGCTCCCCATTAGCCCAGTCTGTGGACACACACTGAGGGATATTTATAGTTTTTATAAACCTATGATATAGTACAGTTACAGTAAAGTGTGTGAGAACATGCCACTTGTTGATCTTTTGTATTTCAGTTGTGCTTTAACTTTGTGTCAGTTTTTTCTTGGCACAATGTGGTGTTTTGTTTCTTGTTTATTTTTCCTGTCATATGTATGTCCACATCTGGCTATTCAGTCATACACACGTACATTGTCTATGTCAGGCCAAAGCACCTCAGCTGTACAGTCCACTCTGATTTCACCTTGGCACCAGCGCTCTCACCCTGGCACCAGATTCCACACTCCATTCTCTGCCAATTCTCTACTGCTTTCCACACCACCTGTAACATATGCTCATTTTTAACAAGGACAACTGCACTTTCCAAGACCTGCATGGGCCACAAAATATCATATAACCATCTGTTACAGGGAATTAGAGAGAAAAATCCATCACTGTTTGTATTGAGACATGAAAACATACATTTTATTGTATTTCTATTTAATGCTCTTGTTCCTCCAAAAGTAATTGTTTGGAACTAACTTACTGCTAAAACTTTGTGGTATAATATGTAGCAAATGACACTGTACAATTATCTACAATTACTGCATTAATAACACAAAGGAAACAATTTCTCTATTGTCATGTGAAAATATTTAAACAGAGTCAAAAGATTTCTCTCAAAAAAGATAATCTCTTAAAAGCTGGAATTACTTTTTGGAGAATATTAAAGGCTTATTGTAGCAGCACTGTACTGTCACTTTCTTACACAGTGCCAGATCATTTTTTCTATACAAACAAATACTGGAATTGTGGGGGATGTATTATGTAATGCCTTCATAAATGGTTACGAATGTGCAGACAGATGGAGACCCAGTGTGGTGACAACACTGCCCGTCCAGAGACCCCTCATGTGGGTACAACCTTGGCCCCTCTTTCCCGCCTCACCACGCCCAGAGGGGCATCGTGGCATCCTACAGGTTGGCAGCTGTTTTTGGGACCCAGCCCTTCCTTGACCCTGGCTCTTCTCACCTTACACCTGAGGGAGGGCCACCCTGAGCAGACCTTTTCTTTGGTGCTGATACCCTAAGCTCAGCCGATATTAAACTATACCACAGTAAAGGGCAGGGCCCCGCTGCTCCATTATTGGACTCAAAAATATACTTTGTCAATAGTGAAAGGCTTTTTCTGTGTGTATTTACTGTGCCTTAATCTGAGGCCTGGAATATCCAGAGACCAGTCGCAGCTCAGTGATTGCCCTGGCTGCGCTGACCTCCCACCATGCACCTCTCACCACACAGGACTCTCAGAATAAATAACATTCACGGCCAAGTGCAAGAAACTCTGGGCTTCACCCAAACTGTGGCCTGTGGGAGGCCGGGGCATGGGGGTGTGGGGGCCAGTGTTTGCATGTGTGGTTGCTTGTGCTGGGGGGTAGCTGTGAGTGTGTGTGAAAAGTACTGCCATGAATGTGTCTGAGTCGGGACAGAGGCTGAATAGACTGTGTTACACTTCTGTGTGTGTTAAGGTGACGAGGCTGAAGTAAAATCCACTGGAGGTATGTGTCTCACAGCCATTATGACAATATTGGATTTAAACTTGTGCAGCGTCTAACAGAAACTCTACTTTATTCTACTTTATATAATTCCAATTATCACTTGGTCATAGTGCTGAATACGTTTGTCTGGAATCACGGACAACGTTTATTATAACTTTCTGCTGCAATGACATCATGTTTTTTAAGGGGAAGGACCACTCACATATGTCATATACTTGTATTAAGTGTGTACTGCAGTCAAAATACTATTTTTATTTTTTTAGTGGTCACGTTTAACTGTGACCACTTGGATGCTTTTTCCTCAGGCGAGCAGATGGGTATCTCTGGGCTTTGTGCCTCTGTATGCATTGCTTCTCCTGGGCAACCTGCCCAGTTCATCCCCAGGCTTTATGGGGGCCTCCCTGGGGATGATCACAGCGCTGTCAGGCCTACTTATACCTCTGATTATGCGCCACGAGGTCTTCTGTTCGATTGTGTTAATATAATGACCAACAGCGTATGCAACTACCAAATGATATTTTCTCTAGATTAATATTAACATGCATTTTCTTCACGGTACAAGACAAACTCTATTATATCCTACCAATCAATAGATTTATAAACACATATTAGCATAGTGAGTAACAATTAAGAAGTGGAATGGATCGATATCACTCACTAAAATAAGTTGGCTGCAGACAAATCATCTCTGGGGATTTTTAGCCAGCTTAGCCTCTGACTCCGACAACAGCTACCCAGGGGAGAAGCACAGGGGTATGGGATTGTGTGGAGGAGGAATTTTGACAGGGTACTACATGGAGTAGTTGATAAAAGCTGAGGACTATGGAAGCATTTGAAATGATCGCCCAAATAAAGAGACGGAGATGGAGAAAAGCTTGTAAAGGATTAGCAAGGATGTTAAAAAAAACACTGGGAAAGTAAAGAGATGGAATTAGAAAGGATAAGAATGAAAAGTAGGGGACGGACATGACGGGATGAATTGGACAAGAGAAAGAGGAGCCCGCTTCGAGGGGGCTCGGTGTGGAAGAGCGATGCTAATTCAGAGAATGGATGTGAATCTCAGCCAAGGCATTTTTGTATTAACATAATTAACAGATGGTGTTAGTGATTAGGTTACATGCGATTCAGGAAGCCAGGGTTGTTAGCCGAGTGTTAAGGCTGCACGTTCTGTCAGCCGGAAAAAAGATCGGAAAAGAACAATGTCAGTGAAGAGAATTAAATCAACAACACCTACACATCTAAACACACAAAAGCAGTGCGTGCAACGTTAATGCACATAATAAGCTCCGTAACACATGCACTAGTCCAATTGCAGACTTAAAATGCATTGTTTCTGTGATTTTTAGTGTACCGGAGAGGGACATAAAGGCTTTTTACGAGCCATGGCCCTCTTTCAAAGCTTTGCCTGCTATAAACGCAGCTTTGATATGAGAATAGTGACATGCTGCTGGGAGAAGACTCTTTGTGACTCAGTAAAATATAAAAATAGTCCCGTTGGCTCACTAATGTGAACACGGTGATGCCTTTTGTTCTCGACGTTATTGTCTGCAGCTATAAGTGGCTGCGTATGAAAGAGATTACACCTGGTACGGTCTCAGAAGTGCAGCCATCTTTGTGCATCTGTATCTGTGCATGCTTTTGTTATTGTTATTGCCTCCGTCAGCTGCTTTTACAGCGCCGTTCCCACCACTTCACCTGTTTGATATTATACCGAATTACTCACTTCACTTCTGCTGCCATATGAACTTGTCTGTCTGTGTTTGTGTCTAGCTGTCTATCACTTCTGCCAATCCCTTTTTTTCCCTTGTATACTCACATCGATGGGTGCGTAATATATGATCAGACAGACAGACTATACAGTGGAAACAAACGACTAGCCTCTGAGAAATAGGTGTGTATCATATGTGCGTGTTTGTGTGGCGTCTGTGTCTTCAAAGCGATCTGGTTTTAATGACTGTGGGATATTGTCCAGAGTGTAATTCAGACAGGCAGGAATGTATTTGGAGACTTTTGTGTGCGGATGCATGTGTAGGTGAGGGGACGCTGGGGATTGTGACTGGCCCTCTGGTGGTTTGCAAATCTATCACAGGTTCTTAAATTCGGACCAAAGTCGGAGAGTGACGACCAATTTCCTGGAATGATCTGCTTGCCTTAAATAACCCCAGATGGTTTCAATGACTACTGCTCTGTCATCAGGGACTGGCATGTGAAGATACTGGGTCAATCTGTCTGACCAACGCTTCTTGGACAATTTAAGATTTAAGCCATTCTGTCTCTCTCTCGGTCTCTCTTTGGCTCTATTTTCTGTATTTATGGATAAGGCAAGATTATGGTATGTTTTTTTTTTTACAATGGAAAGAGAATGATGATGTTTTTTTTAGAAATGTCCTTACACCACTTTTTCCATATTGAATGTGAGTAAGAGTACTTAAAATGAGTACCATACACACATTTAAGTGGAATGTTGATTTTTTTTTCAGATGTTTAAATGTTTGTGTCTCTTCAACATCATTTCAACTTGCTTTATAGTAAGTTAAGTCCAAAGAGCGCGGTGTAGAGAAAAGAAAGAAAGTAAAATATATCGCCAAGAGACTGGTACCGGCCTGTGTCAGATACTGGTTTCAGACTCCAAGTGAATGAAATTAACCAAATTGACAAATCATGCCAATTTGTAGTGCACAGTATATTACAAATGTATCATTATCGTGTTATTATCTGTATCGCAAAAACTTAATAATGTTATAGTCTTCTATGTGATGGACATTTACTTTTTGCCTTTGAAAACCATTGTCCAAACAGAGCATTAAATCTGAGGTGTGTCTAAATAAAAAAAGTTCTGGTTTAGACCTGGTTCATTCCTGTATTTAGTTGTTTAGTCTTTATTTAGTCCTGGTTGAGTCTTTAATTTTGATTCAGCTTGCGTTTTGACGAGTGAAAGTGAGTCTAGAGCATTGTATTTCGTCATTTCCGAATCAAATTTCATTAGTTAAACATTTTTTTACTATGTCAAGGAACATTCAAATATCGCAACGCATCATTATCGCAATATTTCAAATAGTTATCGCATACTGCATGTTTTCCTAATATTGTGAAAACTAGTACCAATCCAAATTTACTGTAATTATAATTTTAGGAAAAATGAAAGTACATCTAACCTTAGAAAATCCACCTTTTTAGGTCCATGGTGGGCCTCCTTTACAGCAGCAGCCTGGCTTAAATCCCCAGTAGTCCAGATTGGAATCAATGCTGCATTAGACTGATGGTGTGCTGTGCCGGTGCTCAGGTCATTTTATGGTGTGGACATGGAAATAAAGGATCAATCAGAGCCATGATATCTTATTACTAACGTTAATTCACCCAGACCACTATAGATCCATGCATTAACTTGGCTGTGGCTTGATTTAGCGCAGAGTGGAATTGAGCATCGATGGACTGTGCATTTGTGAGCATGTTTGTGTTTGTTTATGCAGATATTCTGTAAGTTTTTACAGTTATCATGGGTTTAACTGTCCAAATTGTGATTCCTTCAGATCACCTCATGGACCAAAAGTGTATATCAGATCTGGGGGGGTCTCCAGTTGAGTGGAATATGAAGAAAAAGAATGCCCCCTACTTGTCTTTAACCCTGCCCTGGGCAGCCAAGACAAACCTCCTCCAGACAGCATCTCTATGAATCAAAGCTAAAGCCTTCTGGAGCTGGTCATCATTTACACAGTCCTGTTGCAGTGTCTCCTGGGAATATTTGCTGGTATACAATATTCCTGAAGAGTGGATCTCGATCGAGAGGGGTCGCCCTGAAAGCATGTTTTATTCATCTGGGCTGTCACTCGGTGTGGCTTGTTTTGGTTTAGCTTAATGTTCCTTCTGAAGCGCAGTGTGTGTGTGTTTGGTTACTATTTTGGTGTGTCTGGGTGCATTTCTACTCCTCCTTTCCTTCATATTCCCAGCTTTTCTCTGGGCATTGATCCTATCCTTATTTCTGTGGCTGTGAATGAGGCTGTGCATGTGCTTGTGTGGGTGCTTCATCCCTGGAGAGATAAAAAGCCCAGGACCATATGTTATGCAGCAGTAGGCCACAACAGACAGCACTGTTTTAGAGTTCAACTGTAAGGATCGCCCAGTGGCCCAAGGCCAGCTGGAGGTTCACTTGGACCGGCAGCTTGGCTATAGTTATTGCCAAATTGGGCCAATGCCTGACAAAAGTTTCTGCCTTCCGCCTCTTACTTTTAAGCTTTTGTCTTTCTACAGTGTCCTGCTGCATTATTGGCCATTTGCCTGCTTGGAAATGATTTTTTTTCCCCCCGGATACTAACATATGATTACATACAGAGTAGACAACAGTAAATACCAACAATAAACATCCTGCTCCCATTTGCCTGTGGCTTTATGGAGTGAGCTTAAACAAGGACAAACACAATGAAATCAACTTGATCCTGCGTGGTATTAGTGGCTGTCTGTAAATATTTTGTGGCAAAAGACAAATCTCTCATTGGGGATATTCCAAAACATAATATGTAATGTAATACGGAAAAGTACTGTTGAAACCGTGTAGAACATATCTTTCTAACGTAACAACAGTGGTTGCTGTGATGTATTTGTTGATAATGTTTGGTTCCTTAAACACATTTTTAGGGAAGTAGTTCTGCTGATTCTCGCAGATTTGTCAAATCCTGTTTTCTCATCCTAATGTTTTCTCATGGGAACAGAAAAAACTATAGTTCTGAAATAATAATCTGAAATCCCAATTATGTCTACATACGTTGAAGCAGGTGGCTTGAAGTTACTTTTCCACTCCAACTTAAGTGCTCCATCTCAAAGTTGAAAAGTCAGCAGGTAGCGATTTGAGTGAAATGTAGTCAAGCGCCTGTACATCATCTGGTCACACAAACATCTCTGTATCCTCTTGTGTAATAAGAGAGGGCAATCGATACTGTCACGGGGAAAACTCCGAGCAAAGAAAGAGACTAAAGTGAAATTGACAGACAGGTGGGGGAGTAACAGGTTTAAAGTTAATTTGTGCTCTCTCTCTCCTCTGTTCTCATATTGTCTCCAGAAGTGTCCCTCCCCTTCGTCTCGCCCCTTCCTTGTGTGTGTGTGTTTTTTTTTTCCTCGTCTGCACACACACCTTCCCTGTAGAGGTCATTTTAAAGGCAAGGTTTGGCCCAATCAAGCTGAAGTTGTATAGCCCTAGTTGTGGCTGCCTGATTGAGAGTGACATTGACACGATTACGACAGACAAACTAGATTAAGAACGACATAGCACTCCCTCTCTCTCTCTCTGTCTACCCTCTGTTCCTTTCTGTCTACGCTGCTATCCATCCTTCAGACTTGTAGCCTTCGCTTCTTCACAAGTGCCTGGTTTTCACACCGTTTTTGCCCTCTTTGAAGCAAACTCATTTGAATCAAGGCTTTTAGATACCTTTCAGATGTTTTGATTGAAGAGCAGTGCATCTTGTAACTACTGGAGATGGTTGGACTCAGCCCTGTACTTCAGAACATTCTTGCATTAGCCTAAAGCTGTGGTCAAACCTGGGCCATTTTCATATATATACTAGCGATAATGTTTGGGGAAAGTTTGAAAAAGATAGCACAGTTACCTCCTTTCAGCAGTTTTTTTTTTGTCTGATTTTGAAGAAAGTGAGTACCTAATTGAATTAATTAAGGTTAGGTTATCTTCCATCTGATAATTGAATAAAGAGGGACTATTAAGAATTTTAAGTGGAAGCTTCCTCATCAATGTAAAAAAAACTCCACAGTTTACAGTGTGACAGCCATCGATGTATTTCCTCCTTGGCCTCCATCTGTTCCCTCGATATATATTGATAGTAGCAATGTTCTTACTAGAACTCAACTGGACCTATGTAAAAAGCACAGAGACCTCATTGACCTTTGACTTTATTCATTCTTTTATATTATTCTTAATGGATTTTTCACAAGCCTGACAGTCTTGTAGTCCCCAAGTTTCAGGAAAAAAACTGCTCTGAAAATTCACATAGTAACCGCTTCATGTGACTGTTATGTTAATGGTACCTTTTAACAAATGAATGAGTTTTACAAGTCGTTAAGGGCTAGAGCCTATTGTAGTTGTTTTTGTCATAAAGCAGAGTACACTACACACAACCGCCAGTTCATCGCAGGGCTAACACATAGAGACATACACCGACAGACAGCCACACTGACACTCATGTTGTGCTGCAGTTAAAAGTCTTGGGTCAAAAGCAGCTTCTTTGTGTAACAATTTCGTATTTTACACTAATATTACATGAATTTTCTGAACTGTTGGTCAAAATCAAGGTCACTATTACAAGCCTCTAGGCCTAACTTAACTACGAAATATGTTTAAGTTCATTATTGTTGTTAAAAGTGCTACTATTGTCTTGTGCTATTTGCCAGTCCCATTCATTGTGTGTGTGTGTCTAGTCTGTGTTGTGTAAGTGACAGTGTGTGTGGGTTTGAGTGTAATTCTGCCATGAGCAGTAAAAGACAATTGCTGGGTCTGATCTAATAAGTGTTCATCTCATTTCAGAGCCTTCTCCTCACCTCCTCTCCCAAACTCTGTTAGTATCGGTGGCCAGATTAGCTTAATGAAGTCCCAGGGAAGTCACTTTGCCTTAAGTTACCTCTCCGCTCTACACAGCCTCTTCCCTTCTCGCTGGACATTCTGCTCTTTTGGCTGATACAATGAAGAAGTATGTTTTTAGAAATGCTGCTATAAATACATGTGCACAACATCAACTGTATGTAAGCCACCTAGTGTATCTGTAAGTGTAACACAGCTCTCTTGAGTGACATTGATCCCTTGGTGATTGACCCCTGATCTCTGGCTCTTCTGGTGGGCCCTCAGGGACCAAACCAATATACACCATCAGCCCACCCCAATCTAATCATTGTTACACATAATACCTCTGAGTGCTATTAACTTACCATCAGCCTATGGACAAATCACAGTGTATTGCACTAAAATACTGTGTTGTTATAATTATAAACATGCTATTAAAACTCCACTCAGATATGTCTCCTGTTTTTGAGGAGAAGCAAATGGTGTGAGAGAGATAAATGGTGACACATTACCAATGATGCAGGTAGACTTTGCTTGGGGATACACCTCTGGATCATACATCAGGTTCGCTCTGCAGAATGGAGCTCCACAAGAGCTTTCATTGATTTATCATAACACGTCTTGGCATTGCTGATATCATTTCCTTTCATCCCAGATTCTTTGTAAACACCTAACGTGTGTTTTTATAGCCTAATTCTGAGTTGGCCGTTTCTCAATGCTCTGAAGTGTCTCCATTAGTGATTGCATCAATGAAGTGGTTTTAGTTCCCCTTGAGGGACACAGTGGAGGACCCCATTCTGTATCTCCTGTGTGATCCATCTACAACTGGTCAATACACAATGATTGAGCATCTAAGTGCTGTATACACATGCTGTTGTGTGCTGTGAGGCTGAAGGAGCCTGGTATATGTTCATATTTTGTGTTGGATGGTAGTGCCTGTTTGTTTGTGTGCGTGCAGCTGGCTCTTTCATCCTGGACTGTCCCTGAGGACGGCAGTCATAGTGGGCACACACCCGACTCCAGACCCCTTTGATAATCTTCTCTAATTGGTCTGAGTCACAATCTCATGAGAAAGCTAATTAAAACAAGGTGTTGAAGATGAAAACAGCAAAATAATTGTGGTTGTGTATAGTTATGTGTGTATTCATGATCATTTGTGTAATATTTATGCGAGCCCATGTTTGGTGAAGTTTTATTTGTTTATAAAAACATGACTTGTGGTTCTCCATCGGGTGAGTCATCATGTGTTTATGAATAAAAACTGTATGTCTTTGAATTGTAGCATGAATTACGAACTATAATATTAGGTGGGAAAACTAGAGTAGAAACTGAATTTTCAAATATCATCCAAGTCTCACAAACTCTCTTGAAACATAATTCTTGGTCTGACCTGACATTATTTTCCATGAAATACTTCATGCTCTTTCATTAATATTATTGTTCAGTACAAAATGACGGAAACAATGGCATCTGTGAAGTTCAGAAACACGTGAGAGAGGCTTTGAGATCCAACCGAGGCACATTGTTGTTGCACCTTTTTGTCATGACAGCCTGTTCAATTTGCTGTGTTCTTCTCCGACTGCTTTTCCTCCCTCATTTCCCTTTCCCTCACTGGCCATCTCCATTTACTTATTGAGCTGTTCTGTCATTGATCTGTCCATCGACTAGGCCTCTGATCCATCCTCCATCTGTCTACCACTGACAGACTTTTAATTGATGAGAGAGCAGGTCAAATTAAGCAATTAGGCCAAGTGGCGGAAAAAGAGACAGAGCGGCATGTCTTTTTTCAGGTAGACAGGGGCGAGGGGGTGTGGGGGGGAGGTGTTGAAGAAATGGAGGGAGTGAGGATGTTGTGAAGGATAATGAATGCGGGAGGCATAGGCAGATGCGGAATGTTTACGCTTTTTCATTTTGGAATTTGAATGAATTTTTCATAGCTATTCATAAAAAATCCATCAATATTTCACCTGGGGAGAGTGAAGGGGAAGAGAGGGAGACGGAGAGAAAAAAGGACCCTTACGGAATGAGTTGTCATGAAAGTCCATTGAAGCAAACAGAGTCGCTGGAGAAGAAGAGAAAAGAGGGAAGGAGGAGGGATGGCGGGATGTTTATGCCGAGGACACAAACACCTAGATAGGGGTAGCGGTGCGGGAGAAGGGGGTGCGAGAAGGGGGGCACCGACGTAAATGTCTGGGTGAGAATGAGAACGACGGCTAGCGCGGTATCTGTCGGAAGGTGTGCGCGCCTGTGTGATTGTGAGTCGCAGACAAAGCCCCCTCGAACAGTAACAGCAGGAGTGGGGTTGTGTTAATTTTCACTTTGTCAAACCCCATTATGTGAGAAGAGCGTCTCATCCTCCCCATTAGCATACAGTGGGCCCAGAAAGCTGCCATGGGATTTCTGCTGCATTATTACTTTCTATCTGGGGACTCCAAGTCACAGGATACAAGGTACACAATCAACTAGTGTCTTGTTGCTTTTTTTTTTTTTTGTTGCTTTTTTTTAGAAGCAGCAAGCAAGTTCATAGTGTGTTTTGGCAGCCGATTGCAGCCTGAGGTCAAAATGTATTATGGTCCTGTAATCACTAAACTTAAATCTTAAAGAATGCTCTGCTTTAAAACTGCACAAAAATGTATTTGCTGGCTTCATGAAACTGAAGGCTTGCTCTTTATGTTGAAAGCACTCTCTTTGAGCTGACCTCAGCCATTGCATCTTCTTTTTTTGTGTGTAATAACTGTTAAAAGGCCTTCCAAACACACAAGACTGCTGCAGATTAGCATGTCTGACAGTTGCGTCTCTAATATGTAAAATTTAAGGTGATCTCTGTCTGTGTGAGAGAGTTATCCTTCCTGTTTCAACTCAAGTGAACTTTGAGGCCGTTATTTTAACTTTACCATCTGCCCTTTTGCATTATCGCATGGTCAAATCTATTCCCTTTGCAAAAAAGTTTGGTCATCCCTGACAACAAGCCAAGTGTGACATCCATAACTGTGTGTATTTGAGAGATCTAGATCTGATCCACTTGTCAGGGCACAGCCAGTGATCAGTGGCTCATTTTGTTGGGCTCTCCCTTCACCACACCGTACCGTTAAATCTACCTAGAGGGGAGGTAATGCGGGATGTCATTTGCATGAATTTATGCCAGCAGGCGGGTCAGTCATCTGTCTACAGGTAGTCAATTAAATATCTAATTAAGTGGGGAGGGGTTTGAATAATGTAGAGGTATTGACTGGCCTGGTTGGGTGGAGAGAAGGATGATGGCTGGGTTTAAATCAGAGCGGCAACAGATGGGAAGGTGGTAATAACCAGTGAATATATCATACAGAGGAGTACTTTACACCGGAGCCCACATGCATTACACTTCTTAGGACTAAAAGTAGCTCCTACTGAAGGAATTTAAATAAAATTTGAAAAAAATGTCCCCTTAAATGTAGGTTTGTGTAAAGATAAATGTAATCTTTCATAACCCTTTGCCTAGAAGAGCATCTGACCTATAAAAGGAACCAACTCATTACAATGTGCAATTAAATCTACCATTCAAGCAGGTTAAACGCATTCATTTTATCTAATTCTGACAAAAACCCATTTATTCTATTCTACTTTTTTTTGTTCAATCTCTCTCATATTTTCATTTTGTCGCAGATGTAGACTAACCAAATGCAGCTTTTAAAATAATGAGTTACTGAGTTAATGAGAGGCTTTTTCCATGGATCAATGTTGCTATACTTTCACGCAAAGCGAACTGACGTGTAACTTTGACTTGCACGCAGGTCATTTATGAGATGTTTGTGTAAATACAACCACTTCACATCTGTTAAAGTGTGATTACTCTAGATCAGTGTGATATGTTTTAACAACTCGGCTCTTATTGTTTAGGGGGAATGCTCTGTACTTACAGTCCACACAGAGACAGCTGTGACGGGAAACCTTTCACATAACCTTTGTCTTGTAAGTTTAATTAGCCGTGTGTAAAGAACAACAGCAACCACAACAAAGTGAACATGCTGCTCTGAACAGGTGCTCCAAGACATACTGTAATATGTTTATATGTAAGTAGTGTAGTGAGTGTTTGGTATTCACTAGTGTGACCATTACCACTGATATGACTCTGTTTATGTTGTGTCATGCCACTTTTAACCCAGCCATTCTGTTGTTAAACCTCAGATACAAAAGGAGATAGAAGATGTTTTAATTATTGTTCATCGCAGTCACCCACAGAGACAACAGAATTCCATACAGGCCCCAGGTTCACAGGGTTTTGTCAGCGTTAACGAACAGTCTTCTAAGTAATTGTGGGGATGGAAAATACAGATAGTAATCAGCATGAAGCAGCACGTAGTGTCTGACACAGTCCCGGCAGTGGATAGAAAAACGTCCGAGAGCTGAGACAACAGCAAGTATAAGTCATGCAGTATTTCATAAGGGAGGTGCATGTTTTAATGAGCAGAAATACAATGTGTTTCTAAGATCAGAAAATGGTAAATAATAGTGTTTAGAATTAGACAGCTTATCAAGATGCACATGTGGACAGTAGAAGGGTATATGTGTACATGACAATATGCACTGAACTTATGGGAGAGAAGTGAAGAGCGTTCTTCATTGTGTTTAAACTCCACTGACTGGTAGTTTGTTTGACTTTTTGTGTCTGACTGTCAGTCTGAACCAGAGGTGTCACTCAGCAATCATCACCTTTTCTTTTGCTTTTTGTTTGTGCTACTCTTTTGGTATTTTCATCTTTGTTGCACCCCTCCCTCCCCTTCTCCCTCAGCCCTCACCGGCTCCCTCCAGATGTGTTAATCAGTACTCCCTGTTAACACATGATTCACCCCATATGTCTTTTACAGCACTGGGCCTCCATTTGGGAGCTGAGGTTGTGCCTATGCGTGTGTGTTTGACGTGTTTTCTCTCTCTGTAACATGAGTGTTTGTGCACATGCGTGTGTGCCTGAAAATCCACCAGGCTTGCCCAGGCTTTCTCCAAAGGGCTGCTGCTGTCGGCTCAAATCAGCCTCCTCTCCCCATGAGTGAACACACTAATCCATTTGTGTATCTGAGTACATGTTTTGTGTGCGTGTGCATGTGTGTAAGCATGCTAATCCAGGGGAGGGCCCTGCCTAACACCCCATGAAAACACTCCATTCACCAGCAATTAGAGGCAGGGGCCCTGGGCCCTCACTACACTTCCACTGGGAGAGAGGGAGACAAAGAGAGGAGAGAAGAAGACATGAGGCAACCACAGGGACCAGAGGAGCGTCTGTGCCTTGGCCATAAGGGACGGGGAAATAGAAGGCCACCACCACCTTTTACAAAGATGAAACATGAACTGTTCAAAATACTGAACAGTGAATGTTACTGCCAGTTTGGAGGCACCCAAGCAGTTCACAACTTGGTTTTAGCCCAGAAAAGTGCCAGCCTGGAAAGTGTTTGTGGGCAGTGATTCATTTCTTATGCTGTTGAGAAGCAGTTTTGAAAAAAAAAAAAAGACTGACAAAGGCCACCAACAAATTTTTTTTGTACATTTTCAGCATGAAATACTTTTCATTATGAATATATAATTGATATTGATCATTGATCCGCATAGACTCATGCGTGGGGAGAGGTTTCACAGAGACACAGACTGAGAAGAGTCATGGTTATGAGTTAACAGTCTGGAGATGATCTCAGCGGCCAGAACATCTTTCTTCCATTAGAGTCCGTTGAGAGACAGGATTCATCTCTGTCTCCCTGTCTTTGTTTTGTACTGGCTGTGTGCATGTGTGTGTACAGTGTCACTATGCTATTGCTTGTGTAACCTGCAGTGAACAGTGATGTAAAACACTTAACGTACCACAGAGACATCAACACTGGGCACCAATAGAGAAACCATTCTGTACATGCTCATAAACATGGCATGGCTCCAACTTAGACTAAAGAATCTGAACCTTTCATAATTCACCATAAATAATTAGTGTATTTTGACTACCACAAAACATTAGAAAAAAAAGAAAAGAATATGTCTTGTTATTACAATAACACATTTGCAGAGTGTAACTCATAAATTCTTTACAAAACTAGTGTTGAATGCACTGAAAGAGTAATGGGAGGTTAAGGACCTCCGAGAGGCAAAGTGCCATTAGGAGAGGCAAATATAAATGACATGAAGCAGAAAATTTCTGAATAGGCTGGGTAGTAATAAAACACACAACATTTGTTCTATATTGGTCTGAGCGTGCCATCACATTTCACCTTAAGTGCTAATGACTGAAAAAGCAGTGCACAAAACATACAGTGACTGAATGAACACGCACGTTATGTTTTCTGGTGTTTTAATGTGTGTTGGACAGACACGCAACTGTCCGAGCATAACCAGAGCAAGTGTTACCATCAGTTCAGTGGCATGGGCCGTAACCTTGAAAACTCCACAGGAAAACATTTCCCTGTCTTCTTTATCGCTATTTATGTTGACAGCACCTTGGCTGCTCAGAACGCACAATCTATCAAAGCATTTCTGCCGGTCTCCAAACTGCCTCAGAGGCGCTTAGAGAAACAAAAAGTGCCTTTAAACATGAATGAAATGGTATTGCTTTTGAACTTTAAGGTCCCCCTTAGTCCCCTCCTCCCTCTCCCCCTCTATCGTTGTTTCTCCTCCCTCCTGTCGTTTCTGCCAGCTTTAATTATTAATGCTTGTTCCTGAATAGGTTTGTAATAAAGAATAGGTACAGTAAGTAGCATGAAATATTGATTTTGTACATTTCCTTATGATTTTCTATTCTGTGGAATGATTAAATATTTCATATTTTCCACATTTGGGAGATTTCTGATGAATTAATCTCTGTTTATTGTGTGAGAGCACACAGCTGCTGTTCCCAATTTAAGGAGATGAATAATGCAGATAGTGTCTTGTGTGTGTGTGTGTGTGTGACTTGTGCATTTGTGTGTCTCTGTTGTCATAATCTTGGATTCACCTGACTTGTTATCATAGAAAGAACCTAATTTGATTCCACTAGCTACTAACTAAAGAATTTCTTCAACTTTTTTTTTGCTTTTTTTTGGGCAAATAATATGTTTGTGTGCAGTATTACTACTAAGTCAGTGATAAACATCATTCATATTACAAAAAATGCAAATGAGCCTTTTTAACTAACTGGCCCAAACGTGTGCACGGCCCCTATTGAATAAACTACTAAACGAATGTGGTGGTTGATATATGTAATCCTGATGGCCATGAAACCCAGAACTTTACTGAACAAGACCAGAGCTTTATTTCACTAAAATGTTGCATGGTTGCATTTTTAGCAGAGTTGAATGTCGCGCAGGTCTACGCTCGGGGCTAGCAGTGAAATGGTAATTAACACAATGTTTTGATTAGCCTTGCAGACGAGTGGCCACAGGCTCCACGTAGAGACAGAAGAAACACAAACACACATAGGAAAAAAAAAAAGTATTCCCTGTATTTTTTCCTCTGTCTGCTTCATCTTCCACAGTCCCCAGCTTATATTTATGCCCTACTTTAAATCAGTTTAGCTCGGTTGGCGATAGCTCAGTGTCATAACCTCTAAAAAACACACAGCATGGCGTCTCACGTATGTCTCCGCACGTGCTCACAGAACACAAACAATGTATCAGAGCCAAGAAATGCAGATTATTTATGCTGTGAATCCTTTTCTGGGCACAACTTTATATCTCGTACAACCAGCCGAATAACTGCATAAACTGCACTATATGGAACAAACAAAGGATTTTTCCATCCGGCCGCCCAAAACAACTTCATTCCTGACTTCTGATGGTGAAACTAATATCAGTGACACATTTCATATATAACGTCTGGGCTCGATAGTACACATCAACTTTTATTGGTTTCCATGAGAACAGTAATTGCACAATGGTAAAAAGATCAAAAATAATCTCTCTGATAAAATGCCTTTGGAAGGGGGTGGGCGGACTTCATTTGAAAGTGAATCGTGAAGGGAGTGTGTTTTGAGAGGACCTTGAGCGTGAGTTTGAACGAGATCGATGCGCGTTTGGGAAAGCCAATGGTGATCAATGAGAATGGATTTAGCGGGAGGGCGGGAGCGTCTGAGCGCTATAGAGAGCGAAGCTGCTGAAATAGACTTTATGAATATTAAACAGCAGGGGGTCGATAGTGGGACAAGGCTGCTCCAGACAACACAGGGGCGCATGGAGTCGCCTCGCACACGTGGCGGCAACTGTTCATCCGCCACACATTCGGACACAACTCTGGGAACAATTTAAAATGCTGCTCAAACTGCGCAATCGACTCCAACAAATTAACTTATTCCATCAGCTAAAGTGTGTTTCCAAACTGGCCCCACTTTACCTTGGCCTGACTCGTACCACCGCACCTCCTGCCCCCTACTGCTGACAAGCGAGGTGTGTGATGGCGGGGCGTAGTAAATAAATGAATAAGCAGACAAAGCGTGTTTACAGTACAATGTGACCCCTCTCCTAATATCAGCGCGGCGCTCTCTGCACCCCTCCCCGGCAGATGAACTTGAGGCACGCTCAAGGGTATACTTGTATAATGACAAGCTGCGTGTTGTGCGGATGTGTATGTTGGTGGCTGCGTGAATGAGTGAGTGACTGAGTGACTAATATTCCAGCTATTAGGCAAATAAATTGGGCTGGTATTACCTTGCTGCAGCTGAGTGTGGGGTGCTGTCACTAATATGTTCTGACATGGTCCCCCAAGACCTGCGTGTGGTTGTGTGTGTATTTCTTCATGCGTGTAGCTCCACCACAGCTGGATTTATTTGAACCATAAGTGTTTGCGCTGGCTTGTATCATAGACGACAAAGAAACTATCCATACACCTAAAATCAGGGGTGTAATGATTTACACGCCGATGTATTGATTTTTTCCAACTTCATTGACAGATCTTCGGAGTGAAACTAACTGTAGCTATTAGCTCAGAAATGACATGCATTCACACAGTTTATTAAAGCAGTCAGTGCAAAACACCAAGCGACAAGAATCTGAAGCAAATCTTGGCATAAACGTGTAAATGAATGAGTGCGTGGCCATTCTCTAGTTTGTTTATATGTGATGCTACTTCACTTCATATCTCTTCCATTTCTTTGAACAAGTGTTAAAAGTATGATTCCACTGCTGTCCAAACTGCTACAGGTTTTATACACATGCAAGAATCTTTCAGATGGCCACTAGCAAAGGCGAGTTCATCATTTAGCTGGTCTGCTGCTCAATCTCCAGCTCTTATCACATCTATAGGTTGAAAAATGTCAAGGATACAGTCTGAAGCAAGCCTCTCTCTCACACTCTGAGCTGGGAGTCTGGTGAACTGGAGACTCTCCCCGTCCTCCCGTTAATACCTCCTGAAGCTGTAGCTGAACAGGCCACGGGGCATCCAGCCAACTCATAATCTAAGACATTGCAATCCATTAGCTTGAAAAAGTACAGTGACCACCGATTCTCCGTGTGTGGACCCCCGGGACAGTTCCCGTTATCCTGCACTGCTGAAGCTTTCTGAGCCTCCGTGGTCAAAGTTCTCTTCTCGTGTCATATGCAAATGTTTGCTCTCGTTTTATGTTTTCACTTATGTCAGTCATTTCCTTTGCACGTGTCTTATTGACTCGTCAACTTTGAAGGCACTTTTAAGCACAGCTGTCGATACAAAAGCGCACTCAGATTCATTGATTACTTGTAACATCTGTCCAAATGGTCGACCAGCAGAAGAAGCCTGAAGACTCTCCAGGGATCCCCAGCACTGACTTAAAAGAGACTATAGAAATGTCAGAAAACTGATAATGCAAATATTCTACATTAAAAGTATTAGCTTCGGTTTCCTCTTTGGTGCTGGCAGGTCTCGGTGTGTTGTTTGTGTGTGTGTCCTGACTATCCTGAGACGTCCAAGGCCGTCTGCGTGCGTGGTGTGGAGATCAATGTTCGTGGTCTGGCTTTGAGACGGAGCGAGCTGTCAAAACTGAATTAGATGTTAAATCTTTTGGACAAAATGTACTGCGTTGGGAATTTATCATGTGCCGTTTCCTTCCCTCTGATGTATCGTTGGAGCTTTGTGTTTTTGCGGGGGCATGTGCAAGTATGTGAAGCTACAAAGGTCTAGTTAGAGGGGGCTGTCTCAGGGCTAGCTGTCTGTGGAGCGTGATGGATTCTGGTTGTGTTCGTTCTCTCGCTCTTTTTGCTTTTAGTACCACCTGACTTTGGCTTTCTTGAATCAATCTCATGTTTTTGTTGTTGGTATTAGTGTTGCAGTGTTTATCAAAGAGGAAAAAGAGGAATAGACAGCAACATAATGGCAGTATTTGATGGGAAATACCAGCCAAATGCAAGCTTTTTATATTTAGTCAATAGTACATTATAGTTTGAATAAAGTTATTGCAAAGGTCATGCCATTAGCTTTTTGCAGTTTTAAAGGCTGCTATCTGGTAATATATATTTGTGAAAAATAAGAACACAAAACTGTTCTTCTGCTCAATGTTTAAGGTTTATAAGAGCAAAACTGACAGAGGGAATGAAATGTCCCATATGGGTGACCCTCATTGCCTGTATTAAAGTAGCACTACCTGATTTTTTTCTTTTTGCTGTCCCTGTTTCAGCCTAATGACTTTTGCTGCTTTGCTGTTATTAAAAAACCAGACCATTTTTTCCTCCATTAAAATACTAGTACATTACATCAAACTGAAGTTTAGCGCTTACCGTACACATTGAGCTCCGATGTCATCGTCACAACAGCAGTTATCTCCGCCTCGTTAAACATTATAGAATTTAATCGCCAATATCTGTCTTGGTGAATCCCTAACTGCTTTGTCTTTGTGTTAAAAGACGTATTCAGCGCTGAATTTACGCTTGGCAGTCGTTATTTCCTTATTGACAAGCGATGTGGACCAATGGGAGCGCTCCTTTTTCTGGAAGTGAGCTTGTAAGTGGCCAAAGTTACCCTTATTAAAATCCTTGATAATAAAGCCTAGATAACATTTTAAGGTTTTGTTTTTTCACAGGTGATTTCTGTTACAATATGCTGTTAGGTCATAAAACAGAAAAAAAAGAGCACATACTCTTCGTTTAAAGCAACACTATGTAAATTAATAAAGTGTGGCTTGGACACTACCATTTTACCAAAACAAGCAACAAATCGCAACTTAAAATAAATGAGAAATGTCAAGAAGTAACAGTCCTAAGTGAGTTTACTGCAGGATTTGCTCTCCTTTAGTCCTTTAGTGGGTATACATCCAAGTCAAGGATTTACAAGTTTACTCTCTTATTGACAGCTATATTTTAAAACATTGCATCAGTTTGCTTCTATTTATGGAAACATGGCTAATAATGAATCTAACATGATAGAAGTTTTTCATTTCTCCTCTGCTGTTACATCTAATTCACATTTTTCTTTTGGCAGTATTTTGACGTTTTGTTTGCTCTGGATGTAGAAACACACACTAGTCTCAAGCCATCCTTCTAATAATTGAATATATCTATCTTCTTTCACTGTACATCCTTGACCAAAGTTCTAAGACATCCATCCCGTCTGTACGGCCAAAGCTCCCCACTATTTCTCCGTCTGTATCCATCACTTTTCACCCCATCACTCCCACTGCTGCTCTGTGTGCTCACGCGCCACTCTGTCTGTCTACTGATTATGGAGCTCAGAGTCTGGCAAACTGCAATTTATCTGCTAAATATAATACAAGCTATGTTTTCCCCCATGTGAAATTTAACTCTTTTTTCACCCTCCGTTTGCTTTTTTGAGGCTGTTGTTCAAAAATAAGAGTCTGTATTTTCAGGCTGCAGATGATGTTGACCTACAAGCTTATCAAAACACACATTTGGAAGCTTTAGTCTCTAAGGCAAGCACTCGTCATTTTCTTGAGAATGGAAAAGACTGTTCATCATCTCCTTGGCCAAAAATGTCATTTCCCCTCTACTCCTTCCTTTACAGTGCAGAGGCTGCTTGTAACAGAAATATAATGTATTTGCCTTTATTTGAAATGAGTACATTACCAGCGACCCAGGGGTTATGTGGAACATTGAGCAAAACTGTTGTCAAAAAATCCTGACTGCCATTATCCCAATCTGTAAGTCCTTCAGTAGGACCATTACTCCATAAAACGAGTTTTTGGAACAAATGACAGGTCAATACACTATTATCTTACACCACATGTTGGATTATGTGATGAATAAATGTTCTATTGATAAGCTACTCTTTTCATTGGCGTGAGTTGCTTTTTTTTTTCACTTAAAAGCACTTTTTATCTGTGCACAAGCCTAAAAAAGTGCACAGAGGAGATATCCTGCAGCTCATTCATTCATTTTCTGCTGCTTATCTTGTTATGGGTGCAGTGGGCTGGAGCATATCCCAGCTTTTTTTTTTTTTTTCGTTGTATCAACACTAACACAAATGCTTTTACAGAAGGAATTATATTGTGAGTAACTGAACATACCGAACAAGAGAAAAAAAATGGAAAAACTCTGGTGTGGAAAGCCAAAAACAATGATGAGAATGATTGCCTATTGCCGTTGGACAGTTTGTGATCTTAGAGTCCCACAAGATGCATCTATGAAGCAACTTACGTTAAATTTGTTGTGTTTTGTAGGTTTTTGTGTGGATCAAGTGAGATCTACTACATGTAAATTGTATTGAACAGGAGGTGGAGTGTGTAGGCCTACTGAACAACATGGACCATCCCCTGCATTTGGCTTTTGAACAGAGAGCAGCCGGTGAACTAGCCTGAAGAGACCTAATAAACTGAATTTCCCTTAATTAATAATGTTTATTGAATTGAATGTATTGATAAAGATATTGCAAGGGTAAGTTGTACGTTTTGTTGGAGGTCGAAGGTCATGAGAGTGCTTCTTGCTTCGAGGCAGGAGTACTAACCCCTCTGCCATCGTTCACATTTCACCAGTGAGTATCTACAATTACCTCCTAACAAGGCAGACAGTAGTTACTACTCTTGGAATCAACCCACACCCCAGTCCCTGCCGTAATTACATCCACAGACACCGCACAAAGTACACACTGCGCACACAACAGCTCTGCATGCATCCTCTAGTGGTGCAACGCCGTTAGAGCCCAGGCTTTCATTGGGAACGGTGGTCCCAGTGAGAAGTCGACCGCAGCAATTAACAGAGATGAAAGACAACACGCTGCCTGCTGAATAATTAAGAGTGGTTTGATGAGCGGGGAGGGGCTTTGTTCAGGTTTACTCCTCAACATCAAGTGCGGATGGTGCTGATGAACCTCACCTGCAGCGTGTGATCAGCCGCTGTGTGGATAAATGGTTTAAACAACAAAGGTAGTGCACAGATTTTACTATGTCCCTAAGCTAGGAAAAACATCTTGTGGTGTTTGGAGACGACCAAGGCTCAGACAGAGTCCAGACGTGATGGCCTCTAAGACAGGTTTGTCATTATGTAAACTCCACAGCAAAGACAACGCACCCATTGATCACGGAAAAAAATAACACATATTTCCAATAAACCTTGAACCACTGAATGAAGTATGAGTCAAAAGAAAAGGTAACCGTACTGCAGGCGCTGTGGAGAATAAAGGGCTTGAGATTGAGGCAGACACAGCAAACAGGAAGTCTCCCAGGAGTCTTTCATCCAAATGTATTTAAATATATTCTGCTAATTACAAAACTCTAAACACATACCGCTGATGCAAACACGGTCGGGCATTTTGTAGCGCCGTTGTACTGCGGTAATTACATGCGCTTGCCGTTCGTACAGTGTGTGTATTGGTGGTCGTGTGCACGTGTGAGTATTGTCGTAACGCGTGTGTCTGAGGGAAGGGGGTGGTGGAAGGGGGGAGATAAAAACAGACTTACATGCGGGAGACACGATAAGCAGGGCCTATTCCGCAAAGATTAAGCAGTATGGATTAAAGCGGAACATGCGGGTGGTTGGCTGGGCTTTCTCCCCTGTGAAGATGAATCAAGGCGCTATTATGTCTCAAACAAAAACATTTACAGTAGCGATTTACTTCAAAACAACTCAAGTGTCTTGGGGAATCCTGTCTTTATTCACACCAAACTTGTGTAAAACATATCTGAATCCTCCCGAAGAAGCATATTTTACAGAGTGAATTTGTTTGAGACCTGTTTGGGAAAAAAGGAAATTGACAGCGAAAGTGTAGTGCTCTTTCATTCTGGTGCTAATCTTGCCGATCAAATGAAGAGCACTTTTCAATAGCCACTTTCTAACCACCTGCTTGTGTGACCTCTTCATTGATTTATTGACCAACATTTGTCTGGACATTGGCCTCAGACACACAGCAAAGTATTTCTGTTCCCTGTTTTTCCTCGACAGTGTTCTCTGTCACTCCTGCCCTGTTAGACCCTATCTGTGGTTGTTTTTATGTATTGGTCTTACTTAATATCTGGCCTTGACAGATTTACCTGTCCTCATCATAATTGTATTGTATGGGAAAACTTCACTTATATATTGTCCATGGTACTTTTTGTTGATATCTGCAACCTAAGCAACACTGACTTTTATAGACAGCACCATCTAAAAGCCACTAGTGCAACTGCAATGTCTCACACTGGGCTGTTACACAATGGCCGCCCCTCACAGACAGTGTGAGCATAGAGCGAAGACAAAGAACATGTGGGTAGACATGGTACAGTAATATTCTTCTGTGGTTATGTCTCCGCTAGTGTCCAACCTTTCAGTCCATTGTTTGCAAACTTTGGACAATGGACGACAAAGCGACCGCAGTAGTTCACTTAACAATGGAGAGGGCAATTATTACACGCTAAGGTTTGTTGAGAGGCTATAATTTTCATCATGTATCTCTGGTTTGTTTACTTCAACTTACATAATGCAGTTTCTCAGCAGTGTTGACTCTGAGAGAGGGGCTAACGTTTCTTTATGTGATTTGATGTGTTCCAAAATAGCTGCACTTGCTTTTAGAGTTTGACCAGCGTCTGGCCTCTACAAGCAAGTGTAATTTGAACTTCACTGCAAGACCTGGGTAATTCTTTGGCACGAAGAGAGGAAAAATGAACAGAAAGAAAGCAACAAGAAAAGAAATGTCTCCAGGGGTGCATTTTAATTCACTCAATTGCCCTATATTCCACTGCAGTTTTTGTTTTGATGATAGTAACACTTTGCATATCTTCATGCTCCGAGCAAAGAGGATGTGCACAGGAGAGGGACCCTGAGTGCGTGCGTATGTGTGTTTTCCATCTTCCACATCAGGCCATTGTACTCTGATGTTATGGATGGTCATTTGGAAGATAGGACTGGAACTTTATTAATTACATGCTGTTACTTTCAGAGGTAGAAACAAAGGATTACATAAAGGTTAATCCTGATTTTCCTAAAAGGACAGTGGGAGATGCCTTCTGTTTCAGTCTGAGGTGTAACAGAAGGGAAAAAACGGCCATATTTACAGTTTTTTTTTTTTTTACTGTGAAATCCATTGGCAGGCAAGGTAAAAATGAAATGAAATTGAACATTAAATTGAATCACAGATAACTTAATGCACATGTTGCATCACATAAAGCTTTAAAGTATCTGTTTTGTTAATAAAATGTCTCATGAAATAAACATTTCCACAGGCATTGTGGCTTGTCCTCAAATGCACTACTGTTATTCATAATTTTAACAATGGTTTTGGTCTATTTAACTGCCAACAATACTTACCATTTTTTGCTATTACAGTGCCATAATCCATGACAGTTTAACAGGCAACCAAAATGCAAGGACCATCAAACTGAAATGCAGCTTTTTACAGCTGTGCTTTTTCTCCTGTGACATGTCAAACTGGAGATAACAGAGCACTTTTGACCTGCTCTTAGCCTGTGAGCTTATGCAGGGCTTACCTGGTGTGGCAGAAAGTATCCCATGTGCCCATATCTTCATAGTATTGTTGCACAAAGACATACCTCGCCAAAATTCCACTTTGCTTGTGTCTACACAAGATATAGCTTTTCTAGCTGCCATGTGAAATTTGCAACCAGAAATACCTCTATATCTATTTTCACCTCTCTTCAGGATGCATCGTAAGCAGAAGCTTCTCAAAGGCTGTTGTGTGAGCAGAGAAACAGTTAACTTAGATTAAACTGCAGAGATGTGCATTACTGTGTGTGTAGTATTGTGTCGTGCTGAGAAGAGCAGTTGAAAAAAAGATTTATTTTTGTTAGCTTTATAGCCACAGTGAAACTCCAGGCCTTCCCTGGCACTTTGCCCACCCACCTTTATTCCAGATGTTACTATGGTGAAACTTATGGGTGGTATCCCAGCAACCAGACAGTGGTTTGGGGGCTGGAGACGACTGTTACATGAGAGTGATAGATAGATTACTGGAGAAAGAGAGAGAGAATTGAATAGAAGTGGTTCTGTGTGTGTTGCTCTCTCTCTCCAGAGGCCAAGGTCTGCTGTTGATTTAAGCCCTGTCTTAATGTGATTATCACTCCAACGTTAAGGGCTCTGCTCGTTCCCTCTGCTACATTGATTTCCATTTAAAACTGTAATTGAGAGGAACAAACATTGGTATTAGCTATTCTCTCCTCACTGCTCTCTTGTTCTCTTTCTTACAGCATAGACTGCCCAGTTTTTCGGGAGTTCACAGAAGGAGAGTTAGTCTGGCTGCAGTCCAGTGACAAGGCTGGTTCCTGGGAGCAGACACAGGGAAACTGGGCTCTTGCCAAAGGCTGTTAGCTGCTGGGTATATGATGGGCCAGATCAACATACTGTCCCACATTGTCTCAGAGTGTAACAGTGATGGTGATGCTGACTTGTATACAATGGCACTGTGTTTGACTTCATGCCCATGGCCTACAATGAGAAGGCCATATGGCCTGCTGTGGTTTGGCCTGTGTCCAAAGTAATGTTAACTTTTTGAGAAGCAGAGGAGCATGTTAACCTTTAGAGTCGAGACAAACTGGGAGGAGAGGGAGAGTCCAACCAGGCATGATCATGGGAAATAAAGCAGCCAGACGGAGTAGTGGTTTAGGGCAGGTCAAAACTTGAAGAAACTTAAGTGATTTTATTTTCAAAATTCAATCAAAGCTTTTGTTTAGATCTGGCAATGAGTAATCACAAGTTGACAATATTGATGGCAGGTGTGAACTTGCACAATTAATACTAACCTTATGTCCTCAGATCTGAACACTGGACTTAGTAAGAAAGAAGGAAGGAATTAAATGTTTCCCTCCAAAGTCCTGTACTTGATTAGTGCAACTCATAGAAAGGCATTCTACTTTAAATGAAAATTGAATCTATCAGTGAGGTCCATGGATAACCAGCAAGGATCATGTCATGCCAGGTGTGATTGGAACAATTATGACCACTTATGATGAAATGGAAAAACATCATACAAGGATCCTTTTAATAGCCAGCCTTATGTTCCTTTTATGCTCAACAGATGACACTCCAAAAAGAATCACTGTCTCCTTTTATGCTGTGTTCTGGAGTTCAGCAACTGGCTTTTAGGGTCAATTATAGACACCACACAAAGTCCTTATACAACAAATAAATAAATGATGCAGAAGAAATGCTAGGTCAAATCAAAACTAAAAGGTACATACCAATAATAATAATAAAAACAATGTTGGTATCTCACAAGAAGCAAGAATTAAACAGTGGCAAGGAGAGCATTGTAAAACAGAAAATGAAAAAGGAAGCGATGTGGGTTAAAGTAAAAGGCCTGATGAATTGGTTAATTAGCTCGTAGCCAAATCATGAAGGGCTTTCTTATTGGCTGGGCAGATTGATGCAGTTTTTCTCTCATTTGCATAATCATCCTCATCATTGGAACAAATACTCACTCTGGGAGGGAAACGCAGAGTTCAGAGCGCACTTGAACATCAGTATTGTCAGTGCTGGAGAGTATCGAGAGTGTATTGGTCTTCATTACCACCCGCCCACCGGTAACACACAAAAACATAGACGACATCCAACTTCTAGACAGCATTACCTTGAGACAACAATGAAGTACAGTTGGTCTACGTCATTACCGCAGTGACATCCCGCCCACTTTCTTCAAGTCGTTACAGAGTGCACCTCAGCGTGTGCGCTCACAGAGGAGGATTCAAGGGCAGAGCTAAGTGATATTCTATGAGCGAGTATGAATGTGGAGAGGCAGCACAAAGAGCGACGAAGAGGAGAGTGAAGAGCACAGGCGACAGCGCAGCAGCAGATGCAGAGAAGATAGTGGCATTGTTGGGACCTTTTTGTTGTTTGGTGTTTTTGTTCTCATCATTTCTCCCCCCTGCCTCCTCCAAGTACAAAAGAATAAGAGAGTTGACATTCAGTGCTGGTGTGGGGAAGCCAGGCAAGTGACAGAATACAATGCTGTCACCTGTGTGTTTGTGCAGGTACACCCTTGGGGACACAAACAGTCCAGACAAGGACAAAGGTTTTCTCTCTTGTCCCAGTCCACCTCAGTTTGTTTTATTGTAACCCGTTTCATCTCTTACTGGGAGAATAAGTCAGGGTCCATCTGGCACTGTGTCACTTTATACATGTTCATACCACTAGAAGCAGTTATGGGACAGTTACAACCACTTTATCCAATATAAATTTAAAAACTACTTATAAGCTTTTTTCCCAATTTTCGCCCATAAATGTGTTAACTGTATCGCCACAATTTCACTTTTTTTTGGCAGAGACCCAGTGATTGTGATGATTGGTGTCAAGATGTTGTTGCTGTTTTGGCTCAGGTAAAGAGCTGTAAGAGGCCCCATTGAAATGCCAGTTGTGTGTCTGTACTCGAGACAGCCTCACTGATCAATCAGGAATCAGCTCATTCATTATTCACTGTGAGCCCATCCAATCGCTCGGTGCCCAGGGCCACCACACACTGTCATCAATGCCGCCATTGATTATCAGGCCTCATCAGCGTTTGTTTGGCTTGTCAAATCAATGGCTTTTTAACGGCATGTCTTCCCTGCTGGAGACCACAGATGAATATTTCATATCCACTGTGATCCAATCATAATGTGAAGCATAACAGCTGCTGTTTTTCTTTCTTTAGCGTTGTTAGGTTAGAAATTGAATCTAGGTAAATGTCACTAGTGCTTATCTGACGACGCTGGTGCTCAGATAGCTCAGAGAAAATTTGGATTTGATTGGATTCACTGTCCACAACAGGCTTTTGGAATTGTACGAGAATTTTACAAGATAAAAATGGACAAATAGAAACGTCAAACATTTAACAGAGCCTTTGGAGATGACTTCACACAGCTTTAGTTTAGTTTTTTTCCAAACAGTTTTCAGTAAACTCTCTGTCTGTGCCCCATTTGAACAGAACAGAGAACATATGTACATGTCTTGCTGCTTTAGTGACTCTGGAGTGTAGCAACTCCAGGCAGAGAGCTGGACAGAGAAAATAGTAGTGCTGCTCGATTATGGGAAAAATCATAATCACAATTATTTTGTCATTATTGGAATCACGATTATTTTACATGATTACTCCTTGACTTTGGAGATATGTTGGATTTATTGAACAAAACAGTGAATTCTCCTTAAAATAAATAATACATTCAAACGTATAAACAAATGCAGCATTAATAATTAAGTTTGTTAATTGTTTTTTCTCGATTATATTGTTGGGAGCTGATTTAGGTTTATGTAATGGCTCCAGACTCATGCTAGGTGCAGAACACACTGAGTCACGTGACGTCCATAACTCTAGGAAACTCTTTAATAAGGAAAAGACGTGCAAATATTACTACTTTGGGAAATGTGAGGCCGAATGAAATGTTGCTGAATGCTGAAATCCTTCTGCTCATGTCTTTTGACTCCCTCTTCACCCCAGATCCACCTGTTTGTGTAGTGGTTATGACAGGTCAGTGCAGAAAAACTAGTGCTGACAGGCAGAGCTTTGCTGGGAAATCGAGAAAGAGTGCTCCCCTCCCCGTCTGTTTGTGTGTGAGTGTGTGTGTGTTTTTGTGCATAAATCCCTGTGACAGGAAGTCAGCAGGAAATGGAGGGACTTCCACAGCACTGTTTACTTTTACATTTCAGCGAAAAAAAAAAAAAATGTCTGGCTTCATTTTGAACTGATAGATGGCATATAAATAAAGGAGGAATCTTTAATGCCCTTCTAAGTGGCTCAAACTCTTTCAGCGTGTTTTATTATTACAATTACAGCACACAGTGAAATGAATCTCTTGTGTTTTAAATAGAAATACCCCGCAACAATGTATATACAAATAGCAGAATAGCTCTTTGTCAGCTACACGGATTATCTTGTGCTAACGATGCGGACAGAGGAGGTGCATACTAAACAAAGAGCTTTTAGTGCTATATTACGCTAGCAAAACCAAAACACATCCCACAAATCCTTCAAGACCATGTCAGTGACTCGCGACCAGTTTGTGTATGGCATCCTTTCATCCCAAAGCCTATAACACAGTCCAAACGCAAATGGTCACTTCTGTATCTTTACCTACTCCCACTGTTGTTCACCTTTGTGTTTGTCTCTGCTTTCATCTGTTTTTATCTCTAACTCTCTCTCCTCTTCTCTTGTGTTTGTTTGACAGGAGCTGAGAGGATTAGAAAGATAGAGGAGCTCCGAGGACTTTGTTTACTGTAAAGAACATCCCTGAGACATCATCCCGTTTCTGGTGAGAGTGACATCCTCGCCTCATTCTAAAGAGGTCTACCACTATTATCCACTTGTCTCTTGCCTTTTGCTGAAAACAATCCACTCGTCTTGAACAGACTAAATACATGTTTACAATACATTACGTCAACTCTCAGTTAGTCTAAAAATAAACATTCTCAAATCACACAGCCCTTATTACGCAAGTCAGTGTAGTACGTAAAACAAGTATCATCATTAGCAAATATTAAATGGATTGCTGTTTCATTTCATTGTGTCTATACATAGTTTTTTTTTTAATGTGTCTCTTAAATGTAAAACTACTGTCCGTCTGCCTCTTCTCTGTGTGCCCAATGGAGATTCTTCCTCTTTTCTCAAAGGCATTAGCTCCAGGCATATCTTTTGTTCTTTCCTCCTGTTAACACACTAACTAGAGCCATTGTGCCCTGAGCCAGGAAACACAGGCTGGCCTGAAGTTGTGTTTGGGGCAATAGCACTGGGTGCAGACAGACACGCTAACACACACGCACACGCACACACACACGCGCACACACACATACCAGCTTCTGTCTGACTTTGAGTCTCTGTCTGAAACACACATACACTTAGACACAATGTGTGTACTCTACCTGAGGCTATGAATCAATGAAAGCACACTGTGGAGTGTTTGACCTCTGAGTCTGGCTGTTGTGCGTCAGCAGGTATTTTCACTCATAATATCGCCACCAGGGAGAACACACACACGCGCACTGATACACACAGATGAACATGACCTAGCACTTAAGGAAATAACTATAAGAGGGAGAGGAGTCCATCTAGTCATTTAAGTCCGTGGTAACAGTTTTAACTAAATATTTTAATTTGTTGCTGACTTTATTTTGTGCTGAAAGAATGTAATGTATAGTTTTGTTTTAGTTTGTGTTTCATTGGTCTGGGAAAAGATTAGAAGATAATTATTAAGAAAACATTATGTGAAACACTGTTTTGTATTACATGATGCAAGTTTTTTTCTGTATTCCTGGCTGTACAGGCCTTTCCTTAATGAACCTCACAGTCTAGTGTCAGTAGGATTATAGCGAGCTTCTCATGCACTTTGTCAGACTGCAGTGCATGCAATGGGTTCCCAATGAGAACCACTTAAGCAGGTGCCACAAGAACTTCCCAGGTGTAAAGTATGAGAGTTCCCATATGAGAGTAACAAACATAAACTCATATGTAGTGTTTTGTAGCGCTCTGGTTTGTCGTGTCCTTTCTCTGAAGCCTTGGCTGACTCTGAAGACATGGACTTTTGCAATCCCAATGAATCGTTCCCTCTGTGTTTAGGATAAAGGTTTTGGTAAAGGTATTGTCTTTTTGTTTTCACCACTGAAGAGCCCAACGTAAACATAACTTTGCTGTATGTTTTTTTCTGTGGCTGGGTGATGGGTGTGTGAGAGTGTGTGTGTTTAGTTCTCCCTGAGTGGTTGAGATCTGATAAAGCTGACAGCCACAGGTAGATATTCCTGAGAGCAGCCAGCCTCTCCTCTTCACACCGCAGGCCTGTCACACACCCCTACAGACAGAAAAGAAGATTTATGTCTCTCTCTGTCAAATATTTAGAAATATTTAAATGTGGCGAAAGCTTTCCAAAGGCATGGACGAGGCTGAGATAACACAGTTGCAAAGCAGGTAATTTATTTTAACATGCACTTTTCTATCAAGCTATTAGTGAATGTAGCAGACCTGGGAATCAGCCAGCGGACATGTTGCCATGCAAATTCTCCAATGGGAAAAGTGCCTCTGTGTCAGAGTGACAGTTACTCACATGTAACACACCTCAAAGGCTGCTTGTTCTCTCCGAGGCCTACTTCAAACACACCCTGGGGCTGTTTGTGCATGCTCTGGTCATGTCAGCCCATCTACTTGTATTTTTCACTCTGCTTCTCATTTGTCTCCCACAGGAACTGAACAGAATGACAGTCCCCACCAAACAGAACATCTGCATCTTAATGTGCAGAGATGTTATCCATCTAATTTCCCATATGGCCTAGGAATACAAACACACATGTGATCACATCTAGAGTATAATAGGTCTTTTACCCTGTGTCCGCTTCATAAAACAAATGACAAAACAAATTCCTGTAATTGCACAAAGAATCACACATATGCAATCACCCTGCATTGCTTTGCTTTCCCTATTATGTGGGCCCTTGAAGAGGGCAAAGTAGTAGCATAATGACATTGAAGTGAGGCTCTGAGCCCTGTGTATATAGAATGAAAGGAGAAAGGAGAGAAAAGGCTGCACCCTTATTCAATTAGCGGCACTGGCCCGGAGTAATTACCTCTACTCTCCCTAATTCGCATGTAAATTTGCGACGAGCACTGCACTATTTTAATACAATTTAGCGCCACTTTGACTAGATGCCAGTGTTGTGCACAATGAGCAGGAGCTGTGTGTAGCAGCAGGTTTGTGTCAGGGACATACAATAATGATGATGAAGAAAGATGAATCCTTTGTATGATTTAGCCACCGTGAGAGGCAGAGAGAGCAAACAGAGGGATGAGGGCAGTAGGACGAGAGAAGGTCTATCGTGTTGACACGAAGATCAGATAAGATCTGCAGTGGGACCTTACTCACTCTGTCTGTCCTGTGGGAACAGCCACTTTGACACTTTCCTACAAATCTGCTCCCATCCCCTTTCTGGCTTTACAGACAGTTCCACATTGTAAAATAAAAAAGCAAGTTGTTCAAAAGGTAAATGCACTGAATTAAGTCTAAGCAAACTATCCAGAAGGCTTGAAACTATTAAACCACACATTACCTGTGTGTGCTTTCTTAGCAAGCAGTGAGTGAATTCCAATCTTTGCCACTATCTCTTCCCAGAATTGATTTTCTTCAGCCAATAGATTGTCTGCGTAGATAATTGTCTAATTAGCCTGCTAATTGGTCCGTATAATTAGCCATTTTAGGATATTGTCCGGGATGAATAATATTGGTCTGTGTCAAACATTCCCCAATAACCCTCCTCAAGCTGCACATCTCTCTGCACGCCACAGACAGACTAATCAATGTCTAGCCCCTGTGTCCCTGCTGGGCCACAGGTGGACGAATGGACAGATGGACCCAAGGAAAACAGGTGTACAAGGGGATGGACAAGAGGAAACAACAAGACAAACAAGTAAACAGGGAATCAGCTGCAGAGCAGGTGAACCAGTGTCTTTATAACCTCGTATAATACACTAATACTCTAGGCTGTATCATAATAAATAGTGTATTACAGTGAATAAGCTTTTTATTTAGAGATAAAGTCTATACATCTGACACTGACACCATATTAACATTAGTGTTTTAGTCTAAGCTCAGTTTTTAGTCTGCTCATTTAAAAATGCTGTGGCTGAGTGTATTCCATCTGTTTTAGACAACGCACAAACAACAATGAAATCTTACCATCAGACCTGACTGGGCCTGAGATGGGGATTTCCCATCTAAAACATCTGTGGCATTTGCCAGTAAAGCCAAATAAGGTAGTGTTTAGCCCACTCGCCATCCATTTTGTGTCTCATACAGAGAAACAGATCAAACCGGACAGTTGACATCTTGGACGTGCCACTTCAACGGAAGACACCAAAGCGGTGTGTTTGAAACCCAAGCAGTGAGGCAGAAACAGGGGCCAAGCTATGTTTGGTGCTAAGCTCGGATGTTTATTGATTTGTGTACGGTCTCTGTGAACTTTATTTGAGGTGAAAACAAGCCATGCATAGCCTTCTTAACTGTGTATATGGGTAAGCACAAGGCTGGATGTCCAGGGGTGGGGCTGTGTGTCTGATCACATAAGCAGGTGTTCCTCAGCTGTTGAGGTGATGCACTTCATCGCAAGTGACTTTTCAATGCTTTCACCTATTTCTCTTCCTCTATATTTGTCTCTTCCCCACATAATAAGATGTTGTTTTACCTGTCCTATATTTGCAGCCTGAGTGCACACTAGATTTGTATGGGAGCCGGGCAGATGTCACCTGGTTTTCTCTGTGTGGAAATCCCCAGCTCCCCAGGCCCTGCTGGGCTGTGTAATGACTCACTCATAATTTCAACTGTGTGTTTGTCTGTGTGCAGTCTGCGAAGTCTTGCATATGTCCTGTGTGTGCTTATAAGTTTAGAGTGTTGATAGAGCCCATATATATATATATATATGTCTAATTTTTCTATAATAGGCCTTTTGTAGGTCTTAATATTGTCCTAATCTGTGAGTGTAGCTTTTGTGACCCTTAACGTTTACAGTCGTCCACATACTTAGTTATACTTCTATATAACTGAAAGCACAGTTGAAGCAAACTCTTTAAATGTTGAAGAAAATACTAGGTAGAATCTCGATGATGATGTCACAGAAATATAGAAATATGTTTAAGCTGCACACAGCAATCAAAAACAAAATCAACAATAGCTTGTTTTGAAGTTAGCAGGGGCAGGGTTTACAGCGCCCCACCTGGCAGATCCACTACAGCATTATCAACACCTGAGTGTATCCACGAACACAGATCAGCCCGTTGTTTATCTTTTGGCATGTACTGCTCACCTGCTGTAAAAATGCAGAACAGAAAAATAGTTATTTCTTCATGAGTCTTGTACATTTAACTCAACTTATTTTTACATTGGTAGTGTTGTCAATGTAGAGAGCCAAATTCAGTAGCTAGAATTCTTAAAGCATGAGAAAAACGTCTCAAAAAAGGCAGAAAAGCAATCATAGAATCATACTCTCTTCCTTTAATCTTTCTGTCCCGCATTGGAGTGTATTTCACTTTTCACTCTATTTCGCTGCTTCCTCGCTTATCTCTTCCTCTTATGTTGTGTTTCTATTACGAGCGGCACTTCACCTTTTCAACACAGGCCACCTAATGATGAGCATATTAAATATTTACAATAGACAGTGGGCCCAGTGCAAGTAGTCTGCGCAAGCACAAAGAAAAAAGGTGACTATCCAAGGACAACTCTGTCTCTTTCTTCTGCGGCTCTCTTTCACTGTGGTTTTGAAACAGTGGCGGTGACATGCCGGTATGCACACACACGCACACACACACACACACACACTGAGGATTTTTGTAACTACAAGTACACACATATTGTCAGATATGAGGGTAGAGCCACAAGCATGCATGCTAAGGCCATTGACACAGACACACACATGCAAGATAATATACACAAGTTGCTGGCACTCTGATATGTGCTGGTGAATTGATCCAACTCTTTTATCTGCTAAATAACTTAGTATCGATTGAGCGAAGGGAGGGGGCAGCGGAGCGGCAGGAAGCGGAGGAGGTAGACATAGATGTGCAGAAAGAATTAAAGCTTACCAATATCCAGGAACTGTCCGCACTCACTGTCACCAGGTCACTCGAGCCGAGAGAGGAGAGCGAGATATAAACACGTGCTCGTCAGATACAGTCAGTCTACATGGATGCAGCTTTAGATTTCTCACAACATAAGACTGAATTATTTAACCGGCACCGTCCGGCACGTTATGAGCTCGGGCTCTAACAGGTATTATGTATTTCTTATCATTTGACGGAGCCTGAGGGAACGCGTTACACCGCCCCCCATCTCAGCCCCAGGGGAGCCCGCTGTATGCCCATAGAGGGTTCAGAGGCTAATTGGATATATCACTGAGAAAAACATTTAAAATCCCAAATCAATAGCTGCCTCTTTAATGCTTTTCCTGAAGAAGTGCTCCTCTCTATTGCTGCTGACCCGCCTCTCTCTCCCCGCTCCGAGTCTGTCTCCTCCACCATCCCACCATCCCTCACAGCCTATAGGGGCCAAGGGATACGTGTAGGGGTCAACGAGCTAAGGGCTACTGGGGGCCAAAACTGAGTGAGCCCCACGGGGGTCTTAGAATTGAATGGTGGATGGTGGAAGGAAACATCAGGAAGAATAAGAACCAAAGAGAGCATTTACTACACATAAAGAAGTGAACAGCAGCAACAGGCACAATATAGTCTAATTCATTCATGTCAGATTTCGTGTGTGTTAGCTCAATTCTTAGCCTCTCAGCGTGTAAGTGTATGTTAGGGCCGGGAGTACATGCAATAATGGCAGTTTTTTTGTCTGTGAGCATGAAAAAGGCAAATAAGTGTTTGTGAAAATGTGCTGTTTGGGCACATCATCCTGCTCCCATCGAGATAAGGCCAAGGGTTAAAGGTCAGGAACAGCTCGAAGATCCTACTTGTTTAGATTCAACGTGTCTATACCCACCGATAAGGACAGCTTTATTAAAATAGTCACATTTTACCATCCATTTATTTAGGAAGGATTGGTTTGGATTTGGAATGAACTCTGATACATTAAAAAAAAAAAAAAAAAATCCTACATATTGCACCTTTAAACTCGGGTCTAACTAAAGGTGAAGCCAAGTTTAAGTCCAACATTTTGTTCAAATTGAAACTGAGTAGTTGTATGTATGTAAACCAGTTCTGCTGTGTCTTCATTTGAAACATTAAAATCTTTCTGTTATAGCTCTCTTGCTGCCTGGAGTAATTGCAAGCTGTTACTAAATGTTTCAGCGGCAATTAGCATAGTTTAGAAAGCAGAGGCTTCTCAGATTAAATCATTATTTGCATGTTCTGTTTGTTTTTATTGCCAGTGATTAGATCTCTGACTGGATTCAGGATGTCGGAGCACATTTAGTAGAACCCCTGGTGTGTCCTGCCCCTCTTTTCAATGTGGCATGAGAGTTTGTTGGCTGCACGAATGTATGCATTTTGATACAGTACAAGCATTAGGGAACAGTATTGTGTCTTGCCAGTGTTATTGCCTTTGACATAGTTTCATTTCCAGAAAAACAGGAAGCAGAGATGGTTGTCTTGCACTTCTGTCCCAGAGGCTGTAGTTACCGTGACCCTGGATATGCATTGATCTAATATGTGTGTGTACAGTGGCATATCTGACCGTTTTTTGTTTTTTTTGTTAAGCTTCACTAAAGATCTTTAGTTTCTTCAAAGCGGAACAGTAGATCATTTTCTTGTTTGTTCTCTGATCGCGTTCAGCTTGTGCAACCACGCTCGGGGTCGTGAACCGTGAGTGTCCTGTCACTCTTGGTCAAGAAGTGGAAGTGGGGCAGTATGAGCAGCCCCCATTCTGCACAAACGTGTTACATCTGACACTGTGTTTTCATTGGAGCGGGGCCATGCTCTGCTTACAGCCTCCACTCTGCCTAACCCCCCCGACAACCTGCCTCCTCCACTTTCTCCCTCTCCCCTTCCCACTCCTTCCTTCCTCTGTTTGCTTTTGCTCCCTTGATTCACTTTCGGTGCCAGCTTCGACCCTTTCTTTGTCAAATGACTCTCCCTCGCTCTCTTTACAGCGTCTGCCTGACTGCGAAAAGCGGACCGGGAGAGGAAAACAAGGACATGAAGGTGGGGTGTCCTCAAAGTAGCACATATCATTTTCTTCTGATGATATTTACATTTGCTGATAGTGGTTTAATTTTCTGCTGCATGACCTTACTTATTTTAGCAATACTCCTTGTTTCTTCCTTCTCTCTGCTAACATCACACCCTCTAATAAAATGCAGCTGATTCTTGTAAAACTACCTACAAGATAAAAGTGAACTTTAACACGCAGAGAATAGTTTCAAATATTGCTGGGGTATCATATTTGATGTGTTTGGCGTAGTAACATCACTGCACAACACTATGGACCAAATGGCTTGTGTTTGTCCAGCTCATTCTGTAAAAATATTTGAGAAAAAAAAAAATCATGTTGGTTAAGGTAAACAGGCCAGACTGTTCTGAAGAAAGGAGGAAGACTTTTACCAAAGAGGAACCTTTGAAAAAAACTTCCCTAAATGTGCCTCTTACACACTAACTTGTACTTTTTTCTTTGAATTTTATTTGTGTCCCCAGCCGTTTCCCAAAAGTCAAACTAATAAAGAAAGAACACAACTTTTGTACTTGTTTGCATCTGGCTAATATTATAATGATATTCAGCCAAAAAAACAACCCGGCTATTTTGCATTTATTCTCCAAATAAAAAACAGTTCTCGAAATTTCCACATAAACTAATAGATCAAATTCATTTCGGAGATGACGTTCCAATAGGCCTAATGTCTGTGATTAATATTCCTGACGTCTTGGACAATATTGTAGAAACCCAGACGTAAACATATGGCTGAATGTGTGTTGCTCAATATTCAGTCCATGTTATGGCACAAAGGACAGCTGGCGTCATAATAACAAGTGGATAAAAAAACACCCTGTTGAGATGAGCATGACGTGTGCCTCATATTATTCTTACACTAGTCTCCTGCACACACACAAACACACACTTATTTCACCATCTTTCCAAGCCTCCGTTTCAAATCATCTGCCAGATGCCCCTACTCCAACTGCTGTTAATCATATTATCTGGAATCCCTAGCACTTAAATCCATAACTGCTGTGTGTATTAATCGCAGGGAATCTCGTTATCATGTCTATATTAATTAGAGCCATCTGCCAGGGATGAGGTGAGTGTGGGTATAAGGGGGGACACTGCGGTGAGACAGGGCACATCATGCTGTTTTTATATGAAAGCATTCAGTTTGATGTCAGGGATATGGCAGGTTGCTAGCTTAAAGATCTTCCGTACTTGTTGAAGTGCTCCTGAACCTTGATTGTGGCTGACGATTGTGGAAACTCTACAGTATGTTCACCGCTCGAAGTTGTAACACGACTTGACAAGCACTTCCTGGTTGAGTGTCACAGCAGTCCTCTTTAGTTGGTGATCATATATCCATCTGCCTCTACTGTCAGACTGAGTTATACAATCCTGTCATGAATGCATGCACGTGTAGGCTTTAACTTTTTGTCTTTAGTTCCGCGTCGGCGAATAGAAAGCGACACTCGGAAGCAAGCCGCGTCATTGAAGGCAACGCAGAGAAGCGGCAGACTCTTCGGTGCGCTGCGTTACAGTCGAGAGCTCCCACCACACAGGCTGTTTGACTGCCCGTAAGTGATGGTGTTAAAGCATCACGGATCTGCTCATGAAGAGGCTGCCCTGGAGGAGAGGAGAAGGAAGCGCAGGAGTGAAGTTCAAAAGAAAATAATATTGAACTCAGCATTATTCAGAAAAGGAAACGGCGTTAAGTTTTGATATGTTGCTTTTTTTCCTCAGTGAGGTATGGCTGGGAGGCAGGCACATAGTCAAAGAGAGAGGTGGAGTTAAGACGGGAGATAGAAGAAGGAAAAGGCACGCTAGTTGGAAGTATAAAAACTGTAGAAAGCGTCCCACATCTATCCATCTATTGCTTTTGCCGGCCCCTCCCTCTCTCTGTTCACACCCTTCCTTCATCTTTTCAAAACTTCAATGCGCTGCGGTGGAAAAACATGTCAGTGACTGGGGGCGTAATCCTGGGCGGCCAGTGCTTCTCGCTCAAACACACAACAAATACGCGCTTTGAATGACAGCTGATCAGGAGTGCCTACCAGCGCAGCCCCCCACCCCCGTCAACCCACCCCCCGCCCCTCACCTCTCATCTCAGCACTCATCTGATTTGATCCATTAGCATTCTTTTCTCCGTGTTGTTCTGTCAGGCTCAGTGGCACAGCCTCAGTCTGAAGCAGTTGAACTGTCGCCTGGGGGGCCTCACCTGAGAGGGCTGACAGCTGCCTGCATAATCAGCCCTCTGTGCAGCCATCCTGACTCCTGATTGGTGGAGACCGGAGTGCAGGTTCAGGGGTGCGAAGTGCAGGTGGTGGTTATCGTTATGACTGGAGACACGGTTTGTTTCAAAGATGAGAAAAATAGCGGGGAGTGCATGGGAAAAATGCAATCCACCAGGAAGAAGCTATGACATGTGGTGGAAGTGCAATGCTTCAAATTGCAAAATACAAATATACTCTGTTCTAAATAAAAAAAGCTGTTTCATGGGTCACATTTGGTTGATGAAGGGAAGAGGAAGTCACTTTGGGTTTTCCCACTGAATACTGTAAAATAACAGTGTTGAGAAAGAAAAAAAAAAAGAATGAACTGTTAATTAAAATGAGATCGGGCTGGGGTTGGTGACTGAGATGTAGGAACATTTCTGGTAATGCATCTTTAAGGTTTCAGACGAAGACATCTAAAATGAACTGTGAGCGGGAGATCCATTTGCCTCGCTCGAATCACGCTTTTTAATAGCACCTTGGACTTACACATCACGTCCAAATGAAATTATCGAACCTGCACTTGTAATCCATTTCAAGCGGTGCGTCAGAGGGAGCTGTCCTGCCCTTGACCCCTGACACCTGGTTCAGTGCGGGGAAAGGCTTCTGCGGTGGAGCCTTAAAATAGATCTGTCACATTTTACATGACCATGTTGCTGTCCCCTCCTTGGGCCCACCCCGACCCAGACAACTGCCCCTCTGTTCCACTCTGTTTGCTCTAGAGAGAGAGTGCTGAACCTCAGGCCCAACCTAAACTTTTTTTTTTTTTTTTTTTACCACACTGTCCACTTTCCTCCAGCTTCACTGCCCGTCTTTTTTTCCTGTGTGATTCTGTGTGAGTCATTTTCCTCTTTTTTTTTTTTTTTTCTCGGTTAAATCTTAAGAGTGTCGTCCCTGTAGCTTTTACTCCACTATTACTCTCCCGTGAGATCAATTTACCTGCGTGTGGTCGAGTTTCCTCACACTCGCGACTGTTATGGAGTCTTCTGTCTTCTCCGCTGTCATTCATTTGGCTCTTCATCTTCAGCGCTAAGCCTTCCAGAGCTTCTGCTAACTTTCTACCTCCACGACTCATTTCAAATTCAATTAAACCTCCGGAGATTCAACTAACTTTTAAAAGGATAGGGGCATATCTCACTGTCTCTTTCATTCACGGTAACTTTATGGATTGTTCTTCAGTTTCTCTTTTCCCTAATTCCTCTTTCTTTCTCGCTGCGTGAAACGTTATTACCTTGAGTCTTGTACCTCAAACTTCCCTCCCAACCCACCCACCCAGCGCTCCCCCTCCCCACAGCTGTCTAAATGGTCAGTGTTGTCCAGGTACATGTTATTCTTGGTGGAGGACAGAAGTAGGACATGGAGCTGTACTCTGTGGGAACAGAACTTTCTGAGAGAGGCCAGTGGATTTCTCCAAAACAAACCTCATCAGTCTTCTGCCAATCTTTTCTTAACCCGAACCAAGGGGTGAAATTTCCCAAACGGAGTTGCATTATATCCTATCATACACATTGCATCAATATGTCAACGTGCTGTAAATCCAAGGTAAATACAGGTGATTTAAGTCAGAGCTGTGATCCAGAACTAACCCAAGGCAGGTGTCTGGCTCTGGGCAAAGCAAACATTTTTCATTGAGTTAAATAGACAAATTCCAAGGCACTCCGACAGTTGCAAGGTTAAAAAAGCCTTTATTCTTACATGGCTAGTTAGATTTAAAAACGCACCAATGTGTTTCAGCTCCAGGTGAGCCTTCTTTAGGGTGCACAAACAACAACAAACAGTTTTCATTGCTGTGAAACTCAACGTATTCACTGATTGTGTGGCAGTGGTTAGGCTTCGGGTCTTCATGCACTTTGTTTTACTTTCATTTGAGGAAAAGACATTTGAAGACCACAAGTTGTCCAAGGCGACATTGTGGTGATGTGCTTTATAACAATCATGGGCCACAAACTCGTGATGGATCGCCCCGCAGATCTCTTCCCTCTCCTCACTTCTGTAATTTGTAGATTAAAAATGACTTGTTTGTATGGACATGATGAGATTGCGGTGGGCAAATGAGAACGTATGTTTTTGTTTTCACTCGGAGCCAAGCTGTATAAACACAAACATTGTTAGAGTTTAATGGCTGCTAAGTGACTTGCCCTGTGATTGATGTGTGACTGTAATGCAAGTCAATAGCCCGTATAAAGAGAATTGGAATATATTTATTAGTATTTGATTTGAGACATGAACGCAGGGTTGCTCATAAAACTACACTGAACATGCAAATGTAAAGTCTGATAATGAGGGCTTAATTGTCTGAATTATTTGTTGTTTATAAAATGCTCTTGTAATTGAGACTCAGGAAAATAACATGTTTCATTTACAAATCAGAGCAGCTCCTCTAAGTGACTTCCTTCTTTTATTGTTAGTGGTTAAATCTCTCTCTCTTTTTTGCAGAATATGGCGGTCCTTGCCACAGTGTGAATCTTTGGGTCGTGTCCCAGCTTGCATCCCTGTGCAGTAAATCACAGCCAGAGTTTTTAACGTCTTCTCCAGTGTGCCTGGGAGAGTCATTAACACACACTAGAATTACAGAACAGTTCTCAGCAACCGTACTTACTCCGTGTACATGCCCCTCGTGTGCACATGTATGTTACTGTGACTTGGCCACTGTATGTTCAGGTGTTGCCAACAGTTGTTGAGAAAACATTTGTGAAGTCAGAACCTCTACTCTGCTTCTGTTAGCCATACCTCATACTCTTTAAGCATTCACTCTTAAACATACATTTGACTGCCGTTTAATTCTGTGCTGGACTATCATTTCCATAGGATCATATCCATATACTATTATTAGTCGGGACCCTCAGGGGATTATTCCAGAGGTTACCCTCTGGTAGAGGCTGGAGGGCAATAGCCCTGCCTCCCAGCTGACATGGTTATTGGAGCAGCTATAGCACCGTGGGGATCTATCTCAGAGGGAATACCGACAAGAAGAGGTCCACCATCATTCACAGCTACATCCAGCAACTGCTGCAGATAAGGTCAAGCTATCTGTCATCACAGCCATCATACTCTACACACTTTAGAGCTGCTCTAAGTGGCCTTACAGCCTTTCTCCATCCACAGCGTCTCTGTCATGTTCTCGGCTGTGCTCATTACTTGTTGATGGCCCATGTGTGTCTCTGTGTACACATGCTCAGTTGGCCAGTGTCTTCTGTTTGTTCACCAGCTTACTGTTACTGGCGCAAAAACTGACATCACAGCTCAAATATTGACTGTCCTTTTCGCTGACATGACATGTACTGTTTCTGTGTCAAGCTTGGGAAAAAACTTGAATAAAAACTTGTGTGAATTACCAAATTATTTTGTAAATCAGTATGTTAAGCCTGTCCACTGTTGAATTAAACTATTGTGCATATAATGTAGTCCTTCTAAAGAGTAAAAAAAAAAAGCTATTTGCCAAAAAAAGAAGCAGCTGGCTTTAAAAGTTGTTTTCCATGTTTGGATTTTATGGCAATTTGTCTTTGAATTTTTATAATTCGTGTTGTAGTCTTAAGACAAGAAGTTGAGCTTTGTCGTCCTGAGCCAGCGCTTCTGTTTGGGTTTAAATTGGAACAGTGTGAGCTCCTGAAGGGTTAAGTGATACAGTTCTGGGGCTGTGCAGCTCTAAGGGCCGGGCACAGGGCCAGCTCCTCTCATAAACATGGAGGAGTAGAGCTGTGTGTGTGTATGCGTGCATTTATGTGCAAGTGTCTGTCTGTGCCAGGGACAGCCCAGTGACTCACAGAGTACAACCCTGCCCCCTTGGCAAAAGAAGAGCAAAGTTTTAAAGAGACACTGGATTTTGACCGAGCCTGAGAGAGCAGTGCAGTTTGAGCACAAGAGGAGGCGCTGTAGAGTTTTTCCTTTTTGCTCAAAGTGGATGGTCACATAGTGCTTATATCCTGTGGAAATATGTCAGTGCTATGCCCTAGGGCCTACCATGGCTCTGTATGTCACACTTAAACACATACATGACTGCTCTTGTGAAATGGACTCTATTAATATGTTATAACACTGAAAATGTTCATTTAAATTGGACATAGAAAAAAGTCTTGATTTTGAACACACATTAAATCAGTTTTTTGTCTTTGCCCAGTGCCTTTCGGTCTCCACTGTGGACACACACACCGACACGCGCACTCGCAGGCGCTGGGCCAGCTGAGTCACGTCTAACTGGCGTGGAGTGTGATTGCAGCTCACACTTACATAACCTCTGTCTCCACAGCACTGTCATTAGAGGAGCTCAGCCGAACGGGTGAAAACAATTCTTCTAAGTAGTCCAGGCCAAGACTCACCTCTCAACAGACTGCCCCTTCTCTTCTCCTCCGCTCCGTGTTTCTGTAACTCTTTATCTTTGCATTGAGTTATCTGGGCGAGTAATGAGGGGGTTAAGTTTCTCGGCTCCTCTTTGGACAGAGGGAGTCGACATTCTGGCAGACTCCGGTTTGTACAGATGGAGCAGCTCTCACAGGATAAACCACAGAAAATTCCTCCCACTGTCCAAGTTCTTAGGGAGAGAACTGTGCACTCCCCTCCTCTGTCCCTCGTTACAACCCTCCACACCTAGCCCCTTTTCTGCTTCCCACTGCCCCCTGTGAACCCCTCGACACACTCTCTGGGGGAGGCTAAGCTAATCGAGTTTGGAAAAGGCCAGATAACTTTCCCCGACTTTCTGCGAATAAAGAGAGCCAGACCAGAGCAATTGAACCGGAAGCCTCTTTGGTTGACCACATGGCAGCTTCTACACTGACAGCTTCTCCTCTTTTCAAACACCACCTCTTGTGTCCAATCATCAGGCACTCCACTTCTAATAGCGACAAGGCTTTTTAAAGTCTGCAGAAGAGATTATGTTAACACTTGATCTTCCCTTCAGTGACCAAAATCATGACAAATGTTTTTTTTTTTTTTTTAGTGTAATGACACATCCACTGCTTTTTCGTTTAACCTCAGCTACCTCTGCACCAGGCCAACTTCTTACCTCATGCGGATTGTGTCATGGCTCATTCGCAGCGTACAAATGATTATGTGAAATCTAATATCATTATATGCTTGATAGCTTTCACTGGATTCAACAAGCAAATCTGCAGCACAAAATCCAGAGCTATCTGTGTGGACAGGGCAAAAATGATTTATGTTCAAACTTAAGCATTCAATGATCTAAACCTCTAACTCCCTGTTTTTACTGATCTAAACTAACAGTCTGGCAACAATTGGGAATCGGGGGAATTTCTACATAATGTGCACAAACACAAAAATGATTTCAAGGAGCTTTCATTCTTATCACAAATGACCTAATTCCTTGCCAGCAGTGTTTTCACTGAGCTCCAGCATGTGTTTACCAGTGGCAGACTGCCTCCCCATTAAAGCTGCTATTCCCCCGAGGCCTCAGCACGCGTTATTAAGACACAGGATATGGACTCTGACCGTGGCGTCCTACCTCTGACTGCAGCCACATGGTTCCTACCTGTAAACCTGCTCATATACACTCATTCTTTCTGTCTGCCTGGCTGTGTGCCTACTTTCTGCTAATTGCTGCCTGCTTCTTTCTTTTGTCCTTTCTTCTACAGAGTATGCCTCACTGCGTTTGTCAATCTGTGTTTCACTATTGACTGTGAAAATATGAAAATAAATGAATCAAACTGAATAGACAATAAAGATGCAACCTCTTTCAGGCCACATACAGTGTTGAAAAATGACTAAAAAGGAGCCATATTAGTGACTTCAAGAGAACCATGAAGTCCAATAATAAGCACATAAATTTACAGTGAGTAACTTATTCTGAATGTTTTGTTGAAATGTAATGGAAGTCATTCTGTTACATTGGCCAGACTAAGAAAGTCGGTGCCAAGAGTAACATCAAGTCACAGCTTCTGGCTGTAACATTGTATAAATGTCCCCCTCAAAATGACTAAAACATTGTGCTTTCCAGTCTGGTGCATTTGCTTTTCTGTATTCTTGACTTTCTGAATAGAATAGTTACATAGATGCACTTAAACAAGCTGAACCTGACATCTACCACTCTTTTTTAAATATGCTTGATAACTTTCTGAAAGTTCCACAACTCCATAGATTTTGTGTTTGGGTTTCAGCATGACCAATATAAATGACCAAACGTCAAATCAAAAGTCAAGGACAACAATTAACAAAGGAATAAGAGAGGTGTGACTGTAGTGTTTGCTGAAAGTAGACCAGAGGGACTGGTCATTCATTGGCCCACTGCAGTGTGCTATATCTAAAAAGTGTAGCACTTGGCTGATAAGACACTAAAGAAGTGTAATGCACTCGTAATGAATGCAGTTAAAGAAATCCCCCACCCAGCCTGGATGCTGGCTCCCCACTCGCCACCCTTCTACCCCGAGGCCAAAGCTCCCCAGCTCCCCAGAATGGAGTCATTAGCTGGGTGCTAATGGTTTCAGACTTTCTAATTGAATGGGAGCCCATTGATCTGCAGGTAGAGAGAAATGGTTCTTTTCATTGCCTCAATATGAGCCTGCATAGCATTTTCTCTCTATTTCCAGTTGAAAATTTAAGGGTGATATGTGAGAGGTATGTAGAAGAATGGGCATGCAGCATGTGCATATAAACACAAAACTATAGCTGCACAGGCTAGAGGCTTATCTGTCACTTTCCTTCACACATACATATAGATGTAAGATTGTTCTCCTGTTTGTAGCCTTCAGGCTCCTACTCAGCACACTTTAATGTGTGTTCGCTCACACAGCCGTCCTGGTGGGAGACTCGCTCCTCACATCTTTTTTAAACACTGACACAACAAGAGGTTGCCTGGGGCAACTGGGGTCAGGGAGGCAGCTGAGTAGAGATGTCAGCTGCCGGGGCGTCTGTGCACGTTGGAGGTTGAAGTGCAGAGGGCTGAAACATAATACTGATAAAGCAATGTGGGAGACGCTGGGTTATCCTCCCTTTACATTGAGTGTACACACAAGTCACACTCATGTGTCCTTTACCCTTTTCACTGATAACTGCCTCTGTTTGTGTGTGTTGTCTGCTGCTCCTTCAGATGACTTAGATAATTCAGATAAACCCACAAATGGGAGTGGCATGAGGGCTGGATAAAAAAACTGAAAAAAATACATGAAAAAAAATTTCTGCATACTAGTAATCAACTCTTTGTTTTAAACATATTACTGTGTGTGCATATGTGTTTAAGAGACAAAAGCCAGATGGTTCTGGTTATCAAGCTGGAATTCACTGTAAAAATTACAACATTTTTTTCTTTTTCCCCAGTCCTTTAGCCGTAACCACACACACAAACACACACACACACACTTATACACACACACATAACCCATAATTATCCAGCTCTGTTCCCTGTCTCTCATGAAGAGGCGCTCACTGTAGCTACTTCAGTATATGTATTTTACAACATGATAGAAAATAAATAGACTGGCAAGCTTATATGAATTAATAGCTCTATCTGGTTAATGAAAGACGTTGACGTCACAAGCCTCAGCTTGTGTCAGTTTTAAAGACACCTCTTATGAGCCGAGTGACATCACGTCTGGGAGGGACCTCTAATAACATCTCTGCCTCTGCAGATGATCTCTAGATAAGTACCATGGGCCTGTGGCTGTTTGATTTCTGTGTATAATATCCTATAAGTGTGAGGCGGGTGTAGGTCTTAGTGATTTTATACAGTATGTTTGTTTATGTTGGAGGATAACTGACTTTAAGTGGTGTGGCCACTGAGGTGAGCACAGAATGAGGAAGGAGTCTGCAGTAGAAGACTGGAGGTCTGGTCTAGACTCCATAATGAAACTGTGGTTTGGGGATTCATGAATGAACACACTGATTGTTTCTGTTTGAATCCATCACAATCACTTTTACCTCTGTGTAGGTACTAGATAAACAATCAGATTCTTCTGCAGATCATTTGTAACAAAACAGACAGGCTTTTGTGAGAACTATTAAGAAAACTTTTCTCATGGCAAACTTTCACCTACGCCAGAGTCTTGCATCTGGGAGCCATTTTGTGCCAGCTGCACAGCGAATTTTCCACAGAGGTAAACCACAGAGGCAGAAGGTGGAGAAACAGTGATGGCCCACCCAGAGGTCGATAAGCCACTACAGACCTGTTTGACACAAACTTCTGATAAATACATCTCAACACTGCCATTATATTTACTGACAATCACTCATAAATGAAAGCAGAGCACATACCCTCTTCCCCAGTGGTTAGACGAGGGGAGTTTCAGTCAAACGAAAGTTAAATGCACTCATAGTCTGATTTGAGTAGCAGATGTAAGACACAGCCTGTCATTTCCTCCTGCATTTTCTCGGCATCACTTTATAACCCCGCAATAGCCCCAGGCAATAGCAGCTTGTGATTCTTTTTATGTGTATGTGCGCAGCGTGCCTTCATCTCCCCAGCTTCCAAAGTCCATAGTCGATAGTGTACCTGGACTTTGCCGAGCCACTTGAATGGAGAGGCAAACATGGAAAACATGAAACGCCTGCCTGGACGCTCCCAAGTCATCAAGAGAGACTCCTCATGTAGCAAAGACAGTGTGTGAGTGAATGGTGGCAAAGGTGAGGCACATGCGTTATCACTGCACAAGGGAAGAGCATTTTATTATCTGTAGCCAGTGAGCAGAAGTGAGCTAAAGTGTGCTGCAACAGGAACACATGGGCAATATAAAAATAAATGATCAAATGAAAAACACTGCTGTTTGTTGGATATTTTGAAGTGATCCAATTATATAAAAATGTTAAAGTCACTATGTAACTTTCACCAGAAAATACACAGCAAAATCATTACAGTGTTTAGCCTTGAAGTTGTTTTGATGGTTCCCTGATATAAAAATGGGAGAAATATTTCATAGACACAGCACACTCAGCTCAGGACACGTTACCATCTTGTGAGAACACATCTTTGCCCAGATAAGATGCATATGTTGTATATACAGTGCCATGTGAGCCATGTGACTTTAGTAGTGTAGTGATTGGTACTGAAGCAAAGATCATAAAATATAAAAAGTACATAATCTGATGATTATCATTGGTTCATTGTTCATTTGATGTTACAAAGTGGCATGAAAATAGACTCTTTCAAAGAATAACCGCAGTATTGCCTTGGCGTGTACAGTGCATTCTTTCAGAGGCTGTAAACCTCAGGTCAAAGTAGAGAAGTCTGGAAAAATACAGGAGAGACTGAGAGTGTGCAGCACAGAAACATGAGATATTCCGAAAGTAATGACAGATACAGAGAGAGACAGGAGACAAAGAGCCAAAGATGACCGAGTAAAAGGAAGATGACATAAACAGGCGAGGTGTAGCAGGGACTGGGAGCAGCTGAAGGTGTGCTGCTGCTCTGTTCTGGCTCAGGGCCTTGCCTCTGGACTGGAGACTCGCTCCCATCCACAGTGACATGTGGTTTCACGGCCATTACCACGCTGCATTATAGAGCGATGTGCCATAATGTGAGGCGCCCATATGCACTGCACTCTCTGGTGGCTCCATAAAACACACAAGACCAACTGTTTTTGCTCGTGTCAATGTGTGGTATTGGATCCACTGTAATTCCTTTTGTCCTCATTATGTCGCTTGTAAAACTGCATAAAACACAGCATAAGTTAATATAGAAGGTGACATTTTCCAGAACTATTCAATGACAAATACAAATGTTTTTCTGTGATAGATTAAGATTGATAAAATATGAATCGGTATTGTTTTCTGTCCATATGTATGTGCGCCTTCTGGACGCTGTAATTGTGTGTGTGTCCTGGGTTGAGGAACAGAAGGTCTCTGCAGGGCTTGCCTGTGTGGGTGGACTCTGGGATTCACCGCAAAAACAACTAAAAAGCCAAGGACATTTCCTAAATAGGAGCTCACTTAGCCCATTAGAGAGCATTTGGTTTGCCTGTCTTTGTTATTGACCCTTATTTGTGTTTGTAGTGTGTTTAACTAGCATTTTTCAGCATTATTCAGCGCTTTGTTGCTAAAGGATTCCATACTTACATACAAACAACAGAAACAGTTCTGTCTACGCTATTGGGCAAGCACGCAACACAAAAACAAACCTCTGCCAGCTTAAGCTTCCTCTAAAGCTGTCGTTGTGGGTGTGCAAAAATCTATTTGTTTTTGTGAAGAGGATTACTTTGTGCATGCACAGTGGTTGATAAGCTGTCACAGTGAAAACTAGATGGTGTCCTTAGGTCTAATAGTTAGTCAGTAGCAGAAGAAGCACAGAGCAGCAGCCAGATAAGTGGAAGACAAAGACACCATTATACTGTAACGGGACATAGCAACTCGTCACAATGCCGTTCCACTGCAGACTGCGGTTCATGACCATGTTGCACATTCTATTGTAACTATTCTCTTGTAACTACACATTGTCTTTCACTGACAGATAATGACATTTATTAATAGTTCAAGTTCAAGTTGCTCGTGATACACTTTAGTTTCCCTCAAGGCTTGCATTTCCCAGTGATACACAATATGTAGGTGGAGACGATCTGTGCAGTTTTAATATGGTTTGGCTGTTTTATATTGCAATGGAGTGTGGCCTAACTCCTGATGCTACAATAAAATGTAGCTTGATTTTGGCCACCTGGTTCTTGTACTGCTCCTAGGACACCCTCTCTGCAGCAGTTGACATTAATAGGTCTCTTGTAGCTGAGATATCTCAGGGCTGTGATGGGTCAAAGACCTGTGCTGTCACTGATACTGCTGTGTTAGATGGTCATCTTTGGTTGACTAAAAAGACACCATTATGTGAAGGAAATTAAACATTGCAACAAAATAAAATGAATTAATGAAAATCAAATGAAATGATGATGCCTCTATCTAAGAATAGACTAAAGAGACATGATAGGGAGCTAAATGTGTTCTTGCCTTCTGCTGGATATGAGCATAGAGGAAATAGAAGGGTAATACGTGGTAGTGATCAGGCCCGGGTAAAATGGCCCATGATGGAGAGCTATAAATAGCATCACTTGGACACTTATCTTGGCTCAAGCTCCATTCTCCCGCACCACCCTCTGCTCTGCTGTCCCACACCTCCATCCTCTCTCTGTCCTTCCCCACTCTCACCCCTCCCACCCCCTGCACCTCTCCATCCCTCCACAGCTCCCATACAGCACCTGCTCCAACACCTTCTCTGCCAACTGGCTGATGTCATGCTTTGGTCTGGGACAGACGTCCTCAGGCTCGGTCCTGTCTTATTAAGTAGCAGTCTTACCCACACACAACAGTGCCTCCTCTCACAATACAGTGACCTGTCATGACCGTTAAATACAGGAAGATTTTGGGCTAAGTTAATGTACTAGTGTTTACCCTGGACCATGGCCAGTTGGTCGCAGGGCTGACATTTACACACAGACATCGACAGACAACCATTCACTGTCACATTCATCCACTTACACACCCACCAATACATTCATGTCTTTGGGTGGTGGGAGGAAGCCGGAGAACCTGGAGGGCTTAACTCTGCCATCTACTATTAACTAGAAATGACATTTTCCCACCACTGGAACAACAAAAACGTGACATCTTATTGGTCTGATTTTGCATCAAACAACCTATACTGTGCTTAGTCAATAACTGACATGTTTATCATATCAAAGTTAAAAAAAAAAAGTAAAAAAATCTTGTTTTTAGGATGAATTGCAACATGGAGATAAAGCAAAATATAATGAATTCTAGTGAAAGATGTTTGAGATTAAAAATTAAGCATTTCTTGATTTTTTCTAATCAGTAGTGTCTAGAATATGTCAGGATAAAGAGTGGGGTCATGTGCTGCTGTTGGAACAGTTGAAAAATATGACAAACCTAATACGATGTCTACTAATGATTGCCAGTCAAATACCTTTACAGTTTTCTTTATTTTATTTTCTTTTTGAACCAAAAGACCAATAAAATCCAGCCTCTTCAAGCGCACATCTTGATCATTTGGTTAGTGGTCACTTCAAGAGGCTGACAATCTTTTCTGTTTTATTTTATAGTTTTGTCTTGAAACAAAGCTTCATGTACAATTTTATATAACATTTAGAGAGTAAAGCGCTTTTAGCATTTGCCTCTTGGTCCCAGATGCCCTGTGTGACCCCTCATTAGTCGTGGCACTGACCCATGACTTTGTTGTTGCGACACAGGGGTCTGTCTCCTCTAAACACACTTTGCAAATCGCTGTCTGCCTGCGTTTCCTGTCTGCATCATCTCTGCTTCCTGTGCTCTTAGACTCTGGAGTCCTCCACTGCGTAACCAGACTCAAGGGCCTCTCTACTTTATGTCCACTTTACTCTTAAAGGATTACATCAGAGACGGTTTAACTCATTGTGGTCTTTCTCCATGAGTCCGAGCTCATCCAATGCTCCCTCGAAGCTTTGTAAAAGTGCCTCTCCTCTCCATCACATTCTGCCACTCTATTTTTCTGCTTTCCATTGTCACACTCCTTTTTTTATTGGGCCTTTTATATGCTCACAGGAAAGGAAGCACTGCTGATTTACAGCAAAGACACATTCAAGCTGGATTGAGAGGAAGGGATCTGCAGCTCACTTCTAATCTTTGCTCTTTTCATAACAATGCGGCTCCTGTTCGTCAGGCATTATTCCATTCTCATCCTTGGTATGCCTTGTCTGTATCTTCTCCTTGTCCCGTCTTGTCCTACAATCAGCTAGTCGTTGTACTGGCGTCTCAAAAAGTCACTGTGTCTCTCTACCTCTTCTGTTTAGATTGATTGATTGTTGATTTTTTTTTGCACAGATTGTTGACTCATTTACGCAATTTGGATCAAACTAAAAACAAAAAGTCTCAGATTCTCAGATTTGTGTCAGTTTGTTAGTTCTGTGTAGACGAGTATAAAAAACAGAGCTTATCACTATGTGCATATCCATGGTTATGACACAATAATGGCGTTTTAGGACAAATTATGAGTTTACAATTTATAATCCAGCATTTTATTAATAAATCTTACCAGTTGGCTTCACAAATTATTTAATTTAATTGGCACTGCTGTATAATTTAATGTTACCTACTGACCTGAGCTTGAAGTTTGAATTCAAATGAGAGGAGAGAGCACTTTTAATGTTGTTTATAGTGCGGCCTTTGGATGGCTTATGTAGTATAGGTTACACACTGTTTTTTTTGTCTGCAGTACAAAAAGTAATCTTGTTTAATATCAAAGGGCTTTTAATTTGTAAGGGTCACAGGAAGTATTATGTCCCTCGTCCATTAAAGTCGTTTTTCATACTACTATTACATGCTGCCTTTTCATATTTTCATGTCTCAGAATCATTTCCTCGCTGATCAAAGATATATAAATTTCATTGAATTTTGAATACAATTTAGACTGAGAATGTGACACCCATCCTCTTTTATCCAACAACAACAAAAAAATAATAATTATACACCAGTCCTCCATGTTCCTCTGGTTGTAGTGTGTCTTGTCGAGTGTGTGTGTTCCAATTGTGAAACCTTCTGCTGTTCTGCACATTTCTTTCAGATGTAAGGCTGTGCATGCCAGTTCATCCTTCGCCCGCTGTGATTAAAAGTATTTATAAGGCAGCAGGGACAGAGCGCGGTGAGTGACACTGAGCGAAGAGCAGAATTGGCTGAGGCCCTTGAGGTTGTGGAGCCGCTGAGGCGTCCGTGCCTGGAGCCTGCTAGTAAAACATTTTGACCCCCTCATTATGGCCCATTTAGAGGATCAGGACTCCTAAAACAACTTGCTTACATTACTTGACATGACTTTCGTATGCAGTCATTCGGTCGCAGCTCGTAACCAGGTTCTGTCCGGTTGAATCTGGAGCCGTCTGCCACTTCCATCCACTTTGTCATCTTCACACGGCTCTGACAATGCCTTGCAACATCAGCTGGGGCTGAGGTTTGGGAAGGGGAGGGAGAGTGAATCACATCGCGAGCCTCACTGTCTCTACCTTTCTGTCTGTCTTTTTTTTTAAACTCTCAAAGACATCCACAGAACAACAGTTCACTTGCAGCCAGGCACGCTCTGAAATTCCTTTGTGAACCGCAGTCATCACCATTCACTCACCCCACCCTAATAACCCCTCACAGATTCAGATACACGCACATAAAGCAGCACATGTTGTAAGGCGCTGGTTTATGAGGAGGAACTGAAAGAAGGCCTTCCTCATCTACTGGCTAGTTCTTTCTGGCTTTGAAGGATTCTTGTATGTCAGTGTGCGTGCGTTTAGAAATGTGTGATAATATGAGACGGGGCAAACACACACACACACACACACACACTGATATATACCTTAAAAGTGACCTCAGCTGGTCCCATCTGCCCTTTAGCCAGGGTCTGTGAGAGTCCAGAGCACTTTTGTAGCTTTAAAATGAGCTTAACAACGCTGCACTGCTTCTATTACTTCTTGCTGCTACAGTAGTGCATGTATTATCTCTGCTCCTTTGTCGCACCGTTTTTTTTTTTTGTTGTGTTTTTTTTCTCCCTCTAAAGTTGCTGGTGTGCATGCGTCCTCATTTATTTATTTTTACACTACGTTTGCATCAGCAAAGTCCTTGTAATGAATTACGTAGGCTCTACTCTGCACACGTCGACAAACAACAGACATGCTTTTAAGGTACACTTCATGCAAAAATGGAGTAGTGGGCAACTTTTTTACCCCTGTGGAACTGGTTGAGGCCAGATTGTAGCAAGTCATTGTCTTCCTGCTCTTTATTTAATCTGGTCACCCTCTTCTCATCGTACTATTAATGCTTGGTCATTCTTTCCAGTAGTTCACACGCTTCTTTTTTCCTGTTCTGGTTCTGACAACGTGACTCCTTGCCATTGCTAGTTGGAGCCGGCTTGTGCTAAAGTGCTGAGCAAATTTCAAAATTTTCCACTGAAACGAATGATGTGAGGGACACCGGCACCAAGTTTCGATGTCGTAACATTCGTTAACTGTCTTCTGGTCTTGAACTGAGTCAGGGTCAGAATGAGGAACAGGCTGCAAAGACAGATGAAAAGGAAGGCCAACAGAAGCCTTTCAGTTCCGATAAATGCAGCTGTATGTGTCAGAGGGTGGCTTGCAGGTTAACCGCTCCTGTGATTCATAAGAGAATACATGACAGACATGTTGCTTAAGTTATCATGAAATGTAACCATTTATTTTAAAATCAAATGGAAAGTTAGGTTGTATTTTAACTGCTGCTTAAGTCACAAAACGGAGCTAAAGAAGTGAAACCATCTCTACACTGGTCCAGTCTAGTCTAGTGTAATATGGTAAAGTTTTCTGCTACTGCCGCGTTCACAGTGACTGCATATCTCAAGTGAACATCAACACACACACATAATCTACCACAGGTGGATCAACAAACACCTACAATCCTTGAGATCCAACAACCTGCACTTTCTATTTGCCAAATCAGTGCCTTGTACCTTAGCTGTGCTTTAGAAATCTTTTGCTTCGTCTTAAAAGCTAAAAAAAGTATTTCTTTATCATTTATTTGACCAGTCGTATGTACTGTATGTGCACCTCATTGTGTATAAAGTGAGTAGTCCCATGTGCTCATCTAGTAGCATGGTTGTGCAGTTTAATCTTATCCGTTGAGGGATTAGTCTCCTCTACACTTTGTCTCATAACGTTGAGCTCATTGTAGGAAACTTGTAAATGTTTGTGAGCACTAATATCCGTGATGACATCACCTCTCAGCACCACAGCAACACAAAGACTTGTCGTGGTATATTATTACTTTCTGCATTAGCAGTCAAAGATTAGACACATTTAGAATACTTTGATTCAACAAATTAAAAAAAAAATCAGTTAAATTCTAATCAGCTTAACATTAGCTTCTGCCTTAACTTTTGCTTAGTCACAATTCAACTCAGCACGTGTTCTGTAGTTTTTCCACCGTGTAATGCTTTCGATGTGCTGAATCAATCACATTTCAGGAGTTGCATTTCCAGCTCTCTCCTTTTTTGTTATTTCGGGCCAAACTGAGCAATGGTCATGCTGTTTTGGGAAGTGCTACAACAGGATACAGATCATGCAGAAGTCAAAAAGGAGTGCTGTTTCACAACCCCGTTTGTGGGGCGGCAACTTCTGATCTCAGTTGACAACAGAAATGTATACAGAAATCGTCTTCTATTATTTTGAATTCATGTCTTTTCCTGTTTCTAAGAGTAATACAGTACAGCGTACAGCACAGGGTGGGTAATTACTTTGTGCTCCAACCCTAAAATAACACGACTGGCCCAATTACAGTGTGGGCCTCATTACACAGCCTCGCAGAACAGAGGGAGAAATACTAGACAAATCAAAACAAAGAGGGAAAGCAGAGATGTAAGAAAGCACAACATTTCAATGGCAGGTGTTGATTTAACTTGTCAGAGACGGGGTGTCCAGGTGCAGTAGAGGAGAAGGGTACATACCATGTCCTGCCCTGGCTTAACTTCATTCTCCACTCTGAGTCTTCTCCATTTTGCCACCGTATTTCATCAGGAATGCCATTGGCTACAGCTCCTTTCATTAGACACACTAGCATTTAGCGCCAAGTGTTATCCCCCAAAACGTCACTCTTCCACTCATACACTTTCCCTTTCGACCCGTGGCCTCTCGTGTGGTCAGGCTTGGCTAACGTTGGGCCTTTTGCCAGAGAAGTGTGTTTATGCAAGGCTCTTCAAAGTGAACCATTGAAAGAGTGCACTGTACAAAGGACAGAAGTGTAAATAGCAGGATGTTGGCATAACACATGCTTGCACCAGACATCCCACTGCACAAAATCTTGCAAATATACATGCATATCTTTCCAATGGAGACATATTAAAGAACACATGTTTGATCTGTTGCTGAGGAGATAACATTTACTGCAACCAAGCCTTAAGTGGTCATGCACATATTCTGCATCTTGCCTTAAAACCCCAAATTCCAAAAAAAAAAAAAAAAAAGAACAAAAAACAGTTCTGTTGCAGATGTGGTGTTGTTTGACTTGCTGTTATGGTTAAGAACTATATCCCAAATTAGACGTAGCCTCTTTTTTTCTTCTTTCTGACCACGGCTTGACAGGAAAAGTCTGCCAGTGCTGCTGCGTTTCTGTGTTTGTATATACACCACTGACTTATGTTGGTTTGTATGTGAACATGTATGTGGAGTATATTTACGCACACATACGAGTGTAAACTTTACGGCTGCTGTGGATGAATGCTTTTGCAGAAATTGCTACGTACGTAAGACATTTGACAGCACTGTTGATCAGACAAGACAGGACATGGCCCTTACACTTCTCACTCCTGACTGACTCTGGCATAAAGCCAAAGGAAATTACTTGGGGAACTTTAAAACGGGTCTTAACACAATTTTATATGAGCTTTGGTGTGTCAAACTGTTAACCTCACTGGTACACAGGAGTAGGTTAAAAACAGTCACAGGAAAGAGAGCTGAAATGTTGTGTGTGTGAGGGCAAATGAAAACAGAGAGTGGGGGTTTTGAAGAGAAGGGGGCGCTGCATGTCTGTTTGAGTGCCTGGCACACTGAGGCCTGGTTAGGCTCCAGGCCTCTCTGGGGGAGCCAAGTCTTCTCCCCAGGCACTGCCAACTCCCTGTGGTAGTGTAGCTACATGTTCAATTATGTGCTGGAGCCTGCCTGTCTTTACTTACGCCTCACAGAACAACACTCCTAACCTCTGTCTGTCCCATTTCAGTAAAACACTAACAAAGAGGTCATGTTGTGGTTTATACAAAATTTTAAATTAATATATAATCAAAACTATACTTAAATGCTGTGGTTTCTGTTTTTTGTTTTGCTTGATGGACTTTCTCTGGCACAACCTAACGAGTCAAAACTTGCTTTTAAATAGTTTATACTTTATATTAATACAGTTTCCATGTGGAAACAATGGCAGCGGGAGAGGTAGGTTTAAATGCAATTAGGGAAATAAAAGTCATTTCTGTTTGTCCTCGAATAATGTCTCAGATTCTACCCAAATTCAGCATCCTCCTTCAGCTGCAAACTAGAAATTGACACTTACAGTTACGTTGATCCTCTGCTCTGGCACTTTTTAACTAGTGGCCACTTGCTGTACTGCAGTTTCCTCATGGACACAACATGTACCGATCACAAATTTGTTGTGTTTGTACAATTCAAAATCAAATCCCTGAATTCTAAAGATCGAATCAAGGGCTACCTGCTTACATCTTGACTTCCTTTCTATAGGAAAGGAATCACCGAGCGGTAAATGTACATAAGTGACAGTTTTTTATTAAACAAATGCACGTGTTGGTGATGGAGAACGTTAAGTGCATTCCTGTGGCTGTGTAAGTGTGTGCATGTGTGCCACACTGCATTTCTGGAGGCATCCTTAAGGAAAGAAGGGGAGGGGGACCAATTATCAGCACCAATAAAACAACAACAAACAAACAATCATTGTTCTGGGCCTCACCTTGTTTCACCACACCCCTCCATAAACCTTATTTCACCAGGACGACTGACACCGAGAATGTGCTGCGCTGTGCTGCCTAAGCACTCTCCCCAAATAGCACCTATGGAGTCGGCACGCTGCTTCCACGTGTACCTGCGCTGGGCGTATGGCGTCTACATGCCACACACATCAACGAGCATCCAGAAGAGCAAATGCACATGTTACCTAAGGTTTGACATGGCTAAAGAAGCAGGGGTGTTGATTTAGAAAGAGTATCATTTCTTGTGTGAGATGTACCTTGACTAGTCCGTATCAAGTTCAGACACATGCTACTCTCTATGTTTACATGCACGCTTTATTCGAGCTACGCTTAGAGCTTGATTAGGCCATTTAACCGGAGGACTGTCTTGAGTAAACATACACAAGAGTGAATCAAATGTTGAATCTGCAGCTCTCCACTCAGCCTATTGCAGCATTGCTGTTCATTTAATAAAGCTCATGTTAAAACTGAGTTGTAGGAAGCTCATGAGCTTTTATGGGCATTGCTTTTTACAAACATGAATGTGAAACATGATTTCAAATTACTGTGGGCTAAATCATTCACGTGCATTTTAAAAGTCCACTTTTAGTCAGACTAAGGCAATATTTCTGGAGTTTTTATTGTCATATAAACATAGATCAATACTTCTAACATCATAGACAGGATACATTTAAACATATATCCTTTCATCTTTCTTGTACATCTTGAGTACGGTAAAAACTGTACCTAAAGTAAAATAACTCACACAATTGATCATTTTTAGGTATATTTCATTCTCCAGTTCAAATTGCATGTTAGATCCAAAAAGACTGTGGCTGTTTACCTTTGTGTGTGTGAAAGGTAAACAGAATATAGTTCTTACAGTAAGGTAAGAACTATATTCTTATCATAAATTACGTAAATGTATGCGTTTGTGTCTGAGTCTATGCATGTTTTCTTTTTCTTCTTTTTTTTTTCTCCCACTGAGCAGTATCTCAGTAGATCGTTGTTTATGTCTTATTACCCCAGAAAGCCCAGCCACTGGGGAGCTGCATTTGTAAACATGATGCCTGGAGAGGCCTGTATTACAAGTGAGTGCACCCTTTTGAACAAGAACTCTCAGGAGATGGTTTGAGGAGTTTGTTTTTTCTCTTAAGCAACATATAAGCAGTGTATGTACACTCGACAGCGATCAGGCGTGTAATTGTTTACCTCAAAGCTAAATATTTAAGAATAAACAAATACATTTAAATCTGTTGCATTTAATTTGTTTAACAGTCTCCGGGGATCGGAATGAATAAAAAGTAAGATGCAAATAAGTATTACCAGTTTTATTGGTGTGTTTTAATACAGTGTGTTTTTTATGGCGTAATGTTAAAAGTGAAGGGAATTATTTTGAATGATTTATAGGACTATGAAGCAGAGGAGCTGAGAGGTTTTCCCTGTCTTTGCGTGTTCAGTGTGTTGAACTGGACTTCGGCTGGTTTGTTTGGAGCTGTCCAATCAGGCGTGTGGGGTATGGACACAAACTGACATCAAAGACATGACACTGCCACCATTCAGAGTCGTGCCCTACTTCTCGTTCAGTCATTCTCTGCAACACAAAACAGTAATGAGAACAGATTTTTTACACTGTTTTGCTTTAATGTAACACAAATAAACACTGCCATTGAACAAGATGCATTCCATCTTTGTGGTTATTCACCCAAACCCGGAAGTGCAAACGCTGGTCATATTTTACAGCCTGAAATTTAGTGGCTGGGTTGTCGCATGCTTCAACCGCCCTGTGCTGTGATTATATACATTTCCACTGCACTCACACAGCAGAGGATGACCCAGCTGACCTGCAATATTACGGCCCTATTTAGGAGCGAAGCCAAACTGAAGCAGTCTCCACCCTTGTCTGGGCAGCACCAAGTTGATGTGGTCAACTCTATTTTCAACATTACGAACTTTAATGGCTTCTGGAATTTTCAGGTTGGCCTCTTCTTTATTTAACAAATAGAAAGCCTTTTATTGTGGAGCAGTCCAGTCTAATCTGTCATCATGGCGAAGGGAAAAACGAGTTAATGACTTTCCCGACACTGAGCTAATGGCCTGTCTCACGTCTCCTCTCGCCCAGTGTCCCTCGCTTGTGTCTGTCCGTGTCCGTCAGCCGGCAGGAGTCGAGCAGCCTCCGGGCCGTGACACTGTGACCAGCTTCAGAGCAGAAGTAGTGCACACACTCCCAGATCCCTCAGACTGTGTTCCCACAGCAGGGCAGACACCAAGCTGTTTATTTAACCATTAGCCGGGGGGAGGGGCGCCCAACCTGAGTGCACAGGGGGCAGCTTTTAGGAAGATTGCATTCGACACACTCACTTTCCCCTAAATGTTCTTTTTAAATAGCCCACTTTTACATCCAGCCTCCAAGACTTACATATTTTACAAATTTACACTGATTAGCATTAGCAAATACATTTTTTATCCGACTCTACTTTTAGGGAAAAGCATTTCATCTCTGTATCCAATTTACCAAACTCGAAATCATCCATATTATTCAGACTTTTCCAGTTAATTATAGATTTGCGATGGCTTGTGTTTGTTGAGTCAGTGCTTTGATTTATCTGCACCCACACCACAGCTGTCCTATGGAGGTGTTTGTATTGTCATAATCATAAATTACGAGGGTCAAAAGCACATTACTCCTCCAGCTCAAGTGGCGAACACTACTCTGACTTACTGCAAAGTGATTACATCTAAATAGGGCTGGCAAAAGAACTCCACTTTTGGTGAAGACCTTTTCTGTTTTTAAAGATCATTACATGCTGTTATTCAATATTAATGAGGCCAAATATTGTGGGGTTTTTTTTACATCAAAATCTCTCCTGGCTTAGTTTATCCAAGCTTTTCAACCCTCCACTTTCCAGGTGACTGTGTTTTTACTCGGGGCTGTTGAGGAAGTCTGGAGGAGAATGAGAGAGAGGACAGTATGGAGTATAATCACAGCGACTCTATGACATTGAAACGCCTGGGGCCAGTGCTCAGAAACACAGCTGCTTACTGACACAGTAAATCTACTGGATGACTCTGCCCTTCTCAGACTGCCTTTAAACACACACATTTGAAAGTAAGCATGTTCGAGCAGTGCCACAAGGCTGTCTCAGGTTGGATAATAACTCTTGGCCTGTCAGAGTGTGAGCTGTCCAAAAAGCTGTCAGCAGCCCACTTACCCTAAACCTAGCACGACTATGGTCTGTGCTTACGGGATCTTTGCAGGAAGTCTTCCCGACACACTGTTTCTTCTGCTCAAGGTACAAGACGGTTTGCATGTGTTGTAACTTTCCGGGCAAGAAGCTTTTTACAAATTAAAGTTATGGGTTGTTTGTCTTCCGTTTCTGTCGAGACTGTGAGGCGATATGACAGTAATGAGATTTACTTTACAAATTAGGTGTAAAACTAGAGAGATGTAGCAGGTAATGGAGGGAAGTAGGACTCTTCTAAGTCTCTTCTGCCTCCATCCATCTGCTCCTCTTTACACTGCATCATCACACGGAGGTGGAGCATGTTTGGTAACATCTTGAGTTAACTTTTAAGTTAAGTTACTTTAAGTAGCACTTGTAGCACAAGGAGTTATTGTAAAAAAAACAGAACTTGTTGTGTATTTTAATGTCACTTAATGATGTAACAACATGGTTTCTTCCAACCCTTCCCCCACTTCTGTTATTTTTCTTTTTTTCCCCTTACGTCCTCAAGGCCCAAATGAAAATATGAACTTGCAGAGGAAAGTTAATCTCCCACACAAACGTGGAGCGCAGGCTGTAACTCAATCCAGCCTGCTTTGTGGGAGGCCCACTTGTCCTCATCTCGGAGAATTAGTTGTCCACTTATAAGGAACGAGATTAAAATGTAGTTGGCTGTTATTAAACCACAGTATGAGCAGAGAAGCATAAAGGATGGCAGTGTGTTAGAGGGTGAAGAGGTGCAAACGTGTGTGCACATGGGCGTGTGTGTGTTTGCGTGTTTTGTACATTAGGTGCAGGGTGTGAAGGGCGGGGGCTTGAGATTCCCAAGCAGGCCTTATTGGAGATGATTACGCTCATAAAAGCTCAGCTCTGTAAATTGCCCCCCTTCCCCCTCCTCCCATGTGCAGTCTAAACACACTTAATCAGGAGCAGGTGTGTCTTGATGCATTTACCGACTCCTTGCTGACAATTTGCGATGCCAAAACAGCGTGGAGACGTGCGGACGACTCTCTATCTTCATCGCTTGTGAGATGACGGCTGCCACCGACAGATATGAATGAAAGTTTGAATCCGAACAAATGTATAACGTATTGCTTTCTTTTTACTTTGTTTCCTAATTTGTCTCCTCTTTCTCCTCTCCATCACTCTCCCGCCTTCCCCTCGCTCGCTGTCACTTGTGTGTCTTAATTCACAGTGGGATCAGCCAGTGTTGGGGATCTGTGGGTTAATACGGTTACCAGGATAACAATCTCCCCGTGCATCGCTCCATGATAGATGGCCACACTGTGTATATGTGTTGAGTGATTGAGCAAGTGGCTGAGTGAGTGAGAGATAAAGTAAGCGGCGGCCGTGTAAAAATGTGTGTGCGGTCCATAAGCGCCCGTGTGGAGGCGAAGGGGGCCGTCGTATCCGTCAGAAGAGAACAATGGCTTTTAAATGAATCTGGGAGCTCGTAAATCACACAAAGAGAGAGCCCAAATGCAGCGCTGATTGCCTGGACGTCAGAGTCAGCGGACGACAGGAAGGAACGAATGAACGAGAGAATGAACGAAAGCCCCAGCGAGACACCTTGTTAACGCCTGAACAAAGCGCCTCCATTAGGAACCAATGGCCTACTTATGCAAATGACTCCACGTAGACGTACAGTTTCTCTGCTTAAAGTTCTGTCCTTGGGAGGCATGTGCAGGCAGACAGGACAAATGTAAATAAATCATGGGACAAACACTTTAGCATTAGTTATTTGTACTTCTGAAGCTTTCCCTGAACTTGTTCGGCGGTTACTTGTTTGGAGCGTGACAGTGTTGCTTCACACTTAAATGAAGCTTTTCAAACATTTGAGTTGCCACACTTCCTTGCACAGGGTTCGAGTTGAATCTCACATAATCGAAAACTGCCTTGATTGAGAGATATAATTTGGCTGCGTCTTGTAATGTCTGTAGCTGTTACTGTGTTAATGCTAAGAAGTTGTAAATCATTAGAGCCATCTTCATTATGGTTAGTGTGAGTGTTGCCTCAGAGCTGAGATGAGTGGTAGGCAGAGCGTAATTACAGGTATGTGGAGAGAAAACATGCAATTAGAGATGTCGAGGAGGCATTTTGCACACTTCTCGTGCTCCTGTGCGTTCACGCTGTTCAGCTCTTCTGGTTTTCTCGAGCTTGTCGTGTGTGTAGTTGTGTTTGTACAGCAACAACTGGACGTGACCCCGGGTGGCTGTTAGGGTTCAACTCAGTGGGCCACCATGAGTCGCCCAGCTGATGGACTAAGGTTACAGAGGAGAGGTCAAGTGTCATGACTTCTCGGACAGTGCCCCTAGTCTCAGCTGTCTGTTCTCAGGGAAAGCGGACGACAAAAATAGAAGAGAAAAAAAAAAAACGACTGTGAGAAAGTGACGACATCAAATAAACAGGTGCGTTCCGTGCCATTGTTTACCGTTTAAGGGATATCAAATATTATCGCTCCTCTTTTCTTGCCCTCCCTTGCTGTGACCATAATTGTATGCAATGTGCTGGCTGATGAGGACTTTGAAAGACTAGCTGTCCAGACTCTGAGGTTAGTTAGTCTGGCTTCTGTGGTCAGACAGTTTGGCTAGGAAAAGCCTTCTGTTAGTTAAACCTCTCTTGCCTGCAGGTCACTCTAAAGAGACACACATAAACATAAACGACACATACAGAATAAACGACAAACTAAAAGGTGCAACCATTCCAGTTTTAATTCTGTTTTATTGTCTTTGAACACTGTTTACTTTTCTTGCCTTGAAGTCTTTTGTGACAGGTACTTACTGCCCTGAACCTCAAAGTCTTTAAAACCTTTCCTTTTAAAACATAAAATTATATTGTATTAAATATTATCTTGAAGGTCACTGTGGTCTTTCTCAAACCACTTCTTCTACAATGTGTTCCAGTGTTACTTTACAAAATTTCACTGCTGCTGGCCGTTAGGATCCATAGGCACATTGCTACACATAACTTTGTGACCTTCATGCCTGGAATAAGGTATTAACTTCTTGCTCCATAAACTCACCCAACTTCCATGGTCTTATCGATCTAATAGAAGTTTATATGAGTCATGACGTCACAGCAGTCCCTCGCTGCATTGTTCTATGGGCTCCACACACACAGATGCATTGCAAGGCTCTAGAGACAAATGTGTCCTCAGAAAGAGTGACAGCTGCTCTTCTCCTTCACGAATAAGGAAGGAGAGTACTGTTATAAAAGAGACCCCAAGTGAATGTGAGTAAAACAGGTGGGCCGCACTGTGACTGTACAGCGGACAAACAACAAGTGCAGCTGGTTCCTGCTAAGTCGACGTTTCAAGTATTATTCTGTGACGCACAAGCCACACTTAAACACACGCACTTGCAGTAACACGAGCATATACAATATTTACACTACTTAAAGTGTTGGGTCAAAGGAGGCGTGGCTGACCTGCTGAGTCATAATTAAGAGCCTAACAGAGCAGAGCCTTTAGGCCTTTAGGCCAGCCAGAGGCCCTGCCCAGACACACTCCTCAGACAGCCTTGTTTATGTTTCATTAGAGAGCAATTATATGTCGCATCCCACTTACACTTGTCTCACACTTTCTCTTATGCTTTTGTCTCCTCACCTTTGTGCTTTTTATATTTGTGCAGTATGTTCCTTTTAACAACACCACTACACATGGAGCTGATGAGTCCAGAAAAGTCTGTGAAATATCTGTGGGAAGTTTAAATCTGGTGAGATATACCTGGTCATGGCAGGGAACAATGAAAATGGTTTTAAGGCGACATATTTGAATTACTTTTAGGTTATGTGTTTCACAGTAAAAGTTACTCAGAGTTGCTTTCAGCTGAATTTCTTGTAGAAGCAGAAAACAGGGAGGAGTGCCTTCCAGTCTGAAGTGGACAGCTCTTTTCCTGATCTCCTCCCTGACTCCAACACTGAAAGGCAGATGAATGCGTGATGAGCTGCGAGAGCTTGGGAAGAAGAACAAGAACAGGTGGAAAAGAAAGTTGGCTCTAATTTTAAACCAAAGTCCACACAAGCAACAAGAAGATACACACTAAACTGACCTCTGTTTTTCCCACATTGGAATTGGAATTACTTAATGCAATTGCTTAAAAAAGTATCCTTCTTCTTCTTCTTCTTCTTCTTCTTCTTCTTCTGCTCTCTTATACAGCAAAATGAACAAAAACAAAACACAGTCTTTTTAGAAAACCTCAAACCCAGCTTTGGCCATTTTAAGGCAAAACAAACACAAAAATGTCCATTTAAGTCATGTAGGTCTGGTCTATTTACTTAGAGAGTAAATAGACCGCTATGTGTCCCAAAATACCTACGAAAATGGTGGGCAAAAAGACAAAAAAATGAGTCATCTTAAATCAATACTAGCCCATACGTATACACACAACACACTGAACTGTATCCAGGGCAAAAGGGCACAAGTTGAACATCACAGATCCACTTTTGATTTCCGCACAAAAAACTAGGAAAAATACAACAACAAAAAAAAGTTGGCTCTGTGACTTGAAAACACCCACGCCTCAAAGAAAGAATCACTTCATTCAGAGTCATGTGATGTCATCATAATACTGTAGCACATTTGCCAGAAAGATACCACATCTCGGTGCGAGCTTCAGTCCGTGAGTCAACAACCGCAGGTGGCAAAGTCAAGATGCAAAAAAACTCCCATGTTGTTAAAATAGCCTGCAGGTTTGCATAACAATCTAATCCTTGCTCGAACCTGCTTCTGGGAGTGTGTGTCCAAAAAGGTGGCAAAGAGGACTCCATGGTTTCTGGCTAGTTTTTTATAAACATGCTTGACCTTTACTTTCTCTTCATGTGCCATTTGTCATTTTATGATTGCCTTTGTTTCATCGCTTCACTTCCATTCTGTGCTCCGTATATCCACTTTTGTTTTGCCTGCTTTTTATTTACCATTTCCTGTGAGAATGGAAAGCCCCCTCAGACAAACAGCCCAGTCCCAGTCCCGTACTTTGTCTCGGTGTCTCTTGGTTCAGCAGGCTATGTAAACACATTGGGTGGATTACAGCTGGCCTGGTAGGAGAGCAGTGGGACATGGAGTGTGCGTAGGTGTCTACATATTTATGTAAGCACGCAGCCATATGTGTGGTAGAACTTGGAGTCACTGTACAAGACATGGAGCAAATGAAGAAATGGTGCAATGCTGTGAAATGACTGACTGTCTGTCTTGTGTGGGGGTGTTAAAGACATGAGATACCGAGGGTCTAGTGAGGAGGATTACAAAATTTGGAGCCTGTGGGGGGATTGAATGCCTCATTAAGTTTGTATGCTCACGTGTGGATGTGGACAGCTGTGGACGACAGACATCATTTCAGCTGAAAGCGGGAGTTGGCCTAAGACTTCAATTAAAAAAGTCAAAGAGCTTGTAAATAAATCAAAGTTTGAGCTCCGATATATATTTTTAGCCTGATAACATATTTTGAGGCCTGTGTGTGTCGGCGTGCCTCTAAGTGCAGTCCCGCAAATGGAGTGTTTTCAGAAGGAAATACCTTGACAGGTTTTTGGAACAGCCGACCGGGCACCTCTCTCCATCTCGCACTTTCCTCCCACTCGTTCAGTGCTCTTCCTTTGGTGTAGTTTTTGGTGTTATTTTACGCTCGCACACCCTTCCTCTGGCTTAGAGCAACACTATTCTCCCTCCCAGTCATTAATGTTGTGTAACTGCCACTTGACGATCAGGAAACATTGGAAGAGTGGGATATGATTGCGATTAATATTTTCATTAATGTTTTATTTTCTACACTTTTACTTAGGAAGTGACTGAGTTTGTGTCAAACGACTTAGTTCGTCTTTTATAGGTCAGAGATGACTGTTACCTCACATGTATCACTTTATGTCTATGTTCTCATTTGGCTTTATTATCAAAGTCACATGCTGTGCTTAATGACAGGCAAAAAAAAGGCTATTCTTTGTCAACTTTTTACCTCCATATTTTGAAATAGCAAAAACTAAAGGCCAAACTATTTTTTGGTGAAGATATCATCTGAGACCTTTACTGCAAACTCACATACTGTTACCTGATAGATATAATTTTAGAGTGGGATGTAAATTTATGCAGATGTGACAGGTTCTGTGCCTTCACAAGACACTTTTCCCAAATGTTTAGCACAAATGTACAAAAAAATGTGAGTTTGACAGCGTTAGTTCCCAATGGCAGTCTGTCTGAGGTGGGAATTAATCTTATGAACTGTGGGAATGTCGTATGATTTTTAAAAGTCAAACTTTAAGTGTAAATCAGTCTTCTTTATGCAGATTGGAAACTGCTAATGTACTTTTGGGCTGTTTTTTTGCTTAAAAAGTTGTCAAAACAATGAGCCCTATGCAAGAACACACATGACTACAGTAGACAAACAGTAGAGCGTAAACAGAAAAGATAACCACCGGAGTCCAGCATGAGTTCATTGCTTTGTTGACACTGATCCTTGGGAATGCATGTCACTGCTTTTTGAAAACCCCAGATTTCTTTTTTTATTAGGCCTCACTAAGACAGGATAAGTGTGTGAGTTATTTTGTGGAGGTGCGCCGACACAAAGCGGTGATTCTAGTTTCGCACTCTCGTCACTTTCTCTCCTATCGCTATTCTTAACTCTGTTTCACACAATCAGCGTTGACAGTTTAAAGACAGAAAAGCTCTCACATTTGTCTGAGGCAGATGCGTCAATGTCTCTTAATGACAGAAGGTGACATTCCACAGAGCTCGCAGACACAGGAAGCGGCGTTTAAAGGCCTCAGGAAACAGGAAGTAACCCGAGGATGAGCTGTTCAAGTCACTTACGGTTACTCATACGGACGTCTTAGGAAGTTGTCAGAAGCTGAGGTGATAAGAGGTTCATCGTTAGTGGAAGTGAATCGAAAAAGAGGGAACATTGTGAAAGTTGGTTGTAGTTGTGTAACACGGACGGAACTACAAATTAAGCTTAAGATGAATTTGTAGTAATAAGTAGTTTTATTGCCAAATAGGGTCAAAATAGGGCCACGAGTTGCAAGGATGGCCTGATTGTTTTAATAATACAACGCCACAGTTCTCATGCCACTTTCAAAAGTCTTTATTTTCTGTCACCACAACACCAAGCAGACTTTATCTGTCTCATTCTGTCTCATCAACATAAATAAAACATATCAATCTTTATTAAATGAATTGTAACTTCCAGCTGACCTTAATAAAGTGATCTAGACCCAGTGTTTGTGAAACAGTGGCCCACATTATGTACATGTTAATATTCCTTTCCCAGCTGGAACTTGATAAATGCTTGATTAAGATGTTGGTATTCATGTGAATGGAAATGTGATGCCTTTGCTGTGATTAAATCCAGGATAATTATCACAAGGAGATCCATTTACACAAACACGTTTTAGGGGTTTTCACACAAGGAAAGGTCAATTACTGATAGCAGCATTAATTAATCATAATATTTCACACTAGGCCTGCCCCTGCTACTGAGTGGGAAAGCTGTCCCATCTTTACTTCCGCCAGTGCATAAATGATAGCGTTCCTAACACAGAGGGGGCGATGGAGGGAAGCTCGGTTTTGTCGAGCGGTGGATAGATGGCGCAGGGTGAAATGGGGGAAACAGGAGAACTGGCAGGGTTCCAGAGCCCATGCAGCGCCAGGTGCAGAATGTAGGGTACAGAGGTGTCCTTCCTCAGCTCCCCCGCGGAGGGCACCAGCCTATACCGAACATCCACTGTCCCAGTACCCTCTACCGCTGCTGCTGGGACACTTTCCTTTCAACGCTGCCCCGGAATGCACTCGGTAAAAAAAACAACTCTGAAGATTGTGTCAATGAATGGTATGCGTTTTGTGCCACAAATGACACACACATGTTCCACCCAAACTAACCCCCCTCCCCCTTTTATCCTCTATATGTCGGACAGTTTTATGGCTCATGTGTTGTGACAGTGTGAAAGGCACAGGAAGGAAAGGCTGCGTTTCCTCTGATGCTCTTGCCCCTGTGGACCGGAGCAGATAAGAACACACAGCTCTGAACAGCAATCACAACAGAGATGCACGCTGCCTGCACTAACACCCCCTCCCACTCCACGTCCCCTACAGATCCACTTCCACCAGGTTTGGCTCCGATCAGCCCCCACCCTCTCCCCTTTAGCGTCACACATTTACTTTTGTTGTCCCACTCTCTTCATTCTGACAAAAGTTTTTTTTTTTTCACAAAACAAATTCTCGGATCACAATGTTATTTTTATGTCTAACGAACCACTGGGAGGCTTGTGGGGCACTAAATCAAATATTTCCAGGAGCATTATCAATTTGTTATGAATGAAAAATCTTGATGTGCAAAAAGTGTGATTGCAGTTGTAATTATCGGACTTCTGCAGGGTACTATTCCAAATGCGTATGTTATTTTCTTAGTCGTGTGTGTGTTTGTACGTGTGTGTGTGTGTGTGTGTGTGCGCACTGACGTAAGCCCCTCTATCTGATGATGCCCTTCTAATCCCTACAGTGATGTGTCATGAATATGGAGTTTAAGACTCAAATCCCCAGGGATACACAGGCTATAGATAGCTTGCTCCTTCTATGCACACACACCTCCAGCAGCTGGCCTGTCCCACTCCGGCACTCACTGCGCACGCTGCCGCTGACCCTTTTGACGTGAGAAGGTCCGAACAGGGACACGCCAGAAAAGGGTGATTAAAAGCAAAGGAAGAGTCAGAAGAATATCCTTGGAGGAAACTACTGAGCAATGCGAAAAGTAATGCGCGTGCCTATAGATGTGTTAAATATCTGACAGTTATGCTTATTTTCATAATTCTGGTTTCATTTTTCTTATCAGCGCTGAGACCATTGTTGCAGGATTGTGGCTAGTTCCGTCGAAGCTACAACGTGGCAACATTGCAAATATACAATGCACAGTGGTGGAAAGTAAAAGTACAGTTACATGGCAAATATTGTACCCAATTACAAGTGCAAGTACTCCTGTTAAAAATACTCAAGTAGAAGTACAAAGTATTCATTAAAACTGAGACTTTTTAATGCGATTTATTATTATTTTTTTTTTTTCCAAGAACAAAATGTATTCCGAAACTCGTCTTCTTGTTCCTGATTTTTCTATAAACTTTCTGGCGCCCGCGGTAATATCTTAAAGTTTTCATTGGCTCGATAGGCATAATGGTAAACTATTGGCTAATAAAACGCGGATAAATGCCGGGTAAATTTCCTGCAGGCATCCCAGTTTCTGCATGACACCAGTATAAGATAACAAACGTATAGCCTAAAGTGTGTGTGAAAGGCCTGCGTCACTTGTACTCAGTAACGAGATATGCTTTCAAAAGTAGCAAAGTAGATTACATGGTTTAAATTATACTCAATCACAAGTAAAAGTACTCGCTTTCAAAATCTACTTAAAAAAGTACCCAAAAAGCTACTCAGTTACAGTAATGTGAGTACTTCCACCCCGTCAATGCATTAGCTTTACGAATTTGACGCACCAAAGGGTTTTTTAATTCTTGATTGTATTGTTGACTTATTTACTTATTACCAACAAACTTCAGGTCGGCAAATACTTTAAAACATTCACAATAACAACAAAAAACAATGATAAAGGGATGCCGAATGCGTGTTTTGCAAAAAAAGGCTGAGTATAGTCTTTACAGTGGAAAACTACAAAGTAAAGTTGAAACTTTACTTTGAAACTAAGTACTGCAGGAGACCTTTATGTAATAAGTATTGCAGGAGACCTTTATGTGAACACTATTTGAGTTATATTTCAACCTCTACAGTCCCAGATATGTGATATGTATTTGTTACCATCTCTGTGTTTCATTTAAATCTAAAACGTGGTGCCTCTTAAATGATTATACAAATATAAATTGTGGCCTCCATCTCACACTGTGATATGTAGGTGATAAAAGACATAATTTAAGTATAATCGCCTGCTCTGCTTTGCTTAGCCCCACATGTATCCCGCCACGCCCCATAAGCCTGCCTACCCATATGGCTTGGGGATAATAAAGCGAACAGCCAGCAACACGTCTATGTGCTCCCAAGCCAAGCCAAAGGAATGCACATCCCCTCAGTCCTCTTCCACTCTTTATCTGTCTCGTCTATTCTTCCTCTGTCCGTTTGTCGCTTCTCCCTCTTCGCCCTGAGCGCCGAGCGAAGGACCCTCTGGTAAAAACCGGGTGGTATTCACCTCAGTGTAGGTTGGCATCCCGTAGTGTGCTTGTGTGAGCTCGACTGATGCCAAAGAAACCAGTCTGACGAGAATGTGAAGAGCTTGCCCTTGGGATGGAGGGACGAGGGGAAGGGAAGTGGGATGGAAAAAGGGAGGGAGTGTGAGGATGAAATGAAAGGGAAAATAAACAGTTATGTGAAGGCTAGAGGAGCAGAGGTAGTTTAGTTAAGACAAACTTTCATGGATTAAATCATGCAGCATATGTCGTATAATTTCACACAACCTGGTCTCCTCAGTTGTATCACTTCATCAGAAAGCATTGCTATTTTCAATATAGACATAGTTCTGTAATATGGCATGGTAAGTTTATCTGCCACTAATCCTTGGATAGGTTCTGAAAAGAGAAGACAAGAGAAGGCCTCCCTCGAGGTTGTCTGGGAAATCTCTCTGTGGGCATGGCCAAAACATTTCCAAGAAGAAACCACCATAACTGACTTTTCTCCTCAGCCTGCAACCTTCCTTTAAATCCATTTTTATTTTTATGTCTCATTCGCAGCATTTACCCCCATCTCCTTCACCCTCTTCTTTCTCATTCCTTCTTTCTCGTCTCATCCGAGGCCCCCCACCTCTCTGTCTCTCTGTGCTGCGGTGGGACACCCAATGAGGCCCGCGGCAGGAGCTGTGATGAGCCCGGGCCTGGATTTGGAGCAGGACTGCTCTCGGTTGAGCGGGATCCAGGCCCCCTGAGGGGCTGAGGGTGGAGGGGACAAGGGGGGGAGCAGTGGCAGTACAGTTCTGGATCACCTTCAAAGAGCTCCAGTCCCAGAGGATTTTGCAGATTCCTCTGTAGAGAGAGGAGTATAAAAGGGGGGAGGAGATTGAGGGAGAGCGACAGGAAAGACATGGGAGACACCAGACAAGGGGAAAGTGTGGAGAGAAAGAAGTGATTTGGGTTGTAACTTCTCTACACGACATGCAAGCACTTGCCCTTCATAAGGCAAGCTGCACTGCGATGATCTATCTGTGTGCTTGAGCAGGGAGACATGGGAAATCTGGGCTGCACAAAAGCGTTGTTGTGCCTCCCAGGAGCTTCCTTTAGGGGTTGGCGGTGTTTGTATGTGTGACAAGGATGAGGCTGTCCACCCATTACTCCTCTAACTCACACCACTAATGTGCCTCCACATAAACAAGGACACTGTCATTCAGAAGTGATTCTTGTGCTGTTGGTGGGTGACTTTCAAGCAACGCACGTAAAAAAGTAGATGACAATTCAACAGAACTTGTGTTGTCGCAGGATTGTACATTTTCACTTTCTGCAGTGGGAAATGGTGCATTTTATAGTTTGTGCTTGTTGTGCATCAGTGACAGACCTTCATCCCGAGTCTGGGTCAGCAGTTTGTTTAGCATCAATTAGAGGCTCTGTGTTCCTCAATGCAAGCGTGAAGGGAGAATTAACGTGCAGTGGCACATTCCCACCAGTGTATTATTTCACACAGCACCTCAGTGCTTGTGCATTTGTGCTTTAACAGTACTCATGGATACATCTGTCCATATACTGTACTTGGATTTGTACATTAATTCAAGTACGTGCTTGACTGGTCTATTTTCTTCTCTGTCTTCTCCTTTCCTCCCTGTCTCTCTTTCAAGGACTTTGGTTTGACCACAGCCATTTCCCGTAGCCTCCTCTGTGCCTAGCAACACACTGCATACTTTCCATAGAACATGCATTTCATGTGTGAGAAGATATATAGTGCTATACTGAAAGTCTCTGGTAAAGTTGAGTTTGAAATGGAACTGTCCAAAGCAGTGATTGAGCACTGAACTAAAAACATGCAAAAGACTAAATACAACTTATGACTATAATAAATGAATCACCACAATGATTGTTTTAGTCTGTGGTTGAATTTGTATCAAAACAGAGAATGACATTGCTCTAAAGATTTAACAGAATGTAGTAAAAGAATGAAGCTGGAAATGTATAATTATTTTGATTAATTCACTTTGAAACTTTGAGTCTTTCTTTGAGATTCTGTGTAAAATATGTGTGCAACATATCTTTATTTAATCTCGTATTATCATGACAGGATTATAAATGGGATTTGTTTTAAATATTGTACCAATGTTTTTTTAGTTCACACAGTGAAACCCCTCCAGGTGCTGCTGGCTTCGGGCCAAGCCATAGACCTTCGATACCAATATGTTCTATCTGCTTTGACAGTATGACATGCTCATATATTATATGAATATATTAACAATATCTTCCCTGATCACATGCTAAAATGTGCCTATTATTATGACTCTAAAATACATGTCTAGGTATAATAGCACCATTGTTTTCTTTCCAAGAAAGATATGAATCATTCATGATCATTTAACATTATTATGTTAGAAGTGATTAAAACAAGCCTAACCCTCGAGGGACTTTTGGATTGAATTCAAGCCAGAAAATGTACCACACACTGGCACTGCTTTGCCAAAATCCTTCATTTTGGCAGGTCTTACATTATTATTTCTTCCATACCTCAACTACACCCTCTGCATAAATAAGGAGTATAGTTTCAGCTCTTTTGTGCCCTTATTGTATTCTTTGAAGGGGGTGGCATGTCAGTGGGCCGGTGCCAGAAGAGGTTTCCTTGCTCTGCCAAGGTATGCCCTCCTCCCATTCTCTAGCATGGTGCTTTGCACTGTACTCATTTGTAAATAGTGAGATAAGTGTGGTTTACGTGTGACCGGGGTGTAAGGTGCACTCAGTGCCGCCCTGACATGTCTGTGCCAAAGCCCAACAGGGTGTAATTATTTTGGACTGGGTCAGCACTTGATCCTGTGTAAAAATACCTGGCTACTTATAGAAGGGGAACAGAGGGGGCAGCTCCTGCACAGGGAAGCCGGTCTTCACACATTTACCCACCTACACATAGAACCAACCTATTTTTGTTCACAGTGTAATATCAATGGCTTCTTGTGTCCTCTGACACAGAAGGTTGCCATAGATCCCAGTGTCAGTCTTTTGTTAATATTGTGACAGTGTCTGGGTCAGGCATGTATGCCACTGGGAAACAAAACTTCATGTCTTTGGACTGAAGTCATATTCAGTACTTAACACCTAAAATGGTGTTACAGACTAGGCTGCTGAATGCTATTTACATGAGTTTTAACAGTGCTAGAGGGCACCACCAGCATCAGTAGAGGCTGAGATGGCCTGTGGACCACTTGGCCTCAGGAGTAAGACCAAAACCTTTCCATCTTACTCTTTCATGTAAAGGATTGACCCACAAAATAGTGAATTCTTGTCCAATATTCCACTGTTACTTCTAGCCAAAGCAGACTTTCTGTGCAGTACCTTTCCACTCTCTGAATGTTACCCACTCCGCCCCTTTCACACCACATCTGTCTCTCTGCCCTCAGAGTCAAGGACAGCCCGGGCCAAGCCGACATACAGAGGACAGTTCTGCTCCAATCAGGAGACAACAAGCGCTTGTGTCAATTAAATGGTATGTGCTTATGCCGCAAATCACAGACACATGTTCTGTTTTTACCCCACCCCCCCGCTCTGTGGCTGTAGCCTCTTTTCTCCACCACCTAATGTAGTGTAATCATCCTCATTACCTAATGAGACCCTACTGTACACTCACACTCTCCGTGTGCGTCTCCATTTCACTCTTTCTCTAATACACGTGTGGAAAGTGCTGGCATATGCTCACGCTAAATTGTATATTCTGCTCTGTAATAGACATCCATCTGAATCTGCCCAGCACTCAACTGTCAACACTGTACCACTCTCTAGCACAACTCTCTAAAGCCCCTAATACCACAGTAATACTATTGTAGCATGTATTATCAACAGGACAGTGAACACTGAATTAGGCAGGCAGCTGGGGAGGGGAGAAACCCCTCATTAGCTCACTCCAATGTATCTACTTCCTCTAATCTCTTACAATAACATAATCTCTTTAAAAGTGGTGCAGCTTAAGTCCAATCTGCCTAAAACCTGACACGTGATTGAGGTCAATGCCCAGCAGAATCCAAACTGTGGGGTCCATACACAGCCCTGTAACATAAGGGTATCCTAGTGTGTGTTCATACCAGTGGCAGTTCCAGTCAGTGGTTTGGTACAGACTGGGTCAGTATGGCACAGTCTGGCACAGGAGACCTCTGTTGTGTGTGCACAAGAGTCTGCTACATAAACTGTGACACCATAGAAACACTGCTTTTAAGTTAAAATATGAGATATAAACAATTAGAATAAATAAGAGAGTAAATATGTAATGTCTGTAGTTGTTTTTTTTGTGTTCACTAATTAATGCCATAAGATATGCCCATGTTTAATGCAATGTTGACAGTGAATGCAGTGTTTTAATTCACAAAGCAAGAGCCACAATACCCTGACTTTATCTAATTCTGGAAACAGCAGGTTTTTGTTTTTTTGTACAAAATTTGTAGTTCTTTCTACAGCTGTTTACCACAAGAACAAAGCCAGCTTGATTTGAAAAAAAGGTTCATTTTTCTTTTTCTTTTTTCTCTTCTCATTTTTTCCTGATGAACTATTTTCTATCGAGTTATGTATGTTTGACAAATGGACTACAGTGATGAAACAACAGTCCGGTCGGGACACTTCATGTCTCTTCTTGGAAAGTGACCCATACTGACCTGACCCATACCTTACTCCTCCACATCTTGATGCGCACCCAACACACGATCTCTGAAACATGGGGTCTCCCAAACAAACCTTGGTCTGGTTGGATTGAAATGTAAACATGACTCAAAACCTGAAGGGACTGTCAAAAAGAGATGCTTGAACTTTTACACACATTACATAAAGTAATAAGAAGTTAAAATATGTTACTGGCTTTTGGTTTTATGAGCACATTTAGAGGATAGTGGTATAAAACAAGTCCCACCAGCACTTTCAGTCCAGCTGATAGCTTTGTTTTGGGAATTGGGTTCCACTTTGTAGTAATGACTTTTTGACATTAATAATTCTGTAGTAAACACTAAGCTGACACAGGCTTTATACCAGAACACCAAACTAAAGATATTAATGTCTCTTCATACTAAAGGACCTAAGCACATGACACACACACAGCTTTTCCTAAGTCAGACATTGGTCTTCCTTCAGTCAGTCTGGTCTGCCGCCTCACTGTTCCTCTGATCCCAGAGCAGTTTGTATGCTTTCACTGCCTTTATTCCATCTAACCCCTGTTGTACAGCCGTGCTCTTTATTTTTTGATGGTTTTCCATAGTGTCTCTTGACTCCAAACCACTTACAGATGTTGGCAGCGGGGAGCGTTGTGGCAATTCCAAACGAGGAAATCTAAATAGAGATCAGGCTGTAAAATACAAAAGAAGGCCTGGAGAAAGAGAAAACAAGAGGAGAGCAAGAGAGCAAATGTGTGAATGGGTGACAGAGAATGAACAAAGCACTGAGGGAGCATTAGTGTAGAATTATTAGAAAGAGTATAGTCCTATCAGATATTTAAGAGCCAGGATTTATTGCTGTTGTGCTTGTTTTGTTTATAGAGTATACATTCCGCACTTCTACTATAACCTTATTTTTTATGTAAAATTAAGGGAGATAATGTCTAAAAGTGAGAAATGTATTGTCCTTCGAAATAAGTAGTAACTTCTTTTATAATAGACAAAAGAAAAAATGGTAGCATTTCTATAGCCGATAATGTGTTCTCCTAAAAGTCTAAATAGTTCAAACCACAACGTCATATTCCCCTTTCCACTAACTGCTCCCCCGACAGGTTTTTCCATTAAAACAACATAGTGTAGCAGGCTTAAGGACATAAGAATGAAGCCGTTAAATTGGAATTTGGTGAGCCCCACTGGAAAAGAGTTTGGCAGTAGTTTTGAAGTCTAGACTTGGCCTGGCTCTGCAGTGGTAGCTCCATGTCACCTCCCTCCACCTGTTTTACAGGAAGTAGCCCCGTCCCGGTGGATCACAGAGGAAATGTGTTGAAATGCCGCATCCTGCTTCGACTCAGAGATCACCACAGCTAATGCCCACTATGTCCAGACACCTCCTATAGCGAGAAAAGTAAACACATAAGAGTGGTGGTGCGTTCGCAGTCGTGCCGCTCCCTGAGCTGTGATTGTAAAGATGAGTGACCTGTCTCTCCTGTCGGCCCTCGCCCCCCTCCTCTTCCTCCTCCCAGCACTTTATTTATTAATGGATCCATTCAATTATTTACCTCACATCTTAGGGCGACAACAGGCCAGAGAACAGTACACAGGGTGGAGATGATACAGTACACGGCGTGCACACACGATGCTTGTGCAGTTAGTCATTTAACTTCTAGACTCTAATGTGACACAAGAAACTGACAGAAGAGACGTCAAAAATTACTTTGATTTGTTTCAGTATTTAAACTGAAAACATAAATGCATGTTTTGTGTTATATTTCACCACATTTTTGTACAGATTTTGAGTGTCTAGAATAAGATTATACAGTATACAGACTTTGACTCTTAAATATTAAAAAACACTTTGCAGCTCGATTAAAGCTCGATTCACATTGTGTTGCTGATTTAGCTTTATTTTTCATTTTTTTACACTAGTATGGGATGTATTTAAGAAAACAACTTTTTCTTTAAATCAATTCATACTATAGGTTATATTTTGCTTTCAATACTGTGTTTTGTTTTTTTGTCCTCACGCATAATTAACCCTCTTTATTCCATATGACTGTCTGTCATTTTTCCCATTAAACACTAAAGTGCCTTTCACATGCCCGGATAAAATATGGCTTGTATAGCTTTAAAAGTGCAAGGCTGGGGGTGCACTCGAATGTCCTGTTTGCAGTAGAGGTTGATGGTTCAAACGTATCATTGACCGCTCGGTGTCTGCTCTTATCTTTTCTCTCTGGCCTTATCCCCACAGTGGCCAGACATGGATCAATCCCACCCGGAATTGGGTTTCACATCCCGGAAGCAGAGATGTACACATGGGTCACTTTCATCGACTCCTTGTGCGGCCATGTCCATAGGTATCCATCATACAGACCATTGACTGGTTGTGACTATAAAGGTATGAATTCATCACAAAGAGAGACTGCGGTGGCGGAGGTCAGCTAAAAAGTAGTGGTTGCTATCTCATCTGCAGTGTGGTTGAAATCAAGCCTTTGTAATATATTATATTGAGGTGATTACAGCATCACATGTATTCACATAAGGCTAGGGCTGCATCTAACGGAGCTCTTTCGGCAGTGTTAAAGTCACATTTGTGCCACTGTTAAAATGTAGACTCCCTGAAATTAACCACAAATTAGAACCAATGATTGCAATGTGATGTATGCAGTTACACAATAGGAGCGTGATTGTAATTTGGGTCTAATTATTTAAGAGAATGCATGTGTGTTTTTGTTTGGGCGTGCTTGGGCGTTGCAGGCAGGAGATAAATAACAGATGAAGCGACGCTGTTGATGTGAACTCCAGACAGCAGCGGCTCGGCTGAGGATTGAACGCGGGAACATGAGGGGATGGGTCGCGGCACAATGAGTGAGAAATGATGCTGAACATTGATTTGTCATTGAAATGTGTCCAGAACACCGAGAAATGTGAGATTCCTGCAGAAATTCAGATATGCACAAAATGAAAAATGGAAAACAAAAGCAAACATTTCCATAATACACTCAAAACTTACATTCTTCCTTAGTTCTCCAATTCTTTCATCTGTTTGTGTCTCTGTTTGTCTCAAAAGACCTCTTGGAAAACCCCTCTTAATGCTTAGTTGAATGTGTGTGGGTGTCTCTTGGGAAAGCCTGCTTTAATTCCCTAGAAGCCATTGTGATTTAGAGTAGCAGGGAAGTCACTTCCAATGAGAGTCAATGGGCTGCTGGTGTGGCAGTGGGCTGCACTGATTGTGTGCGCTTCAAGTGCAACTGAACTGATTTTCTTCTTCTTAAACTGTGATTAAACCATGATGGCACAGAGAGCATTCAAACGGTAGACGCTGCTAGAAATGAGCACAAACATATGGCATCGTGAATGAAGCCAAACTTTTCAAAAATAACGTTGAGAGTTGATGAACACTCCTCTGCTTCGTCGAGCCTGTAGGGGTTGGTCCAGGTCCGAGGCTGGTATCCTGAGCCTTAAGTGCTGCTACTGATACAGTAAGGAGCTGGTAGAGGCTGGCAGAGCATGCTGAATGCAGATAGGATCTCTGTGGGGGGGCGTGAATGTGTGATTGGAGACTAAAATCATTACAGTACGCCTGGTCACTGTGTCCTTGGTTCTTCCGCTGAGCCCAGGACCCACCGATTCCCTACTTTCTCCCTCCTTCTGTCTCTGTTCTTTAGCTTTTAACATTTTCTGACTTTTGACATGAAGGACTGCGCTGACAGAAAAAATGGTCCCACTCTCAAAACTTTAAACAGGTCCTTCCAGGTAAGAGAGTCTGTTAATAATGCAGTCTGTGAAAATGCATCTAAATGTTACATGGCACAACTCACAGGAGCGTGTTGTGCTCTTTCTACTTCAGTGATATTAAAAGATGCTTATATACTGCTTCTTATGTCACTTTTCCCTTTTGAACTAAGAGAAAAGTTAGGGCTAGGGTCAATGTTTTGTTTTGTTTTTATTTAGTATCCAGCTGTCTGCTTCTGTTGTCTCTAATCCAGTGTCTAAATTAATCACTGTGTTGCACTGGATCAGAAGCTGGTAAAAGGGATATGCTCAAAACCTAATGAAATGTGTTGATGTTATTTTAATGTTAGAACCACAACAGTGCTCTTTCTTCCTGGTTCACCCCAGCTGCACTCTTGCCCCTGGGCTGCAGTGGCTGTCCAGAGAGAGACAGAGAGGAGAGGGAATGTAAACTAGACTGGCTCTCCTCGGGTCTCATTGGTTGATTCGCTGCCTAGCGGTTTTGTCCTTGAGAATGTGCAGACACGGGGCAGATAATGTTCTGACACCAGAAACTCTAGACCGGACCAGATCAACACTTACTCCTGTCTTCATGGTCTCCTTCTGCTTCTTCTTCTCTGCTTCTATGGCCGGAAGTGTATACTGAATACACTATGACGGTTTGTTTTTGGTATAGTTAGAAAATATTAAAATATACAGGAATAATGGAACTAATTATTCATTAAAAATTATAGGGTTTAAAGTGAGTGTCTGAGGCAATAACACTGTTTTGTCATTAAGTCATTAAGGGGCTCATATATTCAGTGTTATGAGCATTACTGTGGTACTTTCTGGTCCATATTTTGTTTTTATTTTTGTCCTCCATTCTGAGTGAGCAACGTATCTCTCTGCTTTCACTGTAACAAAATCACAACCTCATAAATAATAGCCATGAAAATATAATTTTACCTTAAATGTGGCTTTAGTGTAGTTATAAATAAATGAAATTCCATATTGGCAGGGATTGTTTCTGAGATCGCTCTAAATTGGCTCTGACCTTACGCACTATCTCTAAGAGTGTCCACACACATTCTATTTACCATTTTATCACACCTAATGTCACAACCACGCGCACGGATGCACGTGGGGTTATTTTGATGCTGCCTTTTTCTACTGTGATTGTGTAACACCCCGAGCCTTTAAGTGTATTCAGACCCACGCGCCCACAGAGGCCTAAAAACTGATTGGAGCACTTAATGTAAATGCGAGGTTTTCCGCGTCTTCCCCGGTGCGTCGCAAGGTCAAAGAGCTCGTTTTACTGCGTGCTGCTGCTGTAACGCACGAGTCAGCACGGCACGGCAGCGCGTAGGCTACAGGAATGTCCCCCTGCGCAATGGCCCGAGCTCAACACGGAAAGCTTTATCCCAGCGCCGTCAAGTCAAGATGTGTGGAATCTAAAGACGAAGAAAAGGCGAGTGCAGGAAGTTCGAGGACACCGTGTGTGTGTGAATATATATCTTATGTGTGTGTACTGTTATCTCATTGCTGTTCTGACGATGTGTAAGGCTATAAATAAATATATTGTTAGAGTATGTGTCAGAGTGAACCTCTGTTTGCCAACTTGTGTCACTAGCACAAAGAACTCGAGAGATAATTCTTGCCATTTCAATGACTTTAATAAGCAAAATAGGAAACAATTTCTTCCAAAACAACCAAAAATAAGACACAACAGAAACCAGCCTGAATGGAACAGTTCAAATTTAAGTGTTTAACTATTATTTATATAAACAGGATTGAAAATTGATCCCCATCATCATCGCACAGTACATGAAATTGATGAAAACAAAACAACAACCCGCTGCTGCAGTTTCACTTCGATTTCAACACAGTTGAATCAGTAACGAAAAAAAGATTGTTAAATGCATGACTTTTTCAACAATAGTTTCAAATGCAAGCACCATGCTTATTTGATATGATCTGACAAGTTTGTTAATTTAAATCATTAAAATAAAAACTTTAACTATGCATCTGGCCAGCAGAACCAGAATAATCAAATAATAATAAAACAGACAAAACAATGTATCATATAACATACAAATAGTTTTCATTTTGAGAATTTGCACAACCTGGATCCCCTTTTTTACTGACCGGCAGGAAAAAATCAGGAAAACATGGAGCATTAGAATCAGTTCAAACGTCTAGCGTTATCTACAACTCCACACAAACCGTGACCAAATGTGCATCTAAAATATTACAAATATAAATTATCATGGTGTGCGTGAATGCTACAGGTGGCCAATCAGATCGAGCCTCTTGAAGTTGGAACACGGCGCTTTTACGCAGACGCACGTGATCGTGTGTGTTAAATGTGAGCGCAGTTAAAATTTGGTGCCCACGTGATTAAGCCAAACTTGAGGCCTGTTTAATAAAATATAAGATCATAGTATGTCTTCCTGGAGGGAGGTCCGCACAAACTTCAAAATGAAAACTTGGAAATCATTATCCAAAAGTGCACTTGACACACAAAAGTTTGTTGTATTTAATGCAACTGAAAAAATGCACTTCCCTCTCATTCTCTCTCAGTCTAAAACCCCAAATGAAAAAAAATAAAAAAAATAATTGAAATTAAAACACAACTCAAAGAAAGAAAGAAGTTCAAACCAGCCTCTTCAATCTTGTTGTTGTGCAGTTTTGCGGTTGCATAATATTTACAAGCCTAAAGAAACCCACACCACATGACACTGCACCGGCAGTTCTGCTGTTTGTCCCCTTTGCTTTAATCTAACCCCAAACTATAGAGAAGCGCAGATCAACAACATGCTCTTAATATACACGAGAAGATGAAAGTACAAAATAGAAATTATTACCGTACATGTCCAGCATGCAGGATTAATATTTAATGCAGATTTTTTGTTTCAATATATATTCGAATATAACCAAGCAGGCAATAAATCAATGAGATGCTGCATAAAATGTCCCCCCTGACGGGTTTAATGACAAGAGTTGGATTTGCATAAAGTGATGTCTTGTTTGGGGAGGTTTGCTCAGTTTTCGGGCCCACTTGTCAAATGTGTGTGTTGCAGGCTCTGGTCAGGCCTGCACTTGTTGTTCAGAAAGTCCTGTCACTGTGGACAACAACAAGAGTACAAGACATCTGCCAGGATGCCGTCCCACGGTACTTACAGGTCTGATAAAAGCTGTAGCCTTAAAGGAAAAATATCAGCCGCTCCTCTTTCTCAAGTCTCTTCTCTACAAGCCACTAATCTACAAAGATGCTGCTGCTCGGACTCTACATTGCTCTTTGTATCTCAGTTGACACGTGGATGAGAGATGGTTAAATATGAGAATACTATGGATTATTCTTCTATATGAATATAAGTGTTGCCGTATTAGTATAATCATAAGGATATGGGAGGTGTGGGGATTATTAGTCAGTCATTGTGAACTCACATGAAGAACTCTGGAGATGAAGGGTTGTCGCTCGTGGAGCCCGCCTCGCGGAACCCGGCGCTGGGCCCAGAGCCCGTGAGTTTCTCACACTTGAGTTTGTAGGCGTCCCTCTCTCTGGCCAGCCGGCTGATCTCCGCCTTTAGCTGCTCCACCTGGTTCATCAGCTGCGTCTTCTCGTTCTCCAGCACGTGCTTCTGCTGCACGCGCTTAAACCGGCACGACTGCGCGTAGCCCCTGTTCTTCAGGGTCCTCCTCTTCTGTTTCAGGCGGATCACCTCGTCCTTCGTGAAGCCCCGCAGGTGTCTGTTGAGCTCACGCACGGACATGGACACAAGCTGATCGTCAGTGAAGCGGTCCTCGACGCTGAGGCCGCTGGTGGACTGGCTGAGGTGCGCGGGGCCGTGCGCGTGGTGATGGTGGTGGTGGCGGTGGTGGTGCAGCGGCTGGTGAGACTCCGGGGACACGGGGGACGGGCTGTCAGGATCCTGGCTGTGGTGGTGATGGTGTTGACTGTGCGCGTGGCTGTGTGTGCCCGCGTGGCCGGACAGCTCGTCAGCGTGGTGCGGGATGGCGCCTCCGTACGGATGGTGGTGCTGCTGGCCGTGGCCGTGGTGGTTGTGGTGGTGGTGCGGACCCCTGTAGCCCTCGAAGCCCTGCTGCTGCAGCTGCTGCTGGATGTGCGCGGGCGGAGGATGTCCGTGCGCCGTGGCTCCGATCAAGGCCTCCACCGCATCCTCTGGGGTCAGGCTCAGTGTCTGAGGGTCGACCTGCTGGTGGTAGGCGCCGCTGGGCATCCAGTAGAGCTCCTCCAGATGGTTCTTCTGCTCTGTGGGGCTGAAGCTGGGCGAAGAGGGCACCGAGCTGCAGGGCGTGCTGATGGGGGTGGACGACACTGAGCCCTGCGGCTGCAGCCGGTTGCACTGACGCACACCACCGCGCTCCAGTCCGGCCAGGCCTTCCTTCTTCACGTCAAACTTCATCAGGTCAAAATCATTGACGTATTCCAGGGCCAAGGGGCTGCTGGGTAGCTCCGGGCCCATGCCTAGCTCTGCGCTCATGTTGTGGTCGCGACTCTTTTGCAGATATGCAAAGGTGCTTGCAAGTGTCGCAAAAAGTGACTTATTAATCAGCGTCTCTTCTCTCCGTTCTTGTTTCATGCAATAGTTCTTTTGGCTCCTCCACAGCTGCGCACTGACTTGCTGTAGCATGAAACACCGTGGCGGGGCAGAAAAGGGAAAACGAAAAAAAGTGGTGGAGGAAAAGTTTCAGACTAAAGCTCTGCAAACGGTTTGCGTCATGTAGCCTACTTCTGCTGGGCTAATCTGGCAGACGGAGCAGGCGAGAGGTAGAAAGCTATGCGTCTCAGTGCAAAGGTAAATACCTCAGTCCATTCAGTAAAAGAGTTCACAAGAATCAGCATAAATAAGAATTCAAAAAGGAATACCACGTTTGTTGGCGGAGACGGGCGCCAGCCCTCGTTGTAAGTCCGTTTTCTCCAGGAAAATATCAGGAACACATTAGCGCAGTAAATAGGGCGTTTGATTTTCGCTGAGAAGCAGCTTTTCCAGCTCTGCACCGCAGAGATTCAAAGGCTCGCCTCTCTCTTCCCCTCTCTCGCACTCTGATATCCAGCAGACTGCGCCTGGACTCGCCTAGCTTTATCCTTATAGACTCCGTGACGTCGTGCAGAAAGGCAGGGTCTGTGGCTCTGAGCCCTCCAATGGGAGCGGGCTCTGGCAAACTGAGGAAGAGGAGGGGAAGGAAGGAGGTCTCTGACAGCTACAGACAGTCAGCTGACCGAATTCTCTAAAGTGGGAGGAAAGTGTGGGGAAAGAGAGAGAAATGCCTTCACTCCATGGACGATGAGCGTGAGTGCAAGGGGCGCGCGACTCTCGGACTTTCTGCCTTTAAACTGTAGCTGCTGCAAAGCCAGGCGACAAAACCCGTGGAGACAAAGTTAAATAGAAATTTACTTTACAACCGGCACCTCTAACCTTTATTTCATCTGATACATTAAGTTAATACTGTTAAAGTTAGTTTTAGTAGCCTGGGTTTATTAGACTTTATTAAACTTATTTATAACAATATCAGAAATCCTTCAGAGCCTTCTGTTTTTGTTTTCCTGGACACATACCTATAAAGGAGCACAAACAGTAGACATAATAACCAATCATTGATTTCTCACTGTTAAGTGTTCCATTGTGACTTTTCTTACAAATAATGACAGGACACTCTTGTGTAGATTTGTTGTTGTGTGGCAGCCTCTGAATATGGTGATTTAATCATTTAGATTAAATCGTATTTTTATTAATTATATGTTTGGGTTTAACAGTGTTTAAGTGATGTCTCAGTGATGTAAGTAAGGTTATAGATTTAGCCACAAAAGCCATCTGTAAAAAAAAGATAGAACCTAAGTGTGACTCAATGCTTTCTCTCCAGAGGTAAAAGGAGACTTGTTTAGGTCCTGAGCCCGTTATTACTCAGTGCCAGTTTCCTGCGCGCACACCAGGCAGCTCGTGGCTGGGGCTGTTAGTTTCACAGCGTGCGGTTCAGCAGCGCAGCGAGCAGAAACCAGGCTCAAGGCTGCCCCTGCGTGGACACCACGTGAACCAGTCCCAAGCCGTCGCTCCGTGAGGTGACGCTTCAAGAAGCCTTTTACTTAACGCTTGGAATTTTATCTCAGAGCTAATTGTGCGAGTTCAAATGCCACATCCTCTGCGTTATCACCACAGCATCTATTAATCTCTGTCACAGAGCCTCAGTGTGCTCCTGTCACTGCTGGAGTTAACAGGTAGTTGGATCAGATCGTGTGCAACATTGATTTAATCTCTATTTTAATTGCCCGGACACAAAAACAAGAAGTTGCCGCCACTGTGTGTGTTCCGCGGGGAAAGGAAACTACTTGTAAATGAGTCAATTGTAAGGATCGATTGGATTATCATTTGGTTTTCCTGCTCATATACACGCTTGAGTTGAGCCTCGCGAACAGCGCGTATTGATCAGTGGACGCACGCGGAGCCTGTAAACACCAGATCCTTTAATGAACTTATTTGTCCAGTTACTATTCTTAATCAGTTTGTTAGTGCGCTGCAGCTGCGCTTCACGGACCAAGAGCGAAAACGAGTCAAGTCATGAATCTCATTAGAGTGCACCTTACTGTCAAAGAACAGCTTTTACTGCTGTTTGTGGTTTACATTTTTATTTATATGAATATTGGACTATTTTGAATGCACACAATTGCATTTCTTGAAAAGAAAATATTGAGATAAAAACAACAAAAAGAAAACAATGTTTGCCAAGTGAAGAAACATAAATTATTATTATTATTATTATTATTATTATTATTATTATTATTATTATTATTATTATTATTATTATTATTATTATTTATTATAATTATGTAATCGCTTTATAGTACAGAAGGCTTAGGCTATAAGCCAAATAAGTTGCATAATATCAATGATATAATTATAACTGACAGGGACCAAAAAGAATTAACAGCAAATTATAGAAATGTCTTACAAACTCCATAAACACTCCCGCCCTTATGTTCAGGTTTTTTTTTTTTTTTTAATTATTTTGTTAGTTTGTTTTTTTTTATCATTTGTGCCGTTCTTCATACAGAATACATTCACAGCTTGTATTTTGAATTTTGTCTAAAACATAGACAAAGCTCCACTTCCAGCTGTTATCATCCGAAGCTGTCCTCGGCTCCTGTAAAGCGCCCCGAGTGGAGTCGAGTCGAGCCGAGCTGTTCTTATTCTGTTCCCGGAGAGGCCGAGCCGGCGGCAGCCCCATTAGCGGCGCGTAATGCTGTGTGATAGCGCCCGGCTTCGCTCCTAATAGAGGCGGGCAGGGCCGCCGCCGGCTCTCCCCTTCGGTAATAACGCGCTGTAATGGAGACACGAGATGTTAAAAAGCGTCCATGTCAGCAGCACATCGGTGGTTAATGATCTATTAAGTGATCCTCGTGCTTATGGACAGCGAAAAAAAGTGTTGATGCTTGCTTATTCGGCCCTAATGAAAGTCCCATCCTACGGATTTTAGGAATGAATAAGAGAAATAAAATCACCTTTAAAATGTTGCGTGTAACAGTTGAGGCGCGGAGGCTGCTGCGGCTGCAGCGCTCACTGCTGCTCGCGTTTCACAGTCAGAGGCCCGCTGGAGTCACGCTGCAGGCCCACGGTCACGCTTTGGACGTGGCGGGACTCCCCGAAAGCAGAATATATGGATATATTTTCTGTTCAGCGTTTGTCTTTGCGAGTGCACCTGCTCCAGGGGCCCGACGGACTCTGAGGACTAAACCCAAACTTCTGCTGGAATACGACTTGTGTTTGTGTGTTTCTGTTCATTTTAGACGTGCCTATCAGTGAACTTCTGGCCCTCTCTTTCCTGGAAAAGCTGCGCAGAAAGAAAAGGTTTCCGAGCTGTGTAAAGCCAGTGAAGACAGACGTAATGGAGGCATGGAGATAAGGAGACGATAGTTTTCTGATCAGATCTGATTGTGGAGGCAGAGAGGAGACGCGCGAAGTGTCTCTCTGGCTCCAAGCTGCAAACTTTTACCTGCAACACTTTCTAACCATCCGTAGGCTATGACGTTTTTATGCTCCACATGTGAGTAATTACTAAAAACATAAATGTAAATGTAAACATGAACTGGAACTACAACTGTATCTTTGTCTTTGATTATGTACGACTACATCTTACAAGTTAAAATTGAAACATTAACTTTCATTAGTTTCATTTCAGTTACGTTTCACTAATGCACCATTTCAGAGTCAAAGCAAACAGGTGTATTTATTATGTAAGATATATTTTTGCACACAGAGATGTTTAAGTGCGCACAGTGTTGCATTTCTAATGTGCTCTCTTTAGTTTACTGCGTAGGTTGTTCAGTCATTCTTGTTTACTCCAGACAAATCGATTATCTCTGTAAAAACATGTATTATTAAGATGTGTCGTCTGTGTAAACAGACAGAACCAGCCTTGGAACAAAGCGAACATCCCCATCAGGGATAATTGACTGAACAGTCTCTTAAGGAGCACAACAAGAGGTGAGATAAGAGCGAATTCTGGCAAAGCATTAATATGAAGAAGTATTGATTTAACCGTGAACGTCACATGTTTGTCGTTAAAAATGCACTTCGTGGCTTTTCTTTTTATGTCCATGTCCACTTTTGACTTGATAATTACTCTCTGTTCTTATCACCACAGTTGCACTCTGACCATTTGCTCAGTGAGAAGGCAGATGCGAAGGCTGTGAATTTAGGCTTATTTCTTGTGACAAGGCGCCTCTGGTGGCGCATTTGCTCACTGCTAATAGTTTGACGTGGATCATCAGTGACAAGACGTCTTTTTGGCGCGTTACCTGCACAACTACTGTCACTCAGCTACACACAGAAAGAGACTGTATAAAATATGATATGGGCCAAAGCATAATAGCAGGCCTTTTCTAGGATTAGATGTCTCTGATTGACATGTTGTAAATATAACAACAAATAAATGTCAGGGCACACTGTACTGGCCAAATCCCAATGGAAAAAGAACAATAAATCTGCCTTTTGCTGTGGTCATTTCATTAATGTAAATTGCAATGCTATGTACAATATGCTGGCTTGTCTCCAGTTGGCTCTTTACTGAGGTTTATCCATAACATCAGGTTTTATCATAAACCAGATCAGTGCAACCACAGAAGGCAGGCAGGACCACAAGAACCAAATATCAAAGTGCAGCCAACACATAATTAAAGCCCACATGCTAGGGTTGTAACCACAATTTACATCTGTATTTTCAGAGCCAATAACTGGCTACTGTAATTCTAAAGAAACATACCAGTAATGTTTGCCATAATTGAAATAATCTCATCTGAGGCCACCTGTTTATTTCTCAGTGGCGTAAAGCTGATAAAAACTGACAGACGAGTTTAAATAGCCCCATCATATGTGTTTTTTCACTTGATCTGCCCTAAACACCGTCTTGGATGTCATCACAAGGAGTTTCTTCTTTCCAGCTCGTTTTAATGGTGTGCACATGGAGCTGTCAAAGCATATCTCTGGCTCTTGTAAGGTTTCCTCTGCATTTTATATTTGGGAAATTAAGCATCATAGTCTAAATATAGCAGACGCCGCTTATTACCCTATAGAAGGAAAGAAAGAACTGGTGGTCTGTCTAATGCCAAATGCAACTTTTTTCATTTTCTGTCAAGTCTGTGATGTGTTTAGGTGCATAAGACCAGATAAAGGTTTATGTAGGAGATCAGGCCTACAGATGAGTGTGATGCCAGTGTGTGGGCATGATTGATCTGGAGGTGGGTGGTTGTCACATGATCAGAGAGAGGAGCCGAGTGTGCACTTTCTTCTGCTTTGGGATTCTTGCTCTCATGTCTCCTCCTTGTTTCTGTCTCCACAGCGATCAGCAGGCTCCAACCCGGATCTAAAGTCGGCGCTTTTATCAAACGTCTCTACTCTATCCCCTGTATTCTACTTCCTCTCTGTTGGTCCGTCCACCCTCCTGGGCTCGGTGACCCCTCTGCCTCCCAGCTCCCTCACCCCTCTCCTCTGGCCCCGGCCCTGGCCCTGCCCACCCTGGGTCATTTATCATGGGCCAGGAGGGGAGCCCCCAGGCCTGCGGGCCCCTGTCAGCTCCTGCAATCGCCTCTTTGTGGCTCCCAGCAAACAAGTGTTGGATCAGCAAAAGTCTATTAAAGCCTGGTGGGCCTTTCTCAGCCAATTGGGTTCGGGTCACTGAGCTGCTCTCCTCGCTACTCCGAGAGCTTTGTGTCGCCACCGTTCGCTGACACACATCCCACCAAGATTAATGATTTTTAGCAGCCATTTGGGTCTCACTCGCAGGGTCCTTCTCACTTTCTCCCTCCTTTTTTCTCCACTCAGTCCTGTCCTTTTTCCTTTAACCCATTTCTTCTAGTCTTCTTCTCTTCACTGCACTCCTCCTCCCTTTCTCGGCGAATCCAATCAATGTACACCATTTATGTCTTGGCTATGTAAGGTCATTATCCATATATGAATGACTGCTCTTAATGGCTGCTCATTATTTCATAGTGAATGCCCTTTTAACAATAATTTCATCCTATCAAAGCCTTACTTGTCAAAATGTTGTTATTTGTTAAGTTTCAAAGAGATTGGGGTCAAGCTGGACAAATCAAAAGTGATGTTAAGAATCGAAGTGGAGCCTCTGCATTACAGTCCTGGCAGGCTTCCCCGCACTTGGCCTCAGGAGGCTCAGAGTAATTTGAAATCTTCTAGCCCCTTTCATGACTTCCATGTTGCCATGTTCTCAGTGTTGTTTCCAGTAATTACTGCAGGTTAAGTGCACGTCCCGGAGCCCAGTGGAGGCAGCTCTATCCCTCACCTGGGACATGACTCAGCACAGTGCAGGTCATCCGGCCATTTCCCTGACCACTGGACCACACCCCGGCCTACTCTAAAGCCACAGGACAAGCTCTGTTTACCAAGAGCCGTGTTCACTTACATCACCTAATGTAATGTAGCTTTATTTACTGGCAGAAGTTGCTCCACTCTTCATCTTTAGCCATCTTCAGGGTTTTAAAATCTAAATGCATTAAAACCTCTCCTCTTTTAGAGTCTGTACTGGCTAATAGATGTTTAAATTTGTAATGTCAGTGATTCCCTTTTATCATATAAGCATATCTTAGCAAACTATACATTGTTGCAAGACAGATTTTTTTTTCTGTAAATGCATATTTTTGTTTTGATAATAGACATGTGACAGTGATATGAATTACAACTTTAAATCACAGAAATCTAGAGTACTCCTGTTCTATATAGTCACAAAAAAGTCACATCTTCCCATCTGATTGGTTCACTTGTCCACAATTTGCGAAAATAGCTCTAAATCAACAGTTAAAAACATGTCATAGTAATGTGTTTTTGGTCAAATGCAGACTTTGGCACAGTTTTAGTCAGTCTAATAAAATATAATGGGAGCCGGCAGCCATACAATTGAGTGTGTCCAAGATAAAAATGCTTCATGTACCAGACATGATGTATTGTTCATAAAATAAATACAGTCTAAACATCACACTTCTCACTAAACTGTTACAGTCTGCTGTTTATTTATTTTTTACTAATCTTGGCTCCAGATTTCATAGGTGAAAAAAAACAGCTTTTTTTTTGGTCATTTTGACACAGAATAAAAGCGATATTGTGAAGTAAATCTATAATCTTCTCATAAACAAGCAGTATTTACTTTTCCTTCCGCTCTTGGTGTGGTTATTATGCAACAGAGCTTTATACAGTCGAGTATAGAGAGCTGAGGAGCGTACATATTTTCCTGTGCAAGTGAAGCTGTCAGTGACGCTGCTGCTTCTTGGTCAGTGTGTGATCTCCCTGTGAGCTGTTTCAGGGCAGAATGGATGAACCCAGCGCGCCGCCGCGTCCATCCGCCTGCCCTGCCTGCCGTCGGATGGATCTTGTTGTGTGTGCGTTTGTTTGTTTGTGTGGAAATGGTTATAGATGGGGCGACACCGGCACACTGGCAGTCTGAATCATTACTCACACAGATAGGGAGAGACCCCGGGCTGAGGAACCCCTAACATCCTCACACGCACATCCCGAGGTTATTCATTTCTAAGCCGAGTGCCTGGCATTTCGACACTTCCACCCCCCTTTATTAAGAGACCGAAACACTGGGCTTTTCTTCGCAAAAGGCCGCGTGAGGGATGGTTTCCGATTGGGCTTTATACTCTTTGTTTGCACCTTTCTTCTTACCTTGTTCTCTTGTCATTTTTCTTGATGCTACACTTGCTGTCTTTTTCTTACTTTCCTTCTTTCATTTTTTTTCAGAGGTACCATTCAGACCAAATGTAAGAATGGAAAAGCTTTCTGATCAAGTCAAGCCAATAGCATCGAGTATAAAGGGCTGATGGTAATGACAATATGGCTGTCACATGCTGGAAGACCCACTGATCCCTAAATAGACTAGGTGGCATTTAATTAGCATTGTAAAGGATAATTATGAATAATAATCTGCTAAGGCATAGTAATCAGTGTCAGATGTAGGTCAAGGCTCTTCTTAACCTCATCAATGGCGTCAGTTTGCAGAACCATTCAGAAAAAGAAGCAGCAGCATTCATAAATGTAGAACTAAGCAGCTTCTGGCACATTGTCTTATGTTAATAATTAGGTATTTATAGAAAAAATTCCCTTATTGCTTATTATTTAGCGCCTTATTTTATCTCTTTTGAAGCTGCAGAAGAGTTGGTGGAATATATGAGAGCAATTATAACCCCATCATGAAGAGGCTGTGGACTTTAAAACAATGGCCAGATTGCAACACTGTTGACTATACCCTTTGTGGAATTATACAGAAAGCTTTGGCAGAGTGAAAAAAAAAAGAAAAAAGTTCAGTGGTGGATATATATTTATACACTGCATTTGTAAGTGTGCCGTGTGTGTTCATACATTTGATGCTCAGCGAACACTGTCGACACTGTATATGCATGAGTATATGTGTCTGTGGCTATGTATGCATGCCTTGGAAGGGGGTGTATATGTACAGGAAGAGTCTGTAAATAAATCTGTTTGGGGATTGGGGGTGTGGGGATGAAATATGGTCCCAGGGATGTGGAGCAATGTGAAAAACTCGGCAACGCCAGGGAATAACAAATCTCCTGATGTCGCCTCTCCGCAAAATAAATACACTCCCCTGTACAAGTCATCCATCTGGACTATGAGTCGCAACAAAGACGCCCCCAATACATCCCCAACACACCCCCACGTATCCAACGGCGGCCATACTTCTTTACGCATATACTTATTTGTTTGTCGAATTAAATGAAGCCTGCCACTAGACGATTGGAAAGTGCATTTTTTTGTGAATGAGACTATTTTTCTCCCGCACTTTTGTAAAAGCTGCTGTCTGTGCGTCATAATGGGTGCTCACTCTGGGGGGTGGAAGCAGGGGGGGTCGAGCGTTTTATCTAATGATCGATCACGGGGGATTAAATAATTAAATTTCAGTCTTGACAATTTAAAAGTCTAGCCACACGCAGTCGACTGAATGAGGCGCGAGAGAGAGATGAAACATTCGGCTCGGGGCAATGCATCAGAAAGAGTCGAGATCTAAAACGTTACATGGAGAAAGTGGAGATGCACTGTTTTTAGCTTGACTCCAGTTGTACTGATACATAGTGCTGTATAAGCCCACAAGTTTCTTCTTCTTCTTCTTCACTTCCCTTATCTAGGCCTCTAAAAGCTCACATGTGGGGCACTTTGTATCTGTATTACAATAAATAAATAACAACAGGACGGCATAAAGGCAGACACGTCCACAATAAAAGTGTGAGATGTTTGCTGTTTCTTCTCCTTTTTCCAATTAAGCTCTATTCTCTTGGCTTAATTAGGTCACGCTAAGCTGCGAGTCACAGTGTGTTTGTGTACGCGGGTCATTCTGTCCCTCCCAGGGATAAATATTAGTCCTCGTTGTTTGCAAATAGGTGATGTATGGCGGCCATATCTCTCGGTGATGAATGTTTTTTAGAAATTTCCTCTCCTTTATCAATTGACTAACAAACCCATGTATCACTGCCACTCTCTCCCACTCCCCACATAAATTAAATAACCAGCTTTCTCTCCTCCTCTCTCCTCTGTATTCTACTTTACACTTGTTTCCCATCTGTGCCTCGGTGCTCCCCAAACCACTTTCCATTATTGCTCCTTTAAGCTTTATTCCTTTTATTGTATTTTGTATATTTTCCACTGCATAAAACCCGCAGTCGTTGCATATGTCTTCATCACAAATTTCCCTGTAATGTGATGGCAACAATAAAGGTGCTTTTCAGTCTGATTATCACCTCGCCTTCAGCATATTATTTGATGCGCTCATATGATGTACTTAAGGATAGATCATACCAACAGAAAATATGTTCAGTCGTTTCCTTTATCATTATTCCTCTTTTAATGTCTGTCTTTCAGATAGACACAGTGTAAAAAGGCTACGGGCAGGGGCTGGGCACTCTCCTTCCTGTCACAGAGAGATGACAGGAGGCCGATTATGCCAGAGCGCCATATTGCAAACTACTCATCATTAGCGGGCTCATCGTGGCTAACGACCATGCTGGAGATAAACATAAGCAGTGCACAGAGCCATCTTAATCAGCCCGCCTGTTTAAATGTGGGGCTTTGTCATTAAGCACAGCTGTATCACACCAGGATATGGGACATGTCGAGGCATAAAGCGCCGCTGTGAAGCCCACCCAGCCGATGCCTTGAGCTCTGCAGGGGGCTAACGCTGCTCTGATTGTCCTTTAAATCCACAATGATCAGGAATGGAGAGATAAGTTCCGAGCATCCAGCCAAATGAAATAATTAGCCATCAGTGATGGTCTCCAGTCTGAGCCTCCCAGGGACACTTTCAGTGCAAAGGCAAAAACAGGAGGGGGGGTGACTGGAGTTAGTGGTTTATTTGAATTTCACTCCCTTGCTCCTTCTGTCTCCTCTGCTCTGTTTATACACAACACTCCCAGTTTTCAGTTGCCTTTCCCAAATTGTCAATGGCTTTTTACAATAAACAAACTGTAATTGTAAGAATGAAGAATATCCACAGAAAAGGAAGATGCGCTTTAGTTTCAGGGTCAAACAAGTTCAGAATACTTATGATGCATGAGTAACAACTAATACGGGCTAAATTTACACTCTCTTGTGTTAGTGCTTTCAAAGGCCACGCAAAAAATGTTAGAACACATTAGGAAATGTGTTTAATACAGATTGTGTAACCTGTACAAGATAACTAATAAATGTAATTGATAGTCACTTTATTTCTTAATAATCATCACTATCATTAGCTCTCATTCTGCAGTAAACCCAAATATAGTTTAAAGCAGCTTTAACTTGAGTTATAAGACTGTAACACTTTATGTGAGAGTCGGGTCTATGGTACTTCCCGAGATCCTCTGAAGTGGGTCTCAGGAGGGCATCCCAGGTGTGCAGAGCCAGTGGTGCCTAATGCAGGTAACAAACCATGTCCTAAAGCACCCATGACCCAGACAAAGTGCCTGCCTTGGGCACCACTTACTCTCAGTGACTCCTTTGAGCTCTCTTCTCACTGTCTCCTCCTTGTCATTCACTCATTCAGCTCTTCATCATCCACTATCACTCTCTCATCGCAGCACCTAATAACCCTCTCATGTCTCTCAGATGGACAGGCCTGAGTTGTCTGGACAGGCCGTAGCTCTCCTCACAAATGCCTGAACAATTGGAGGTAAATACATTGGAGACAGCCCATTTGTTTTGGGCCAGCGGTGATGCATGCTTTTGCAGCGAGCAGCACATTTTTACCACGCAGCCCAAAGCAGCTGTGAGTAATGGACTGCTCCGGCCTGTCCACTCATACTGCTATTTTTATTATTGTCTCCCTTATAGTTTTCATTTTTCATATCACGGCGAGAGGGGGGAGTGTGTACAGCGGCCCCTTCAAGTATGTTCTTTTCATAAAAGAGGCGGGAAACGATGGCCCCACATCCCCTTCACACTCACTTCATCATCTTCCATCAGACGTCCCTCGCTTTTTTTAGGCGGACTGACAGATTTTGTTGGATGCCAGGAAGAGACAAATAAGGGTTTATCAACCAGCAGAACAATAATTCAGGTCGGACAGCTTCATAGCCATTTTTCATTGATCTATCACGGTGTTTCTGTGGCAGGATGTCCAGTTTATTCCCTGTGGCCACAGTGAATTCGGAGCATTTTGTGATAGAACATGGAAAGGAAGCAAGAAGAACCTAATTCAAGTGTAAGCACACATACAGTAGGAATTATAACACTTGAAAAAGCACTGACGATGATTCACTAAGTAACTAAAATTATCTGGCGCTGCGGGCCCCAGGGAAAGGCCTGGTGTTTTGCATTGAGGCACTTGTATGGGCACCTATAATGGGTGCCTCTTAATTCCTCTGACAGCTTTACAGGAGCTGAGTTATGGAGGCAGAGCCGAGCTGCTCGTTAGGCCCTCGCCAGGCTTCACATCGGGCTCCAGTAATACCCCTCGTACCCCCGCCCATGCCCTCTCCCCCAGCGCACACAAATACTGTACAGTACTGTATGAGTGCAAACCCAGAGAGGTAAAAGCCCACACAACTCCCCTGCACAGCTCCCTTGTATAATGGGGGTTATTTGTTCAAGTTGGTCACCTGATGTTGGTATCCGATTTATTTTTGTTCTTCTCTCGCTCTCTCCTTATCTCCCTTCATTTTATCTCCGAGGCCAACACCTTCTCCCGCCGCCCCCCGCCTGAGCCCCCTCTGCTGCCTGTACCGATGGTAGCGTGGTCCAGCTTTGGTGATCCATCTCTGTCAGCCCACTAAAATGATAATGCCAATTAAAGCCGAGGAGTAATTGCCCTCTGCTGCCTCTGATCCCCTACAGACCCTCAACAGGAGATGTGGCCCCAAATACGAATGAGACCCGCGGCCCCCAGAGAGGCCCCTGCGCTGGGCGAGAGCGTGAGGACAGGTGGGGAGGGGAGTGAGGCCGGTTGGAGGGCAGGACGGGGGGAGGAGGGGTGATTTGTAACTTTTAACCTCCACTGATCACCAATGGCCTTGACAAGAAAAGAGCGGAGAGGAAGAGATATCACACACACACACACACAAACACACACACAGAAGTGAAGCGGCTGTTGTTCAAGGTCGCTGTCAAAGGACTTATGGCCCTTGCCACCGCGTGCAGACTCTCAGTGTGGGGAGCCTAATAGGAAGTGAAAGGACTATCCAGCAGTGAACTGTAACACCACTGATCAGAGGTGACATAGCAGCACTCTCAGGTCAGCCAGGCGGCCATTATTACCACACTCCTTCTCACAAATCCACTTTTAGGGTCACTGTCCTCCTTCTAATAACGTGCACTACACATGGTTTGGTTTTCAACACATACCCAATCACGTTTGTCACTCGATGTGTCCCCTCTGCTTTCTAGGCGTCGGAGAAAAGGTGACTGCAGGCGCTGCTTTGGATTACCAGCCTCTTTTCTCCTTTATAAATATGTACACATGCATATACTTCACGGACCTTTGTGTCTTCATTGTCTTCATGGATTTGCATTGTTTAAAATTTGGGCCCTGAAGATGCAGAACAAAACAAATTAAAGCAGCCGTGTAACTTTTAGCCAGTAGCACTTTGCCACTTTTAGCTTAAAATATATACATTCTCATAATGATATAAGTACCCTGACACAGTACCCTCAGCAGGACATAAACCTCCATAAAATGTATATGGTTAGGGATATGGTCTCATTGCAAGACATTACATGCGTGACAGGCTTTGCAGCACTGACACAGATGCAGCAGAAGGCTATAGCCAATAGCAATGTTGCACTGGTACAAAGAACACTAAAATGTGGGGGATCTGTGCCCTCTTTCAGCTAAAAGTTATGCAGGGTTGCTTCAATAAACTATACAAGTTCTTTTATATTGCTATAAGTGCAGATATCAGTGCTGTATAGAAGTATAATTTTAGCTATCTATGCATATATAAATTCTACTACTTTTTCATTGTAATGAAAACTCCATGAAAAACTGACACTTTCTGACTTGGCAGCATGCCACTTGGCAATGGACACAAATGAATATGCATTATAGTTAAATCTAGTTCCCTGTCCACTATGAAAACATTGCTTTTTCTGTGTGATTTAGGTTTGTGGGTGTAATAGGTGGTCATTTGTGTGAAGAATTTAAAAAGCTGTGTACTGTGTTTGTGTAAAAGGATGCTTTAATAGAAATGCAACAACATCACAGCTCAACTGGCGCATGTTAATTGTTATTTTGTGTATTAAGTATGCACATATACATGTTAACAAGAAATAATGGTGATTGTGATTGTACCTAGCTTCAGGACAAATGGCAGTTTTCATCAGTTTGTGTTATAAGATAATGCTAAAACAATAAAATCTTGCATACACATGATCAAATTAGAATGCTGTTGAAAACTTGTAAGGGCATACACAGTGGAAAGAGATACTTTGTAAAAACGATTGGGAAAAATTTTGTACTTATTTTGGTGCTACTAGGACGTGCACACAAATGTAACCCATACTCTATTCATACAAATATACATAACTGTCCAGCAGTGGCACAAAACCATTGGAAATAGAGGCTTCTCAAAGGTGATGCCCTGTCGGCGCCACATAACAAACACAGGCCTTCTGTCCCAGCTTTACCACCAGCCCTGTGTCCGTGACAGCCCATGCATCACAGTGTGCTTATGGCGGTGTGTGACTCTATTATTACTGCTCAGTTTCAGGGAAGTGTGGGTGGACGGCTGGACGCTCGGACGATGTGTGTAGGTGGATGTTAACACGGGTCTCGTTACAAACCATGACTGGCCGGTGACCTGTGGCTGAAGGCAACGCTCATTTGCAACAATGGGGAACTTGACACAGACCTTTATGTTGGAAATCTTAGCTTCCGGCTTGGCATTTTTGGAAAAAGAAGGGAGCACAACAAACGTGGTGTCACTTCAGTTCAAGCAGAGGTTCATTCATACATTTTTTGAAGCTGCACTGAACATATTCAGGACACTTGAGACCCACAAGCATGTTTTGAAGCACTGACAGAAGGAAGGGAACATCAGGTGAGCAGCTGACAGGCTCCGCTACAGAGACCAAATGATCTCCATCACAAGAGTAATGATCACTGGAGCCTCAATGTGACAATAATCTCCTTTAACTTCATCAACGCAATTTATGCCAGCAGGCCACCAAATGCTTTCAATATGTTGTGCATTATACCCGTGCTCTCAGCTAAAGTCATACTTGCACAAACACTAATAAAACATTGAAGTTCATATTGATTCCGCCCGCATCTCCACCCGGTGTGGTGTTAGCATCGCACGGCGAGCTTGATGCTAACATTGACTTATTACAAGGGAGCGTGCCGCCAAATCCATAATTAGACTCCTTTTGTTGCCCCTGTTGTTGTTGAAAATGTAATTATGAAAGATGAAACACAGCCTTCAATGAGATGGCCGTAAAATAGCATAATTAATATGGGCTTTTGTGAGAACAATCCCCGCTTTACTAGAGCCCCGTGTTGGCCGTGAAATTAATTAAGTGTGCCAGGATTTATGGCCTGTGCTCAGAAATGAAGAGAATTAATCGCAGCCTGAAGATGGATGGTTGCTGGAAAATGATGATGCCCAGGACCATGTGGGGGGAGGCATCTAACTGCTTTAGGGGGGCGCTGTTGGAGGCAAATACAAGGTTTTGACACGATTACACACCACCAGACAACACCTGGGACAGACTTTTGGTGGAGTTATGAGATTCTTGAACCGTCAACCCACCTGAATATTTTCCCAGCCCTGTATTTATGACTTCTAGGTGGGTTTGGCTTTGATGTTGTGGAGATAACCTGAAGAGCAATGAATTGTTTCTGCTGTGTTGAAAATCACTAAACCATCATTTTCTCCATAGCTGCTTTCCAATCAGACGGAGAAGCAATAACAATAAAAGACAATTATGACAACTCAGTGTAAACACAGTCATTGCTGCAGGCAGTGTGTGTTAACAGACCGTGACATGAAGAACATTATTTAGAGTATGGCTAGTTCAGATTTAATAATTTAACAAGTTATCCATTTTGCAGAGACTTTTCCACTTAATGTAAGACAGAAAAAGGTGAAAGGTGCCCTTCACTCTGTCATATCCAATGAAGGTTGATCGAGTTCAACATTGATGATAAGGATTGCTTTTAAAACAGAGTGGCAAGTGGGATGAAAGTGAAAATAACATCGGATGGCTTCGCAAAGTACTTCTTACTTCTTACCTACTTCATGGTACTGCTTGCTCAGCTGTTATGTCTTGAACAAGGGAGTAGAAAGAAATACCAAATCAAATAATCCATTAAATGGCAAACAATATTACACTCCGGTTGTTAACTGTGACCTCCTGTAACGTCCTAAGACCCCAAACAAGTCGTGCAACACATCCTCCCACTGTCCCTCAGCGGAGTGCAAAGGCTTGTGCGAGTGTGCGCTGTAATAATGGAGGGCTAATTACCCACCTCCCGTGTCTCTGGACAGCGCCACAATGTCTGGGTTAGGCCTGTGTGTGGGATGGTTCACAGCAGTAATTAGTTTGATCCACACACATAACATCGCCGACAAGATAAATGAAGGCCGGGTGGGTGTCTGTTGTTGGACACTTGATTGGGCAGGTACGAGGGGAGTGTCTGGGGTCTCCAGAGCATGTCCGCTCTGATAATTATGTGTGTCCGTGTATTTGTGTGTGTCCGCTGAGAAAGAGCCTAAATTGCTGTCTCTTGTCTCATTGTCAGAGTGATTATGAAATATTGTTTAATTTACCAGCTAGTGGAGTCTTGTGTGATTTTGATGAATCGGAGCTTTTATTTCTTCATTCCCTTTATTGTCTGGTGGTTAGGTGTCATGTGTTTTGTGCACTCGAGTGTTGAGCACCATGCCAGTACCCTTGTGAATAGGACCACTATATATACTGTAAGACAGAAATGTAGTGTTTAAAAATATTAGGTGGATGATCCACATTCTGAAAGTAAAAGCATTAGAAAATCCTTGGTTTAGCATTTATGTTTACACTTAAGCCAAACCAAACTAACCAAAGCCACTTTTCTGGATGCTTTTTGGCAATGGAAACTGACCGCTACAGTAATGCTCCAGTGGAAAATTACTCACTTTTCAAGGGGCCCTGGTGGGTGCAGTAAGGTTGGCATTGGTTAAATGAACAGCACCAACAGAGCAACTGTATTTGCAAATGCATTTCTACTTTTTCTTCCTATGTTTTTGGGAATACAGCGAGTGTAGGTGTGAGAGTGTGAAGAGAAGAGGAAGCCTTGGCCCACTCTAATTGATTATACCACTATCGACAGGGACCCAGAAAACAGGCACTCACTTTCCTCTTGATTGAATTAAACACCTTTTATGGGGTAAATCGATGGGACAGAGATGATAGCGGGGCAGATGACGGGGAGAGGAGAGCTGGGTCTTATGATATGTAGAGGTGTCTTTAAGGCCTCTGCCTCGCTCATGTGCACACATCCACACATCCACACGCCAAGCCTCCAACAGACAGGTGAGAGGTCCAGTGCCATGTTGTAATTCAGGCAAATCAATGCTTTTAAAGCATTTAGCCATGCTCGGTGATGAAGTACAGTGAGAATAGGCCCGCAAAGCAATATATGTCTCAGACCCGTATCAATCATAATTACAGGGTCGGTGCAGGACAGTGCAGTAAGTGGACAGAGGGTATGATTGGACTCTAGTCTTCCATTCACTATTTTATAGCTTGATCAAAGATGAATAGTAAAAGGAGGGGGTGTAGCAGACAGCTGCAGTGAAGCACAAGAGAACATGCATTTACAATAGTTCAGAGGAAAAAGAAGAAAAGCCTTATCCACTTTTGTATCACATACAGAGTTAAATGAAGTCTGATGACCTGACCAGCTTTCCTTTGACATCAACCTGACTGTAGCTCTAATGGTCTAGCACTTTGGTCTAAACTTCGTAGCTTTCAGACCCACTTTTTGTGAATAATATGCTCTTTACAGGACACAGGTTTATAAGAAACATCATCCACCAACACTGAACAAATAAATTCTGCTTAACACTTCTGACATTAAAATCTACATAAAGGTTTCAGCATTAAATGATCTGAGGGCTTTTTTGCCCTCTGGTGTATTTACATTAGAATAGGACAGCACATAACATAAAGAGACATCTGAAGACTTGGAGAGATATAATCAAGATGAAGAGATTTCTGTAATGAAAGTGCTTTTATTGTCCACATGACAGGCACCAACGCCATCTAACTCCTGCTGAAAAACAGAACTCTAAAGTACATTTCTGCTCACATCTGAATAAGAAGCATCTTAATGACCAACATTCCATAAGCTAAATTTCCTTATTTAATGCTACTGCACCTTTATCTATAGTAATAGATGTAAGCAAAAGCCTTTACACTGAATGCACCATAAAGCAAAGTATCTGAAGTCTTCCTCTATTCAGGGTTGTTTGGAAGTTTGAGTAAGTCAGAGAAAGTGATGTCAGAATACAACAAAACCACACCTCTCCAATCAAGTGACATCATCCCCACAGAACGGGCATAATCAATACCAACCAGCAGCCCACTGTTTTAAAACTCAGACGTCCTGTAATTAGCACAAGCAGACCTCACTCTACGGGCCTTCATTTTCATAGAGTTGCAGTAGTTAGCGATGGGACAGCATGACCTCATGTAGCCACAAGGAGACCCTTGGCCACATAGCCTGTCCTAATCAGTTCCTTCGCCTGGACACAGGGGCCTGCATGACCATATTAGTCACCGACAGCCGCCCACCAGTGACCCCCACAAACCACCACGCTAACTCCATAGTCTGCCTCAGCCAATCAACATGGCTGTCAACACAGCCAAACCAATTAAAGTCTCTAATGAGCGTCTTATATAACACTAACATGGCCATTAAATAGCGTTTAAAGAGAGTACGAGGGTATCGGGTGGAGGGCTGTGGGTTATGGTGTCATGGCTTATTAGTATTCAAGCAGCGTTTGGTTTCCATTAAAGCTGCGTTCACGAGTGCCTCAGGTGTCTTGATAGATCGGACGCTGAGCTAGTTCGATGATTCACACATCCATGACTTTATACACAGCTGTCCCATCAATGAGAACAATCTCTGCTCATAAAGTACACATTTGATTTCATTTGCAATACAGAGATCTGCAGCAGAAATAAATACATAAACACACATGAGATGTGTTTGAGAAAACAGTGACTTGACAGTATTACACCAGCACTCAGTTTAATACCCAGCTATAATATTGCTAAAGGAACAGGCCCAAGGCGCTACTCTCTTTTATTAGTCATTCACTGGGATTATGGACACATTGCTTCCATTACCTAAGAGAGGAGCAGGAGCCCTGTCCCCCTGGGGATGGCCAAATAACTCTCACACACAAACATTAACATACACTCTATGGCTTAAATAGATTTGAGCAGCAGCAAACAGATGAGCATGCACATCATTAGACAGACAAACCTCTTTGAGAATGAACCCATTTTAACTGCACGATAATAGAATCAATACGGCATGTGAATAAACAGCAACTAAACAGATCCATAACAAAATTTAGCAGAAGACGTTCAACTCAGTTGATGACCTTTGCACCTGCATTTGATTTGTTGGTAGTTACACTATCTGTGGTTGTGTTTCTGTGATTTTACAACCACTCTTAATGTTGTGGACTCAAGGCATTCAAGATAGATAGAATATTTTGAATACTTTGTCTTTTCTTGTTGTATGTACTACACATACTACACGTGCATTTTATTTGTCAGTGCCATGATGAGGCTACGGAAGAGGATTAGGGCCACTGTGAAAAAATATTTTTTTGACAATTAAATTCTGACTTTAATCTCAGAATTCAACCCTAAAAAAACAGTGACTCTAATCCTCTTCTGTATGAGGCTGATGGATGGCCACAGACAGAGAATGGATGGACAGATGAATTTGATTTGTTCCATTTCAGGCAGACACGTGAAACGACATGCGCTGCATTACTGCTGCAGCTGTGAATGCATGCATCATTGAGGAAAATCAATTACCAATCCATAAACTCACACAATTTGTGTATATCACTTTTGTTTTTCTGTAGTCTGCTATAATCTTAAACTTTCTCATAAAAAACCTGGACTTTGATGTGACATTACCTTATGATGAATTCAAACATTCTTCATGGAATATACAGTATATTGTACCCTGATGCCACAACCTAAATCAAATCTCCCTGAAACTAACCTTCCACAAAACATTCCTAATCCCTGAACATGCAAATAAAATGTAATCAAATTAAACTAATTCAATTACATGGTCAATATGGCATTGGAGTGTAAATGTTGGCATTATGGAGGAACCATGTTGTAACTCATTTGTTCATCAAACAAAGCTATAGTCTCAGGACATTGACTTTAAATTTTAGTTCTGAATGCTAAATGTAAATGCAGTGTTTCTGTGTTGACGGCCCATTTGAAATAATGAGCTAGATTTCTGGCCGAACCATTTGTCATTTGATGAAGTCAGGATGCATGAGCGAGAACCCCAACACAAGAAAAAGTAGCTGCCTGTTGACATCAGTTCAGAGAATTAATGCCCTCCAACAAATCTTGTTCTTTTATTTGCAGTCGTGGCTCCATTATGTGCTTTTAGTCATTAGGGCTGATACTTAATGATTGACACCCAGTTAAAGTGCACCTTCAGTGCATCACTTATCATGACCTGCACACATGCACAGCACACACTGCTCCCACATATTAATATTTACTCTCTTAAACACACACCCAGCCAAGCACCTACTCTCCTAAACCCCAACGTGGGCATAAATTTCTCCAGCTGTGACTTAAAAGACAAATAGCCAATAAAAGTGCCAGGGGTGTTCACACATGCGTTTCTGGCACAATCAAATCAATTTCCTCTAAGTAGCCATAAACATGTTCTCTTTTAAAAGATGTGAGAGGGGTCCCATTATCCATGGGCCCCCTGGCCTGCTCCTCCACCCCAAAAGTTTCTCTGTAGGGGCCTGCATCAAACCCTAATCTATCTCCGTCCACTAGTCCCATCTATAGCTCGCAGACACAGGGAGATCGAGACCTCGAGCACGTCGGGCCTTCTGATCACAGGACTACGTCCATTAATCAGTAGCAGACAGTGCAGTCACAAAGAAATTGCCCGGCGGGGGGTTAGAGTCCAAGGAGCTGCCCCAGTCCTGCTTCAGCCCCCAAGTGCTGCTCGAGGCCAGAAGAGGACAAGGTGAGGGCTGTGTTGGGCTGTCGCTCTTATTAATCAACAAGCAATCAGTCACTTCAACATTTTTATTAGTTCAAATATTTCTTCACAAAAAGCTTGTTGTTCTATTTGATCCTCATCACTCTTGCAGTAGGGTTTGCTCCATTGTAATGCAGTTACTGTAGCGGCTTCACAGGGGGTGCTGAGATAACAATTACCCCAGTTGTCCTTCCCATGGTGAATGATTGTAATTGTAATTGACTATAACCACTTTTTGCATATAAACCTCATGTAAAACATCCCACCCCCACCTTCATAGACCTCCACGTCCTCCACTTTCCTTGATCTCCAGCGTCTGTAAAACCAGGGGCCTCAAAGCTTACGCTCATGGGACTTGACACTCAGCTCCTACAAATCCAGTTAATATTCAATGGTTCATTAAAGATTGATTGGGAGCAGTAAAGAGGGAAATCACACGCATAGTCTATGAGAGCACAAAATCCTGCCCTCACCCTGTAATTGTGCTTTATGGAGGAGCTTTGGTGCTGGTGCTCCCCAGGTCCTTGTTAGTGACGGTGAGGGATGTGTAGAGCTACATGGTGGACCATGGCCCAGTTGGACCTTCACCTATCCAGGCTGTAAACGCCACACCAAGGCAATCAGGCAAAGGATTGCCCCCCTGAGAGAGGAGTTCATTTCTGCTCTTGAAATATTTAGGAGTCTGAGCATGCCCTAAGAGACTAGAAGTAGCAAATCTTACACTGTAAATAATTACCAGGATTTCACAATAGTCAACTGTAAAATTTCACACTAAATTGCAGTAGTATCACTTTACAGGATTTAACTTTAATGTTCACAGTATGACACTGTAATTTAGAAGTTTACTATAAAAACAGTGCAATCACAGTAAACTACTGTATTATTTGTTGTTTTAATTATTACTGGGATTTCACAGCATTTTATTGTGTTATTTCACCGCAAAATACTGTATTAAGACTCTCCACGCAAAAACACAGCAAATTACATGAACCGCACTGAATTGTGGGACCTGCCGCGGATTTTTTCAAATATTAAAAGTTGGTGCATGGACTTGATGCCACCCGCCCGGAGAACAAGAGAAGGTAATTTAGCCTCGTTTTCTACCTTTGCGTTCACTATATTGTCATTTTAAACGAGTGTGATGTTCGTCGTATTAATGACTCTTTATTCTCTGACGCTTTTATTTCTACACAGACAAACCGAGCCCACCTCACCGAAGGCTGCGAGTAGCAACCACATGGAGGATTACCACGGTTAGTTGGTTTGATTAACTGTTTGTTTGAGCTAAAGGGACGTTTTGTGTCACGGTAGAGTGAATCTTTGCTCCACATTTTGATTTGAGGCTGTGGCTGCGGTAACGTTAGCAAGTTAGATAGTTGGTTTGAGACGGTGCAAAACACCCACGCTAACGTTAGCTGATGTTTCTCTTTCATGTTGCATGTGAAATTCTCAGTAGAGCAGCACGTAGGCTAATATAACGTCAGTGCTTTTTTTTCTTTTTTCCAAGCATTTCTTGATCCATCAACGGCTTGTTAACAGGGTGTTTGTCTTTTACTACTACTACCATTGCTATGGCAACTATTGATTACTTCTATTACTCTGATCAGGATTTATGAGGCCGATCACCTATTACCGATCACCGAAATTGTGATCGGCCGATACCGATCACAGCCGATACCGATCACATTAAATGTGTATTGAAGGGCTAAATTAAGAATGCTAAAAACAAAAATGAACCACTGAATTAACCCGTTACCATTCCAGCGGCTGTTGTTAGACAACTGCTTGGTACACATGCAGCACATCATTGGAAAGCTTAGATTCTTATCTTTTTAGTGATGTAAATCTTTTCTAGGAACAGCATCAACATTACGAACACTTAAAGCTTCTTTCGAAAACAAACAAACAAATCGAAACTGAAACTTACTGGCGCTTCTCACCTCTGAAGTCTTTCTGCGGCTCAAACATACAAAACAATCCAACAAACACGGTCCTGTTCTGTTAGCAAGTGTTCAGAGAATCAAATACAGTAAAAAATATGTACATAACGCATCTTATTGCATCCACAAATCCCCAATGAGTGCAGTTTCGGAGTATTCCCTTATTTTATCGCTCTTAAGTGCCGCGCGCATGTTTTGAAACTCGGACAACTCTGAGCGTTTGATTGACACATCAGGCGTTTTTTGGCAGGATCGATTAGGGGTTAAACTGTTTAACTGTTCTTTTATTTAATAATTTTGTAATTTAACTAAGGTATTTTTTCAAGTAACAGCCAGGTTTCCCCAAAACAAACATAGGTATAAACTATTAAAGAATCTCTGCCAATCCACAGGTAGCTCTCAACGTTGCAGAACTTAAATAAGAGTAAATAAATATTTCTCCTTTATTTAGTAAAGGTTTTTCATTTTCTATGGATTAACGTTAAGGACAAATCTCGGTTGTTCTGCGCATGCGCATGATTGGTTTTTCTGATCGGCCATTTTGCCGATCACCGATCACACTGGCCGATCGTGATCGGTGACCGATCGATCGGCGCACCTTTATCTATTACTCTTAGGCATTTTATGTGAGATTTATGTATTTTCAGCTACTACTACTACTACTATTACTACTACCACTATTACTACTACTGCTATTACTAAAATATTTCAGGCATTTTATATGAGATATATGCATTTTTCATTTCAGCAAGGAGCATTCCCACTGCATTTTTGCAATTTTTCTAGTTTAGCATAAAAGATCACCTGATATTAATACTTTATTGTTGATTTACAGATGCTTCCTGGGTATCAATCCAGAAACTGGCTCGAAGACAAAGAGGAAGCGTGGAGGGATCAACGCACATGTAAGCAAATTGGTAGATTTCGAGTGGCAGGCAATGTAGAAGGTTGTAGAAGGTAGAATGTTTTTTTTTCTTTTTTGAAAACTTGTGAGTGTCCCTTTTTTGACCTGTGGATTCCATTTTGGCAAATTGGCCCATTGCCATAATCCCTACAGTCATAGTAGTAGGTTTGTTACCTACCTTTGGCTCTTACATAAAATCAAAATGGCTGCAAATGGAATCGAAGGGTCATGACAAAAGGGACACCCTTTACAAACAGCTTTAAAAATTAACAATTTAAAATGTGCAACAGCAAAACTGTACAACAGTACAACCACTACAATTCAGGCATGTTTTAAAGAGATAGTTCAACATTTTGGCAAACTGGCCCATTGCCATAACCCCTATAGTCATAGTAGTATGTCCGTTACCTTTAATTGTCGGTACAAGCTATTTTTAGATCAGTGGAGCCTATCAATGTCCCTGTTAAATGTAATATTGCACTTTGCACTTATCGTAAGCTTGATTAAAAAGTGAAAACAAATCATCATTTTGTTCTGTTTTCTTTTTTGAGCATAAAGTGAGAGGGTGCAGTAAAATTACAATTAACAAATGTATTTAAAAATATATTACGCTGTTTATTAAATTGTAAATTTACAGTAAATTATTGGTTAATAATTGCATTACTTTTACAGTAATTCAACGTAAATGTTTTCACAGCAATTTACTGTATTTATTTCACATTAGTTTACAGTAAGTCCACAGCTAATTACTGCTATATCACGATAATTCCTTGGGCATGGCAACCATGAATTTACAGTAAAGTGTTGTTGTTTTATTGTAAATTACTGTGGAATAATTACAGTAAAGTACTGTGAATTAATTACGGTAAATTGTTGTGAAAATATTTACAGCGAATTGCTGTGAAAGTAATGCAATTATTAACCAATAATTTACTGTAATTTTACAGTGAAATTTTTTACAGTGTAGACATAGCTCTGGTTTGAAAGGTTTTCGAGATAAACTCCCAGATTTTCATTCAAATTCTTGACCATTCAGGTTTTGCGGGTATTCTTGCCTGTATTCTCTCAATGTTTCTCAATCTACCTGACCCCTGTGACCCTGCCAGTTTCCCAGGAGTCTCTGGGCTAGGCAATGCCACAAACACAATTTCCGTAATGTCATTTGCAGCATGGATGAAGGAGAGAAAGTCCTGGCTGTCAAAACCACCTCAGCGCTGTGGCGAAGAAAATGTGAGGCGACACATGACAGATTCTTAGGTTTGTACAAATGGACAGCTCCGCAGCTCCCCTCCTTCTCAAACCTTTCACTCTGGCTCTTTGCACCACCTTACCCCTCTTTGGCCATTTCCTTCCCCACTCCCCAGCACACTCTGTGTCCGACCCCCTCTCATCCTGCCGAGTGTCACTGCCTGACTCGCCTCTTGTCAAATGGACAGAAATTACTGCATTATTAAGTGTGAGTGGAAGGCCAAGGCGTCTCATCAAATCTAATAAAATCATGTTGTCATGTGACTCCCATCTTTATGCACAAATACAGTGTCTTAAATGAGTGGAAATTAAGCCTAACCTACTTTGAATCCTTATCGTGTGTAATTCTATAACATTTCCAGTCAATCAAAAAGTGTGCTGTGTATTATGCAAAACATGAGTGAAATGTATTGATCCGTATTTTTATGTGTGCCATTTTTCTTGATTCTATATTACCTATCTTCAGCGTTCACCTCGTTCTTCTTCTCATAAAGAAAGGAAGGCCCTCTCAATCATTTGGCCAATCAATGAGGATGATTGGACCAGTGAACAGGAACACATTGGGTTAAAACCTCCAACCTGCTCCACACCTGATGCGACCTACAGCCACCCGGAGCGTGCTCACGTCCCATTTGTCACTGCACTTTTTCCTGGAAAGGAGGGGTAAGATTGAACAGGCCTCCATGAAAATATGATTTTCAGCACGCATTGTTAACCCACTGGGGAGAGGCTTTTGCCAAATTCCATCAAAGTGTGCAACTGTGTATTAAATGACTTTCAAAAGGGCAGCCATCATTTTTCATGACATAACTATGGTGTGCCCCATGACTAACCTTACTATAACCACAAAGAAGGCTATTGATCCCCAGTGGAAATGTGTTGACAGAGGCGCAGACAAACTCAGCGGTGACAGTTTTGAATATAGACTTGTAGTGAGTTTATCAGAGGGCAGTGTGGCACATGCAGAGTCATTTACGCAGAGTACAGATGGACTTTCTTCCCACGCTTCGGCCAAAAGTTTGTCCCTTTGCCATAGAGATCCATATGGAAGCAGGTGGGCGCGGGGGCCCCGAGTGGGCGGCGGGTCATGGATCTCCGTTTGATGAAACCTTGGATGTCCCACAGCCGAGAATAGTTCCTGAATACAACGTTGAGTGTGTAGGAAGAGAGCTGGTTAAAGTTTAACCAGCCCTCCTGTTCTCCATAAGCCTCCATGATCCAGAGCCCACTGCCCCCACCCCCACTGACCCCCACCCTGTTAGGGACACAAGTGATGGATCGCCCCTGTCATTGTGGCCTGTGAGGGGACTGCTGCAAAGAGGGACCCAGACTCCTTGTTAATCTGACCCTCGGAGCCAGAGTGGACAACGGGACACATTATGACAACCCCCCTTCGTGAAAGCAGCAATAAACGAACACATGGCTTATAACTAAACCCACCGCCTACTCATGAGGCACGACACTCACTTCTTTTCCTTTTTATTCAGCCCATTTTCTCCCCCAGTCCCCATGAACTATGACAGAAATTCCTCAGAAGACGAGCGCTTTTGGCGAGGAGTATAAAAAGAACAGAGAAAGTTGGGCAGCGAGAGAAAAATGACGGTGTAGGGGAGAGACGGCGAGCAGCTGTGTGGAGTGACAGGCCGCAGCAAAATGAGTAATGGATCTGGATGAACTCGTGAAATTGACGAGTGATCAGTCATGTACTGATGGCATCTCCACTTTGAACCCTTGCAAACAGTGTTGCAATCTAAATGCTGTTTTTTCTGTCTTGACTGGTAGAGAAAGATGCATTAGCCCCATAAGTTACCAAAATAACATGTTTGGGAAAAGTTGGAGAGAGCAAACATATTAAACAAGCTTTGCCCTTGTTTTTAACTGGGTTTGTTTACTTTATGAAGTATTTATGATATTTTTCACAGACACAAAGCCTCCACTGAAGAAAATTCATTTTATTTGGGCTGTATCTGACACTTTCAATCAAGACAAAAAGGGACCAATCATGCTAATTTGTCTCAGCCCTTCCCTTGATTATTATGAGACGTTTCCCTTGGGTGAAATGGTTAAGTTAATTTTACGGGTTTGTTAAGGGAACAGGATGTCAAGCCCCCATAAGGAAATGTAATGATATGAAGGACACGGGTCAAGTTTACCATTTGCAGAAGAAAAAGAAAGTCTTAAACGTGTTGCCGTCGCACAGTGGCAGTGAGGTCATAACTCCACCCATCTGGGTCCAAATGGGAGTTTGTGGTGTCAGTGGGTGACAGCCTGGGCCACGTCCTGCCTGGGCCCTGGGACTAGGGAATCACGGATGGACATGTGCGTTATGTGAGTGGGTGGAGGGGTTGACACACACACGCGTTCCACCTCTCTCAGCTGACTCTGAGAATATGTTTGCGTGGGACAAGTCCACCAAGACCCATCCATCAAGCGGGCCCAAATACGCTCTGCGCCACTGTTGACACGGGGTTAACAACTTGACACTGACAGAGGTGGGCGAGCCCTGCGGCAGAATGGAGATCGGGACATTGAGAGAGATGGATTGGACCGTGATCGACATTCAATTTGAATTATTGCAAATATTTCCATTTAGCAGAAAATTGAGTACATTATCAGGTGTACACACTGAGAGACAAGTGACAGTGTTTTGTTTTTTTTTGTTTTGTTTTTTTTACATAAGAACGTTTAGATCAAAGCGGTTTTCACATAAACTACTGTAAAAAGTCTTAAGCTGTTGAAGTAAAGTATTCAATTTACGTTTCTAAGGCCAAATTTGAGTATTTAAGATAAAAAGTAGTTACATTTGAAATACTGTTGACGTTTGGAGTAAACACTGCTGAGGATAATTCAGTCCAAATGTCTAGTACATTATGGTTAAAGACTGTTTGAAAATATTTACCATAAAAAAGGGGGTTTTGAAGAGTGGCAGCAGTGAAAAAGAAACTGGTCTTCAGGCTCAGAGCTTGCTTTATTAAAAAATAGGCATGCTTGTCATCTTTGCATCTGTTGATGAGTTATGCCCGACTTTAACTTCCTTCCTCTCAGTAATCACCATGCATTATTACACATTAAACATGCACTAATGTACAACTGATCAATTCTGTGGTGAGACAACAACCAGAAAGTGATTAAAACTTTTAGACGGCATTGATTTAAAAACTACTTTGTGGCCTGTGTGGAAAAAACAGGGCCTGAACGTAAACTTGTAAGATGCCCGAGTCGGGATGTCGGGAACGTCCAGTGGAAGCCGAGAATGTAAATCTGTGATGGCTGTGGCTGGATGCAGGTGGAGGAAAGCGCGAGGGAAATGTAGCATAATCTCAGCCTCAGCCATGGTATCGGCTGGGCTTTTTAACACAGGGGCCAATTTAATTGCACTTAAAGCAGAATGGCAGAACATCAATCTTGATGAGTGGATCTGCATCATAGTTCTCCCAGGCCAATCTATCACTATCTATGCCTCTGGGTAGCCTCCCCCCAACGCTAACACACTCATGCACGCACAGACTCCCTCGCCGTCCCATCTGCACGCTCCTCTCATGTACGTTTTTTTGTTTTTATCAGACATTCAAATCCATCTTTGAATTTATAATTACGACAAGCTACACGAGATTGCATATGCACAACAGAAATGACAATCAACACACATGTATACATCATGAAGTAGAGGAGGACAGTGTAAAAAGATCGAAGTTTTAAAATAATTATAATGATAGGTATCCCATTACAATAAAATCATCAACATTTAATACTGTTAATCCTTCTCCCTGCCCTTCAGTGAAAGGAAACCATTTTCCCAGCAAAATACACATCTGATTGGTTCCTGTTCCCCTCTTAGACAGAGCACAAGTTGCTAATCACACTAAAGAATATTATAAAATCAACTTTGACACAAAGCAGTAAATTAATACAGACGCAAACAAACAGAAGCCAAAGCAGTTTGATTGTTGATGGAGGTATGACGTACGATGTGACTTTTATATATACAGTCGATAGAAACAGAAATTATACTGGAGCTTTTATAGTATCAGTTAAAAGGTGATGATTTGTTTACAATCATAGACAGAATAAACATGCAAGAGCCTAAGTTAAAAGTTATTAAATGTTGAAAACAGAAAGATAACTTGGAATAACCACTTTACAAAAAAAAAAAAAAAAAAAGAGCAACATGTTTTTCATCTTAAGCAGCCTTTACATTTGTTTAAAATGTTTTTTGTTTAGGATGTTGTCCCCTCAACTACATTAGCAAACAGCACTAAAGAGTTGCTTTTGCCCTTTAAGTAAGGTAAGAGCAGTGGTTTGGAGCATTAAGCTATAGGCACAGTCTGTGGTCAGAGAACAGTAACTACCTCCTGTGCCATAAGCGTCTTGAACTCTTAGTGGCTACAAGACACTTAAATATAGAGAGCACTGGCCTCATCAAGGCCATAAAGCATAAAGAGGACTTGGCCAGTGCTGAAAGCTAGGGACAGAGCCTATAGAGGAGTAATGATCCCTTAATGTGGTGGCCTCTCTTTCTCAGCCCCCCTCCCCCTCCCGCTGCCCCCAGCTGCTACATTAGCAGGGATAATAAATGAGATGCTGGCATTACAAGCATAAACTTTTTATGACCCACCTAACCAGCCTTATCAAATGTGGATGTGATTAGTCCACCAGGTGACAGATGGAGAGACGGATGGACAGGAGTGAGCAGAGGTGTGGCTGAGTGCAATGATAAAAAATCTTGTGGAAATAAATAATTATTGGATATGATGTACAGGAATGTCCAGGAGCGGTGATGCATACAGACGGGGAACAGGAAGTGGGGAGATAAAGGATGATGGCTCCACAGATAAGGGGGAATAGGGCAGTGGAGGAGTGGGAGGATGGGGGTGTCCCAGGCCCTGCTCTGGTGAGCTGGACTCAATAGGCTGGTAAGATGGAGTGGACAGGCTGTATGGGCCCAGTGAAAGGTGCCTTTATCCTCGACAAGATAACTTTGATCCCTCCTGTTTCCACACCAGTCAGCAATATTGTTCAGCAGCAGTGGGTTAATAGTTTAACCATGTCCTGGTGAGAGAAGAGGGGGGCCGTGGGTGTGCTGTAGTGCCTACTGTCTCAGGAATAATACAAACATTTATTTTAATATCACATCCAGGTTACAAAGGGCTTCATGGTGGCAATAAAAATGGAAAATACTGCTCAGTACATTTTTTAAAATAAATGTATTTCTTATTTTACTCTTTACACTAACTCAGCATCAGCATCAATTCTTCTAGGTACAGTTGGACACAGTTTTTAAAGGAACTCTCAGGTTGGTTGAACTAATGGAAGATCTTCTGTGGGTGTGGCTCCTCAAATTCAGTCTCTTTATGTAATCCTGGACAGTCTCCATGACGTTGAGATCAGGGCTCTCTGGGGCCAGACCATCTCTTTCAGGACACCTTGTTCTTGTTCTCAATACAGTTCCTATTGACATTGGCTGGACTGTATGTTTGGAGTTGCTCACTTTGAATTTTGAAAAAATGGACAGTTAGATTTTGTATCTTTCAAAGCATTATTACTTTACACCTGCCCTTAACCTTTGCATGGTGGTATAGTTTAATAGATCTATTTCGATTTGTGATATGTGCCAAAAAAAATGAAGTGGCAATAATCTTCTATGACAAATTTTATTTTACAATTTCATTAATTCCATCCAAATCCTGAAACTTTCCTTCCAAAATGATCATGATGATATTTAGGCAGAAAGAACTAATGATGTGTACTACACAGGATATACACAGTTCCTATTACAGCCTTGTTGCACCAGAACAGAACTCTTTCCCTTGCCTCTAACTCTGTGCCATGTTAGTGTGATGACTGATAGCACGGAGCCATACTAAACATGGATGACATGTAGTTTTTGTTCTGGCTCATTACCAGACGGCCCGCGTATGAAGAGATCAGATTAAAGATAATTAAAATGACAAAAACACACCATCACTCCTAATGCAGCTGTAATGATGGCCTAAGTGTAGCTGAATGGAGCCCACTCCGCCTCTTTTTCTTCGCTGAGACCATCCTTCTCTCCTGCTCAGCTGTGGCCATACACAATCATTAACCTGCCTCTGAGTAGGATGTGCTGACAGAACACTCTGCCATTGTGCCTCCTGTCATCTTCAGGAAATCAGGGCTTCCCCTGCTGTCGAGGTAAAGCCAGCTGGATGACGAGCAATGCCAGTATCCCCTCAGTCCCACCTTTATTTTGTTTTTTTGTTTTGTTTTTTTCCTCTCACAAAATCTACTATTAAAAAAAATTCTGAATAAGTAAATAAAAATATACATAAAAATGTCAGAAGCAGACTTTGCATCTTTTAAAATTAATTGAAAAAGTAATTATTTGTACTTATTAAATTATTATTTCTCCTAATTCCTGAGAAGTAGTATTTTTGAAGATGGAAGGTGACAGCAGCTATTTATTTTAATCTAACTAGACCTGAAATGGCAAAAGTAGACTCTCAGGAGTATTGGATGTCTGGGTCTTATTAAACCACTTTGTATTGTCTCTGTTATTGTGACCACCCTACTGTGTGTGTGCGCCCTAATGTGAGTGATGGAGTGGCTATCCTCTGTCAGGAACAGCGCAGAGTTGACGCTTCCTTTACATGGCAGCTGCAAGGCTCCAGTGATGTATCAGAGTCAGCAGAAGCATTAATCTGAACTAGGGTTAATCATTGCTTCAGGAACCCAGAAGAGATAGAGGCTGCCTGGGGAGAAGTCAGCCAGGCGAGTGGGCGGCTTCACGGCGGGAGGCCTGCGCTTCTACAGTAAAGGAATGCTGGCAGGGAAACATAACCAGTTGTCTGTTTATCTCGCTCCGCAGACACCTCTCCACAGGTGAAGAGCGTCCACTTAGAGGTGTGTGACAGAGGTCATCGAAGTGAAGGCTGACAGGGAGGCAATGTAATCCCCTGAAATGGACGGACTTCCGAAATGTAGCCCGTGTGAAGCTGGATCTGCGCTGTGTCTACTCAGCAGTAGCTATTCACTCCCCTGAGCTGGAGAGTTAATAATTCAAAAGAGAGTGGAGGAAAGCGGCCATATGCGGGTCTGAGTGACAACACAGAGAAAACGAGACACAGACCATGGAAATTATGGAAAAAGTGACCAAAGTGAAAAGGAGGTAAAGTATGTAATAAGATAAGACTTTATCATAGAATAAGACTTTCTGTTGAGAAAACAATTTAGGATGAAAATGAGCATGAAATCACTTGAGATTATTCCAGCTATAGACTAACAAGAGCCCAATACTAGTCTGTAGTTTTTCTCCATCCTCTTTCTACTCTTCCCTCTGGGACCATTCTTCCCTGTGACCTGCCGTCACTGCCATCACTGCTGCCAACATCAAAGTCCAGGATGCTTAAGGAACTCGCAGGAGGACATGAAGGAAACATCCATGGCAGTGGCTCATATAAACATGTACGCTGACACACACACACACACACACACACACATACACACACGCACTTGAAAGAATGTGAGAAATGCTGTGAAGGAAGCATTAGGGGCAATGGGAATACAAAGAGGTCCATCTTCACTGAGAAGAGGAAAAACAGGCTAATAAAAACGTCACGTCGAGTCAAGAATCTGCTGATGGCACACATACATATACACAAGTTCAGGAGACAAAAGGGAATGTGTCAAACAGATAAAGCCATCACTTCTCCTTTTCATGCCTGGTTTTGTCCACAGGCGTCCCCCTTTCACCTCGCCTCTGCCCTGCCAGCGCTTGTCAGCCGAGAGAGTCATTAATGTTTAGCTGGCCAGTGATGGCAGCGCTGACAGCACTCATCTGTCTAAGAAGACAAGATGAGAGAGAGGGACGGCCCATCAAAAGCACGCCACTCTGTGCGGGGGAACCTGAGTGGAAAGGCTGGACAGACAGGAAAGAGAGCCATCTTTCTTTGCAAAGTTAAAGGTTACGTCACTGAGGTGGGCTATAAAATAACACTATTGTCATCTCCATCCTCCCATCCTTTTCTAGCTTTCCATCCATCCACCTACACAGCCCCCACCGGCCCACCCCTCCACTCCCCTCCATGTGCTTGTCAGCAGTTTGATTCACTACCTGCAGGTTAGTTACTCATTGAGCCGAGCAGGCACTGGAGGTGTATGGACGCCTGTGTATGGGCAGCCACCGGTGGTCGGGGGGCTGCCGTTGGATTGACAGATCTGCCTGCGTCGTTCATTCCCTCCTGAAAAAAGCACAAGATACAAAGGACAGGAAGTGAAGGGAGGTAAATAGCTGTGAATATGAATGGTGCACTGCAGGGGCGGTTAATAATTGGGAAATGTTAGAGTATTAATCTGAGAGACAACGTGATATTAGGTGCTTTTGTTTTGTGTGCCACTGTAGTTAAAAGGAAACCGTGCACCCTTAAAAGTTCCCGTGATGTTTCCTGTTAGCTGCTCAGATAGCCATCTCAAAACCACAATAATGCTCTACTTTACTTTGATAATGTCATTATACTACGTTATTCTCTTCCCAGCTTTGATGGGCCTCAACTGATGCCATAAATCTGGACTTTTTAAACCAGCTCATGTTGCAACTGTAACTGTGGCCGTGTTTTTGATGTGTTTTACTGAATTATCATTTAAACGGAACCTTTTATTTTGTCAAGCATGACTTTTTTTGAAACCTTAAAAATGAGATCTATTTGGATGTTTGTGTTTCTAAAAAAATAGTGTATTTTTATTCAAGAGCCGTTTCCCTCCATCTTCCAAGATATGTCACAAGTTAATAGAGAAGGTGCTTTGACTGCTGTGACAAGTTAAGTAGCGGGAGTGGGACCATTGTCTACCAAATCAGCTGTCAGTATGTTTCTGCTGTCAGCACTTCGGCTCACTACCTGCCTGGTTAATCATCGAGCTGCTCCGAGCTGCAGGCTGCTGGAGGTGTATGGCCCAACCGTCATGGACCCCCATCTTTGCCACAACAGGACAACAAGTGATTGACAGATTAGCAAGCACTGGCGCTTTTTCAAAGAAAGACAGGGGAAAACAGGGTGGAGAGAAGTGATTGGAATTGAAGGCGACTCGATGAGGAAGTATTAGGAGGAGGAGGCGTGGGTTTGCATGTGCAGGAATGAGGGTTAACAGGTCCTCTCCATTGTATCAAAATGAAAGTGAAAGATTTGTGAAATTTCAATTTTTCACCATTGATTCTGCTACAAAATTTGGGGAGTCAAGAATGTGTTGAATGAATTGAATGAAAGTCAGCTGTTAAGTTTTCAGTGTGCATCTTTCTGCATTTTGAGTGTTTGAAAAGCTGTGTTTAAAAGTATGTCATAAGATGGCGGGGTGTCGTGTAACTCAGAGTTCCATATCTGGTGAGCAGGTGCACTGTGTCGGTAAAAGAGGAGTTATTCTTCCCGTTTCATGTTGGAGAACAATCTAAATCAGTGGTTCTCAAACTCTTCACTCCAAGTATTACCCCAGAAAATATTTGTCTTGTACCACCTTTGTGCCCATACAGATCTATGCCATTTTAAGTTCTACCTCTATGAATGTTATGAAATGAATTTTGTTTGCTGTGCTGCTTCTTTGAAATCACATTTCGAATCCCACCGATTTTTAAGAGTCCAAATATTTAGTGACATATAGTAAAGTGTATCATAAAAAAGTTGTAGCAGAAATCAATCAGTCCTGCATTGTGTAGTTATCAGAGATTGTCAAGTACCACCAGTGGTACCAGTGTATATTTTCTACTAAAAACTAGTGTTGCTTTAAAATGTATTTTCCAGTTAGTTATTGTCAGTTTAATTTTTTTGTATACATTGCATTGCAGCACCTTGACCTTCCAAATATGGCAGCTACCTACATGTTGTCCATGAATGCAGCTTTTTATTTATAAAATATATATGGGTAATTTAGAGATGTAGTAATATGGGCCTACAGATTCACATGTGCATTGCTATGTAACTGCACAGAGCTTATACGTGCACAGAGAACATGCAAACTACACAGAAAGACCTGGGTCTAGCTCCCAGTGAAGCCAGTGCTAACCAGTGGACACCACACCATTTACACACTCCCAGTCTTTCATCAAAGAAATACATATCAGTTAAGTTTACCCTTGAGTCTGTTAGACCAGACTAAGTAAAAGATAACCAGAGTGGAGTCGACTGCTCAAGTGTCTTTACAAAGTCAAACTGCCTCCCCTATTGGTCACTACTGCTGCTACAACCAACATTTGTGTTCCCCACTCCGCGATAAGGTTATCCCCATGTTAGTCCTTCCTCCCTCCCTCTGATTCCCTCATGCGCACCCGCTGAGGTTTGATTTCAAATGGAAAAATTAATGGGAGAATAATAGCCCTGGGCCTTGCTGTCTTCCACACACACTCAATCACACTCACACTTCTTAGTTGGTCTATAGGGGTACAGCGTGGGGTAAAATTCAGATCCATTCGCCTTACTTGCTCTGTTATCCCACTGTGACACATACGCATTAGCTCAGGCACACGCACACGTACACCAGGGACTGCACCCCCCTTCATTTACACCTCAGAGGGCATAACTCTCAAATATTAGTACAGGGCTTTGCGGGGTTCAATAAATAAATAAATGAGGAAGCAATGATTAGCAATTCCCCTGATACTTCTATCAATATGTTTCACATTCATTTTCACTTCAGGAGCATAATTCTGCAGAAACAGGAAATTTGAGAACTCTTAAAGCTTTTAGAGAGGGCCCTAAAACTGGTCTAAGTTTTTATTTTGACTTAGAGTATATAAATGGAGTCCTATCAAGCATGTAATAATAATTCTTTGCTAAAATGGAAATGGTCGTATGTTTTAGGAGTTTTAGAACCGGACACACACACACCAGTTTAACTTGAGCTGTTCCAGGGCAGTGTTGGTTGCAGGCATTATTAAATCAAAGTACGTGTTGCTTTTAGGCGTTCCAAATGAGCATGTGCGTCTGGCTGTGGTAGGGGGTCGGTTGTTAAAGAGTTTAAAAGCGGAAGAGGTTGGTGTAGTACTAGTATTGATGTCAGGGAAGCCCACTGGCACTTTCTTTTCAAACATTTGAGAGGACAGACCCACAGTGCGGAGGAACCCGGGTTTGCAGGATTCCCGCTCTTCCTGTTTCTCCTGACTTTGAGGAATTTTACTCCCAGTGCTCTGCTCACATGCCCCACACCTCATCACAGATACCTGCTTCAGCAAAAGAGTGAGATGAACAGAGAAGTTTCCAGGCATTTGAGGAGCTCTTATGTATCTTTATTCAACCATTTGATCACATACAGTATATACTTTTACAAGCTTTTGTGTAAAAAAACAAAAAAAAAACAAAAAAACAGCAACAGGTCTGTCATGTTTAATGCTTCATTCGCACAAAATATTTGGTCATCTGGCAGTAACACAAAGTCATCGAGCAACCTTTTTTCAAGTGCAGTCTTAGGAGGAGTGTTTAAAATAAAAACATTTGTGAGATTGTGTCCTCTCCCCCCAAACTTTGTATTTATCATCGATTGGGCTTGCCTTTTCTGACAGACCTAGAAGCATTTGATGTACCCTACGTTTTGTCCCAGGTAAAAGGGGACATTTAAAAATGCAGCGCGAGAAAAGAAAAGGGTTTGTGGAAAGGTGTCTGGGGTAGAATGATGTTGAGACACACTTCAGAAACAAGCCACCGTCCTCACGCCTTTTGTACTTTGCCTTTGGGCACATGTCGCATTAATTGCTGCCTGTTCAGAGCCTGCAGACTCTGTGCTGTATCTACCGCTTGCATCAAAGAAACCACATGGTGAACTTTATGAAATTTTTATTCAGTGTGTTCATTCTCTTCCCTTTTTCCCTCTCTTTCTTCCTATTCCCCACCTTGGACCCCCCCTTCACTCCCGCTTTAAGCTCTGCCACCAAACAGACAAGAAAGACTTCTCCTTGCCGTGTTTTTCGGCGCAACTTCCTTCCTGCCCAGAAGCACCTTGAGGATCTCGTTAGTTCTCTCACAGCTACCGTCTCTGCTCCGTCTGCCAGGAGCAAAAACCTGATCGAGGGGGGAAATTAAAAGAAGAAAAGAGGTTAAAAAGGGAAAGGGGGGCTACATCAAGAAGTTTGGGGAGATTCTCAGTAGAGCGAGGTGAGAAGGAATATTATTATTTTGTCATAATAATTACAGATATAAGAAGCATAAACAGGAAGGAAAGGAGATGAGAGGCTTGTGTCTCCCTGTGGACAATGTACACAAAATGGGCCAGGTTTCATCAGAATCCTCTCATGTAAAAACACATTGCAAGATCATTGTTGGTATGACATAACATTGCTCAGATTTCCAGAAAATGGAACAAAAGCTTGATTTATTTAACATATTCCACAATTTATTCATTGCTACACCTTTCACCGATTATGACAGCCCAGTTCCAATTGTCACAGCCCACATATTACCTTGGTTTTAAACTGCTCTTGCACACTGGTGTCATCCATCAAAGCAGAAAGTGTTGTCCCCCCACTCGCCCCCCATGTCTCGTACACACAGGTATAAATCACTACGCCTGATTTCTGAGGCCAGGGTTTAAATAATTAAAGAGCTTTAATTTATCAGGATTTAGCACCCCGCGACAGTAGAGCTGACAAAAGAGAATGAGAGATATATTGATAACGAAAATGTCATTACACAAGAAAACACAGCGGACAACAAGCTCTCAAACGAAATACATGAAAAGGCAGTGAGCTTCTGGAGTTTTTTTTAATCAAGGTTTTATAGTGCTTTATTTACCCAATGGACAGAAAACCAAAACAATTGTGTGTGGTGTGAATTAGCATATGGTCAATTAGTAATTACATTGAAAATGCTTTAAACAATTAAGACGATACACATGAAAGAAAGGCAGAAAAAGTCCACAAACACAAATAAAAAACTAATAAATTGGAAACATCACATGCTGTCATTTTTGGAAGATTTTTAATTTGTGAAAATCTCTTGGAAGGTGTTGGAGAAAAAAACCCAAAACACTTGTGTCACATCATCATCTTAAAACAAACTAACCCCAGCAAAACATTTTTTAAAGATAGCAAGACATTTGAGACGCTTGAATAAAACACAAAGGTGGGTAAAATACATACAGCGATAATGAAGTTTATTATGTCACGCGACACCTCTCATGAGCTGGCAGCCTTTAGGTGGAGCGCTGCTGCCCTCTTATGACCATCACAACTGAAACTACAGCCTCCAGCTCTGTGCAGACCAAGGTTGACATAATGATGGTCACATAGTCGTATCTTTTGATTTACTGGATGAACTGTTGAACTGAGCCCTATGAAATCTGGAAGTCAAAAACAAGATCTACCAGCAGGCACAAAGACATAAGGGAGAAACATTACAATAAAGCAAACAGCCTTGTCTGGCTTTGTTTAACCCTCATATTATTTATTCTTTCTAGTAGATCTGTAAGTATATATTGAACACTCTCACGCACAAACACGCATTGCCTAAACGCATCATAAAAAACACAACTCAAAGACAAAAAAAACAACATAACCTCCCTACTGAGAGTCCAGGGCCCTGTACTACAAATGTGAATTACGGGGGGTAGCAATTCAACTTTAGATTAACCCTGGGTTTTCAGTATCACAAAGCTGCTTAACTTTCTATCAAGGCAGATCTTTATGGACATTTACACACAATGGTTAAAACCTGCTCCAGAGAAGGTTAAGTTCCAGAGAGAGGATAGAAACGCAGCCACTAAGACATCATTGACAAAAAATGGCTGGGAGGCAGCACAGTTGATATTGGCAAAAGGCAGAAGTGGCTTTTATACTTTAAATGTATGTTATTGTGAAAACTAATTGGCAGCCTGTATATTTAAAATCTTACCGTTCAACATTTGACAATAAACTGCTGTTCATCAGTCTATGATGCTTTTATCTCCAATCTGTGGACAGGTTGTTAGTTTAGTACCACCTCCACATGTTTCACATGCTCCAGCTCCAGAGAAACCCAGGGTTAACTGGAAAAGTTGGCAACCCGCTTCATGATACCACAAACAGACTGTTTCTGTTGGTTTTGTCTAAACATAAAGGAGAGACATATCCAGAGTAGGTTCAATGAGCTTCATAATACAGGGCCCAGATATGATTCACTTGTGTAAATTATTGTTCAATATTAACATTACTTGACAACTTCACTGAGTAAAGTTTGTCATTTGCTGGCAATTGTCAGCCACCTAGTGGTCAAATCCTTTTTTACAACATCAAGTATTGACAACAGGGTAACTTGATTACACTTTAGACGTTTTGGCTATATGACAATATGTCTTTGATGAACAAACATAGTTAACTTTAGATTTAACAAAGTCAACAGGCCAGGCTGGGGAAGGTGATTATTACACCAGAAGCACAGCATCACTTCTAAATCAGTACAGTATAATATGCTTTTTCACCCATGTTCTGGGATTGATTTGGGGATAATATTTAACCTATAGCCTGAAGGTTACAATAACAGGGCTCTGTGAAGCTGATTTACCATTGTAATGCAATACCACCACCCCCATCATGATACAATAGGTCGCACTGTCTTCACAAGACATCAGTATCACCAACTCCACTCTGTCTGGAGGACTGTTATACTTCAGTGGTCCAAGAGGGAGCGCTGTAGAGCCTCCTGAATCATTGTGTGCTCATCTGTTGAGTAATCCTGTAAGGACAGTGACACAAGACAATTGTGACTTTGGCATATTTAAAAATAATGTGTGTTTATCATTTAAAACAGTCACTACTTACAACAAAGGTATCATAAGAAAAGGTGTGTCTAATCTTCAAGTGCTGCAAAAAGTCAGCACTTCTGTAATTAGGGTCCCCCCAGGGCATTGAGGCACATATGGGGCACACCTACAGGAAATATAAACAAGCATTAAAAATCATTCATCTTTGATTAAATGTGCAGATATTGAAAATAATCTTGCTGTTGTTTCAAAGCCAACAGTTCATAATGCACTTTGTTTCTCTTACCACTTGGCGACTATCTCGAGCATGCTGGGTAGTGCAATGCTCAACCAGGCCATCCTGATCAAGGTTTGGGCAGTTGCAGTAAGGGCAGGTAAAGGTGTAGCGATTTGGTACTGGACTGCAGGTATGAAACACAAAATTACTCAAACTGAACTATTGGCCCTCAGTGTTTGTGCCACTGGTGTGAATATTTGTGTGGTTGTTTTAGTGATAACCAGTGAAACAACAACAACCACAAGCTTTTAAAATGACTTTGTCAGCAACCTTAATGGCTGCATGGGGGCCTTGAGTTGTTTGTTTTCACCTGATCATGGCAGGTTGAGTCTGGGCAGTGGTCCTCACTCCTTCCTCGATGTACTCCTGGTACTTAGAACAGCTGGCTGTATGGCTTCTCATCTGAGAGAGGCCAACCTGAACAGTGAAAACAACACAATCATTACTTACAGTGCTGATTTAAGAGCTGTAACATGTTAACACTGTCATGCAACATACCTGTGTTCCACACCCTTTGCACGCAGCTGCAGATGACTGGATGAGAGCCTCTACCTCAACAGCTTTAGTGCAGTGACCAAGTGCAGACCGGCATACAGCACAAACAGGCTTCTGTGGCCGTAGACACTCTTGCAAACAGCTGTTGCAGAACCTAACCAAAGATTGATGAAGAGAAAGTCAAGGAAACACAGCATTTTTTATATTATGCCTTCTTGGTTTTAACTTTATCAAATAATTAATATATATAATGTTGTGATAATAATAATAGGTACTAACATCTGACAACTCAAAAAGGCTTAAATTAAGAAATGCTAAATGGGTATTACCACCAAATGCCTCCCATAGTTCTAAGTCCCCACCTCAAGAGGGCGCAGTGACTTGTAGTTTTTTGAGTCATTTGAAGAGCTCTCACACAAGCGATTTAAACTACAATTCCCAGGTGATGCTTCCTCTTTGATGTAAACAAAACTGAAACCGAAATGTCAACCTTACATTGCTTTTTGTCATATTCCCAGAAAAGGCAAACAATTTACCAGCACACAAGAATAGTAGATAGATACATAGTTGATTTCTAGCCATTTTTGTCACGCGACATTTTAAGAGTAAAGGCTCTCGCTGTTATCCGTCTCTTGCATAGCTGCTGGTAGACGTGTGTTATCAGAACCGAGGAGAAAAGGGACAAATACTCACGTATGGCCGCATTGTGTTGTTACTGGGCTCTCGAATATTTCCAGACACACCGGACAGAGGAATTCAGACACGTCGCTAGTCCCGTCGGAGGCATTTTTCTTATGCTGTGCAGCGCTAAATCCTCCGAGCATCGCCATTTCTATTCTTCACTGTCAGCCCCCCCACAAGCCGTGTCCGTAACGACGTCACCTCACAATTTCCTGGTTCCTTTGGTTTGACGCGAGAGGGCGGAGCTAACAGGGTATACCACAAAACACACGAAATCCCGATAGGATTATTGTTGATAGATGCTGTTAATTCTGTAATGCCTTCTTCTTACAATACACCTATGATTATTATTAAAATACCCCAGACATAAATATGGCATAATGGTGCATGGTTTGGGAATAAGTGGTTAAAGCCTCCTTGACCCTCTCATGCAAGGAAAGTAAATCTAAAAGGAACAAAGGAGATTGAAACGAACAAAATAAGAACATTTTAAAGATAGGAATAGTGCGTTTAGCAGAATATACACGTGAGGAAGAAAGTGCAGTGTACAGATTGTGTTTGGACATCTTTATAAACTCCATGGATACGTCTGAAAAGGTGAATGTGTGATTGTGGCTCTGCGTCGCCTCCGCTCACACAGCACGTGGGCTTCTGATGCTCCTGAACTGTCAGAAGTGTGCGCAGGCGCAGTGAGATGATGGGAATTTCCAACAGCTGAGGAGGCGTCGCTAACAAGAGCTAGCACTTGTTTAAGGTAAGATACGCGCTTGGTCGTTTTTCTGCCCACAGCATTGCAAAATCAGTGAGCCGGTGTAGGTTTATACCAAGTTGTACGCGGATTAACCCACACTTCCCGTATATGTTGTCTCTAAAACCACCAAAGATTTATGCCAAGCCTTAAACCACCAGCTAACCACAGCGATGTTAGCTGCGCTGAAATGGGCGTTTACTGCCTCAGTTCGGGGCCCATGGCACTGATAACATCATGTTTAGTGAAGTTAGACATTCACGTGGACTAATCTACAGAGTGTTGTCACGGTCCTTCTGTTGCCATTATGGATTCTGTTGAAATTTGTCTCGTTAGTTTTGGGATCTTGCTGTTAGCTGCAGCTTGTTAATTGTTAGCTCGGCGAACGTACCTCCGTTTTCTGTGGTAGGTACGAGTAGAGTTGTCAGTATTTGGGAAAGTGGCAGTGCTCTGTTGGACAGGCTTCTGTGAAAAACCTCGCTTCCGTGTAACTGGAAAAAAGCTGTATGATTGACATTCCCATGCTGGCTGTCATGTGCACGTATAGCTCACTCATTAACGGGTTCAGACAAGGGCAGATCAACATATAGTTATGTTTCATTAAATATTAGAATTGAACATTTATGGAATAATTCATTCAATTGGGGTCTACAGCCAATTAATAAACATTCAAATCTAACACCTAGATATAGTGCAGCAAAAGTTAGAATTATATCATTTCATCATAATGAATGATAATGAATTGTGACTTAGAGCAGATTCTCATTGTCATCTTTTGTGATAGTGTGGAGATGTGATCTAATCTGTTTATTTTGAAACCATTAATTAAATACAAAACATTTAAGTGTCAGAGTGAGTAATGTATTCTTGATGCCATTTCAGCTTTGGAAGACCTCCGGAGACTCTCACCATCATGACTGTGTCTTCCTGATGAGTGACCTTGAAATGTGCCCACCCTGTAACCTATGGGTGGAATAGAAACATCTTCATTTTGTTTGTGTGAAGGGAAAAAAAAAACAACTGACCTCATCTGCCACAACATAGGCCTGATTGTCCACTAACAAATCAGGCCTTCATGATCTTACAGAAGAGATGGCTGTAAGAAGGCGTCCATACAGACTGCAGCCCAGCTACACCAACTGAAACAACTGCATCCCTTGTCTGGATGATGCACTGCTGACTGGACATAAAGTTTCAATCCCTCCCACTTCTCTAAAACGTTGTCACCATTGAGCTGTTGCCAGTGTGTGCAGTTAATTATGATAACACAAAATGGTGCTTGAATTTGGCATCTCAGTGCAGGGTATGCTGAAAGGGGCGAGGCTCTCTCAGAAAAGTACAACAGCTGACTAATAGTCTGCTGCCGACATGGATGCCAAGCTTAAAGAGGACCTATTCCGAAGGTATGTGGCTGCCTTGGAGAAGCGCCTGTACAACGGATGTGAAAATGCTGGAGTGGGAACTGTGCCAGATGGGGACAGTGCAAAACATAAGGACAGTGAGGCTCTGCTTTCAACGGCGACAGCTCTGTTAGGTGCCTATCAGCCAGATCCAGGACAGCGTTTCCGGATGGTGCGTTTCTATGATGTGGTTGAGAGTGCACTTCGCTGCCAGAGAGGGGCTAACCTCAAAAACCTGGAGCGAGCCTTTCACACACTCGAAACCATCTGCACTAACCTCTTGCTCTTCCCCTGGAAGAAGGAGTTCAGGTGTATAAAGGTACATTCACTTATTATCACAGACTAACTTACTGCAATCTCTTTGCATAGCTAATGGTTTTTAATTAAAAAAAATAAATACTTGTGTCACGGTGTCTCCATCCCCATTAGATGAACTTATTAATCCTAGGCTACTTAGCTGATTTACTTGCCAATTAGAACTTGCATATTTAAATTACAGTATTGATGTCCTTTTATGTGTTCACTTTGAGACCATTAACAAAACAACTTTGTTAACATCTTTTGCTTTGATTTGTTATACTAAATGCTCTATAATTTCTTTTGTAGACCTTTACTGGCCCATATGTGTACCATCTGCAGTCTGCCATTCCTGATGCCGAACTCCGCTCACTATTACGCACCATTGGCTACTCCTGTGACCATGAATCACAATTCTATTTGCAAGAGCACCCAGGAGGTGCAAATCATCTCCGTCAGCTGGCGTTTGAGCTGTTCCTGGCCCAGGCCGAGTGTCGTCTTCTTGGGGAGGTAGTAGCTCTGGCGCGTGGTGCGGCCTCAGAAATGGATGCCCTCGAACAGCGCAGAGGTTGCAGAGATGATGCGGCTGGTTGCGCTGAGGCTCTGCGCAGACGCGACAGCCTCGGAGCAGACATGGCTCGGTTGTCTGTACGGCCACTGGATATAGAGAGACCCCATGCCCACCACCTGAGACGAGGCAGCAGACCCTCCAAGTCTGTAGATGTTACAGATGGGGCGGGACACTGGCATCCGGCAGTCAGCAAACCAGTTTTAAAGGCCTCGTTGAGTTTGAGGAAAGAGCCTCTTTTTGTGGACACAGAGGAGGATCTGAAGGATGAAATCATCAGACCCAGCACGTCGGCCTCACTGTTCTCCGTGGCAGCTCTCCCGTCCTACAGCCCTGAAGCCGATTTCTTTCCAATCCAGTCACCTTCCCCGGCCGATGCCTACTCATCCTACCATTTGTCCTCGTTGGATGAGATTGACTTGTACACAGAGAGGGGTACAGGGACAGGCGGTAGGCAGACCCCATCCCGACCTCCATCCAGAGAACCTCGGGATGCCAGGGATGGATGGCTCCTCAAGGCTCATGGCAGTGTCAAATGTCAGGGTTGTGGGCTTGGGTGCTCCACTATGGCCTCATGCCAGAGGTGTGACATGATCCTCTGTTCTGCCTGTCACGACGTGGACCCATCCCCGTGCTGTGGTCTCCAGGACTACCACCCCAAATCCCCACGGCCTCTGGACGGATACATTCCAGTCAAGGAAAAGCTCTCTGTCTACTCCAACACTCACTCGCACTCCCACCTTCACCCTCACCCCCTCACTCTGACCCACTCCCACCCACACCCTCACCCTCAGATGGTGGAGAAACCCCTCATGTCCACTAAGCTGTTTCCAAGCAAGTCAGTTGCCTTGACAACGCCAAAGGGAGGCAGCGAGCGAATAAGTCTGGGGGGATCACGATGCGGGTTCTGTAACAAGCCTGGTGCGTCACACACCTGTGTGAACTGCTCCAAGGTTTCCTGTGACTCGTGCATGGGCCTGTACGCCAAGGATATGTGCACGAGAAAAACCCCTCAGCACAGTTTTGTGCCCAACCATCAGCTCAACTTCAAATCTGGCACCATATCCCACCTGGTGTACCGATAAATCAGCAGACATAATATTTTTCACTTGTCTCCTTTAATCTGCTAACCTGCACTATTGCTTTAGGTCTTTTATTGCTTAAACTTGTTATCCACTGTTTTGCCATTACCTGGTGGTCTCCTTGCTCTCTCTGAGCCCCTCCTGAACTCTTGTACATTTTCTCTTGCTGTTAGTAGGCCCCCGGAAATGGTCATGCCACAGAGAGCCATATCATCTGCACATCTTTCTATTGTGTATTTCTTCTTTTACTGCTACATGCTCTTAAGTAGTCATGTGATGTTGTAGCGCTTCCCAAAACCCTCAGACTTTGTCCTCCTCAAATAGAAACTGGAAAAAGAGTTTCAATTCTTTCTCATTTGAAGGAATTTGTCCAAATGAACATATACTTGCCTAACTTCTCAGCTCAAATTCTTCAAATATTTAAATATATATAAAGTATATATAGTATATATCTGTGTGCGTGCGTGTGTGAATGTTTGAAAGTGTGTATGTGTGTAGAGACCTCTGAGCTTGCATTATGACAAACCCTTTTTTAAACTTGAAAATATTAGGGAAAACTGAGAAAACATACACTGGAAGTCAATAAGTCAATAGTATATATTTTTAATCTATTCTGTAGAGAATTGTGAGACTGTTAAACAGGCATGAGGTCTGGCATTGAGACTTTTGGGACATAAACCTATGTCTGTGTGGGTTTGGTGATATCTCAAAAAGACGTACTGAGACAATGATCCAATGCCATATATTATATTTAAAAGATTTTGCCTTGTAAATTAATTCTTCTTCTGTTTGTGTGACTGATGTTTCGATGCTGCTGTTGACTTGTGTGGTGGTGAACTCCTTTTGGTAAATAGCCTGTTGACGTTCCAAGCTCCAGTTCCAAGCCCCCACACTGTCATTACCCTCCTCCACCCTCCATGGTCCATGATGGTGTTGCATTCCCTTTGTTGCTCACCGGAGGTTTCATGGGGGTGTCAAATCATCCCAGCTTTTGTGAGAATATTGGTTTAAGACAGTAGGGAAAGTCTACTCTAATACGGTTTCTGTCTACCTCAAATGGCTTCAGCATACACCCCCATTGTGACATTGTGGTTTTAAACTAGCCCCAGAAACAATCAGTCTTTAATCTTGGCAATATTTAACAACAATATACTTGTATGGAAATATACTTGGAGACCCAAAAGTTTAAAAAGTGTTTTGGTTAGAGGATGTGCTTAACCAATGAAAACACTTACTTTCTTAAACATATATTAAAAAAATCTAACAACCAGAACTGATAAAAGAAAATGCAGTGTTAGGGTTACTTGTCACCAAGGGCTAATTTTAAATCACCCGTCATTATTTTTCCTGCCAAAAACATACTTTAAATGCCTTAGGCCTGTTCATTTATTTTATCGTTGAGGATTTAAAGTTTACAAAATTACTATCATTGTTATTTTGCATTTCAGCTGTCAGTTTAGGGTAAAAGTGAATTTGCACAACTCATTAACCACCACAGGGGGTTTAAAGGGTTGTGAGTGACGCTCCACATGGTTTACTGGGAGGGATGTGGTGCTGAAGTCATACTTTAGTTCTTTACTCATTCCTTTCCTTCAAAGCCTTTATTTCCTTGTTCATTCTTAAAAATGGTTACAAAGGGATGTTGTATGTAGCTGACTGGTTCTTTCAAGCGGCTTTGAAAAACGTTCTTGGTTCAGCTTTAGCTAAGACTAACTTGGAGATCAAAAATCTTGAGTGACCTTAGGGAGGTGTGCAATCTTTTTCATCTAATGAAGCCTTTCTCAAATACTTTGAATCTCTATCATAGAAATAGTATACAGTTGCACATTTCTGCTCATTTCAGCTCATACCAGCATCAAAGAAGTCAAAGTAATGAGCCATGTTGCAACTTGCAAGAGTGATCATATTGCCAAATGAAGAACAAATGTCCTATTGGAGTAAGTAACAAAGTTTTGTGGCTTGCCTGGATGTACAATTAGTGTAACATTGTAATATGTGGTTTTGCTAAAGCTTAGCCGTGTGTCTGTAGATGTTGGCCTTTTAAGATGTATTCAAACTGAGTCATTGACATGACACCCACCTGCACACCATGGGACACGGTTTAGGCCAAACACTGGACTGAATATTTGTGTAGGTCGCTTCAAAGGGCTAAACAGTCTTCAGGGCTGCTGTTAAGTTTGTGGGTGTTTGAATCTCTAACAGATGAGTTTTTCTGGATAGATTTGCTTATGTGGAGATATTGTACATTCATCAGTGGATTGTCACTGATGATGGCAGATCTAAAGAGCTGTTCATTTAGTGTCATGGAATACATCGAGCCATTTGAACATATATGGTTTATCCCACAGAAGACACACTGAAGTCGTTGTGGAAATCAATGCTCCCTTTACCTCTCTGTGTGGTTCTCTCGCTGGTATTAACATTGTTGGTGTATAGGAAGCCCCTGATTCCCCCACCTTTCCTGGCATGCTCTGTTCAGGGTCCAGACCCTCGCCTCTTCTCCCTCACCCAAACATGGACCCCTCTCTTCATCTCCACCTTGGCACTGATGATCATTGCACAATGTCTATGTGAAGGGGTGTGGACATGCTATCAGTATGAGGGCATACATAGGGGTGGAAAGGGAAATAGCCAAAATTGTTAATCAGTGAAAAAATATATATTGAAACGTAAATATTTTATAAAATAATTTAAAGAATAAAATTCTGAAAAAAGTCCTTTTGTCTTAGTTTTTATGAGAGTATTTTTTTAAATGCTGAGTGTTAAAGAAGATGGCTGCTTTATAACATGGGACATTACTACATCAAGTTGATGTTAAGATCACTGAGAAAAATAACCTATTTTGCACTGCAATTTTTCATTTTAAGTATAAGACATAGTAAATGTGGTTCTATATGACACTTTTTTTTTTTTTTTACTAATTTATTCTCTCAACAGTCAGCGTACTCCCAGATTGGAGAAGCAGACAGAAGCACTGCCATCGAGGGTAAACGGGACCAGTGAAAATTGGATTTTGAATGCTTCTCACAACAAAATTGAACTTCTTTAATGACTGTTTAAACGTGTAGTACATAGAGAACATTTCCACAATATATGTCACTATATAATGGCCAAATGTAGGTTCATACGTCCACTTTGGGGTGCTTATTCACTGAATAGTTGGACTTAGTTTTGTTATTGTAGATATGAGTAAAAAAAGCAGATGTGATGAAAAAAAACATTTACATAGGCTACCTTTTATGTAAATGACACTTGCACAATTAGTTTTTTGAAGTGTTTGAAGAGTAGTTATTAAAGTGCATTCTTGCAAACCCCTTTAGAATCCCTTTAAACACCCATTTACTCTTATATATTCACTCGCTAACGCACAGTTTCCTGAAAAACCAGCAGGTGGCGCTAAACACTCAGAGGTGGACAGAGGTAACGCAAACACGTGTAAAAGATGATTCCAAGTCTCTGTATGGTTCTGTGTAAGTCTTCTGATATTAGTTACTAAATGGATGATGAATAGTTGTATATTAAAACAGTTGGTTTCTGTGTCTGTCCTTGACCTAAATCTAAAAGCCTCAGAGTAAACTGCACGAAGCTGAAGGAGAGACTTACCTTTGCCTGTGTTTTCTCTCACATTGACTGCTGCATGACAGGGCAAACTAAAATAGCAAAGGTATTTGTGGCCCGAGCAAGGATGCAGTGTTGATGTGATTTATGGGCTCTAGGTAAATATGGGGCAAGCGCTATACATTGTCAGACTATTAATTTAATTCTTAAATAGCCATGTCAACTATTGTATTAATGCAGATTTATCATATATTGCTGTTACTGCCTCAAAAAACGCCCATACAATAACAGCCATGCACAATAGGCTCATGTAGCTGTTTTCTCATTTAGAAATTGGACACCTGTTTAGGTGCAGATGCTCTCTTTGGCTTAAACAAAAGGGAATCAGTCTGTGGTTCACGTGACTGGACTTAATAAGCTTCCATAAATATTCTAATTGTTCTAATTCTAATTCTGTTGTGGAGATGTGCCTGTCTTTTCCAAACAGCAGAGATGGACATGAGCAGAGCCGCCGCAATTTGCAGCCTGCATCGTCTGTCCTCTGGGACACGTCACAGTTGTGCTGACTAAAAGCCCACCAGCCTTGGGGCAGCCTCCGACATGCTGGATAAGGAACATTAGTGTCCGGCAGCAGAGTAAGATAATGACTTATAGGGCACTGCTTAACCTTTAAATAAATCCACCACTTCTGCATTATTAACACTCTTTTAGTTAATTGCCCAATAAAGAGGGCAAGCAAATGTAATCTGTAGTAACACAATATAAAATGTGTCATATCTTCTCATGCAAGACAGTTTCTTGTTTGGCTTGTTTCAGTTGCGTCTGAGAAAAAGAAGAAGACGTGCTGTACAGATGAACACTTTTAGCCGCCTTCAGTGTCATCAGTCAGAGAGCCACATTCAGAGGTATGTCAGTCATCACGCCGAGAGTTTACCTAGCACCTGTTTTTTCCACTCTTCAAGCATTGATTTAGCATCTACATTAGAAAAAATGTCGATGTTTAATGATGATTTATTACGTGCCAGAGGTACACAACAAAAAACTCCTCGAATGACTTGTCTCTGGAGCTTTTAATGAAATTCCTGCGGTTGAGATTTATTATCCAGATGTATCATTTAAACAAACATGTAATAAAGACATACACCCAGATTAAATCACACTGATCATACATTTTGTCTGGGCGTAGTGTCTTAATGGCAATATTTTATTAATAATTGCACTGTGACAAAGCAGTGCGTGACGTGAAATGTCCATATACTTAACCTTTAGAGTAATTGAACCCTGACAGTGACATGAATAACTCACTGGCAAATGTGTGTATGCCATAAATTAGTCTTATCTTGCCACTTTCATCAGGTGTCAGCAGGTTTGTTAAGCAGGCTTCAACAAACAACAGAGGCTTCAATGAAATCATAATGACAAGGAGTATGATGAACACCGGGATTTAATCATCAGTTTATGTAATCAAAGATGAGACTAATCTCCTCTGGAAAGTACATACATTGAGTTTGAGTGTAAATACATTTTTTTTTATTTTTGAGGGCGATAGATCTCAGAACATATTCTCACCTGTTTGAGAAAGAAACTGTTCTAGTATTCTTCTCAAAGAGCATGTTATAATCTTGGCACATTATGAGTGAAGGTTAACTTGTTTCTATTGCTTTAACCCATTCAACTAAATGTCATGAGATATGGACAATAGAAGCCAACTTTGAAGAAAGGTGATTGAAGTCCCTCGTTTGGCAATTGATCTGATTGTATTTTTTAAAGCATTTGGAAAGGTTTAGCTCTTGCTTTTGTTAAATCATTAGATAAAAAGCATATAATATATCAAATTAGATGGAAAAAGCGTGTTGGTGAATGCTGCAGACTGTATGCTTTGACTTCCTTCACTGTGTAAAAGGCATTGCTTTCTTCTTATCTTCCTCTGCACCAACTTTCCATTTTCCACTTAAACAATAACCTTGGGCCATTGTTAGTGCCGAAGGTTGAGAACACATTCCAACGGCTACAAGTTTCCAAAGATGTGAAAAGGAAGTTGTTGCTGACATTGAGTGACATGATGGTAAAAAAAATACATATACTACCTTCAAAATGTATACTGTCAACTAAAGAGGGCTCATGAGCGGCCGTGAGACTGAATAATAGGCCATCAGTGTCACATTGTCGCAAATATTTTCGTAGGATTGCAAAAGAAGGAGAGTTGTCCCACAGTTGTGTGAACTGATGCTCTTTGGTAGTGACAGTGCACCCTGTCCTCGGTATCGATGCCTTCATTAGTGGTTAGCTTCAGGTACTTTATCTGAGAAGTGGTTTTGCAGAACAGATTAACACCCTTTGCCGCTTTCAGTGTCATCAGTTCTCATCAGCGAAAGCCGGCGAGCACAGTTTTAATGTGCCACATTTAGAGGTAGAGTATGTCACTCATCATTCGTAGGGTTTACAGAGCACTGCTGTATCTTCCGCTCTTACATAGCACTCTCACATCCTACATTTTAACACCGCACACCACAACTAATGTGAGTGTTTGACCGAAGCTTGTAAAAAACGCAGATGATTCATGTTAGTTTATTATGTGCCAGAGGTACACAGTGGAAATCATCCTCTTGTGTCACTTTAAATGAAATTGCTGTGGATGAGATCAGTGTCTCATTCAGTGTCTTCTAACAAATTTTCCAAATGGTTGCAAACATTTTCTTAGGATTGACAAAAACAGATGCTCAATGATAGTGGCAGTGCACTTTGTCCTCGGTATCTATGCCTTTGTCCTGTTTTGCCCATGGCTATTAGTGGCTAGCTGGACACAGTTCAACACTGCGCTGGAGTAAACGGCTGTGTTCACCTGACTCTCCTTTGCCAAGGGCGCCTGAGTCATCTCTTCACACAACCTTGATTTTACCTTGCTTTTTGCGCTTCCAATTTCTGCTGACCTTCCACTCAGTGGCTCCACAGCATGTAAATTAGCACATTTGGAAATAGCTTGGGCCAATAAAGAAGGATGAACACATTCAATAAAAAAGTGCACATGGCAAGTTGAGCTGACTCTAGATACTTTTAATCACATTTAGTGATGTCTGTCCTGTGATATTATGGTGTCTCTACCGAACTGTACACTTTTGGCTAGACTAAGTGTAAAAAAACATAGACTACTTTGTAAATTAACTAGTATTGACTTTTTTATATGTAGAGTTTTATATGTCTGGAGACCAAATCAAATGAAGGTCTAACAGATCTTAATCCCAAGTATAGCCCTGTTTTCATTTCCTTTATGTTGCTTCCTACATTTTCTCCGTCCTTCATGAAGGGCACATTGCACTCCTCATTGGACACTCATGAGAAATGAACTGTCTGACTGCGTTCAACAGGCACCATCAGGAGAAATATCGATCTGTGCTACAGTCCCACTGTGTGTGTTTGGACATGTCTTTGGCTCATTCTTTTTATTAGCTCTGCAAAAGTGACGGAGAAGCTGATAATTCACCTTAAATATGGTGAAACAAGAGTATAACAGTAAAAAAGAATGATAACATCAGTTCTTTGTTGATATGGCCATGATCCAATCACATTCAAGTGTGCTCATCTAAGCTTTTGAATGAAGCACGTGAAAGAGAAATAGAATAAAAACAACTAACTTCTACCACTTCACCAAATCATCATGTTTATACCAAGTCATTGCACTTAATACTGAAAAAGTAAAAAAAAAAAATCATTGAAGATATTTTTGTTATATTTGTTAAGCTGCCTGTTTATTCATCTGTCAGTTTGAAGCATTAGTCTCTGCGTGTTTTAACCATGGCTCTTCATTTTCTTCTATAAGATGCTGCTGCAGCTCCAGAATTGTAAAAGGCAATGTATTAATGTTTATGTAAGCACTAAAGGAAGTTATACATCTTACTAAATGTGAGTTCCCTTCTCTGACGGCGCACCAGAGTGAAAAGCCTTGAAGTGTTAAAAGAACTGTGCGTGAGAAAAATGTATGTGTTGTGTGTGTAAATGATCATGGGCCAGAGAAGTGAGCAACTGATTATAGAATTTGTGAACAACGGAGGCTCTCAAAGATAAACTAAAGTGATGAGACAAGCGATGAGAGCAATGAAGTGCAGTGATGCAACAGAGAGGAAATGGAATTTGAGGAATATGCCGCAAAATGAGAAGGAACTGTTCGGGGATTGGGGGCAAGATGAAGATCAATGGAAACAGAGCAGAAAGGCAAAAAGCCAGGAATTCACAGAAATGGAGTGAGCGAGCAGTGACAGTGGAGCAGATAGGACTGTGAGTGAGAGAATGAGGCTATGGGGATGTGGGAGATTGGTTGGCAGAGACCAATATCAAGTGAGGAGGAGATGCACATTCACTTTTAACAACAAGCTGAAACGAACCTCAGTCACGCACCACGACCATTTTACTACACCTCTTTCTTACCATGTTTAATCACAGCTCCTTCACTTACAGAGATAAACCGAAAAGTTTCACACATGAGACACAGAGAAACACGACAGAATCCAATCTCACCATCAGTGATACCGTAATGACCATGTTCGGTAATGTTTATTGTTGGGGAGGGCAGAGGGCGTTTATCAGTAAAAAATGAGTTTCAGGATTTAAAGTGATGCTTTATTTCACTGATTGGTTGTATGTTTTTCAGATTGTGTCCAGAGGCAAATGTCCTTACTGCCCCAGTTCTGTAATTGGTTGTGTATCTATTTTCATTCAGGGGCTGTTTTTATCCATTTGCTCCAACACCTGGAAATCTCACTTGAATCCACAGATCCTTGTATTAAACAAACCAAATAACAGCATAACAGATGGCCTTTTTTCTGTAGTTTTATTGTTGCAATTCCAGCTGTTGTTTCCTTTTTATCTTGAGCAAACAGACAATAAAAGCACCTGTTCAGTAATATTTTTCCATTTCTTTTAAAGATTCTTTCAAGAGTAGCTATATCATTGTTAATAAATCACACAAAGGAACACAATGGAAAAGATAACAAGGAAGCTGCAAACAGAGGATGTGGTTGATGCAAGCTGCTGTAGCTGCTGTTACTGTTGGGTGGGAAGTTGAAATATGTCACATGTTCAATAACTTTTTTTTGCCTTTTTCCTGTTACACATAAATAAGAAGTAATTTTCACTTTTTTAAAATGAATTTTTAATGAAAAAAAAAAACATTTTCTATATTTATGACGTGTTTTATTCTGTTGGTTTGCTTATTCCCTCAAGTATTTCTGTGAGGAATCAAACGGAGTAAAGGGATGAAATTAAGTGGAACAGGCAGCGTGGAGCAGCTTTAATTGATTCTGGTGGCAGAGACACTTCCTGGCTGTCAATGAGTACCCACCGGTGTTTACTTGCTCACTGCGGCAGCCCCGTATTTCTTCACAGTAAAACCTAAAAAGAACACCTCAGCATGATTCGTGGTGGCACATCTGTTGTCTACGTGGCAGCATATGTTTCACAAAGTCATGGCACGGGCAAATTACACAAGCTAATCGTCGAACATTGTCATTTCACTTGATATAATCCCCCAAATCTTCACATATTCCCTTGAAATTTCCCATCAGTGCCCGAGATCTCCCTTATCCGTGCCCTTTATTCTCCTTCATGTGTAATCTACTCGTGTTCATGTGTGGATGAGCAGCTCAAGCCAACACCAAGATGGATGTGTACTGTGAGAAGTGAGCAAATGCCAAGATAAGCTGTCGGTGATGAGTGAGGGAAGAGATTAGGAACAGGATTGGGCAGAACGTATAGCAGCCTTCGGTACAAACTACATCCCCGTATGGGAGATAAGCTGCAGTCGCTAACAGCTGGGAGCCTTATCAGATACCATCATGTTTAAATTACGGTACAGGATTGTTTCTGCCACACATATGACAGATGGTAGCCACAACATTCTGGATGAATGTTTGTCTGTTTGCAGTGATTTGCCTAATTTGCTAACAAGTGTTTGATGCCTTGTACAATTCACCGGAACATAAGAATGGGGATGATAAGAAGGAGCTGGGATGAAGATGTGCTGCTGTCGTCCAGATTAGTCGGTCTTTGTATTTAAATTAGCTTCTGGAAACATAAAGAGTCGATTAGGGATTTACTACACTGTAAACATTACGTGAAATGAAAGTTCATCTTTTCATTATGGAAGGATGTGATATTTTTCTGTCAGCATTTGCATTTTGAGCACCTTTTCCTCTTGTTTTCTTGTTTTGAAGATGGGGGCTGCGTACATTTGGACACACAGGAACATCGTGGGCTAGTTTGAACAAAAATAGTTCAGACTTGATGAAGTTACAGCAGTCATACTTTTTTGAATTTTAAAGTTGAAACATTTTACCTTAAAATATCACACAGTAAGAAGGTGGTAGGTTCGCTCCCCAGGCCGACTCTTTCTCTATCTTTTTGTGAGTAGTCTGTATGTCTAAGTTATTGTGAATTCTCTCTGGGTTCTCCAGCTTCTTCTCACAGTCCAAAAACACTGATGTGAGAGTGAATAGTTGTCTGTTAATGTCTGTGTCTACATTTTCGCCGACTAATAGGCTTCAGCGACCTCCAATAGGACTAAACGGTAGAAGATGAATGGATTAATATAGCATCAGAATTCTTGTAATATTCAGCATCAAGACCATGTGAGGTTTTTCTTTCATGAACCACCCCTTTTTCGAAGCAGGCTCAGATCCTCTGCTGTGTCAGTCTCAGAGGCTCATATGGATTTGCTGCAACATAACTTCACTCAGATTCCTCCAAAGTAACATAAGCCCACTTTAGATTCACTGTTGTTGATGGATATTCTGTCTGTCTTACTCTCATTTCATCCTAAAAGGTGCTGGGGGCTGTAAAGTGGTCCTGTCTTTATCCTGCAAAGCGAGGTAATAACAGAGGCATCACAGAGGCATCACAGAGGCATCACAGAGGCATCACAGAGGCCAGAGGGGTCTAGACAGTTGGAGTATGAACGGTATCACTCAGTGTTATGGGATATTGGCTAAAAAGCATGTGTAAAAGATGGTATACTTGCGGTTATTATCCAAATCATCCATGTGCGTTTTGGTTGTCACGTAATGCTTTTTTCGTATTTATTACTTTTACCCGGGTGTAAAAGAGCTTGAGGGGCACATACTTAATCACATGCCACATATCACTGAAGAAGCCGTGTTTATACAGAACCCCAGAGTGCAGCATAAAAGGGGGCAGCTTGTTCGGGTTGCAGCTTATTGGTTAGAAAAATTCCCACCAGGCATGAAAAGATGTGTTCACGAGCAATGTGTATCTGTGGAAACAAAATTCTTAGTCATGTACGTTGTAGCTGTAAGATTATGTGTGAATGGTTTAAATAGACCCTATAAATACAATAAAGGCACACTGAAAATTCATGAGACGTAGTATTTTTTCTTATTTCATTAGGAGCTGATGAGCTATCATGAAAACACACATCACAGACACATGGAACATCCACAGAAATAATTGAATGCATTTCTGAAGGGACCGCATATGCTGTGGTGTGGAAATGAATTCAACATACATTTATTCCACATCGCCTTCTTTCTTCATTTGTTTGATTATTTGCTGCTGTCCCCCGTTCACTCCTGTAAGTCTGATGGGAACCGGTGGCCCCGAGTGAACCGACGTGTATATGCAAACAAACATGGCTTTATACATCCTCTGTGAGTGAAGTCAGCTGAGGGGCCACCTCATCAGCTTTCAGGCGAAGCACTTATTACGAGCAAGTTACGCTAAGTGTGATGAGGCATGTGCTTGTGTCTCCAGTGATACGTGACTTAAACGATTCTGAATAAGCCTTAAGACAGTCGTAAAGCATTGAGGCGGGTTTGGCTCTCATTTGGTTCACGTTGGCTGGTGGTTTCTGGAAAGATGAATGAAGACACAAATGCGCACGCAGCAGATTTCTTATTCACGAATAATGTTATAATCTAATGAGGATACCACATATGAATAAATCTGCAGGGTCCAACTTGTATGAGGCTATGGGAAGATATTTCAGTTTGAAGTGAGTAAGGAAAAGGGTCTGTGGAGATTTAGGGTTGAAAATACAGGATCAGAGACATCTGGTAATGTCAGACTAACAGACGGGACAAATGAAGCTGCGGGGTCAGCTTCCACTTTCATACACACACTTAAAACAGAATTATGTAAAGCAGAATTACTTAGTTAGAAATTGTGCTCAGTGGAGCTTCCAAACCATTTAGACCCATTACACCATGTACATAATCCAAACGACTGCTCGTAATGGGGCATGTTTTACAAAGATGGATGGGGTTGGGATGAATGAGTCCATATATGCTGAACTTCTGTCTGATCTGTTACTGGGAAAAGTTCAAACGAATAGAAATGAAAGAAGTGCTTTACTTTTACTTTGATACTTTTCTCTATTAGACCCTGCTACTATCTGTTTATCTTTGATCAGGGGTGTTGCAATGGGGTACTATACCAAGCAATTGCCCAAGGCCCCAAATTATAAGAGGAGGGGGCCCAAAGTCAAATGATCACACAAATTTCCTGATATTTGGATTCATGTGACCACAAAGATTTCCTTTCAAACAATGACCTTCTATCAACATTAAAACACTGTTTGTTGAATCATCAAATTTCATATAATTTCATTTCATATGTGTCCTAAGTTCAGTGTGTGACAGGAGCCCCCAGGTACCTTCTGCCTGGGGCCCCTGGAGTCTCTAAAAGTGCTTCTGTTTTTGATATCACGCCCGGTAAGGACACTCTTCCCAGGGAACAGTGTTAGGCTTGTCTACTTAGAAACACAGTGTTCTTGCGGCTTGAGATTGTCAGAGAGCTTGGACTGATGTGGAAATAGAGAAATCCTTGTCCTTATACGAACAGACAAGTCCCTTTTTTATTTAGAAGTTGGGCCAGCTCAGTCTGTGTCTTTGACCACTGCTAAGGCTCGGGATGAAGAGAGTCTGTTTGTCAGCTGATAGTGCTGTCGGGAAGTGGGCCTGGTGCAAAAGGCTGTCAATGCCACGCCACAGCAGGAAACGTCACAGCCAGCTCAATGCCTGCTGTGACAGACAGCTTTCAGACATGTGCTGTGGATCATATATGTCACCCATATTACATGTTTCTGCAGCTCAGGGGCAGATACCAGGGGTTTAAATGTTATTCCCTGCTGCTTCGATGAGACATATCCAAATATTACTTGAGTTAAAGCCACTGCAGGAAGAATTCAGGATAATACTAGGATGTAAAACCTTTCCGTGCCTACAAGATTGAGCAAGGCTGGTTCGTGGTGATTTGGAAAAGTGTAGGCAAAGTAATGCACTCAAAAGCTGTTTTGTTGTTTTGAGGTTATGACTCAGACATCATTGAGCTTTAGTTGTAGTGCCCTGTGCAGGAAACAGGGCAATTTGTGAGGCAATTTGTGTAGAGGCAATTTTGTTAGATGAGTTCAAAATGCTGCCTGCTCTATTGTTAACACTATAGTCTGACTGGACAATAGACTGGACAAAACTGAATATATAGTTGTACTCTCTGAAACAAAAAAGCTGTTCATCCCACGCTTTGTTTTTTTTTTTATACCTAGATATGACATAATACAAAACTTTAAAAAAAATGTCCCTCAGGCAACATTTCCCTGAGCAGCACTGATCCCTGTCTTGTGTTTCACTCCTGCAAGTAAATAGGGCTTCTTATGTTGTTAGTTAAGATAAACTCCATTAACCCCAGCTGAGGAAGCTGGCTGTGTGGCTGACAGCTGATGATCATTTGATTTTGTGGAGGCAGCATTACTGGACGCGGGTCAAAAACAACTCCACTGAGACTGTAAGAGGCAGTATTTAAACTCAGTTTTGGACCAAAGTGGTGCTGCAGTATTTGAGGTTTTGTTGCATTGTGCAGACCTTCAAACATTTATAATTCCGATTTGAGAATGACTCTATTCCCCTTACATTCACTATTTGTATGAGGAATCTGAGTATGTTTCTCCTCCAACGTGACTTGAACAGCAAAATCTATTCCTCGACATATTTATTTCTGAAATCATCTCAAATCTAAAATATACATAGGGAAGAAAAAGAAAAAGCTTGAACTTTACTCCATGTTGTAAGGCTGTTGATAAAAGTGTGTGATCTTCACAGGCTGCCTGAGGCTAAAATGTCTGCACTGCTGCATTCAGGAGGGATTTCAAGTGTCTTATCTCACCTTGTATCCGAGCTTGTCCTTTCATACTCACTAAAGATGCAACTAGTATATTTTGTTTTTTACCTGCTGGCTCTGCTGCTTAGGATGGTGATTACATGATGGTTTCATGCTTGTGTAAACTTCCTTTTACTATTAAACCTTTTGGCACCAATTACACACATTTTTACCCGTCCCATCAGCCCATCTTCTGGCTGAAAGTAAAAAAACCCTCTGGCTAGTTTTACCAGAAAGACTTGTTTTGATAGTTTTCTGTCCAATTAAAGCCTACTAAAGTAAGCACACAAGATCTGGATTTAGATATCCTTGTATACTCTTTCAATCCTGAGTTGTTATAAAGTATGCAAACCATTTTCATCAATATCCACATGACCCATGTTGCTTTAATGGCTCCAAAAAGGCAGTGCATTTCATACGACTGCTAATTACAGCTGTCTGCATCAACAATTCATTGTCATTTTAAAACAGTGCCTTGATTTGACTGAGATGCTGTGGACAATAACAAGCCATTTTGCACAAGAGACATAAATCTATTTATTTTGAATGTAATCATTTCTGTTCACCGGGGACTGTGAATCCTCCATGCTTCAGCTGTGTACAGATGATTGTGTGACATATCTGTGGCTTTGGACAGTCAGCTGCTAGATTACAATAATATGTGTTTCCATGTCAGCTCTGATTATGCACATGTCATTGAGCCGATGCATTAAACACTCTGGTGAGACCATTCTCGTTTTATACCGTGACCTTAATCTATGTAATGTCACTTCATGTCACTATGTAAATTACATACAACATGAAGGTTTGCATTTTCCCCTAACATCAAACTCAAAGGCTTCTCTAAAAAACTATAGGTGGCTTAAAAAACATTTTAGATGCTCCAAAGGGCTCTGTGTTCTCAAGAAACACTGCATGCATCTTTAAGATGCACTACAGTGGTGTAAACACACATGAAAATGTGTTTTTGCACTTGACTGAAGTTTTTTTTGTACTTCTCAGAATAAAGTGTGACCAATATGGGCACTCAATACAGTGAACAAATCCACAGTCACCCTAGTGGAAGAAAACACATCAGATTTATTCTTCCGCAGACACAATGCATAACACTGAAAGAATTCAAACACCTTTATAACACAGTAATAATAAATCCTACTTTGAAGCACATTCTTGTGTGCTTAAAAATCAAGAATAAAATCATGATTTTTTTCTCTCGGAGCATTATTTGATAAATTGTGAATGATGTATTTATGAACTAATGCTTATAGTGTTGCCATAGCAACCTAGTATTGACTACAATTGTAATGTAGAGGAGATTTTTAACCCAAGAAAGTGTGTCAAAATCACAGAATGCATGTAGTGTACTGATTCAACTGTGCAAGGTTCCCGAGGCTAAAAAGTTCCCAGTCAAACTTGTCCTTCTGAGATTATTAAATCCACCGTGAGAAATGTCAGCTGAGAGCAGAGCATCAGCGAAACGTAAAAAGTCATTATTCAATGTCAGAAATCCAGGCCTCTCTCCCTTTACGCCTGTGCCCTGAAGGGAAACAAACAGCCTTCTCCTGTGTCTGAGATTGTGTACTGTCCTTACATGCATCTACCATCATCACAACTTCAACTGTGCTACCTTGACTAACGTGAGTCGCCTCAAGGCTACAGTAAATGCACACAAATACAGGAGAGAGAAGAAATGGAAACCACTGATATCCTTGAATTAAACATGATGTGGTCTCAGAGGGCCTCTGAGGGTTCACATGTTAAATACACAATGCACTTTTGACCTTTGAGACTAATTTAAAACATGTATCTGACCAAAATCATTAACCACTTTCATATCTAATAAGATAATATTTCATACACAACAATAGCTGTATTTATGTTTTCTTTGCCTTTATGTATAAATGTCAAAATCCTTGTTTATCTCATTTGACTCTAATCAAACATGTAGTGCATATGTAAACTTCTACATTTTTCTCATCTTACTGAGTGAGTTCACAGCACTTCTACTGCCTGAAGGAGGGCATTGCTTTTACCATGGCACAATTAGAACAAAGCAGGGGCTTGTTCTTACATAATACGCTGGTCGTGTGGTCAGTCTCACAATTTTCCAGTTTAAATATGAAGATCACATGCTATCAGTGTCATGTTTTCACTGATAAAACATAGATCTGATTAGAGCAAAAGGAAACACTGTGTTTTGATAAACTGGTTGAAACGCAAGAAAAAACATGATAAGCAAATGTTTTTATTCAGAAGATTAATAATATGTAAGAAGTAAAACCGGCCAGAAGTTAAACTGCGTCCCAAATGGAAAGGGGTTATACAAATATCACACTACCACTACCTTACTGGGTGTCTTGTTGTCACTGTCGTCTGATGGATTTATCGAAGCATGTACCTTAGTGCTTTTCAGATTATATTAACAAATACACTTACATATAGCATATTTTTACTTTTTCTTGTATTTCTAAACTCTATTAATGCATATTTTAGTCATTGCTCTCCATTTATTCACATTGAATAAATGTGTTGGCGGTGTTTACACATAAAACTTAAAACAGCAGTAATTTATGTGATAACTTTGAGTACAGTAACACATTTTTATGAGGAACATAATTCACTAAACCATGTAAATATCTGTTCTGTGATTTATGAAAATTAATGATAATTTTTTAAACTCTGGTTAATTATTTATTTATAAAATCTTGTTCAGGGTAGATGGCACATTGTGGCTATTTATTAAGAGACATGGATCAGGGTCATTTTTCATTAACGTAAATCTCACTCTTTGCTGTAGTCAACCTTCAACCTAGTGCACACTTGCCTTGACTGGCTTAAGCCCTGTGTGATCTTTGCCATAGCTCCAGACTGGCTCTAATATTACCTTCATACTAGACTCCAAACTGTCCACATTTTAAGGGCCTTACTGTGTTTCAGCAACTAAAATTAATTTGATTAAAAAACCCCCCACACATTTATTATTTATACCTGTGTAGTGAGTGAGATATTGTTAGTTACATTTTAACTGTAAAAGACCAAATTATCCAAACTGGAAAACTAGTCCCATTTGGTTCAGTGTATAAGTCCAGACTGTGGGAACAAAGACGAGGACAGCCGTTCTTAATGAATGTTTATTTTCAGTGTGTCTTCCCATGGGCTATGCATGCCTGGCTCCGCTCCAAACACACTTCTTCACGTTATGAGAAGTGACATATAGGATGTGGAAACATGCAATGATGTTTTGGGAAAATTAGTGGACAAATGCCAGGCAACAAATGTACACATTTAAACAATGGGAGTGCAGAGGCATGCTGCTTATTACATAATCCATAAAGATTTTTGGTGAGATTTAAGCATCCTATAAATAGACACGCACGTTTTCATTCATACATTGTACATATGGCTATCGTCAGCGTAATCTAATGGCACTGTTAGCACAGGGAGTACAAAAAGTTAGCTAGGTTCAACAGCTAGGTTTCCTCTTGTTTCTCCAACCCTCCAAAAACTTGTACAACAGGGACAGGAACAGTTTGCACACCTATGTCTGCCTGTCCTCAGACCCATCTTCTGAAGGTCATTAAGATTTCTTATAGTTAAAGTAACTTCATAACAAAAGACAGCTTTGTGATGCAGTGCTTATTTCATATTGTACATTCACTTCGATGGCACTTAATTAGCTGCACACTCTCTAAGATGCTGTTGTTATCTTCTCAGGCTTCGGTTAATGTTTGTAATTAACAGAAGGTGGTCACTGGGGGCCTTTTGAGTAGATTAAACCTTTTGCATGCTATGTTTTTACTCAAGCTGTCGTTGGGGTTAACATAACAGGCTCTGGTGCATGGCAGAGTGGCAAAAGTTTGAAAAGGATGTGAGAGAAAGTGTGAGAGAAAATCCTGCATAATCTTTGTTGTTTCAAAGCCAGTAGTGTTGATCATGGTTTGGAAAGGGATTTATAAAACACACTATCCTTGAGATATGATGAAATATTAACAGTCCTGTTCAGTCTTAGGGATTATTGATTCAACAAACAGAGTGAGTCCCCACAGTATTGTAACACTGTACAAAAGCAGAGTTGTTGAGTAAAGTACAGTTAATAAAATCAACTCTATTCCACATTTCTCTTGAATGTTATTAAATATTTTTTCAGTACAATGTGTTAAAACTAATTAGAGATCAAATTCATGCCAACCTGCAAAGTAGACCTAGAAATATGCCATACAGTATGCATGAAGCTGTGTGGCCAAGTGCATGTGATGAATGACAAAAAATGTGGGGCCTGATGTGTTTTATAATTGGCCAGTGGGCTCTACCATCCCAAAGACGTTTTATTTTATGTGCACAAATAATCGTAAAAACAGACTCAAAGGCAGTAATATAGTTATTTATTTAACTCTAAATCAAATGGACTTACAGAACATATGATGTGCCCTTGGATACGAGCACTTTTTATACAATCTTTAACATTTTTGTAAACACAAATAAAATGATGTAAACAGTTTTCACAGTGCATCAGAAACAAAAGTGACACCAATGATGACAATAGCTTTAATCATGTAATAACATTTAAATCTTTAGACATACTTTTATCCTCATGTAAAAACAAATATGTACAACACCTCACATTCAGACCTTATTTCAATGTTGGAAGCGGAGGAGGGGTTGGGGATGGGAAATGCAAAAGTGCTAATGTTCTTATGCTAGAGCTGGAATATAATGCTCTACCAGCATTATACAGATGCTCAAATTTACAAAAACAAAACAAAACAAAAAAAAAAGCATGTTTTAACGAAGTGTTTGCTGAACAACAAAGGCAAATGAAAACATTTTTATACCAAAGCTTTACAGCTACAGAAAGAGCTCTCGTTGGACTCTTCTGATTCCATTTAATGCTATTTACAGCAGATATGCGCACAGATGGAGAAACTTAATTAAGTACTTCTATAAGCCATTATACATAAATACTGCATATAGGACATTTTCTGACTCTTAACGGTCTTTGTGCCAACTTGTGACAATAGAGGATTGTTAAAAGCAAGAGCAAATATTTTCATTTGGCCTAAGGGGCTTCATGCAGTAAAGTGTTAATCTAAAAAGCTGTCATCACGTCAAAGTATCTGAACCCTTCTGTTTCAATGATGGGCATCTCCCCTTCACTCTGCAGCGTATTCCTTCATAAACTCAGACACATTTACATTCTGTATTCAACTGGAGGTAGACGTAGTGGCTGCATATCAAATCTGAAACTTACCCTCAGAGAAATTTCATTCATTTTAAACTTTTATGTACATCACATACCTCAGACAGAACCAAAATCTTTCTCGTTTGACAATTTAAAGTTAATTAAGTGATTGTTTATAGAAATGTCATGACTTTTTATACATTGCACAACTAACTGGTGTCTAATCATAATTTGGTTTACATCAAAGCTTTAAAATGGTATTATATATCTGCATACATGTTTTGTAAAAATGATAGATTTTCCTCTAAAATATTGATATTTTACTTATCCACATTTCTGTAAGTGGAACATAGATACATCAAATGTGAAATATCATCATGATTGATGTGTTTCCATGGAAACCAGCAGGTCGCACTTACCAAACTAAGCATAATAGTGATTACAACAACATGACAGACTCCAAACTTTCAAACTGAATATACAGCATGCAACACGGTTCTGCACACGTCACACAGATCATCAAAATAAATACAGGAAACTGGAGCCACCTGCTGTGAGTCTCACACTGAAAACACTTTTCCAGCTGCCATTCAAAGGCCAGTATGAACACATCACCGCGACACAGGTCACAGTGGGTCCGGCCCTGGCTACACCTTGAAGCTGACATTTATAATACATAAATAAAAATAGTATCTATACATACACATCTTTGACCATCATGCAAATCATATCTACATTTACTCCATGACTTCTCATATATTTGACTGTATCTTATATACTATGAATATTTTGTGAATGCAGATGGCCCAGATGGGAATGGCAAGTGATGCAGAAAAACAACTGTTAATTTGCATTTTCCTTGAGAAGGAGAGACAAAAAAGAGACATCAGATTTTCACAGTATGTTTCCTGGTTTGAAGTCCATCATTGTCCAGGATCTTAGCCATCACACAGCCCGTCCAGCAGAAGACTAAAGGCATGCATTTGATATGTACTGTATGTTCTTTGAATGGTAACTTGCATATTGTAATAAGATGACACCTTTTGGATTTCACAGTAAAGTAATAGGAGTGTAAGCTTTGGTTTCAGCCTGACATGCACAGAACTCCCTGATGCTGATCTGATCCAGTTTCATTTTTTTGTATTGGTTTTTATTCTTTAGACAACATTAAACCAGCAGCATCCCTTACTCTTAACACTTAAAATATCCATATTAAGCTTCAAGCCAATGTATCTCTAAAGGTCGCTCTAATTTAGAAGGACTTACTTGTTGTATGGCCAGATCTTTACCAAACAGGGGTCTTATGGAAGCTGTAAGTGGAATGCAAAAAGCCCAGTTTAACCATTCATCGTTGTGGACACTGTTTATCATTGAAAGCAACCCCTACCAGTAGCACACTCTTTGAATAACAAAGTAGTGCAGACAGCAGCAGAATGCATCATATGTGCTGACATAGTTGTTTTGTGTAACTTACAGCAAACGATTTAAATGAAACTGAAAGTGAAAGCACAAAATGGGATGTTCACGTATTCAGTGAAAACTGCAGAGATCTGCAGAGCTTCTTCGAAGCTTGCTCATGGTAAAAAGCATATCATGACATGGCAAGAAAAGTCCCGGCAGTCATCCTGAAACATACACCATGGCAGATCTAATTAATCTTGCCCATGGCAGGCCTTTTGTACTTCTGTTTGATGGCCTGTCTTGCCCAGAGAACAGTGAGCTTCTCTCTGCTCACTGAGCTGTTTTTATTGGAGTAATGTTTGCAGCTGTTAACATGACGCCTGTGTCTTTTTGCTGAACAACTGTCCCTGCTTCATGAGGCTTTGATCCATGCATAGACAAAGTTTTTGTATAATGGCTTGAACATGTTTATATGCCCATTTTTGTTTTTCATTTGAGTAAGAAACCAAAAGAATTGGCCTCAGTATGAGAAGTCTCAATTGCACATGCACGCAGAGGCACATTAGAAAAATACACATATAAAGTACAAATGCATATTTCTTCTCTGTCTTTCAGAGAAAAACAAAGAAACATGATTTTGTAAAGATTTTCCAAATACATTAGGGGTCATTATTATTTTAGTGACAATATTGTTAAGAGGAGACAGATGGTTATACCTTCATTGTCTTTGTCTCACACACACACACACACACACACGCGCACGCGCACGCGCGCACACGCACACACACACACACACACACACACACACACACACACACACACACACAAATAATGCTACCTTTCCCAAAAAAGTAACCCACAGGTACCTACACAGGTACCTACCTTCAGAATAAACTTTTGATTGCACCTGATAAGCCTTATGGAAATTAAGACAGCAACATATTAAAGTTAACCTTCTTCTCCAGCATTTTTTTAAAGAGCCAGCTCTCTACATTACACTATGGCAGTCACGAAGTCAATGGGTTAGTAAAAACATGACACAGTAACACAGTCATTACTAAGATTAGATTCATGTTTAGTTTTTAAATATAATTTTCATTTATAAAATCTCCTATGTTTTTCTTATTTTAAGCTTGAGGCTTTTAGAAGATGGCTTTTACAATGATGTCTGACTGTTTTCGAACAAACAAACACAAACACAACACCAAAGAGTTTACTAAGTATTATAGATTTGGTTACACCTATTCCTGTTTAAAATATCTCCTGCTTTTTTCATTAAGCTATGGCTAATGAGACACAACTGACATTTATAACTTCTCTCTCCAATAGGATCACTACAAGACCCACAAATATGACATTTCTTTCCTCCTCCGCTTAACTGTAGAGGTAGACTGTATTTGAGTTAAATTAATTGGAGATTTAAAACCATTACTAAGAGAAACTGCAACCCTGTCATCTTAGAATTAGAGGCATGCACAGCAATCCAACAAATACATCTTTATATACAGTACTTAATAAATAGATATAAAAGGTAGTAACTGACTCAATGGCATCTTCAGCTTTGCATGCTTTTTATAAAGTGAGAAAATGAATCTGTGACATGTTTTGCTCATTTTTGATCTTAACATTGTCATCATATGTTTTTGGCAGTATCATGTATTTGAGGCATGAGATCAAGCACAAACTTGACACATCTGTATCTGACAGACGGGTGACAAAGGGACAAAAGGAAAAACTCATGCTGAAGGGGCTGGCCGCCATGTCTGTCAGCAAATCCAACCCAGTCCTGGATACTACAAGTCTGTAAACTGCAAAAGAGTGGAACAACATTGTTAAAAATGTATTTTCTCATTTGAAATCTATTGAAGGCGGTTTTGGGCGATGTCAATCAAATCCCAACCTGGCTAATCACCTGGATGCTTTTTGATCCCTTCCTACAGTTGGTCACCTTTCTGTATTTTATAGTCTATATTTATTTACTATCCATGCAAACTTTTCCCTTTTCTGTGACTTTGGTGACAGTCTCCATATTTTCTTCTGCCCTTTGCGTTGCTCGTCTTTGTAGTCTATAAGAAGTCACTTTGCAGCTCGTTGGAGAGTTGACTGACAGCCACTTCACTGTGTTGGGATCCTTTCAGTATCCTGGCAGTCTGCTGAGGACTGTGCTCCTCACAGTGGTCTCTTGTTCCTGTTGGAGCCTCGTGGCAAGGACAGTGCCTACATGTCCCGTGGTTCTCCGGCAGCCCGTTGGACAGCCGAGTGGAGTTGCACTCGTCTTTGTAATGAGCTTCCCTGCAAGTTCCCTTCTGTGTGGAGCTGTGCTCACAAAAACATCCACAAACTTTAGTTTTGCACTGGGCCACATCCCGACACAGTGACTTGCGGAAGTTAGGTTTGAAGAGCAGATATACAATGGGGTTGTAAAGGGTAGATGACTTGGCAAAAATAGCTGCCAGAGCAAAAGCCATGGGTGGCACAGTAGATGGGTTACCAAACGCTGCCCACATTGAAACTACAGCATATGGACTCCAGGCCGTCAGAAAACCTATGCAAACTGCCACTGAAAGCTGAAAACAAAAACACCCATTAAATGTGTAATTTAAACAGACTGAGTTTAATCATGGTCAGTGGGTGTTCATTTACCTTGATAATAAGTGCGTGTGCGTTGGTGATCTTGTTTTGTGGGGACATGTGCTGCTGTACAGCCTGGCGAGAACCTCGGACGGTCATCAGGATGAAAGTGTAGGACAAGAAAATCACAGTACAGGGCACAATGTAGCAGAAGAAAAACAAGCAAATGATGTAGCTCATAGCTGCTGAGCTTTCACTGGGCGCATGCCAGTTGATGCAGCAGGCGGTGCCGTAAGGTTCTGCCCCGTACTGGCCCCAGCCCGTAAGAGGCCCGACCGCAAACACTCCGGCGTAGCACCACACCCCAGCCACCAGCAGACTGGCGTGCCAGGACGAGAACTTGTTACCTGAGGAGGATCAGCACAAAGAAAGGACGTAGAGTTGGGGGAAACAAGTACTGACAGATAGGAACAAATATAACAAACACTGTAAACCCACTCTAAACCAAAAACACCACTGAGTCAAATACCTGACACTGATGAAGGGAGGAGAAACAGGAAGGACAGAGTGACAGAGGGAGAAGACAGCAAAGAAAGATTCCCGTAAGTGATGGGAGGAAGAAACAGCATTTTCATGGCACAGTGGACTTGTAGTTTGAACTTTTTGTGCACTAGATTTTAAAAAGTATTAGATTATGTTCATGCATGTCACAGTGACTGCTATGATAAAGAGAGTTTGTGTAAATGAAAGGCATTGAGAGTGGATTCACAGAGGGTCGTTATTTTACACTATGTTATTTGATTGCCAATGAGAGGTAAACTGTATTCATAAACTAGCTGTGAATAAGAAGATCCAAATAAATCCTACAAAGCATCTACTGTAATTGATTTATGCAAGGGCTTCTCCACAGTGCAATCAGTTTGGAGCAAAACACAGGCAGGCCTTATCGACAGCAGCACGTGGCCTCTTCAACAGGATGTCAGACCCTCTTACGGTTCAAGCAGAGGGTGGGATTGGTGATTAAACCCCGTGGCATATTCAGAACTATTGGAGGAAAGTGATGCTTAGCCGTCACAGATTGCTTTAATAGATGTGCAGCATCCTTAACTGGTAAATTCCCCAGATATCAGTGTCATACAGAGGATTCAGTCAGATTTTCTTTGGAAAGCCTCTGAGCACACGGCCTTACATTCAAAATGTACTGTTTAAATGTTTTTCTAATGCTTGAAAAAAATAAGAAATGATAGAGCCTTAGAGACAGATGCAGATAGTCCTGCTCTGATACAAAATGAGAGTGTGTTTGAGGGAGGGGGGTGCATTGACCGACCTAAATACCCTAGCTCTGTTTCTATAGATTTGTTTACATAGAGTAACGAGGCAGTCTATTTAGAGGAAGTGCAACCAAATTGAGATGAGGCTGTTATGCAACCTTTTGCATCCCTGTTTAATTGAAACTATGAAGACATCCTGTTTGTGTGAGTGTGTATATTTTGTGTCTTTTAGCTGTTCCTGGCAGTTTAATGTAATGCTGGCAATGTCTGTCCTTTTATGTACCACCCACCACCTCATTTTACTTTCTATGTATTAAGACAAATCATACTGGTATTAACCAGTGTTGCAGGTAGGGTAATCCCAATTGTCAGATCTCAGTACAATATGCTAATATCACTTATATTCACAATAAAAATGACTGAATCTGAAATCATTGCTGCTTCGAAGGCTCCAATTCACAGTCAAAGTCATTTACAATCAGGACACATACTGTGTGTAATGCTGCTTTTAGTGTCAGCCATTGTGTGCCCATCCTCCCTAGTGTCATGTAACCCTATTGCTTGCTGAACAGCGGGAGTCTGAGTACACACCACAGAGCTTGTTTTGGATTTGTCCACACAGTGTCTCTTTTCATCGGGCACGCCTGAGTTCATTAGCAGATATCAGTAACTGTTCATTAGACCAAATAGGAAACCCTGGATACTTGTTCAGATGTTAGATAACCAAGCCGAAGGTTAATTTGTTTGTCAGTAGTGGCTGATTAAGAGGAGTCTAGTGGCGAGAAACAAATCAAGAGAACAAGAAAGGAAGCATGTAACTCTGAACCTATCCATCTCCCTCGGTGTCACGTTCAATATGTCTCCATTTTTCCAGCAGTGAAGGTTCTGACAGCATGGCTTTAGTGCACTTAAGCAAAGGTGATGTTACAGTAGATTTAGTTACATAATATTGTGACCATAGCATCTGAGACAACTGTAACATATCAGTGAAGCATTGAATGAAGTAATACAAGCTTTGGCCTTCTTTCTGTGTAATTATGTTGTTGGTTTTCTGCCACTATGGTGTGTGTTTCCTTGTGCTTGACTCCGAAGCCTGGGGACTACAATGGCATAATTATTTGTAACCATTTGCATTTCAAACTGTTCTATCTGTGAGGCGTATCGTAATGAGCATGCAAGTGTGTAATGCAGAAAATAAACCCAAAAACTAATTCCAGACACATTCTAGAAAAGCACTCCTATATCATTTTCCTTTAAGCCCTGCAAAAGATACAGCTTAAATATTATTTTCGTTACAATTATTGGTGATGCATGACTTGGTGGCAGCCTGGCATTCATTCATTATCACATCTGCCCAGAAAAATAATGATGCTTTAATGAGCAGATTGTAAGTGACTGATGAGTCTTTGAAAATAAAGTGAAATTAAATTGGCTCCATGCTGAAAGATACAATATAATAATCTATTAGCAGTCACAGGTTTGACATCAGTGGGCTCTAATAGTGCTTTTTAACAAAGTATCTCAAAAGTGACCCAGAAAGGCATGTGTGTCAAACTCCAGTGGCTCTAGAGATTAATTATCTGCAGTCATTACCAGCTTGAGAGCAGTGTTATGCTTTAATTTCACCAAGATATTTCACAGCTTGTTTCTTTTTTTCAATAAGACACTTGGATACCAGGGGGTCTTGGGGCGTTAGTGTATCAGCAAGTTTATGGAAACAGCATAACGCACAGTCAGAGAGTCACGGTTTAATCCCAACAGGAAAAAAAGCCTATTACGTAACTTTAATCCAGAGCCAGCAGCAGTTATTAGTGTGAGTAATTAGCTGACCATGTTATTGGCCTTGAATATTATCTGAATGTATTTGCATGACTTTAAAATAAGCTTCTACATCACAGTTGTGAGACAGTGACTGCTAATGACTACGAACCCTCCAAGGTCATGACTTCAGGCACCAACGTGAACTTAAATACATATGTTCTTACTGGAGAACATGCTGCATTATGTATGAGTATCTCTCTGCGGATTTCAATTAAAGAAATCCAATAGAAATGGAGAATTTCTAAGAGAATCTCCATATAGCTTTACATATCATTTGTGCTAAACACTTGACGTTATTGTTTTGAACAATCAGCAGCCGACTTTAAGCTGATCTGCATTATAATGAAAATATAATGGGATGCTGCCCTTGACCTCTTCATGAAGATAATGCAATGCACGTTTGGCCCCCAAAAAATAACTTGACGTGAGTGTCAGCCTTGAATGAAGCTACACCACTGCATATGTTACAGAGAAAAAAAATAAATCAAAGAAATGAATGCAGTTCACTTACATTACAAGTGAGAAATTGGATTGTAGTGTTAGTGTTGTCTTTGTCCACAGCTCCATAAACTGTCACATATATTTATAAAATTGTCTCTGTTTTTGTTAGTGTGGTAAAACAGATGGCACTTCCAGCAGCCCACCTGTTGATTGCTGATTTCTTTTTGTTACTATACTGTATTCATTTATGTTAGGACATTGTCGAGGAATAAGGTCAAATATCTCATCTTCATTTAATTGTGTTTGTAACATTAATTGATTTTTTTGTCACATCTGGCGAATCATGCAATTGCCAGTAATTAGATGTTTTGTGATTTTTGCAGAAAAAGGCCCTGTGGATAAAGGAGGAAAGCTGCCAGCTTTGTAAACAGCTCATTTGCATACACTTTTTTTTTAAGGTTAACAGTTAGCCTTGAAAATGATTACAGGATGGCCACTTTTGCAGAAAAAAAAAAGTCCTTAAGAAGCTGGATTCAATATTTTTCTCTTTAGTTCCAAGGATAGGGCCCCAGGGCAAGTCATGCTTTAACAAGATAATCAATAAGGGCTTCCTATTTACGAGCAGTGCTCATTAAGAACATAGAGACTGGTTGTCTTACCATGGTTTGGGCAGCAGACCTTGAGCCAGCACACGCAGGACAGCACTGTGAGGTTGGTTAGACTGCACAGGCCAAACAGGACGCCACAGAATGCATAGAAAATGCATGTTAGCCTGTTAAACAGCCACCTGAACAAAGAAAAAAAAAACACTTTTTACAGTCATGCTTGTGTTTTTTTTTCACTTTACCACCAAATAAACAGCACATCTTATCTGTTTGCAGATATTTTCAGACACTAGGAAGGTCAAGCCTAGGATAAACAGTCATATGTAAAGGAAAAAGAATCAGAAAAGTTGTCTCTCTGTCTTATGGTCTCTAACTTGTATATAACACTGTTAACATTGCATTAATTATGAGCAGAACTTGTTCAAACAAGTCCCTAAAATGTAGGAAACTGACACAACTCTCTGAATTTAAATTTAGAAAGCTGGGGATAAATTGTTAATAATATTCTTCTTGACAATTTATTGCAGCAGTAAATTGCTTTACCCCCAGACTGTCATATTTATTTGCATTTTTAATATAGCTGCAATTTTAAAGTTTGGATATAACGTTTTTCAGTCAGTTTGTGTAGTCCTTGCATTACGTCACTGTTTACATAGTCATTATCATTTGCCTTTTTAATTTGCTGTAACCTGAGTTTCACTCGTGTAGGACAAACACAAAGGAGGCAACTGTTACTGACAGACATCCTGTAATTCCCTCTAATCCTCTTGTTAAATTACCTAATTCACACCCAGCCACTCTAACTGGTAGACTTTTTCGCACCCCCCACAACCCCTCTCTGATGTGAGCTGGAGCAGTGATGCTTTTGACCCAGACGCGGCAGATTTGACAGCAATCATCAGCACATGCTCCGGGGATCAGAGCGACGAGAGGACGGCTCAGCGATGAGTGACAAGCCATTATGAATTATGATGCTGCACTGAACCCTGGCAAGAAATACGAGGTCTTAGGTCTCAAATCCCTTTATGCATTCACATTACACTGCATGCATGTCGTCAGTGTGAGAAGGAAGGCTTCCCATTGCTGTTCACATTGCTGTAAAATATTGCTCATAGATGAAAACGTATTTCCTGTGATTATTTGCTCTAAGCTTTTTCTGGGTCACCAACGAGTGCAGATCACAGAGACATGGCTGGCATACCTACAACCTTTCATTACTTAATGCTGTCTGCTTCTCTTCCTCCCCCAGGATTTAACTCAATGGGAAAATGACATAAGAAGTGGCAGTAATCTATGAAAGGTGACAGAAGCTGAATAGCCACTCACATGTGAGCAAAGGCTGATGGGATGGCGAGTGGAAACAGGGTGATGGTCATGCTCAGGTCACTGATGGCCAGATTAACCACAAAAAACTCAGCTGGTTTCAAGGAGGACTTCTTTCTATAAGCAACAAACAGCAGGGTGCCATTACCCAGCATCGACAGCACTCCTATGGAAAAAGAACAGAAATTTTAAGTCATAGTCTTGTCTAATGGTTTACCACATTTCTTAAAAAAAAAAAAAACACTTACCGAAAATGGTATAAAGAGTCCCCATAAGGAAGTCATTGTCTTTTGATATTCTGGACACGAGAAGAAACGTTTCAGAGGCATTTCCCATCTAAAATCAGAAAAAATGACATTATTGTTTTTGATGTGACCCTTTGGCTATTGACACAAATAAACAAACAAGAATGAATCACTGTCAGTCAGCAAAAGATGTCCCTTTGCCTCAGAGTATTCCTGTATAACATCAGATTAAAGACTGAAATTCCTCCAACCTCATGAGGCATTAGTTGGGCCAACACTAATTGGTTCATGACATACCTAAATAAACAAACACTAAATATTTAAAGCTGCTGGGACTGCCAACAGTTACAGGTCTTTTCAACAAAACATTTTCTGTCAAGGCCCTGTCAGTCATGTTTGTGCTTCACAGACTCTGTGGCTCCAAATCTGAGCCACTCAGTCCACTCAAGCTCCTTTGATTAGGGATTTTGGATTTGTTTTTCAAAACGCATGAGTGTGATATTATTTATGAGCAGTGTTAATAAAGCAAAAAAAAAAAATTACATGTCAAATTATACCAAGTCAAGTGATATTTTCCTGCCTGACAAAATAAGAGTAATACCATTTTTTGTAAGTTTTAAAGTTAGCATATTGCCAATTTCAATAATGATCAAGAATAGTACGCCCCGTCTCATATTTTCTAATTCCGATTTTTTATATTCAGAGGAATGGTGTGACTTAGCCTCATGACTATTAATCAAAATGAACATGAGCCTTTAGCAGAGCACCTTTAAGATGTATTTATATATGAAAATACGTGTGCCTTTCCATCATCTGTTCATTTCCTCCCCATGTTCAGTGTAACATAAACTATATCTGACTGTTACTGTGATCGTATGTGACTATGAATGAATGTACATCTCTTCTCACGCGAGGCTTCCATTTGCATACACAGCACGACCTGCCAGTACAGCGCTCATTGTGGCTGTCGCAAGCTGCTGAGGCAATCTTTTCAAAGGAATTTGTAGGTGGAGATAATGTAAAAATATATTCATAGCCTTTCTATTTACTCAATGGCTTCACCTCTACTTACACATAAAAGGGAGCTAACAAAGGACACATAAAATCACCTGAGGTTAAGCGTTAGCAGCTCCTGCCTTAATCCCTATTACCATACACTTAGGAGACTATCTTCAAAGGGAGCTCATAGTAAAAACTTCTTAATATTGTATGGCCTAAACTTTCTATTTGAATTATAGGGCCTGTGTGGATGTAGCACCAGATGGTGTTCTTGTTTGAGTTGGTGCTTCCTGGGTTATTGAATACATGCTCATTTGTATGTGGGAATAACTTTAAAACAAAGCACTATTTAAATGGGTCATAATTAAAAAACAAAAAAAAACAAAAAAACAGGCAGAATTGTGAACTGGATAACACTGCAGTGCTGTGATACTGCGTCCTTAATTCTACACGGACAGTGCATTGTTTCTCTTTTTGTTTCTAAAACCTGAAAGAAAGTCTTTGCAGAGTCCTTCATTTTGCAAAATATAAGAATATGTGATGTCCCATGACTCTTTAGAAGATTCCCATAGTGTGCCTTGTCCTGTTACAGTGAAGTCTGGGGACTGTGAAAGGGAATCTGGGAAAAGAAGACACTTTATTAAGCCCTGGAGGGAGGCTTACTTGTAGCAGCAGCTGATCAGTGCACAGATGTGAATGGAGGATATTTGTCGTGTAAAAGGCAGGCCATGTACATAAACAAATTTAAAATAATCCTTTGTTTACTTGTAACAAAATGTTTTCTTTTTTGTTTTTTAGCTGTGTCAAAGTAGTACTTTTAGAGTTTTTCTCCTTCTTGTGTGGTGTTTTATTCGTTTTTTGTGCTGTTATGGATTATTTGAAGAAAGTACTTGGTCTTTTATCGCTCTGTTATTAGTTACACAACAACATGTGACCAACCAAAGTGTATTTGGATGACCACATGAACCAAAGGACCAGATTTTCCATCTTAACCTTACCATCATCTTATTTAGAGACACGCGGTTGTCTGTGAATGAAGCCAGTGTGAAACCAAATAAACTGAAAACAAAACATTTTTGTAAACCTTTTTTCGGGAGATTTATTATGTCCAACAAGTGTTATCTTGTAACCAGTGTGTTTATACAATGGTCAAAACTGTGTACTGCATTATTTTACCCTCTGATGATGCAACAGATCTAGTCAGAGGCATTTAAACAATTAGAGCAAAGCTACAGACAATCTGCCTTTATCATGTGAAAACACTTCACATCAAAGAAATGGCTTTAAACAGAATTACCCCTCCAGCTATATCTTTAAACACTAATAAGTCTCTTTTATTTATACACTTCAATTGACACAAGAATTGCATGCTGAAGTTTAACACTCCGTATCTTATTGTGACATTGCAACAATGTCAGACTGTTATCTTAGATGATAATAACTGTGTGCCTTGTTTGCCTATAAGCTGTTTTATAGCATCTACTCCTTCCGGCAGTAATGTGAGCGTAAAGGGCAAGACTGATTAGCAGCTTTATAAGATCACAGAGTCAAGAGTGAGACACAGAAAATAAGAAAGGGCATGTTGTGGAGAGAGGATTTTGCCCACGACATCAGTCAGAAGGGGAAGGAGCACGATAAGGACTGAGGGAAAGTCTTAAAGTGACTGTCAGTACGGAGCTGAACGGTAGAATTGGGGCTAATTATTGTCGAGGATGTCTGTGACAACTTAAGCTTCGCTGTCACAAGTTACCGTCCACACACACATTTAGATGGCTCTAAACACAAGGCAAGAGGTCCAAGTGGCCAAGGACAGAAGGAAAGAAATCCTAACGAGGTCCAATGGGGAACATATAAAGATTAGAGGCAGTGGACACATTTATGTTAAACATTTAGCTCAACTACAAAACATCCACCCTATTCCCAAACATCAAGCCACCTTAAAAGGATGTTTATAGGGCAGTCTTTTGGCAAAAGCATTACTGTATACATTTCCATTCTAACTCATGCCCTAAGTTTGCATGCTACAGTGGATGCCTTTCCTTTTTAATATTTGCCAGACACATATAACAAGCTTCTATTTTCGACCCAGTATTTAACAAGCTCACCGTGGGGCACACTGCTGATGCAGACTTATTCTTAGATGAGGAATTAAACAATAAACAAACAGATGATGATCACAATAAATCCTGTAAACATGGCCTCGAACAAAGTAAGCAGCATTTGTGTTTATTGTTTATGTTGGTAAGTCTAGAAATATTGGACTAAGTAGAAAGTTCCTTATTTGTCCTGATTACCGTACAACATTCACTCTATCCTTGTGTCAGATGCTGTAGTTGGAGCAGAGTCTCTCTTTTGGTGAAACTGATGCATGATTGATGACTTTAAGTGTTGGCTTGCAATATTTTGGCTTTATAGTAATGCAGTGCTGTTACACACACTTGGACAAAATCATTTGTCACTTTGGGATGTGCTAAGCTATGTTTCTGTCTGTCACACTGGTGATGTACTCCGGTAGAAATCCCAAAGCTCCTTACTTTTTGAGCACTGAGACCAAACAAGGACTAAACCTGAAATAAAACCGGACCAGAGCAGTATGTTGAGCTAGCTTTGTACATAGACGTTTGATGTGATACAATCTTAATACTTAAATTTAATTGTATTGCATGGTTGAGGGGAGTGGCAGTGATTGTATAATGTAAAAAGCCCAAGCCCATTCATTGCTATAACTCATCTTCATCATCCAGCATATATCCTCAATCCTCTTGTTATGCTCTGCTTTTTCATTACAGTTTGCCTTCAGAAGCATTATCTACAGCACACAGGCATGCTATTGTTGGTGTAAACTTACAAGATGAATAACCAATGCCATAGTGCTTAAGAAATAAGGCACATGCACACACATTAAGAAGACTGCACCCCTAATAGACATGTCCTTAGCAAAGATCAAATGAAATGATATCATCCTTTAATGGATTCAATACAATAATCAACTATAGTCTTTACAATCACACATGAAAGCACTTCCTGGACTGATTTATTTCTCACCAGGCAGTTGTTGGAAAGCCCTTGGAGTGTACTTCTGCCATAACCTGGTCTTAGGATAAAAGCTCAGCTTCACACAACTGCTTCTGGGCCTAAGTGACCTCATAAGCTGTTTGACTCAACTATAAATCTTTCAGTGTGTTCAAGCTGCTGTCTGTCAGAAGCAGAGGACACAACTCAGTGTCTGCACTGCCCGGGATATTAGATGAAAATAGAGGGAGCCATGTTGGTGTCAGGTAGCACAATCAGCCGCAGGGGGCAGAAACTCAATGTCCTCATGTTTTCTCTTGAGATGGAAATGGTTTCTTGATCAATCACAAAGTGAGAGTGTTACAGTGTTTTAGCATTCATGAAACAAAATGTTGTTCTTTATCTTTAAACATCATTTAAAATGATGTTCCTAATTTAAAAGTTAGTAAGGAGTTGGCCGTAGGTTTAAGCAATACTTGTGCTCTGATAATGCTATCACTTCTGTATTAATGCAGTTTAACCAGAGCAAAAACAAACCTTGCCCTCTAATGTGTGAATGCCATATAAATCCCCCCAAAAATCAATGTAAGTCCTACAGGTGAGAGCAGGTATTACGGTTATAATTGCTGGATTTTTGCGTACGCTCACGAGCAGAATTTAATCAACTTAGGGTGAAAATGGATTTTTAAATCCAGATTGCAGGTTTTTGTAGCTCTAATGAAATGAAGGTTGGTCGTTTGCTTTTCAAGGTCAATCAAGAGATAACTTTCCTCAACTCAACGTAATGCATAATGAAAACAAAATGTCTTGGGAAAAGAGTGCAGACCACAGTCACATTGCCATACGCTAAATCTGCGTCAATGACATTACAGTGACCTAGACTGTGCATGAAATACGATGCACTCTCTGGAGGGCTGAAATGTATTACTCTCCAAATCTCTCAGTCTGAAGCTTATTAAAAGGTGCAACTGACTGACTCTGAGTTATTAGCAGCAATGTGACAAGCTTAGGGAAAAGGATTTTTACAGCGAGCATGAAAGACAAATGAGCAAAAACACAGGAAGACATCCGACTCAACTTGAGGAAACGAGTGAGTCTGGACCCCAAGAAAGGCTGTGCACTGGGAGCCAATTACAATAAATAAGCATAATTATGTAAACAGGACATGAGTGATTATCCTGCTTTGTTGAGATATTGCTGATGAGGGCGATACACTGGGATGTGACTCTGTCCTTCCTAATGAGCACATGCGCTTGCACCGCTGTCGGCCTTGCCTCACTTATCGGACTGCCTTGAAAAGTCATCATTCGTGACCCTGTTGTGTTTCTGTCCTGGAATGAAGGAGGGGACGTGGTGCCAGCTGATGTCGCCAGCCGCTTGTTCCCCGTTGGCCGTGGCAGATTTGCAGCTTGTTCACGCTACTTCATCAATAGTACATGCCAGTGTTGATGATGGAGTGTAATGTAAGCCGCCCTGAACGGCCTCCGTAATGGCTGAGTCACTCTGTTCCTCAACTCTTTTCCCCTGTCGTGTCTTGTCACTGCTATCTAGCCAAAGAGGAGCTGCCACGCTTTTAGATCATTTTTTTGTTTCTTTCCCAATATATTTCACATATTCTTGTCATATGTCACACTCATGCTCCCCCCCAAGGACATCTAATCCCTCTTTCATTCAGACTTCATTTACTAACTCTGCTTTTCCGGTCCTTTATCTCTGTGTCATAAAAGAGAGTTCACTTTAGCTTGTTGTTCAGAGCAATGAACAGTGTAAATTTCAGTTTAGTTTCAGTCTCAGTGGACAAAATAGATAACGCTTGTTCAATAACCTGATGCAAGGGCTTATAACAGATGAGATTTTTTTTTTAGTCCCATACAGTACAGTGTCTTTATTGAAGCTGGAGAGCATTTTGTCTATAGCAACACAAATCTCTGTTTTTCTGCTGGTATGGTGAGTGCTGGGTGAACACATGGCATATATAACTCATTAGAGGTTGATAATTGTTTCTTTGTAACTAACCCTATATATATTGCACCTCTAAAACATCAGACTAAAAAACATATATTTTTTGCTGATATCTTAAGCACCCAATACTTGCTGTAGCGTCTTTTTAGCCTCTAGCCTCGCTCAAAGCCCATTTGTATGTGATAGATTGGAGGCCCCCTCGACCTCAGGAAAACCTGTTGCTGACACATGCCTCAGCGAGACCTTGACTCCTGTGTTATTCTTCTACCTCAGTACGTAACAGGAACAGATGGGAGACTGAACAGCTACTGAGCCTTTTTAGGAGCTCCGAGAAACCCTGACTGTGGCTTTGAAACTTGGGAAATCTAAATTGCTAAAGCAAGAGAAACAGTGAAAAAAGCATAGTCAAGGACCTTTCATTATTCTGTATTGTACACTTCCCAAAGTTATTTCCCAAAGCAATTTCATATTTCTGCAAATGGTGTGTGCATTTCTCCAGCTAAAACACTTTTATTCTCACAAATATGTTAAGTCTCATGTTTTGTTAGATATAACTTAATAAACACATTGCATCCTTTTAATCAATTGCTGCTTACACTTAAAAAGATACACCAGTCAATGTTAAAGTCTACTGAGCACTCAAGTATGGTTATATAGCCCAACATCATTTATTGCATCACAGTGCTGATCCATCTCTTTAGCCAACAATCCCCCACCATTCAAAGGACTGACACAATTTCATGCAAATTTCATTTTGCTCATTCATCTCCTGCTCTCAGCACCATTTTTTTCTTCTATCTGCCTTTGACAAAGTGCCCTCAGACGACACACTGACATTCGCTTTAGGTTCCTTCACACAATTGTTCAGATCCACTCCTCTCCGTCTGTTCACCTCCAGTCAAGCTGCAAACACAAACCTCTCCATTTCCATATCTCAGGGGGCATTTGTCTCTGTGACAAGCAGCTTGAGGTAGAGACTGTGTGTTCTAAAAAAAAACAGGTTGTACACGTGGAAGACAGAGGTTTTTGACATTTAAAAAGTCATTAAAAAAGGTCCAGTTTAGAAGCGATGTTAAATGCAAGAAAATATTTACATATTATTGGTGTGGGGAAAGCTAAAAATATAATTATTTTTTGGTGGATTTTAATTCAATGAGTTCAGTGTGTATCATATCAGTACATATATAGTACATACAGTATACATCAGGTATCAAGTCTAGATCAAGTCTAAATCAATTCACTTCAAGAGACCTAACAACTGAATTTTCCCTTGGGATTAATAAAGTTATTTTGAATTTGAATTGAAATCACTGTGATCTCAAACAAAGAAGCAAAAATCATCCTGAAAATACCTAATCTCATAGAGTTGTTCCAAAAAGATTTATAAAAGTGCAATGAAGAGACAGAGAAAAGAATGACGCCTCATACTGTTGGTATAGTCTGCTTGTTTATGCCTCTGCTTCTGGAACAGTGTTGACGGCAGCCCAGTCAGAGCTCTTATTCTCTCAGCTGGCACACTGACATCTCAATGAAAACATAGTGTTTCCCACTACACACAGTGTGTAAACAAAGCTGACATAACTGACTGCCAGGCTAAGATTAACCTGGTAAGTCTAACAATAGGCAGTCGTCTGGCAACTCAGAAGACAGGACCAGGACTCGTCCAAAAACACTGTCTGAGTCTGGCCCATTGGAGATAGGGTGCTCTTTCAGTTATTTAAGTGATTTAAGTGACTTGCAATAAATTTGATTCAAACCTACACTGGCATTATAATTAAACACACAGGGTTTGGTTGTGGGAGTAGTTAGATTTACTTTTGCTATGACTTGTCTAATAACAGTAACTGATTTGTATTATCTCTTACAAAAGAGGCATGTGATGCGTTTTCCCTGTCACTGCCATATACTTTCTTGACTCCCATTTCAAAGAGGGCAACTCTAGTCTACAAAGCATCTTGAATCTTACAAAGGGCATTTTGTGGATATTGATTTATTCAGAATGAAAAAGAGAGTTGTTTCAAAGAACCATGCAAAGCCTTTTCCTCGTCCTAACCCCAGCTGCTAACCAGGACCACAAAAGATAAACTGTTAAAGACTCCCCCGGGGCCAGGCCTCAGACTGACCCTTTAGACATACCACTGCTGTAGGAACTGGGAGTAGTGTAAAAACACACTTCTTCAGATCTCTGTTCACCTTTTAACCTTTTCAATAACTCACTAATACAGACCACCCATGGCTCGCCCAAATGCTTGGATCTGGAACACAAACATGTGGCGCTCACCTTTTTGTGAACAATATCTTGGTCTGAAAAGATGTTGTTCTAGGATCAGCTTTAGGAACCCTAGCTGATATTTATATTGTAGGCAGATAATAACCACATTTGGCCATTCTGAATTTCATTTATTATGAGTTAACAGTCTGTTTTTATGACGAACAGCTTGATGCTTACATTTTTCTTCTTCTTGTTTGCAGCTTGCTTTTCATTTGCTGCAGTACAAAGTACAATTCTCTTGCAGAGCTTCAAAAATTCACTTTATACTTGAAATACTTTAATGAACCAGAGAAATCAAAATGGAGCACAGCTGTAACTTCAAGCATAATTTCATTTTGCTGTGTGGAACATGAGCAGAGTGTTTATTTCAAAGTCCATTGCCTGAAGCTGTCTGTAATTACACCGCCAGTGTTCACTTCATATTTTTGAAATTTCTTATCAACATTCATGGTTTGCATGTTTTACAGCCCATTAAATAGAACAGTGACTAAAGAAATTGAATCATGTGATTAAGCTAATTGATAAGTGAAAGAGCACACTCAGGAAGATGAATACAATGTGATGTTTGCATGCAAGCACACAACACATTGCTCTTTTACAGTTCAGTAAAAAAAGAGGCACATGCTCGCTGTGCCTCTTCAGATCAGGGCTGTACTCAATGAGCCACGCAGCAGTGCCTCCCATTCCTAGTACTTGCCATATTTTGCTGGGTCACTGAGACTGATGCTGTGCCACAGGGCAGACCCTGCCACGCCTGTCAACTTTAATTAATGGAGTCTCACTAACAATAATGTGCATACTCTACTTTTTTTTCTTTATACCATTGACCGTCTCTTTCAATATGAGCCTTTGACAGTGTTCCAGGCTCAAGTGAACCCACACGGATTAGGTGCACAGTGTAGTTCTAGGGAAGGGAGGGACATCATGGTAGTTTTTTCTATGAATATGTTCGCTAACACATTGTCTTGCTTTATAAGCCAGGGTGTTATGTTTCTCAATAAAGCCTCTTTTATCTTCAGCATACACACTGTTATGTACCGACATTTTCCATTTAGTTCTGCAGCCTTTGATATTGATGCACCAGGCTTTACTTCCCAACTTCTTGGTCATTGCAGACAAGAAGATTTTTTTGAAGCTCAGTGACTTTTCTTAGTGACCCAAAGATGAGAAAGAGTGACACATGTTATCAGATTCTATTTTTATAAAGCTGTACATTGATGGGATGCAGCAGTCGTCCCAGGGTCACTTTTGACTTGGAAACAACAACAGTTTCAAGAACCCAAGAAATGTTTAGTCTCCAGATTAGTCCTGGCATTAGGCCTTCATAGTTACGTGGGTTTAGGTCAATGTTTAATCTCAGATTAGGTTTGGTTTGGGTTTAGTCCTAGGTTTTGAAGAAACAATGACAATCTCTCTTCTCTTACATTACTTTTGGAGGTTGCAGTTTGGAGATTCTTTGATTTTTCTGCTTTCAGAACAACACCTACAAGAACAATACTGTATGTCCACTGGCAGCCTCGCCCCATTTACAGTTTGTTTGGAAAAAGGTAAAAGGTGTTGTTTACTTGATGCCTCTAAGGTCAGAATATGATGATCATTTTTGACTTCTTATACCAGTTATCAATGTTCATTTTATTTTACTTTAGTACCAATATTGCTGTTATGTTGTAGTTTGTATTGAGAGAACAAATCAGTCTTGCATAGTCCTGCTTCATTCAGTCAAGTCCTAAAATGCACTTCTAATTGTGCATGCACAAATAGGCACTAGGTTTGTCACGGTCACTCAAGCAAAGCAGGACAGGTTTTTGTTTGTTTTGCACAAACAAAATATTCTCAGGTCATTGCTCAAAAGCTTTTATATCATTCACTGCATTCACACTTGTGCTAATCTTTCTGTATTTTCCTCAGATCCATTTAAGGAATTCAACTTCAGCATTCAGATGAGTGTCTACTGTGCTTCAGTGCCTTTAGCTCAAAATATATAATATATACAGTAAAAGATAAGTCATTACCTGGGAATAATCAAAGGAGGCCCAGTCTTGCCTTGAGCTGAACGGAGGGCATTGCAGAAATCTGTGAGCGTGTGAGGAATTATAAAACCTTTACTTACTCCGTTCTTGCATCGTGGATCTGGCTTCCTTGTGATTTGGGAATTCAGGTTTCAGATTTCTGGTCTTGTAGCAAGCAGAATTGTAGCGAGACAGGAGTGAGTCTCAGGTGATGTTTTATTCACAGAAGTGGAATGCAGCGCGTGAAAAGTGAAAAAGTCTCGGGGCCAAAATAGGGATGAGGTGTGATTTTATAACCGCGAGTGATGGGAGTGTTTGATGGGCTGTGAGTTCACTGCTTGTTTGTGTGTCCGTCACCTGCTGCCTGAACACAGGACTATGGCACAAATATCACACACATTCTTTTCCATTCACCACTGTGACGAAAACCTAATGGATGCTATTACTGTCTGTGGCTACCAGCCTCCGCAGAAGCTAAACAGGATGTTTGGGGTTGGTTAGGTCACACACCATGTCATACTTACATAAGTACCAATTTAACATGGATATTACAGATATTGTCTCTTTGGCTTAGGGAAAAGCATAAAAGGCATAAAACAAGACAGATTTGATGGTTGCTGTGCTACCATTACTTGGACCAACCTCTGGGGCTTTAAATGACACCAAGTGCCTCTAAGCTGTACTTAAGCCGGGCCACAAGCACCAAACTTAAATGATCCCTAGAAAGCAATAGTGTTTTTAAAAGTGAAAGAAACATGTTTAGATCTTGGTACCAAAAATGTTTTTGGTCTCTGGAGAAAGTTCTTCATTTGTAACAACTGTTCCACTCACTGAGACGACAAGTCAGTCTGGAGGCAGAGGGATTAGATGTGCACTTTCTGTTTTATCAAATAAAACTTTTCCTGACAGCACGGTTATGGTCAAGCTGTCGCACAAACATCAAAATATTTTCTTCTGTACGGTTTGTGTTTTGTCTGTACTGTTACAACCATTTAACTATAGCTTTATCCCCAGTTACATACACTACTAAACTAATTTGTTATTAAGCCTTTATTAAATCAGGAACTTCCAGCTGAGAATGCTAATCTCTTCTTGCCCATAGGAGCCTTTGTGCATGTTTCTGGGTGAAGCACCTAAAGTAGACCTACGCAGACACAGAGAGAACATATAAACTTCACAAAGAAAGGGCCAGTCTTGGCGAGCTAACCACTAACCACTCTGGAATGATTCTGGGGTAGAAAACACTTTGTTATGCTTCCGTTGTTGCTCTAAGACTGTGTCTTCCATGTTTTCAGTTGATTTGTGTTTGATGAGTGTTTAGCAGAGACTTAAGTAATTTGTATATAGTTATCCAGTTACAAAACTGCTTAGGAAAAGGGCACTGAGTGAATAAACAGTTGCATAAACTTGGATAGACTAAAGATTAACCTAAGTTTATTATTATTTTACAACAATACTAAACATTTATGTAGAAGCCTACCTTAAAAGAGTGTTTTGTTCAATGCCAGAGACACTGTGTTTTTTGTAGGCTGGCTCTTACAACCACTTCACATACAGGCAAATGCTATTAATCAAATCACAATGTACCTCAAACTGATGATGACTACTTTCTTACTTTATTTTAAAATGACACATTTGCAATTCTTTTACCTCAAAATCACTAAACCTCAGGACATATTCCAACAAGAAACTAACGTATGTATTAGTGTGAGTGCAAGAGGTCGGAGTTCATGAATTGCCAAAATGAGAGGCTACCTTTATGACAGAATGGGCTGTCAGTCATTTAGAGACTCTGTTCTACATTGTAGGACGTCTCAGTCCCAGAAGTCCTTGTGAAAGGGCTATTACTCACAGTTGATGCCACTCTATTCAATCACATTTAGTTGTCAAGGTCACTGTCTTTGGAGCCACAGCAGACACAAACCTTACCCCAGTTTTACTAAAGCATCTATTTCTGCTCAAAAACTCTATTCCTGCTATTCCTGCCGTGTCACAGAAAAAGAAACTCTGCAACATGTCACTGAACACAGTGCTATATCTCTCCTGCAGTGTGAGTATCATTCTGCTTACTCAAGTCATCACATGGAGGGTTGGAGGGCATTCATACCTGATATGCCTCCACACTAAACAGAATAATCGCATAACAACCTCTTTATTCTGGCACTTTTTCAGATGTCGTTCAGATGACATATTGGATTGACTCAGCTTTGGCCTATTTTCATTCCCTTGTGATGAATACCAGCACTGGTGGAGCCACATTTGAATGGTTTGTCAACACTTTTTTTATTTTAAAACCCCTAGTCATCTGTTTCTAAGACTAACACAAGACTTTAATAATGCTTTTTATTCTCTCTGCATCAACTTTCTGCGAGGCTGTTCTTTGATACAAGAGAGAGGCCGAACAAAACAAAACTCACTGTTGAACTGAGAACATTTGACGTCATTATTTCACCCATTATGTAAAAACTGCACTCGAAAGATGTTGATCTAGATGTTGGTAAGTTAAAGGGACATCATAGCTATTCTCTAGTTTTGTTTTTTAGACAAATAGACAGAAGACTTATCAAGTGTCATCTAGAATCATATTATATAACATTCTACCACTAGATGGAGTCAAGAGCTGTTACAGTAATGACACAGGGCCGATTTGAACATCACTGCACGATAAATTCAAGGGAATATGATACACTGTACAGTATGTAGCCAGCCAAAGCCTTTCTACCACTCCTCAGTGGCACACACGCTCGGGGTGAATACTTCTGAGTGAAAAGCATGAGATGGAGAAACAGCAGGAGAAAGTAGTGTTTGACTTGCCGCCGCAGGTGTAGGCAGTCCCAGGGGAGCCAGGTAACGCACATGAAACAAGTGTGTAACAGAAGCCAGTAAGTCCCCCCCCCACCCCACCCCCCACCCCATGGGGACAAACAAAGACCGCGGTGTATCACTTCGGAGAAAAGGACTATACCGCGTGATGTCTGAGTAAGCCGGTGACATAACGAGGGTACAAATGGGATTTAAATTTCCAGTATGTAATAAAATATCATATGGTGTGTGTACAGTGGAAGGCTATTCAATACATTTTGTGCGACAGCCCTACAGGCGGCAAGATTTCAGGCAACATGCATAATCAGTTTTATTTGTTGTAACACTTGTATGACTTTCCCATTAATATGTAAATGTTGTTTGGAAAGCTGCACATGTCTGATTTTTTGTGGTTAAAAGGAGTAATTCTTGGCAATATCCTGGAGATCACTGGCTTTTGGTCTGGAACCGCAATGACTATAAAACATGTTAATGCACTTTGGAGATTTATCTGTCCAAGGAAAAAAAATATTTCATCACTGTGAGAGACTAATGTGAAAAGATAAAGAGCCTTACACGGGATTAAAGTGTTACCTAAAACTCTCCAGTACTCTATTACCAGCAACATCAGATGTGTTCACCACATCATAAAAGTCTCTTTACATCTCAAGGGAATAGGGAAGAAGAAAAGATGTAATCTAATTAATTGCTAGCATATGGCATTAGCGTGTGATGTGTCATTTATCTCTAGTTTGGTACACACTGTGAAACTTCTGCAGCTACAGAAAAAACCTGGGTTAATCTTGTGTTATTTCATTTCCATTATCACATGTTGCTTTTGAAGTACGATTTGTTGATTGTAAGACAGACCACAGACAGATTTATGATTGGATTTATGCTCAAGACAAATGAACTAAACCAGATGTTACTGAACAGAATATGCTTCCTTCTTAGTGAAAGATATATTGTAGTATGTTGCACATTTTCACATTTGCCAATCCATCAGTGTCTGCCCTCAAACAACCCTTATCTACAGAAAGAAGCCCCTTAAAGCACTGGTACCAAACACTAAATGGTTTTGGGATGTTGACATAGCATTGTTGAGTGGGTTGTAATCACCATTTTTCTTGATGTATTACAACGTGGATGAGGCTAGAGCCAAATGTAATGGCATGGGCTCATCATCCCTGTGTGCGCTGTAAAATAATCACCACGTCCAACACTCCCCTGGAGATGTCTTTCCTTTATGTATTTTAATCAGATGTCCACAGCTCGAGAGAAGAAAGACAAAGGATAACAGTGTGTCGCTGATTGTTTTCTTCCTTCATTTCCAGGGGTCTGCACCTCATTTCTTTTGTGACGCCAACTGGCTGCAGTGATTTACAGTAAGGAGAAAAATGTGCTAAAAGCATTTGAGCTTTCAACAAAGCTGTGGTAAATTGAGCTGGTGCTGTAAAGATTGTAACTAATGCTATTTTTTAAAGCATTTGTTACTCAGTAAATCTATGTGCAAATAAACATTGATATTTGTGTTTGTAAATGATGATTATTAAATTAGTTTAATTAATAAGTTAAAGTGTCCATTGTCTCCAACTAAGTGTTATTGTACATAGTCTTGACAAACGTGGCAGAACCAATCACTGCCAACCATGCTGTTTTTTCCTTCAGACTTTGAGTGATAATTACATTAGGCTGAATCTTTTCGGTTTAGCTTCCACATAACTATGAGAGGCTGCAGCGTTTGGATCACACCGGACAGATTAGTTTCACTGTTAATGTCAGCAGTGATGAAGCCTAACACTCAGCGTTAGGATTCTCAAGGCAGCCATCAGACAGATGGAGAATAATAATATTTAAACAGACTTGTTATTTCCCTTTCGGACTAACGCATTTTTGTTTGAGTGGAAAATGGCATAGCTCTGTGGTAACATTAGTCGAAGATGGGGGTGTAACTACCATCTAGTGTGTGATTTTGAGTGCATCATGTGATGTGGTCTTCCCTGGTACCGAGATGGTTTTCATCTTTCCTTTATGCACTTAAAAGCAGGTGTTGAATAAACTGAGGTTGTAATTCTTGTTCAAAATGCTTTCTGAGGGCTCGCTTTATTAAACAGGCATTGTTGAAGAGTTGGGAGAGTGCACAGGTCATAAGCTCTAACAGCAAAAGACGTATGGGTGATAAAATTATACAGAAGCCAGTATTAGATGAATTGTGCATCAAGTTAGTGGACGTTTTTAAGGTGCTGCCAAAGTTTAACGACAAAGACCTTGATTCATTGGTTAATAAATATCTTGTGTATTCCTGGAACAGGCCTGGCCAAGACCAATGACTTTAAAGGTGGGCTGAACATGTGACAGGTTTTTGCCTTTGTTTGTGAGACTGTATTGATAGAAAACTTGCTTTTCAGAAATATTTCAGTGCCCTAAATGTGATTGTCATCCTAGTTTCTCCACACATACACATTTTTTTCTTCTTGAAGCTAGTAAGCCTGTTTCTGTTCTTAGCTTAAACTTGAACAAACGTTGATTTGAGCTCAGTCAAGTCAGTACAAACAGCTTAGTTACAGCATCTATCTGTATTACCACGGCAGACTTTACTGTTCCTGCGCGGTATGTTTTTGCACCCGTTCATGAGATGTTTTTGAACGGAAATGAAGCGGCCCAGTCTTCTGTAAGTGATATTTTGAGACTTCATAAGCAAAAGGCTTTTACAGAGTAAAGCAGAGCAGAGATTTCTGTAATATCATCATCACAAGTGCGGTCTGAAGTATAAGCGCAGCATAAATAACCACTTCGCCCTCTGTATAACGCTTTGTTTCTTTTAGAGTAGCCATCGCTTTTTCGTACCCCTTGTGGAAAAATTGGCAGCTGTGGAGAACATGAAGCACATTTTGCTTTTTCAGAGTCCTGTCTTTAGTGCACAGTTTTATCAACCTCTGCAGTTTATAGATCCCTTTATGAGCTCTTTCAATAATGACATTTATTTGATTTTCCACAGAATCATAATTCATTTTCACCGGTCTCCGAAGTGAGCTGTCGAAACAAAACTCGGCAGAACAGAGCTGGCGATGTATGACTAAACAGCTCAAAGGTGCCACTGGCTTTTTTTGTTTTGTTTGTTTTTTAATCCTTCTCACATGAAAAATTGAGCAATACTTTTTGTCCTGGTACTTTTGTTGTAGTGTGGCGGTACTCCAGACCAATACTGGTTTTCAGACTGATCTAAAACATAGCCTGGCTCGCCATCCAAACTCTTTTTATTCTTTAGTGGGAATTAGTCTGCTTTAGATAAATGTTTGTGATTGGTCCAACAGGATTTAAGACCACTGTTTAAAGGTTTCAGTCTAGCACCACTGTTTAACATGTTTTTAATTGGTCTTTCCAAACCAATCAAGAGCACAACCTTATTTATGTTTTTATTTTCACATAAAGCAGTCTAATTTTCATGATTAGATGGAGAACTTTTATATTTAACTGCAGCTGCTCATTTCTTGTTCACTAGTTGGCCTACTGTGTGACATGTGTCTGCACTGGTGTTGGGTTATGTATGTATCTGTCAGCAACAAGCATAACAGGCACAAGGCCCACGTCTGTGATGTAATTGTTTCCATTGATGAACTTGTGTAAATGATGAGGGGAAAGAGACAAGAAGAAGAGCTGTGTGCTGCTTTTGACTACACTTAAAAGACACTAAATGAGGTGTGAATAAGATTTGAAGACAATGAACAGGCTCAAGGAAAGGTAATAGGTATATGTTTAATCCTACATATATCTACACTAAAAGGATTGCTTTTTATGTAACTGAAACAGAGTTACAATAGAAGAGACTCAAAATCAGGATAAAGCCCAAGAATAAAATATGAGATTATGTTTGACTGGAAAAAAAGGCCTCACTGTTCTGGAAAGGTAACTTAAGCCTGTGATCTTTTGTAAAGACAGAGGTTCACAGTTTCCATGTTATGTAAGAAAGCACATGCTAGCAGGATCCATGGGCCAAGCAGTCCCTCTCAAATAAGTGTTTTATAGTTTCCTTGATGTTAAGTGCCTTTGTTATATTAAAAAAAAAACAAAAAACCAACTTTTTCTTAGTGAAACTATTATCCCTAAATAAACTGAATTATTAGACCGGCTTGAAAATATTAATTAGAACTTTTGAATGCCCAAAGTTATGGCAAAAAATGGCTCAAAGTGTTCTTGTTTAAAATGACCAGTAACTATAGCTACTGCAATCGGCAAGACTTCAAAAAAACTTACAAAATACTGTGTGTATACACTACATTTTCAAAAGAAGCATGCAGCATCAGAAAACCAGGAGTTTACAAGAGGGTAATAAGTGAAATGAGTATTTTCCATGACCTTTTAGTTTTCTCTACATTTTACAAAACAGGATTGACTTAAACTAGCCAAGCTGATAAGACAAATGGCCAGATGGCATGAGTCTGTCTGAGGAGGGGGACATGACTGTCATTGTGTCAGTGCCTCACAGACTTACAGGCCCAGAGCTACAACCGTCATGTTTGTAATGATCGTCCTCTTCGCTTGGCTGTCCTCAATGCGATCGTCATTTAGTTTTTTTAGAAAGGTTAAAACGAGACTCAGGCAACATCTAAATCAAATGAAGTTTTGATGGATTATCTCCGCCAAGTGAAGATTTGTGTTTCAGTCAAAATAGAGGACACTTATCTCGGTGCAATGTTAAGAGCAGAGAAAACAAGATGAGGACATTGAACGCGCTGTTAAAGATGTAATCATTGTTCAGAATATGACATATTGTGTTCTTAGCTAATGAAATTACACATAATACTGAACGCGCATGGCATGATTACCAATGCTTTCTCACTTTCACAGCCGTGTGTGTCTCCCAGGAATGTATAACAATGGTTTGTCACTCTGAATGGTTTTGTTATGCTGCATCTATTTCCGTGTCCCAACTGCCCCCCAACTGGAGCCATGTTATTTAAAGTAGCAGTGTGTATTTATTTATTTATTTCATTAATTTACTGGTGAGTTACAGCATTTTATTTCTCTACACGTGAACTGGCTGCACAATACATAATGCATGCTGTACATGATGATAAGGACAGCTGGCATTTAGGAGCTTGTCATTCAGAATATACAGTATCTACCCAAAGGGAATGACTACAATATATGAACACACACATACATTTATAATAAATAAGCACAGTTTTTCTCTACGGGGTAATTCAGTTGGCAGATGTCAATGTCAGTGTCAAAAGGCCTTTTTCATCTTTGGGGCAAATGAATTAATGGCTGTGAAATATTACTTAACATCACATTAGTGCATATACGCTATAACTACGTGCATCTAAACTTCATCTATTCCAAACATTTCTTTATAATCCACATTCCCTATTTGTTTAATGTTCCTGTACCTTACGTATCTCATGCCTCGTCTGTTCTTACTTGACAGTATGTTTTACAGCGCGGGCTAAATTTAGGCGGTACATGACGTGGAGTGTTTTGCCGTCGACTTGCACAAACACTCCTCTCATAGTGAATGGGGAAAGCAGCTGCTCATTCGTGGCTCACTGTTGGAATCACACATTTATTTTTAAACGGCATGTTTGTGGCACTCCAGCGAGTAGACACAACCTGTCGCTGTTTGCTGGCTCCGTTTCATAAGTAGATCCAAAGTTTATGAGTGACAGGGAGGGGGCTGGGGACAGGGGTTTATTTAGATACAAATTGTGCCGATGTTAGCCACAGAACATGCAGCTGTATCCCCCACTGGTGAGATTTTCACACTGTGCTGGACAGGAATACATTATTCTTAATAAAAATGTCAGTGTGACTCCACACTCCAACCAGCTCAATTTCATTTGCATGTGTTTGCTGTATAAACCATTATTAAATTAAAGGACTAATTGCAGCATGTGGGGCTAAAACTTACAAGAAGTTAGTGAAAATATTGAAATTTTCTAGTTGACAAATTTTGGATACAGTCATGGTTTTCCTGTACACAAGGTTTGATGATGTTCTTGTATTCTTCTTTTGTAATACAATGATAAATCCTCCAGATTATCATAATATATTTTCGAGAGACATTAATAATGCTCTTCTGGTATGTGGTCTTCAAGGTGAGGGGTGTCCGAGGGGTCTGTAAATCTTCCACACTGAGACCTTCTGACTGACATGAACGCCTTATTATTTATGACTTTGCTTGTTTATCATGTAACTTAATGTTTTATATAATGACGCCTATCATGGCAGATTCATAACAACAAAACAATATCAACAAATCAGTCTTTGTCATACGAAGCAGAACAAAACCAGGGCAAGGAATCTAACAAGCAAAAAAAAAGTTGCTGCTGTACAAGATCATGGAGCAGACCAATGAAACGGAACAGATTCTTCACAATTAGTTGTTTATAAAAATAGATCTTAATGCATCAGTGACTAACTCGATTTGTCAGTTCATTTTCACATACAGTCACTAACTAAATCCTTTATGCCTTATATATTATCAGTTTTTAAACACGGGGTTGAAGGCTTTATTAAATTGATAATTATGCAGTGCATGCTTTATTGACAGCAGCTAATTATTTACATGTCTTCAGAGCTGTTAGAACACGATTAACATATCTTTGCAGATGATGTGTTACAGATAAATGCCCTGATGACAAGGTACATGCCACATGAAGGAACCATAGATATTTTTTTATATGCAAAACAGTCTCTTTAAGGCAATCCCACAGCCACAGCCTTTGTTCCACCTATGCAGCACTTTACTGCTGCGTATAGATTTATATGTTTAAAGAAAGCAACAGAGACTAAAAAGAGACTATTATTCACTAGAAGAGAAGACTGATCATGCTGTGAATGCTCAAAAATCATTCTGTCCCTTTGGCTTGCTCTGTGATTTATTTCAGCTGAAAGCAGCTTTTATAAATAGAGAAGGTAAGTACACTGACATACCATAGATGCAGTAAATGTTGATAAAGACTGCTCCATAAAGAGAACTATTTAGATGTGAAAGCACATATGGTATACAGCACATTTACAACTGTGCCTTTGCATTTCATGAGATGACTAAAAATAACTGTGTGAGAAAATGATCCAGACAAAATAATTCTTATATTTCTTCAGATCTGTAACTAATTTTAGTCTTACGGTCAGATGTACAACAGCATATTGAAGTAAAAGAATGGATTATTTTCTGAAAACATCATAACCAAAACTATGACGGCCACAAACTGGTGGCTGGAGAGGATTAGCAGGATCCAGGCACATGTTCCCATAAGAAAGCTATCCCTCAGTCTATTAGCACCACGCTACATTCTCCTGACTCCTAACGCCTATACAGCCCCTCTCCCTGGGGCATCCATGATTTCCACTGGGATCCAAAGTTCCCTTTGATCAACAAAACCTAATCGCCCGCACATAGTTGAGCCCCCTTTGGTATAACAACTGTGTTTATGCACCATGACTCTGAGGGCCTTTGGATTGCCTAACATACCAACTGAACTGAACTGTAAACCTATGGACTTATACCTATTGAAAATGAAGGCAAGTCAAGAAAACAGAATTCATAAGGAACAATGGCTGTGCAAACAGTTGGCTGTCCATCAAGGATAGAATATGTTTCCATAAGGCTTTCACGAACATGCAGACAAATAACTTTCAAGCAGTAGCACAATACTTCATCAACATGAGTTAAAAGGTCACTTTCTGCATCCAGCAAAAACAACCTCTAGTCACGGAAAGGCTTGGTTAGAGCGTTTAAGGTGAATATTCTTCATTTTGTTCAGTCACATGTTCCAATGGTACGTAATTATGTAAGATGACAGATGTCATCTGAGTAGTGACCTTATCTTTTTTGGCCGGTGAAGTCTCCAGATGAAAACTTTATGTAACTAAATTGTGTAGAACTGAACTTATTTGTTTTACACTAACAACTGTAAAATGGAAATAAGGCAGTAAATCAATAAAACACAAGCTTCCGCAGCCTGCAATATTAACAAGCAGAAAATGTGACCACAAAACGCATGACAACACAAATGTGCATTAGATATGTGCATGTTAAAATGAATGGACAAGGGAAATATATTATGTATTCACACAATGAAGCTGCAGGAAAAATGTAATCATTCCAAACAGTCATTACACCTTTTTCTTAAAGGTCAGGCATAAAAACAAGATCCATTTCTTTAAACAAATATATGAAGGAATTTTATAGATTATATCACACACAAAAAGTCTGTTTGATCGAAACTAACAGCCCAGCCTTTGTACTCTTTACGGCTCAAGGGCACTTTCTTACATATGTGTAAAGACTATTTAAATTCTGATGAGCATCTTGTCATCCCTAACTGGCCTTTACAGTTTTTACTTTGGGAAGCGTCTCGTCTCATGAGTCACTTAATGGGCAGCCTTTTTGCGTAGTGTTACATATGAAGGAAACAAATAGAACGTATGCGCCCACTCACAGACCTTAATAAGAGTTAGATTGTTAAGCACTCCTACACCTTCCACTGACCTTTCACCATTCAAGTCTCACCACGGCAGGAGAGTAAATTAATGCACCAGGCTGTGATTGCTGTTGCTCGTATCACATTACACAAGTCTACGTGAAATTCTTCCGTCTACATTATATTATTGCTATCCTGAGCAACCAGTAAAATACATTTCTGATGAATCGCACCCTTTCACTTTTACTGATTGTCACTGTCAAGAGGCTTTTACTTACAATAACACTTCCAAACAGTGTTAACCTGCTGCTGGGGCCACTGTCGATGAGGAAGTTTCGCTGTCATGCATTTATCTCCACACGCAGTCCCCAAACAATGCACTAAATCACAAGCTTTCTGTTTCCGGCGATTGATCAAGTGACTAAAAGTTCTCTCAGTAACTCATTATAGAGTTAGAAAACATTTTTGTTTAATTTGCTGTTCGGCTTGTGACAAAAACAGACTGAAAGCTGCAGTAGCTCATGACTCCCCCTACTGGTAGAGCTTCAAACAGTCACATGGCAGGTTAACATTCCTCAGAAACCCACCACGTGTCTCCTATCTTATCCAAAACTTTACTCTTTAAGTTACCAAACGCTCAGTTCATTGTAGTTGTGTCTGTTTCACTCCTCTTTATTCTTGGGGATTTTCCTGGTTCTTGTGAATGTAAATCACAAACAGGTGACAGTATAGACTGTCTACAGTGACGTTGCCAACAGGGATTGACAAAGTCTCATCTCTCTTGTTGCATATTACTCTAAATGTGAGACGTCTAATGATTACTGTTGCTGGCAGGGCTCCGGAAGAATATCAGTAGCGTGATTGGATGTCACAACATATTTTTTTTTTCGTTATCACATGGTGTCAGTGGAACAAATACTCAGACTACAGACATTTATGTTTCTGATTCTTGCATAGCTAATAAAGATGGGATGATTGTGATTAAATTAGTGTACATTAAGCCTGTCAAATTTCAAATTGATCCATTTAAATCAGCCCGCGCATGATGCTTTCATGCTTAACCCGCAAGTCAAGGGAATGAATAGTAAACGCACTCCAGTAGAATTGCCGATTTGTCATGTAACTAGTGTGGGCTGCATTTATTCAATTAGCGTGCATCTTTAGAATAACTGAGGAAACAGTCCGATGCCTCTCTTCACTTAATCCACTTAACTATATCTGATCAAAATAAATGACATTTTACATGCACATTTCAAAAACCTATGTGAGTAGTCTATTTCAATTATGCAATATTTGTGAAAACTGCCCAAGGAAATGTTTTAATATGCCTGATTGTGATTTTATAAGAATCTCATTCACAAACGCATCCGCTGCCATTCCCCCTTGTTTTTAGCAGCAGAGAAGCCACGGGCGAAAGCTGACACTCACTTTATTGTACGTCTGTGCAGTTTGTCTCTCACAAACAGTACATCAGCAGGACTGTTATGTCATAGCAAATGTAAAGCACATGACAAATTCCAAGTCATTCATGATATTGATATTAGACACGGTCAGCCTTAAGAACATGCAGATTTTATACATAATCCCTCATAGTCCTTTAAAGCAGTGGAAACATTAGCTAGGATAATTACCGGAAGACATGCTGAAGGAGTCATTATTTGATAGATGTAATAGTATATCTCCATGTTTGCACTAACAAAGCAGGTTTGACTTGACACAATAAACTATGAAACTGACACCAGAGACAATGGCAACATGATCCGCTGCACTGTACCGTCACATGTCTGTGCTTTTCTACCAGAAATTCAACAATAAAATGTTTGGAGATCATTCAAATAAAGTTCTCACTGTTATACAACTTTGCCCAAACTTTTCTCCTCTTACCTTAATGAGACGGTATGCCACAGATGGCTGGAGTTCATGAGTGTTGAGTCAAGTCCAGAACGAAGCCAGTCAAACCTTCACTCATGTGTAGCCCGGGCACTTGAACGAGGGCACAGTGCAGACTGCAGACTTCTGTGTGTTGTAGCCTTTGGGGAGACTCTGGTGCGCAGTAGCCTCTGAGGATCCACACACGCTCACATCTAGTGGAGAGCCAGCAGCCCAACAGCTGTACTCTGAGAGATCCAAGCGGCGTCAGATAGAGGCAGACATGCCGCTGTCTTGTGCTGATTTGCTGCTGGTCTCTGCTTCTGTGAGCGATTCACTCTGTGCGTACCTCCCACTCTCTCTCCCAGTCCCCTCTGTGCAGCTCTGCACTCACTCCAGACTTAAATCTCCTTCTAGTGCACTCTCCCTCTCTCTCACACCTCAATGTCAGCCTTTAATGTTTCAGATGTTTTTTCTCCTCACGTTCTTATTGTGGTTCCCACATGAAAAGGGTTTTTAATATCCCAGCCAGTCAATTATACTACTGTATATCTGAGTGCTTTTTTATCGAACTGTATGGAGAAATGAATCAATGATTGCTTTGATTTCAACTCGTTGAAAATAACAGTTTTCCCTGGATGGACTCCTTTTAAATTGTGAATTACCCAGTGGCAACTACACTATAGGAAGCAAAAGGAAAACTACTTGATACAAAATAGATAAGTGGATGTAGAGGGCTGTGCTATTTGAGACTGGACCATGGGTCTGGCTTTGAAGTGCAAGTGAAAGCAAAATGTCATGGTTAATCTTTGCTAGTGAGAGCAGTTTGTTGCCACCAGCAAAGGCACGCTGTGAGCATGCTCGGGTCCAAAGCACAGCAAGAACTGCTGGGAGTGTAATTCATAGAGACAACAGAAACAAAAGACTGGACTGCATCAGTCTTCATTGCATGGTCGCACTTGCAGCGCGTGAATGAACGTATGACCTTAAAGGATGTGATTCATGTATGCTTTATAATCAAAGTGGTGCCACTATAGCAGCCTTTCATGCAGTATTTAAATGCATTTACTCAAGAGAAGAATTCTAGAGAAGAGAATAAGGGATGTCATGTGGTATTCATGGTAATTCATCTTTATTTTATAGCTGCATAATACCACAAATCTGCCTAGAAATACATCATATATCATGTCATTTGTTTGCTATAGATTGGTGTACCCGTACACTGATACTATCATTATATACATTTACAGTGAAAGTTATGTCAAGATTTAAAAAAAAAAAAGTTGCACAAGAGAAATATAAGCCACTTTTAAGACTAAGTGAGCTCAGGCACAAGCACTGATACATGGATTACATGTATCAGGATTATGTCATCAGGATAAATGAACTGTATCCCATTACAAAATGGAAACAAGTTATGTAATCAAATTACAGTTACATTAAGTCTAAACACTCAAACAATGACTCAAACAATAGTAATAACTGTCCCATAAATACTTGCATTTTAAGCCAAAAAGAGAAAGTGTCCACTCTGCTTCAGTTCCTTCTTTTCCTTCAAAGATATGAGAATGAAATGTCATGGGACTTGTTTAGATTTACAAAACAAAAGATGATCCATTCAGTTGGCTTCGAAAGTGTTGTATGAAGAAGTTTTTGTCTGTTTCTGACATTCTTGTGTGCCTTCTAGCACAGCGTAGAGGAATCCATACTGACCACCCAGTCCTCTGTCTGTACCAGAAGACACTTGCATTTTTGACACGTGGCAGACATGTTTATCGTCTTTAAGTTGAGCTTTTTACAAGAACATAGGCTGGTTTCATTACCAAAAGTGAAAGATGCATACTTTTTTTTTTTTCTTTCACAACAATGTGTATAAACAGGAGGAGGATTGAGAAAGTGTTATGAGTGTTAGTGGTGAAACACTAAACAAAAACAGGAGATGTGGCTCCCCAGGGACAGAGACAGAAGGAGGGACGGCTCGGACGTCTAGAGACGCCTTGTTCTCGATTTCAAAAAAGGCTGCATCTGATGCTATCCAGGATTTGAGCTAATGTATAGTGAGTGGAGCAGAAGCATGAGGCCTGCACCAGCGCTCGGAGGACACATCGATAAAGAATAGACCTAGAAAGAGTGTCTGGTGTCCCCAGGCACTAGGGTCATGTGTTGGGAGTATGACACAGGGATAGTACACATGCTGTTTGTGTCTCAATAGGATGCAGAGAAGTATTTATCAATGGGTTGAACAGATTGTTTTCAGGTTGATTGATAAAGTACATTGTTTTGTACAGTCATAACTGATTCACCATCTACATTCGGATTTGTTTTAGGTCGGAAAGCATGTGATGACTTTGGGTAATGTGTTATTGTTTTGAATGTAGATGTGTTTGAAGATTACTAATTGAACCACATTGTGATAAAAGTGTAATGGCACTGACAGGCCTGAAGGTCACTGCTGTGTTGATACAGTAATGATTTTTTTTTTTTCTTTTGCTGATTTTTCTGACACTGTGAGTTTAAGCACATTCCTACATGCCTTTCTAAAGTTCTGTCTGAGATCGGTCAACAGCTTTTCTAATTAGCTTTAAGTGGAAAAGCCCATCGTCTTTGTGTATCCTTTTTAGCAAAACAACATGAACTTTTTTCATATGTCCTTTTGTTTTGTGAACAAATTTGACTTTTAGATTTCGACCTAACAGCTGGAATAGTAATTGGGTTTCAGCTTGGTGACTTGAGTTAATGATATTAAATGATAGTGGTTTCAAAATAGGCAACAGGATGTGTGCCTTTGTCTTTGTTAAACAGATGAATTTGAAGACCTCTTTATTCAGACTTTAGACTATACCATATCCTTACCCACAGCACTATGAATGAAAAAAAAAATAGCATCTGCAAATATTTATCTATGTACAACAGACCTGTAGTGCTCTAACTGATTTATTTTGCTAGACATGTAGTAATGAGGTTTTTCTGATAAAAGCCTGTCTGACAATACAAATAGCATTCATAGTTTTTTGTTAACGCGAGTGCTTGCCACATGAAAGTGAAAACAGAAGTCTCTCCTGATTAATCTGCTCCATTACAGTCATGATTATAGATCATCAAGGCCACCATTATGCATTTCTACGAGGACCTCCCTTAAATGAATATGGATGAAGGCACTTGATTTAAAGGTGGAACTCCAATAACAAAGTGCACCTTGGTCTTTGGATAACTAACTCAGCTATCTTTGGGAATGTGTGATTTTTACCCATAATGCAGCTGTGGGCTCATTGGTCTGAATTCAGGACTGTGGCTGCAGTTTTGAAGTATTTTTATATAAATGCTGCAATTTAGAAAATTGAAGTTACATCACTGGTGTGAGGCAGAATTAGGTTGTGAGATGTGTCATGAAGACGGCCCACTTTTCACTAGATCAGATTGATGCCTCTAACTGGAGAAAGCAGATGTGTTTCTTACCCAATAGTCTGTTGTCTTTCAAGCTCCTCATGACTCTTATGCGTTGTTTGTGAGCTGAAGCCCATTTTTAAACTATGAAGTCTGTTTGACACGGTCAGATCAAATAGAAACATAGGGTTTATAACTACTGCCTACTGTTTGTAGATCAAAAAAGAAACTCATTGGAGTGGAGCAAAGTGGAGCAAAATTAATGCACAAGGAACCTCATTTCCTCTGGTTTCATGCAGGTTTATTTACTTTAGTTCAACTGGTAAGACTTCTGCTTCTTTGGTTCCATTTGATGTATTTTGATTGCATGTCTTGTTCTGCAGCTTTATCATTTAGATTCTGGTTAAATCTTTACTCTAAAGTGTCATTTTTCTTCCTTCCGTCCTTCAGATTAAACCCAATAATAAGGAAACTCCCAGGACTTTTTGTTCTTCAGATACTACACATAGGAGAAGGTCATGTAAGGGGGCAATAGGAAGCTTTATGTGACTTCAGGCTCAAGGAAGTGTCCATTGTTATTTACTCTCAAACGTCTCTGTTTGTTAATTTTTCCACTACATGCACGGTTGGATGATGTATGAAGCACCCGCAGGTGATTTGACCCGTGGCTGTTGTTCAGCTTTAGTGACTGCAGCGAGGATAACCCCAATGACCTGTCATTTTTAACCTCATCCGAGCAGCTTCACACAAACCCATCCAACCGGCATATTCTTTAACCAGTGGTGTTTACACAAATGCCTGGAAGTTTTTTTTTGTTTTTTTTTCAAAGTGCACATTTTTATCAATACTCTGATTGACAAAACCTCTGTTATTATGAAAAAGAAAGCACATTTTTATAATAATGTGCTTTCTTTGAACTTACTACTGAAAAATACAGTATTTCTCCAGAGGCATGAAACATTTTTTTTTTTTCTTGACATAGTTTTGTCATGATACAATGCTTTCTAGCCCCAAGATCCAATATAATTTCACTGTAAAATCAGATATTGAATTTAAAACTACAAATTGAGTAGTGCACACATCTGTTCAGTCAAGTAATACCATAAAAGTAGGTATAATGGAGCAATAAAAGATTGAGATGTAAATGGAAAACGGAGCCAAGAACCAGTGGAAATGGACCGTTGCAGAAGAAAGCAATAACTGAGGAGAGACTGGCAATGCAGACTCAACAGGTTGGTTTTACAACCAAGAATAAACAATAGACAGATCAGAGGAAAAAAAGCCAGTTTCTGTAGTGGCCAAAAGTGAAACGAATACTTGGAATCAGGGCAGTAAATAGCAGATGGAAGCAGGACTCGCATGGCATCAGGATGTATACCAAGAGGTTGTATCACAGGTCCAATTTTTCATTAATTCATTCGTCTCCTACTGCTAATCCTTCAGTGTGGTCATGGCCCGGAGCCAGGGCCAGCTGCTTTGAGGTGTACCCTGGACAATCACCAGTTAATTGTAGGGTGAACACTTAGAGACACACAGAGAGGCAAATATTCACACTCACATCATTCCCTATGGGCAGAGTCATTGCCTTATGCATTCAGACCTGCAAAGGCAAACTTTGGCTTAGAGAAGGCAACCATTTATTTATTTATTACGATACTTAAGTAGAGCAAAAATATCAGTTTTAACATTTGAGCTGGTTTTGTTTACTACCACAGCATGGCTAATGGAGTTCTTAAATTACACAACATACTCCTTTAGAAAATGTATATGTATGTGTAGTATAAAATGATAATCCCATGCACCTGCATAGGTCTCATGAGTTCAAACTGGAGAAAATTCAGCAGATGGTTGGCAGCACAGAGATCGCTTTCACATCCCATTAAAATCATGAGCGAAACAATTTAATAGGCCACACTTTTGTAATTGAGCTTATGGGCTTGGGTTATATCCTTCAGAAAGTGATTATCAGCTCAGTGGGCTCAAACAAGATATTAAAGATGATGAAGGAATCTTAAGTGAAAAGGGCTTTCTAATGTTAAAAATGACCAATTTAGTTTGTTGGGTTTTATACAAAGAACATTTATCTTTTACATGTCAAAAGATAAATAGTTTGGTGCTTTTTTATACTTGTTAGGACTTTACAGGCCAAGAAGACATCTTTGACTGGGCACCAAGAGGGAAACTGGACGTTCAGTAGGATAAAAAATAAAAAATACAGCACTGTTCTGGGAATGGGGGTGGTTTCTCTCCATGCTTTTAAAGGCATATGAATTGGGCAGTGTGTCCTGGAGGACCTATACACAAAGCAATCGATTGTAATTCAGAGTTCTGCAGAAAGGCTGTGTCGACAGTTTGTGGAGATGCTTACTTTGGTTATTACTATAATTGATTGATTAAGATTAACGTAATGTTTGATTAAGTATGTCATAAAACTCATAGGAGTGTTATATGAGATAGTGTTATTGATATTTTATCTCTTTTGACCCTCCTCCATGCTGTATTATTGATGGTTTATTTTTCCGCTTGCTGCATCTGTGTATTGCTTCTTTTTTTTTCTTTTGACTTGTCTTGACCCCCAGGCAAAAAAAAAAAAAAAATCACATTACGTCCTTGGCCCCTACTCGCTGGCTTCACTTATTACTCCTCCGACCTATGACAGCACTCCATGCCTCATGTCAGTCTTCCCCACTTCACAAGTCCTTCTTTGGCTGGTTTTCACAACACACTATCAGTCAGCTACACACATTAATTTGCAATTCTATTGGAAATGAGTTCTCGTTGGTTGCGACCTTTCACTCTAATGCGGCAACACCTAAATTCAGTCAGTTTCAGCAATCGCAAGCTACATTTTATTTTTACAATGCACATTTATTTGAGTTAATGCTAGTGTGTTTATTTCATTTCAAATGCGAAAGAGTTAATATGAATTACAGAATATTATCCATCAATCTTGAAAAATATCCTTTTTTTATTATTATTACAGTGTTGTTAATGTAACTTAGATGTCTTGAAATGTCACAAAAGGGGATGTAGGTTTTTAGCACAAGCGTAAAGGACTCATTTCTAGTAAAACTGATAATTGTACCTCACTGTAAGAAAAAATGTAACCCGTGCAGTGATATTAACACCTGGAAACAGCTGTGTTAATTTTTCGGTCTTTCTTCAATGCAGCCCTTTACAAGTCAGCCACTCTATCACAGGTTCAATCAGCCGTACAACCTCTACACCCTCATTACTCATCTGCTCCCGAGCCCTTCCCCTGCACACTCATCCTCTTTCACCACCTCTCTATGTGTGCGCTCACAAGTCAGTCTCTCTGTTTTTCAAATTGTCAGCCAACAAACCCCTGACTCAGACCCTACAACCTCGAACTGAAACACACCAGACTTGGAAAAACCTTTTAAAATTCATTTATTTTTGCCCTTTGGTAACACTCAGTAGATGTCAGCACAAAGCAGTCTAAAATGTGCTGCCACCAGATACAGTAAAAGCAGCCACACATATGACTAAAGATGAATGCATGATTAAAAAAGATCATCTCATTATATCAGGTCATTTGAAGGTTCCCTAACAAGAAAAAGGAATAAAAATTCATTTAGATACCCCACTACGAGCCTATCTCAAAGTGACACTTATCTCACCAGATCAACTGCCTCATTGGTCTTGTAATAGTGCATAAAACTAGCTGAAATAAGGTTAACAAGCCGGCTTCAAGTACAGCAATGACTTCAACCCAAACTCAGAGACAAAGTGTGGTGGATTTTATCTCCTACACCATTATGAACAATGTACTCAACTGAGGTACACACACACAAAGCAAAAATAGAATTTAATCATTTTTCCACTCTGCCTTCATCAGGATTGTTTGGGCTGGGCCTGTGGGGTCTCAGAAGTACATCCATTTTGAGTCACTTCACACAATAACAACTCTGGCAGGATGTTTTCATAATTTGGGACAATGATGGCTCAAGCTGGAATCAAAGCATTTCTGGAACAAAATCACTTTTGGGGTCAGAAGTCAGTATAGTTTGTTTTTGTTTAACCGTATGCACTGTAAAAACCTATTTGAGACTAAATGTGATGATTGGCTTTACATAATCATAAAGCATGGAAAATGAACTCCTTAACATTGAGTCTTAGGTAAGAAATAGTTAACACTGCTCTGTTTGAACCCGAAGGTCAGACTCATCTTCCCATCTGCTTCTATGTGTTATGTTTCTCTTCTTTACTGATTCTTTTACCACAACTGTGTCTTTTATTCACATGAAAGTTCCTTCTATGTAACGCTGTGAAAAGGCATCCAAAGGATTGTAGGTGTTGAAATGTGCACAGCATGCTGTGAATTGATCCTTCGCAGTCAGGTATCTGTACAGGCAAGGTTAATAGTGATTCATGTGGCCCAGGATAAGCTGCATGTGGCTTTGTAACATCTCTTTATAGGTGTGTTTCCTAGACTGAATACTGTTGTATTTGAATCCAATAGTGTCGTAGAGTCGTAACAGAAAAAAATTTCCACACGCTGTGAGAAATACACCAAAATAAGTATTAGTACTAGTCACATCTCAGACAAAAAAAATAAATAAACATTGTCTTCAAAGACAGTTCCCTTTGTCAAGTGTCCTTGAGTGATAAAAACCTGTCACAAAATGCTGTTCTTGGCTTCAATGACAAGTGCTTTTTATTGTCCACCTTGTCTCAATACAAATGACTTGGCAAGCATCACATAGCTGCATAACAGAAGAATATACACTTTTACTGTGCAATAAAACTTTAAAGTGCATGATTAAGGTTTTCAGTGTTAAGTATTTAATCAAATTTCTCTGTATTATTGCCCTGGACCTCAAAGAAGTAATATGCTGGGGCCATGCAGTTAAATTCCATCAATACCAAATGATTTTAGTACAAATACAAGGTGAGGATAAAGGCAAGGACAAGATGACCTGATGAACTTTCCACTGACTCAGGTTGTTGAGGAACACATTTATCAAACCCTTTAGCCACCCAATGGTAATCCGCTAAGACACAATATTTATATATGTATATATTATGATGATGTTGTAGGTCATAATACTGGAGATTTAAATCAGTGTTTCAAATAAACTGGTTTAGTGAACAGCAAATTCATGCACTGGGCTTTTGGTGTGAAGTTAATAGAAAAACAATCAATATGTATATTACTTTTAGCATTCACTATGAAAACACAGCTAGTAAAATCTTTGTGATGAATGGTTCTGTAGCTATCTACAGCAGTGCTCTGGGAGTGTTTGGCTAATAGAAATCATAACTACTCTTAACAGCACTACCTAAAGCAATGCAAGAAGAATTATTTAACCTTTCCTCAAATATGTAAAGGTTGTTAAGTGGGTTGTGTAGCCTGAAGAGAGAGGCACACTTTCTTCACATATTGATCTTTGGCTCAATGCCAGGGTTAGTAAATGTCTAAGAAAACTCTTTCACTGAGATAGAGCTTACAGGCTCGAAGGATGGTCACACTTTAACCTCACTAATAGCGAGGGCTATAGAGGATGAGAAAAGGAAAAGAAGCCGGGGCAGCTCACTGTACTTACACTCAGTGAAAGGGTACTAATACTCATAAGAGAGTAATCAAATCTGTCAACAAAGATCAGAGCACGTTGTAAAAAGGTCAAGGACAAAGGCACCTGGACGTAGGTTTAATGGTAAAGATGTTTCATTCTTGATCCAAGGGCTTTGTCATCTGTCTGTCAGCTATCTGAAATAAGCTGCAGAGCCTGCACAGAGCCATAAGCATCATCATTACCATCATGGAAGAATCTTTTTTTTTTGTCACATAGTGTTACTAAGCAAAATGTCATATGTGAGCGTATCATGTTTAATGCTAGCTTTGAATGACCTTTTAAGGCCTTCATAAAGGAACTCTAAGCCAGAGTAAGAGTAAATCCTAAGAGGAAAGTTTGAGATGTCAACTCATGGTGTCATTTTGTTTTTTCTCAATGCAGTATATCTTTCTTAGCATTACTTCGATATGACACCGAAGATTTAATTGTCCAAGTCTGCTCCTGATCAGGAGGAAAGTGCAAGCATTCAATTGTAAGCTGTTTCGGGTTATTTCTAACTTGCATATACACACTGTTACAGCACAAGACAGCAATATATTTATCCTTTAACATAATCCCAGATTATCTCTCCTTACAGCAACAAACACTCAATCCTGTTTTCACCTTCTCTGGAGTTATAGAGGTGCCGAGGACTTGTTCCAGTTATATTTGAGACTGCAGTGATGGAAAGATTTGTGAAAGTGGTTCATGTCAAGCTCAGGTTGTTGTTTGATGAGGCCAGCTGTAGATAAACAGTTTTCAATAATTACTTAATGGAAAGTGCACTTATATGTTATATCACCAGTTTATCAGTTCAGATCAACACCTAAATGTTCAAAACCTTATCATTACACACATTATGCGGCAGAGTGTTCCAGTTTCTCACATTCAAAGAGTTGGACATTTAATAAAAGTGGTTACATAACTTTTTTTATTAAACGCAGATTGTGCCGAGAAAGGAAGCTGACACAAATGAGATAAGCCGATTAATCTGAGGGGTAATATGTTTTCCTTTCTGCTGTAGATAATATTGTGGTTTAGAGGAGGTGAAGGTTGAACACAGAGCTTGGACTCTAATCATTTTCATTTTAAAGTCCATTCTTTTTGGTGCGGCATTCACTGTAATGCTTTTGAATCTGAGAAAGATGACTCCTGTTTAGTTTGAAAACTCTTGGGTTGTGCCACACACTTGAAGGACAAAATCAGACAAATGTTTTTTTTAAGACTTCCCTTCTTATTTAAAAGTGCAGCTTAATATGTGCTGTGGCAGAAGTTTAATATGTGGCAGTCTTTTTTGAGCAGAGTTAGAGACCTGCTCATGCAATAACTCACTGCTGGGGGACGCGTGTGATGCTGTGTGTTATATCTTCTTTCTCAAAGCCCACAAGTCATTCACCACTTCAAACACGCATGCAAACACAGTCTCATGTTCATCACAGCCGTCTCTAGATGAACCCTCGCAGGCAGACGCTGCTTGGTGGCTAATTATTGTGAGCACCCCAGTTGAGATCGAAAAAAGCACGCTCCGGCTGCAGCCTGGAAACCTTTTCGCAGAGGGCTCCATTTAATTACAGCACTGCTTTCATAATAAATCAGCATGTATCACTTCCTCGGCCCTGTATGTCGTATAAGTGAAAAGTCTGTCACATGTGCTGTCTGTGCATTTCCAACACGTGTATGCTATTAAATTTGTCTGGGCTCTTCAGTTTGATTATGTTTGTGTCGCACGAGGAGGATTCAGTGGCTGGTGCTCTTGGAGAAAGGGTTGACCTTTATCGGTAACATGCGTGATATCTCTCACAGAATGGATTCAATCAACACGTAAGAGGTTTAAATGGCTCGGGAGCTCCAGGTGCCAATAAGCCATATCTCCACTTTGACTAAACACAATGCACTGGGTAAATCAGTCTTTGTCTGTCTTTGGATGACGTCATACTCCATACACTGTCTTTATTAATATTAAAAGGGCTTTATTGTGCAATTGAAAGAATAATGTGTTCCCTTTTGTGAGTTTTAAAATTGGTAAAAGACACAGATTAATACAGATTACTGCAGGGGTCAAACATGTAAAGAGATATCATAGTATTATCGTACACTAGATCAATCTTGATTTGAAAAAGTCTGGTTAAATCACTGAAGTAATCACATTTTAGCATTTTTTTTAATGTGAATGATCACATCAAGACTTCAGACATGAGAAAGTTTTTAAAGGCTTTGCAATTGTAGAATTAATAACATGCTGCCTTGGAGAGGTACAAAAACACATTCCACAATCCATGTTACAGATAAAGAAATACATTGTGTTTACGTTAAAGTTTAATCTAATTTAATTCTAATTTACTTTTCATTCCTCACTGAATCGGCTGCATTGGACTGTCTGTGGCTGGGAATCAGGTTTAGGTTCTCATTTGTTTTTGCCTGGTTTAAAGTTTGCTTGGACTCTATTTTTGTTGAAAATCATCACAAATTACTTTAGTGTTCCTTCTTTTCTCCAGTTGTTTTATAAGTATATTTAATGAAGTCTTTGTCTGCTGACATTTGTGTACCGTGGAAATCTACTTTAGTTTTGTTTATATAACAGTTCCTTCAGCAATCTCAGCATTTTTTAGCCATTGCCATCTTTTCACCATCTGCAAAACTTTGTAACTCCACCAACTTTTCCTCCCTCGAGTCTCAGACACAGATATGAGCAGTTATATTTGGCTTCCTCTCCCCTAATGCTAAATATCTTTCCTGGAGCCAGTATAATATGCCTGAATCCCTGACTGATAGCTGAATTAACAAGCCACACTGGCTATTGATAGACTGCTGCCTCTAAAATACACGCTGAGTCATATGTCTGTCCAAACCCACCATTGTGCTTCATACACAATGTCTGTTTAGTTAGGGACCGACACATGGCGTGTTGTGACAGGTTGATCACATTAAACTAAAGCCAGTGATTACAGTTTAATGATCTAAAGCACCTTCAGAACAAAGCACACATAAGGCAACCCAATAAACTGTCTGGTCAATACCAAAATCTACATGTTGACCTTTGAATATCATTACAGTGTTTGACTGTTTACAGAACAGAGAGGCAGGGTCACCTTTCAGAAAGTCTCAGTGAAAGGCAGACAGTGGGAGGGACCAAAAAGCCTTGGTACATTCATTAGTTTAAAAGTTTAAAGATTTCATAATAAAAGATGTATTTTAGTGTCCCGACTTTAACTGAGCGTGATCCCCCTATAGAGGCCTTAATTGACTGCATTAACGCCAGATTGAAGATCCTTCAAGGAACCATCAAAAAATGATATTAAAAATCAATGGTCAGGACATGTGACAGTACAGCCCTTCAGTTTGGTATAGACCACTATATCAATATCTTTCCTTTATATTTAATGGTGAGGACCTGTTCTGGGACATAACCTGCCGCTTGATGCCTGTCACTGTACAATTTAATAGACTGTGTGCATCATAAGCTGTGCTTCAACTTTAGTGAAAAACAGGCTTTATCAGTGAATTTCTGCTTGAGTGGCGTTCAAGGAGCAAGGAGTTTGTAAAAACAAATCCAAAAGGTTTCAGTGAAGAAAAGAAAGTTTTGTAATGAGATGCGTTATTGTTGTCAGTGAATTGAACTGGTAATAAAACCTTTAACTCTTAAGTCTGTTTGTTTGCCAGCGATGCTTGTGTTTAAATGTCCTCGACAGGTTATTAACACAGCCTGCGATTCGCCTTCTCTCTGACACTGATTAGAGCAAAACATCACAAGAAGATGTGGTGTCACTAACCAAGATCAAAGGTCCTTCAAAGCCAACTCCACAAAAAGTTTTGATCAGTGTTATCAATAGCGACCATTTATGCATCATTTACAGTTAACACAGCGGGTCAGATCGGGATGCTATTAACTGCCTTTGGTTCATGGCAAGATTAGAAAACAAATGGATAAATGAGAGATGTTTCTTGTGAGTATAGACTTCAAACTAACATTTTGATGTGTTCTTGCTTTGATGACCTCGACTAATGAGAGAATAATCTAGTGCGCAGCTCAAATTACATAACAGGGAGTCACACTTAATGCAAACAGGCACGATCAGTACACAGAAATGTATGGACTTGTATGTAAAATGTATAGCCTTTTCCTGTGGAGCTCTTTGAACTTCACTTTGATGGATTCCTCCAATGGCAAGAGAGGATAGATGACAGAGGAGGTCAAGTAAAAATCAGGAAGGACGAAGGAGGAGGAAGGAACTGTGGCTCTTCTAGAAGTCTGTTTTAACTTTAGTTATATTTCTGTCATGTCTTTTTAATGAAATTTAAAAAAATCCATATAATCTTAATTCTCAAATGGGCTTCTATGTAAATGTCTAAGTTCCTGGTTACATTGTGCTACACAATGTGTGAACATTAACTGACTGTCAAGTAGAAAGTAGTGAATTTAATTTGGGATCTGAGAATTACTCTCTTTGTAGTTTTTGCAATTTTAATATTTTTCCTGTGGATTTCCTTCTTCTTCCACTTTGGATTAGGAAGAGATGTCGTAGTATCAAGGGCAAGTAAAATCAGCAGAACAGAACAGGAAGTAGGTCAACTTTCACCTCTCTTAAGTCTGGCTTCCTCCCACCTCCCAAAGACATGAGTGTATGTGAATTGGTGAATGTAAATGCCCCTAGTGGATAAATGTGAGAGTAAATGGTTGTCTGTCACTGTCTAAATATCAGTCCTGTGACTAACTGGCCATTGTCCAGGGTGTACTCTGCCTCAGGCCCAAAGCTTCTGGGACAGGCTCCAATCACCCCTGACCCCTAACAGGACTAAGCGGAAGATGTATGTAGGGAAATATTAATTCTATCTTTTTCCTCCCACACACAGGACGGCCTTAATGCACCATGAGGCAACAGAGATGGGAGGTTCTAGAGCTCCCCATATGTGTGTTACAGAAAGAAAAAAAAAACTAATAATGAAGGAATAAGCAAGCTGCATTTCCTGTACAAGGCCTGAAGCCAGGAACCAGATGTAACTGAGCAACATCAGAACACAATCCAAATGTAAAATAGTAGATAACAGCATCTTTATCTTTATTAACATAATACTCATTTTTAACTTTGAACATCAGGAAAGTTTATTTCCATCATGAATCACCTACTCCCACTCACGTTTTCAGACAAACATTACCAAACGAAGTTTTACAGATGCTCGGGAGTCAGATGCTTACATTACTCGCTGCAGGGGTGCGTTCAGGTGCTTAGTGAAGGTGGGAAATATTATGCGAACATTGAACTGCTGCAAAGGGGGAAAATCTATTTTCTGCAAAGGCGGCTGGCTCACAATAGGCCCCTAACTCTGGTAGGCTCCTGGGCTTTAGCCTGTGTGTTAATATGGCCTTGCCCACAGATGCCTGTTGACCTCTCAAATATAGTTATCCACAAGACTATTAGTTGTCTATTGTATATAACATGATTCCAAAGATACTGAAGTGGTCTCTTTAGAAAGAAAGCCATAAATCCATGTCAAGCTGGTTATAAGAGCATGTACACTTCTTCGACTTAAACCCACCTGATGATCAATACTGCGAACCGGATCTAACATTACCACCGATCGACAGCTACATTCACATGTGGCAAATAAAGTGTCCGGACATAATTTCAATAAAACTGTAATAACTAGGCTGTCCCAGGTATACACCACTGATAGGCCGGAGATAATGTCAATAAATTTACATGATTACATCACATTAAAACCTTGCATGCGTGCATTACTGTCATCAATAAAATATTTAAAAAAAACAAACAAAAAAAAACGCCCAAACACTAATAACAGAATATAAGAAAGAGAAGGAGATTCAACATGTTATTAAAATCAACAGCACAGATGTCAGCAACACAACAGCAGAACCTCCAGCCCCGTAAAGAAGGGAAGGGGTGAAAAGGTCAACTTGGCGGAAACATACTGCTTTTATAGGATTTCAATAATTTTAGTATGTAATATGTAAATAATAAGCCTTATGTCTTCTAAATTGACCCAAATGCATCAGACTATGACCTTAAGGTGTCAGACAAACAAAGTATAACCACGTATATAACCATTTCAAACTATCCTAAGGAAAAAGCACAAGCAAGCACCAGAATTACAAGAAAAATATAGGCCCACTTCTTGTTCTTCTGTGAATGAGTAATAGTCCATTTTGTGTCTAACATGTGACTCTCATTCTGCATTGGTTTGTGTTACATAATCCAAACTCTAAAGAATAGAAGAGGCTCTACACAAGTCATAATTACACTAAGGTGGTTGTCGCTTCGGCTTAGATCCTGATAAAGCTGTGAGTTACTGAAAATAGCCCCTCTTTGTAGTGTTGTTGTGTTGTACTCCACCCCTATGTGGATCAGGGCCAAAGCAGAGGGGAAATATATTGAGCTGTTGGTAAAATCATGGAAAGAATCCTGAGGGATATCTATGTGGCAGATAGAAGAGAATGAATATGAGTTTGGGCGCTCAGTGACTGCAGAGGTGTACAGAGGTGAAGCCTGAGATCCAGCAGAGCAGAGCAGAGCAGTCCTTGTTCGGCTGATATCCTGCTCTGTGACACCTTCTCCCTCCGGGTATTGTGACATCCAGAGGACACGTCCAAGCTACTCTTATCAGCTTTTACTACACACACACACGCACACACTTACACACACAGACCCCACTTGTCCCAGCTGGAGGAAGCCGCGCATTGTGTTGGTGTGCTGCGCCAAAACACTTGTGGCTGATTTATTTGAGGTGTTCAGTAGTGATCTATCATGGCTCATGGTAGTCCTTTTATCCCTGCAGACAATTAAGTAAAAAAGGAGATAATGACTTTGATGTAGCGCTCCACAGGCCCAGTGCAGACATGCATACAGTATGTGCGCTACATCATTAGCAGACCCTCTATCTTCAGCAAGCCAGGCGCTGTTCATGCTTCATTTAAAGAGGGACTATTTCTGTCGTACACGTCATGCGGAAAGCCCCACAGTTACACGGAGCAGGGGCTCTTCACATGTGTGGCCAACCGTCATGTGCTCATACATATGACACTTACAGTGCAGTGCACAGCACACAGTGGGAGATGGTTGGGGTTTAATGTTAGTTCACTTTTAGGCTTTCTGCCACACATTTGAGCTTCAGTGAAAGATACAGGGGTTAGTGTTATTGTGTGGAGATTACTGAATATAAATAGATGTATATCGTGTTTGGGAATCGCTCGATAAAGTCTTAAATGGCTCTGTATATGCCGTATATGTTCTTGCACCATCCAGCTAAGTATCCATTCACTTATCAGCAGTAAAATACTGGGCATCATCTACCATACAAATGATGAAACACAAAAAATACAGATCAACACCACTTGCATTTTCAGCAGGGTTTTTTTATTGTATGTGCGAGTCTGTTCCACAGTTCAGGGGCTGAGAAGGCTGTCACTTCTGCTGATGAATGGACTGGGATAGATACAGTAAACTGTCCATATGTCCGCAGAGCACCTGCTTCACAGAGAATAATACCTCAGGCTGGGTTGTTTAGTACGGTGGCTGCTTGCTCAAAAAAACAACAATTTGGACTTTAACCTGTGAAACCTCTGTTTACAACTCTGGCTCTTTTTAGAAATAAAAACCCAGCAGCCAATTGTTCATTCCATAGCCATGCTCCCAGTGCTTTCTTTAATCTGTTCTTTTTATCAAAACCTTCTTCACTTTTCCTGAGATGGCTCTGGTAATTTACCTCTTAATAGACAACCTCACTTGACTTAAATACGTAAAATGTGGTATTTGAAGAACTTCGCTGAGCTCCATTCCTACCTATGTATTATCCAGGTTTGAAAAATGAGACTATGGAAGACTATGGTCTACTCTCTGTCAGCTATTTCTGCAACTGTTTGACATAAGCAAAGGTCGTATCGGGGCTGGTGAGTGACAGAAGGAGAAACAGAGGAAGTGAGGAGATGTTATTTTAAAGTCGAAGGCCGGTTTAAATAGCAGAGCTTAGCCTTTGCACGAGTACAACCAGGATGACTCTTGTCAAGCCAAAGGTCAGTGTTTCTATGACCACAATGATTCTCTAATGTCAGGGCTTATTTTAACTCCTGCTTGTTTTAATGACCAGAACCTTTGGCTAAAATGTTATTACTGTGTGAGTGTTATATTAATTATAAGATGCATAAGAAATCACTCTGAATAAAACGTAAATATAATGTAGCCTAAGCGACTGAGAAAATTTTTTTGGACCTTATCTTCTTTGCCACTTGCAGTGCCTTCAAAGTGAAAGTTGTTATGTGACTCTCTTTTAGGAGTTTCACAGGTGGTCTATGTTTAAGGTAGATAAATGCGGAGTAGATATCTCCCACTTGCCAACAGTGCGAAGCTGGGTGCTGTTTAGTCAGCACAGATGGAGGGAGTTGCAGTTGGAGATGCCCCAGTCTCAGTTTTTATGAGCAAATGGTTACATATGAGCAGAGAATTTATGGAAACAGAGAGTTGGAGCTGTGGGTTTAGCTTGAAACAGTCTGCATTGACTTCATGCTTGGTTATTGAGCAGGACATAAACATAGAGGCATCTATACAAGAGTTTCTACTGAATGTGATAAACAAACACACTCCAAAAAAACAGGCATATTTCACCAGTATAGCTATAAGTGGTTTGTGTTTATCTGTGTGTGTTTTGGGGTCTGAATGTTATTTATCATTATTAATGAGCTGTGGGGGCGAGAAAAGGACTCTCAGACACAGAATTTGGGATCATAGAGTACACAAACGGACAGTGAAGAGAATAACAATATACACATTTCTATCCTGACTATCAGTGTAGCCTCGATGAAAAAAACTTTATTTCAGTTTTGTTATAGGAACTTGGCCAATGTGTGGGGTGCTGTTAGACCTGATCTGTTAAGAAACTCTAACAGTACTCCCACAGACATAGAGACTGTGAGTTCAATAAGTACCCACTCCCCACCTCCCGCCCCAACCTCATTAAAGATAAAATATAATGTCACAACAAAGCAATTATCATAAACATGCACATGAGCGTTTATCCGTTAATGAAACGTGCGCACAATTGGTAATAAAGTGATAACTATTGCTCAACGGTAAGCCCATATTATAGCAATGATAAATATTGTTGTGCACAGTATTACCTAACATTGCCCAACATGATATTAAATCACTTCAGCTGCATCTGCGTTTATCCACATTCTGCACACACACACATGTGCAGCAGGGGAGCAGATGTTCTGAGACGTCCCAGGGGAGACAGAGGCCACGCTCCATGTCGTCCTGTCCCAATACTCGCGCAGACAGGCTGCTGTACGAGGAGGACAAGCTGCAGGGGCCGACTCCGAGAAGCCCATTCATCACTGATGCTAATTAATACGGAGAGAGGAGCTCCCACACGCTGCAACGCCCACCCGTGTGTGTGCCAGCAACTTTTTACAAATGCCCAAGTCGAATATTCTGTACGTTCCAATCTTCTGCTTGAGTATTGTAGTATTAATTGTAAATGTCGCACCACCGGCTCAAATGACAAAAGTAGTAGTAGTAGTAGTAGTAGTGTTGCTTTAGCGATAAATGCACTTAAAGGTAGAGGTCGAGATAAAAGTTTTGATCTTTTTTTCTTTTCAACAAATCCATTTTTTACACATCAGTTCTTAGAAGTCCAGTAATGATCTTTGGGCTTCATAAAAAACTCCAACTTCTTTCTTACTTCAGTGCACATTTGTAGCAAGTCTCACTTCTAAGCATCTGCATCTATCTATCTCTGTCCCGTTTTGGCTCATGTGTGTCCTGCCCACCCATCTGCTCCGATAGCCTGCAGCCTTACCCATGGGTAGCTCAGGTGAGGGGAAATTTTCACCGCACAATTGATTTCTCTCACTTCTGCGCTTGAAATCCATCACCTTCTGCTGCAGCCCCCCCCCCAAGCACTAAGATTTATACTGTCAAGGAGTAGCTTCATGTTTAATAAAGAACCACAGCTTATATACATATAGACACAGTCGCATGTTCTATATTTTAATTAGCACTTTCACAACGATTTTCCCAGGGTGCTACATTTCAATTGCGTACTAGTGATGGATAAGGAGGGGTCTCATGTGTAGAGATGGGGGTTACTACCACTTCCAGCTTTGTGTTTTCTCATATTGGAGCTCATTGAAAGTCAAGTCACGGCCGCCAGCACCCTGCGCTCATTGTCAATTATGATCCGTGTGCTGCTTTATGGGGTGCTGTTGTTTGGAAATGCGAGGGGTGTTTATGTTCAAGGGCGAGTCCTATAGAGTAAATGACACGGGACCTCCCCTCTGTGCTCCACTATCCCCCTGCCTCCTTTTTCCATTGATCCACAGTGTAGATGGTAAACAGCCATGTGACAATTCCCAAATATAATAAATCCTTTGCACATAATCCGACATGAATGCACATATGGGCCTGTAGCTATTACAGCCTTTGTATGTTATTCAATAGAAAAAGAATTACGCCTCCAACTGTTGTGCTTGGTCTTCCCATGTGCCTGCTGTGAAATTGTATAAGCACACCATTTGTTGAGAGTAAACAAGACATTGTTTCTTTGTCACTTTCTGAAATAGACGTCAAAAGCATAATGGGCTGCAGAAGTGTTATAAGCTGTAATAAGTTTAATAATAAGCTGTTAATGTTGTCAGTGCGCTGCATCAATCTGCCAAAATGTGAAGCATTTCCTTATGCATTTTAGCATCAAATTTGCATCTCTATGGAGTACTCAGGTTTGGTTTTGTGATCAAAAGAACACCCACTCTTCTCACTCTCCTTTAAGAAAAGTGACACAGATCATGCATTTTATTAAATATTATTGCACTGAGGTGAGATCACCGCACTTCAAATGCAATAGTGCAATAGTGTACGTCATGGAAATCTGCATGCCCTTGTGCCAAAAGGTGGCCTTGTGGCTTGAAAGACTAGATTTAATCCTTGGCCATTAACCCAGTGTTCTTTCTGAGCATGCTGTAGCATAAGACATGGTACTGATTTCTTTTACTGCCAATAAATTCAACTCTTAATCTGAACCTCTCTCTCTACATGGTTTCATGGCAATGTTTATTTCAACTTAAGTTAAAGGGAGGATTAGACAACTTCAGAAGTTTTTCTTTTTTTTTCTCAGGAACATAAATACTGGCACCATTGAATAGTCAATGTTTAATTCCTTTGGGAGAGAAAGATAAAAAGGCAATTCCAGAGCCCAGAGCAAGAATATTACACTCTGTTTTTTTATTTTCTCACTTTCATTTATTTGAATAATTGTCTGCTTTCCAATTCCACTTTTACTTTCCTGCTCATAATGTGACCAAAGTAAAAAGGGTGTCATTCAGAAGCATGCCGATAAAAAATAGCAAAATCATAAAAATCCTGCACAATGGGTGAACTCTAGCAACAAACTCATTTAGGCATCTTAGCTGATACAGAGCAAGTGTGATTTTAAGTAAGCGTTACTAGCATAAAGTAGAAATACACTTAAGAAACTTGAAGAAACAGATCAGCACCATGGAGAGCGACTAGACATACTAAATGGCTGCAGGCCATTCTGCAAAAAAACCCCAAAAGAAACATCAACACGATGTCTTGCTTTAAGGAGATCCAAAAACACGGTTTAGGTTTGATGTCTGTGTGATTTCAGGTTTCCAGAAACACAAACTCCAAAGAAGAGATGCTGTTGTTTCTACTTGAGGTCTGCTCTTCTCAAATGCAGCGTCCTTTCTCTGAAATGAAGCAAAGACGAGTGAACAGAGAGACAGGGCCAGGCACTCAGTAACTGCTTTGCAAAGGTGGATCATCCATCATGACATTTAACAAGGTTCTTGTGTGTTTCTATAATGTAATTTATGCATGTGCTCTCTGACATGGTTTTAAAGCTCCCTGATTGTTTTGATTAAATGCAGATTGGAAATTTCAGAGTAAAATGTATTCCACGGAAAACTTTCCTTTTGAATCTGAGGAATTTCAGCCATGAAGGTCCCACAGCAGGTGCTTCCAAGCCTTTCCAAAGGTCAATCATCACATCAGCATTTGTCATTCACATACTTGGATGTGGACGTGAAGAATGTCTTTTTGCCCAGTGGGGGATGTTTCATTTGTCATTATTACATCAAAACATCTTGAATTATAAAAGACTCAAGGCCTTGACCTCAATTCAATCTCAAAAGCTACTTTTAGCTGTGGGTTAATGGAATAATGCTTTATTGTTTAGGAGCAACTTCAATACAAGACAAGACAGAAGGTGAATAGGTGCATCCTCGTTGGTTGTTGTTCATGGAAAACAAAGCATATACGTTATATAAATGTTATGTGACTAATTATGACACACACAGGCAAGACATTCATCCAGAGAACAAAACGGCCATTTTCCTTTTTCAGCTCATTTGTGTTTTGTCTTTCTGTCACGCCTCCACCTCAACACAAATAGCTTCAGTGGCTGTCAGGACAATTTGTTGAGGATGTATATTCCAAGGTTGTCCAAGGTTTGTATTCTTTTTTTTTTTTTTTTTAAGCTCACATGTCTTTATTAACATCTTACATACAATGAGGGTGGCATGCAATCTAAGCACTTTCAAACACTATCTGGCAGCCATTGCGAGTTCCATATGTATTGTAAATGTGTATTATTGTGTCATTCCTAGTCGTCACCAGGCAAAGAGTTGCTGAAATTGTGTTTCTTTAGTTACAGGTACCATATAGGATCGGCAGCTTATATTCACAGATAGAGGCCACTGACCCTAGAGGCGTCTATGCATACCAATGGAGGATAAAATTGCTGCCCAATCAATGGCTTGGATTTCGAAGAATTCACCTGCCTACATTGTTCACATCTACAGTATGTTCAGGTATCCAAATAGGAATATGTATTAGAAGCATTTTTCTGTGGAGGAACACAGAACATTATTATGCCATGGCTTCTTTAGGCGCAAATTTGCCTCTAATGTGTCATATTTTACTCCACGCTTTTGTTTTCATGTACCGACAACACATTTCACAAACTGATGGTTGCACTTCATGTAGAGATCCATCATGTGTACACGCACCAATGAGAAAGCTCTGTTCTTTGGTATTTTATCCCAAAACCAATTTAGTACAATCAATGTTACCCCTCAGCTCTATTCTTTTTGATGATGATGTATGAGTGGAAGGGGTATTATGCAGATGTTCCACAGGATGTCATTGTCAAAGGTTAAAGTTTGCGATTAAATATGCATTCATATTGCTGCAAACAATAACACGAAGGAGGTAATTTATTCCACTTCAATTTTCTTTTCTTGCCTCCTGTTCAACATATGATTGATTTGAACTGAGATTGACAGGTACAGCTGTTGTGCTGCATGTGATCAGCATCATATTTGTCAGATGTTTTTTATGATTAGATGCAGGATCCTCAGTAGTTCTATTAACACCAAGAAAATTTATGGAAGAGTTTTTCAGCACTGCACAGAAACGACACTGTCCTTTAATGCTCCACTACCTAATATTCTTTTTACTGTACCTGTCTAAGACTCCACTCACCCCCAAAACCAGCCTCAGGACCTCTCCTGCTTTAGAAAAAACAAAACAACAAAACAAAGCATTATTTTTCTCCACAAAATACTAAAACATTTCACCAAACTGAAGTTTAGCGCTCACCATTAACTTAGCTACGACTTCAGGTAATTATCTCCTCATTAAACATTGTTGATGCTTTTCTTTTTAATGAGCTGTTTCGCTGTGTTAAAAGACATATTCATCACTGAAAATACACTTAATCGACAGCTGTCAAACTTCTTGGAATGCCATATGACAATGTGTCGACCAATGGAAGTGCTCCTTTTTTAAGCATGTGACTTTGAGAGCATGTGATTGGCCAAGTTTTTCTGTTTCTGAATAGAGGTTCTCATCTATTACAATCTGTTATAATAAACAGTAGATGACATCACGAAGACCGTTTTCCTCACAAATCGTTGCTTTTACAATATACTATTTGGGATTTAAACCATTTTCCCAACTAAAAGAAAAAAAAACAGTCTGTAAAGTCTGTTTAAGAAAAATCCTTTGGACCTTTTTTCCCCCAAAAATTATAAACTGGTCAATTTTTACATTCGACTTTTATAGCTCAACCAAGTACATACAAATTAAGTGGACAATGTTTCTTAATGTTTTGCCAACCTAGATCTTTTTTCCACCACAGAAAGAACTGTCAGAAACAAAAGTTGAGTTTTTATGAGAGAAGGGGGCTCTGTGCACTTCCTGTTATAACTAAAAGACTAAAACACACTATTTTCTGTGCACCTCCAGTGTTTTGAATCATTACACTGGTGGCTCTTTGTGCTGTATATTATTCAGAGTGAATTAGCACATACGCTCCTGCTCCTGCTCCTGCTCACTCCGCTGTTGCTGCTGGGGAATAGGTGCTCTCTTGATACATACAGTACATTTCCTAATTGGAGTCTTGCAGGTTTGGAACAGGGAGAGGAGCCATAGTGAAAGCTATATATAAACATCACCTTTAGTGCTTAGACATACATATTTAATGTAAAATACTAAACAGGGGCATTCTGTTTTTGCAGCCAGCGGGACTTCAGCAAATGTCACCACAGTGAAACACAGCCTATCATTTCTTTGATGATCCAGCGCCTATAGAAACAGAGGTCATGGATACTGTTATAGCTCCATGTGGAGGGGCTCAGAGGTAGGTGTCTCATACAGAGTAAAGGATGGACCCTGTATCGCGGCGCTGCAAAGATGGAAGTTCAATGAAATGTCAATACGGTTAGCTGTTGTAATCCTCTTAATCCATTCATCTAATTATCAACCAAACGTTTACCATCAGTCCGCGCAGTGCCTTATTGACTGCTCTCATTGCCACCATTGACTTTATGCCGCCTTCAGTTCAGTGGTCAATGTAGCCCCTCGCAGCCGCTTTGTGTGTCCTATATGCTCTCCCTCGGCACTGTGCATCGTTTTATCAAGGCCACACTCGTTCAGGACATAGATGAACATGTGAACATTTGTAAAGGGGTCTGTAAAAGGGCATCTGAACAAAGCAATAATCAATTATAATCCGGTTTCGGACGTATAATGAAATTGCTTGTCAGTCAACTGCCCAATCACTGTTAAGCTCCTGGTATTGAAGTACTTTGCACAAATGACATACCTCAATGCCATATTCTTGGACTTTTACCCTTTATATTAAGGCTAAAAGTCTTCAGTTCTACATCTCAACTTTTTTTTTTCCACTCTTGAAAATCTAACATCAAATACATCAATCACAAAGCTCATGGGTCACAGGTGCACTTTGCAGATTCCTATTCACCAAATTTTCCTTTTTGGAAATAAAAACAACCAGAGGCGCAGGGCACCAGTCGGTCTGACATTTCTATACAAAACAAACCAAAAAATTCTGCTTTGATTTTGTGGCTCATGCACAAGATATCATCTGAAAATTTCATGAGTAGAGCAGAGTGTTTTTTGTTTTTTGTTTTGGCCAAGGTAAATATCTTCTTCTTCGCAGGATGGTTCAGATAAACCAAAGTGTTTGTTATACTCTGACCCTGCTGCTCGCTCAAAGGAAGTGCGCTGTTTAAACTTGGATTAAAAGAGATCCCTTCAGAGCTCTTTCATGCCCTTTGGCTATGGTCTTCCAAACTTCTCTCTGTCAAGTGAACTGCGTAGGGGTCATCTTTGGTCCACACGGCCTCTCACTGTGCAGCGAGCAACCTACAGTTCTTCACAAAACATTCCTTCACTAATTATCTGCAAAAAGAGATGTAACCCAGCCCTGCACTTGCTTTGACAGAAACAGTGATAACTTTGTAGAATGAAGTGCTCAGGTTACTTTGAAAAGGTCATTATCAGTGTACCTCAAGGATTCATTCATGCAGTGCAATGATTTAAAAGGTCACACTTCACACTTTTGACATTGTCAGACTCAGATATAAAACTGTCTCTAAATCATCAGTCCTTTTTTATTCCTTTGCCTCGGTAAATACATATAGCCAAAACACTTTGTTGCAGCTTTGTCCACTTTAAACATTTGCACATTGTGTCTCTCTTTTCTTACATACATTAATCAACATTTTTTACATCAATACATTCAGATTGGGTTTGTTGTAGTTGTCAATATGGCATCAGTCTTAATCAATGTCTTGTCCATTGATGCAGAGTAAACTCAAACAATGAAAGTCAAAATGACCCCACAGTGGAACCTCTACAATAGAATATAATATAATATGATGAAGTGTTAATAGCTTCGAACTATTTTTGGCATTATGCTTTGCCATGTGAGCCACCGAGGTGTCTCCAAAATGATCGGTTGTGCTGTGTCTCTACCTAGTACTTTTAAAAAACATAGATGTGTCTAGATTAATTTTGTACAACACAAAGTGTTGGCTTTGGCAGTTTGCTTCATACGAGATAAGAGAATGACAGGGCAAGCAGTTTATGCAAGTTTCTACTAGACTTTTACTGAAATCTTCCTGAGCCTCAAGGGGAAGTGAAAAAAACAACTTATGGCTGGTTTAATGTTAGTTTCCATAGCAACCTATTGGACTTAAATCAGTAAAAGTGAGAGCTATCACGGTCTCTGCCTCAGCAGTTCACCAGATCTATAGTAACTGAGAGTTCTGCATACATTTTAGTGCATTTTAGAGTTCAGTGAGCGGACTGGCCATTCAGATATAAATACTTATATACCTTCCTCCAACAGGCATCATTACATGACTGACATGATTCACTTAATGCTGCTTCTGTGCCTAATCTGCAGCACAGTGTCCTGAAGGGTTGTGTTTTATTTCTATTTTTCAAAAGTGGAAAATTGAGTCATTGCTCTGTGTTCAGTTCAATATACACAATGTGCACATTTAAAACGTATTATTCAGTCTTAGTACTTTTGCATTCTCCACTGCACTTATACATTTCAGGATTACAATCTCACAGTCCTACACAAACACAATGTGTCTTTACTATAAAAGTCTAGATGGTGGAAACAGTATTTGAGTGAGAAAAGCAAAGGATGCGGCAGGTGAGATCGTGTGTGGTGGCCACGCTGAGAGGTGTCCCCACAGTCAATCCTTGACCTCCAAAACACTTTTGAAGTTTGCTTGTTGATTACATGGCTGTGGGTCATCCCATCACATTGTGTGTGCCGCTCTACCTGACCTGCAGATCTCCCGCTGTTCTTTTCAGTGGGTCAGCGGGGCCGACCAGAAAGCACCAACCGCGAGTTTAATTCTTGAGTGAAATTTCTTCTTCTGTGACAGACAAGAACTTTTTTTTCTGCCTCAGAAAGACTCACACGTACAACAGTATTTGTCCCCCATTCATTGAAAAAACATCAAAAGAGCACTCACTGTACTGCCTCCAAAGTACACCATTCAAGAATACAATAAATCATGTTTAGAGAGTACATCATCAGTGTTAAATGGTGACTTTTAACAGTTTTGTTGCCCATAGAGCTGTTAAGGGAATACATTAAAATAAATTCACTGATGTTCAAGCAGATACAAAGGCTGCAATAAATTAATGCCACACAGGCCTGAAATTGTATGTACAGAGTAAAGCTGTTTTACCTCAGCACAAACAGAAAACTAAAATATTTATTTTTCTAATTAATGCAATTTTATTGCTTCCTGGCTGAGAGTGGTTGGATTTGGCTGGAGTGCTTCTTAATCTCCCAATGAACCAAGAGCAAGCTGCAATATTTTGAGAGCATAAGAGTTTGCTGAGTGAAGAAAACGACAGTATTTAATGCTTTATCAACAAATAATCATCTATGTAAATGTTCACTTTATGAACCTCCTCCTGGGATCAAACTGCCACTTTTGCCCTCAAATAAGTGTCTTAAAAGTTTTATATGCTATCCTATGCTTTTTGTGGCTTTTACAATGACTGAGTTGTTAATTATAATTGGGTGTTGTGAATAATGTAACACCATCTTCTGCTGTGATTCATTAATTTTTCATGGCCCAAACTCCCCACCTACTGGTTGTAAACTCTTATTACAGACAATTCATTTCACCCAGTGCCCATTGAGCTTAGTGCTTAGAAGAAATAAAACAGTATTCAGATAACCTCCATGTTGACGCCTGACTGGTTCTACGGTGTATCCTCCACTAAACACTTAACTCTGTTAAATACTTTGAGTAGTATTTTCTTGTTTTGCTATCTAAAAAGCATTTGCTACTGCACTATTACTCCTATTCTATGAAACATAATATGATCAATGTCATACAATATGTAGGTGAGCTCTATTTTGTTACATGATACTGTCTTTAGCACAGCCACAAAGTGATGTTTCCAAAAATACTTACAGTCCGAGAAGTGTAAATATAGGTTTATTAACTCTAAAGCCGCTGAGGGCTCAGTTGTATAATGGTGTCATTGATGTAAGTTGTGTTTAAAATGTGTTACAGTCAGGTCCACTGCCTTTGGACATATACAGTATGTACCAGGGATTTTCCTACATATTTAATGAACAGCCTCAAGTAAGTACTTTTAATATCAAATTTAATTAATTATAGCTTTTCATCTCTGTAATAGTTCATAGAGTTTGTATAAAAGGCCCTTACCCCACATACATAACATAAACATTTCATAAATAACATAAACAAAGGTTATGAACATTCACAAGACTGTTTCCAGTTACCCACACATTCATTAGTCCCAATTCATTAAAAGCAATGCAGTGCAATCATTCAAAAAAAAAGCAAAAAAGCTACATTTCATGTGTTTAAATAAAGCTGTCACTCAAATATAACCTAAAAATGTGTTGCAAATGAGATAATCCTTCCCACTGTAACCTGTGTAACCTTATGACAAAGATAACAGTCAACTCAAAACTAGCTTGTAGCATATTTGTTTCCTCAACACAAAACACCGCCACCAAAAAGTGCAGAAGACGACTGAACAGTACAAGAGGAAAAAACAAAAGGTGCTGTAGTATTGCTTTACATAGAAAATGTCCCTGTGAACAGAGCCGTTCCCTTTAGACCTAAACTCTTCAAACAGAAACACTAGGGACAAGGTTTCACGTGGTCAACAAAACTTCAAAGTACCAGTAGCATTTAGTGAAAGCATCATTTCATTTTCACATTTTTTTTCTCCATTGTAAATCATTTTTTTATGTGTTCAAAACAGTTTGGCTCATTGAAGTACAAAAAGCCCAGAGCAAGAAGAAACTCTGGTACCAAATGCAGCATGTCCTCTGTCACCCGCAAAGAACTAGACACAAGGTCTGTTTATGGTTCTCATGTGAGCTACGAGTTTTCACAGAAGTTCTGCTTCATCCTCGTCATCCTCAGAGCCGGAGGGTCCCTGACGTACTTCTTCATACCACTTATTGGTGAGTGTTTTCATCTGAATCCGGCCATGTAAAAGGTCCTGTTAAGCACAAGGTCATCAACAACTAAGTCTGTAAGCTATAACAAGATATACACAGTAAATAGGGCAGGGCAATATATTTATCATTTCCTCGCACAAATATATATTAATAAATGTTAAATCTTGATATATTGCCCAGCTCTAAAAGTAATAATAATGTACTGGCATGTGACTGATGATACACCCCGACCATTTACTCTGTCATACCTCTTGGGTGAGCCTGCGAGTGAAGAAGGGGTTAAGGTACTTAGCATCAAGCCACATAAAGCCCTTCAGATCCTGTCTCTGGTAGATCTGAGCCTCATACTCCTCCTCTGTCAGTTCTGACAGGTGCTCGGACTCAATAGTATTACCCTGGAAGAAAGGGAGAAGCCGTTGGGAGAAATAAAAAGAAGCAAAAAGACAGGGCACATCAAGTGAATGTGGGGTGAGAGACAGAGGTTAGTGCCAGTCAGAAGTGATGGGACGGTGGAGTGGATGATGAAGTGGAGATCACACGGTGTAGGAACAGGGACGAGGGAGAGGTGGGAATTACATCAAAGAGGACATGAGAGCAGGGAAGAAAATGGACGCTTGATAGATGTAGTTTCTGTAACCCCGGGGTCTGAGACAAGCTTTGCAAAACATCAAACATGCAAATACTCAGAAAATATGCACACAACTGCAGGCCTCAGGTGACCTCAGAGGGGCATCATGCTTTAAAGAGTGTAGTTGTTTTAAGCATTAGAGCTAATTACTTTCAATGAAACATGTAACAATAAAAAACAGTTCATTGTATGGCTGTAATAACTTTTATATCTAATAAATTTTATTTTACTGTATCTTCTCTGAATAAATGTCAGATGCAGATAAGAGGATGAAAACTGTGTACTTAAGTTTGTAGGGTTGTGGTTAATTACCATTTTCTCTGTCTTGCTGAGATTGACATCTTTTTTATTCTTACGCCGTGATTGGCTTTCTTCAATGTCCATGATGCGGATAAGAGGCATTGTCCCGCCCCCGAGGAGGAGGATGGTAAAAAGTACAATAATGATGGTTGTAGTACCAATAAGCTGCCGCTTCTCAATAGGTTCCAGGCCAAGATGGAGGCTCAGAGCATAAGGAATGGCACCTCGCAAACCTAACAAGCAGGAGAGGAAAAACAAAAACACCGATTTTAAATGCTTAGCTATTTTCATTACTTAGTATCAATGTTGGCCTGTACTGACTCACCACTAAACCACATGATGAACATCATCTTAGGCGTTATCTTGTGGTCTCTAAAAAAGTTCAAAAGAAATGACAGGGGGAAGATGTTCACTGCACGTCCAAGCAGGACCAAGACCTAAAAAACAAAACCATATTTTCACACTGACACTGGAAGGATACAGGGAATATTAGGCTGTATTGTCCTAAAGATATAAAACATGCACGTACTATGCACCAGATGACAAAGGATATTTCAAATTTATGAGGGAAGCTGAAGATGGAGAGACCAAGGAAGGCAAAAACACACGTTTCTAGAAAGAGAAAAATAAAATATGAATTAGATGTCATCAGCAATAACAGAGAATATGTGGAGCTTAAAGATGACTGACCACACATGAAGGCTACTGAGCGCAGTGTCTGCTGCATGAGGATCTGAGTGACAGGTGACAGGTTGTGATGCGTGTAGTGGGACATCACAATACCAGCAAACAGAATGGACATTATTCCTGTGATTACAGAAAACCAACAATCAAGAGATGAATCTGACATTCAGAGTCAAGTAAAATGCTGTGATCTATAGATGCACCCACCAGAGAGTTTGATGCCTTCAGCCAGACCATATGGAAGATATGCAAAGATAAGCATCATGCCGAACTCTAAAGAAGGAGTCTTCCTCAAGTCAAAGTGCTTAAAGAACTGCTCAGTGAGTTAAGTACACACCTCATATGAACTTTCAAATCTACAAGGAACAAACCATTTTAAAATCTGGATACAATAGCTGAGATCAATCCAGTCAGGGTTCCCAGAGCAGCAGAACCAAAAAACATTTTAAGGAAATAGCCCAGAGCCTGCATAAAGGTCTCCCAGCCAGACACCACTGAGTTTTCAGACTGGGAAAAGAAGCCCTCCGCTGTGCTGAAAAATACAAGAGGAAATAGGAATAGGTCCATTAGTGCGAGGATGATATTGCAGCTGTAATACCTCTACCTGGCCCTAGAGGGCAGAAACGCTCCATTCCACAATTTTAACCAAGATGAAATATCAGCAACTGGAAAGAATATATCATGACAGTGGCTCTACTGTCAAATGTTATTTTCTAAAACATGTCAAAACTGTAAGGACTTCTACAAACGAAGGAATAAACATCTTTGGGGAAAAAAACTGTTATTTATATTAATGTAAGTTATATAATAAGGGGGAATAAAATTGTGGATGGACTATTCTTATATCCGAATACAGGGCAAATCTATGTGACCAGACAGACAGAGGAGAGAAACACATTATCTGATGTTAAGGATGATTTACTAGCTTCAATTAACATTTGGCTGGGTCAGAGCAGCTTTCTAGGAAGCTTGTTTACATGACACCACTGTGCTACAAACAAGTAAACTGCCAAGGCTGTTGAGCCTGTTGAGCACATCTATTATTCATGGCTTCATTTACTGTATGGGCTCAGCTGACACTTGAGATCACTTTGCACATTTAGCTGGTAGTAAGTAAACAAGATAAGACTGCAATGAAGACAGCACAGACGGCAGGTAGGGTGACACTGACTTTTACGAACAAGGAAAGCTTGACAACTTTTCTCCCAAACTTGCTAGTCAACAATTGTTGGTGTAGCTGGAGTAGAGTAATCTAAAAGAGTACCTTGAGTTACATGCAGATGGTGCAGAGAAAGATTAGCCTTTTATTACAAGCTCAAAATCATCATCAGGATAATATGCACTGCACTGTTTAAACACTAGTGTTCTGGCCCAATGGTGACTGTTATTATGGAGCATAACAGCACAATAAGGTTTCTTCTCGGAATTTGTCACATTTTAAAATGAAGTAACTTTAGAAGTTTACACAAAACAATGTTTAAATAGTAATACGAAATACTAGAAAGCTGACTTTCTGGTTTAGCACACTAGAACAGCTAAATATTCTTGAATATCCCTGATTAAATGGGTGACTTGAATCCCACCACAGTGTACAACACAATGGAAATGTGAGGTTCAAGGGTGAGAGAAAGTCTGTGGTTTCTAATGAGGAGCAGCCATTTTGAGGGATTTACTGTGCCACGAATATTAGTTATAGAAAAAAAAAAAAAATCACACCATCAGGAATGATGAAGGACTAAACTACTGTATCAACCTACTTTTAATGGCTGCTGCGGAATTTACTAAATAGATCTTTATGTGAGATTGTTGATCTAAGTGTTAAAAGGGAGAGGGCCTGTCATGTTTACCTGTCAGAGACTACAGCTGTGTCCGAATCCACTCCCTAGTCCGTTACCCCTCAATCACTATACAGTGTTTAACTATATAGTGGACTATAGTAGTGAGACACTACAGTGTGTTTTCTGTCACCGATAGACATGTGACTGTGGCGGACATGTAAATTTTTTTTTAAAAAAGTCAAGCTGAACTCTGCTGATAATGAACTTTTAACTCACTCTAGCAAGACTTTAGTGATATAAATATTATTAATAATAATAATAATAATGATGTGCCTACCTGTTTTATTCATCAAACCTTGTCCTATTAATGACCAAAACGGACTGGATTATTACAGCTCTTTTATGCCTCAAAAGGGAAGCCATAATATAGTGACTTTATACTGTAACGGTTTATCAATAAAAATTTACAACTAAATTCGTAAAATTTGTGTCTCTAACTTCAAACTTGTTGTGTACAGTTAAACATGTCATGGTGTATACAGTGCCTTATAGTGCACTATATAGTGATTCATGTGTTGATTTGGACACACACAGCCTGTATCCAAATAAAACTTGAAAAAGGCCAAATCTACATATTAGATCAGCATTGCTCTACCTCTCACGTTTATGTAAAACTCAGAGAATGAAAAACTGCTATAACAAGACAAAATTTATCTGCTTAGATGTTTGTGGCCATGTTTCAAAGATTCTTCATCATTTGTGTAGCGGACCTTTTCATGCTAACCCTGAACAAAGTTGTGAACACACTGACATGTGCTTACTTGGTGAGGACAATAGACACAGCATCGTTGAGAATGCTCTCTCCGAACACCAACATGTTGAGGACAGGGTCTACATTGAGGGCGTTAAAGATGGCAATGGTAGCTACAGGATCCACGGCTGAAATGAGTGAACCAAAGGCAAAGCTACAACAGGAAAGAAAAGAATGAGTGTTGACAGATTAATAAAGACTGGTAATCCTAACATAAAAAACATAAACCTGTTTTTTACGTGTACTTTTTTACATGTCATGTGTATGCAGTATTATAGAATAACCATGCACTTTTTCCTTAACATAATGTTTTAACTATTGACACACGTCTTTGTTTAATTCTTATTTTGTATAAATTCTTTAGTTTTGGCCATTTATTGAAGAAGCATGGGGTCAACTTTAAAATATATTGTAATATGATACACACAGGGTCACAGTGACACTGAACTATGACAAATGACCTCATAAAAGGAAGACAGAACCAAAAACACAAGCCACTCACATGGTCCCATCTAAAAAGGAAGGTGTTGTCTATGTCTATTGAGAGCCAGTGTTAATGTAAACAGTTTTGTCTTGGACGATGTTTATGTTACCACAGGAATTTTCAACAAATCTATTACAACAGTGGCTCAGGAAGCAGAGCAGATTGTCCAATGTCCAGAAGGTTGGCAGTCTGACCCTTGAACCTCACAATCATACTGTCAAAGTGTCCTTGGGCAGGCACTGAAACCCTCCAATGCCTGTGACACTGGCTGAAAAGCACTATAAATGCTGCCATTTAATAACATAAACATAATAAGCACTGAGTGCATCACCTACACATTAATGCCTGCGGGAATTTCCTAAATAGACCTTGTGATAAGATTGCTGATCAAACTGATGGTCAAAGTCAACAAAGAGAGTGAGACTGGCTCACCTGTCAGTCATAGTCATCTTATAGATAACATCAGCCTGAGAGAGAAAAATCAATTGTGACATGTTAATCAAGTGACTTACTCTATTTAGAAATATACAATGCAAGGAAAAGATTAGTGAGGGAGAGGTAATGGACAGAACAATTAGCAACAACATTTTTCACAGTTTCTCAGAAGCAGCAAAGTTGTTGACAGATAGCACAATCCTACTGTTCTCACCTGTCCAAGGAAATAGATACCCCCTCCAACGATGAATGCAGAAAAAGCGGTGCCAATCACAGCAAATAGAGATATAGAACCAATGTTTTGGAAGAAATTACCCTTAACAGACAAAAACAGATTCATAAACTGAAATACTGCATTACTGTGACACTATATTCATATTTTTGAATACTTATACTACTGTAAGTACTGAAATGTAAAGCATGAGTCAGAACAGGCACAGAATTTCTGTTAAAATACTGTCACAGACTTCATGAGTCAAGTACCATTTTCACACATTTATGTTTTTATTGTTAGTCAAAAATTGTATTTTAATTTATCTATTTGTTGACAGTTCATTTGTACCTTATGCAGAGAGTATCCAGACTCAAAGATGATAGGTGGTAGCAGCAAAAGGAAGAACATGTTGGGTCGGAACATTTCTTCCTCCTTTTAGACAGACACAGGACCAGTAAAAATAATGTGTTATTTAGATGTCCACAATAAACATTCTATGCCTAGTTTCTAAGATCAATATGTCAAAGCTGCTATTAAACATTATTGTATGTGCCTCTCATGAAGCAATGCATGTGGATGTTATGCAATGCCCTGCAACAATTTCTTAACTATTCACCTGATAGTGGAAAGTCAGCTCTATGATTATCAGCTGATACAACACTTCTTGCTGCACAATTTCCCTTTACTGTGACTAACAACTTGTCAAAATGCATTTAGATGTTGACTTCAGGAAGAAACTCTCATCAGTAGGGAATCCCTGCCAGCCAGTACATACATGTTTTAAATTCCTCCTGACAGATCCCTGCACACACATTGTATGGGCAAAGGAAAGACTATGCATGTTATTTTAATCCAAGTCTCACACACAACCTCAAAGTAGCCCAGTGGCCTTAGCGCTCTTGATTATTTTAGCGATATAATGAAATCATTGTTGCTTCTCAGCTAAATGGGCCGGGCTGCCAGATCAAGCGCAGCAATCATGTGCCATTGTGTTTGTGCATGATGCACCATGAGTTCTAGACGAAACCACAGTGTATATGTGTTTCATACACTAGTGACGTCTCTCTAAAAGACAAATAAAAATGTACTTACAAAAATAATTCATTGTAAGTTATGTGTGACCTCATCCAACAGAGTCTAAGATAAGTCAATGCAATTATTCACAGTTTAATTCAGAATGTATCCATTCACTTAAACAATTAAATGTAGGTCTACAGATTGGGAAAAAAGCTGCTGACATTTTTCCCTAGCAGACCTTACCCTTCAGGGAAGGGGAAAGGTCATAAATAAATATTAATATGTGAGAGAGGGGGCAGTAGCCCATGCATGCACTACATCTGACATCTACAGCTGTACTCCTGCATGCATGCATGTGTGCACATGTTTAACTGCCATATATAGAAATGTACAAATACTGTATGCTTACAATATGGTATATAGACAAAGAGGTAATAAAATTAAAACTATTGTGTAAGCAGTTTAAGCGAATTAGTTACTTCTATACTTTGTGAAATCACATGATGAGATTTACAGACACTGCACTGATAACCACAGAAGAATGTGTTGGAGGAAGAGGAATGATAAACGTATGACATAAAAGGGGAGGGGATGCTGGGACAACGCAAGAGTTAAACGAGAAAATATTAAGTGAGTAATTAAAAAACTGATATTGCAGTGAAACTATAAGAGGGAGCAATATACAGCCATTTGTTGGAAGTACAGGCTCCCCAGAGGCTCCACTTTCACACTCGGTGACATCACCACATGGGAAAACTAAACCACAATTAAAACTGCTCTCCTCCTTTCCCTGCGATGTGGGACATATCTATTAAAGATATGCACTTCTCTGGGGTTTAAAACACACCACTGCAGCCACAGAGGAAAATGATGACTGCAGACAACAATGCACGCTGTGACACTACAAACACACAATGATTATTTGGACAACACAGCACAGTCTAATAAATTCACCTATGCTTACTGCTGTGATAGCCCTAAACAATTTCCTAATGTGGTATTTTTAGTCCCATACTATTCCTTCCGTCTATTTCAGAGCATTGGGAAAATAGGCAAAGTACAGAGAAAAAGCACATGGAATGAAAAAAACAGCATATATCTGAATATACAGAGACCATTAAACAAAGCTGAGGTGGTTTCAAAGAGCGAGAGAAGGTGAGGACAAAGCCAGTGATGACAGAATGATGCTGCCTGTGGGGTTTGACCACCCTTGGTTGTTTCCAGGTCGGTGCTGAGGGCATGTTAGATTTGCCAACTGGGACACCATGCAAGATGGTGACGCATATGTGTATAAAAAATTAGGCTGCATATTGTTTGACAATATCTCTTGAAATCCAAAATGATAGGTAATCTATTTTCAGAACAACTAACTACATTAACTATGTAACTGTTATACTGCAGGTCCCATGAGGCTGCAGAGTCAGGAGAATGCTGCCTTTATGGACAGGTGAGCATGTGATGGCAGTTCAGATATTCAAAGGACAGGGCCAAAGAGGTAAGGGGGCTCCGGGGGCTCTAGTTACTAGGTCCAGTGATTCAGCAACACATGGGGCCCTCCAGGCTAAACAACAATGAGTTCCTGTGTGTAAGAAACATTGACACAACCTGTCCCGCTTTTTCTCCCCACCCCCTTCCTCTCTTGTTCGTTCGCTCACTCGCTGGCAGAGAACAAGGAATGTTAATTAAAGGCTGTGAGAACCGGCAGAAAAAAAGACAGCTCTTTGGGAGATAGTAGGAAGAGGCAGCAACTAAAAGGGACAGTAAATATGATGCCGAAAGGTACGAAAGACATGATATTTGTGACACAAGGCAGGAATGACAGACCATCGCAAAACAAACAGGCAAACTAAGAGAAACCGAGAGTAGTGAGCAGTGCTTTGCAGGACAAGGGTGGGGGGATTCCCAGAAAATTTGCTGTGGTTTTCAATGCATCAAACAGAGATAAAAGATTAAAACATATGCTCGTAATAAGTTAGAGCATTTTCAAAATATCAATATCTGTTCCTGCCCTCTAATTAGTATCAAGATTGTAGCGTGTGTAGTGCTGGTTTATGAATTTGCAAAAATTCATAAAAAATTATTGCAGCAAACCATTACATTGTGCGCTTAATAATTCATTTGTTCTATGCTATTATACTTGTAATGAATTAAATGAATAACAAATCAATCAGCCAGGTCAGCACGGGTAAACAGACAGATTGTATACCTTCCAGTTGGCCAGCTCCTGGAATTCAATGATCTTAATGAACCCTCCCATCAGAATTCCTAGAGAGAACAAAGAGACAGTGTTAACAGGAAAAAACAATACAACTGTTTAATTTTTTACCACGTCATGAAAATTTCATTTGCTGTGAATGTAAAAATGCTGCAAATCTGAAGTGCAGTGTAAAAAATAATGGCGGCTTGGCAAATAGTGTAGTTCAGTAATAAAAATATTCAAAGAGACGGAGCGAGCAATTGTTTTATTTGTGGCTTTGAGCGTGTCCCCTTAGGCCCTTAGCTCTCACGTTACACACTCACTGGATAAAGACGTTAATTAAAAAGCTGAGGGAAACACAAACATGTGTAAAGAACAGAGAAAAGAATTGTCACCATAAAATTAAGGCTTAAGAATGAAAAGTATTCTGTTCAAGGCAGACTGCAAGTCCAGATAGATGGAAAGGGATGGTGCAAAGGAAAACCCACAATGAAAGAGGAAACAATGAGGAAGGAAAAGCAGACCTTCCGGATTTGTGAGGGTGTTATCTCTGTTGAACAGGGGTCCCCAGCTTTAAATTCTGTGTGTCTCCCATGCACAACACAGGGTACACATGAGAAAAAGGTTTATGGTGTCAAAATGGCCTTATGTCACAGAGAGTAACAAACATGTAAGGCAGGACACAATGGAAATATTTGAGGATGTAGCTCAACCTATAAAGAAGTAAAAACATTTTAATGGAAAAAGGAAATTTGAGTATACGAAGATGTTTCCTTGAATGTAAATATAGACTATATTTAACGATATATATGGAAAATAACAAAACATATTTGGCTTTTCTAATAGTAGTCTAAAAATATCTAATCACTCATTTCACACATGGATAAAAGTTTAATTTTCTACTGCTAAATGCAAATGTAGTCATGGTCAGTTAAGTTACTGTGTTGTAAAATCTGTTTATGGTAGGTACTATACTCACCAAGCGACACAACAGCAACACTTTCAGGAAGAAAATGTAGCTTGAATTTAATAAGAAGATGCACCAATATGATGCAGATACCTGTGGTAAAAGGGGAGAACAAATATCAGAATATATATGAAAAACAAGATGCATATCATGGCCAACAGTCACTCATATCAGACTGATAGGCACATCTTAAATTGTGATTTTATTTTGAATAAAATGTTTCTGGAATTCATATGAAAAAGGATCTCATACCTCTTACTTTGACTCTAACTTGTCATTGCTAAACTTCACACAAGCATGGATATAACATTATCTTTAATGTATACATAAACCCTGTCTATGAAAAGAGATAAGGTAGTATGAGGTTACTGTATTTAAAGAAAATGTAAAAATCATTGAGTGTAACTCTTTGTTTGTTTACAGTGAAAACAAACAAAAACTGCATGTCCTGTATGAAGGAACACATATTGTTAAAACATGTATGTTTCTTCTAACATGACTTAATGGAACTGTAACATAATGCATCATTTATGCCATATGCAAAGCCTACAATATATGGGACTCTGAACAAAACAGCATAATGGGCACTTTCTGGGCCTGAAGAGGCACTTTGTGGTCTTTCACATATTAGCCACATCCTTTGTCTTATCCATTTCCCCTACCAAGAATCATTATCCATACATTTGAGTTAACAAAACACTTAGGTGGCTGTACATTTCCGGCTCAAAAGATAATACCCAAGTTACAGTGTAAATTGTAGTAATCTCCATTTGCAGCATTCACAAGTGTTATATCAAGGATGCAAAGAGAATCAGTATTATTAGTTGAAAAATGAACAAAAGGATAAAAGAATATTAATACCAACCAATAACTAACAGGCTGAAAAATATGGTCAGTCCGCTAGACTGCTCCTCTTCTTGGGCCTTGACTCCAGTCTGGACAGGAAGAATAGGCTTGACAGTTGGTGGTGCCAGGGTTGTTGGTTTGGTGGTTGTTGTTGGGGACTGAAGGGTGTCATTGCTATAAGTATCTGTGTCATTTGAATTGCTGCAGAGATAGAGTAGGACAACCCAATATAGTAATAATAGGCAATACTTTTGACCTGCTTATTATTATGCGTTTTAACAACTAAATTTAAAGTGGCATACAAACGAATGAATAAACAAACTTCTAAATTCGTACTACCAAGACCAGCATATAACTGTACTTTTATTTTATTTTTTTACAAAGATGCTAAATGCAGTCTAGGAGGAAAGCCAGCTGGTGTGAACTTCCACGAAAAGTGAATACAGAAATAAGCTTTCAAACCTTGTAGACTGCCCTTCCTTCCGTTGCTTGCTTTCAGCTGTTCCATCGTTTTCTTCATGATTTATTAATCCTTGCTGTTTTTTAGCTGCAGCCAGTTTATGACCGTCGTCATCCTGTCTGTCTTCAGCTCTCTCGTGCTGTTCGGCTAGCGTTAGCATACACAGATTTACAAATAACAGCAATGCAAAGGCTACTATAACTACACAACGAAAGCCTCTCATTGTGGTATAACTATACATAGATATTTTTCACTTCCTAAAAAACCTTTTACATCTAAAAACACCAGCCAGTTCCATGTCGACAGCTCGGTGTCACTACTACGCCGCTTCACTTCCTGGTGAGGTGCTTGTAGGAAATTGTAGTCCTGTCTTGTGTTGAACGTGACTCGCAAACAGCGAAATAAACATTTCTGAGACAGTTTTATATCGGGATGCAAATATTTATGTCTGTTACAAACGGGTCCTACTTGGTAATTAATGCCAAATTATGCCATTATGTATCTATGAAAGATTCGGGTGCCACTTTTATACTACATTTCCCGTGAGTCATTGTATTTGCGAGCAGAATTAGGGTTTGTGTAGTTCAAATAAACCCTTTAGTCAAGGCATAAAAAGTTATAATACAGATAAGAAATTAAATGTGTTTAAACTCAACCGAACTTATTTGTATGAGTCCATGTTTCTACAATGGTACCTGTATTGTCTTTGAATAGAAATAACAATGCTTGAAAGCATAAGCCTACAGAAATCTAAACAAAGTTACACAATGGTATTTAGCCATGACAAAAAGTATTACAACATATAAGAAGATGGGGGACAAAGGTCTAAAAAGGTTCTGTTCTGTTCGTCTCCAAAATTTCACAATATTATTTTAGACACTAGCCCAAGTTTAGTGATCAACTTCGAACTCATCCACTCAGGTGCCATGGCAACACTGCGATAGTTGTCGAAGATACGAAGGATATGTTACGTTTTTACGAATTTGGTCGCCACTTTACGTCCTAACGTCTGAAGCGTGCTGTGCCAGTTTGAGGGGCGCTGTGAACGCCATCGATGGTTAACGCCCACTCGTTGGAATTGCTCATTTTGCGAAGGGGAAGCTCCATTCATAGGGCTGGTAGGCGGGTAGGCGAAACACTGAAGCGGCAGCACACCATCAGCAACAAACTGGGCGAGCCAAATGATGGCCTCTTATTAAAATAAAGGTGTGTTTTCTGCCGTTCAGAAATAAGACATACGTTGAGCTCAGTAAACCATCGCTCCAGGAATGGGTTCTCTATGTCCTCATTAAATTGGAGGTCCTCTCCCGTGTTCGACCTGCCGCGGAAATAGACTGACTTCCTTAGTCGCTGTGTTCCTCACCGCTGCCGCAGACCGACCACTGTACTCGGCTCATTTCACCCTGACTGTCCGCGGCGAGGACCACTGGCGCTGGTATCTGAGCTCATCGAAACTGCTATCGCTTTATTGCAGAAACGCAAACGTGCCTGTGTGTGCTTTGGCTGCCTGTATGATGCCGACACATTTGCGGTTCCGGAGAAGGTCATTCCTTGGGCTTTTATTCCTTTTCTCGCTGTCCACCTCCGCATTGTATTTCATCTACTCCGCACCTGGTATCGGTGAGTAAAATCAAAACATTGTAGTGATTATTATTTTAAAATGATCATAATTGTAGATAAACTGGGGTTGTTTCTATGGGCTGTTAGGTCATGTTTGACAGCTCGGCTTGCCAGTGTAGACAAGGGAAGGGGCCATGCGCCGCTCCTGAGCCTGATCTCTTCCAATCGATGATGAGATTCAGCTGGATGCTGGAACTCAATCCTATAATAGCCTAGTACCTGGCTGGCGAAGAAATAATAGTGCTACCTATGAGGTTTATGGCTACTGTAATTATACTGTAAGAAGGCCCAAAAGCTATGATTAAATGTCTGGGATATGTTCAGGCTTGATTCTTGGTCATTGCTGTTATACTTAGAGCACTTAAGGCATATTCCAAACAAGTCTATTTTTGACTAGTTTTGGCAGCATTTGTTCAAGGTTTTTGAATGATTCCAATTAAGTGAACATAAATAGCACACTGAAACAAATCCTCCTTTGCATAAATTGTCATGTGTTCTGAATGCTTCTCTTGATGACTTAATCAAATGGGCCTGATTACCCTTTCCCCTTTTCCCTCTTCTGTGAGTGAGTCATGCCTATCATCCTCTCTGCGGAGTGGCCTCCCATAGTCCACAGTCCACTCTTCGTATATCAGTCCATATGCCTGTCATTATTACTCTTATGAAAGCCAAGCCTCTCTTATCCATAGGTTAACTTGTGCACATCTAAGTGGTGGGTTGGTTCTTCCACCTGACTGTCCTTGAATCTAAGTCAAGTTCAGAGCAGCTTTGATGAATTTGCTAACAGACATAAATATGTTTACATGGAGGCTTCTGTATTCTTCTGTCCTGGGCAAAAGAGTTGAATGTTATAAGGAAATGTTTACTGTCTCTTATTCAATGCAATGCCAGTTATCCTGCTGTGCTTGTCAAACATGCTCAGTAAGGTTTGGCTTCCCTCATACTGTAGATGATTGCATACCTGAAAGAGTATCTATTCTTGTCTAACTGTAGCTGTTTTAATGATGGTCATTTACCAGGTATCAGTTGAGCGTCACACTTTTAGAGACAATTTGTACTACATAAATTTTTGTTCAAGAACAGGGAATCAGGAAACACTATGAATAAGCCAGTAGGGGATTTTCCAAGCCCGTCAGCCAAAACTGAGCATTGACTGCTTGGGGTCAGTGCACCTGCTTGTCTACGGGCTCACTAGTGAGAACCAAACTATTTATGCGTTTAGAGAAAGGAAATGACTAAATGAGTGAAACAGTGTTCGAGTCATCTTCCTGAAATATCAAAGAGGAAGCTAGAACTCTCACCTGTGAGAATGACCATCGATCCATTCACACTTTTTACTTGCTGTTGACAATATAATCAATAAAAGGATCAGTTCTCATGGAGCACACTTCACTGACAGGAATGACTACAGAGCAATGATTCTTTTAAATATGAAACAAATGAAGAGATAAATTGTTGAGGAACAGGAATACAAATAATTCTCCTTTTACCCGTTCATAGCTGAAGTATTGATGGTGTCTGGAAGCTGACTAGAAACTGCACTTGGCCACATCCTCCCGGGTATTGTAACGGCCGATGGCTTACTGGGAGCTTGTTCAGGAACCAAACAAGCACCAACAGCCCCAGTCTATTAATTATAGATGTTAACAAGAAGAAAAACTGCTTCAGCTACTGTTACTAAAAGCTACAGTTAAGTTTTTTACACATTGTGGGCATGGAAGAACTGTAGTATATGGAGAGGCGAAGAAAACTGGGTGAGGATTGAGAGTGAATGCTTAAACAAATGGACAGCTTTTTTCAGAAATAACTAACTTAGTGGTAGTGGTATTAATGAATATGCCATATATCAACTGAGGGTTGGATTTCCCTGGTTAGCGCAGCCCCATTGAGCTGGCTATTTGTCAGACAGATGTACAGGGCAGGAAATGGAGTTGGTTAAGAATAACACTAAACCATATCTACTCTAATCTCTGATCAGTTTTTGAAGCTGGAAAAGGCTTTCAGATTGTTGAAAAGCATGCAGTTTTGCAATATAAAAAAATGGGTTTGTGTCTAAAATTAGTCCGTTTTTTCAGCTGCTGTTCATTTTTACTTGTCATGCTGTTTGCCTGACTATGGCCCACCCCACACATTGTTGGCATCTTTCAAAACCTACCATGCTTCACACACGTGTCCAGCAAATACCCCCTTTTAGAGTAGGTCAAGGTAGCAGGTTACATGCAGAGACAAGACAGAAATGTATGGTATTTGTATATACTATTTTGGACCTAGTGCAAAGGAGGAGCCTAAAAATGTAGAAATGTAGAAAAGGGGCTTAGGCAGGAGGATGGGGGCATGAAAGGGGAAGGATGAAAGAGATTAGCTGAGCTGGTTTGCACATGGGGGAACCCAACCACAGCACCTGAGCAGGGCTTCCTTTCCCTGTGATACCCAGGTGGCTGAGAGCTCGATGCCCCACTTTTGTGCTATTATTTTCTCTGTGCGCCTCTCGTCTCCAATGCCCCGGCCTCTGCTGCCCTGAGCATGGTTGCTGAGTGATGCAGACGGGGGTAGCCAGGGCACAGCTGGGCCTGATTGGAGCAGTTTATTTAATTAAAACATGAGAGAATCCCACTGGAGTGAGTTTTGACATACGCACACCTCCAGATCCGGGGAGACAAGGAAGACAGGAAGTCAGGTACCTGCCTCCTGAGACTATCCTGAGACTACTCCCTTCTGAATGCCACTGTATTGGTTAAAGCGAAAAATGCCCAGATGTGAATGTCTAAAGCTGCACAACAGTGGCAGTTGTAAGATTTTTTTAATTAAAAATGCTTGTTTATTAAAAAAGCTTGTGAAATATACTGTCCTGAAATGACAGAATGAAAAGATAGCATAGTTTAGTCACAGTACTTACACAGACAAACAACTATCTGCTTTATAGCCATCAATGAACTCTGGATTATCAGCACTTGTCAGACCTTTATTTTATTTAGACCTTTATTTTTATTAAGTACATGTTTGATTGAGTATACTCTTTCTAAGGTATGTAGCAGATTGGTAACACATTCACCATTAAAGTATCAACTTCAAACCAGAATTCACATTATTTCTATTAATATTAGATCTTATTACTCACTGTGACTTTAATTTTAAGCAGTAGCAAGACAATATATCTGCCATAACAGTACAGTTGCGATAGATTTGTAGTGACAACATTTAAATTCTTTGGGTGGTGTTTAAAAAAGGCCATGCTTGTGCAGCCACTTCCTGTATAGCTACACGTCACACCGTGTGACGGCCTTACCCTAAGAGCATTTGAATCCTAATTTGGGTAAGAACTGGCACGAGGTGATGAGGTATTTAAAAAGAAGACAACTTGTAAAGATCCGACAGATGATCTTGGTGTGGTGTAATGCAGCTGGTTAGTTCATAGAAAAGTATCAGTGTCAGTGTGTTTAGAGGCTGTGCTTTTAACCTGCTGGTTCAGGTAAATGTGTCACCCTCAGCACAAAGTGTTCTCACTTACTCTTTAAAAGTGTAAAAACATTTATTTACTGTCTACATCTTTCAGAACACATTACAAGAAGCTTGAGTTCCTCTGTTCTTGCTGGATGGCTGTTTTACAAGTTTCTAGTCACAAGGGCTAGTAACTAACTGATAAGCCCACTCATTGTGCTTGTGCTAATGCTTTACTATGTTTACTATGTATGTATGCCTTTGTTTGAGCTGTCCCGGTCTGCTGTAGGACTACCCCCTCCTCCCCTTGGCTAATTGATCCATTCATTTTAGCCCAAGTCAGTCAGCCTCCTTAGGCTAATTTCCAGTGTATAGGGATGGTCAGCATGGGTGAAATATTAACTTGGTGCCAGGCTGCCATAGATAGACTGTATTGTGACCAAACAAGCAGGCTATAAATTATGCAGCCTTTCTATGTAACCGCTGTGAGCTGCTACTACCTATTTAAACATGCAACAGCTTTGGCTGATGAAAAAGAAAAATTAGAAACTCAAGAATAACCACAACAGCTCCCTCAAATTCCCAGAGATGGAGCACTTAAGGTCTCCTGTTTGACATTTTCACTACAGTTGCCATGGCTCCCTAAGGACGTGTTCCCATCCTGGACTGTCTCCTTTTTTATTGTCACGGCAACCACCGAAACATGCCATCCTCGTTCCCCAAAGTAACCCTTATTACTGTCATTTAGGACAGACCCATTGGTGTCAGACATCTGCACATTGTAAACCAGATCCTCCAGTAAACACAAACTCAACAAGTACCAGTAACTTCTTAGCAAGTCTGATTTGTGTTTCTCTGTTGTGTTTTTTAAATAAACATGGTCAGGTTCTTGCTTCTGTGTAGACTTGTGTAAATCTGCTTGCTGTGGTAAATGGTTTCATCCCTCTAGTCCAAGGACATGTGACTCTAAATACTCTATTAACAATGGAATTTGGTTAAACATCAATAGAGTGGCAGTTCATTGCACCTTGTGAGTCATTTAGAGGCATGAGCAAGCCTCTTACAGCCTTTCATTGACCGTGTGATACTTTACCCCTCTGCCTCATTGCTCTCACACACATACAGTAAAAGCCCAAATATGGTTTAAGCAAAAACACTGAGAATCACTCTGAAAAAGACATGGATTACATAAGTCATTTCATTGTGCCACTGTCAAAACTACAAACATCCTTTCCAGCTAACTGGCTCTTAACACATTCTTAGTGACTGCTGGCACTACAATGCTTGGCTTACAACTAAACTTTCAAGTGGCTATAGGTACTTTTGGATCAAAAGCTGGTAACGCTTTAAAATAGCTACACACTATTGACGATTAGTTAAGTAACTATTATATTATATGAGTAGTGAAAATACATTTTCTCACTTTATTATTGACCGCCATTCTACTGTGGTTACAATATCCCACCAGTCAAAACAAAACAAATAGTGTTTTTATAACATAAACGTACAAACATTGCTCTCATACCTTTGGTTACTCCACTGAGTTTGCAGCAGAAAACCATTTTTACCAGTTGTCAGTCAGAGTGCTGCAACAGCTCATGACTCCCTCTGCTGGTACAAAGCAGTATAACAAGGAACCCTGTTATTTTTCAACTCCCAAATATTTTTAGGATGTTTCAGGATGTAATTGGAGCTTTCAGCCAAAGTAAAGTTAGAAATTATGGCTCCTTTGCCAAGGTAAGCCCAGCAAAACAGTACTATATGTTTTATAAAACAGAAGAGCAGTGTTTGTCTAAGGAGTTATACCAACATCAGCCTTTGATACAGTTACTTCACAGTTCTAAGCATTTCAATAAAGTCTGCATTTGGTGTAGGGATTTTCTGGCATTGTTTACATAGAGAACACTTAAATCCCAGTCCATTACGTCACACGTGTCTGATGAAGGTGTTTCTCATGCTGTCAAACAGTTAAGTCAAGCGAGGCTATTCCCTAAAAGTCTAGATTAACAGCCCTTTAACATTAAAAACAGCATGAGAAACGTACCCACTCCTCACTGTACAAACAAAGCTCATTGTGCTATGATAAGAATGTTTTCACTCTGGGTAAACTGTTCCCAAGCACGAGTCGATTGAATGAATGGGCTGCAGTTTCACGTTTAGTCCACCCTTTATTCTCTTGAAATCCCCTGACTTCTGGGGAAAAAAGACCTTACAAATAAAAGTACATTCTATCATAGTGTCTTTCCTGTTTGTGGTAGCTGCCTGGTATATTTTTAAAAGACAGAAATGATTAAAAGGCTAGGCAGATGTGTTGCCGGTAAGATGACCATGTCATTCTCATGAGACAGATGGCAGAGCAGTAGAAGTGTGTTCGGTTTACGTGAGGAGTCATGTCCGAGGCAGAATAAAAGTCTTGTGTTAGTCTACTAATTATTTTTGTAACCTAATCATCCTGAGGAGAATCCCTGTCTTTGTTGACCTGGTCTGAGCCTTTCTTTGTTGTTGAGACTGTTACCGTGGTTACTTTAGTCATGTGTTTGATGGCAGTGATGAGATAAGACGTTAAGGCAGACTCCAAAAACCATTCTGATGGCAGGTGCCCTTCCCGGTAGCTGGGCTTGTGACGTATAACTGCACCTGTGTATTGTGCTTCGTTGAGGAAATAAAACAGTCTGTTATGTCTAAATCCAATCCTAGCTTAATAAATTATTACAGGGTTTCCCCAAGATATTGAAACAACCCATTTTGGGCAGCACTTAAGTCAAATCAATATAGAGAGCATCAAAAATAACTCAAAGTCCCAACAGCTTGGGGTTTAGCTTTTGTGTATAAGGCATTTAAGCTTTCTGTCTTTATATTGATAATTTCCTCCTAAAACACATAAATATACTTTTTTAAACCTGTGTCCTTTGCTGTCTTTATCATATCTCACTCTGTTTGATTGAGTATTTTATTGATTGAAGTGCATTATACTTAATCTCTAACAGGAATACAGTTAGTTACTATACAGATAGTTCCAAGAAGTTTTCTGTGAACCTCAATAATGCTGCTTGGTTAGATTCTCTGCACTTGCACGTTGTAACATTCCTGCTTTGTTAGATAGATTTGAAAACACTGCTGGCATTATAAAATAAAATCTACACCATGCAAAAAGAAAAAAAAAGTTTGTCTTTAGAAACAGTGTTGTCATAGTTTCAGAGAAACCAACAATACTTGTTCTCAGGTGTCTATATCAGCAGCTTTAGTTGGCCATGGCAGCAAATAAAAACAATCACCACAGAGGCAGAGATGTGTTAGAAGTCCCGCTAATAAATCCTCAGTGGGTTGATTAGTAAAGCATAGCTGTAGCCCAAGCTGATTTACAACCTCTATGGTAATAATGAAAATCCAATATTACATATAACATATAATTGTATAACATAATGGTATGTTAATACAGACTAAACCACTGAGAGTCTCCTTTCACAGAAAATGCATTGTTTGGTTGCAGAGTCTAGTAAAGACCTGCATGTGCTGTTTTCACACACTTTGCTTTAGTGTTTGTTGTCGGTGTGACAGTGTGACACACACATTTGTTCAGTCAACAGGAGTAACCTCCAGCTGCAAAGAGACTTCATCCTTTGGCCGAGGAGGGCCCAGCATAAACAGTAGCTATGTGTGTCATTAGAATCTAATGTGTTTTTTGAATGGTTTGTGTACCTGTCGGTGTACTACTGTGTAAAGTGTAGCATTACTTTAGCCACCGCAATAACACAAGAATGTTCTGGATGGCAGCCAAATATAAAAACAGACGGAAGTGGGCTGGCAGGACAGAGCAGCAGGGGTAAAGCAGGATTTCTAACACACTAGTCCTATCAACATCACAACTGCTCCACTGACAGCCAGAGCTGGGCACTGTGTTTGAGACAGTATTGTTAGGTTGAACAAGAAAACCAAGCCTCACATTTGATCTGAATGAGAGATTTGGAGGATCAGACAGGGCGGGGCAATACTCTTAGTTAAGGAGAAGACTGATTGCTGAAACATCTATGTTGTAAACCCAGTGCAAAAACAAAGCAACTGAAAGGGCATCGTTTTGAAATACCAAGCAAGAGCTGTTGCTTGGTAAAAACCATAAGATTTTTTTTACTGAACAATAAACCAACATCCAGGCTTTCATCAGCCAAATAGTTGTTTAGTCTCAGGAAGCCAGAAGGGAGTGGCTATAGTTGACTGAGCTGTAAGGTGAAACCATTTCTTGAAAGCCTCAGTGATCATATGTCCATTATATATTATTAAGTTCATAATAATTAATAATAAATGAGACCTATTTCAGAATTGTTCAAAATTGTTTAATTTGTAAATAAGATTGTGATCATAAGCCAGTCAGTGTGCTTCTTAAGCATCTTGAGCCATTCTTTACCTTCCTTTATATGTTAAAGATTTCAGTAAGGAATGGGCAGGCTTTATCACTTCATATTTTATATTTGGTGCAGAAAAAGAGGAGGCCTTGTCCAACAAATTCTCTTTTAATTTCTCTTATGCTCTTGACCTAAGATAGGCACCACTGCTGTGCTCTTACCTGCATGTACTCTGTTATCACCCAAACAGTTTACTGAGTGCAACAGACGATAGACAAATACAAGGAAGATAGTGAAAAGCTTCTCTCCTGGGACACACATTTATATTTACACAATCTGTCTGTCTCTGTCTTCCCATGTCTCGCTTTCCCTTCCTCAGATCTGTTTTTCAGTCTCTGCTCAGCGCTGAGTGAAAGCAAGAGGTCCTGGCACCGCTGTGGCATTTATGTAATTTTCCTCAGCGCGTCTGGTCCCTGTGTTTCTGTGCCATGTAGTGGCTCCGCAGATACAGGGGCTCGGGGGAGAGATGCACACAGGCACACAAACTCAATACACACATACACAAGGGACAACAGAGCAGATGGACAGACAGAGCGACTAGTACAAGACAAAAAAATAAACTGAAACTGGACCCCATGCTGTCCCTGCTGGCATGTGTGGCTGAGTACAGAGTAATATGGCATTCTGTTTTATCTCCTAAAATACATGCTCCATTACATATTGTTTCCACTTACACTGTGCACAGTGGTAATTTGTGCCACAGTGTGTAGTGATTGTATGTTATCAGCCACACTCCCACTTGACTATCTCCAGTGCTCAGCAGTATCAATGGAAAAGTTCACCATCCCTTACAGTGATAAATGCTCCACTGTGTCTTTAGCTAAGATAGCACTATGCACTCACTGCCTGGAGGTTAATGAATTGATTAGAGTCATTGATTAACCAAGGCCTTTTAAAACACTGTGAATAAGATAAGCCACATATGCTAAAGAGTGTCAAACCAAGTGTGAGTTTCTTTTTTTCTTAAAGGAAGTGGCATATATTCCTAAGAAAAGGTGTTCGGCCAAATAAGTTTGCAGTCTCATAAATATCTTTTGCTATGCAATATTTTCACAAATGAAGTCCATGGCGTAAAAACATGTCTCCACACAAAACTATCTGTACATCTACATCTGAGTATATGTAAACTACTACATTCTAGAAATATGTTCTTTCAAAAATGTGCTATGCTTTTAGATTTGACAGGCATGACTTTTTCACACTACACTTACACAGAAATACACAGAAACGTATTTGAATTAGGTTTTAGAATACACACGCTATATAAGTGCATGAAGTGCATTTTAGAGAATTTGTGAATGCATTTTTCCTTTGTGTTTCCTTTGTGAAAAGTCCTCCACCCACAAAAGTAGCAGTATGTTATAAAAGGCCATAGGGGAAGTACCTATAGATTTCACAAGGTCAGTTAACTGAACAATGTATTAACAGACTGGGATTTTAGAACATGTTCTCTCTTGAACCACATTTACATACAAGTTACAAAAAGCTGAATGGACAGCTTGTTTTGTGTTTGTGTTATTAGGATGTAAGTTTACAGTTGAATGAATGAATGAAAAAACTGGTAGTAGGAGTGGTTAGTATGCTCTCATGAGGAAATGGGCTCAATGCCAGGCAGTATGATAAGAACTGACATCACTTCTGGAGCGGTAAATGCAGACTAATAATGAAGTCAGACACCAGAAATGCAGTCAGGGCATGATTTTCTGTAAAGACATCTGGGTGGGGAGTGTAGCTGTGAGTTTGGAAGAAGCCTCATGATCCACTTATGACAGTCATGTGACTACACTCTACTGGACTCAACCTGAAGGAGCACAAGCAGTGCAAACACGAAGGTTTAACAGCAGCAGACAAACCTATTGGTTTATTTTACTTGAATAATCGTGGCTGTTGTGCCCTAAGCTCCTCTTGATCTTGTATCAATGTACTTTTTTTTCATCTATTTTTTGTTACATTCAGGTACATTCATGTCCCTTAACTGAGTCATACATTACAGACAGAAAGGCATTTTATTTCTATACATTAATTCATTATTGTGAGCTCATTGCAGCAACATAATGCCCTTGTATGTAAGTGTAGATTGTCCCTCTAGGTGTGCACTGAAAGGCCTTTTGGGAGAGTGCTTCTCATTTCTGCTTACATAACCTTAAGCTACCCATGACAACAGGCCTGGAAAAGAGGAGTGGGAGGAAAAGGGACAAGGGAAAGACAAATAATGACAAAGATAAGAGGGACTGAACAAGGCTGACTGGATTCATTGCAATCAGGAAGTGTCACATTGTAGTTTTTCTTTCAAAAGAAACAAGCAGTTTTTTCTTATTAACTAGACATTTTCTAGTGCAGTGGTAACATACCTACATTCAAACAACCATCACTGCTACAGTCTAAGTTCAGAGGCACAAGTAAATCCCTATAAGTTCTGCTAACCTGTATACCGTCTAACCATTAAAAATACAGAAACTTAACAAATAGTCTGTCTTTGTGTTTTGAACAATGGCAAACCATTGTTTGAAACCACAAAGAGAAGTTAAACTGCATTTTACACTACAGGAGACATGTGGCAGTTTGTTAGCTCAGATTTCGTTTGAGTATTTCCTCCATTCTACTTCCATGTCTGATGTACATAAGATACCTCTTTCTTTTGACATTTTTTATTGTAAAATGCACTAATAACTAAAAAATAACAGAAAGGTAGCCAAAGGGAAAACCTCTTGCAGAAAACGTATAGATGATCAGCAGTGTAAGCTTTTCACTAATCCTATGCCCTGCTTCTTTCACTAACCAAAACCTGTGTCACTACTTCTTAAAATGCCAGTGTGTGTAATTGTTACTGGTGCTTTTATCTCGGCAGGGTATTTGACTTGAATGCAATCTTACTCATCGAGACTTGTTTGAAGGTCCTTGAAAGTGAACAAACAGCACTTAAACCTTTGTCTTTCTTGGTGGGTGTCAGACCACAACCATTTCAACACAGCGATTTTTCTCTCCAGACAGGAAATGCATCACTAAAAACATTTTCCCACCAAAGTCACGCTCCATCAACTGTATACTGTGTAGGCTCAAATCAAACCTCACCACTAATTTCAGCTTTAATTTATTAATTCCTTTACATTGAGAGACTTATTTTTCTATTCCCACTGTATACACTACGGAATCATCATAAAAAAGGAATTTATTAGCAATGAGTAGCACATAGCATGGCTGACTATGTGTTTATTGACAGACCAGCTGCTGCGAGTGTGCTTGTATTGATCTGCCTGGCCTCAGGGTTTCTCGACATCACTTATTGAGGGTCACAGGAGGTAGAAGGCCTGTTTTTACAGATGAGATCCAATAACGGCCAAGAGCGACCACACATAGTTTGCATACCACTCGGAAAAATCCTGAAAACCTTTAACTCGACGGTCTCCACACGTTTGCTGTGGAATTAGGGTCACTGTAGTTGCTAATTGTGAGAGATTTAGGGCTAATGCTTTGAGTAATCAGCTGTTTACTTTCCAATAAGTTGTTTGAATGGGCTGCTAAATAATATAGGGCAAATTTAGAGTGGTTATTGTACTGATAGCGCCATTAATTTATCACGTTGTACATTCACACACCCATCCATACACTGCCCTACTTCCTGCTTGTGAATTTATGCACGTGCGGCTCTATGGGTGTCACTGATATGCATTGGCGCTAAAAATGAGTCTTTCTGAGAGTGACAGCTTTAGAGCCTGAAAGCTATGGTATGTGTGGTGTGCATTTGTGTCACAGTGTGTGCACACAGAAAGCATTTATGCTTGTTGAGTGGTGGTGGGGGGAAAAGTGCAGTTCAGCTCTTATCAGGGAGCGAGCAGAATAGGAGCGATCACCTCCCACTGCTGAGCTATCAATGTGAAGTTAATTGCCTTTCAGAGGAAAATGGGGGGTTCTGTGTGCATTTCCTTTTTATGCCTCCACTCCTGCTGCAGCTGTGGTCAGGAGCTTTTTGGCCTGTCCCTCAAATACATTCCACGTACATTATTATGTGTACAAGGGAAACAACCTGTATTACCAAGCCAGTTCAGCAGACCACAGATCTGTTTCCTCCATTTAGTTCAAAGATGATCTGATTACATCTGATTAGTGGTCAAAGTTCAAAATGATGATGGATAGCCATTATAATTCAGCACCTTACTTTCCATGTTGTCTCTTAAATACAAATAATCTTCTGTAATTATACAGGGTTTCTAGGGTAATCTGGGGAACTCGGTTTTTACAATATATAAAATTATATTTAAATTTACCTGTGGGTAGCAGCAGAACATCAAAAAAACCCCAAATGCAGCTCCAGTTGCCCTTGTCTACCTTATATTGGAGGTAAATTTTTGACTGCAAGGCCTATTACAACATTTTGTCATTTGTGTCAGTGTCTCAAAAAATGTAGAGCTAAAACAGAGTTTTTTTTGTTTTGTTTTGTTTTGGGGTTTTTTATGCTTTTGTGCTATTTGTAGAACTAGGGTTGTTTTAGTTTTAGAGAAGGATCTTAAAAACACCGAAGCACTTAAATGACCAGATAATTCCAAATTATGCATTATAATTCTTATGAAAATGTATTGTTCAGGGCCCCTCGATTGCTCACCAGGTTCGAATCCAGCTCAGGTCATATGCTTAATGTCCTTCCCCTTTCTCTCAACCTGTTTCCTGTCCGTCTTCACTGTCACTATCAAATAAAGGCAACAAGGCCAAAAAAAATGAAACATAATACTGTATACATACATACACGGAAGAATGACACTGTGATTGTAATTCAGAGTTCTGCCGATGTGGAGGCTTTGGGACTATACATTCTCACACTGCCAGTCAGAGTTCACTCACTATAAGTTCAGTACAAACACAGCTGGCAGAGATATACAGGGTTTGGTATTTCTACAGTGTGACAGCACATTATGGTGCAGGGCTTGGGTCTGTATATGTCCATGTTAGCCTGCAATCCATCATACAGTTTATTTACTCAGGGAGAAACGGACTTGACAGAATGTGATACTAACCACATTACTCCGACAGCGGCACAATGAGATGAAGAGGGAAGATAGGAGGAGGACAGATAAGTGGAAGGAGGAAGATATGTAGAGAAGCAGCAAGCGAGAGGTGGGCCGGACTTGGCATGAGGACAGCGCGTTCTGTGAGTGAGCGCTGTGGAGAACAAGGTCGTTCAAGGACGTTCAAGATGGTTACACTGGGGGGTTTGTGCCGGGATGAGGAACAGTGGGGGTGGTATTCAGATGGGGGCCCTCTGGTGCACGTTAGGTAGTATTTGTGATACCTCGGCCCACGGTGCTGCGTCTGGATGTTGTTTTTGTGCACATGTATAAACTTGCTTGTCATCTTTAATGTTAATGGCCTCATGTTGCAGCATTAGTTTTCCTGTTTGCTCTCGTACCTAATTGCCACTGTCACAGTGTGTAGGCTCAAATACCTCAGCGTTGACCCGTGCTCTAGAGATGTACATTTGATGAAGAGGAGCTGAAAAAGAATAACAATAGTTTAGGAATTACTGATGCTTGGACAGCCATTAATGACAACTATGTTCTTGTTTTGCAAAGACATTACAAGTCATAAGCTTCAGATATCCTGTTTTTGGAGTGCTTTTAGCAAGACATATGGTTATGTATGTACATGCACAGCACCGATAATGTATCTCCATATGCCTGGCGGGCAAATAAATGGGACGCCAGTGTGTTAAAATATGTCGGTGCCTGTAGGACTGGCTCACACCCCAAGCCTCTTAGCATTTTCCCATCATATGGCGCCTGAGAAGGGCATCAGTGAGGGCCTGAGTGCGTAGGCATGTGTCTGCTTGTATGGCTCTTGTTCTACTTTTGCATGTGTTGCAGAGATAGCAAACTGGTTTTATTTAGTGTGTTCTTATATCCTATTTGCTTTAATATCCTTTGCAGATCTGCTCCAGCCGCAGTGTAATACTAGAGATAAAATGAGAACATTGATTTCAGTTAGACCATAGTCCTGCAAGCTAGGCAGTTTCTTTAAAACAAGATGAATGTGATGGAAAATGTAACACAATTACTACTGACAAATCACATCCCAAGGATTTCTGGCTCAGTTATGTTAGTTAGGCAGCTCCACATATATGCAAACTCATGGTTTGCTGCAAAATGAGAAAAGATAAATTAATTAATTCCCTGATATTTTACAGAAATAGAGAAATCCAAAAAAAAAAACACGTTAAAATCACAATAGTTTGAAGCTTTTAAAAGGCCATGTGGCTTTGTAAAAATGAACCCCAGTCAACATTAGAAGGAGTGCCAATTGGAAACCAAAGCTGCTGATCCTTTTCCAGGAGCTGCAGACTTTTACTTAGAATTTGTTTCCCTAATTCTTCTAGTAGCATTGTCACATTACATTCTCATACATACAGGCATGTGTATGTAGAAACTAGGATGACTCACAGTTAGGCCACAGCCCTTCTCTTTGTTCTCGTACACTGAAAACGTTTTGCAGACTGTTGTGTTGTGGTTGCATATAGGCCAACCCAGTTCAGGAGTAGGAGCTATTGTCAAAGTCACAGAGAAGCTGGTAAAGTTTTTGCCAGCATAAAAGTTTCATATCTCTATGTCACTCAGTGTATGGTTTTGTGGATATTTTGCAAAAGCAGACAGAAAGAAATGTCTTTTAAATGATTAAAGCCAATAGGTTCTCACAGATTTACACTGGGGTCTTTGGGGTGTTCGGGGACAACTTTTAAATATAAAAAAAAAATAAATGACAGTTCATTCAAGCCTGGATACATTTTACATGTTCAGTTCAGTTAAAAGACTTCAATTTTATCTTTACCCTTTTGTGCACACTTCCTCCTCCCTCTTCATCACAGATTAACATTCCTATAGTTGGTGTCTGTGGAACGAAAGCTCCTTGAATGTGGAAGGGAAGCCCTCATTAAGGTGGTTCACCAGACCGGACGAGATCAGGTGGAAATGTGCACGAGCTTTAACCTCCGCAAGCACTAGACCGGTTATCTCATCCTACCATATGGATTATTCATTTCCCATCAAGAACCTGAATTAGAACAGAAAAAATGTCCCTTTTGTTGTTACTGTAAACATTGAGATTGAGTTTATTTTGTGGAAATAATTGTTGACGTTATGCAGCACTGATGGCTATTAAACAGGATGCATCTTTTGTTGGCTTCATCAAATATATTAAGATAAAGATAACCCAAGAGCATGTTTATTGTTCAGTGATGTCCCTTGGGTTTAACAGAAAAAATGAAATTAATCTTACTGTCCTTGTTCGTTCTGTCCACAGTGAATGAGTATTTGTTCATGGTCCAAGCCAGAGGGATCCAGATCAGAGAAAACATGAGAAACATCGGCGCTCAGGTTCTTGAGCAGGTTGTGAGAGGCACTTACAACATCAACGGCACAGGTATCATAATTATTTCACACAAAACATCACTAGTTTTCCTCCTAATTCAAGCCTCAAATGTGGCCCGTCTCATAATTTTTCACTCCGATATGTACTTTTCAGATTATGCCTATGACTTCAACCTGAGTGATAGTGATGCCCCACCCACCGCATACCTTCCAGAGGGCTTCACATACCTCCCCTCACAGCTTTGCCCTGAGAGGCTGCCCTCTATGAGTAAGTACATTGTTACAGTTGAGTTTAACCTTTAGGTTTTAATGTTCAGTTGTGGCTAATGTTTTACTATCTCTCAAGCTTTTTAGGTCTCCAATAATGCTTGAAGTGATTTTTTTATGCTGCTTCTTCTAATGACACAACATTTAAGTGGTTGAAATGCATTATTACTCTTCCGATGCATGCAGAATGTTGTAATTGTAACTAATGGATTGGCAATTTATGTCCATTCAGCTGTGGCTGGCCTCACTTACTGTGCGTATGCATAATCCCCGTCTCATCTTAATTTCTCCACTGTGGTCCTTCTCCAAACAGCGGGAAGCCTCGAGGTCAACATGAGTGAGGTGTCTTTGGAGGATGTGGAGAGATCATTGCTGGAATCAGATCCTGGGCTGAGTCTAGGGGGCTTCTGGAAACCCAAAGACTGTTTACCTCGCTGGAAAGTAAGACAAGTGACATGTTCACACAATAGGGACCCCTCTGAAGTAGACAAACTGCAATATTATGATTGAAGACCAGTTTTTAAAATGGATAGAGAGGTCTAGCTTTAAACCAAATCTTATTCAATTGGATCTCACTTTAAAGCTAAAAAGAGCAACAATCAATCAGTATTAGACGCTTCAGTTGGCCAAATTCTGAAAATGTGTCCTAATATAGTTGCCTTGACTGTAGTTGAGAGTTTCATTCATTGTTTCCTTAGCAATTACATCTTATTAAACAGTTGTTGATTTAAAGCCAATCTAAAACACTAACCATAGGTGCTTTTAACAAATCTAAATCTAAAATAAAGCAGATTTGCTCCTCATAAAACACCTTTATGTATAAAAAGATTAGGAAATAATGTTTCCAACTCTTTCCATATGCTTTGTGGCCCACTCTCTCACTATCTCTGTTATATCCTGTACATGAATGCATACCATCTGTCTCCAGTGCCCTAGAGCATTACTCTGACAGCTATTTTTTTCTTTCTTAGTAGCCAAACACTCCCTAACTTTTCTGCTCTCTTGCTATTTTAATCATTTATATACTACACTTACCATATACTACATAAATACCATAAGTTTGTAACGCTGACAGTTCTATCTTAAGCAATATTGTGGATTATTTTGTATTTTTTCTGTTTTAGGTGGCAATTCTAGTCCCGTTCAGAAACCGACATGAACACTTACCCATACTCTTGAGACACCTGGTGCCTGTGCTGCAAAAACAAAGACTCCAATTTGCCTTTTATGTGGTAGAGCAGGTATGCTCACATCAAACCCAGACACATTTAAACAAGCAACAGAACTTTTTTCAGGTGCTAATAATTTTAACAAATTTAGATTCATTTTTGTCTTTTCTCGTTCTCTAGGGGGGCATAGAGCCATTCAACAGAGCCATGCTGTTTAATGTGGGCTACAAGGAGGCTATGAAGGACCTGGACTGGGACTGTCTGATCTTTCATGATGTTGACCATCTCATGGAGAACGACAGAAACTACTACGGCTGCACTGACATGCCTCGACACTTTGCAGTACAACTTGACAAGTACTCATACATGTAAGTCCTGCCCCTGTCTCCGCTGAGATTTAAAGCATACGTATTCCCTTCTTAATCTTTGTTCATTTGATGGTCCCTCAAAGGCTTCCGTACAATGAATTCTTTGGCGGTGTCAGTGGCCTGACAGTGAAGCAGTTGAAAAAGATTAATGGATTTCCTAATGCATTCTGGGGCTGGGGAGGCGAGGACGATGACCTCTGGAACAGGTGAGGAAGCACTCACATAAAGAGTCATTGACTCGTCTGACACAGCCATACCATGTGACCGTACTAGTGTCATTGACTTGAGGCCTACACAAGAGATGGGCTAGGCCAGCTGGCACATAAAGCTTCTTTTTTTCTCTATTTGCCTTTGGCACACTGCATTGTTGTCCGCCTACACAGCTTACGGGCTTTATTTGTTTTGTTCTTTAATAATAATTTATCAATGTTAGGCGTATTGTATTTCTCTAACAGTATTATTGCAATGTAGGGTTTGTGTCATGAGAGACAATGTAATATAACAGTGTGGATATCTCTGTGATAAATGTGTTTGCTATGATAATAATGGAAAATCAGCTGTATACATTATGGATTCACAAGGAATAACTTTGTTTGTACAGGGTGCATTATGCCAATTACACAGTGAGCAGACCACACGGAGAGCAGGGACGCTACAAGTCTATTCCACATCATCATCGCGGAGAAGTCCAGTTCCTGGGGAGGTTGGTGCCTATACTCGTTTTAGAGACAAACACTAGCTCACACTCTTTGGTTAAAAGTGGAAGCTGATAATTGGAATGGGGCTTAGGCTCATGTGATGTAAGCCAGTCACATGAAACGCCAAAGCAGTGACTTTGAGAGAGTTTTACATCTTTTAAAGACTTTGCATGTGATACGCTTGTCTGCTTCAGGGCTGAATTCCAATCATGCTTTTGCTCTTTTCTCAATTTGTTAATTGAATAAAATTGACTCAGATTTTAGTTTGCCAAAAATGCACTTAAATAATTCACAGTTAATGTAGTTTACCTTTAATCATGACAGAACTGTCTTAATCTGTGGTTAAATCTCACCAAGGAAATGCATATTTTGTTTCTGTGTAAACCACAGGAACAATTTCTGGAATCATAAAACCTGTCTGACAAGTTACATCATCTTGTTTATTTATGCACAACTGGCACTCACCACCGTCTTGCTTCAAAACTACTGTTACTGACACAATCTTGCCCTGCAGTCTTGGCCACAAACTAACTTTTTATTGCATGAAATCATTCATTCATTGGCTGTTCTTCTTTTCCTCACAGGTATAGTCTTTTGCGCCATTCTAAGGAGAGGCAGAAAGTTGACGGCCTCAACAACTTGAACTACTCCCCCCTACTGTCCAGGAGGCCTCTGTACACCAACATCACGGTCAGCCTGAGCCGACAACTCGCACCTGTGGCTGACTACTAACGTACACTCAGCCGGACTGCAAAACTCACCTGGAATCAAGGTCCTCTGGGACAGCAGCCATATCTCACTAGTTGCAGCACTGTTTAGGATTTTGCAGTTGATTTTGTTTTGTTTGTTTGTATGCAAAAAATGATGACCCAAATAAGTATGTTTGATAAATCATACAAGAAAATAGGGATTAATGCTGCACTTGTATGTGCCACAGTCCATCACTCCACTCATCTGGGCTTATCAGTCTCCACATGCCTTTCGCACCATTTTGGCCTTCAGCATCCATTTGTTCATTCCCATAATCATTAGCTCTGTCCTTGTTCTTGTTTTATAAAAATAGGCCGCCATACATGCACACACATTAGACTTTACTGGACATGAGCTGGTGTGGTCCTGAGGCTTTGATTGAACTTTTGCTCTTGCACTTCTTACTTTCACAAATGCAGTAAACGTGAAAATATTTGCATGCATCCTCACATACAGCAATGGAATAAGAGTGGACTCTTGCAGCTGGTTCTGCAGACAGTATGCCAAATGTAAGTGAGAAACAAAAAAGATACAGAGTGAGTGTTTTATTAGTTATTAATGTGATAGTTTATCCTATGTTGTATGAGGATATTAATATCTTTAGCAACTAGTGTTTCCCTATGAACATACCATTTAATTACTGTGATGTCTATGTTTGCGTAGGTCACTGGATGTTCTGGCTGCCTGTAAGTGACTGTATCCTGTTAGCAATAATACGCTGTAATATCAGACAGCAGAACTTAGCGCTGACTTCCTCACTATACAGATGCAATAGCACGGTGCTAGCATGCACCTACTGGACTTCAAAGGACTGACTGTGTATGCAAACCTTCCACTGAACACACCTTTGCCTAAGCAAACATGCCATCCCTTTTACAACCTGTGTGCTTGTCTGTGTACATAGAAGAGAGAGCTATGCAAATGGCCTGTTGGTGTCGTGTTATCAGTGCTCAAAGTGTCACTGACTGGCTTTGGGCCTGATGTGTGTGTGATGTGTGTAAATACAGGCCAGGGAGAGGGAGAATGCTATTTTTAGGTCCCACATCCTTAATGTTGACTCGCCTTCATTTTTAGGAGAGGATCTGGAGGTTGAGAATACTTGATTGTTGTCACTGTCACTGGTGTTTACCAAAGCTTTTGCTTTGATATTTTTTCCATTTGTCTTGTGTTTGTAAAATGGTCTACCAGGCCTCGCTTTTCTGTGGATGCTGTAAAAAATTGTATCTTCTCTACAACCATTGCCTTTATTGTTCTCTAATTGACACTTCTGTATCCAGACTGACCTGGACAGGGAATTCTAATGTGAGTACTTTTCTTAGACATCAGGTGATCAACCACTCATTAGCTTGTTAGCTTGCGGCCAGATCTCAGCCTGTGGGCATAATCTGACTTTGTTGTCTTAGTAGATTTTTTGTAAAATCGGCATGAAGTAGACCAACAGCAGTACACAACAATGTCCCTCTTTGATTTGTGTGTTTGACAGTGTTGATTTTGAGTAATATATCCCAATACTGTAAACCTAAATCCTTTTATAAAAGCTTACACTCTTCTCGTCATCACTGTCTGTCCTCTAGTCATGCAGCTACTTCACACAAATCGCCTTGTATGCATTTATAAGATGTATCTTTTGGGGGAAAATGTGGCTAATTGTTGTGTTACCACAATGAAATAAGAAGAGGCTGGACCTCGTTTTATTTATTTGATCTTTTAAGAATTATTTTGTGTAATTGTTGAGTTTTATTTTTCTTGCAGTTGATGTGATAATTAAGTAGGTGACATATGACAGACTGTGTTAGATGCACTGAAACCTGTAGTTAAATGTATTTATGTGGGATTGTGAGGTAAAACAGGGGCCGCTCCATTTTATGATGTGCTCTTCTGATGAAATGGACCAGCCCCTTCAGCCTGATGTGTATTAATCTGGTGAACAGACAGATAAAGCCATTTTGTGTGACAACCACAGGAAGAGCAAGACACCTAATCAGAAAACGCTAGTGGTCCTTGCCTTCACTGAGCACCTCATGTACTAATTGATAATCAATGGTGCTGACTTTTCAGAGCTCTTTTTGAAATAGCTGCTCTGTACGTGCTTTCTGGGCCTTGATCTAAAATCCTCACCGCTACCATCGATAGCAAGAATATCTATGTTACAGCACTTGGCCAGTTGCATGCAAGTAGAATATCCTATAATCTGTGTTCCATCCATTTGTAAAGCTGTTGCCTTGTCATCTTGTGATGAAGCTAAGTAGTTTGTCATTCTGGTTCAATGCCACAAGCAAAAGCACGTGTTTACCTCGTAGCCAATCACTAAGAGGTGGCCAGTGAAAGACATGGACCCTGGCAGCGCATGTGTTCAGTTTTCTTTTCCTTGTGTGTTTGAGTGAAATGGCTAGACCTTATGATCCTCCATTCAGAGCTCTATATGTGTATATATATATATATATATATATATATATATATATATATATATATATATATATATATATATATATATATATATATATATATGTATATATGTATATATATATATATATATATATATATATATATAAAAATATGAATATATATATATATAATGAATATATATATATATAATATATAAATATATATATATATAATGAATATATGAATGACAGAGCTCTAAATGGACTTGCAGATTTTTTCTAGTTCCACTCATATTATACTGAATATGACCCATTTTTATTTTCATTGCTTTAAATTAAAAGCTAGATGGACTTATAGTAAAAGCCAAATGGTTTTAGTGTAAATGTCAGGCAATGACCTTTACCCGGTAAAATATAGACGATTTTTGTGCAATGTAGAACCGGCAGCTTCATCAGCCACAACCATCTTATCTAAATAATTTATGAGACTTCTGAGAAGGGTGAAAAACAGCATGTTTTTATCTTACGGTAAAAAAAAAAAAAAAGAAAAAAAAAAAGATAGCTGGTCATTTCTATAACATTTGTGATAAGAGCATGCCGAAACTTTATTTTCCTTCTGGTCTTATTGGAGACCAAAACCAGGCCTGCTGCTCACTAAATAGACTTTATCTTAAAACCTGAGCTCACCTGTTCTGATCCATTCTGTGCCAGTTTAAATGACGGTGCCGTTTTCATCAGGCCCCCGATGAAACTGGCAGCCTTAAGCTTCTTAATTTATTGCAGTGTTTTTCACTCAAGTTTTTATTTTATTTTTTATAAGCAAAATGTTTAAATTGAGGAAAGTGCATATCAAGATAAAGATCATTGTAAATAACGTTGTGTGTAGTGTTTTAGAAATTATAAGGTCTTAAATCACTGCAGATTCTAGCATAAAGAACAAGGCTTTGGATGGGTTTTGGACAAGTGTTTCTGGTGCCATTTCAAGTGCTAGTGAGAACATGAACACTTCCCGGTATCGCCTTCTTTTTTTTTTTACTTTTCAGATAAATGCCTCACAATGTCAGACGTGCTGCGGGAATCAATGAGACGTACCATGGCAGGAATAAGTCAGTAGATATATTTGGGCTTCCTTCTTACGTCTCTTAGATGGTTCCAGATCTCTGGTAAGGTCAAGAGAAAGCACTGAGGTATAGGCCAAAATCACCACATGCTTACAGTCTGTCAAACATGGCACCCAAACCAGTGACACAACCCACTCCAAAATCTACACATTTTTTGTATGAAAGAAAACTATTATAAAAAAATAAAAAAGACAGCTAAATTAACAAATATATCTGATTGTAAGGAGGAATATTCTCCTTGAATTGAAGCCATTTGAAGCCACTTGTCAAAACTTGATGTCAGCCTTATGTGTATCTGTTTGTGTATTGGCATATTATCTTTTGATTATTGAAATTTGTATGATGGAGATTTTCTTTTATACCATCATTGTTATTGTCAAAGTACACCAATAATAAAAAAAAAGAGACTTGCAATGATTCACAGCTTGTCCTGTGTATTTCCTCATAATGCAGTTAGCGGATCTATTTCTTATCATAGTTATCGTAGATACTGTGATGATATTTCTGCACTATATAAATACACAAGCATACTTCCTGTTAAGAGACATTTACACTCTGTTATTGTATCAAAACGCAGAGCTCATAATGTGTTGCCAGTAAAAGAGGGACTATAACACATACACTGCTGTCACTTTGTTGCACTGTGAGGTAATGATTCAAGAAGCAAGGTTAAAAAAAAAATTAACATGCTCAAACATTTCAGAAGTTGACAGAATCAAAGCATTTGAGGTTACTCTAAAAATATCCTTAACTTCATTTTCCTGTGAAGATGAAATGCCTGCATGAGGAATGAGCAGCAAATGGCTGTGCACTGTAAACAGACAGGGATATAGATAGCATCACATCCCCCCTTAAACACCCACCGCTCAAAAACAGAGGATTATTGTGTGTGCGTTTGGAGTTGGGACTTGTGATTTCAGCATCCAGCAAGACATCTGCAGTCTTTTCCGTTGTATTTCTCTTTTACAATCTCTGCAGTGTTACAGAGATTTGGAGCTGGGACAAAGGAGATTCTTGTTGAGGTTGTCCAGCCTGTCACCCAAACCAGGGTGCAGAGAAGAAGACAACAGAATGAGATGCTTTGACTAGAGGTCACTTGAGATTCATTGAATCCAAGTGGCTCTGGCTCTGGCTCTGGCACTGTGACGTTAAGCACATTAAGAGCACATCTTAGCCAGTTAGTAAGTGACAGCTGATTTAATTACCCTCAAGCAAAAACAAAAATGCAAAGTGGCAGGAAGGGGACTTCTACATGACTGTTTTAAATTTTTCCACACAGTTTGCCAGTGTTTACACATCCTCCCATGGTAAATCTCAATTGGCTGTAACAGGAATTACCATCATGTGTTGCAATTGTATTTTTCTAATGCTAAAAATGTTGGTAAAAATGCTCCGTCTGTTCTTCCTTCCACAGTGTAACAGTGTCTGTAGTGTGTGAGAGACACTTGGCAGGGACACGAGGCCTGGCTGGACACATCTTAATGGAGTGTGGGAAACACAAGGCTTTGGTATGCTAACACCACTGTCACTTTGCTGTCAGATGCACACACAAGGGTCTGGCTCTTAAGATCTCAAGAGCTGTCTTGGCAAGTGGTATACAGCACACATTAATTCATCCACACGCCGCCCCTTGAGTGTGTGCCACTCACAGGCTTTGATGTCGGCTGCAGTTTCTTTGTCTTTTTATGCTGTTTGTTGTTTCAACGCACTTTCCTCAACAGTTCCATAAACTGGAATCTGCACCAGGAAACATTTGAAGAAAAGCTGTGGCCTTGTGTTATATAACAGTGGCATTCTTTTCATTTATGTCTGAGCTTCTTTGTACAACTGCATATTGTATGTAGAGAAGACAGATGTTAGAAGACACACACACACACACTGGTCATATAATTATTTTCATGACATTTCCTTCCTAGTCAGGAACAAGAAAGATAGGAACAATGTTTTTATTGTGTAATAATGTGGGCTACACCCAAATGAGCCATGTGATGGTGAAAAGATAATGAGATCACATAAACACAGCCTACGGTCCATCAAACAACTTCTAACAGGACCATTTGGCCCAGTAAACAAAGATGTGTAAGCATAAGGTTTAGTTTATCATCTCTGTCTGACTATGGATCCTATAGTTTACTTCCCACATGTAAAACATTGAGTTCTATGTAGCAGTGTTTGTCAGGTAATATATGAGAGCCAGGGTCATTTTAAAATTAGTTTTTTAACTACAGACATTAGGGCAAGTTCAAAAGACAAACCTGCTTCCTTTAAACGTAGAGCTCCGAAAAGAAATCTGCCAGACATGTCCTTTGGTTTTGAGCATGGTCTAGCTTTTCCCTCTGATAAATGTGCTGACATCGTGAATTTAGGTTTCAAAAGAAGACTGCACATACCGGGGTATGACAAAAACTCATTTAGTGTCCATGATGATCACTTTAAAGAAACTGAAGGCACCCTGGCCTTCTGTCCGACAGCAGGACTTTTTATTTTCCCAACTTGATAAGACCAAATCATGTTGTTGTTGTTGTTGTTGTTGTTGTTGTTGTTTAGAGCAAATAAACAAGAGTCACATAGAGCAAATGATCAAGAAATGAACTTAGACAGCACTGCTAATGTCGCCCTGCCATTTTTTCAGTGTGAGTTATCTAAAGGTTAAAGATATATTTGACTTGTTTTCAGCCTGAATAATATTCCATTATAAAGTATTTTGCATTGCCAGTTAGTTTGATTAATAACCGTAATCATTAGGGTTTAGTCTGTGATGTACAGTAACAAATAGGAGCCTTAGTATGGAATGGGTATTTTCAACAGACATAAAATGAAGAATACGTGTATGAAGTACTCGTGCTTCCTCTAAACACAAGCTCAACTCAGAGAAGCAACCAGCAAGACATGCCCTTTAGCTTCGTGCAGTTTTTAGCTTTTCCTTCTATATGATATACATGCTGACATCATGCATTCAGGGCTTCATGTGCTCATGTCTGCTTAAATCAGGGGCTTGAATAACAACAGTGCCTTCTGGGATGGTGTGTGTGTGTGTGTGTGTGTGTGTGTGTGTGTGTGTGCCCGTGTGTGTGTGTGTGCGTGGGTGTGTGCGTTTCCACATGTGTAACTGTGACATGAATTCATAACATCACTGCCTGTTATGTAACCATTTGTCATAGCTTTCAGGTATTAGAGTTTTCCAGTGTTACACCAAACTGCTGTCCCCCCCCCCCCGCCCACCCCCACGTCCCTATGAATTACGCTCTTGTATTGTTCCCGTTTCATCGCACATGTGTCGTTCTCCGGGTCAACAATAGGACAATCCTTTTGTGTCATGCTCCTTTCCCGAGGGACGACACAGTGTTCAGCACCTGACGAGCCTGAGGGTTTTACTCCTGTTCGCCTGCTGGTTTGGCCACAGTAATACACTTTTCATTTTATTAAAAGGAACTCAAATTTTCATATTTCACATCAAATTTGAAATTAACCGGATACTTTATTGTTTTCCTGCAGCACTTTGAACCAGACTGTGTTAATCTGCTCATGTCCACACTAAATTATTTTTTGTGCAAGGTTCGTGTTGTACCAAAGTATTTGAAATTGAAATGTATTAGTGTGGACATTGTCGCTCCTAAACCTGAGAGCCTTGCTGTGACTTCTGCTTTGACACTGTTGTGCTGTCTGTCTCACTGTCCCTTGTTTGCTCTCCTGCCTTTCCACGTCTTTTCGCTTCTATTGGCCGCACACCAACTCCAATTCCCCCTGATTCGTCATTCAATATTCATCTCACAGTCATCCATTTGGCTGTATTCCCCCTCTGACCTCCACCACATCATCCGGCAGTGCAGTCAGTATATTTTCTTTTTATTGTTATTATTTTTATACCTAGCTTCTGGATTTCATTATGCCGTGACTGCTTCATCCTGTTCTGGCTTGTAGGAGAGAGTAGTAGTCTTTTCAAAAACTCCGGGCTGATGTTGCACAGATCCCCTACTGCCGCCGCTTTAGCAGAGCAAGGTCAATTACATTTTACAGCTCATTTCACTTGGCTTCATTCATCATCATTGAGTCTCACCTCACCTTTGACTTAGCAAACACTGCAGGATCAGCCACAATTTGACCTCATGACCTCAACTCATCATGTGACCCCAGCGTGGGCTGAGAATTAGAAAGATGCTGGTTCAGTTACATTTATGTCAATATTGTGAAGTCAAGGTGTGTTAAACAAAAATGTATCCTCCCTATCCAAACTGCGAATGTCAATAGTGCAGTGCCATACCTCTCATTTCCCCGGCCAATATGGTGAGCAGCAAGTATTAATGATACATTTCTGGTTCCCATTACACACTGACAAGAAATTAATCAGCGAGAAATGTTGCTGTCTTAAACTATGTGCTGATATTCTGTGAAATCTGCCGACAGTGCAACCTGGCTTGGGCTTAGTTGTAATTTAAAATGTGTTTACTGTCTCGATCCTGCGACAGCAAGATATGGATACGACAGAAATGTAGTTTTTTCCAGCTCCTTTAAGTGGATCATTATGTACAGGGTTTCACAGATTTTCAGAAAATGAGAATATGTCATATGTCATACATCTTTGGCAATGTCCACACCGATGCATTTCATTTTTAAACAGCATTATAAAGATTTATCAGGCTTCCACTTTTGAATAATTAAAGTAGCATTAGTTGCGTTAATGAACCAGGTATCAGGTTAATGGTAAAGGCTGTGTAGACAGTTCGATCCAATGAAAAATCTCTGTCCAAACTTGTATCACATGATGTTGGTCAATTATACAGCTTCTTTACGATTCCTGAAATGCACATGCAGCACAGATGCTTGGTCTTTTATTTGTGTGGACATATCCTTACAAACATCACCACTGTTTCAAGATTTTATTCCTCTTCCATCTACCAAAACAGGAACTGTTACGTGTTGTCACTGGGATGGAGGACGTTAAAGCGAAAACACACCATTTTAAACACAACGTAAATAGCACCAAGTTGACAGTACAGTATCCTTAAAGTGTCCACACGAAGGCCGAGTGTGCTTGTCAGTAGAAACCCGTAGCAGCGTATTAGTCTCATTTTCAATTCCATGTCAACTTTACATATCTCTAATACAAATAGTTTATCACCATAACAATGCAGTCACTTCATATAAGTTAAAAAAGTAAAATATGAAAACAATTATCCAAAGGGAAAAAAATGCCCCATATAAAAAAAACACTCAAAGGAAAAGCCTTACAATGCGATCAGAGTGTGTCTTTATATTCTGAATCTGCATCTCTTCACTTGGCCAAACATAATACTCGGGACATCTGGAGGCACTGAAGTACAGGAGTGGGAAGCACATGGGGAACGGCTTTCACTGGATCGGTTCATTTGCATCTGTGCTGATGGGGTTTGAAAGAGGGAGAAGCAGAGGAAGTCACTTGAGCTAATGAGTAGCAAACACGTGTCTTTTTTGACTATTCTGTAGCGCAGATGCTACTGGTCTCCTTTTTGGTTGGCTGCTTCATTGGCAATACAGTCTTTGACCTCATCTTTAAGCTCAGCCAGTTGCTCTGAATGGACGGTCAGCGTTCCATTCACCTGGGCCAGGTACGAGTCCGAATGCCTCTCCAGTTCGGCTCGGATTTGCTCCAGGTGCTCTGCCAGTTCTCCCAGGCCGCTACACTGGCCTTCTACCTGACTCACTCTACTGTCAACCTCCTTCACTTCTTTCTTTACTTCTAATGCTGTGCTCTTGCAGCCCTGCAGCTCTCCGGAAAGGCGTCTCTTTAATGCCAGTAGCTCTCCCTTGAGCTGGGCCAGTCGCCTCTCCCCGGCTCCCAGAAGGGACGCTTGGTGGCCCACTAGTTTGGTGATTCCTTGCACCTGATTGACTAGTTGGTGTTCCCTCTGCTCCCACGTGGCATTAGCATGTCCCACTTCACTTGCAATGAACCTAATTGAGTCCTTCAGACCCTTGAGAGTCCGGTTCACTGAGTTGATGTTGACTTTGAGTAGTGTAATCTCACCGCTAATGCCGCCCTCCGTGTCTTCCTGGGCGATGCGGAACAGCAGGCTTTGTAAGGTATTGTTCAGCTGATCCAGTTGGTTGGAATGGGTGTCTAAGCGTCCATTCATCTTTTTCTCCACATTCTCGCAGTCCTCCTCCACTTTGCCACTGATGCCCCCTGCTGGTGGGGTAGAGGGGGCACAAGAGGAGGTACACAAATGCTCCAGGTCTATCAACTTTTTCTGGATGCCCCCCAGCTCTCCTTCAACGCGCCTCTTCACAGACTCAATCTCCAGCGCTGGGATCACCTGACCTTCGAGAAGAGCCGGGGCCGTGGCATTACTCAGCTCCTCCACGGCCACAAACACTCTCTCTTCCAGGGTTTTCAGTTTGTCCTCCAGCAGGGTCTTAAAGCCGTCCAGTCCTCCGGGAAGTCCAGCAACTGCACTGGCTTCACCCTCAGTGGTATTGAGGCGGCCCTCTATGTCCAAAAGTCGAGTCTCAATCAGCGTCTCCACGTGGATGCTCTGGTCTGCGAGGGCTGTGTGGAGCTGTCTCTGGGACTCGGTTAGGTCCTTAACAGACTCCTCTAACAGTAGCATGCGCTGGGAAAGGCTGTTTACCTGTAAGTAAAAAAAAAAAAATGTGTAAGTCCTTATACAAGTTAAAAATATGACAATTCAACATATATAACCTTTTGGAACATCTCATTTTGTTTTCCTCTTAAGCTTATTCTCATTTTCAGTGGTAATATAATTGAATTTGGATTGGTAATATAATGATAGGCTACATTACACATATTTACACTCCTGGAAACAACTTTAAATAAAATTACCTGTCCACAGCAGCTCTCAGTAAGGGTAAGACCTTGGATCTGAGCCTGCAAAGACCCCAGTTCCTTCCTGAGTCCGGTTTCTCGTCCATCCAAAGACTGCTGCATCTGCTCCTGTCCACTCATGTGTTCCCGGTGACACTGCTTCTGTACCTCACTGATCTTCTCCTTACAGTGGTTCTCTAAACCAGTCAAGCGCTGCTCAAAGCCGTCCAGAATTTCGCCACGGACTCCAGCTAACTTAGAATTCAGGATCTCTTCTATCTGCAGAGTAGAGCCGGGGAAAGGCCTTCCTCTAGCTCCTTCCAGCAACTTCTTTAGCTGGCCGTCATGACCTAGAACCATTCCCTAAAGACAAACAGTTAAGAACAAGTAGAATAGTATTAGTCAAACTGAATAAAAGACCTAAATGATGTGGGTACAGTAGATCTTTGTACAGTACCTGGATCTCCTCTAAGATGTGAGTCTTGGCTCGCAGCTCATCCCTCACTTCTGTTACCCTTCCCGCCAAGTCTCCAAATCTATTGAAGCTTTCTTGGCCTTCTAGTCCATCAGGAGTTCCATCTGGGATCACACCAAATCCCACTGTTGAGTCAGGAGTACGGGGAGAGTTAGGGAGCAGGGAAACCAGGATTTTGTTTGTGTCTTCTCGGAGAGAGGTGCGCAGGCGCTCTTCAAGTCCAGCCACTGCCCCGTTCAGAGATTCTAGGCCCAGAGAGAGGCGTCGCAGGTCTTCCTCCATTCGATCTAAGCGCTCTCCAGTAACTCCTGATATTCCAAATGTTCCTGTTTTAAGGAGCAAACAGAAAGATTTGATTAGAACGACAATATGACAGTTTAGTTACTGCAACATCATTTGTAGAGGAGATTTATGTCAAAAGTGGTTTAAAACTAACCAGGAGTCAGATTAAACCCTTGATAGTTCTGAATGATATTGTATCCAGAAAATGACTGTACTGAAAATGAACTGTAAAATGCCCTATATTTACTGTATGGTTAGGATCATATGTTATATTAGTACATTATACCTACAGATTACAGCCTATGGAAAAAAATGAACTCACCAAAATTGGGTTTCCCAGCACCAGCAGGGAGCTGTCCTGTGGGTATTGGCCTGTGATCTGGGACACTTGGAATGGGTCTCCCTGGCTCCAACTGAGCTCCCCCGGGTTTGTGATCCACTGGAGGCCGAGGGCCATGTGGGAAGCCTTTCATCCCTGGGCGATGGGGTAAAGCGCCACCTTTAAACGGTGGCAACATTACATCGGGCCCTGACGTGGGCCCGTCAATACAGTTTTCCCCAGAGAAGCCAGGACAACATCTCCACTCCAGCTCTGTCACAGTCTTGAAGCCCACCTTGTACGTTGGTTTGTATATTGTCCTGTACCTGTATCAAACAAAATCAATGTTGTTTGCTTTCTTTCCGTAATAATGTGATTGTTACACAGAATGATGATGAGAAGATGGGAGGTTCAGAGCAGAAATAAAAGGATGAAGTTGTTGGCGATGGGATTAAACAGATTACAGGGAGATTAGAAGATTAAGTATAAGTGTAATGTAAATGATGTGGAATCAGAGGATTGAACTTGGGTCAGCATCAAGCTTCACTGTTATCTTGTTTGATCCAAATTCTCTTTTGATTGTGAATCAAACTCTCACTTACAGTCATACAGTGACATAGATTCATGTGTTGTTCTAGTGTCTGACCAGATGCAGAGAGACAAACTCATTTTTCATGATTGCTTGGAACAGATAAGCTAATATTAAACAGTGCTGTTAGCAAATAAGCACCAATGTTTGAAGAAAAAACAAGTAATTTATTAAATCACTCGTAAACACCTTTTTAAACATGCAAACATCAAAACACTGCATGCTGAAGACACTAGAGGGCAGCATTTATAAGCAATGTACCACAACACACTTTATGCATTGGCTGACTCTGCAGCCTCATCATTTCTTGGATCCTTTAACAACTCTCTACATTTTTGTTCTTACATGTATTTTAGTTTTAGCTGTTGATAAAGCTTCAAAGCACTTACATGACAACAGGACACTTCTGGCCCCAGATGCACTTTGTTGTGTATTCAGCCTTGACATAAGGGGTTACTCCATCTTGCATAATGCATGTGACGTTCTTCTGGACCACATAGGCACAGTGGTTTCTATGGAGACAGAAGAGTGACCACAGTTTGACAGCTGCTGAGATACTTTAACACATCTTTACAGCAACATAATTTAAAACATTAACAGCCAGCGAAACACATATTTACCAAAACATATTTGCTTTTTGACTGTAATTTCAGTTTGGTGCAGCTTCCTCAGCTCGAACAAACAGACAGCAGCCCTCAACATTTATTTATTTTTTTCTGCACAATATTCAACTTAGATGGAAAAAGCACTCATTTAGATGAAGTGTTAAATATTTATAAGCACTGATGACCTTTTTTTGACCCTTTTCTGTGATTACTGATGTTTCTGCACCATCCCTGCCTTTTGATCCCTTTACGGACTTACCATGGCTGTTTTCAATTTCCCAAGTGTTTATATGTGTCCTAAGTTCGACACATAATAGCTTCAGCATAACTACTTAGAGCAGTTGTTGCATCACACTGGGGCTGAACGGTTTTGAGCTCTATTCGTTGCCAGTGCAGCTATAGCAACTGTCTAATGTTCCCTTGGCCTCTCTCTGCAACACAGGAAACGATGATCCGCGCTCTTTAGGCTCACATGTGAAGTTTCTCCCATCCAAAGGGGAGCATTTAGCAACATATGCAGTACTTAGCTTTGCTCCACAGCTGTTTCTAGACAAATAGAAGCTTTTTGAGGAGCAAGGAGGAGACAGGGGGGCCGAGTAGGGTCTGCGTGCCAAGTGAACATATTCAGTGGGCTAACAGACAGTACAGCATGTCACAATCTGTGAGAAACCAGTGCACTACTGCTTTCTGCAAATCACCAGCTGTGTTGACAGCATGGTGTGTGTGTAAGAGTGTGTGCCCACTCTGCTGACATATGTTAATAGCAGTAGAAGGAAGGGGGCGGGGTCCTAATGACAGAGCTCCTTTCATATGAGTCTGACAACCTGCTGCCAGGTCATGAGCTGTTGGAGGAAATGGTAGTTATGACCAGAACTGATGTGGTGTGATGGGATGCCTTTAGGCCCCTTAAACTCTTACTTGCCTATTTTTATGGACAGCGCAAAGGATTTTAAGCATAAAGCACATGCCAGTTTGTCTAGGAAATAGGAAATATAATAGTATCAACGTTTACACACATTATTTATGGGTAATTACCAATATCCTATTTTTAATTTATACTGTATATTACTTTAATCAATTATCAGGAATCCAGCTGCTATTTTCAGTGACAGATTTGGGATTAATCACAATGGGAAAATTACTATGCACATAAAAAGGAATGGAAAATGCCCTTTTATGATCATTTATGTTTGCATAATTCTTTTAAATACATATATTTAAAAAAAGAAAAACAGAACAGTAACATACTGGTTACTGAGGCAGGCCTGTTGAACATAAGTTCACTGAATAGCTGGTAGAAGTCACCAATTTAAAACTTAAAGTAACCCTGCGTAACTTTTAGCCAGTTGCCCATCACTGTCAGCCATGTTTGTTATAATGTAGAGACATTTAAGACAAATTTGGTAGAAAGAGCATGTCTTCTGAAATGGTAGGATCATTTTAGTGTATTTTGTACAAATATGACTCCGCTTGGGTCCAATGTATTGGCCCGTTTTCTTCATTATATACGTAGTGTGGTTAGAGGGTCTCACTCATGTAATCGCTTGACATATGCTGCTGTAACAGGAAAGTTATATTGGAGATTTCTGTCCATTGGAGGGTACAGTGTCAGTGAGATGGACATGATTCTACTGATGTATGTCTTAGAACCATCAAAATGATTTCAAGAAAAATGTTCTGGGACTAAAAGTTACGTGGTGCTACTTTAATGAAGTGATACACATGATTTGAACAAAATTCCACCTTTTAATAGGTCCAAACATTAGAACGCAGCATTAGAGACTGGACGTTTTTTCACAGACATACAGTCACAGTTTAAGCATTTTCATGTTGAGCGCCAGCTTAAACTGTGAATGTGTAACCTTCACACTTTGCACAGTATGCTGGTTATAGTAAACAACATATCCCAGACAGACATTTGAAACACAGCAGTCTACTGTGTACTGCTGACATCCTCCTTCCTCTTATTTCAGTGCAGCAGGTGACAAGGATCACACTTTACTGCACAATTACAATAGATCACTGGATGTCCTACACTAGACAGAGAGCTCAAGTTGCGTCTAGTGAGGTCTAGCAAGTGTCGTGTAGCAAAAGAGCAATCTTTCGGGTTTGCTTACTACATTTGTCCCAAACATTGTGTCTGTGGTAACATTTCAAGCACAGTCATAAAGTTTCACGATACAGTATCCATTTACTCTCTGCGTACAATAATGTTGATAGTCTTTCAGTGCTGTCATGCATTTTTATGTCAACATCCCCACCTGCTGGCTTTGTGCTTAACAATCCCAGCGGGAGATTAGCGCCGATCACTCCCTCTGCTCTCATCTGATGTTCAGTGTGCACAAGAGTGAACACATCAAGCTTTTAATGCCAAAACCATTCTCAATTTTCATACTAGTAAATCCTCATTTGAACGCATGGCTGGTATAGCTGACACATAGGATTACATCATATGTAAGGAGAATTATGACAATGAATTTGACTGCAGCGAGAAAGCAGATGCAAGTTGTTGTTCCCAATTGAGTTTCCTTCACAGTTAATGGCACAAACAGCTTGAAAGATCTGAGATGATGCTGAGGTGGAGAGAGGTCTAAATCTTTGTAAAAGTATCAAGTAGAAATATTGTTATTTTGCTCAAGGACAAAATAATGCAGTTGAAGGCACCTTCCACCTTTTGCAGACTAGAGCACTGATCATGCTCTGTGTTTGGCTCAGGTTTGTAAGTGTGGAGGACCCTTCCTTGACATTCAGACCAACACACAAAACGACTGCAAGAATCCAGATGTACAAAGAAAATAAAGTCCATGTGCACATGGCTCAGCTCTATTTTCACAGACCTGTCAATGTCATTTGTGTCTGTGAATGACATTTTATCCTCTGCACCTTACTGTACAGACTCAGGGGTCCTGGCCTTGAGAGAATGAGATCGAAGAGCTGAGATAAATCCTCTCCCCACTGCTGTTGAACAGGCCAGCAGCAGGTCACCTCCTCTGTCGTGTGAAAACAGATCTTTGCCAAACAAGCTGTAAGTTTTGACTTGAGAGATAGTAATACCACACTCAAACAACTCACAATGCTCAGAGCTTTTTCGCCGTACATCCACAGAGACAGCGCAGCTCGGTGGGATAAAAAGTACATCAGTTTGAATGCCAAAAATAAAAGTGTCTTGAAACATAACGTTGTCTTTTTGTGAATGAAAAGCTTTTGGGAATTGTAGTTTCTGGAGTATTATTCTTGTAGTGAAGATTAAAAAAAAAAAAAAAGTTTCTGAAAAAAAAATACTGTTATTGTATGCTGCGCTACTTTAATACAGCTTTAACTCAGGTCATTAACTGGAACATGGACTCAAATACTAACTCATAATGTTTGAAAAAGAATGGGTAGGTGAAGTTATGGCTGTGGGGCAGCTACAGCAAAGGCATGACAAGACTTTTGCCCACAGGACAGACAAAAGCATCTGGTCGGAGGTAACCTCAAAATAGAAGTGCAGAGAAGGTCACTTAAGAGGGAAGTTAGCGACCCACTTAACCCTCATAAAACCTAAGCTTGAGTGCTAGTTTATCACTCTGAGTGTTTGGACTTCACAAGTTTTTTGGTGTACGCCCTAATGATCAGGGAAAGGAAAAATATCCAAAACAACAAGCATATACAAAGGAACTCCCAATAATCGAATAAGAAATCAACTCACGCCCTGATTGGTCCACCCAACCCCAAGTGATTTCACAAAGTCCAATCAGGAGACCTTACCTGACCTCACTGTCATCCTCCCAAATCAATTCCCAAACAGACTTTTAAAGAAGACAGTGCTGCCACACTCTTCGGCCCCTCTCAACAATCTTCTTCTTGAATTATTGCCCAAATTTTGTCTTCATCTCGTCATCGGAGCATGTCATTTTTTGACTGCCGCTCTGGTCACACTGTGAATATTTCCAGTATAGCATTACCGTTTCTAAATCCCTTCACGAACTCCCGGGGGGAAAGCAGAATTCCCATCTCAGATTCTCATGTGGAGGGTTTTGGCAAATATTATTGCTGCTAGACCTCCACCCTCTGCTGGGCCCAAAACAACTCACCTTTCATCCACCGCCTTTTTCTCATAACCTCCTGCTTCATTTTTTTTTTTTTTTTTTTTTTACTTGGCTCTGCAAGATCTGCAAATTTCAGGTAAGCTCTGTTTGATTATCTAAGCACACCGGCTCTGGGTTTGCACTTACTATTCCTCATATTGTTTTATAGCTTTTAAATTCACCACTATATCCTCCAATTGCGAGGGTTATTTTGACACTTTAGGTTCACCTTCCTCATTACTGATGGCTTTCTCACCTGCAGGCTTCCTGACTGTTTGAACCCAGGCCCACTGTGATTGCCTCTGACATATTTATGACCACAGTGGGCCAGATACAAAACCATACTGTCTTTAATAGGACTTTTAACACTAACGACTCTCCTCCCAAGCCCATATCTTTCCATTTATACTTGTAATGAAGCCTATTTCTGGCCAGCTAAGCCCCCATGGAGCACAGGTTGCTCTCGAGGCTACTGATTAGCCTTACAGGGAAGACGTCCCAGATTTAGGACAGAGAAAATCATTCTGTCATCCACAGACAAGGTCAGCTCAAAGCCAGCCGTGATTGTAGCTCAAAGGCAAATCATAGCCCGTAGATATGCTGAGAATTTGGTTGAAGAGCTCTTTCCCTTGGCTCAGCAAATTCACTTGAGGTCATACTTGGCTGCAGACATATCAGTTCTCTATGTTGTTGTTGTGCTGTGTATTTTCATTTGGAGTACAGTAAGCGGCTCAAAGACCGGTGGTGAAAAATCACAACGGTAACTTATCCTCAGGCATTTTCCCAAGCATATAATCTGCTTTATGTGAGAACAGCTCCCTGCACTTGTTAGAGGTAATATGAGAGTTTCGAGGCCTTATTCAGACACCTTGTTAAAGTTTGAGGATGAATAAGGTCCCAGTAAAACACATTATAGCCTTTTGTAAATCCATAGTTCAACTCTGGGGTAAATGCAATCTGTATAAATGGACAAATGTGAAAAGTTTAAGGCCTAAGACTATATTGGAACAAAGGCCAGTGGGAATCTTGTCTGTAACTGTAGGGTTGTTTCTCCTAAAATGCCACAGTTTGCTTTCTTATTGTTTTAATTTTAAATTCTAAAACTAGTTTATGCCTTTCTTTTTGAAATCTATGTCTAGATTATTGCTCAGTTAGACAAATGACAATGAAAGGTCAATCCACTGCCAAGTTCACTACACAGAGGACGACTTAAATGAGTGGTACAGTATGTTTGACAGCCAGCTCACCTGCCACTAGCTTCTAAAATGCAGTCTCAAATTTCATTTCAATGCTTAAGAACAATTATATTTAACATTTGACAGCGGGCCAGAACCTTTATAGTGTGATTCCTGAAATTCTGGGATACTTTAGCATCTGTGGTTTTTATTTGTCATGCATCATATTTACTTTTTCCAATAGTGATCACATTCTGGTCCCTGAACATCTTAAACAACTTTTTAGGTGACATTACAGCTCAGCAATACTGATCAAGAACTTAAGGACATTTTTCCCATAGCATCACCTTTTGGTCACTTATTCCCCTTTTAAAAACAAAAGTATTCACTTAAAACTAAACCATTAACCCCACAGTCTAGTGTCATGTTGCCAGGTCAAGTATCAGATTGTGATTCTTTCCCTAAATTTCAAAGCGATGCCAGCTGAGAGGTCAGTGGCACAGACCAGCCTTAGTGATATGTCATACAAACTTACAACAAAGAGTGATGACCTTTAACCTCCTCCAACTCTGTGACCTTTACCCCCTGATCTCCGGCCCATACATCACAGAGAAGCCCTCGGAAACTTCTCTAATCTTATCAAACAAGACATGCGGCATAATTGAGTTATACTAAAGTCATTTCACAGTGACCGCGATGACGATGCTCAGACCTAGTCCAGGGTTTAACTGTGAGAATTAACTGTGAGAATCCCGAATGTGTTTGATGTTCTGCTCTGAGATTTCAACAGCAACGACAGGAATTTGTTACTGCAATTAGGGATTCCGTGAGCAGCTGCTTGTACTTGGCACTTGACAATCACAGCAACAAAAATCAACATCCCTTTTGATGAAATTTAGATGCATGAAAGTCTGTTTTCTCCAAAGAGATAAAAAAGTTCAAACTGCAAAGTCAAAGTTTTAGAGTAAAGTAAGTGAGTTACAGTTTCTTTCTTAGATGACTGATGGCTGGGGGCTATTATTTCTTAACAGGAGCCAGTTGTTGTATTTAATGACTGCAATGACCAAAACCAACTGACTTGCTCTTCTTCCAAAACACAGCTAATAATTCATCAGAAAGAACTAAAGAGCCTGTGATGTGCCAACAGCTGAGAATGATTCAGATATGACAGTGACAATGCACGTTTGGTCCATGTGACAGCCTGGCTAAGCATTTACAAGCAAAACTCTTACCAGGAACAAATAAACATGTGGACACCACTCGGGACATGCACTTAGACAGCAGCTTGTCATAGCGTGTATGTTATTTTTAAGTCTCTATTTCCACTGACCAGTGCAGACCACAACAACTGAGCTCATATATCTGTGGTGGTGGTCTGACACCGGCATGTCCCCGGGGGCCGATGTGTTCAACAAGGGTCAGCACTGCCTTTATAAACACTGGACTTGGACTTCCAGACACAACTCGCTACCAGCTTCAAGACGTGACTGACCATCTGTCGTTACTGGGGTTTTAACAGGCTCATCTGTTCTGTCCACTCTCTGTAATATAGCTGTCATAATTTGGCTTGTGTGGATATAAATAAAGAATATGGTGCGACTGTCACGGGCTATATTTTCACACCAGATGGTAAACCTCTTGCACTGATGAGTAGTGAAGTGTTCCATGTGACAAGTTGCAGTGAGTGAATCTAGTGTTGGAGGATTTGCTGAGTTTTAAAGAATGAGTGAGAAAATAAAAGAATTCCCAGACCCTGATAACTAAAGTGAGGAGGATGCTCCCAGTGGGGACATGGGGCAATAGTATGTAACGATCCATGAGCCATACTCTTATATGGTTTATTGAAAAAGCAGGTAACTGGGGGAGCTGTCCAAATGTATAACAACTCTCATGGGAAGTGAAGCAAAAAAGACAGAGAGGGCAAACTACAAGAAAGTAAAACCCTTGAGCCAAACATTCCAGAGAAAATATATTCTTAAAGAATCTGCCCCTTCTTACTTTTTTGTGTCTTTCATGTAGCGTGGATAGTGCTGTTGTCATTTCTCGATGCTCAGATTCGTCTGACTGTCCTGACACTGTCAAAATATTTACAGGTCATTGACTAAGAACAGCGCTTGCAGTTAAAGAGCTCTTTATCATTTAATAATGCACCCTCTGTTGGGACAACTGTGTTATGGCTTTGGTATTGATTTGAGATGATGGTACCACTCCCTTCTGGCAGCGTGTGCCCAGCTGTACTACACCGTAAGCCTTGCCTCTAATTGCACTCTCCAGGCAGTGCACATCACAGCTGAGAAGGATCAATACTTGTGTCATCAAGCTGCAGCGTAAAGACCAGAATAATGGCTTTGTTTCCATGATGCAGCATGATGCATGATGCTGTATAATGCTTATCCTGGACCACAGATGGTTTTAGGTGTGAACCACAGAAACAGGGGCTGACTGTGAGGCTGAGTAAAACAGAAGGATCTGTTACCAAGTCCTTAACCAAAACCATATTTCTGCATCTCACCTGTTCCTTGGAGACACATGTTATAAGGAGGTTCTTTTTTGTGACAACATTTCTTAAAATCCTAGAGTTGTAAGAAATGCATTAGTCCAGATTGAAGCACTTACTTGTGACGAGTCATTGGCTTATTTGGTGTGTGTTGAGGGTTGAGTCCAGCCTTGTATAGATTGTATCTACTTCCATAGAAAGGGTTTACATGGCCTCCATAAAAAGTCCCTTTACTGTGCACCAAAGACAACACTGTTCCCAGAAGAAACAACTGTGCCAAGAGTTGACACGACTTGGTCCTCATTTTGTTTCTTTGTTAAAGCCTAAATTAATCCAAAGAATCCAAAAGAAAGATGAGGAAAGTTGTAGACCCTCCTTTTTTTGAAGCTATTTAGAATTGTCTTCTTCTTCTTCAGTGGCCCCTGAAGGAGACAGGGAGCCCAAACAGCTGTAGCATCAGCAGCATCTCCTCCTCACTGAGCTCACTGCCCTCTGAGCACACGGAACAGAGCAGAGGGAAAATAGTGAGATCCAGAGGGAGGGAAGAGGGGGCAAGGAAAACAACACAAAGGTGTGCAGCAAGAGGAGGAGGAGGGGGACGGAGGGACAAGCTAAAAGTGTCTCTAAAGTTGGAGCTCCATGTGCTGGACCTGCTGCGTAGGCTTGACTCAGAGTGCTCTGTGAGTGAGAGTGTGCTGCTCTGCTGTCTAAAGGGGCAGGCTGAGTGGATTTGCATATCCCACCCCAACTCCGGCCCTGCTCCTCCACATGAGACATGAGGAGGGGGCAGCTACTGTGGACCCTCCGCTTCTAGACAAAATATGTTCCCTTTACACTAAGTCTATGTTCATAACAGGTTTAGTTAGGTTATGAATTATTGTTAGTGGGTGATCAACAGGTCATGAACTCATCATTAAGTTCTTTTGACAGAAAAGAACATCTGGTGTTTCCCAAATAATAAAACCACAGCAACATGTAGATAGAGCTATACCACTGAACGTGTAAGAATCATGAACAAAGTGTGAGTTAACTATCAGCACTGCTCTTTTCTCTAACCTGTTGAGTAGACATTGATGACTCTAGGAACTGTTCATTTAACAACAAAACTAACAACTCCTGACCTAATCCCAGCTCATTTATAAACTGACATAATTTGTAAAGTGGTGCAAAGGCACAAAACAATCACTTATTCTGACTCTTACAATAGCATTTACTTCATTCACGCTCACTATTTGTGTTCTTTTCTCTCTCTTTTTTGTCTCTGCATCTGCTCAAGTAGCAGCTGTATGGCATCTGTGCTGCTCAAATGCCACAGATCTGGACACAATGGACCTCCTCTGTGCTTCACCGCGGTCACTGTTTCAAATCCTGGGCCACTGCTTCAGTTGTGATCCACTCTGTGACCCCCTGCGTCCCATGTAGCTCCTGAATTCAGGCACGCACTCCCTCTTGTGTCGCTTTTGAATGGCCCTGAAAGCTTGTGGGGTGAATGCCTGCAAAAAATTACATACCCTTTCATAAAAATTAGCTGGGAAAATCTGTTTCTATTTGGCATGTTGTGGCTTACATAAAATTGTGTACTTCATATCCTCATGAGAATAATAAAATACTGGCAGGCCATCCCATGCAACAATTTTTTTTCAAAACAGAGACCATAAAACCCAGCCTACTTCTCAGAGAGTCAATGGCAGCCCCTGACAGAGATGGATTTAAAGGCAGGTGCCCAAAATTGTCCCTTTGTTTGAACACTTGCCTCTTCACCTGAGTGTGGACTCTGCACTGTTTACTCCCCTCTACTGACTCCTCATTTACAGGTCAGCGTGAAAGGAAAACACTCAGCTTCTTGGTATCCAAAGACACATATCACACTGGTGGTAGAGTCCCTCAAATACACCCCTCGCCCCATCCATCAAACAAAGTGGGCTCTGTTGATAAGACATGGACAAAAGCTCAAAAGAATCCTGCTTTCATCTTATTCCACGGTATGCACTGGAGTTTGGCATCGCATTTACAACCTTATGGTGCCTTTTGTTTTAATACTAGACTTGCATGTGTAGTGATCCAGATTGAAACTGGCAAAAGAAGGTAGTCATAGGAACGTGTCTTTCTGGTAGGCAGCTGTGCACTTAAATGTTTCAAAGAAGAAAAGCTGCTTCAGGAGAGGATCCATGTAAAATGACTAATCCTTTGTGAAATATTTAACATAGACGTTATGTTGTATTATTGCAAAAAGAATCTTCTACATTGCAAGACATTAGCAGTTTGTGCATGACAGTCACCATAAATATTGTATATAAAAATGCAATTCCTCTTATCTCTTTGGCTTGGCCTCATAAGTTTCCTGCTCATACAGTCAGTGTCCAGTTCCCTTTATACTAAAGTCTTGAAAAGACTATGTTAATGAGTCCACTTGAGTGAAACAGGACACCAGTCAGTTGGTTTTTCATCGCTGCAACCTTTGAGTGAACCAGCCCTATAGTTTGCTAACAGACTTATCCAGGATTTTCTTTTACATTTAGTGAACACAGACATCTTAGAGGGATATATAGATAAAATATTCCAGTTTAAGAACATCCACTACAGCAACAATACCCTATGTGACTTGAGAAGTGGCCTCATCTCCATAAAGAAACCAACAAGAGCCTATTTATCATTTTGTCTTAGTGAAATGAAAAAACAGCTAACAATATACAATGCAAGTAACTCATAATAAATTGATTTACAGCATGACTATTGCTTTACAATCGTAGTATCCACTTAAAAATTAATGTAGGCTATGGGGCAGTAAAAATCAAAACTTACTAAATCGAAACACATCAAAATCCAGACTGAATATGAAAAGTGTCTGACGAATCAGAGTTCATTCATTCATATGGTGCGACTGCCATCACTTCAACCATAAAATGCGCTTGTTAACATGTAACAACAGCAGTAAAATCAGCCCTCCACTGACAACAGTTGGAGACGGCCGGTGATAAATAACACGCTCTTTCCGCACTGCAGCTTTAAAGACCCATCGGTGGTCCCCAACCAAACAAGGGAAGAGTTAGCGTGGTACGATGTACATGAGATGCGCAGGGGAAATGGTTTTTCATTTGATTAAAGCTGTTCTTGGCACAGAGCCTTGTTTGTAGAGGTGTCAAGTGTGGCCTTTAAATAAAACACACTAAAGAGCAGCCGTTGTGGACAAAGAGCCTCAAATATGGGCACAAACAGGATTTTCACAGGGGTCAAGGGGCCCTTCCTGCGATGGAAACAGCTCTTTTTTTCCACAAAAGCGCCAGGAGGATATGAACTCATAAAGATGTAGGTGTGGGAATAGGATGGCATTTCAGAGCACACAAGCTTTTTCCTCAACGCTCGGCTTCATTCATGCACTCCTAAAGCACTCCTGGTGTCGTTGTCAGTCTGTGTCAGGTATGCACTAGTGTTTACTGTCTGTGCTGCTCGGCAAATAAGAGCAAAGAGGGTAAACAGAGCGGAGACAGAAGCCACTTCATAGAGAAGTGTTTTGGCTGAGAATGAGCCACTTGTTGCTTTTGCTGTAGAATAGGAAATCAGAGAAAATAATGATCTGACTGAGAACTGTTTACATGTATGTAAGCAACAAACAGAGCTCAATCTTCCAATTTTTATAACTAATTTTGATGCATTGTTTAAGCCAGGCCCATTCACATTGCACCTCATTGGAAATTCAACAAAAAAAAAAAATACCAGACGAATTCTTTGTAGAATAGATATTACGATGGCTGCCCAGGATAGGATTGTTTTATGTTAAACTGATATATTCTGAGGTACTGTTAAGTATTGCTGCTAACACAATTGTCACCTAGAAAGTTTTCAGCTGCCCTCAACATGGACAAACAGAAGTAATGTTGACACTTTATGTTCCGTTGTAAATGGTGCATAAGTTCATAAGTAAAAATGGGTAACATGATGTTTTATTTGTCCAGGTCTCAGTTTGTTTGATGAGGTCTATTTAGAAGCTCTTCTGGAGTTTTGATTCATTCTGAGTTTCTCTGCAGTGGTCCACCGGGAGGCTTTAGGAAATCTCATCATAATTTATCTGTTTTATCTCTACATCAAGGAAAAAGTAATTTATGTTCGCCTTGAAGGACACAGGTTGAGTTTTTCTTAGCAGACTTTGAAACAACCATAATGGTATCTGTATTCTCAGGCTGCACTGCTCTGGGACAATGACTACACTAGTCTATATGATTTATGGGTCAGTCATATAAAGCATGAGCTCATTCCAACAAAAAGCGCCATCCACGCTCTGCCAAGTGTGGTTGGTTCACTGCAAAATTACATTGGATCTGTAATCAATGCTATCATACACACGCACACTCAGCGCTCCTTCCACTAGGTATGATCCACAGCTTGTATCCACATCTGGTTTGCATCACAGACCACCACCAACACCACCCGACCCACACGCACTTCAATCTCCTTCATTTTTAATACGTCGCCATACAACGCCAATTCAGAGTGAAACACAGAAGCACAATGTTGTACTTTATCCCCCAGAAAGCAAACTGACTTCACATTAATCCCACTGCAGTTGAGCTGCTGTTGGAACACATCAACATATGGACAAGTAGATGCATATGTGTGCACGTGAGCCCGCATGCAAACGCTTAGTGCTTTAATTGCAGCGTTTTGTTTTATTGTGAATGCTGTCGAGCTGGTGGGGGTCAGCCGTCTGCAGAAAATATGAGGTGTGCCGAGATGAACACGCTCTCACAATGAGCCCCTTGTTTCCTCAGCAATGTGTTCTCGGTCGCAAAGCAATTAAAGAGCAGTTTACTGGCCAGGACTGCTCTTCTGGATGTGACGCAAGCCAGCAGGTTTGCCCAGCTGAGGTCTGACCGATGGGCATTCAGACAAACAGAGGCAAAGAGACATAAACAAGAACATGCGGACTCCTGCGTCCTTGTAGGTGCACACAACGTTTAATTGTAGCAAGACTTGGCAGAGTTATACCACTGTACTGTACCACCAGGCAACACATGGCACGGCCTGTGCAACGTCTCACTTACGATGACGACAAAGCCAGATGAGCGACAGAAACTTTACAGCAGAGTCACGCTCATTAAAATGTTACCCCGACATGGACTCGGGGAATAGAGCCCCCAGTGTTAACTTCAGCTAAAGACGTAAATACAAGGGTGAAGCATGAGATGTCAGCTCCACCTGTTCACCTCAATGATCTCTCAGTCGGCACAAAGCACTAAAAAAATATCAAAAATGCATTTAGTGATGGGAACAAAATTACTTGGTCAAGGCTAGGAGTTAATAGTATACAACTGAAATAACTTTTATGCTAACAGAATTTATTGTGACCACAGAAGTTAAGGCACAGTGAGATTTCATGGGCTAAATTCCTTTTCTAAATTACCACTGCCTTGTATTTATTCAGATTTTTCTTGTATACAATTACCTCGAAATAATACTTATCTAGTCAGGAGTGCCAGCGAAAAAACAAACCACCACCCGTTATTTCAACAGAAGCGAATGATTGAGTGTGAGTATATTATGAGGTTAAATATTATTGGTTCAAGACAGTTCATATCAGATGGGAGTGCACAGCCCAGGTTATGAGTTTTTGGTAAAGAGTTATGATAGCACTGCAGGCTTTGTGGATGCTTTCCATGTGATAATCTGCCTGTTTAAGGTCATCGGGTTGAGGAATTTACATCGAACAAGTGCCAGGTTTATTTATTTATTTATTCTTTGCTTGTTTTGACTGTAATAAATTGAACAGTAAAGGTTGCCAAATGCATTTCACGTTTGTCATCACCCTCAGCTGGGAACTAATCTCTCCGGGTTTTTTTTTTGTTTTTTTTTAAAAGTGCTGGGCCATTTCTTATCTGTGCAAGAGACTGCAACACACAATAGGCACTTTCCTGCTGCAAACAGGAACAGGCCAATTACTCTTACAAGCCAGTCCGCTGCGTTAAGATATATTTTGAGTGTTTCCCTCGACACACAGGGGGTTGTTAATGGTTCGCTTAAGGTCATCTCTTTAAAGGGTCATAAAACCATCGTTACCTTTTCCTTCCATATATCCTTGAATATCACTCACCAGATTATCAAGCACTTTCTTTCTTTAGTTCCCACTTTGTCTTCTCCTTCTGTATCTGGGTCGCAACACTTTTTGCCCCTTCCTCCTTCATCACCACATCATAACAGAGGAATTTCTCCCGCTTGGCTCTCCGTCTCATGCTTAAGTGTGTTAACTATGATCGGTGACAAACATTCGGACCCATGCCAAACCCACCCTTTGGGACTGAGACGATAACTTTTCCAGTGTTGAGAGCTGGTGCCAACCGGTCTCTGCTACTAAAAAGCCGCTTTGGAGTGTCAATCAAAAAACAGAAAACATGCTGCCACTTAGTTTTAGGTCTTCCAGGCCGGACAAGCTTTTGTACGGTGCATACAGGAGGAAACACAATTAGCTGAGCGCAATTAAAAGTCAAGAAAACAGCTCTACCAAACGACAAAGTTGCACAAAAGAATCAAGACTCAAAAAAGACACTATTAACTGCACTTAGTTAAATCAGAGCTGTCAAAAAGACTCAACGAGAAGTGGATTTTTTTCAACTGAATGACTACCACCCAGCTGTACAGACCATAATTTGCTGCAATAGGAATCCTGAGAATGTGCTTTTGGCAATCGCTCTTCACAAGTGTCCACGATTAAAGCCAAGCTGAGCTGCATTTGTGTGTGAATAGTAATTGTGCAAAGTTATAGTCTCAACGGGCTGCGTTATGAAACAACGAGAGAGAGCAGCAGTCCCACACCAAACTGATTACACACAGCAAAACAAAAGCAGGAGGGGCAAAACAAGAGTGTGCCAACAGTAAGTCTTTCCACTGGCAGTAAAGTTAAAAGAGGAGCTGTCCATTAAGACTTTAGCATCTGTGGCTAGCAATTTGAGCCATGTTTCAAAAGCACAGTATTACTTTTTCTATACTGTCATTGTCATATCACCAGATCTCACATCCTATAACAATGTACACTTCAACAGACCTGGTCTCGTCTCCTCCAGAGGGTAACCATGATAGCTACATTTTCATTATCCAGAAACTAAAAACAAAAAGACAATCTGAAAAGATGATAAGCGCCATTTTCACTGTTTTGTGAGTGGTGGAGTGAATTGGTTACATCCAAACACAAGCACATTTGGAAGCAGAGTGAATATCTGTCTATAGAGGCCAGTGTGTTGACTTTATGATTTATAAACACCACAGACGGAAACAAGCATGAAGAAAAGCACTTGGCAAAAATCGTTGGTTGAGAGGGAGATTAATAGCGTGAAGATCTAGGACTGTTTTATCACTCGGTTCAGGGATATTTTGGAATGATCTGACCACCCACACATAACTCCCAAACACACAAAACATGCATTGTTTTAAGTTGAAATACAGAAGCTAGCTGTCCGTGACATTTATGAGGTTTCACAAGAAAACTGCTGAGTTTACTTTCCACACCACATATCATCAGTTCTGTAAACTCCTCATTGAGTGAGTCCAGCATTTCATCGCTTGTCTGTTGTTCAGCTTCTACTAAAAGCCAGTGGGAATTGTAAAGGAGTAATTAAAATGGATGAATCAAGTCCCTGAGTTTAAGCCTTATCTCATTTCCTGTTAGCAGCCCACAGGTATTAAAGTAAGTAAGGCTCATCTGGGCTGCACACTGAAGCTGTGGATGCCAAGAAGTCCTGGTCTGAATACCTGAGAGAGCAGAGGGGAGCACTGAGGAGACAGGGGAGACCTGCAGATCAAACGCAGCTAGAGGCCAGGCTCTTCATCAGCCTCTGAGCTGCTCGTATTTGATCTGAGAATGCACATCACATGTTGCCTGCTCTCTGTGGATAGATGCAGGTTTTAACAGGAGGAAATGAGATACTACAGGGAACATCCGTCGGGATTGTAGACATGTGAAGTCAACCACATGCAACACATACATGTTCGCGTGTGTGTTTGAGGCTGTGTTTACGTGTGTTTGTTTTTGCAAGAAAAATGTTAGGTTATGAATTTTGTTCTGTGCAAGCCATAGTACAAATAGGACAACGATTACACTCAGCAAACGACTGTGCCAACGCCTCCAGATCTGGGAAGTGTTGTCTTTTATTTGTCAGGCTTATAATTAGTATACAGTGGCCCCTTACTATAACGCGGTTCACCTTTCGCGGCCTTGCTGTTTCGCGCATTGTGTTCTGTGTCCTGATTGGCTAACGGACTGTAGACCATTGCCAATCAATCTCCTCCGTGACGAGTCTCCTGTACGGTACAGAATGCGTTCGGCCAAATTTACATAAATGTTCGATCGCTAGCAGTGTGACTCTGAAGTGCTGTATGTTTGCAAGTTTTCTCCCCGACAAAACCCACAATGTCGACGAAACCTTCTGCACCGACAAAGGCACCTGCGGTCGCACCCAAAAGACAGAGGAAGATGCTAAGGTTTGAACTTTGAGAGTGTTTAAACAAGAGAGAAATGTGAGAAAATGTTAATGTCTGTCTGAGAAAAGTGTATAAAGTGTGTGGTGAGGGGTTTTACAGCCTTAAAACATATATAATAATTGTAAAAAATAAAGCTGTCTACTTTGCGGATTTCGCCTTTTGCGGGTTATTTTTAGAACGTAACCCCCGCGATAAACGAGGGACCACTGTATTACAATTACAGTGTTGTAATCAGTTATATTTTAAGCACTTTGTATAGATAACTAGTTGAAGGACAAAGATTTGAAGGTAGAAGTTTTACACGATTTAGTATAAAATGAAAAATTGGATGGATATTCATTGTCATTGTGTAAATGATGCCAATGCTTGCTTGACAAAGAGGACAGAAAACATTACTGTTAGCTTTTCACACTACCACTGTTCACTGTCATTCACATAGTTTAACCAAAGCAAGATTTAATCAAGTACATTTTCCAGAGATAAAACAGAGACCAACTATCCAGGGCTGCTTTAGCAGTTGTGCTTATATGGGACTATAAGATTTAAAGTGCGTAGTGTCACAGCCATCTAAAACTAAATGCAGTACACATTTTCCTTGTGTTGTTCTGACTTACACTTGTTACTACTCTTTACTACACACACAGCCACATTACACAACCTGCTGCCTCACACACACCTGACTGCATTACTCCACGTTAATGGCTCACACGTGCCACGGTCTGTATTGGCACTTAGTCCAGTCACTCTCTATTCCCTGGGGCCAGGTCTAGTAAAAAGCTTCTATAAATAAGGCCAACTGTTTCCCTTGAACTCATAAATCTTCGAAAGCTGGATTTCTCCCCGTTGTGGCATCTGGCGTCATTTGTCACATATGTGGTGAGCAATTAGGTATAAAAGAAAACCAGGAAACCCAGCAGAGGCCACATTGGCTGGTGCCAGCAGTCATTGCTATATTAAACACCGCCACAAAAAAACGTTTGGGATCCAGAGACTGCAGTGTTGTGTGAGGGAAAGTGAAAAATGACTACAAACCAAAAGTATTGGCTCTGGGAAATGACATCATTGTTTTCAAGTCAATGATGTGGTTTTAAGCTTTAGCATTTTTGTATTTGTCCATCACAGGCTAACAAGCATTTTGAGCTGGAGAATACATTGCAGTCAAAGTCCTTCGTTGGTTTAATCTAAATATTTTAACCTTAGATTTCTTAACATGCTGTTTAAACCGTATTTTTTGTGAATGATAGTGTGGAGTGTGTTATTCCCTGCAGCCACATAAATCGTACACTTTTCTATGTCTATTTTGTGATATAAGAGGTTAATTTATGGTGTCATTGTGATGTATTTCCTGACTCAGGCCTTTTCTGACCTATTATTCAAACGGTACAAACCAAAAACTAAAATAGGGCTTCCTGTGTTACGCCCTATAACTTCCTGGTGCCAGTCACTACTCTACAAGTGACTTACCAAAAAGCGAACATTTTATTTTAGGATTTATGAAAAAGACTATTTAAATATACTGGCATGTGGGAATAAAGCTAAATCGGAGAGGGCTGGGATTTCACTTCCATCCCGGGACGGAGACTCCTTGCTTCTGCTTGAAAGATTGTCCAGCTCTTCCTCTCAGGCAAAGCCCAGTAGGAGTCTAATTGCTGCATCTGTTTCCTTTCACTGTTTAACTGCAATTAGGTGCTTTCACAGTGAGGGGTCACACAGCGGAGCTACTGTCCCACCTGAAACACCACTAATGACACAAGTGATCGAGATACAGCTCAGGCCTGCGGTGTGAGCTGTAAAGGAGCTGTTCTCCATAAATGTTAATTGAAATGTCTTATGTGTAAAACAGACTAGAGTAGATTCCATCTGGTGAAAGCAAAAAAAAAAAAAACCCACCTTAAACTCTTTCATCAGAACCCAGACAGTTTCTCTGGATTTCCTGATCTGGCTTCTTCAAAGTCAGGGGCTATGCTGTAGCATGCACCTGCAACAATAAACATTAAAGCAAATGTGTGTGTGCTCTTTACACACCAACCTAAACACATTCAGGTTGAAACATTCTCCAAATATGACCGACAGACTCTTTATCTCCTGTGAATACGTTCTCCATATCAGGCTCATTTTTCAATTTCAAACAAATGACATAGTGTATCAAAGCCTCCTTTGTGTCACACTTTAAGTCCACTATCTCCACAGTAAACACTGACCAGTAACAACACGCTCTCCTCCTGGAGCTTTGACCTTCTCAGTGAGACGGTCTTGTGAGAGTCAGAGTGGAAAAGGAGGCCAAGTGAACTGTGATCGGTGATGCACATCAAGCTATCGGGGCCAAACCCATCAACCCTTCAACACTTTGCTGTCCACAGCTCGTCATCCCTATCCCACCCACCTTTAATCCCATCTATGACATTCCTATTCCCATGCTATACCACTTCTATTCAGTCCTCCCCACCCTCCTTTCTGTGTCCAGTAGAAAAGATTAACAGGTGAGCCAGTCTAGTCCTGTGATCCATCCTTTTGCATTTAAAATCATTTTAGGGGTGAGTGCAAACATGTCAGGATAAAAAGACTAACTTTAGTCCTGCATGGGTCAAGACACTCCAAGTGTCAGAAATCTACAGAAACTAGTCTAACTGGTCATTCAAAACAGATTAGCCTCAGTTCTTTTCTCATAAATTAAATTTGTCCCTCTGTGTCTGATGTAACTACTGTAGCTGCCTTTGTTTAAAGTTGCACATTACATGGCCTTTATTGAGGCTCTGACCTACAAGTCCCACACTCTTGTTAGGTGCCTTTAGCACTGACCTTTGACCTCCAGCTATTAGAAGAAGACTGTTGCGGCGAACTCAAAGCGTTAGCGGGCATACCTGAGACATTACTGACATTACTGCAATATGAAGGATTACATTCTTCTCATGTGTATCCTGCAGCACTTTCATGGTCATTACATTTGACTCTGACTAATGCTAGTAATAAAGGCAGGACTGTGAGCATTTGGAGCTTCTGGTTTAGAAAAAGAACATAATGCACCTAAATTAGACAAAGCACAATGCAGCTTCTGTTGTTACAGTGAAACTCGCCCTTCAGTGTCCCCAACACACATCGGCAAAATCATTAACAGATGTCTAAAGAGGCTCCTTTGACCAGCATATCACAAACACACACTCACAAGCTCACAATATTATTCCATCTCCTCAGTCACCATGTCTGGCCCTGATCCCCTGCATTTCCTCAATTCCATCTGCACAGCTCACGTGCTCATTCTCAGGCCACAAACACATGCAGGTCTTCTCTGACAAAAACCATGAATGTTAGAAAATGTACCCAGACGAGGTCAACTGAGTGCCTAAACTGCCTCTTATGTCAAGGAATCAAACCACTAGCACCACTAACACCTCTGTCTAGTTTTGTCTTTTGGAAACAGATGTAGGATCTTGTAGCATCTTTAAAAGTCACTACTTTCTTGCTGACATTGTAAAATCTTTTTTTTTTTTTTTAACTCAAAACCATAAGCCTGCTCTTTCCACATACAATAGATATGCATTTGGTGTCACTATGTCATCTGCAATAAGCTATAAGCTTTTATGCACTTGATAAACAGTACATTTTTGTGGGGAAATTACAGCAGAGAGGGCCTTGCGCCTTACCACAACCACTGCAGCATTCATCAACTGTTCCCATGTAATTATCACCTCATAATTAGTCGTCCATGTTTCACAAGCCAAACACAGCTTAAAAGGTGTTCTGGGGCAAATACTTGCCAGGCAGTTAAGTTTGTGCAGGCAGACCATAAGGATTGGTCGAGCAAAGGAAAAACTGGATAGAGTCCACTGTGAGACACAACACACTCAGGAATTTACAGTTGGTCTCATAAAGCCAATGAAAAGCAGAGCTTTAAAACAGCAGGCATAGTCATCTGAGGGAAAACACTGAAGAAGATCAACTTGAGCTGGTTCTGAATGGACTACAGAAACCCACAGAGATACTAAGCCACATGTTCTTCAGAGATTACAATAAAGTTGTGCCTGTTTACCACCTGTAGATTTATGCCCCCTGATAATTACCCACACTGTGAAGAGTAATACATTAGAAGTGATGGCTGCACACCACTACTTGACTGTGGTATGAGAGCAGCAGGCTTTAATTAAATGGTGTGTGGTTTTCAGAGTAAAGTGATAATATCTATTAGGACTTACAGGATTAGTGTCCGTTACAGGGGAACACTGGAATGTCGGAAGAGTGTGGTTCCACTCGTCAATCAGAGCAAATCCACCAGGCATTAGTCAGGCCACAGAACCAGCGTCTGGTGAGGCAGTGTTGCTGGTCAAGTCTCGAACACATAGTCCCCTTCTGGGGCCACTCTAATGGAGTCTCGCCATGGACTACCTCATAACCAGCCTCTGGCTTGGCTATCTGGCGTGTATTATCAGTGTGTGTATGGGAGAGTGTGAGTACAGGCAAAGCCATGGGCTATTAACCATCATGGCAGCTGTGTTGGTGCTAGTGGAACCCCACATTCATCACGTGTGACTGTGTCAGTGCATTACGCTGTGTGCTAAGGAGTCCTCAGAGGGTTTCTAGGAGAAATGTGAGTTCAAGTCCAAATTGTTCCCAAAGCACTTAGAAATACAGTAAATGGACGGGAAGGGTGAAGAAAACCTACATCAGGACAAAGCCAAAGTCCTCAAAGAATATGGCAAACAGGATTTCCATGAGACATCTGAATGAACTGCGGCTTACTGCTGATGCTGGCCTTGCACTTTACGTCCAAACATAGAATTATCACTAACCACAGAGAGTGTGGTTTCCAGGGCCACGAGGGGATGAGCGATGAGAGTCAGTGGCTCATTACAAACACGAGAGCAACTTTTTTCCATCTTGCTTTGTTTGTGTGGCATTTGGCCGCTGTTTACCATTAGCGCATGGGGGCAACATTCAGACCCTGGCCGTCAGACTTTCTCACAGGGCAGCACACAACAAAAGCAGGAGTCTGCGAGTCTGCACAAAGAGGCCCCTAGCAATGCCAAACAGGGGCCCAGGGTCACTTCATTTATGCCCTCCGCCCATGTGTGACCACCAAGGACAAACTGGGACAGAACATGCAGCCCAGTAAATCTCATGAGGATGTTTAATGTGCAGAGACCACATCGCTGTGTGTTGGTGGAAGGATGCTGAATGTTTTCCAATACTATCCACCTGAACTCAGCAGAAATGTTACTGATCATTTACTTCTAGCTTAAGCTGAACTTTTAAGACATACACTAAAGAAACCTGAACACAGCTGCACTGCTGCAAACTCGATGGAAAATGTGTTGAAATTTTGTTGATTTGATGGATTTTGACAAGAACTGCAGTTTTGTGAAGACAGTAGCATGCCTTATCACCTGGTGTATCTAGTGAATTAAACATCTTGTCTAAGAAAAGAATATAAGAATATTTTTATACGTTATCAGAATATTTGAAGGTACAAAGTTACATGTTCTTTCTCTCTAGTAGTAATAATTATATTTTGTTGCCTATGATATTCAACAATCTGACATTGCCCGATTTCCTTTTCCCTGTCTCAGACCGCCCCCAAAAGCAGCCTAGAGACCTGTTCTGCCAATATTACCCCGTTTCACTTTGATTCCTTTTTATCTATTTCAGTTTTTCTTATTCAAGATGTTTTGCTGTGTTAAAAGATGCATTCAGTGCCAAATATACATACATATTTATTGGTAGCCTTTACTTCCTTATTGACAAGCAGCATTGACCAATGAGAGTTCTCCTTTTTCCAGAAGTGAGCCTGTGATTGGCCAAAGCTTGCATTCTGGACTGAAAATCCTCATCTATTAAAATGCTTAATAGATGTAGATGACGTAGATGATGTAGAGTAGATGACGTATCAAGGTCTTTCTCAAGGTTTTTTCTTACAGATGATTCCTATTACTTTATGCTATTGGTCGATCAAACTGTTCTTTTTTTCACGTGCATTACAAAAATTCGCACACACATTAAACTAACCATAACAACTCAAGGCTTGGACTCCACTTTTTACAGGAAGCAGGATCTGTACTCCCAAGGACAGTCTTATTAATGGCGACACATGGGTCACTGCATTGTGAAAGAAGAAAGAGAACAGTGTTGTTACACACGTCCTCTTCCCTTCCCCAAACGTCAACTTGGAACAACTCAGAAAACGATCTTAAAGGTGAATAACATGCACCTAAAGAGAATATTTACCAAGACTCATTGTTTCTCTGGGCTTCAAGCCAATTATACATAACAAAAAACTGAAGTGGAAGATATACTTTTAATGAAAATAGCTCTTCTAACTTCCATCAGCAATTTCCAGGCACAAAATTCAAGCAGATGGTTAACTGGCAGCGCTGCATCCTGTCTCTAAGCCAAGGCTTCCAGATCCATAAATGCCATTTTGTAATTTAGCATGCTTCTCAGATTTGGATGGGTGTTTAACTGATGAAAGGCCTTTCCTGTTGTTGCTTCTCAGATCTACAGCCATGCTGTGATCACTCTACTTGTTGAGGGAACCATATCAATGAAGGATAGGGTCTGGATGCCAAAATCTGCTCACAGCCTAAACATTCTTAATCTGGATACCAACAAGGGACACATCTCTTTAGTCGTAATGGCCAGGTATGGGACGCTCAAATCAGTGATACATCCAAACCACTTAGTTACTGAAGGAAGTGGTTAGAGAAAGTCATGGATTTGGGAAGTGGCCTAGGAAAAGCTCTGTTTTAGGTCCAAATATAAAACAACAAATTGGAGCAATGTCTGTGAACTTGGAGAGATTTCCGTTGATTTTTGAGTGGAAAACCTCTTCTTGATGGGCTGTTGATAAAAGTGAGTGGGTTGTTGTAATTCGGGTGGTCAAAGCTCCCAGCTGTCCCAGTTCCCTGCACCATGCCAGCTGGACACACCAAGGCCCTGGGAGCCACTGGGACCACAAGGACATGGGCCAGAGATGGAGAACGGATTTACTGGGAGAATCAGTAGAATTAGCTTGTGGAAAAGATGGAGCTGAGAACATCCTCAAGATTGGTTACATCTTTGATAGAACTGATTGAAGACAAAACTGGTGGTAACTGAACACTTGGTTTCCCAAACATGTGGACAAAACAAAGATGGGATACAGACAGGGAAGAAATAGTGGTAGACTCAATCCAACAGATGCAAATTAAGCCGATCTTAATTTAAATACAATAAACATCTATTTTCATATAATTATTTTGCCTAATTTAAATTACTTCTAGATTGCCAAAGCCCACAGTGATAGTCAGTCTTCCATCATCTCTGTGTACAAGTTGTGTTTATATCAAAGAGCTACGTGGCTGTTTTGCGTTTCTGTCCCTCTATATCTGGTCTCAACATGTGCAGTGTGCTCACGTGGACAACAACTGCTAATGTGTGCCTATAACTGAGGTATTATCTCTGTGAATTATGATAGGCCCAGTTAAGCCAATTGTCATCATAAAGGATTGAGGTGGACTGTCTAATGCCAGATTCCATATTTTTCTCTTTTGTCACACTCATTTGGGACAAAAGGCACATTTTCCACATGATCTGACATTAAAAAGACTTATCTTTGAGTTGTTTTCCAGTGATCATCCCTTGAGTGGTCAAAATGGAATAAAAAAAAAACAAAAACATGATCACAGTGGCCATCTTATGCAAAGCAGTGAGTTCTGTCCCAAAGCTGTGCCGGTAAATCCGCTGCAACAAATACAAGCTCACATGTGCTCACCAGATATGTATACAAGTAAACACTACAGTGACTATCACAGAGAAAGGCAGGCGGACAGGTTTACATTTCCTAATGCAATAACAAGCACACAGGGAGAAAGTGAAAGTCAGAATTTGTGATGAGTGCAGGTTTGGATTACAGCGCTCTTACATCAGATACTGGAAATAAACATGAAAAAAAAAAAACATGACAGCTACAGAGATGTTGATGAGAAACAGTGCTGAAATAGAAATAGAAAAGCCTGATCTCACATCAAGTGGATATATATCGACATCTTTCTGTAGGCATATTGTGAGCTATGGATAGGGCACCACAACCAGAACACTGGAGACTATGAGCAGGGATTTAGTTCATACATTAAAAGCATGTTGAAAGTTACTTGTAATACAATGACAAACAACGCACTATAAGCAGCAATCATCCATTTAAAAAAGGTTTTGTCCTTCATTAATCCACACACTACCATCCACTACGATAGCCACAATAGAAAGAAAAAAGTTGGATGACAAATGAGGCACAGTAGGACAGAGGCTGCTATGAACTAATGAATCCATTAAGTTAATTTAAAGCCATTTTATGTAGGTTTTTAAATGGAAACATACACAAATACATAATGACAATTCTTTTGTTGCACACAGATGCCTCTCAAATACAATGAGAAGGTGAATGTATTTGTAAAATACTTTCTTTCTGTTTGTGTTTTACCATTTTACTCATTTGTTCCCATGAGAGGGGTGTGTGTGAATGTGGCCCCAAGACAATCAGCAAGATCACAGGAGAGAGCAAAACTCTCTAGGCAGAGTAAGCCTATATGAGTTCAATTCTGTACAGTATATTATATCTCCAAATCATTTCATTAACAAAATAAATGATTGCTGCAATAGTAAACAAAATCCTTTCTCAGTTTTCAATTTTATGCTCATGTGGTGCAGTTATTGAAGATATTTTCCCATCTACTATTATACCTGGAGTCCCTCAAACATGATCAGTTCCAGGAAGCTAGACACTTCGGTGCGTTCAGTGACCGTGGTCTACTCCTACATCCAATCATAAACGCAGTCACGTCTGAGAGCTGCTCTGACTCAGTCTCTGATTTGAAAAATAACAGTGGAGTATAATCCTGCAAAGGAGCCAACACTATTTGACCTTTTCTTCTCTTAAGAAAACACTCAGTGGAAACTCAGTGGAAAGAAAACACAAACACACATGTGCACGTGCAGTAGATTGTGTGTGGGAAGTCCTATAGTGTTTCTCAGTTGGCGAAACAGTGTAATCAAGCCTCAGGATCAGGAGCACTGTTATGAGTCTGCATCCTCCCTGATAAGACACAACCTCTCTCCATCCCTCAGTCTCCATCTTTCTAGGTTAACAAGCCAAACAGCTGTGCCTTAAATGTAAATTAATCAAAGTGGCAGTAAGCTTTTACAGAAACATCATGAAATATTTCATTATGTGTCCTTTAGCTGAAGAGATTTCTCACTAATTAGAACTGGCATTGCAAAACAAACAGATGCTGCCCAAAAAAAAAAAAAAAAGCATCTGATGGGACACGAATCACACAATCTGTGTTTTATTAAAATGCCTGAAAGTGATACAGAGAACACATTTAGTTGATAGAAAAGAAACAAAACAATGCATTTTTTTCCAAGTTTCTTTCTCATGAATTGCAATTAAGCTGCTGCTAATGACCATCTCTCAGGAGTTTGGACATGTGGCCTAAAGCCCCCCATTTATGGTTCACACATACACACCACAGTCCAGTGCACTGGTATGCAGACACACACACGCACAAACACAAACAGGCACCTAAGTGAAAGCGGACGGCCGCAGCCACTACAGCCTGTTTGTTTTTTTGGGGACGGCCCGATTCCAATGGGTGGACTTTCAAAGCCGTCTCTAATCCATTTGATTAGCTGAACTCAAGAACCTGGGCTGTGGACAAAGAGCTCTTTCACACATGCAGCCGCTGCTTACAGCTACATGTGATCTCAGGAATCCGTACATCACAAAACATTCCCCCTGCATTCCTCTCGCCGTTCCTCCCCTCCTCGCTGTTTGTGTTTCTCGCTCTTGCCTCAGCTGATAAGGCAACTGATACGTTTCGCTTGATGTAATGTATCAGCGTGGGTCGCACTGTTTCCTTTCAATGAACGTTAACAACTTCAAGCTTGGCAGGATTTTGAGTAAAGTTATTACCCATGACCATCCAGATGATTCTACAGAATTGTCAATGCTCTTTCGAGGAGTTTCACATTCATGTAATAGATCGTTGTAATTCAACATCCTATATTCCCTCCCATTTTGTGGACCTCCTCCAAAAAAGTTCAGATTCCCAAACAAGAGTCTTAACCTCTAATTTGTGCTTAACAATCGTGCATGGACGGAACATAAAGAATTTGTTACTGATTTAGTGAGATAAAAAGAAAAAAAAAGTTGAATCTTGAGATACATAGATCAAATTAAAACAGCACTATGTATCCTTTAAGTTTTCCACCACATAAAGCTGTCTTTCTGCATCTGCCCTGCTGCTGATTCACATGGGACTATTATTCCTCAATGTTTATCTTATGTATATCGTAGTGTGGAGATTTCTGTTGTTTTAACCACATGCAATGTTACTATAACGTGCCCCCTCACCCATACACCGAGAGATATAGGGTCAGCCCATGCTAATCTTTCTGTTTATGTTAGGGATCCATCAGAACACATGCAGGTGGTGATACCTTAACACAGCTGAAACAGAGAGTGCCTGTCACCTGTGTCACCAATTTTATCAAACATAACATGAAACATTTTTTTTTACTGTGTATTGTAGAACTGACTTTCCATCAATGTTTCCCACTGAACATCGAACTGAAGAAAACAGATCTGAGGGTCAAGTCCATTTACATTTTCCATTCATAACATTCTGGGATGCATTTTATTCCAGAAGGTTTCCCAAAATCTTGCTGAATGTGACCATAAACAAATCTGTTTCCGATACGAAACAGAGGCAGTAAACGCATTCCTTCTCATTAGGTTTCATGTCAACATTTCATTAGCAGACCCCATGTGTTCTCATCTCTGGTCCTGAGGCTGATTTTTGGGAAAAAATTATGGACAGACCATCTGGTTTGACAGGGCCTCTATTGACGTTATGTGTCTTGTGTTAAAAGAGCACAAGAGATCCCAGGGAGGAGCGACGAGGCCCGACTCACACGAATACCTCCATCGAGTCAAAGCCCAAACACATGATCCAATGAGGGAAGCATGCATTGTTGTAAAATGGTGGTGATCAGAGGAACCCCAGAGGAGCCTTTAAAACTGTAGTGTGAAGAAATGGAAGCAAGAGGTCCCCTTTTTGTGCAACTGGATCAAAGTTTGCAAAGGTCCCTTAAGCTTAAGATTCAGTCACACACTCTGTCAAAAACATTGTGCAATCATTTTATTTAGGGGTGAATTTTCTGAAGTCAAATGCAGCATCTGTTACCAACTACTTACTGCACCTCGAAAAAAAGTGGGTGAATCAGAATTTTTTAGGAGCAAATTCATTGGTCCTGACACCACATCCCCCCTAGTACTCATGCACAAGCACACATCTGCCCGTTCCAATGGAAGAAGCCGTCAAATGAACACTTTCACATGACAGCGGCCATAAATAAAACAACAGCATGTCAAAACATTTAATGAAATGTGCATTAGGTATCATCCCCCAAAGACCAATTCCCACACTTTTATAGATGGTTCCAGACAAAAGCACACGGGACTCAGTCCGACTTAAGGCCTGCTTGACTGTAGATGGTATGTCTGCATAGTTTTACTGAGGTGACTTAAGAGGGGGGGTGTAGGTTTGTTTGCTGGACATGACTGTAAGTGTATCTAATCAAAAAAGGCTGTGCTTTATGGAAACAAAATCATCAGCTGAAAACGCATGATCTTCACAAAGCCTCAAAATAAAATATAAAATAGGTAGGTTTCCATTAAATTTCATATGACATCAGATAAACTGGATTTTGCAGAAGCCTGGAGAAAAAGAGAGACAGTTCATCAACTCATGAAGGTAAATCTGTCTTTATGCATTTCTGTTTCTTTTCAATGCTCGCAGCAACATGGACACAGATGAGGGCTGGTTTTAGTGCCAGCAGGTGCCACCACAACAGAAGCACAATTCACATCATTTTTTCCCCTCATCATCCTGCACAAATATGTATTACAGATATCAGATAAAACTGTTTAATGAAACATGACATATGTGATGACACTATGTAAAGTAATACTGAACTTTTAAAAGCATTAGTGGAGATTAGGATCTGGCTCAAAAGAACATGACCTAAGACCTAAGAACATAATCTTGTTTGGTTGGATTTTAGTGCTCTTGAGTATAATCATTCTTGTTTTGTTTTTAAAGTTTATTGATCAGAATATTATTTTTCGTGTGTTGTCAGTTTCATATAAGGTATATTGTCTTCACTGATTGTACTAAATATACTCACTTTTTCAATACATCTGCTGGAGTAACACCTCTTGGAGCTAACCCTCACCTCTGCACAAGCTTCCTCATCAGCAACACTCCACTACTCTTCTACTGTCAATGATGACTGTAATTTCCGGTGTGAGCGCGTGCACATAGCAGGTTGCAGGAGTTTTATGAGACTTGCAGAAGTGGCCGGATCAGGGTTAAAGAGGGAGTCGCCGCAGTGACAGGACTCTGGGAGCAGTCTCTGAGTTGTCTCATGGGTCATCTCTGTTATGTTTTAGAGACACTCTGACAGCACACTCTAATGAAATGTTTTCCCAAGGACCATGAACGCAAGCTTTAAAAGTCTATTAGCGTCATTTTGTGTAAAGGCAAAGCTGACGCAGAACACAAAAGCAGCCATCTAATGAAGACCAGCAGAAACGACGACGAAAGGAGAAGAAAGAAATGATATGTGACTGGTGTTTTTTCCTGAACATGCAAAACTTCCTGTGTGGCAACAGCCATGACTGATTTTTATCACAAACAAACACTAAGAGCACATCATAATCCCTGTTTGTGAAAGATATTTGGCATTTGCAGATACAGTAACTTAATACAAAGCAGAAAGATGTATAGAGTGGAGAATGACAGACAGAACTATGGCTCTGGTAGGTACAGTATCTCAGGCTCTTTTCTGTGGCCAGCTGTGAGTGTCCAGCCTGGCAGTACAGACATCTGGGTTGGATTGCACCCATGAGAGAGGAGTGGAGGAGGCAGCTGGAACCTATAAGAGCACAGGACACCAGCCAGTCTGCTGTTTGTAAAGGATTGGACTTGTCCTCAGCTCTGATCTGTTGAAGAGTGCAGGAATTAAAGGGAGGCATAAAGAAGGCCTGGTATATATCCATCTGCCTTTATTTGTTTTAAAAATGAGTCGAATGAATTGTTCTGATTATTTAGTAAGCCTTTGTGCTCACAATTAAAGCGACATGGAATTGTCTCATTAGAACACATATCCAGCTAACTTTCTATTCATTTGACATATATGAGAAACCCTAACACAAAACAGTCCCATGAGACTTGCATTAATGCAGTTGCAGACAGAGTTCTGGGTGCAAATCTGGAAAAAATTACCAAGTGCTGCTTTAAAGTAGCACAGTAGATGATGTTACTGCTCAGCTCCACATTTGCAGACTTATGAATTTCAATATATTCAGTAAATAATATTTTGGGCATGCCAGTTGCATTTTTGGCCATGTAAAACATTTGCCATCACAGTTTAAACAGACAGGACATTAATGCAGTATCATCAGTCATAAATCCGACAAGGGTATAACAGGTATTACAGGATACTAGATGGCTTCTGTAAAGCCCACATGAAAGTCCTATTCCAGGTCATTTTCATTTCCTGCTACAGTAGCTCAAGGGTTTGTTATGAAATGAAACTTGGGCATTTGGCCAATGAATCATTTAAAGCCCACTTTTCAGCAGCTCTGCTTTTCTGGCTGCCCAATCAGAGTCAACATCAGTGGACAGGTTAAAGCAGGTGTGTGTGTTTGTGGGTCTGCAGCCTGCGGTTAGATTTGGATTTTAATGCAGGTGGACAGTTGTGTTCAGTGGGAGGAGATGACTCTAACCTGGCCTGACACATACAGCCGGCGGTGATGATGGGGATATTTGGACAAGCCAGTACCCTGTAATCCACTGGTGTATTTGAAATGGAAATTTAAAAAATAAAAAAGTGTTAAAAGGCCACCTCATAATTTTTTGTCAAATCTCTGCCTCAGGGAAATTTCTGATGGTAAAATCCAAACACACCTGGCTGCTAACACCTGCCTGCGCTGAGGCACCGTACTGACACAAAATGTCAAGTGGACGGGTTACTGTGAAGTATTTAACAGTTCAAAATGAGACTGGTGAGGCCATTTGTGTGAATGAGCACAGCTGAGCAATTACACCTAGAAACTAAAAAAACACAAACATTCGTTAGCACTTTGCCATTTTTGTGTGTTACGTATGCTTCAGTGAATAACTTTTATTGGTTTATCTGTCTCTTCTTCACGTTACAGTTGTAAGACTAAAATCAAACTCTCAACTCACCTGAGCATGCCTCTCTGCATTGTCATGTGAGCTACACATACAAAGTTAACAGACTAAAAAAGACTGGACATCAGCAGAAACATGTCTGAAACCAAAAAATTACTGTACAATGTCAGTCCACTTCTCCTTCTCTTCACTCTTTGCAAGTGTTGTCAATAAAAGGAGCCATGACAGTGCATTACACTAGTAACCCTTAGATGGAGCTTATCCATAAAAGTTACACAATGTGACTTTAATAATAATAAGTAAATAAATAAATGTTTTTTTCATATAAGTTCAACAGTAAAATGGAGAAAGGCCTTGTCCATTGCTTGAATCATGTGGACACCATAACAAATTACATGATTTGTGGGCAGATTATTGTATTGGTTTACAGTCTTTTTGTGAGAACAATATTCATCATTAGTGCCAGAAATCAGGATCCACCCCAAAAAAAAAAAAAAAAAGGAAACAAAACACAAAGGACCTCACGCACATACTTTTCTACACACATTTTTGGAGACAACCACACATGCGGTGAAACCCAGCTTCATGACATCTGATACTCCTCCTCTGCTGTTGTAGGAAATGTCATATGTTCTTTGCGAACCTCCACAGTTAAAAAGTACTCGACTGCTGTCAAAGACTGAAGACGTGGGTGAAATATGACACAGCAATTCCACAGCACTGTGTCCAAGCTAAGCTATGTGACCCGCACATCCACCAAGCCGTCCTCAAAATTTATGGCATAGGTTTTTCACATTTCATTCCTTACATTGTTTTCTTTTTCTCTTATGTCTGGCCAGCAACCTTTTATTCACATACTGCCTCCATATGTTTGATAAGTGCCCCGGGCGATCGCTAACATGGCTGCAATCAAAAGTACTATATAGTGTGGGTTTGCATTTCGTGAACTCTCGCTTTGACCGAAAACTACGACAATCCTTTCCCAGAGTGCTTTGTACTCTTCCCATCGACCTGTCTCCCAGCCGCGCTTCACTCTAAATCTATTAATTCATTATGTCATTGTCAAATTACTGTTTACGTTTGAACGCGCTTTCAAAATAATCCAAAATCACTCAAGTCAAGATGTTTCCCAATTCAGTGACTCATTGTTTCAAGTGCATAAACAACTCAGCTCAAGTGTGTATTAATCACTTGTGACAAAGTTAAAGCCACACTAACTCTTTGTATGTTTATGCTTGTGCTAAAGGGGGTCTATTGTGTGTTCAACAAGACCACCCAAAGGTCAATGCCACTGACAAAGTTTGAATGACGTTTTGGCCTTGAGACAGTTGAGGCTAATATTTAATCTGGAAAATCAATAAAGAATGCAAAGTATGGACTATATGGAGATCGAGAAAATATAAAGGGGTGTTGACAAATACGCACACACAGGCATCGACAGTTTGTTTTGTGTAGAAGATCACTCACTGCAGCTTTAAATGAATGGATAGAAAAAATTCATTTGAAATTAACTGGACATAAAGGAGACTGTGAACTACTTGTAATAAAACAAGATGACCAGGCTGAATATAGTGTAATACACAACAGCAGGGTTTCAACACACAAATCTAAAAGCATACTCTTCCTGTATTTTCCACATGTGATCCTCTATGGTTCTCCGTGTGGGGCCAGGAATCATGGAATTCCAGAATTCCAAATAGTTTCCTGTTCGGGTGACAGTCATCTCTCCACTAACACCAGCCCCACATCCTTCCTTCCAGTCTCGTCTTTCTTTAAGGAAAATATATCAGGTTGGTGTTTTTCCCTCTCCCTCTCTGGTCAGAGGAGCACTTTTAACATATTTTCTTGTCTCTGGGAGTCACCAGTGGAGCCCAGTCCTGCCGAGGAGCTGTTAGACTCACTGTCACACAGCTCATTGACTCACAAACATCTCGTGACCTATTTGGCTGTGTAATTTTCACCTGCCACACTCGCCTCTCTTCAACAAAGCAACACATGTTTAACAAATTTTTCTAATTATTCTCTAATGAGGGCAAAACAGTTACAAGGTCGCGCTGACCCCACCGGGCCCCATAAATCCCACCGAGGTCCCGGATGTCAGTCTGACCTTTGACCTTTTTGTTGACTGTTAGTTTAGCCGCTGATCTAACTTATTCTGTCTTTATTCCCCCGACCTTTTAATCCTATCTTCTCTGATCCCTCATTTTGTTTCTTGTTTCAAAGTTATTTTCTCCAGAGTTTTGTTGACGGACAATTGAGTGCCACTCCTCTGTTATGTTCCCAACAGCTCCTTACAGTTGCTATGATGTTGTACTGACCATCTGTGTCAGCATGGCCCTCTGCCTTTGATTATTGGAGGTAAAAGTGATCCATTTGCAGAGGTGGGGTCACTGAAATGACACAATAACAGCCCCTCTGCTTCAGAGTAGCCTCTCACTTAGAGGAATTTCTCATTATCCTGCAGGTATTCCCAATGCATGAATGTGTCAGTGCATACAGGATGTAGATGGAAAGGCTGTTGGGTGTCCACTATAGTCACTAGAGAAGCATAATGGAGAGCTTATGAAGCAAACACACTGTAAATCTCACCTCACAAAAGACTGCAAGAGTGCATTGGCAAGGTTGCATGAAAATGACTGGTCATACATCTGCATTAAGGTGAGGGCGTGTTTCATTGTTGTGCTGTTTCAAGGCAACAGTGACATGATTTCTTATATATGTCCAACAAATTGCTGCCACTGAAGCCTTTTCATGCTCGAGTTTATCATCAGCCGCTATGTGACTCATGATGAGACTTATGGCTGACCTCAGTGTAAGGAGAGCATCAGTCTAAGCACAGTTCATGAGAGAATGCCACTGTGACAACTTGTGAAAGAAAAGTGCTTTGATCAAAGGGAATCAAATGGGTTATTTCTGGTATTTATAGAGTTTTTATAGACATTAAACATCTTCACTTCACTTACATGGCAAAAGACACTTGGGGCAAAAGAGGAGATGAAGTCTAATCGAAATAGTCAATGAAGGGTGGCCAGTGTACCTTGTCACGGAGCATGCACACTCAGAGAGGCTGACCACTCTGCCAGCTTGCACCATTTTCAGAGGTTTAGCATATCCATGTCACAGAAAGCCTTGTGCTGTTGAAGGAAGCTTAGAAGCACACTAAACATTTTGCATCTGGTTTAGACTGGCACATTCTCAATAATAGCCCGTGTCTATTTGCGCAGCTGCTTGTTTATAGGGGCAACATAGATTCTGAAAGATACACACTGGCTCTGAGACCTGCTGGTCAAACAAAAGCCAGATGCTCACCTTATTTCCCATATTCTCATATTATTTATTAACCTCACTCAAGGACCATGCCAAGGGTTTCCAGAAACTTTACCTCCCTCCAGCGCGTTGTCCGTTGACGGCTACTCTCGCCAAGCCGTCGTTCGAAGTACCAGACATATCTTTTGGAGATAAAAGCACAGTAAAATAAATCTTACCCACAAATGACAAGTCCAAATGGTGTTACAGTCAAGCACCATTTAGCCTCAACACGTGCAGCTCAGAGTTACTTGCAGCTTCAAGGACACTGGTGTCCTGTAGCTGCTGAAGAAAAGAAAAGAAAAGAAAAAAAAAAAAACACTGGCCAGGCTGTTACATAAGCTCTGGAGCAGGATGAAAAAGACAAATTGGAAATGAAAATCACAAAACTCTTTGGTCACTTCTGCAGAACTACCCAGCTCCTCATGACACAGGCCACTGGCCAAGCACATCTCAGCAGCCCTGCACTATTTCACTGCCTCTATCACAATATGACTGCCATATGGACAACCGCAAATCAACAGCTGTCGGGATGTGTGGAGCAAATTGTTAACAGATTCTTATTTGGGTTATGTGGGCTTGTGTCATTGCAGCTGGACCATATCATTAAAGTAAACTGTACACGATTTATCACTCTCATTTACAATTTAAAGTTTTTCTCACCTCAAATTTTAATATTTAATCAACAGCTCAGGACGAATAACTTTTAGACTGTTCTCACAATCAGGGGGTGCACTAAATGAAAACAAGAAACTAAGATTTTCATACAAGATCACGGGATAAAATTCTTGAAATCTGTGAAATGGAGCCCCTCTGTAATGCACTCATTCAGCCTGTGGGTGACAGTAAACCTAAAAGAAGCAGGGTGCAACAGCTGGGCTCATATTCTTATCATTAAACTCTACAAAGAAGCATCAACGTGGCCTGAATTTACCGCAACAAAAACTCTTTCAATATCTCTCAAGAGTCATTCATGTTGAGTCTCTGTGCAACCTTTTGTCTCATTCCTCCAGTCGCGTTTGTAATCTGGTCAGACAGTAAGAAGCCAGTCTTTGTCTTGATGCATTATGGATGTGGTTTCGCTTGGTCTCAATGGCCTGAGTTGGTTCTGGTCTTGATTTGACCTTTATGCATTGTGATCCTTGTTTCGATGCAGTCTGGAGCTAGTGTGCCTTTGGACTTGATACACTCCTGTTCAGGTCTGGACATGGCCGACGCTGATCATATTTTGACTTGGTCTCAATTCATTAATCCTGGTCTTGAGTTGATTTTCTCAGGACAACCAGAACATCACTGTGAAACCAGTATGTCTTTTCTCAGCCAAGCACATTCTCATTAATACTGTCCGACTTCAACAGATCTGATTTACAAGCTGCTTTAAATGTACACAGCATTCCTGATCAGACCAAAACTATTGTGTGAAAGCCAGACTCTGTAAACAACACAATGGCTGTTGACTTCTCATACTGTGCTGTTGGATAAATAGCCCTTCAAAATATCCGTTTCTATGTTAACTAAAGGTAATCTAATTTGTGTTTTATTTCCCAGAACACTGACTGAAAAAATCTCTGATCATGAAGTCCATTCTGTATTCAAATAAAAGAATAGTAGAGAGCTGAATTTATTTTTTAGAGCCAAGGCACTGTAATCACAAACAGATGGATCCTGATTCACTGAACTTAATTGATGGAGGAATGGAAATAATTTCAGCCTCACCAATCAGAGGTAATAGTGACTATTCCTCCCCTGACACCATTCACTAATGAAACAGTCCTATGTGAGTCTGCACTATAAGACCTTAGTTAATAATTCTTGTGTAAGCTGAGACTTCTTGACATTGACACTTCACTGCTTCAACGTTGTACCTCATGACACTGAAACTACTCAGCAATTATTGTTTTTGCAAGATATGTAGAGATAAACCTGCAACAGTCTGCCTGAAAATGTGAGGTTCCTTTTGTTCTTTTTTATACTACTTTGTAGATTTTTCCGCAAAATTAATCAACACAACATGGAGTACTCCTGATATGCTTTTTGTCCAGATAAGTTTTTCTTTCTCCATCGAACAGCTGCTGCTTAAAGTGGCACTGCATAACTTTAGAGGGTGCAGATCCCTCTTTGTGCAATTGTACTGTTAGCGGAGCCACATTTGTTTACAAGTAGAGACTATCCAAGTGGCAAGATGACAGGAGAGTTAGATTGGAGGTCTCTGTCTACTGTACTGTGTCCCAATTCTACCAATCTCATGTCGAAGAACCATTAAAATGATTTTGAGAATATATATTTTTGGGTCAAAAGTTACACAGCACTGCTTTAATTACTGTGATTCTGTAACTTTTTCCAACACCTCTGTATTAGATTATATTTATTTAAAAAAAAAACTATAAATAGTTAGATGTCTTGGAAATGATTAGATGTTTCCACTGCACCAACCAGAGGTAATAGTGGCAATTTCAGGCAATTTTATCACAGAGAATACCCACAGAAGGCACAAAGAACGTATTGCAATGCCAACAAAATCAGGCTGACACAGTGGAAACAGCAAATAAAAGCACAATGATAAACATATGTACTACTGACTCGGCTGTGTTCAAACCAATAATATCGAGTGACGCAAAGACTGGTTAATACTTCATCCTCCACTAAACGGGCTGGTTATTTTTCCAATACAGCACTACAATGTGGTGCCTGAGAAGTGATGAAAAGCCAAGCCATTTGAAATCTTGGAGAGCATTCTTTGAACCACTCCATTGCCTGTGGAGCTGGATGGAAGGAAGTTGGAGTTTGTTGGATGCTGATGTGGAGGAAAGACAGCAACAAATGGCTGTTGTCAGCAGAGAGAGTGGTTAGCGGCGGCCTGGAGTCCAGTTGGTTCTGTTAATAACATTGGAATGAGCTCCACAACAGTAAACACTGAGAGGGCTGCAATCAATCAGCACTCGACGCCCTAAACAGAGCAAATTGCCACTGGAGTCTTTGTGAAACGGCGAGTGTGCTGTAAATGTGATCACCTTATCATTTGTGTCAAAGCTACAATAAAATATGCTGCTCTGGGATGGTATGATGTACAGCAGAGAACACCAAATTATATAGCTATGCACATACAATGTAATATTGTGGTAAAACGAAATATGGAACTGCTTTAAGTATTACATTAAGTATTTTCAAAAAGGGATCAAGGGGTTCCAATGGGATCTGAGCATGTCTCTTGAAAAAATAAGCGGTTATTATTCCATTTACTTGAAGTCTGTTCGGTTGAATGGTGGAGTGTTCAGGAAAAACACACAACGACCCCTGCAGAGACTTGGGATGGGTTCAGGCCAATGCAGAGCTGGATTGGTTGCATGTGTAATGAATCACAGTTGTTTACTTCCGCCGCACAGGGCCTGGGGAGGTGGTATGGTCTAGGTGAAAGTAATTATTGCTGCATGGGACACCTGAATGCTGAAGCATCTGTATCAGAGCAGACAGTTAGGAGTGTTAGAAATGGTGGACCCATGCAAACAGCAGGATTCTTCTACACACCGAGCACTCTGCAAATTATAAGGCCAAGAAGCCATTATGTTTTGGAAATCTTTAAGCAGCTTTGCATAAGACAAAATACAGGTGCTGGTAAATGTACAAAATTATATTACATGCAGAGGTAGGATCTGTTTTCTTTTAACAACAAGCAATAACACTACAATGGATGGCTTTGTGTGCGTACAGTCAGCATTGTGATGGATCAGAAAGAGGGCATGACCTTGAACAAATAATAATACAGACTGAGAGGCAGCAATGCAATAAATAGGCATAACATAAACTTTATATTTAATCGTTTAATGTTTGGGCCCACAGCGAGAGAACTAGAGAGCAGAGTCATGCACATTCACTGAACCACTTGGTCCATGCCTTATTAAATGAGCCCGAGCTAATTCAACTGTAACGAATTGTGCGTTATTGTTCACGCTAATTAATCTACCAGGGTAGGTTTACCTCTTAGTCGAGCCCCACATCAGGCAGCCAGAGCTCACAGCAAAAAAGGGCTGAAACATCTCACTCAAATGTCCACCTTAGCTGCCCTCCTCTGTCCTTTGCCACCTCCTCGTTCTTGACCCTTTACCTTCCAAGTCTGGGAAAGAGGCATCTGCAGTAATGTGAACAAGGGCTTGTCGTCGGAGATCACGTTTAATGCACATACATCCGCTCCCCAGTGTGGGCCTGTGACCTGTGCATGTGCCCCTGTCAGATGAGAGCCCAGGTATGCGTGGAATGCCATTACAGCGGACACCGCGGAGGGCTGCGAGTGAGAGGAATCGCAGGTTGAGGCCTACTTTTCATTGCCTGGATGAATATTTGTTCAACCTGGCTTCATTTAAGACCAGGAGGCCAGGCTGGAAGAGATGAGTGTGCTTCTATCATTGCTATCTTCAACTAGATTAGCTTTTCCTTGCAGGCCACCTTGACAAACCCCATATGTAGGCACCAGAACCCTGGCCAGGTGTTTATGCCTTCCCGTAGTGCAGCGTTAGCCCGTAGCTATCTCCCGCTAACATCTGATGTCCATCTTTAACCCTGATTTGTCCTGCATGGATTATAAGAATGTGAGCAAGCCACCCTTATTTCGCACATAATCATCTCATTTCACAGCCTCCAGCGCTGGGTCAGAGGAGTGGGGCAACATGGTGCGTTTGGGGAGGTTAATATCCAATCACATGGTGTTAGTCCGTCTGTGTGCATTTGTGTGTGTGTGTGTAGGAATGTCTTTTTCTCCCCAGCACTGCATTGGATATATGAGGCTTCATACTGGGCTGTAAATAGTGTAATCTATGAAAAATTGACATCATATAAATGTTAGTGCTTAAGTCTATGTGAAGATTTTACACTGCAGCAAGGCTCATAGTCAGAGTTGGCAAATTTAACACTCCATGTAGTTCTGCTGATTGTGAATTTTCCTCATTACACTTGCAGTTTTATAACTTATCGTTATAACGTTTATGGATTATATAACATATTTGGATGTTGAGTTTCTGCTTGATCGTCCCATTTGTCTTTTTGGTGACTGAAACACTGTCCTTCCACATCTTTGTATGGCAAACCTGAGAGCTTTGTAGTTGCATTATATTTTTTGATGAAGTGATAAAGTTCTCTGGGTAAAAGTCCCACAGTGGTATTCCTGGATTAAGTTTTGAGCTATTTTAGAGATTCCAATCCCAATCAAAGCCCAAGCCTTTTTTATCAGTGTTGAACATCTTCAGAAATGTACATTTTCCCTCAATTCTCAGTGTTTTTCTAGTGTGAACTTATTCAAGGGAAATTGTCGGCATGTTACAAACACACAAAATTATCAGTTAAGTTCAAAATCAAAATATTAAATATGATTATGCTCTCAGGACACAGTATCTTATTTCCTATAGCTTTGTCATTATAACACATATAACCAAACACATAACAGTTGGTGCCAGCAGCTTTCCTCTCATACGCTACTGTATATCCACATCTCCAGACCTTTCAAAAATGTGAAGCATGCTAACATACACACAGACGAGCTAAGGGGAGCCTCTAGGTCTGACACCTGACTTCCACAGTGTGCTGAGGGGCTGTTGTAGTAATGCGGTGAGGAATGTAGTCACACTTCGAATGATGGATCACTGTCAATATATCAATATTGAGGAGTCCAAAGGGAAATATGTTGATTTAAAAGAAAGCAAAAGGCCCAGGGAGGTTTGAACAGGCTCTTTTGTCTGGCAGTGTAATCCTTCATATGACACTGCACTACCCAAACAAATCTCACATTTTAATAAAGACAGGAATTCTTCTGCGGACGGCGAGGCAATCAGCCCAGGATGGGGTGTGAGCCTTGAGAGATGTATCAGTCGAACACTTGGGACCAAAACTGTCCTTCTCATCACGGCCTCGGCATTTTGCATGTGGTTTCAAATCCAGGAAGTCTACTGGATGTAAACACATATTACATAATGGAAAACGAAAGCAGCTACAATATTTTTGTTTAGTAATTAGCAGCTGCCTCTAAAGATTTTTGTTTTTAGAGATGTTACTATTCTGTAGTGGCATGCCCATCCTAACTATAATCCCATCTGACCCTGGCGTAGAGTTAATGCACAGCGCATCCACAAACTCCCTCCAGCTTCAGTGATATCCGTGACCTTGTCCTTGACCCGACACAGATCCCATGACCCACAGCCCCCTATCTACTGGGTCCATTAATCACAGAAAATACCTTCATGCCTATTACAAGTGCTTTAGAGCTTTTCGCTAGAGGCATGCAGCGCTAATGAACTTCCTCTTTCATTAATTCCAATTGACTGTTTTCACTTCTTAGAAAATCCTCGGTTTTCATGCACCCAGCCAACGGAGAGTTGTGATCATTTACAGGAATGACTTTTGAACGCCCCCCTCTTCTCCTGCAGACTCCAGAAGTAGAAACACTTTTTTTGCCCGGTTGATCCTTTCCGTATTTGGTTTAAGAGCTTACCTTTTATGCGCCTACAGGGTGGTTTTGTTTAATAAAGTGAAAAATCGTTCAGTGACAGTGTGGATTCAGCCCTTCCTCTGGGCATCTGTCTGCTCTTTACTCAGCAGGATATGAAGGATATCTGCTGCAGTGATCGGCCAACATGTGCCATTTGTACACGTGTGTTGGCGTGTGTGGGAAAGAGGGCACATGCATACGTTAAGTAATAACCAATGTACAGACTATGTTAAGAATTGTAGCATTAGTGACCCTAAATACCAGAGTTAAGGCCCTCTGTATGCACTTCATAAAGAGGTAGAGTCAAAACGGCGGTGCAGCCACGACTGAAGCTATTCCCAATTGGAGGAGTCAGGAATTTTCTTAGATTAGCCCTGAATCCCCCTAAAGCATGTAGGCGTCAGCGATGCGTCCCAATGGAAAAAGAGGTTTTTTTCCTTGCATGGTATGTATACGTTTGATATATTGCCCTTTCCTCAATCGGCATTAGCGCCTGTGACTTAAAAGTGATTGTGAACCTTTCTTCTTAGCTCGAAAAGCTAAACAAACCCACTCGCAGGAGACTGAGGGTTCTCCCCAGCGTGTGAAAAGACTGTGTGAAAAGTTGGACTTCGAATTGGTTGGGTGTGACGGCCACTGATTTGCCAATCATTCCGCTGTTTTTCATGACACAGACAATGGCTGCCAAAAGAAAAGTGCAAAATGAGCCTTTCAAATTAAAAGACAAAAACATGAAAATGAAATCTTACAAAGTAAAAGAGGTGGAAATGAGTGTAAAAGAGCCACTGTGTGACGTCAGTGAAATCATTTTATTTTTATGCTTGGAAATTCTGTGATTTATGGTCCCAGTGTTGTGTGCTGAAATAAATGAATCCTAATCAAAAGGAGTATGTTTTAGAGGCAGTCAAGACAAGAAAACAGTGTCAAAATAGGCACTTGTAAAACATTAGTTACCCTTTGGAAATATGTGAGAAAACACAAGTAACGACAAAACTAAACTTCAGTTATGAGAACTTTCTATTGGCAGATTTAGCAGCGCTTCACAAGCAAGAAAGGCCCAGGGTGGCTGTCTCTGAGCACCCTCTCTGCAGAGTAAGAACTGACAGTCAAAACAATGCGGCCCTATGAAAACACTCCTTGGTTTCCCCAGTCTTACCATTAAATGTGACCACCTCACTGCATGGGTTTCCGTCTCAGCACAAGTCTTTGTTTGCCTACCCATGAATCCTGGCATCCTCTGTGCTGGGGGTGCAGGAAAGGAGCCAGACTGGAAGCTGTGAGAGTTGAATATCATTAACTGTAAGGCGGATCTTCACTCCACATGTCTGTATATAAACTCAACATAAGGCCAGCTGCGTTTGACTGAGAGCGCTCTCATCACATGTTTGTTTTGGACGAGTTGCCTTCTCTTTAGAAACTATGAATTTGGACACAGAGGTGAATATTCCTGTCAGGTCTGACACCCCACCTGGAAAAACACAGGAAACCACTGATCTGTGTGTAGTTCACCGCACATGCATTTACACACCGTGTTTCCTCCACTTTACAAGACTTACATTCATTTTGCAAAGACATGTCCAACACATAACTCCCTAATCTTTAAACGTCAAAACAAATGTAATGGTTTTTATTCTTGTCTGCAAAAAGGAGGGCAAATGTATCTTTTCAGCAATAATAAAAAAAAATCATAGCAGTTTTCTTGCCTTTATTTGTTCATGAATAAATTTGCTACCTCTGGTCTGTGCTGATTTAAAAATACTGAAAAAGTGAGACCTTAAGACATCATCTAGTCTTTGTTATGAAGGATTTTAATGGATGACAATGTAAATGAAGTATTGCTCTCATTCTTATAAAAAATGCTGCTTTTGTGAAATAGAGCAAAAATAAAATGGAGAAAGGGAAAGCAAAGTGAAATGTGAGATTGCATTGGTCTAACACTGAACCCAAAGCTATGAGTTTAAGATAAAACCTAAGATAAAATCAAAACTTATGATGAAACTTTTCATTTATTCATTCATTTCCAGCACTTAGACCCGTTGGGGGTCACGGGTGGCTGGAGCCTATCCCAGCAGCTTTGGTACACCCTGGATAATGGCCGACATCCAGACACAGGCAGACAACAGTTGGTTTACTCATTCATTCGTCCCAACATTGTTCTCTGCAGACATGGGTTTGTCAAAAGGGAATTCCCCTGTATGAAAATTAGTTAAACCTTTAATGCTTTTAGAATATAATACACATTTTTATAATATACCTTTAAAAAAGAACTATCAGACCCTTAACTGGCTGGAGATTAATTCTGAAAACTTCCCAGAGTGGTTCCAAGTCGGCCCAATTTGTGGCGGAGTTACACAATACTAGGCACCTATCCCATGGCTTGTGGCATGTCAGATTAGCGTCCTCATAACAATAATAATAAATACACAGCCAAGTACATTCTGACTTCAGCCCCATGTGAATGAACAGCGATTCAAATAAACAGAAGCTCCTTTTAAAATAAGGAAACAATCAAACACAAATGAAAATCTTTTTTGTATAAATAAGCCAGCCAGTTGACATTTGAAAAATATATTTTAAAGATCACATCCTTATGTCAATGCATGCTATCCAGTTGTAAATGTTTATATTGTATCTGAAATGTTCCTGGCGTGACAGCACAGAACTTCTCTTTGGACACTCCAGTAGTTTTGTTTCCAGCGTTTTTAGGGCTTTCTGTCCGGCCTGACTTTCATTAGACAGCTGTGGTTAGTGGTTAATACAGATATGGACAAAACCCAGGGCTCAAACATGGAACCGGTCCAGAGCAGGACTGGATCGGAATACTGTTTACTGCTCAGACATTCTGGGTCAAGGTGTAAAACAAAGAGACGGAAAGAAAGAGCAGAAGTGTAACTTTTCGGAGGAGAAACAAGCCGCTGTGATGTAGACATGTTTTGTGGAGCAATGGCTGACAACATGATAGACGAGAAGCTTCTGCAACTTGTTAGTGATTTGGGTGAAATGACTTAAGCCTTATAATTGACTGTAAGCTGACATACCACATTTCTACCACACCTAACATGCTGTCAAAACCAGATTTAACACTACATGATTTAATACAGCAATACGTCATAGTATTGTGATGAACAGTTCTACACACCAAGCCATGACATCCATTCTCATATAAACAATTTAACCTTTCTTTTTTCCTTAATGCCTGCAATAACACCTTATCCCTGCTTTTTGTCAGTGTTTTTCTGCATCTTTATTTCATACACATGGTCTGAATTTCCAGTTTATCTGTGTACAACTTCCATCGCTTCTTCCTTAAAGTTCTATTGATTTCACTGGAATCCACTCAAACCACGTTGGTCATATCTGCGCAAACCCAACTGCAAACCAACTAGCCAATTGTCCTCTTGCTAATTGACTCTAATGTCTTCCCGTTTGCTGCCAAGTGTTTGGAGTTGAATGAAACGTTGCACAGAGAGCATCACATGGCTGTATTTACGTCCTGTGGTTTAACAACGACAGAAAAAAAATCATTACTGTGAGCCAAACACGTGGCCACCTGGCTCCACCAAGCCTGGCCAAAGTGTTTACAGGCACGCACACACACTGACAGAAGCTTGTCCAATTAAACAGATATAATTGCAGTGGTGACAGCAGCAGGATCGGACAGAAGACAACGAGCGCTCCGATTCGGAATGTTCAGTCGAGACCCAGTCCGGGATTGTTGCCAGCTACACTGAGGGAAACGCTTTAATAAGAATGGTAATTAAGAGTTATTTACTTAATATCCCAGTTAAACGTGCCCCCAATGAGAGGCCATTGTTTCTTTTGGGGCTACCAAAGATTAGGGAATGTCGGAAAGCTGGGATTTTGGGAGCACACAATGGAGACTGTAAAGCAAACAAGAAAACAGTGATAACAGATCAGGCCCGGTTTTCCCTGCTCGGCTTCTCTCGACCACGGCGCCATAACTCAACAGGAGTCGGGACAGGCAGAAATGATGGGAAAGAGCTTCGGGGATACGGTAGGAGAGACTGGGATAGTGAATAACGTACGCTCGGGAGACAGGAAGGGAGAGATTTACAGACATATAAAAGAGATGCAGGAATAGAGCTGGGGAGGCTTCTGATGCTTTTTCAAAACTCCCCGTGTCACAAAACAAATCCCGGGCCTTTAGGAATGAACTGTAGAGTGATTAATGAGGGAGGATCAGACTAGCACCTGCACTGGCCTCAGAGACAGAAACGGGACGAGAAGGAACAAACATTTGGAGTTTAAGAAGTTATGCTAAGTTAAATTGTTGTTGTTGAATGAAGTAATGATGTTATAAAGTTAGAAACATGGCTAAACTATTGCCAATTAACTTGAAAGGAAGACATGTAAAATTTTATTAAAGTAAAGGAACCAACAACGGTGAAGGTTGGTTTGTTAGTTCCTCTGAAAATTGTCTTAATCCCTGGAATTGAATTCTTTTTCACTTTTTAACATTTACATTTACTGTATGTTAAATGTATTACATGAGTGTATGACGCTCTTGACTGAAGTGGCCGTCTCTTTCATGAGGATAACAGTAAAACAGCTGAGCGGAGCTTTCGATGAATAATATGTTTCAGGAATTTCCTGTTGGATAAAGACTGTGGATAGATGCAAACCCAGCCAAACATGAAATAACAGACACATATGTGCACATAGAAATGCCTTGTTTTATAGTATTATGGTACTTTCAAGGGAAAATCTATTAAGGGGCTGCTTTTTAGACCAGTGAGTTTTCCTAATGATAAGTATTATATATAGTTTTTCTCCACAGTGGAAACACCTGTCACCTGTTGACTCCATATTCCATACCTGACGGTTTGTTGGCAGCAGAAGCATGGCTAAAGGGAGTATTACACTGGGGACAGCCAGAGGAGGGAATCCCATTTTAACATAAAGAGGGGGAAATCAAAGCAGACAATAGAAAAGCCTGAATAATACATCAAGAATCTGAGACTTATTTTTGTGTGAGAAGCGGGAAGTGATGATGCACATATAAAATAGAGACAAATTGATTGTGAGCGGGAAAAGCCAACAGGAATAGCTTGAATAGCCAATAGAAAATATTGACAGATGAATGTTTTCATCTTCTTCAGAGAGGGCCACTCTACTCAGTATTGCTCTCCTGCCCTTCCTCTCCTCCTGGAGCCATTCAGCCAGCGCTCCCCTGGGTGTGAGGCTACCAAGAGGGCTCCACTTTCAAAACCTCAAAAACTTCACTCGCTCACATACGATCAAGGCACTAGATTAGGAGCTTTTCAGAGTGTGTATTCAGGGTGCAGGGATATTCAAATCCTTTCTGCTGCGACAAGGTCTGCCAGAGTTCATGCACTTGGAGCCACGGCCAAAGACAACACACATACTCACTAAAAATGGAAGTCAGAGATCAGTCATCCAATGGGCAGGTGGGGGATATCTGATGGACTGAGGCCTGAGAAGAGAGAGGGAAAGAGTGTTTGCTGTGGTTTATCTAAGCCATGCTCTATTCAAAATGAAATATTCAATGTTTAGTTAAGTTTTCAAGGAAGATATACAGTCCTGGTGTGGACATTTTTATGAGCTCTCTGACAAGACAGAGGACGTGTCTTTGTCTTTGTTGTGTTGCTAACAATCATAGCCATACCTTGACAAACTCTTTCGGTCAGGCTCCATGGGAAATTTATTGGGCAGCTGTTCTGGGCTCATGTTGTACATGATCTGAAAGACAGACACTTTGACACTGACAAAAACATGCCTGCTGACCCAGCCTCAAAGTTCTAGCGCCTTGTTTTTAGCTCCCACTTTAATCACTTGAGCAGATCACTATAACAGTATTGTTCACACATGCTCACTCTTCACTGCTGTGTGGGAACTTTCCAAAAGGGATTTTAATCTCATCCATCCCAGCTTTTAATACTCCTCACTTGGTCCTGTCCAACAGATCTCAAATGTGCATACATCTATATACACGTCCTGGGAGAAGGTGCACGTGCCTGTCTCACATTTGGGTCATGCGAGTCAGACATGTGCATTTCATAGTTATCTGCAGCGTAGGACAGATCAACAAAAAAAAATCACGTCCTGAGCAGTTAGAGAAAAAATTAGAAATCGTGTGAATTTAGACTGATATGACTCAAATAAGTTTGCAATTGGAATAAAAATAAAAGTAGTGGAAAAAAAATATTCACACATACTAAATTAGCAGTAACCAGCTTTATTCATGAAAAAAAGGCAGAACACCCACATACATTAATGTAAAAGCACTATAATACCCACATTTAACCCATTTAAAAAGAATATATTTGTCTAAAATAAATTCTATATTGATGTCTTTACTTTTATAAAATAAATCCATGGGTGTTCTCTAGAGAATACATTTTTTGCTACCTATGGTTGTGTGTTTGTGGGTTAGGTTTGTTGTCAGTGTTTTTATTTTTAAATGATTTGAAATTATTTTTATTGGATTTTTGTCTCGTTTAAGGTGAAGTAGCAACTCCCCTCAAAGCCCCTCTTAATAATTCAAGCATTTCAAGGATGTCATGTACCAATGGAAACAATGTCCAGCAGGCAGAGTCTAATGGGCCATTTATTAGAGATGCTTGGGGGATCACACACAGAAGACATATTAATTATTGAGTGGTCCACACAGAATCAAATGCTTGATTTGCTCAGTCAGCAATATTTAATATAAAACCACAGTCAGGAATCGGTCAAGACATCTCGTCGCACACACACAAGCACGTGCACAGCCATCAATGCTCCTTGAGGAGGAGGTGAGTGGGTGACTGACTGGGAAAGAAACAGAGGGGCCAGTGTTTACACTGGCAGGAGCAAAAGCCCCATGGAAATGGACGGCTCAGTTCTGAGGCAGAGAAAGCCTCGCCATGACTGACAGGGTGACTGCAAGGCCTTGGGGTTCTGCACAATTGATGCGGTCAGTTTCCCAGCATGCCGCAGCAGCCACGCCAAAGGGAACAAATAGAAAAGATAAAAAGGGGAGTGGCTGCCATACCAGAAACATGGCAGGAGAGCGATTAGTGAGGGTGAAAGGGTATTAGGAGCAAAGGTCTAACACTTAGTCAGTTTTCTGCTGATTTGCCATACACTGTAATTCCAGTGCTAAAAGAGGGGTCTACAACCAAGGCAGTGCCATTTCTGACTGTCTTCATTGGCGACATACTGCATTTCATCCCCTGAGAGGAAAATACGTCTCCAAATAACTGGGGTACATTTCCTCCCATGTTGCACTGATATGTTTCCACCATGTGTTCCAAGCCATTTTCTCTCCATCTAAAGACATTCAAAGGGAAAAAAACAACCAGTTCAGAGTCCCAGTGGTCTCAAAAGTGAACCACAAATTCGGGATTGATCTTCTTTTAAGATGGGCGTAAATCTTTAAAAAGGGGCACTCTCTGCATAAAACCCTACATTACCACACATTTCATAATACCATCCGTCTTCTGGAAAGAGAGAGGATTTCTTGTATTGGCATTTGCATCTCCATCAACAGGGCCAGACTCAGTTGATTTAGATAATTATGTTAGAGGAACTATTTCCTCTCACAGCAGCTTCATGGTTAAAGCTGGGACAAGTCACAATAGAAGAGTGCAGCTGGAGACATGGATGTTTCAAAACTAAATTAACAATTAGATCAACTGATGGTGCAAACGTTGAATACAAGGCCTTGCCCATCCATCACTGTCAAAGTGATTACACACAGACTGAGGTCAAAATGCATGTCATTATGTTGGAAGCTTTTTGTGCACTTCCTATTTTACTCTACTCTTAGTTTGGTGTTATTTGAATATCCCCCAGTTTTGCTGCCTCATATCAGAACAAAAATTGTACTCAAAAACATATCTTTACCAAACTAGTGCAGCTTTACAACTGACATTACATGCAAAATATCTGTCTCAGTACTTTTTAAAATAAAGTAGCCTATATTCACAGAAATCTTACAGCTGTAACACACAGCGCATTGTCGCCATCTAGTGGTAAAAAAAAAAAAGTCGCACATTGTGGCATGAAGGACACAATCGGACAGAAAAAATGTTTATTTAGTTAGTTGTGGGTAAAGATATTATAACAGTATTTAGAAAATCAATTTAACCGAGCAATATTGAGTAGTACTCATAAGGACAAAATGAATTCTTGGTGGTACTGGGCCAACATAAATAAGTTTAATAGGCTCCATAGTGTAAGAGCATAAACGTATCAAATATAGAGTTAAACCAGATGGAAACATGAGACTGGTGTGACATGAGGTGTGTATCTACCACCACCAGAGGGCAGCACAGATATTTTGTGTACTGCTAAGTGCATTCCAAAATAACATTTCACTAAAGCAAATTTGGTTGCTATAGTATTTTTCTGAGCTTCACTATGAATGTTAATGTAATGTCCATCTATAACATGAGCATGCTCAGTTCACAGTGAAACCTTCAGGCAGCTCCACTACGACAGGAGCGCAGTCATCCAGGTCTGCATCGAAGTCCCAGCGAAACTTTTTGGTCAAGTGAACTTTGAACTTCTCGGCTCTCTTACGAAGTGTGCTGTCCACTCCTGGCCCTGCTGCAAACTGGAAGAAGTCCTGTTGAGAAAAATGACCAACATATTATGTACATGTATACAGATGTTAAATAAATAAAGAGTGACAAATAAGGCAAAAAACAACCCTCAGAGCTTTGACTTTGACCTTATAGCCTAAAGAGCATCTATTTTTAATTCTGTACCTGCAATGTAGAGGTGAGGAAGTTGTTCTGAGACACAATGTCGACAAAGAAATCAGGTGGGATTTCTCCGAGCTGGTGGTAAAGCACAGCAATGAGTCCCAGGTACAGTTCTTTGTGCTTTCTCATGGCATCCTCTGAACGGCACAGCAGAGCCAGGAGACCCTTCCAGTGTTCAAAACCCTCATACACATTACCAATCAGGAAACACACAAATGCAAATTGTAGCTCCCCTGAAAGGAAAAAGTAAGATTAGATGACGCCATGTGTGTTTTTGATGTTAAGATCTAAGTTGACATATTATTTACCTAATAAATTGAGAGGCTGCACCTGGTAGTTTTTCTCCAGCACAGTCTCCAAGGCATAGCTGAGGTCCAGACTGCACCGTGTGATCTCGGCTGGTGTAGCTCCAGGAGGATAGGTCTTTTCGGGAATGACAGAGAAGCGTAATTCTGTCCCTTCCCGCTGCTTCATTCTGGGAAGTCTGTCCAGTCCTTCTCTCATGCTCTGGCAGGCAGTGTCATTCCTTGGCTGCTCTGCCCTGTCTTTAGTGTGTGTGTACTGAAGCTCGGGCACCACGTCACTGAAGGCACAAACACGACCTGAAAGAGGCTGCAGCTTGGTAGCCACCTCTTCACTGAGACGATCTGTGAGGGAGACCCATTTTCTCATCACCTCATACGGATAGGGGCCTAAATAGGGGTCCAGCTCTTGGAGGCTTGCTCTAATTCTGCTAACCTCTTCTTCATTCTTGGAAGCTGAGAAGTCTAAATCTTCTTCCTTTGCATCCCAGTTAGCCAAAAGGATCTCTCTGGGTTTTAGAGTGAGGAAAAGGCCAGTCCTTGGTCCTATCTCTGAGCCACAGCCTGGTGAGTTAACAGATGAGAAGTGGAGGAAGTGAAGACCAGGGGGAATCATCTTCACGCCGCGGAATCTGGGTCCAACCTGCCAGCTCTTGCAGTCAATGCCCAGCTCCGTGCCCCTGGGGACCCCGAGAAGCACCAGGGTAGCTCCTTCTTCAAACAGCCTCCGAGCAACATCTGGATCCATGTCTATGCTGCTACCAGCCATTTTTAAAGTGTGTGACTAAAGATAATTAACAAAATCACTAACAAAAAAATTAAACTGTAATTTTGGGAACGCTATTTGTACTCTGCATTTCCAGAAAACGAGCGGGCTAGTCGTAATGGTAACACGTTTATTAATACGAGATCCTAAAAATACGGTAGTAAAATTCAAAATAGCTCAGTTTTAAACTTACATATTCTGTGTGTTAAGTCTTAAGTTGTACCTTTATAATACCACGCTTTATGGTTAGTGATGAATTTAGTCGTTGGTACGTCGTTTGGTGAAGCTGCGCAGCTGTTTTTTTGCACCGGACTGAAACATGACATATACAGAGTTCCGGACCCGGGTATTTAAATATTATACTCTGTTTGAATAACGTATACACTTAACCAAAAATTAAAAAAATACGTTTTGGGGAAAAAAAGAGGATAAAAGGGTGATTATTTTGTAGGCTACCATACATTACTTATAATTTTAAAAAGTCACCATTGTTTTTTCTGAACCTTTATTCTGTTCTCAAAGAAAAAAAAAGCATGAACTTGCAAATAGCCAATAATATAACTGTATTTAAATGCACATATTTGAGAAAAAATACTCCAATATTCCACGATGTATGTTGCACCTAAACCCAACATACAAAGCATCAAAAACTCATACAGTAAAACTCATATTGCATTTGGAAAAAGACAAAAAAAGGTCACAATTTTTACAGGTAAATCAGATGTTGTGAATTTTAGGATAATGTACTATTTTACAGTAAAAACACTTTGAAGTTTCTGCCAACAGATTATAAGTGCTTTTATTATTCTAATGAAGTGGATCCTCTTTTTCTTCTTGCCTTGTATTTTCTTGATACCTGAACAAGAAACTCTTGTCCCCTAAAAGCATACAAGGAACACATTATACTGAAGCATGTTTAACCAAATAAAAAAATTAAATCCATCTTTCTTACCATGTTCCAGACAGCACTATTAATTTATATGTTGTTAAAAGTTTTCCTCTCACCAGGTAATCAGGGCTGCAGTTGTGAACTATGACTTGCTCCATGCTTTCCAGTGGTTTGTTTAAGTCCGTCTGTTTGTCTCCAATCTGACACCGCATCCTTTGTGTCATGCCATAGATGGAGCTTAGGATGCGATGGGCCTACACAGACACATAATAAATAACACATAAATAACATATTTCTTAAATAGTCAAATTATAATTTTATTTTAATCAACACTACGCTGTCCATGGTGCTGAAAGTGTGCACATTACATTTCCCATTACCTTCACTGAGGGACAGAGACCTCTCTGTTTGGAGCCGTTAAAATAATATGTTAGGTTCTACCAAAAAACAGAGACAAAAGCAAAAATTAACAGATGGAACTCATGATAGGACTTAACAAAAACGTTTTGAATGAGTAAAAAATTAAGTAAAAAAGATTTTTGCGTTTGACTCATTCATTATAAACACAACAAACACTGGAGGGCATCAGTGCATCATAGCACGACTGGGGCCTGCAGTTGATAGAGTTAGAGTTAGATACGTTACTTCATTGATAAATAAACAAAATGTGTTACGTTTAAACGCAAATTTATGCATTAAATAGCACATACCAGATTTTGCAACTCAACAAAGACGACTTCTCTGTATGAGCCCAGTATCTCTTTATAGTTACATCTACGTTTACCATCAGAGTTCGTCAATAAAACCAACAGGACGACACTGCGGAGTAGAGCTCTTGTCACACACTGGGAATGAAAGCACACGAATCGAGTAAAACAGTAAGTTTACAAGAGAAGGCAAAACAGAGACTGCAACAGAAGAGTGGTAGGCAAAAATCAGATTGTTAGAGGAATGACTGAAAGCGTCTACAAAGCAGTAACATCATAAACAACGTGACTGAAGGAGTGGCCGTGTGCCCATGCTCAGAAAGTAGTTAGTAGTTCAAATGCGGTGCGTAAATGCGCACCTGGTGTTCCAGCCTATTACCATTTATCATGTTCTTCTGAGGGATCCTCAAAAGAGCAAAGCCATTTCTGCAACAAACTGAAACATCCACCAGGTTTCTTCAGCGACGCGCATGGTGCTCACACTTTTCCTCTATTTTTAATGTCTTGTGGAAGACAGGGCTACTTCCGTTGTGGTGAAGCGAGCTTCCCAACATCACAAAAAGGGTTTTGCTTCTTTCCTGCCACGGACTGCTAACGCTTTGCTTTAGATTTCACCAAACTCGAGTTTCATCAAGTCCAAGGAAACTTCTGCCATCAATCACAGTTTTTTACTCTTTCAGTTATGTTGAGGGACTATAATGTTTTGTCAAATCTGTGTGGTGTGTATTTCAGCAAGGGGTGGTCTTAATGGGTGTTTCAGTGAAATAAAATACAACCTAAACACAGCTGAGACCACATGTCAACTGCTGACAGAGTGAATCTGGTCAGAGTGCAAAAAGAACAAGCACAAAAGGTGACTTTAGGACCAGATTTTTTTTTACTTGAGAGGAAAAAACAAAGCACAAAGCTGTGCACATTGAGTGTTTATTGGATGTCTGCAGTGGATTTTTTTCTCACATTAAACAAGAACTGTAATCACATCCAAGATATGGAAATGATGACAGTCACTTTGAAATTAAGACAAATCTGCACAAAATCTAAAGTTCTTACAAACAATGATGTGTATATACAAAAATACTCCAAAAATGTTTTGACATTTTTAAAAAGCAACTGAAACAAATAAGAATTATAGGGAATGGGTGTTAAATATGAACCTCATTAACTGTATACTGGCTGGCAAAACTACTTAGCTGTATTATAAAATAATGTACAATTAAAGAAGTTTTGTTTTTAAATGTTTCTGATTGATACAACTGACCAAAACGTAAGATTCATTAAAATAATTGTGGAAAAAGTCAGGTGGTATGCTTTTCACTGTCTTTCAAGAGGTGTTTGTTGTCCATGTGGTGTTTTTAGTCCATTTTTCAACAAATTCAGAAAGTGTTCTTGATCTTGCTGGCTACCAGCGCTAAAATCTCTCCTGTGTTCTTCTGCCAGTTGAGGACATGTTTGGACTCTGCACACCACAGTTCTCCATGACGAGGCTCTGCATTTTCACAGCGCTTTCGCACCTCGTCCTGCTGCTCCTGAAGGATGGAAGACAGAGTAAGTAATGGGTAGTGAACAGAAATCACACCTGGTATCTTTAATGCATCTTCCTGAGTCAAACACAGCTCCTGCAAGTGTTGCTTTGCCATGAGGATGCATCAATCACATTCACATCTTGCATTAAGGCTGTCCGAATTAGATTCAATTATTATACAATTATTTGAAATGCAAGTGCTATGGAAATGAAGGGGGCTTAAGCAACAGAACCCTTACCTCTGTGCCGTGCTGCAGCTCAAACTTGTAAAAGAGAGCCCATGCATCACCCAAGTCTGGCTCAATCTTAACAGTTCGGAGGAACCACTCTCTGGCTTTGGTGATTTTGCGCTCACTCCAGAACAACCTAAGATGTATGAGACAAATATTATTTCAAGCATAATCACAAAACTGCACAGATAATTCGTCAGATAATATATGAGTAAGAGAGAAATAAAAAACTTGTAGATAAATGTTAACATACTTGGCTACAGCAAGCAATACATGAGGATCATGTTCACACTTTTTTAAAGCATCAACACTCTTGGTCTTCCTCTGAGGCCTGGCCTCCAAAAACACTGCCTCTGCCCACAAGATACCTTCAAGCAAAAGGTTGATTTAGGGGTTTGTGTAACACATATAAACTTATAGGGTTTATGCATTCACATTTGAACAAAGCCCTCATACCTGAATTGGGACACTCTTGCAATGCTTTTGCCATCAGTGTGTTAGAAATGTTTTTCAGTCCAGCCCGAAACTCCAGTCTCACAGATTCCAACCTAAGTTGCATTTTTATTTAATAAAATGCACAGTAGCAATCCTGCTCTTTACATTGGCAATACAATTCTAATAATACAATAATACAATACAATAATACAAATCTCTCACCATAGTTCAGGACTCTGAGGGTTCTTGAGACGAGCCTTTTCCAGAATTGCTCTGGCCCTGGTTAGCTGACCAACTCTTTCTTCAAGACGAGATAACAGCAGCCACAGTGGCACAGAATGAGGGCACTTTTTTAGCTAAAGGAAAAAAGATGAATATTTCAACACAGTGTAAAAAAAAATGCTGTGTTTTGATTAGTGAAATAAGACCAACCCCAAGCACAATCTCAGCTCACCCCTTGATTGTACGCCTCTCTAGCCTTGTCCATGTTTTCACACTGCTCTTCTATTTGGCCTCTCATCATCCAAAGTTTGGGGAAGTCCTCATAGTGTTTTAGGGCCTCGGTGCACAAGTCATGAGCAGCTTCAATGTTTCCAAGAACCCATTCTAATTTGACTGACTTCATGAACACCTGTAAAGGTAATTAATAAATGTATGTCATATTTATTCATAGATTCATAGATAGCAAGTCAGTAATAGATTAAAATAAAATTACAAAACTGAAACCAAAAAAACAAAACCTAAATGCTCAACTGCACCATTACATCCTACACAGTTTCTGTTTCCGCAAACATTAAAGGCGTCTCTAGGTAATAGATGTCAACAAATAAAATACAACAACTGGAAGAGGAGCCAGGCCAGTTCATTTGTTTTAAGAGCACTGTTGACAGCAACTGTCAGCTTGCATGTTGCTGGTGCTTTGGAAATGAAAAAAAATGGCAAGCCTGGACCTGAGAAAAGAAAACACGTAGACAACAAAACCCTTAATAGTACTGTGTAAAGTTTAAATGATTTCTGGTGAGACTGGTGAAAATACTTATAATCTAACCATGAATGTGAATGTCCAGTGAAACCAGAGCAATCAAACCCAAAGGAGAAACGAAATGAGAAATGTGTTGCTGGCTGAATATTAACCTTAATACAGTTTTTCAACTGAGGTTATGCTTGTGATGTATGATGTATTCTAAATAGCTGATCCTGGTAAAACATTTAACTAAAACATGTTTTTTCAACACTCACTCTAGCAGTAGGTGCGCTGCTACGGGCTTTGGCCAAGAGCCGACGGGCTCTCTCATACTCATTATTCTCAGACTCCAACTTGACAGCAGCTAACCAGATCTCTTCACTGTTAGGGTTGGCCTGAAAAAGTGAAAAAAAGGATTGCATGGTTGCAAAATATTAACACTGAAAAACCCAGTGAGCCTTTCGGCATTTTCACCTGGAAAGCCAAAGCAAGAATACTTCTGGCTGCAGGCACATCTCCAGCCAGCCACTTGGATTTAGCTCCCATCAGCCAAAGCACCTCTGCTTTAGGGCAGTGAGCTACAGCCCTCTGGAGCAGGGCCTCCAAAGACTCCCTGAGAAGTGAGGGGCAAAGTAATGTTCAGGATAACAAGCAGATGTGTGATATGTTAAAATAAATAAAATAAATACAAAAAAAACAAAGATGGTTAAAAAAAATATAAGTAAAGCTCACCTTGTTCCATGGCTTTTTTCAAAGTAAGCAGCTCTGAGCCAAACACTTTTCTTACTTGGAAATACTTGCAGAGCATGGGCATAGATAGCCCTGGCACATTCCAATGCTCCATGGGCAACACACTAAACATAATCATTTTGTTAAACTTATGTGAAGTACATGTTAATGTTATTTTATGGTGCCATAATCATTATGAAGCTTGTGCGTGACTATAAAACTTACACTGTCTGCATCCTCCATCCAGGTGTGTTTGCAGTCTTCCTCCTCAATGCCAATCCCAATGACAGCCCTTATGACAGCCTGGCAGGTAGCTACACTGCCTGCTTTATCACACTCCTCTGCATCCTGCATAGCAAAGCATTATTCAGAAGCCTATTCCACAACATGAATAACAGACCAGAACACAACCGTATGTGAATCAGGAATATTGTGACTATGTAGAGTATCTAACTATTGTAAGTGAGTCATTGTTTGGCCCCTACATCAATAACCAAATCTTTGGAGCATAGCCAAAACGCACATTTTGCCGAGGTGGAATTCACTTGGTAAATCAAGGAAGCTAACATATAGTCAAAGGTTACAGTTTATTATTGCAAAACAATAATACGCCCAAACTGAACCTAACAAGATGTCTGTTGTCACTGGCTTAAATTCTGGTATGTATTCTGGCAATGAAGCAGATCTGGCAATTGTGGCATACAAGTCTGCCCTTCCAGCAACAGTGCATCATCTATCAGTGATTCACACTATAATTTGTGGTGTAATAATATGTGCTTTATAGATTTCCATCTTAGAGAAGCCAATCATTTAGAAAAGATGACGCACACAGATTAATTATTTGTCGTTCTCATACAAACTAGAGAGCTCCTCACCTGTATCCACTGCTCTCTGTTGATCTCCACACCATTGGCTCGTAGAGAAGTGATGGCTCTGTCAATGATCTTGTCCACCATCTGAGTGTTGCCATTGGCCTCCTCCAACTTTGCAGCAGTGATCCAGATGTGACGGTCTGTAGGGATGTTCTCACGAGCTTTGTTCAGAACACGACGAGCATTTTCATATGTCTCTAGCCGAGCAAGAGCAAGCCAAAGCTGGAGAAAACAAAAATATTCAAGGAGTCAGGTGAGATTAAAAAAAAATGTGTTACTTTACTATGTTGAATATATTTTCCTAAATATGTTTCATCACAGGGTAAAGTGATATCCTGGGCTTTATGCATTATACTACCTCCACACTTGTAGGGCAACACTCTACAGCTCTGCTAAGCATGATTCTGGCGTCCTCTGGCTCCTCAAGCTCAACAGCTGTTTTCCACAATCGAACTGATTTGGACACATTTTCCAGGGCTATGAAAAATACATAAATGAGAACATTTACATAACAGCATTTTATCAAAACACTGTTGACTCTTTAATAGATTAATAACAATAATTTTGAATATGAAATACCAGCAGTGAATGAATAGGACATAATGTCAACAACAAGTCTTAACACCATTAGTACCAAAATCCATGACTGTCTCTCAACGTTGTTGTACATGGAGAAAGCACTTACAAGGCTGCAGAACATGTAGAGGCGGGAGACTACTTCCAAAAAGGAAGCTGCCCATCCATCTCTGTCAGTGGAGTATGCTGCTGGGAAATAGTGGTGTATGTGTATGTGCATGTGTTAGGGAATTAACACCAAGGTTCAAACAGGGTGTCTGGCCTTGACTAGGAGCCAGGATTACAGCTGCAAAATGTAATCTTCATCTGTGAAGGATTTGTACATGTGCTGTGGAGGACTGTGTGGTGTTTTTTTACAAGACAATGGACAGATTGGGATGGGTTCAGAACATTTGCTCCACAGATATTTGTGTATTCATTTTGGCAAGTTACCTTTTCTAAGGACTCTTTTCTTGGCTCTGACATCTGTCTCCAGCTCAGCAGCTCTGATATAGATTCGGACAGACTGTGGAAGATGGCGAACAGCTTGGGCCACCACAGCTTTGGCTGTGTCACCAGGTTGTAGCCTAGCTGCCTCCAGCCACACATCTTCACTCTGGAGAGTAAATAATAAAAAGTAATATATTTAATTAAAAAGAATACAGGCCAAGGTCATTTATATGTTTTTGAGAAATAATTGAAGAGGCGCTAACTGAAAAGACTTGTTAACCAAGTACAATATCTTACCTTAGGACACATCTCAGTGCCCTTCATGATTAGGTTTCTGGCTACTTGCAGTTTCCCAGTTACCTCCTCAAGCCTGGCAGATGCAATCCATGCTGGTGGGTGATGCGGATTAGTCTCCCTCACAGATTTCAGTAGCAGTCGCGCTTTCTTAATATCACTAGATTCACACGCAAAGCAAATAATAATAGTTTAATAAGAATAGTCAAAAATGACCTACAAATAAGTATAGCCATATATTACCAACCTGATGTCTCCTCCATGTGTTGGGATCATAGAGTTTAAATCTGTCAGGTAACCCTTGGGATCTACAACTGTCTGCCCACTTACAGAGTCAGAAACCTGAAAAAAGATTACAAATGCACATTGCAACATAAATTACACCTGTTACATATCAGCATTTTTAAATGTAAAAAGTGTATTTATAGCTTACCTGACTAAGTCTCATATCCATAAGTGTATTTCTAGCCTGACCAATCTTCCTCATGTCCAGTTCTCCTGTCCCAGGGGTCATCAGGCCAGGAGTCATGCTTCCTGGATAAGGTGTGTTCAACCCTCCCAGCTAATAAAGAAAAGAAATGAGTACATGGAAGAGAAATAAAATAGTAAAAAGTTTTCAAAAGGATTTAAGGAGGACATTGCTTAAAACTGTAACATAGAATTAAATACTGTGTAGTGGTATAATTACAATAATCATACTGCAGTAATGTAAAACTGAAAATCCACAGTGCTCATAAGTTGTACAGTCAAACTAATATGTTGATTGTGACATTGAGTAAAGTCTGCTGACTCCTGCTGGTGCACACTGTAATTACATCTGTGTATTTAAGACACAAAAATTGATTAAGATTTGTGATGTGTATTTCCCTACAACAGGTTGCATTTTTTATGTATACCAACCCCCTGCAGAGGGTCAACACTTGTGTGGTTCTCTCCTGTCTGTAGGTGTTTGGAGAAGAAGCTGTCCGGGACAGGGGTGAGTTTCTCATAACGAGGGTTTCTCTGGCGCTTGTTCCTGGCATCTCCCACCTCAGGGATACTCAACCACTCCTCCTCAGACACCTCAGCTAACTTTCTCTAGGATGTTACAAAATGAAAAGACGGTTCAGGCAAATATGATGACAGCCGCGCTTTGAGAAAATATATATATTTTTTAATTTTAAGTTTGTATTATATGAAAATAAAGTTAACAGCTTTAGTTTGTAATGCATAAATACAATACAGATGTACCTTCAAATCTGAAAACTGCTGCTGGATTTTGGGGCGCTCCATACGATATTTCTCAATTTCTTCTTTCTCCCTTAGTTCCCTAAAAGCAGTCATAACAACTAGAATTAAGTATAGCTTAGTTTAATAAGTACACAAAACACTTTACACCACAATCTATTTCCTGACCTTCTTTCTTTTCGTCTTTCATCCATTCTTTTATCCAAGGCTGCATATATAGCATCTGCCTCTTCATCATCTTTCTCATAGGGCCCACTGGAGAACAAGCTGCCGGCATATCCATTGAACTACAAAAAAGTAAACATATTAATGTCATCACTACTTTACTGTGACAACATTTCGGTTATATTATATATATATATACATCTACCTCATCATAGTTGGTATCATTGAGATCTTCATCATCATCATCCTGGCTTTTTTTCATTTGGTCCCCTACAGTCCTCTTCCCTGGAGGGGCATGCCGGTCATCAACAGGATCATTGGCATCACGAGCAGGACCGATATCAGATCGAGTGGTGAACCCAGTCGCACTAAGACAGAGAAATAAACACAGATTATTTAAATTAAATTAATAGTCCGTCGCCAACGTCACTGTAATGGTATGTTGATAGATTTAAACTATATAGCATATGTATTCATTATTTATTTGTTTTATACTACATTTCCTTTACATTTCTGTTTTATTACTGACATCGGAGCTAGCTCTATGGGCTAACCAAGTACGCTTACCCTCTGCCCAGACCGGGGACGTAGCCGAGGGGCGCTGGCATCCCCAGGAACGGCTTTTTCTTTTTCCCCATCAGGGGCGAGGCCAGGGGCATTATCGGGGGTGCACCGCTTGTACCAGCGGCCCCGGGGGCCCCCGTAGATGTTTTGGAGGCAGTTTTGGGTGCTTGTTTTGCAGCAGAGGCCATGTTGCTCCAACGAATGATTCGCGCTGCCGGATAAACAGTCTCACTTCCGTTAACAGCCGGAAGTAGCCTCTTCATTCGGATGGACATCATTTTGTCACAGCGCCCCCACACGTGTTTTTTGACAAATGTTTAGCTTTTTGACTTTTTATTATTGACTTTACAAAAAGGACGAAAATAAAATGAAAGCATAACATAACATTTAATAATTAAATATTAGAATGTATATTGAGACATTTGACACGTTTAACACCACTAGCAGTTCTCAAAAACACCACATGAGGTCGCCAGGGCTTGAAAACAATATTGAAGTCATTACAGTGATGTGTACAATATAAAACATAGGGCGGGTTAACTTTGATAAAGTTTACTATATTAATGTATTACTTTTATAAAATGCTATTACTATATGGTATTTGAGAAAATATTAAGAAGGTATAAAAGGGACATTTATTTTAGGAGAAATTTAGGAGAAAACCTACTACATTGTTATACTTTGTGAGTAGGCTATTCTTAGTTACAAGTTGCCATTACACAAATGAAAGAAATATACGTAATTACATTGTGATGTGACCCTTCTGGGTTTTATCTCAGGAGATAAAGTTGGGCTATTTATCATTTTCTTTCAATCACATTTATCTTTGGCCATTTGCTGCTTGAACTGGGTTGAGGCCTTTACATCTTTTTTCATTTACTTCTCCTGGAGAGCAGACATCATTTCACTCCTGGGAGAAGGTGTACAATGAAAATAGGCTGCCAAACACATTAGAAGACATAGGCCTGCAGCTCACACAGTCCAGGGCCTTGATTTTGTTGAAGTAGGCTACATGCACTGAATTCCCTTCTCTGTGATTAGTGTGAGTACACGGTGATTACTCTTATTTAAAGGTTTGGGTCATTTCATGTTTCAGCTTTACACAGGGAAACTCCAGCAGAATCAAACCTGTCATTATACAGCTGTAATCATGTGTGTTGATTATTGTTGACATTTGACCCTCAGTCCCACTCATGAAATGTATAGAGGCCACAAGCGTGTCTCAAACATTCTCAAAAAATACAGTTGTGGCACTACATCGCTATATCTGCAGAAGGTTTTGATGAAACAGTGAATGTTCTATTTACTATTATTCAGTTTGAATTGCTGCCATCAAGTTTGGCAAGGGTTCCTGTAAAAGCAGCTGTGTTTGACAAGTTGGCACCATGATTAGAAAACAAAAATAAGGGTACATTGTCCTAATGATGTATTAAGGTGCAAAAGCATGGAACAAAGATCCACATTATACAAGACTGTCTTTTTACTCTTTTTAATTATAGGTTACTGGAGAGATTTAACAAGAAAAAAGGCAGACCATCAATGTGATTGAATAAAAATAAATGAAAAATTAAGGACTATTCACTTAGTTTTGCCAGAATTGTCAGACTATTAGACTATGATCATGTTAATATTCCTGTTCAAGTAATCTGCATGTCCTTGCATATTTATTCATTCATGTGTGCCACTTTCACGGATGCATGACTCCTATAATGTGTTTATCTGCTGCATGTGACACGCTATTGCAAAGGAGGACCACTGAACTTTCAGAGCAGATGTCCATGTGGTGTCATAATAAATATACATGTAAGAAGGAGTATGATGGGCACAGCATGTTTGCAAAACAATTACAATAAATCACAAACTATCAAAACAAATGAGTCCAGTAAATGTTCCATTGATATTTTCCACCAATGATTCAGACACAGTTTAAGAAAACCAAAGAAAGCCAAAGAAACAAAGCAATGATAGAGGAAAGGTGGTGACAGATTTATTGATGTGCTTTCATGCATCACCTACAAACACACTCCTACTCATACAATGAAGCCCAGACAAATCATTGATACTGCTCAGTTGCTTTGTGATTGAACATTAGCATATTATATTCAGCAAAACTGTGGAGGAAAGGCGATTAATGCAAAATGGGCATGGACAACATAATTTTTCACTATTATACACACATGCTAGAGTCAATTATCATCTCTTAGTTGGAAGCATTCATTGTGCAAAGCCTGACTTATGCGTCTGAGAGGATTACTAATGATTTATATAGCTTTGATTATGGAGTGTGTATTATTCTAAAACCAAATGAAAAGGTGCTTTTAGCCAACCAGAGTCACTTGGGAAACGCATGCTCATGTTCAAGTGGAAAAGCATTGATCTTCATGAGCTCAGTGAAAGTACATTAGAATAAGGACAGTTATTAGTCCAGGGCAGAAAGTTATGCACAGAAAGGAGGGATTGGTAGGTTTTGTGTTTGGAATACTAATGAATTGACAAACATGACATTTGTGCATTGTAGGGCAGACATTTTGAAAATTATTCATTAGCCTAATTGCTGAGCCTTTCCACTATTCTCCTTAGGGTCACCTTGACTCCAACATGTATGAAACAGCTTTAACCATGAAGAATATTAATGTATTCTTATTATTACCATACGCTGTGCTCTTTGCACAGTGCTCTGCAGCTGACATGTTACTTTTCTCCCATTTGTTTTTATTCAGTATGACAGCTAACACGCTCCAAAACAGACCTAATTTGTTTTCATTATGAGGCAGCAGAACAAATGGCAGCAGTCACTAATGTCACTTTGCTGACCTGTTGTTCAATTGAGATTGGTATTTTGCCAGGTTAGCTGGAAGACAAGCTTTTTGACAGGTTTGGACAGCAAGCACACAAACAGAAAGTGAAAAAGACAGGATGACAGCCAAGGAGAGCCTGGCTTACAGAGTCAAAGAGAAACCGTCCTTCCATTACAGATGTAAAAAGCTTTATACAAGCTCAAATACCAAATATCCCTCAGGACTCAATATAAATAGATTTTTCTTACATAAAGATGAAGTCACTAAACAAATGTTTTCTTGTCTCCCTTTTCATGGCAGAGAGGTTTTTATCAGTGAGGATGTGATGTGTTGAAGATTTTATTATCCAATCTATTGACCCAGTTTCACTGAACCTGTCAGTTTTCTTTACTTTACTACAGCTCCTTTATATTGTGACAGCATCATTGAAGAAGTCAGGCTTCACACATGATTCAATCCTGTCCTCTTTTCATCAAGAACAAAAAAAAACCCAAGGTCATTTGTCGTTTTTATCTTGGAGGAATTGGTGCATGATCACAAAACAACAGCATTTGCTTTTGTGTGGCAGTATCAGACAATCACTGACACTCATCCACAGGCTTGTGAACACATTTACTTCAGATCAAGTCTCTGCTCTGCAAAAAAAAAAAAAAAAAAGAGTCTAGATAGATAAAATAGGTTGTAGCTCAGCTCTGAAGACATTTGCATGAGAGTGAAGTCACCACCCCAGAATGAGTGAGATGACAATGGTTTATCATCCACTCTCTGGACATACACACACAAACCCACACAAAAGAGCCGACAAGTGGCTGCAGAACTGGGTACAAGAGATGATCAGGGAGTGGCAGGGAAATATATCTCTTAAATGGGTTCTGTCATATTTTGCTCCTCACGCTGAATAAATCTAGAGAAGGGACATAGCCTTTTCACAGAAACACTCTGCAGCATGCGCTTAGAAGCATAGAAAACTCCCCCAGGTTGGTGATTAGGAAAACAGCTCAGGGCCACAACTTAACACTATAAAGTGGATTCCTCTCTATCATCTGCACTCATCTCAGTAGAGTAAATAGCTTCCTGTGGGAATTCATTAGATTGCTTTTCACTTCAACCTGAGAGAGCCCCTCCTTTCAGATCACATTCAGGACATACAGGCAGAAAAGAGCCTCTTAAGTTCTATTGAAATCCACCTTCTTTGAATCTGCTGTTTTTACCCATTAAGATGCACCCAGGGTTAGTCCGAGCTTTTTCTTCTGCTCTTTTCATTCCAATTTCTTTTTGGCACAATAGTTCAGTAGTGCCAACATTCACCATGGAACAAACTTTGGCAATGTCACACTTCAGCATCAAAAGTTTCCCTTCTTCAAGCAGCACTACACAACTTTTTAGGTTTTGTGCTTAGATTAATCATTTTGAGGCAATATGATATAAGATAAAAGCAACATTTTGCTTTAAATTAAGAGTTTGTATCTGTGAATGGGTCATGTAAGTGATAATGTAGAGAATTACAGTAAAACTTTGACGGCATTATCTGCTTGATTCTGATCTGAGGAGAGATTTTTACAGTATATATTTTTATTTCAAAACACAAATCCAACAATTTAGCTGGAAAATATAGTTTGTTATATTATGTAAAGCAAGTATATTTTGAATAGAGGAAGTCCACCATGTACTGATTGTCCATGTGATGTAAACATGTTTTAACTCTTCCTGCTGCTTTCACTGTTCACTGAAGAGCACAGGTTTCTTTAGTGCTATGCCTTGATTTCTGCAGGTCCTGGTCTATGTATAATTCACTTCTGACCATCCTCTGAATTAAACATACAAACTACAACTGCTCAATTTTTTAAAAGACAAAGTGTCCTTACGGTAACACACTTCTAAATAAAGCGTTGTCTGGGGATGAATGAGTTTTGACAACAAGAAGAAGAAGAAACAGTATGTGTTGTGCTTTCACCCATAGTCAGCATGTGCTGTGGTGAGGCGCTGACTGAAAGCAGAGAGTCTTTCTTCCTTGTTTGTTCACACTTTGATGATCCAGTGCCTAAGCTTCAGAGAGAGCCCTCACACATACACATTCTTGGACTTTCTCAAGTCCTTTGGGGACATATCGCTTCTTACTGTTCCAAAAAGTTCAGCTCTGATGCTGAGCAGTCAGTATGCATCTGAAAGGCAGCAGAATCAATTAGCTGGGTGTGTGTTGAGATTATACTGCAAAAGACACACTTAAAACTCTTCCCGAATCCTGCACTTTGAAGTTCTGCTCGACTGTTTGACTGACAAGTGGTACCTGGCAGAAGACAGCAGTTTAAGGCCTGTTTGTGAGAATGCAGTGGATTTGTTTTTTTGTAAAGAAGGTGAAAAACTCTCCACTACTTTATTCTCATGCACAGATGCACAGATGAATAATCAACGTGTAATGAGGTTTTAAATGTATTCCTAGTGCCAGTATTTACAGTTTTCTTTAACAAGTTTTTTTCTGAAGTAACAAAACTAAAAGTACACTCTGAGCGGATCTTGCGGCATAATCTGCCACCTTTTACAACACCACCTAGCATAAAGAGAAGGCTCCTGGAGCACTAATTGCATCTAAAAGCATCTTTTAGCAAAAGTGTCAAAGCAGAGGCAATTGTGTATATAGTAAATAGAGTAGAATAGTGTATATAATAGTGCAGGCCAAAATAAAGACTTTGTGTGTGCTTCTTTGCAAAACCACCACTTTGTAACTTTTTACTCATCTTTCCTAAAATGAGATAAAAACATAAACAGACTATTTTAAAATCATGAGTTAAATATTTATAATGGATAATCAAAGGACGGAAATGTACATCGTAACAAATTCCGAGTCCGTTTTTGGTCCAAATTCCTGCGTGCATAGGGGAACTTGAACCTGACACGAACCTAAGCCTAGATTTCAAGTGTTTTTCTGTGGGTGACGCATGAGATGACATGGTAAATATAACAATAATGGATGCGTATGTGAGCGGACAGACGCGCAGTTGGGACGCAGGAGCAGCTGGTGTAGATGCGTAACGACCTTTTGTCTGGCGGCGGTCAGGTACCAGGGGGAAGGGGGCGGAGCTTCTCCAAACCCCTTCATATCGGACTCTTCCCTGCGTCCGGGACAACAACTGGCTGTGAGCGAAAGGAGGAGGACTCTGTGATGCATCCTTTCTCCTTCCTCCGCTTCTCACTGTAGCTACGCGCCGCTTACACACTCACCTAGTAAAGAGAGAGGACGAGACGCGCTGTACCCTCACACTGTTTGTCCGTTTACTAGAAGAATGGGAGAGTCCTGTTGACACCACGGAGAGATACACGCTCAGACCGAGTATGGCTGTGGACGGTAAGAGCGCTTTTATCCTGATCCAGCTCTGTGGACAGTGTTATCCATCACGAGTTCGGGCAGCTGCCACTACTTTGTGATGTTTATATCTAGCACCAGACCTACACTTTCAATGCATTTTCGCTGTGTTGCTGGATATAGGTCAAATCATTAGAAGTTCTAGTTTTAATAGTTGGATACGATACAGGTAGATATATCATAAAGTCATTTCCCATACCTCTGTTCAAGTAAGTTGATAGAAAATGTTGACTCTTTTGTGTCATGTGTTGTTAGACATTTATTTAAGTCTTGTGTGAAGCAATAATTCTCTGTTTGAAGTTGGTCCCTTTTGTACAGCCTTACCTGAATGAATAATATGGGTGTATAAGGAGACGTGTTCTTTGTTTCTCATGTCTTTGTTTGACCCACAATACAAATAATATTATTTAACTAGCAGTTCAAATTGACTCCTCTTTAAAAGTGTAGAAAATCAAAGGGTTGCCCCCAAGACTTGAACAGAGCACATTGTATCCATTTTTAAAGTAGTGACTTTTAAAAGCAGCACATACCCACATTATCAAAATCTCTAGAGGCCTAGACTGATTTGAACCCAATTTTCCATCTACATTGTTATGAGGTTACATAAAATTTCCTTGACATCTTGTGTATATCAAATAGCCGTAAGGGACTAATCTGATTAGCAGTTAATATATCACATTATTTTTTGGAGTTTGTGAAGCATGCCGTTGTTGATGTTCTGCCCTTTTCTTTTGAGCGGGCTGGTGCTAGCTCTGGGCGAGCAAACTTAAGTGAAGCCTAATCAGAGCTTGTCTCTGCTCAAGGGCAATAACGCGTGTGAGAGCATCTGTGCAGTGCCAAGTTTGTTTTCCTCCAGTCGCCTGTCTGCTGAGGCAGGTTGGCTCTTCATTAGAGTGGGTGCAGGTGTAGGACACGCAGATATGCATATATGCCTAGTGACACATTGGGATATCTATAATTAATCCATAGTTTACTTAAGCATCATTAATTTACTCTCTGCCTTGGGCTGCGTTGTATACTCTGCCTCTTACACTTTAATAACTGCTGAAACAATAGCTCTGCTCCAACAGTGCTCACACAAATGATGGCAACACATTTTGACTTAAAGTTGTGAATGATGGTTATTTTCACTTTAGTGCTTCACCAATTGGGCTCACTCTGAAAAGCAATGACAGTTAAAACGGAATTGTGTGTTGCTTTACTTTACCTCTGAATTGTGTAGGTATGTCCATTATAATAGTTGTGTCATGTTTGCATTGATTTTCTGCTCAATCAGAGAGTTACATCGTGCAGGGGGCTGTTAGGTACAGGCCATGACACTCTCAATTACAAGAGGTGACTTGCATTTTAAATGCAGTTGTAGAAGTCTTTGTCTCTTCATGTAAATTGGTTCATTTCCTCCTTTTAGACGCCTACACAGTTGTTCTGCTATATAATTATGCCCCGCTTGCGTTTGGCTATTCATAGTGGCTGAAATTCATCAAATGTTTACTTTAATCACCCAGGACATCTGGCTGCATTGTTGTATGAGAGATAAGCAGCCATAGAAATGATGCCACTGGGTCGCTGCATTGTCCAGGACACATCATCCAGGAGCAAGGATTTATATTCAGAGGAGGATGAAGTGAGTGAGAGCAGCGTGGTTCATCCCCTATTCACATCAGGGGCCGGCATGGGGGCGACCCAGTGTGGAGACAGGCCAGGCCACACTCAGCATGCAGCCTATCCAGTGGTGCTACACAGAATGCAAGGGTGGCTTTTATCCATCCATAAAGTACCAAGGCTACAACACACAAACACACAACACACACACAGTGAGAGCACCCAGCCATGCTCACCATGGACCTGTCAGGCCCGTTCAAGACAAGTGCACCGCTGGACCAAAGTAAAAGAAGACAGAAGCCATGCATTTATGTTAGACCCTTTGTTTAAACATGTCAGCTGATGGTTCACTGTCTGCTCTGTGGACATGTGAGTGGGAAGTAATGGGAGAGTATGTCTGCAGTGGGTTCTGCCCTCAAAAGCATCATTAAATGGGTAATGTCTAAAAGCAGGGCGCAGGGTTTTTCTGAACAGCCTTCATTGACACATATTGGTCTTGTACTGTTTCCATTTTCTGATACAGTTTTATAAAATTAGTATTTTGTCACATGGATAAGAGAAGTCTGTTACACAGCTCTCACAAGATAGTAATGTAAATGATGGGCTCAGACTGTATTGTATAGTTCTATATTAGTGCATCTTTAATCATACTCTGTTGATTGTGAGGCAGTCTGTGAATTCCATCAGATCTGTCACACAATGTGAGTTTTTTGTTATGAATAAAGTGGACATTTTTTGGTGGAAGCCAAAATGGAAAGGATTTTTTACTCAGGCAATATTGCTCACTTGGTAGAGCTCATACCTTGGGGGACCCGGGTTCAGTTCTAGCTTGGTTCATTTGCCCCGTGTCATTCCCCTCTCTCTTACCCTGGCTCATGTTTGTCTACACTACACTGTAAAATAAAGGCTAAAATGCCAAAAGAAAGACACTTGTAGATTGTTGGCTGTGACCTTGACATTTGTTCACAGACTACCAAAACTCTTTTGTGAGTGACATGCAGTTCTCTTTAATGAATGGTTGATAAAACTAAAACACAAGGCAGTCTGTTACAAATGTCATCATTATCACCTTAGGTTGCCAAACAAAATAAATCTCACTTCCAACCGCTTTGTTTGTTTATTCAGCCTGTAGAGTGTGGTTAACCCCTTCCTCGACATCCCCCACTGCTCCAAAACACATGCCTTCTCTTGATCTGGTCAACCATTCAGCTGTGACTGTTAAGATATGCTTTTCTTTTTAACTGGACGCTTCTTTGCCAGACTGGCATGTTGACAGATGGACTTTAACAACACATGCTAATTTAACCAAATGCTGACACTTGAGAATACTCCACAATTCTTTGCATTGTACTGGCAAAGATCAACAGATAAGGTGTAATCAGTTATGAACTGACAAAACATTATAGTCTATGCTACTACACCACTTGTTTGTTGTTTTGCTCTCTCTTGACCTAAATGTTGAAAAGGAAAAAGCTTTCATAGCAGTGCCTATTATAGTAGCACAGCAGACTAGGTAGTTCAGTTTCCTTTTAAACAGGACAAGAACAGCAGTCCAGAAAAACTGGCCCAGTTGAGCTATGAGCTGTGCATGTAAATGTAGTGAGTGTGTTTGTGTTGATGTGCATGCAGGCAGATGAAGCTGTGGTGGGTGGGACACTACTGGGAGAGAGGCGGGGTGTTATCTTTTCACAGACGCACTTTGTTGTTCCTCAGTCGTGTGTTCTGTCGCCTGCTGGAAACTGTGTCCATTTGGCTCATTTGGTCTTGCAGCCAAATGTGTTTTTTGGCTTCTGCCATAAAATCATATGGTAATAGCCTGTTAACCCCACAGTTACGTTGGCACAGCCAGTGATAGGGTTGATTTTATGTGTCTGTGCATGCAACAAAGCAAGCATGCTGTTAACCTCTTTTCCCGTGTCCATCATCATCCATTTTCTCACAGCAGGGAGTGTGTCACAGGGTATAATACACAGAGAATCCCCATGAACGCTCATAACACCCTCCAGCCATCCATTATCGTCTCTCTGATCCAGCTCTACAGCTGCACCTGGCCTGAGCCGGGATTTACACACTCGGAGGGACGGATAAAAACAGAGTGGACACAGGAAAGCAGAAGGGGATGTGTAGGTTTAGATAGATGTCTTGATTTGTCACAAGGCACTTCTAAAGGTTTCACATTTCTCAGATAAAAGAGTGTTTGGTCATCTCTTTAGAAACATTAATAAACGGTTGTCCTATTACAGTCTGATAAGAGACCATATATCATGTAAGAGTTTATTTAATTCACATGAAAATAACATTATGTTGATAATAATTGTAAAATACAGATTTCAGGTTACTTGGTGTTCAAATTGTCTAGACAAAATCACATTGGTGTCATGTGTTAGTTTAGTATTTAAGGGTGATTTACAAGCTTAATCTATTTTTTTTAAATCTTTTTAATGCTTTTATTACTTTTTAGTACTTATACAGTTATAGTGCTAAATATGACAGCAGTGAATAAACTACATTTTTAAACCCCCCTGAGAATTTTGTTGGTAAAAAAAGAGCAATATCTGTTTATAGCTTAAAGACGCAAGTCAAGTGGTCGTTCTCCAACTAATTTACCAACGACTTTGACCATAAAGTTATGAGCAAAGCTTGTCAGAGAACGATTCAGTAGATAAACACTCAACTCCTTCAGGTTTTTTCACTTAAGTGGTTTAAAAGACAGGATGGTCCAGGATAAATCACCAGTAGATTAGCAAGAATGCATTTTATGTTGTGTGAGCTTCACAGGCGTCACACTTCAACTATCTCATCCCATCTGCCCTTAGTGCTAACCTTGTGTCCCTATAATATTTTCAGAAATGACAAGCCCTCACTGTTCTGATCCGACGCCCTTGTCCCGGGTCCGACTTCTCTCTCCCCCACTTTCTGAATTAGAATGTGCACAGGCCCATATCCAATTTTGTTCCTTAATTAGCCTTCTGCTTAGGGAGAGGGATCAAGGCAGAGGGGCTCGAAGGCTATGGAGATGGATGGAAAGGGGGATGTAATTTTTCTGAAGGGTTGTGCTAATTAGGCATAATTTCATACAGAGGTTGTATCCCTTGTGTATCACACTGTTGTTACTTACAGATTAATCCTCATAAACTCAATCACTGTCTCTGCCTGTATCCTTGTATCTCCCACACTTTAATCAATTGAATCAATGTGTTTTGGCCTTTCTAATGCAATGTTATTGCATCTTTATTTGTCAGTGCAACAATCTTTCAGTGACAATACAATATAATAATGGCTAGATGAGTCAAGATTTATGATTATTGTCAATTACATCTATGATTGTTATCTATCTAATATCGGCATGTCCTTCCTGTCATCCTTGCCAGATGTCTTTGAGCTTACTTTCAAGGAGAGCAGTCAACTTCTCATTCCCTTCGGACTCAGCTAAACAAACAGTCTAATTAAGTGTGGCCTTGTGTAATAGCTAAGCCTAGTGCCTTTGTTAATAAGTTGGCCTGCCCCTCCAACAGAGTGTGTGGGGTCAACGAAGCCCACGCTACAGATTGCCCATTAAACCAAATGGCTAATGGCTTCATCTGCACCCTAACAAGGAAGACTTCTTCACACATTCAAGAGCTCTAGTCACGTCCGTCTACTCGAGAAGCAATTACACCACCGCCTGCGATCTATGGCATGGTCTGTTACAATTTAGATTTTCATGTGAGGTTTATGTGTATGAAAAAAAAAATCCAAGTACTTTGAGATTGACCATTTTTTCAATTCACTTCTAAAAATCAATTTAATGTCTCATGTTATCAGGCCTTTAATGTCATTTTTTACTCCACTGGCAGCTACTTCCTAGATTTCACACTTTTCAATCGTCATTCCTCCTCAAACGTTTCTGTCCACTTTCAGTCATTTCCCTCTCCTCTGTCCTCTTGTGTGTGTGGTAATACTGTCCTGAATATATATAGAGTGTGACCTCCCCAGACTGTCACAGTACTGCTCCACTGGGACCTCAATTTACCATGTCAATAGGCAGCCAAGTGTCATCCCCAATGTTGAAGGTGCAGGAGAGTCGTTTAAATGAAGCTCCACTCACTGTGTGTCTCTTTTTAACCTCTGGAACTAACATCCTTCCCACTTTCGTATTTATTTGACACACACTTCCATATCACCAAAGAAATGAAGTCCACTTTTACCCAAGAGTAGCCTTTTACCTCTGCAGCCTCTTATGTTCACTTTTTGCTTTGGGATATTCCTGTCTTTCTAATGCGTTGCCGCATCCTAAAATGTGCATGGGGGATTGTAAAGTTGTCCAGCATTGATCCTGCAACAGGGCACGTGATAAGCAAAATAGTGCATTTACTCAATGTCAAAATGCAAAAGGGGCCTGTTGTGTAAAGAAAAAGATTTGCATTCACACAGAGAATGCTGTAGTATGTCTTCCAGGCCAGGAGGGGCAGTGTGAACCCTACCGCAGCCAACACTAAAGTCAATACACACAAGAAGACATCGCGGCAGAGTGATTCATCCTTTTAAACCTGGTCATTTCCAGAGGGGCTGGATTGGACTTTAAACTATGTATTTCTGTATGTAATGCTAATAATATGTTATCAGAATATGAGTTTTTGAAGCACAAAACCCTGTATTTTGCCATTGTTGTTCTACTTACTGTGTGTAGCCAGCAACCAATGGCCATCTGGAAGCCAGCTCTCGTTGGGTGTCACATAAAAAGCAAAACAAAAAAACAAAAACGTTAGACTGAATTCAAGTTGGTATTTTTGTGGAGTGAAAGCGCTATCTTTTTGTTTGTACTGAAATGTCTGAAATGTGTAGTTGTGAAAATTCCTTCTAAATGCAATATGCAATGCATTAAAGGAAAATAGAAGTATTTTCAGAAGAAAACAAATGTTTATTTATGCAAATTAGCCATGTGTCTTTTATCTCAATTTTACCCAGTGTCTTTTCTGGTTTTTATTTTTCTTTTTTTTTACATTGTATTGTGTATAATGCTTCACACAAGATAGATTTTTATGAAACACCAGCACAAAAACAGTATTTCCCCTTTCTTCTGTGTCACTGGTGGAGCATAAATGGGGCAGAAAATTGACAAGGCTAAAAACAGGCTTGTAAGTGCTCACAAAAAGCCACTCCCTAGTTCCCACATCAGTCCTCGTGACTAAACAAGTGCCACTTTTCTCCCTCACACTCCGCCCAAAGGGAAGAGACGTCTGCGAGTCACATGACAAGATGGAGAAATGCTTTCTGCCAAAGCAAATGGTCATTACAGTGATTTGTCTTAATGTGTCATAAAGTCTGCAGTTTGTGTGCTCTTCAGTATAATCACATTTTCTCTTCCTTTCAGACTCAAATAAGAACAGACTCTTTTGATTTCCGTTTATGTCACAGCACAGCGATTGCTCTGGAGGCTGCAGAAGAGATTCCTTTTAACCTAAATGTAGCCCACAACCTCATGTGCCCCTTCCCCACTTCCCTTTAAATAATTCATTCTCATTGAGTTTGTATGATGCTATTACTTGTCCTAGACATCATCTCATCTTCCGTCGTTATATCTGTTTATTAATTTGGAAGCTTTAACCTTTTCAGTTTTACTCTAGGATTTGTAGCTGTCGTAATCCATTACTGTAGTATTCCATATTAAATTGCAGCATAACTGGATTATGACGCTCTTTTGTGTGTCCCACTTTTGACCTGCCTTCAGATAATTCTACAGAGACACATTTTATTTCATCTTTTGATTGAAAGTGGATTGTTTGGTTGAGTATTGACAGTGGGGAGTTGTTTAAATGCTATATACAAACAACTTGGTGCGTGTAAGCAAATCTGAACAGTTGCTACCAGCCGATGTTGCTTCGGAGTCTTTGTCTAGTGTCTCGCCAAATCCAGTTGTGACATTTTTTACTGAATATTGCCACAGAAGCGCTTTGGAATGACAGGCGTTGGAGTGAAAGCAGGAGCAGAGTATTGTTGCGGGGAGGCAGCTGAGGTTACAGGGCTGTCAGTCAGAGTTAGCTGGGGGTGGGTTTTAGCTTGTCTTCACAGTGCTGTGCTCTCCTCACCCTACATATCGGGTCACTGGTCCCACTGCAGGCTTTGGGTCTTGGCAGGAGCTAACACTCACAGACACACACTCTCGATATATATATTCACGCTTGTGCAAACACAACTGGAGCTAGATATATGTGCTCATGTGCAAGCCTGCTCACATTTGCACCGGCGGGCTGAGTCACTGTCACTGAGAGGTTTCCAACAGAGTAATATAAATACATGTATGCACCTCTGAAGAATGCCTGTCTCATTACAACATTTTTCAAAGCAGAGATGATCTGTAGACACTTTTGGAGCGAAGATATTTGGACTTAATATGCTCTGTTTAAATGTTAATAGAGCCTCATAGACAAATGTAATGTTAAGTTTATTCTAAAGCTATTTCTTATTTTATTTCATTCAGTTCTGGCTGTGTTAAGTATGTTATGCATTATGTAACAGGGTAAGCAGAGGATAAAGATTTGTGATTTGTATTTTTACTAACAACGACAGTGGCTCAGGAGCAAAAAAGGGTTATCCCTTAACAGGAAGATGGGTGGTTTGATCCCAGCTCCTCTCTTTCACATTGTGGAAACAAACCATCTTTGTCTTCAAACCTAAAACACACAAGTAACTGCCAGTACTGGTCCTGTGACCATTTTACCAAATTGAAAAATCTGGACACTTTGATGTTACTGCTAATCCAACAGCAGTACATTAACAAACAAAAAAATAATCATGTCACCAGAAATCAGTAAAACACCAGTGACCAGTTTAATTTTCTTTAAAGTATTTCACTTAAAAGAAATACAATATTTCTACCATGTTTAAAAGCATATTCATTCCCCGGTCCAGTACTTTTCTTAGACAATTGTGTTGTTCCTGGAGCTCGTTTGTAAAACACAACTTAAAAAAAAAAAAAAAAAAGGAACATTTGGGACAGGAAGAGGGCAAAATTGGAACATTTTAGTGTTTTTGTAGATATCTGTCGGAACACAGGACAGGGGCTTAAAATCGGGACTGTCTCGGTTAAATAGGGACGTATAGTCATCCTAAATGTTGGTCAGATAGGAATTAATTTGATGTGGACAAGATGGATTTCCGATAGTTTGTGAACTCTCAAATCATGCGAGTATCCAACTCCTCAAAATTATTACAATGGCTAAACTATTTATGTTGGACTATAGTAAAGCTGTTGCTCATGCATGTCTTTTTAATTCCTTATTGTGAACATGGTGTGTTTGTGGGACTGTGTGTGTGACATGAGGCGCTGCGTTGATAATAAGTAAATGGCTCAGTGGAGGGGACAGCAGCCTGCAGCTAGTCTGACAGTGACGGCTTCAACAAGCACACACACATACCTGATTAATTGGTGAGTCTTGGTGAGTCCTGATGAGTCGCCCGGAGCAGTCTCTACTTCACTCTGTCTAAACATCTGGCACCATTAGACATCAGCATTTGGGAGTTTTCAATGAGAGCCACTGTTTGAAAACCTGTCAGTGAAGAGCAGTAAAGTGGGAACAGGAAGTAGATGTTAAATTACCTAATTGTATTTCATATACAGTATGTTTTTTTTAAGAAATTTGCAGCATGAATTGGTTGATTTAAATGCAAGCGAAAATTACTTACAGATGGTTATTTTGACAGTGAGCTGAAGCGATGCATGTATGAATTGCTTTAAATGAGCTTAGCATAATAACCGTAAAACACAGCAATAAGGGACCTTAGCTCCTCAAGCAATTAGTTCTTTTCCGTGTAGTTATGACATGAAGCTAATCATTAAAGGAAAACATTTATTCATGTATATAATTTCACTTATAAAAGTCCAAACAGAAATATTCCATATAAAAGCATGCCAGGATCTGTATCTGAATGAAAGTAAGTGTGCATGCAGACCGAAGGATTAAAAAGTCCAAATTTCCCTTGGGACTTTGCGGCCTGGACAAGATGCTCCTAGCGGGACGATGTGTGTGTGTGTGTACTGACGTGTGCCTCTTATCGTGTGCATGCATAAAGAGCTTTGATTGTCTTCTCCGTTTCATCCCAAACTGCCTGCTTTGTAACAGCTGCTGTCTGCGATGTTACCTGACAGCGAAGCCTCCAGAAACCATGTGGGAGAGAGTCTGTGCGGGAGTTTAGACCAGACGTAATTGGCATGTCCATTTAACTGTGTCGACTGGGCAAAAGTGGCAGTGCAGGAGTGGAGCTGATAACGAAGCATTTACACATGCAGAGGAAGACCTTCGATAGGCACTGCAAGCTGGGACAGGTAGGACGCAGAGTGGAGAACAGGGAGGATAGTGAGTGTCCCCCGGGTGTGAGCTAATTTGTCTCACTGCTGGACGGCAAAACAGAGAAGCTCCTGAAGGTCTTTCAGTAAACATGGCTGGATGTACAGCATATTCCCAACTTAAACGTATTTAACACCTGCTGCTGCAAGAAAGGTGTTTGCGTTTTACACAAATGAAGTGGAGCACTGTTGAAAGTCTTTTGAGGACAACAATGCATTGTTTTTTCTCTTTCCCGTTTCATAGTTTTTCTTCCCAGGTATCTCCTCTCACTCTCTTTTCCCATTTCCTTCTGGGGATAGATAAAAAAGAACCTCATAGATCACATGGTACAACAACATTTCCAAAATAATGCAGTTTTGGTCAACAGTGTTATATTATTATAAACTTAGTGACACTTTATCCCAGTTTGACTTTTTGCCCAATCTTTATTACAAACTTTATTATAAACTTGACTTTATTAATCCACAAGGGAGATTGCTTTGTCACAGTAGTTCAGTTGCAAACAAACACTCATGAACACACACAAAATAAAAATAAAGAAGTAAGTAAAAGTAAAATAAATATATACAATATTATGCAATAAAAGCGAATATGTGATTTACATATGTACAGATGTAATATGGAATAGCCAATAAATTATATACATAAAATGAATACAATTTTTTGGCTGTTCCATATTATATTCCATATTCCATAAACTACAAAAATGTACTTTGAAGTAAAAACATCAAAGAACACACACACAATCAACATTTTTACAATTTGATTTGGATTTCCAAAAAGACAATTCTAAAGTTTTATTAATTTATGCCAACATTAAGCGGTATAATAGACCTTTATACCCAGTACCTGTTGCCCACTGTCCCTCTGCTGCTGACCAGCCTCATGCTCTCCACACATATAACCCTACTTTAAAAAATACATCCAAAATATCACTTTGAGAACTTTAGCCTGCCGGTAGAAATAGCACCATGATCATTTTCATTATTTGTCAGTATTGTCTTGCTATTCTGTGCTGCTTACAAATCTGCAAACCAGCCCCTCGACTGATTCACATTCACTGCCTCTCTATCAGCTTCAAATTCATAGGCACATTTCCCTTCTCTGTCTGTTTACCTCTTTCACAGCATTAACTTTTATCTTTTCCCGCAGCTCCCCTCCCATATTTAAGCCTATTCCCTCATCTTTTTCATCCCCTCATCTTGATTTCTCTTTGTGTGAATGCTGAGCAGATTATCAAGTAAGTCTCACAACAGTTTATTTATTCCCTCGTCTCCAGACCCTTCGGTGCTCAGTAACCTTTATCCATTTCTGGTATGCATCTTCATGGGCCGCCGTGTTGTTTGCACCACGCTACATTGGTCAGACATTTGCGCTCTAATATGTCAACCATGTCTGTGAGTGCTGACATACTGTACATGAGTGCTAGTGGGGGCTTAAGGACACTCAATAAAGTATCGAGCGCTGTGCCTAACTCCACGGCGTGAGTGCACCTCATTGATTTATGCGCCACATGTGACAATCGCAATGAACTGGGGCTCAATACTATCACTGTAGGCTAATTTGTAAGTGTGCATAGAGTCGTTTAACCTCATCGGATGGCAGCGGTCTCCTTCTGGGCAACTGTAAAGATATGGACAACGTGGTGGTCCCTACTGTACTGCAGCCCTGAGCCACCTCTTCTTATTGTAAAAAAAAAAAAGTATATTCTGTTGCATGTGCGCTATCCTGTCACACAAGGTTTGCTGAAGACCTCGAGGCCACTTCTCCAAGTTGTATGAAAGGCAGAGCCGTATTCAACAGAAATTCTATATACATATGTACATGCATGTATATGGGATATTGGATAAGTTAGGGTTTGAAAATAAAGCAAGAATGTTATATTACCATTGTAAAAGGTCAAGATTACAGTTTAATGTGATCATGATTCATGCTGATTTTGTAGTTGTGCCCAGTATGTGCTCAAAAAGTCTAAAATAGCATCACTTTCACTGATATCTAATTAAAACAGGCATTTATCAAAGGAAGTTTCAACCAAATTCAATTCATTTATTTATTTCAACATTGCCAAAACACTAGTATTGTCACATCTCATACCCCTAAGACCAGATCTTGTGCCTGACACTGGACTTTTGCTCAAAGCTGATTAGTTTGAGAATTAAAAGTGACACTACCTGTTTTTCTTTTTGCCGTCTCTGTCTCAGACCACCACTTACTCCCAACAGCAGCCTCGGGACCTCTCCTGCTTTTCTTTTACTAAAAAAACACACCAATTTTCCTCCACAACATAATAATACATTACACCAAACTGAAGTTTAGAGCTTTTAGCGCCGACTTCAGCATCACAGCAGCTCCTCGTTAAACACTGAGTGATTGAATTGCCAATATTTATCTCCATTTCACATTGCTTCCCTTTTCTCTGTTTATGTCTTCCTTTTTTTGCTGTGTTAAAAGATGTATTCAGAGCTGAGTATACACTTTCTCAGACATTACTTCCTCGTTGAGAAGTTGTGTGGACAAATGGAAGCGCTTTTTTTCAGGAACCAAGCATGGGATTGGCCAAAGCTCCCGTTCAGGACCAGAAATCCTATCCTATCTATTAAGATCCTTGATAATAAGTTAAAATAAATTTGTTTCACATGCATAAAAATGTCCCACATTCCCCATTTAAATACAGACTTTACAGACTGCGAGTTAAAAATGTGCGCATAGTCTCCTGCAGGACGTCAGCACACACTAGGATGTGACCAAATATTGGTGTTACACTGAGAGAATAAAAACAGGTTGGCTGTAGACAGGCTTCAAGAAAAATGATGATGGTGAAAACTGTTTGTGCGATTGCTGGAATCACTTTAGAGTTCATTAGTGGGCCATCTGGCACATTGCTTCTGGTTTCAAATGATCTCAGCTTAAAGCATCTGCAAATGAAAACCGTGCATTATACATAGTCTTATTTGGTATCTTGTATGTGTTTTTTTCCAAGCTTTGCCAGAGAGACATCAATCTAAGTCGCAACTACTTCCAAGCTTTGATATTTTTTAGCCAAACATCCGTTAATCCAGTCAGACAGAACATTTTGCCACTCAAGGGAGCAGCTGTAAACAAACACTAAATATTTCAAAAGGCCTCGTTTAAGCTTGAGAAGTAACATGCTTCTGCAGTCTTTCCCCAGACTGAGCTCAAAAAAATACCTCTTTAGAGAATTTGGGACATTGTACATTAAATGACAGTGTATTTAAATAAATAATCATGAGAGTACAGTTCTGCTGCTATAATTAACTAACTACAAACCTTTAGACAAGATATTAATTCCAACTTTTTTGCATTTGACCTTTATCAAAACTTAAATAATCATTCAATTCAAGCGTTAACAATTCTGCCTAACCTTTATTGTGTGATGGCGTTACTAAGTGAATTAATGCAGTTTGGCCACAGTTGCTCTGCCTGCTTGACCTTTCGATGTAATTTCCCCGTTTTGTGATTTTCCCATTCGTTCCAAATGAAGGATGCATCTAGGAGTGCAAATTTAGACGAAGCAATCGTGTCATAGCTCTTTGGACATTTGTCATCTGATTACACTTTTGGCGACTTTTGGTTTTGTTCGCTGTAGTAGATGGCAGTTTTTATCAAATGTATTAATTATTAGTGAAGCTTTACTGATGTTGATGGTGGATTAGTTATGCAATAGATTCTGATTCTGAAGCAAGACCTTGGGCTTTGAAGCATATGAGTTTTAAAGAAGAGATTAAATTATTTTTCATTATTTAATTATTTAGAGTCCATTGCAACTTATTTTTTTATTTTAAATGATTAACTCCATAAAACTCTACATGTATTTGATTAATACCTGATCCTGCTACTTCTCAATTTATTCCTCCCTTTCTTTCTGACACTGGCTCTAGTGAAGCATAGGATTCAATCAGTCCTCCCATGCCGTCATAGCAGGATTTAGCGGCGAAGGGTGGAGCACAGCAGATGGAAACATATTTTTTCCCCCCTTCTTGCGATAAACAGATGAATATTAATGCTTCATTTCTGATTGGTCATGTTGCCTTTGCTCCAGGCTCTGTTCTGTCATCCTCTTAAGAGGGCACAGCCATGTCTGACCCTTGTATCCCATCTCCTTTTCTTGTGTGAAGCATGTAGAGAGCTGCTTTTGAGGAGAAACGGAGATGACAAGCGCTGGCCCTGGGCGCGGGACATAGCTGCACTGTATCCGTGCGCGAGTGTTTCATCTAAAGTGATGTGTAATTGTATGTTTTCTGACACAGTGATGGATAATCGATAGTTGTGTCTGCCTCTCTGGAAGTGCAGCGGGGGCTAGAGAGGAGAGAAGTTATTGTGTCCTTTTTATAAGACCTTGGAGTCAGACTGAGACAGAGTTTGAGATGGATGTGCCTTATCATAACAGAAATGCAAGTCCACCTGGTCCTCATTGTGCTTAAAGAGCCTTCAGCGCTGCCTGCAGTTTAACCAGAGCCTCTTTCCACTCCACATGGCAGCATCCACACTCTCCAGCTATATTCAAATCCACTGTCCCAAATGAAAGCAGACAGGGCTTACACACATGTATGGATATGCGAGTCCTCATGGTGGCAGGTCAAAATTATGTATGCCTACCACTGTGTTGGAAAATGGGATGTTATCCTTAATCTGCCTGCATCGTGGGCATCCATTGTTTATCTCTATTTTCTCCAAGCTCCCGTGACAATGATACTTTGTGAAAGGTAAACTTCACCCGTAGATTCTGCAGCAATGTTTCACGTCAGGGTGGATAATAGACTTCAATGCATGATGGGAAAAACCCTAGGGTCCTTGGTTTTATATTTTTATTTTTAACACTACAACCAGACCCCCCACCTCCCCCCTCCCCTCCTCCCCACATGCGCTTTCAAAATGGAGTAATTTCATGGCTCATTCCTGAGGTTAGCCCTGGCTCTGTTGGAGTGGAAGACTGGTAAATAGCCTCATGTTTCACTCGTGAGCTAGGACCAACAAGTATGGATCACTCCCAGATATAAAGGTGGATTTGGCAGCACATGTCTGAGTAAGGCTATATTTAGGACTCAGTGTTTAATATGCATGAAATCAGCGCATGATGAAGTTTCCCCCTCTCACAGATTACAGAGGACCGAGAGTGACTGTGATTTTTTTTTCTTCTTTCGTCTTTCTTATAAAACTTGGACTGCCAGTAGAAGTTTTATCTTTTACTGAACAGGAAAAAAAGAGGAAAAGTGCACAGTGACTGAAATTCACCGTGTCACCCTCTCTGTGATCTCCAAAATGGGAGGAAATAGCCAGGCCACTTTATTTCACATAAGAGTCCGGCGAGAACACACACACATGCCCCCTAAAGCCAAGGTTATTTAAAAAAGTGAACTTTTACAAAAAGCCTACACAGCAAAACAGCCCACACGGACTAATTTAGATGTTCCTATTGGAGACAAATGAGTAATGTCCAGTGACGCCATGTTAATCTACTGTGGGATTTGGATTGGAACGACCTTCTAGGCTGCCGTACCTAAAGGCTTAATTACCTTTTTTAAAAGGGAATACCTCTGAGATTTCACAGCACATCAGATAGGCTGCTCAGTCAAGAGGAGGTGATACGAGGTTACACTTCACTGGTTCAGTCGGATTGACCCATCTTCTCCAAAGCACACACTCGGACATATCCACAAACACCTGTCTGACACTGCGCCCTTGGTTTTTGCCCTCCACTCAAATACTTTTTGTTATTTTCCATTTTTGTGTCATGCTGAGGGCACAGAATTCTGACTAGAGATCCTAAATACAAACACTGACCATTGAACAGGCTTCTTATTTTTATTTTTATTTTTTTATCAACCCATACTTCAACCTGTTTTACTCAGACTCTGATTCCAGCTTGTTTTCTAACAACTGTCATAATGCTTATTTTATTTGGCTTAGGCACAAAAACACCGTTGTTAAATTTACAAAACAACTTTCTTCAGGGCAATATTCAATATATGTGCTATTACAACTCCCCAGTTATCTCTCCCCTAATTTTTTTACATTAAACATGAGCACAAAAACTGGTCTCTTATCTTATTTATCACCCATAGACATCTTTACATCCTTTAATTAACTGACCAGTTATAACACCTCCACCTACTTCCACCTTCTTTACATTCTCATATTGTTTCCATCCTAACCTTGGCTGTAACATAACACTGAGACACTGAGAGGGTCATTTAACACCAGTTAGTGAAATATAATAAGAAAGATAATACAGGGGGGCGTTTGGCAATTATCCAGTTCTTTTTCAAACGCTGGGCCTTCAACGGGGTAGTCCATTGGAAGGGACACCGCTGAAACACTAACCATCTCATAAATTTCAGAATATGCACGTTTAATGAATATCCGTAGAAGAGCCAGCAGAGCCATGCACTCTGATGTAAGATTAACACGGATTTCATTGGGAAGTTAAGGAGATTTAATGACTTTTGGCTGACTTTAAATTTCTCCCTGTATCTGTAGCCAGGAGGTGAAGCCGAGCAAGTCCATTACAGTGAATGAGCCCTCTGTCATTTAACGACTGTTGCAGGTTGCATACATTGAGGGATGAACGCGACTCAAGAGAAACTATAGCCATAAAAAGCCATGTCTATAAAGTGTTGGCTGGCTAATAATTGGGAAGCTGTGCCTTTAACAGCTCATGAAATGAAGTTGTTTCGTGGACTGTTAACGTGCACTCTCACCTCTTTCACGAAGTCCTTTACTGTCAGCTCGCATGGATCCGATAATTCCCCATTCTTTCTCTTCCCCATCCGCTTCCCCTTGTCTTGTTGTATTCAGATTGGCAGGTTTTTAGAGTTGCGAGGCGTTCAGATTGCCACGGTGCTTCCTCTTGTCTCAGCCCTCCCTCCCCCTCCTCCTGCTCGACTGGCAGTAATTACATCGAGACCAAGCTTAGTTTGTCCACGCCGACCTCAAAGACCTGACAAGCAGAAAAAGACGCCGAAAGAGCAGACGGGAGGCAAGGAGACAATAAGGAGAAATAAGAAAGATGCTGCAGCGGCAAAGGAATATACAAGAGTGGAGACATTTGGGCAAAAAAGAAATGTGATAAGAGAGAGGTCAGGCATCAGTGATTTCTGAAGGGCCTTTAGTCCTTTTCATTCTCCCACCAAGGCGCTGTTAACTCGGTATTCAACGCTGCTTCTTCAGGGTTAAGAAATTCATATTCATCTGGTTTTAACTTCATCCACAGTCAGAGTTTTTCCCACAATCCTTCATCCTGTACATTTTACTGAATTCTGAAATGGTAACAGTCCCAGACGTCTTGTTTCTCTTGTCAGTGAAGGCAACATGTTAGGTTTTAGTGCCATTAAATTTGACAGAACGTATCGTCCCACTCACATCCGGTTTTCTTCTGTGATGGTTGCTTTGCTTTGTGTCATCCCAAAATGCTATTATTAAATGAGGTAAAGGAACACTGTATAGAACAGATGAGCACAGTGCACAAAATTGATTTTGCTTTCAATTCAGTCCATTCTTTATTTTTTTCTTTCTGTCTGCTCCCTGTGGCGTAAGAAGAAAGAGGAAAAGACAATTAAGACGATGAAACAAGACTTTTCAGAAAGAATGTTCAGCGTTCAAAATTGTACAATATAAGCCACTCTACTTTCAGGAAAATTCAGAAATAGAATTGGAGGCGGTGAGAGACAGGGTTCACTGAGTTCTTGTTTCAAATGGCGTGTATCTAAGGTTGGGCTCAGCGGGTTGTGATGAGGTTATGATGCAGTTTGTTGAAGAGCGTCACTGGAGCAGAGTCAGTGCTAAACAGAAATGTGCCATTCTGTAATAGATGTCTACAGCTGTGGTAGAACATAATTTGTGTATGTCGAATAACACATATAAACTTTTATACCTAAAACTCCTTTAAATCATTAAATTAAATTATATAATATTATCAAAGCATGAATAGGCTTGTGTTGGTACAGATTTGCAGTACAGGTTTTTAATGCAGATGCATTGACTTTAACTAAATTGTTCAGCTTGAACTTTACGGTACTTTGTTGGTGTTTTCCATCTCTTAAAATGCAACAGACACAAATATTTCTATTGTGTAAAGGGCATCTTGAGCAGGGGTTTAGTATTTTTAGTTATTGTGATCCATTAGTGTTTAAGACATTAGCTGGGACAGGAATCTCTGTTAAAAGTAAGAAAGAAGTTAAAATTTGTGTTTAGTCGGAAAAGCTCTAAGATGACTCTGTTGACCACATTATTCCACAGCTTTGGGACACACCTTTAATATTTGGCAAGTCCTCCACCTGAGGACATACACTCTGGAATATAAGGGCATACAATGTCTAAGATTCGGTGAGGATCCAAGGCACAACAAATCTGATCTGGATAGTTTTAAACAGTTTGAATCACTATAGCTTCTTTGAAAGAGGCTTCTGAAGAAGGTGGGGACTGTACAGTAGTCGTTTAACATGATGCGAAGTGCAGGAGATGCCTTGTGACTGTTACACAAGTGTCCTCTGACCCAGCATTGACAGCTTGTCAGCTTCACTGGTGCGGTCTAACACGTGGTCCTGGGAGGATGAGAGACACGGACAGAGAGGTGGTAACAGGGAAGAATGAAAATCAAATATTCATGTTGCAGGATTTAAATAATCAAGGACTTATCTGGGAAGACACAATTTCAAAATGGCGTACTGTCTCAATCAGTGTGCACTTAGTCTAATTGTAGATTATCGCATCAACCAAACAGCCATCTGTTTGTTGCTGTATGAGAATCAGAACACAAGCATGTCATCTGGAGTGAATGCAGGATGTGAAGATGTTTTAGGATTATTAAACATTTATTTTGTTGTTTTTTTAGGTGGTTTCCTGTTGCTCAGTTTAAAGGCGATGCATAAAAGCCACTTAAAATATAAAAAAAAGTATCAAATGATTACTCACCAGTATTTCTTTTTCTCCCTCTGCTTGTTTCTTCTCTCAGCGGCGTCCAGCTTCAGTTTTTGCCGTGCCTCACTGGAGCACACGATGTCTGCTGAAGAGCTGAGTTACCAGCTGCCGCGTCGCAACGGAGGCAGCAACCTGACCTGGCATGACGGCCGCGGCCAGAGGACGGCGCACACACGCACGGTCAAACTGCTCCAGCAGCCGGGAACAGAGGGCATCCAGGTAAAAGGAGGCTCACACTATGTAGCATTCATCACTAAAAATAAGATATTAAACATATTCAGCCCATTTTAGCATCTTGAGAGACCCATGGTAAGCTTGCAAAACGAAATGCAAGGCCTCTTTGTGTTTTATATACAGTAATGTTATGGTGCTAGTGCATATTTGATTACACTTTTTTTTCTGAAAGTAAACCTTATTTCCCATGAGATTCTATGATTTGATATCACGCAGTGCAAACAATCTTGCAAATGTACTTTTTAATATAACTTTTTAATATAAAAGTGAAGTATTGTTAATCTGATATGGCTTTGGTTGGGAGGAAAAAAACACAAGGTACCAGTGAGTGTATGAGACTGCTAATTGTTTTATCTTGTACATACTGGTGGCTGGTCTGGTTTGTGGTTATGCAACATAGGCGTAGTGTAAAGACTGTTCAGTTACTGCATGATATTTAACAGCACTTAGACAATAAGAAACACTAGAGTACAGGAAGAGCCCATAAATACATAAGTACTGCTGGGAGTGGTTGTCATTCTATAGATGCACACTCAGAAACTGCAGAAACTGGATATTAACCACAACTACTTCCATTTTATCTTCACTATTCACAGAAAACAAGTGTGGATTTTAAGTCTGGTGTCACTTAGTGCATTAACATGGGGTCAAATGATGTGTTATTTGATGGTATGTGTGTTTGATGACTCAAACTCTCAGCATCATCCATTGCAGTCCAAGCGTGATTGACTTCCACGTTAGCCTTGAGCAAAATTGAAGCTCTCAGTTGTGTACCACCACAGAAAGATAAAAGCAAAGAAGATAAAAAACTATTTCAGGACATTCTGCCCATGTTTGACCTAAAACCGCATGTGAACAATCTCTTTCCCTAGGCCTGTCTCTTGAATGAAAGAGAAATGAAAGAGGCCAGGGAGCTCATAGGAGGTCATTTGTTCTGTTTCCTTGCTGGCATTAGGCAACATTGTTACTGTGAGGCTGTACATATGCAGCGCAAGATTGCTCAATAATTCATAAAAGAGTGCCCCCCTCAGCATTAACAGCTATAAAAGGCTTAATAAAAGAGGAGTAGGAAGCTGTTTCCCTGTGATTACACTGAGACTGGATAATTAAAGCTACTCTATATCATGAGAAGTAAGTCTTTGCATTCCTCGTGGCAACAAGGCTTAATGCATTATTCAACAAATGGGAGCATTTTTTGGTGCCTCTCACTTTCAAGCGTCTATGTGCGTTTCTGGATCAAGGCAATGCATCTGTGTGTGTCTTTGTGTTTGCCTGTCCACTTCTCATGGGAGTGATGATTACATTGTTCTTCGTTACATTATCCTGCTTATGCACACTTGAGCTGTAATGAGAGAGCAGTTAAGTGAAACCGAACTCAGTCTGTGTGTGCATAAAGTGGGACCAGGGGAGTCATTGCAATCTGCTAAATAAAGCTAATATCACATATTATGCTTAGCTATGTAAACATGCACGCAATCCCATCTATACAGACGTGCAGAGTGGACAGAAAGGTGCATAGTAATGTCAACAGTCAGTAATGAAGTCAAGAGTCTGCTGTGGCTGCCACGCTACAAGGGTGTCCTTCTTCATCTGTTGACTCAAGGATGAATGTAGTGGGTCTTTGAGGCATAATTTGTATTATCCAATAGCAAAGTCAACAGAGTGCAAAAATTGTCCCTAAAAAGAAGGCAAAGGTTTTTGCTCTTAACAATTGTAGTGGTTAACATTTCTCTTCATTCTGGCCCCAGTTGTTTTTAACACAGACACTGGCCTTAGTAGCAAAAATATGACATTAAAACTAGGCCTTATTACACTTGATCTAAAGTAATAGCTCAGATGTGTATAGTGTTTTTCATTGGTATGCTGCATAGTGTCTGTGAGATGGTTGTTGTTTCAGTAGCCAGGTAGTGTGAGGGAGGGCTCATTTTGCTGCCACAAACATCTTGTGCCCTACCTTATAGATGAGAACAGGGGCTAGGTGGGATAATAGAGAGACAATTTAGAAAACAAAAGCCACAGTGTGCCGTCTTTCTTCTTAAACCATTCTACAAAGCACTGCCCTTATTCTTTAATTTGTCATGCTGTGTAGGTGAGCACTTAAGCACAGGCTGCAATTATGCTTCTGTCTTCATTAGAGGACACAGAGACTGACCTTCTTAAACAATACAATGCACTGCATTGACAGAACAAAGAGAAAAAAAACAATGTGCGCAAATAAGTGCTGGTGCTGATGCAGAGGATGGTTAGTTTTAGTGAGGACAGCGTCAATGTAATCTTTAAATCAATGCTTATGTGGAATCCAGCACAGTTAGCGTCATTTTGAAATGTACATTTTGTCAGCAGCACATGCACTGAAAATGGCCTTCTTAAATTGGTAATTCACTTATTTATTTGAAAACTGTGTAAGAGCTTTGAAGAGCCTCTTCAGAGTGCCACTGATGTCTTTAATCTTCCTCTTCTTCCTCCTTCTTCGTCATGTCTTTTCCTACAAACATTACTCCAGTTAATGATCACTACACACAGAGTCATAATAGTGGCTGTACAGGAAATGTCCATCTATCTTACATCCCATCCATTCAGCAGCAAAAATGGGCAAAAGGACAGTTTTTAACCTGCAGTCAGGCAAGTTGGGACAAGCCATGTTCAGGTACAATAAATTTCATAATATACCCAGACACAGACACACATTACAGTTTTCATGTTCATATTCAACTGGGATTTTAGCCTTACACACACATATGTATTTACTGCAGTTTTGCCCTTTAACCAGTGCTTAATTTTTTAATCAACAGTGTGCCAGCTCTAAAAATGCAGTTTAAATTGTAAATTGATCACTTTACATAATATTAAGTTATTGTAGCCTACTTCATTATTATTAACGACCAGATAATCTTTCACCTTCTCTGGTTGTTTAATATATTCCACACAACAACCATGTCCTGCCACTCTTCCCTGTTTCAGTCCAAGTCTCTCTGTGCGTGTACTTTTGTGCGAGGCCTGTGTTGATCTTATGCTAAAAAGACAGCTTTATCAAAATTCCATCTGGCTCTTTTCTCTCCCGCTGGGAGTCTACTCACATTCACAAAACAGATAAATATTCACATATCATAAAGGCAAAGAAGTACAGTGCAAAGTTGAGTGGACTCTCAGAACACGTACAAGGTCACATATCATAAAGGAGCATAAATTAATACATTCAGTACATTCCCTGACATCTCTGACTGATACATACTGTATGCGCAAGGTTAGTGAGAGCAGCAGGAGAGCCCAGGGTGGTAAATGATGCAACTGAGAACGCCATGGACCCGGGTGAGGCTTGGGTTTAGTGACAGGAGAGATATGAAGAATGAGATAAAACAAGAAGTGGGGATAGAGAGGTGTTAGCTGATACGGAGGTTCATGTGTCAAGGTCTGTCAGGGTTTGAGGATGAGAAACCGATTGAAGATCTGTTTCTTTAATGACAGCGCACCGACAGATATAGAGATACGGTAGATGGGGGACTTGTTAGGTCAGACAGCGTGGCATATGGCACAGATAGGAGGCCCGTTTAGTATCCCACGGAGAGACAAAGTGACAGCAAAGGAAAGAGGCAGAGCAGAGAGGAAAGCGGCAGGTGGGAGCTACACGATGTGCATAAATTCACACACGTTTAGAATTGACTGCTAATTGCAACTGCCCCATTTATCAGTTTTTTTGGGGGGAGGGATGTTTTGGATGAGCTGAGAAGAAGTAAAAAGGTTGTTGTCGGTCACAAAGATTGAATGTGAAGGATTCCCCACGCTCTCCTGACTTTGGGCTAATCCCCGATTCAGCTCTACTCTGAGAAACAAAGTAATCACACACATACAGCGGCTTTTTTCGAATGGACGAGAAAGAAGCTCCGAGCGCAAAAGTCAGGGCGTCGGGAAGATCGAAGCAAAGGCAGAGGAAAGAGACGGGGATACGATTTATGAGGAGCAAGCGCAAGGGGGATGAGACATGATAGAACAAAGTAAGCAGGAAGGAAAAATAAGCTGTTGGAGGGTACAAACGGAATGATCAATAGAGAAGTGCAGAGAACAGAGTGTGAGTGGGTATATGGGATAGAGGAGGAGGAAGCCGCACTAAACAACAACAACACAGATGCAAGAGGTCTTTGTTGAATTGTAAATGGATTTCTTGTGTATATTTAATGATGAAGCAAACACATTTGAGGTATTTTGTCTGAAAAGAACATGTGGGATGTCATCAAATTAAAGCCAAACTCTTTCTTTAGCTTTTCTCTTTATTTAATGACAGGCATTTTATTTCTACTAATGATTGCTTCTGAAGTTTAGCCTGCTATCATCGATCTGGGTTTGTGACATGCAGTAGATGCAGATATGTAATATTGTGTCTCTATCCCTACTTCTGTCATTATCCTTTCGCTCCACATACAACCTTCACTCCCCCGCGGCTCCATCCCTCCCGTCCTTCCTCTCCTGTACATAATGAATGAGGGCAGCGCTCCCGCCGGACAGAAGTAGGTCTCGGGAGGGGAGTGGGAGAGAGGTAGGAAAGGGTGCAAGAGGGGGGACGACTGGCCATAGGAGATACAGGCTGATGGATGGGCCGAGAGGGGAACGGGAGAGATAGAAGACAAGATGATGGAGGCTATCATTCTGTTTCCTCTTCAGATGGCTTATTGATGGTGAAGGCTGTTACTCAAATGGATGGGTCTTCCTCATGTGCTCACTGCATTTTCTTTGTGGCTAGTTTACACGCTCTGTATAGTCGCCATATGACATAAAAAGAAGTAATTTTTATGATGTGCAGTTTAATGGACAGTATTTATCATCTATTTGTCTTTAATAAGTCATAACCCACGTTAACCCACTTTATTACTATAATTCCAATACATTTTGTTTAGAATGTCTTGTACATGTGTTTACATTTACAATTACAATTATTATGCACTAATTTTATTGCACCAGTAACAATCATGGAGTACTGGAATCTCCTATTTACAGTCACCAACTCTAGGGGCAAGCTGCAGAGAACCCACAGTGGCACAGAGCCCATGACTCTGTTGTATCTGACTACATAGTTAACCTGCACACAGTATGTATTCAGTCATAGTATTTCAAGTCATTTTAAACATACATCCAGGAGATTTACTACTAACCTTTTTGATTAATTGAAGTGCAGCACATGGACAGAATAGATTTGTGTGAATATTGTGTGAACACAAGTCTTCCTCTTGGGACGGCTGCACAAACGGGAGGAACGTGAGCGTCTGATTTTGACATTGAGGTTTGTTTTATTGGAATTGCAGTTTTACCTCACTTTAATTTGACTTTCATTTTCTTTATATCTGGAAAGATTTTTACTCTGAGCTGAGTAATTGAGGTGTGCTGTTTCCTGTTTATGTCTTACAGTTTACCGTAGAAGAAAAAAGTGTCCACAGTAAAAGACAAAACATTTCAGTTTCCTCTCTTAAGAGTTTTGTTTATAGCATTTCTATTTTTATGTGACATATTTACAACACATAACATTCATGTGACACTTGATATACTCCAGGTTCATATTTCTAAAGAACCACCATCTTTTTGTTCTTGACTTGTAGTTAATTTAAGATGGTCCAGGCCCTTGCTCACACCAATATTTACATGATGCTGTCAATATGATGACTGTAAAAGATGATACGGTCTAAATCAGGCTTGTAGCTCATAGACGAGCTGATCTAAGATGTTTTCCATGCTAAATCCTCTAAATCATCATCAGGGCAGTTTTTAGCACACCACTAATTCAGGGTATGAGCATGGAGCAAGTTAAATGTAGAAGTAGAAAGTATGTTTTAGGAAATCTCTTATATTGCCACCACCTTCTTGTCATTAACAAAAACATTTGGAAAACACTGGATATTGAGCTCCAGGCCTTCCATTAGACATTTCAGCATACATAATCCCATTAAAAGCAGTCGATTGTAGAGTGGAGCATTTGGCAGACGTCCTGTGTTTCTCTGTTGAAAATAAGCCAAAGCCATTGTCGTTGAGTTGGCTCCATGTGAGAATGAATGAATAGGCTCGATATGAGACTATGTGCCACAAGAGAGGCTCGAGCCGAGGAGGGACAAGGGCATCATTGTGTGTTTTTGTCCATGTGAACTGGCTGTGACTTTATTAATGTCCACATTAATTCTCCACACATGGCCCTGACACACTTTGGATTACTGGGTCAGTGGAAGTGCGGCAGGAAAGAGGACATCGAGACAAACACAGAGGTTTGAGTTCTCACATAACGTTCCTATTTCTGAATAAAAATAGAAAGTTTCAAAAATCTCATACCGTATAGTTTCATTTGAATTGTTTCTCAAATTATTAAAAAATGATCAAATGCAACATCCAACCTGTCACTGTCCAACTCTAAATGAAAGATAAACAACAGAGTGATGCAATACAGTGTGTAGGTAAAGCTGTCAGAAAACATCACTGCCTCCGGGATGAAGAACATGCTGGAGATGCTTCTACACTTTGAAATCCCAGTGCCCTTGTTCTCAGAGAGACTTTCTAGATAGCAGTGACTGTATTACTGTATGGCCTGCTTTTGACAGTGAGGTGAAATGTGACATTTTGCATAATAATGTGAGGAAATATGTCAGATGCAGCAGCAATAGTTGATTTGCATGTTTCTTTTAAATGAGGGTTAAAAAGTGAACGCAGGGTGATTATTACAGAAGGAAAGCATCTGTTTGCAATTAAGCCTTCAGCTTTTCAAACCTTCTGCTCATTCCTCATTAAAACCATGCATATCATGTTTTTACAATAATACAAGGTTAAGTTTATTAGAGACACACTCCTGCAGCTGTTGCATCACAGACCTTTACTTACACTCTACACATTTTCTGTTTACAATATGGCACATTTTACCTAAAGCAAAATCTGTTTTAAGCACAGAGAGCTCAAGACATTAGTAAAAGGCGTTTCTCTTTCTTTCTCTCTTTCTTTTTATAGAACTTCATAGAAAGGGATATCAGCAGTGTTCACTTAACCTGTATTTTGATGTTCCCAATTGTGCCATTTTGTAAATCAGTGAGATTCTTGCAGCGGTTAAATGATGACATCAAAATACTTTTTCTATTTTCTAAAAGGGTCTTTTCTGCTCTTGTTGCAGCTCCGTCCAGGGGAAGCATTTGCTGTATACCACACCAGCCCAACACTGTCCTGTCTGTCCAAACCAGTGGTGCTGTGGACTCAACAAGACGTCTGCAAGTGGCTCAAGAAACACTGTCCTCACAACTACCTGACTTATGTTGAAGCCTTCTCTCATCACGCTATCACAGGTACCATTCTCCATGGTGTCCATTGTGAATATGACACTGGCAGCTTCTCCCTCTGATAAATCAAGTAAATATTTTTCTGAGGGCTTCCAAACTGATTTCATAAAAGTCTCACCAAATCTATCAGACTTTATTTTTAGGTTTATGGTTCCACAGATTAGCCTTTTCAACTGGAAACAGGTTTACAATGAAATCGCTGCAAAGGAGATTTAAAAGGCATTCATGTGAGGAAATAGAAGCTGTGCAGCTTATTTTAGGAGAAGAAAGGAATATATGCACCAAGTTCAGGCTTTCTGACAGCCATATAATGTTATTTGTTAGTATGCCCACACGCTTCATACAGAAAAAAAAACAATAATACGATTAGACACAAAGGCAAAATTGCCAGCCTTGACCGAACAGACGCTACAGCAGTTCCTTTTTTAGTGTCTTGCAGAAAACAGATTGCAGCTCAGTGCCGAAGGGTCAGCCACCACTCGCTCACACGCATATGCACAGGCCCACTCACATAAACACGCACACAGCAGCTCTGGAAACATAAGCATCATTATATTTTATCACAAACATGAGATCAAGAGCAGGGCTTTGATTCAGTTACCCGCCAGTAGTGACTTGCTTATGTCCAGATGGATTTCTATTGAGCCGCTGTCATTAGCTTTGGTGTTTTCGTGTGCAAATGTTAGATAAATGTGAGGTTTTGTTCCTATTCATATCAAAGGAATTATACAAAAGCACCACCTTTATTAACACAGGGGGAAGCGGGGTGTTTTTCATCTTCGCCAAGTGACCCAGACGTCGTGATAGCTTTCAAACAGTGTCCCAGTAAACGCGCCGTATTAATGGCACACACTGCCTGAGGATATTAATCCATGTTTTGATGTGTGTGTGTTTCTTTTGTGGCGAGTTGAGTCTGGCCTAATTACAGTAGTGCGCCAGACCATCAGACTATACAAGCCTCTGTGAGGTAATAACAATTTTTGCTTGCTCCAGTTGCATCAGTTTTTGCCCCATAACCAGAACACCATTTAAATCATGAAATTACCGTATTCATTTTTGTTTGTGGGTTTTGGTTAGTCTTGTTTTTGAAATGTAAGATGCATAAACTTAAATTGGGATTATGCAGAAAAAAGTTCATGGAACCATCCAAGGAGACATTTTAATGGAAACCTACCATGTTTTCTGTGTAAAATATTTGGTAAATTTGACACTTTGTATTAAATTAACAAATATTGATGTTACGTATAGTATTCTATTCTATAGGACCTCAGCTGTCAAAGTCAAAACTGTACACAGCAAGATTTTGAGTGCTGGAAGCTATAGATTATGGATGTAAAGCCACCACTGCTGCCTCCAGATGTCTTCTTACAGATTGAGTCCAGCTGCTTCGTGCATTTACACATTTTATCAATATTCGCTTTTCCTTTCTCTAGCCCTGTGTTGGTTTTATAAATAGCAGATAGAGGCACATAAGAAGGAAACACATGCTGAAAGTGGAATGAGAAAGAAGAAGGGATAAATGGTGTTGGTGGCTGCGCGTTTAACCTTGACACTGCACTATACTCTCTACAAGCTGACAAAAATTACAGTGTGTCGAGGGAATATGGGCTAAGTTGGCTTTCTATCAAAGGATTAATCTAAACATTGTTCTTCATAAGGATGTCTTCACCTTCCGCCTTCTTAAATAGCTTTTTAAACTATTTTATGAGGCATTATTGCCCGGGCCTGAGCAAAAATACTTCCCATTTGCTCAAATACATTGTTAATAAGCAATTTATTTTGAAACTAAATTGAGAGAAGCAATCACTATAGAAACTGCTTTTGTTTTTGTGTCTCTTTTCTCCCTTTGACATCTCCACTTTCCCTATCTGCAGGCAATTATTAGGAGCTGTATTAAGTCTGTCTGAGGGGAATTGATTTGAGCTCTATTCATGTGCTTTGTCTCAATTGTACAGACACTTACAAAGACACACATCGACCAAGGACAGTTTTTCTAGGACATGGTAGCTGCATTGTTGTAGTGAATGGAGAAGTTGTGCCAGGAAAAAAAAGATCTTTAAATGTAAAATAAAAAAATGACCTGGTAATTCTGTTTTTTAATGTTCTGTTGGGTAGCGCTCTGTTCACACCATATGGGTACAGTATACTGTGTTCAAGTAACCAGTTTGTAATTATGGAGGGTTTTGGGGTTTTTTTTGGCTTTTCTTCTCACTCGACTTATTTTGCAGTAAGATAAATGATGGTTGAACAATTTGTGATGTGAAAAATATCATTATTTCCAGTCAATTCATCTGTCTGCTGCACACAAAGCCACAATCACTCACATTCAACAGAGCGTTCAGTAAAAAAGTTTCTTCAAATGTGCTTCTTTGAATAAAAGAACATAGAGCGACTACAGACTTTTTTTTTCATGATAAAATAATGTCACTTCAGTGCAACTTTTACACAGAATGAAATGCCCCTACAGCTAGTTTATGCACACTGGAGTAGTTAAAGGGAGAATAGTGCCATTAGAAGCGACAAAGCTCTGTTTTGATTTGACAGAGTGCAATGGTGCAGCAGATCTGTCATATGCTTCTAAAACATAAAAGACTGCGGAGAAGTCGAGCACTTCTTCATTTTTGCTGAATTCACATTGAGTAGAAGTCCCCACATGGAACATTTAATTCTATTGCACTCGAAACATCTGAGTGTGTTCCAGCAGACACTCAGATCATCTACCCCTTTCTAATATTCTTGAGCCACTAGGGTCAAAATTTCTTATGTTTTGCAATTTCTTTTCTTTTATATGAAGAACATTTCATGTGCTGTATCTACTTTGTCTTCTCTGTTCGTATTATTGAAGCTCTCACATTTGTCTTCAGACTGCTGGATGTGCCATTACTGTGCTATATTCCAATTTACAGCATGTCAGATAGGATATTCATATTTTATAAGCACAGAAAAGGACACACAATTGGACCTAACCAGTGATTTTTACTGTCATGTGCACTGTTCATTCACTCATAATTGTAAAGCATAATTGTAAAGCAATCAACTCACAGACAACAACAATACTACAGTAAAAATGCATCATTATATTCATTTGGACAGTAAAAAATAGGTCTGGAGAACTTTAATATTGTCTAAGAAAAGGGAGGGACACGACGCTAATTCATTTTGCCGTGTGTAATTATATAAACAGTGAGGATGCACCAGTTACACATACATAGAAAAATTCCCATATTGTTGGGGCAAGGGTTTGCAGGGAGGAAATGGTGAATGAAATGAATAATATGGACAGAGGACTGTGTGAGTAATGAGTCTAATTACGAGCTGGGCGTTGCACCGAGCGGGTACAGGTATGATGGATTCCTCTTCTGTCTGCAGCGGTGAAGGACACAGCTCTAAGACCTGTAGTAATGTGTGCTCGAGTCTATGGGGTTGGTATTTGTGTTGGTGAGCGCCGCCCGGTTGTAAATGCTGCTTTCTGTGGGTAATGGTATGTTAAATGTGAGAGTCCCCAGGGTTAACTGCCAAAATCTGTTGTTAAACTCACCCCCAGAAAACGGCCAGGCTCCAACCAATACAAATGAGCATGCATAGGTAAACAGAGAACCCCTACTTTAAGCAGCCAGTTGTATTTTGCCGTAATCTTGCGGTACAATACATTCAAACAGGATGTAGGTTTCATGTGTTTGTTTTTGAACCTGTGTCTCTTCTTTCAGGGCGAGCACTGCTGCGATTAAATGGAGAGAAGTTAGAAAGAATGGGCATCGTCCAAGAGACACTCAGGCAGGAGGTCCTTCAACAAGTCCTTCAGCTGCAGGTCAGAGAAGAGGTCCGCAACCTGCAGCTCCTTAGTAGAAGTAAGTATGTAACAGTGTGTGTGTGTGTGTGTGTGTGTGTGGTAACCATTCATTTTTGTGTTTTTGTGTGGTCACATAAAGAAAGTGGCAAACAGACAGAGAGCAGTCAGGCCGGCCTAAATTGGAAAGAGGCTGCCTCAGAGCATGCTCGCCTGCTGTGACATACGTGGGCAGGAACACTCAAGTGCAATTGTTTGTGCGGGGTTTCATTGATGGGAATGGTTGGTTTGCTGCCTATGCCTCTGGATGATGGCTTTGGTAAACACTTTTATTATGCGGCCATCAACAAAGGAGTCCTGTCCATCTGGATTGACCTGGAATCAGTAGTTGATGTAACATACTTTGTGAAAACTTGTTCTGGTTTTTCCTAATCATTTCTTTTCTGTCTATTTTTAAGCTTTTTTAGTCTGCAGCAGCTATTCCTCAACAACCAGAGTATAGATTTTATGCAGCATTTGTCTTGGGAAAAAAATAAAAGAATTCTCCGAATCATTGTCATTGTCTAAATTGTTCTCTTATCATACAAGAGCCTCGAAGATGATTGTTAGTTCAGACGAGGCAGTGGGCTAGTTGTATTTCGTGATGGATTGAGAGCTCTTACAATCACTCCTCACATTCAAACAAGTAAATGAAGTGGTATTCTCTGACAGTCGTACTGATTAGTGCTTGGTAAAATGGGATGGATAGGAATTGTATAAACAGCTGGGTCTCTTGTAGCCCATCCCACTTTTTCTTCTAGTATTTAAGCTTTGTTTTAGCTTTGGGAAAAAATACCAAATGTAGAACGGAGAAAATGGAGGACATGTTATGGTAGAATAGGTTCCATGAATACAGATGACCGAACTTGATTTGCTTCACATGTTTTTTTTATTTTGCTCGTTTACTAAAAAGAATCCATTTAGCTGATTATAGTATTTGAAATTGACATTCATGCTAATCAAGCGTTTCATGATAAATTAACCTGAAATGAACCAGGAGTTGGATTGAAACTGAACAGTGAGGAAGAATAATTTAATTGCTGTAGGACACTTCTTTTAAAAGTGCAATGCAAATGCAATTTACCAGTTGAGCAGGCGCTGACTTACTGCTGTAAGGGCAAACTAATTTGGTGGCCTCATATAACACCTGAGGTTCACAGGGTTGGAGGGTATTTGGAGGTGGTAAGGGGGAGGTGCGGAGGGGAGGTGCCATTTTAGCGCCGACAATGAAATGTGAAGTGCAGTGGAGGCCGGGGGTGAGAGCAGAGCTGGTGAGACTCTCAACTCAACTGGACATTACTTTAAAAATAGTTCACCTCAAGATGGCTCTCATTAGCTATTACACGTGAATGGACCCTGCTGCAACGTTTACTCAACCACACATCTCAGTTTAAAGCAACACAAGTGAACCTTTCAGCATTGTTAGCTTCAGCAAGGACCCTTAAACTCAAACAGGAATGTTAAGTGTCAGTATATGTTCTATTTATTAAAGTATGTGTAGATAGCTGTGTTGATGTGACAAGTTCTGGTGAGATACAGTTTGGTGCATTGTATCTATGGATAAGGGGTCATTTCTTTTTTTCTTTTTTGATGTCAGGAACCATGAAACGACTTGGAGACAATAAACAATCATTTTCAGGCTTTGTATTTACAGTGAAAAAGCTAATGGTGTCTCTAAAATGATCGTGCACATTTGGTGGATTTTGTTATCAATTTTGTGTGTTAATATCACATAGCAGTATTTCCAGAGCAGTAGCAGTGGTGAATTAATTTTTGAGGCCATTTATGTGACAACAACATTACCAAAAAAAGGAAAGGTTGTCCTGTCGCATTTTAAACAGACAGAAAAAAAACGCAATATTAATATGGAAGAAGCAACACATCTGCTGGATTTACTTATAGCAAACTCCATGGGACATCACGTACCCATTCTCCTGAACAATTCTCTTGATACTTTTACAATTTAAGTGTGATTCGGCCGAGTCGCCATGCCGGCTGATTTATCTGCAGTAGGATTGCCAAAAATTAAATATTGATTTCACAATAACTTTTTAGAAGAGGATGAAAATACAGATGAATATTTCTAATCTGAGAGGTGCTACCACAATATGACATGTCAAATGCTCATTTAAAGCATTATACAGGACTCTCAGGCTTCTTTTGTTCTCATTCTGTAAGATAAATCTTTATGGGAAACAATATAAGACAAAAAATCTTTGGGGACAGAATTTAAATACGATGAGTGTATATTATGAGGAGTTGGGGATTATAAACAAAGGAATCCAGATTGAATGTTAGATGTGTTAGATGTGACAATGGAAGAAAAATGGATAGATTGCTCCGATAAAGGAGTGAGAGCAGTAAAGAGGTTAATGAAGGATAATGGAGAGTCGAAGGAGTCTGATAGCTCTGTACTCATTGGCTTTGGGGCCATACTTTGAGCTCTGTAATGCTAATCTGTCTGGGACTGAGCCAGTTGCTCAAAGCTCCATAATAACATTTCACACCCAGCATAGAATCACATTAGTTTTGTTTCAGGCGAATTGTGGAAAATGTGGTTCTCCACGCAATAAAATAAAATACATTTAAAACATGTGTTTGAAAGAATCACTCAGCGTGCATCACACAGAAACCAAAATGAGATCAGTGAACAGATCAGCTTCATGCATTTATTGTATCATCTTATTATTATCACACAAACCCACTCAGAAATTTAACCCCTGTATTTTCTGTATTTATTCACTGTGTGTTGTGAGTTCTTATTCATGTTGCCAGATTATGCGCTATTTGTCAGCCACATCATGGGATCATCATGTGTGTCCAAGTCCAACTTTTGCCCCAAAAAATGAGCTCAGACCAGACTTAACTATCTTCCACCAAAATGTTAGCAGCACACCTTTGGAGATCCGGATGTTGCCACAAAAGGACCAAGTTCAAATTGAGGTTAAACGTTATTTCAGATTGTAAGTTGGAAAATGTAAAGTAAATGCAAATGACTGCATCAAAGAAGAATGCAAATACAGGACACTTTGGGATTGCGAGAGCTTCCTCGTCTTGTTTTCTTTCTTGTGTTTGCATTTTCTGAGAAATTTATGTATATTATATGACAGGCTAGGCTATGTGTTGTGTCAGTTTAAGGAAAGGAGCCTAAAGCATATAGTCACTCTCAGAGGAAAGCATACTGGAGAGACAAGAGGTAACATCTGGAAAGCATTGGGAGTGCATATTCAGCTCAGAGCCCAGTGGGGGATCTGCCCTTCTTCTTCTCTGCCTCTGGTTGTTAATATATGTTTATAAACTCAGTCCCCTCTTCCATCATTACACATCAAATTTTCATCCAAGAGCGTTGATGCTTTTGTGCGTGTAGCCATCTGCTCTCAGTGGTAATTAGCAGTAACTAGGTGACGTGATACATAACTTAACCCAACCCCAAAAAGATGTGCTGTTGCTGTGGGAAATGGACTTGGTAACCCTGTTGCTCTGAAACGCTTGTGTGATGTTGTCAGTCCTTTGCACAGATTCACTGGGGGCTCTGTTCAGTGGCTGTCAGCTGAACTATAGCACCAAATTACAATATGAATTAAATCTCAAGCATGACAGAATAAACACAGGGGAGCGTGTCAAGTTGTTGTGTTTATACCCTCGTTCCCATTCCTGTCTCTTTTTTTGGTGCACTTAGAAGCCACTCCACGGGGATAACACTTAAGAGAATGACTATCCAGTGCATTGTTATTTGTGTGCAAGCCTCATATCAAATGCCTGTTCATCCGTCTGTTGTTTCCTGCTTCAGTCCAGTGTAATTTTACATCTGCCTTTGACTAGAGACAGGTGGCATGTGTTCCTCAGCTTTCAGGAGACTGGAGCTTAGAGCTAAAATGCCAACAGTCTGGGAGAGGAGAGTGTGCGTTCCCACTTGGTGTCACTTGAGGATGGGACGAATGACTAGTTGACAGGGAAACCACCTGGTTGCATCTGTTGTTTCAAAAAAGACATCAAGATAATGACAGGAAATAAATGCTTGCCAATGTGCACTGGTATTTTAAACATATATTAGTGAAAATAGAAAAATATGGCATGTTGTGGGTGTTTTCAAGGGATTATGAGTCCAAAGATATGTGTTCTGATCATGTAACAGTCAAACAGGTTTGTGCTGCAGTTTTAAGAGGGTTTTTGGATAGTATGTGACTGTTTAACCTAAGCACTAACATTTGACTCATGCTCATGGATCCTTCTCTGTTTCCTTCTCTGCAGCCTCTTTTGGAAATTTCTCTTAGCTCGTCCATGGATCCATTTGGCAGTCCTTACCCTCGTCCAACATCATGATACATCTTTAGAACCCATGACAGAGCAGCTGTCTTCAGATACGGGAGCAGAGAATGGAGCGGCTGAAAGGAGAGAGGACAAGCCTTTAGACAACATGCCAAACAGTCTGGAGGATTCTCATTCAACACGGCCAATCTCTTTTGCATACACTCAGACAAAGTCCTGCTAATGGATGGGTTCCACTGTAACGTAGTGATAGAATAACATGCTCTTTCCCAGATAATCTCAGATTATATTCTTATTTTTATGTAGGCGTAAGTGACAACACAGATTTGGCATATTTTAAATTCTAATTCATTGTATTTTTCTGGTCAGTAATTACTTATGATGCATTAAATTGTCATTCTAAGTAAATTCTTCCGTCACTTTCAATATTCCTTTCACATTATTCTCTCTGTAAATGTAATCTAATCTTATCTACACAGGTCACTGCTCATGTTCCTCTCAGGAGTTTAGTTTTGGACTTGATTGATCCATCTACAAATGTCAGACAGTCTTTTTGAATGGCAACTGCAGTGTGTCAGATATTTGATAAACATATACTGTACGACTGTAGTGGTCTAATATACACTGTAAATTTGTAAATGCTGTCACGGTGTCTTAGTCTTAATCAATAGAATGCTTTTAGAGAGATAATCACTGATTCTCTATGCTTGATATAGCAATAGCATTTGAAAAAGGTGACAGTGGATATACTTAAGGGAGAAATTCAATTAAGACAATGGAAGCACAGTAAGGTTATGTTGGCACTTTCACAACAAAAGTGGCACTGATCCAACCTGATTTTTTTGTGTGAACGGTTTGAACCACAGTCAAAAATATACTTTACTGTTAGGCCATGTTTTAGTTTTTTTCGTTGAAATGAAGAATGTGAAATGTAGAAATGTGGAGGCTGAGAATAAACATAGCCAATGAGTATCTTCATGGCATATTTTGTATTGAGTGAAAGCATTTGTCTGCTAGTGGCACATTTGATTTTTTTATCTCCCTCTGTGTGGTCTAAACTCTATACAGTGTTTCACAAACAAATACAGAAAAGGACTGCGCTCTGCTGTATTTTATCCTGTTTCTGTCCCCTGAGTGTCACTGTGATTTCAAATGCTTGGATTCACGCTGCTTGGAAACCGTGTCAGCGACTGTGACAAGAATCTGAAAGTGGCAGAGACAAGTATCTTTGAAGTCAGTGTAGGCAGAAGGAGACAGCTCTGTGAGAGGATGATTAAGACTCAAAAATTATAAATAAACAACAAAACTTTTCTTCTGACACCCTTCAATTTGAGTTTTGGAGTAATGACTGTTACATGAGAGAAAACTCACTGTAATGTTTTGGATTACTTGATGTATTGTATATAGACTCTTTTTGTTTGACTTCGTCAGATGATTGATGGACTGTTTAAAATACAGAACAATGTAAATTAATATTTGCTTTATATATTAAAATGTATAGAAAGTGTGTGAGTTGTCTTTTTAGAATAAACTAATTAAGCTGAAGTATTACTTTGAGCCATAATTGCACTGTTTGCAGAAATGTTTCATGAAGAAAGTGCAGGTTTTAAATCTTCGCTCTACTCAAGGTCCACAAGCCACAACTTGGAAGCTGTGCATATTTAACTGCCTTGTCGCCTAAAGAGACAGGAGTATTTTGGCTGTCACTCACTCTTTTGCTCACTGGGATCCAATTAATGTGAGACATGAAGCATCTCACCTGGAAATAAACAGCCTCATGTATGATAAAACAGACTCAGAACAGTGGCTCACTCATCCTGATAGAGAATAAATCAGTGGAACAGATGGTTGGGTCATGCAGTTAATTGGTTAATGTTTACTAGTTTTTTTTTTCCTCTGTAATGTTTGGAAACGCATATTTCTTAAGCTTGTTACTCACCAATAATTCTCTAACTCACCAAAACGCTGAGAGTCTACTTACAACTTGTTTTTCCTAATCTGCTTTTGGCTTTGATCAGCTGAATGTGCAATACTTTGATATTCAATGAAAAACGGTGTCCTCTCTCATCAGCTACTTTTGAGGAGCCCTTAAGCAACTGCCCAAGTGGGTTTCATCAATGCCATAAACACCTTAGACATTCATTTGCTGAACAGCAGTGTTGTGTGTTAACATTCAGCAAGAAAATAGTGTATGTGTACTCGCTTAGCCGCCCCTGAAAAGGTCGAAGATAAATAACACAATCCACTGCTGAATAGACTTATTAAGAGCGTTTTAGGGCACCACCACTCCACCTGGCCAGTTCATTAAGTAGCCTTTTGCTCACTCAGCAGAGGAGCTCTAACATAAATCACTGCCAGTGAAAAAGGATTAATCATGGGTCAAACAAGACACGGTGTGAACTATTCATCAACTGTCATGAAAAACAGACAAAACAGTATATTTTAAGTTATATTATAGAAGAAGATTGATATCTGTGAGTTTGCAACAGGAAAAACACATTCTGTGAAAGCTCTTGGATTGGTGTATCTTAAATATGATTTTAAACATGCAGTTTATACACTGCTATAAATCCCAGCACAGATACAGATGTATCTAATGTGTAGCCTAATATAGTTTAGAAAGTGTACCAAAAACCATCAACACATAAAAGGACAACACTGCCCCCAAGTGTAAAACTACTGCAGACAAGCTAAGCATATGCAATGGGTCCGTGTGAAAATCAATAATACATTTTCAGCATACTGTAGGCTTATTTTACTCAAAACTAGCACAACAGACCTTAATGGGTCTAAAAAGAGATAGAGGTTCAAATACAAGTTCTGTTCAAACCTGTTGAAATCCATGTTGAAAACCTGATCAAAACTGCCAAAGGCCTGTTTAAATCCAACTAAACTCAGTTCAAATCCAATTTGAACTTTTTCCAAATCCATCTAAAACCTGTTCAAATCCATCTAAAACCAACTCAAATCCAATTTAAACCTGCTCAAACCCAAGTTAAACCTGTTCAAATCCATTTAAAACCCGTTCAAATCAGTCTAAAGCCTGTTCAAATCCAATCAAAACCTGTACTTGAAGAATAAGAATAAAATCAAGCCCTTGAAAATTTTCCTCTCATCAAATCTGTCCCTCTGCAAAAAGTTTGGACATCCCTGTTTTAAGTGAAGCCCAATAATATGGACACCGACTCAAAAATGGGCCTCTCCTGCCCTCCACTGGCAGCTTTGAAACTCTGTAAAAACACACGCTGTTTGGGCACATAACGCCAGATGACATCATGGTTTCAGATGGGAGCACAAATAGAAAATATTAGGTCATGACTGGCACCAATCAAACACTGGTTAGGCCCTGTGTGTTTTGCAGAAACAGAGAGAGGTGGTAATGATGCCTTTTGTCATTCCTTTTGTGGAGTGAATGCATTCATGACATCAAACTGAGTCCATAACCATATGTGCAAAATGATTTAGCTTATGTGGATTTAATTTGGGAGATGGCACACAGAGAGCCTGTTTAGTTAGCGAGCCATAGCTGGCTAATTAAAAATGGTGGTCAGAGCTGTCAGTAGCTAGCAGTAATAACCTAATTTTGACCTTGAATTAATGGACTGTTTAGCATGACAAAACTACAAACACTGAGATAAATAATGATTTCTTCTTGGGGCATCGGCTAGCAGCTCAAAAACTCTGCGCGCAATAAGAAACGCTAGCCATGTTGAACACTGATATTTGCCCAGCTTGATTTGGTGAGTCTGCTATGGCCAGGAAGACTCACAGGGGACGCGTTTATCAGCAGCTACGGTAAAATACTTTGAGGAGTGTTGATTTAGGGAATTGAACCCTGACCATTTTCTGTCAGGAGCGAGCGGCGTTTGCGTCGTGGAGCAGCACCAAAAAGGGTACGTAGCGGATTTATAAAAAAAGAAGAAAAAAAAAAGAAAAGAAAAAAAGAAAACCTAGCGCTAACGTGCTCCATAAAGATAATAATAACGCGAGAGTTTGCAAGTTGCCTCAAGACTGTAGTTGCAACTGTCAAAGGTGGAGTGGATACGCGCATGAGCCAACACACATTACTGTACCGCCGAGATAATATCCGTAGAAAAAAAACACAAAATCCCGAGGTAAGGAACTGAGAGTGTGCCGCCTCCGATCGTGAATTAGTCGTATCCGCTTATTTTCCTTCGCTTTGTTTTTTTTTACTCTAACCAACGGTGTTGTCGTCGTGTAAATTACTGCACTAAACATATTTTTGTGGCTCCCTTAAGCTCCAGCCAGCGCAAGGATTTTTTTTTTACTCCTCCTTCGTATTAAAGTCGCCATTTTGCTTCACTGCCTATATAAACCATCCCGTATTCTAATATTTTTCCTCAAGCAGTTGCGGACGTATCTGTGTTTCGTGGTTATTTCTGACATATGTGGAGTGCACCCGAGAAGACAGAGGTTGGAGAAGTGCCTCGTGGTTTACATATTAATGCAGAAAAGGAGGGGGCGAGCCTATTAGCAACTGGGATTATGGTCTAAAGTATCCGTGGCTTCTTTTTCTGTGCAGACTACATGGTGATTTCTTTTCTTCCGCCTCGTCGTCGTCTGCAGAGTGGGGAACAGGACGAGTGGCAGCTTCCTTAGCCCCGAGCCGCTCTGACCGCTCCTTGACGCACAGCAGGTGTGAGTGCCATGTAACATAACATTGGTGGTTCAAACGCCCACTTAGGTGCTGTCTGCTGACCCTTTGTTCCCTCACGTGGGTGACCCGGGGGCCACCCATCCCCTAAAGCTGGGCCACTGTCCGACAGCTCAGGTAGGTGTGGCCGAGCAACGACAAACAAACTAGAGTACTCTTCTTTTATTTGATTTATTTTTAGTTTTTGATGCTGAGCAGTGAGCACATGCATGGTTTAATGGCCGAACTTGTTTTAATTGACGTACAGCTCCACGTGCAGAGCGAAAATACTTATTTCCGGGGGGAAGGTTCGTCAGACTTAAAAGTGTCACTAGGTTATGTTGTGTCTCGATACAGCAGATGATGAACATATAGAGGTGTTACTGCCTAGTTCGTTTCTCAAACATATTGATGTCAGAAAAGTTTCTTACTACAGATTTAGTTTTTGTACTGTAGTTTAGTGTAATGCTTGTCTGAATAGCTGTCACCCTTGTGTTATAATTTGCAGTAAAAGATCATATTTAGTTAGTATAGTATAGATAGCTTTATTAACAAATCAACATATGATATGTGCACACTACTACTGACAGATGAGCCATTGCTGGGTGAATAGAGTCGCATGTAAACAGATAGTGAGTCTCCTGCTGTGTGGCCCTCTGTGTGCAGTTGTAATTCATTAGGAGAGTGACTAGAATGTGTCCTAAGAGAAAGCATGCTGGATCGTAACAAGCCCAACTTAATGTTATTATTACTATTAGCAGATTGTATCTATTAGAGTGTACAATGCTGATGTTCAGCACTGAGATGGTGCCATGAAAGTAAGAAGAGACTCATGTTAAACGGACTGCACGTGTAAACTTGGTGTATTAATGAATTAAAAAAGTTGTGTGACACTCACCTGCAAGGCCCCTTTGATTCACCTTTTGTCTAATGGGCAGAGCATGGAGTTAGTGTGTAAGTGAGAGCATTGATTTTTAAATGAAACATGGAAGGTCACACCCTCATTACCACTGCAGATGATTTGTGTGCCTCATGTAACCTTCGGTCCAATTGCTCTGATGGCTAGCATCAACAAACTACATTGTGGGACAAGGAGACAACATAACCATAAGCTGGTGCAGTTTATATTGCTAATAATGTTGTGACAGGCCTCCACACCCCCACAATGTGTTTAGCTATGGTACGGCTCTTATACATTTTTGTGTAACTTCTATTGCAGCCATGGAAAGCGCAAGTGGCCCTAGGCTTGGGAAGCTGTCTTCACCGGGGCTGCCAAGAGGCCGACCCTTCAAGCTTGGACCTCACCAGGAGACTGTGAAAGCCATGCCTAGCCCAGATAACCACAACAAACACAGTGAGTGATGTGTCTTTACATCCAAATGGCAAAAGGACTTTATGCACAATGTTTTGTCAAATATCCTATTGTATGTGATGAGAAGGAAAAGCACACACTTCCCCATATATTTCCACTGCTAAATAACCCTACTTGTAACTTGGTTACCATTATAGCATAACTTTCCCCTAAGTATTGCTACTTGTTGGTACAAGGCAGGTGTATGTCACACCGTGGAAAAAATTCTGGAGTTTTCTTGTGAAAGGAGAAATTTAATGAAAAGGAAGAGGGACGACACAGTTATTCTGGTTGCTACAAAATAACTCAGTCCTATGCTTAACATTACACAAAGAAACAGTCTGTTTTTTCCATCAAAAGCCAGGCCTTTGGTTTGGATTTGCATGCCTGTGTGTTTGCATGGATATGCCTGCATGCTACTGATAGTAATACCAATTTTCTTTTGCAAGACAAAACAGTGTTAGCAATCAGGCGTGAGAACTGGTCATTTTATTAAACCACTTTAGTTTTTGTGTCATTTATAAGCATCCTCATAGCTTTTAAACATGCACAGAATCATAGTACCCCCTGCGTTATTTACCTAAAACAGGGCGCGCTTTGTTTAATTGGAAGAATTTATTGAACCTGAACCCGGTATGTTTTGACTTCCTAAAGTTTTTTAGCTTTTTACACTTACTCACATACTACATACACTTACAATTACTCAATAAACAAGATGAGCGTGTAAATTGTTGAGGTAGTAGGCTTTTACAGGATTGCACTTAGACTTAGAATACTAAAACGCAGACAAAACCCCAGGCTTAGGTTAAGTGAAGACTAAGGTACTATGTTGAACCTGTTTTGCGGGAAACCCTATAACCTACTGTATCTGGAAAAGTGATTTTTCCTTCCGAGCTGCTTTAAATGTCATCTGTCTCCGAAATCCCTTTCAATATTTTTGTGATTCTTCATGTCTGCGTAGGAAGCTCTCCTCATTATGTCTGCACTAAAGACAGATTCCAGCACCATTTGATTGCTCAAGATAAGGATCTACATTCCACTACATTATAGCTAAAAATTCTGCTGTTTGGCTGGAAAGTTGCTCTTATCTGGCACACTACCAGGGGTTTTCCTTGCCTTAGCCGAGGCTTAGTTGGTCCTTGTGCCAGTTGACTGGGTTTTATGTCTTTGTGAGGTTTGAAGTTTCTCATCATCCATCAACCTTTACTATACTACATGCTGTGCTCTTAAATCTGTCCGTTTATTACACATGAGCATTTTATCGGTGGCCACTATTGCTTATAAGTTGAAGAATTACTGTTGTGCTAATCATAACAAGGCCGGTGCTAGCATGTATGTCCCAGGGGTGATGTGAGAAACAAAGGCATCTAAGACTCTGAGGAGGATTTTCAACACAGTTTATTCCCAATATATGCAGAATGCTTGAAAAACTCATTATTATCAAATCAGTCACATCTGTGTTTGTTAAATAATCAGTAATCTACCCTCATTTGAAGTAATGAATGCAGAATCTAAAGTTAGTGATGTAACTGAGAAAATCCTGTCTGGCTGGACTGCTGTTAGCGACTTCTTGAAATTCCTCCGTCTTTTATAGATGGAAACTGAGACGCTGACTACAAATGAGGATTGTGGTTTTTCCTTGAGTTTAATTGGTGTGGGTTGTCAACCTGCCACACTTGACAATTTGCAGGAGGGGATTTTGGTCTCTCCATTGACACTCTCTTGTTAAACTTTGCCAACATTAGTTTTTTTTATTAAAACATACTATTCACCAGCCACTTTTTTATTTTTACTGCAAACTGTTCAAGGCAGACTCAGACTGATAAAGGGCATAAACCAAGTGTAGTTTAAAGTGTAGTTTAAAAAACAGGTAAAAGTCCTACATTGCTTACATTTTGCACCTTACATTTCCCACCTTTGTCCATATAATAGATATCTTTTGACAGGTCTCAGATGTTCTCTTGTCATACTTGTCACACCTTTATCCCATTGGCATGAGAATTGCAGAATACATAGGGTTATTTAGAAACTGAGTCACTGCAAACAGTCTGTTGAAGGTATCGTCCAACTGGATTACGTTTACTTTATGCATTACAAATCCATTATCACAACATAATATGTTTAAAATGGTCATCAAAAAGGCACTATAGTATCCATATGCACAATACACATTACACACTTTAAACAACATGTGTACTAATAATATTATGTATGCACATTTGTCCATATTTTCTATCCAGTGAGTGTTTTTTATTGGCTCCACTGTCATTTCACCTGTCATCATCCTCCCCGCAGGAGTTCACTAGCCACATACAGTATGTGGCCAGTCATGCGAAGCTGTTGTGATTGGATGTCACTAAACACACTTTTGGATGTGAGCCAAATGGGCATAAGGCAATAGATTAAGTTTCCAATAATATGAGGCATGCAGCTGATGTGGAAGGCTGTAAAATCAATGCAGGTCTGAGGAGGAAGTGAGAGTCTTTGAGTCACTATATTACAGTATGTAGCAGGAGTTTTAAGTTCAAGCTCATTCTTTTAATTCATCTGTTTTATATGTGGTTTAGTGGAGAGTAAACTCAGTGAACCACATAGGTTTGAGGAGAAAAACACGAATTCTAGAAAACTGGGTGCAAGTGAGGTAAGTACATCTTAGCTTTGTTTAGCCATTCATTCAATTAGATTTAATTAATAAGCACAGTGAGAGCTTATCTAATAGATTTTGTCTGGTTTTCTCTTTGCTCATAGATCCTCATATTAATGGTCAAAAATGTTCATGTTTTTGCCAGAAGACTGTTTTCACTGTAAGGTCCTAAAACAGCTTACATATTTTTTGGCTTCTTGTTTCAAAGTACATACATAACAGTAAAGGATTTGTAGTCACATATTTTGTTTGATCATCTTGGACTAGACTGACCAGTCGGAGCAGACTTATCAACAGAAAAGTAGATTTAAAAAAAAAAAAGGATAAATAAGTAATTTTTTATAATTAATTCATTTGTCAAAGCTTTTTCAAAAATAATTTTTGTGTGAATAAGGGCTCTGGAAGGACTTATCAAAGACAATTGTGTAGTTGTGTTGTGTAGAAAAGACCGAAAGAGAGAGAGAGTGAGCAGAAGTGAGAGCTAGACTTGCTGAGTGTCTGGCTTTCTTTCAGTTCATCTGTGTCTGGAAGGAAGACTGTTGTGTTGCTGCTTTACTGTCTAAAATCCAGCCTGACTCAGAGGGAAATATGGGGACATCTTTAAAAAGAGGTGTGTATATGATTGTAGGTTTGTGGTGTTACTCCACATGTGTGTGTGATAGAGCAGGACATGACAGTATTGGATCAAGTGTAATATGGAAAATTAGTAGTAGTGGTAGGTGTGTGGAAAAAGTGCTGACATGCAGCTTAACAGAGAATGTGAGAGAGGAGAGAGTTCTCAGTAAAAAAGCAAAAAGTTTAAAGGACAGGACAGAAAATAAATGGGCACGTCTCCCCTTGTATCATTTTCTCAATTCATCATTTTTCTTTATTGAAGATAGTGTGTCTTTTTTCCATTGAGTTATGTCAGCAGGGACCTGTGTTTCTAATTGTGTGTGCTGTCTGTCTGAACTACAATATGTCTAAACCCTACTGTGCACTCAGAGAGACAAAGCCTCCTGTGTGAGTGTTTGTTGAGGAAAACAAATGACTGTTTTGTGTGGTACAGTGTGTGTGTGTGTATGCATGTGTTTGAGCGGGTAATGTGTGCACCCTTGCACTCGGGGGGAGCAGTTGCAGGCGTAGCTAGGAGAACTCAGAGGTTATTTGAGATCATTAGGCAGCTGCCAGCACTCCTGGGTCTTGACTACTCTCTATTCTTTCTCTTCTGCTCACGTCTCTTCTTTCGGGGGTTGATCAGTTTAGAGCAACAGTTGCAGACAGCTGGGAGCGAGTCATACTCATACATTGGCTGAACAGCTGTTTTATTCCCTTAGCTTGTGTCTGAGAACCAAGCTTTAGACTGGACACAATGGGCTCACTTTGTTCTCAGACAATGGTTGTCATTGCTGCTGCAACTAAGCACTACAATGTCCAACTCAAGCGAACAGAGGGACGTACACTACAGCCATTTATCAGTGCTTAACCCCACAACACCCCACATACGCTACTGCATGTTTCCTATTAACTTTACTTCACCTGCACTACCTGGGGTTTGAGTTTTACATGCCTGTCTGCAATGAACTCATGTGGGTCTAGTTGTTCTGCTTGGTAAAAAGATGCCTCTCTCAGTGGTAACGAAGACAAGTGCATCCTATTCCCATGGCAACAATAGCATATCTTTTCCAAGTGCAGATTTCATTAATTATGCCTTTCTTTTACAAGGCCTTTATTTTCTACGACAGGAATTAGAATGCATGCTCAATTTCCTCCTCAGCACAAGAGCTGCACCGTCAACTGCCTCACCTCTCCAGCTGCTATCCAGACAGCTAATAGAGAAACGCTCTCTCGCCTGGAGAATATTAATGTACTCATATCTATGCACACATATCGCTTATTCACACGCTGGTAATGTGTACGCGTGTTTGTGTATTGTGTATGTGATTGCACCATGTGTCATGAACTATTCTCGTTTTGTTGCTACTTGGAATTCAATCTTATTGAGTCTCGCCTTTTTTTCTGCCTACCTTATTACTGAGTCGCAAGTAAAAGATTACATTTAATACGTCTGCCTGAGTTTATGTTCACACTTGTAGCAAAATGAAAAATGGGTGGAAAGTTGATACTGTGTAATAATACAAATGAAAAAGGGGGGTCAATGAAGATTAGAGTTTCTATATGTTTCCGGTATTTGCACTTGGAGGTTTTTTTTTTGTGTGTGTGTGTTTTTTGTTTGTTTGTTTGGTTGGTTTTTTTGTGGTGAATAATGTCAGTTAGATGTTTAAGAGAAAGTCAGTTGGCAGACACACTGTATTTCTAAGCATAATTGTATCACGTTATTTTGAAATATGCATTGACATTGAAGAAGAACTAAAATCCAGATGCAATTAATGTCACTTTGCAATTATACCATTGCTAAGGCATCCTGAGTAATTAAGAATGCACTAAAAACACACTATACTTAACAAAATTAGCACGCTGTTATCTGAATGAAATTATTTGGAATTGATATGTAGGGTTAGGGTAGTCTAATTATTTTTTTAGCTTTTTATTTACATTTTTATTGATAATTATTGAAATGTATTTCTCCGTACGTTGTAATACATACAGTGTGTACAGAAAGTGTTTGCATTTGAGTTGTCATTTCCTGTTTTAACTAGAAGCAAAACTCTGCAACTGCTACACATACTTTTCTCTTTTATTTGTCGATCTAACATACTTATATGTACGTTCTTTGCATGAAAGATATATTGCTACAGAGTATATCAGAGCTCCTTCGTGCAGCCATTCAGTTTCATTGTTGGTAGAAGCACTATTTCTCTTCATTCACAAGCATACACTAAGCAGAACTGTAAAGCAATAAATGCAGGGTGACATTGTAGAGGTCTAGATGTAGCAGAGAGTTTGCAATAATGAGCGAGGCAGTGCAATGCTCATGCTCTAAGTTTACATGAGAGACTGGGAATGGTGGCTAGGAGCGAGATGGAAGAATAGTGATTCAGCTCGATAAGAACACAGTGATATGAGAGATGGAGAGAGGAAGCAGCAACGAGAGCTGAGGCAGTGTGCTTTGTCAGAGGTTCACACAGATATAGCAGTTCTATTGGGCTCAAGAAGAGGCCTCGAACCAAAATCACCTTCTCTTTATCATGTTTCAAAATGCATAGATTTTTCAGCCTTTTAAAATGAGGTGAAACAAATCTATAATCAGTGATTAATTTAAACTGTTATAATAAAAGGCTGAGGGCTTATCAAAGAAATAGAGATAGTTTTGATCTCAGTACTAATCATGAGGAAAAATACTGGTATTTTCCATAGCCACAGACAGTAGTTTTAAATTTTCATCAAACTGTCATAAAGAGCTTACAAAGTGTTGAACTTTTTTTTTAACCAGGTCCAATGTTTGATGATGTGGCAGAGGGGAAGAAAAAAGGTGGCCGCCCTAAAGCAGAAGTGCAGGAACTGAGAAGCATCCCTGTGAGTAACCTTCTTTTAAAACGAGTGTGTGTTTGAAGGCTTTTTGTTTTCTGAGTAGGCTTCTTCTCATTCATATAGACTATATACAGTATAGTGATAATTCTCTACCTCATCCCTGAACAGGCTCATATGATAGTACAATGGAAGGAAGAGTTTAAACGCCGCTCCAGGGTTAAATGTCCATGTTCAGGGTGTTGGTTAGAATTTCCAAGCATCTATGGCGTCAAGTACCACTATCAGCGCTGCCAGGGGGTGAGTCACTAACTTCTGCTTCTTCCTGCTATGCAGATGTTTGTACCTCATGCTCCATGAGTCCAATTCACAGCAGCCCCATGCCAAGTAGATGAAAAAAAAACCCGGCCGAATATAGTAGCTCCAATTTGTAGTTTGCTTTTTTCATGTGCACTTGTTAGTAAAACTATGTGCACTTATTTTTTAGCCCTAGATTTGGAAAACATTTATTTTATAGAGTGGATGATCAAAAACAGCAAACACTGAGATGTGTCTCCTTATCTATTTTAAGGGCTTCTTTCAGCTTTTTAAGTGGGTTGTGACATATCAACCCAAATGGCCTTTTGAAGTATTTGAAATTTAAATGAATTGATAAATTTATGTGTCAACTAAAAAATTTCTGATCCCACAGGCTTTGATATACTCTAAAGGGATGTAGCTAACTCCAAATGCTCTCTTCTTATTCTGTAATCAGGCCACCGTAGCAGAGAAGCTGAGTCATGGTTGTCCCTACTGTGAGGCAGTATTTGCCACAAAGATTCGCTTGGAAAAGCACAAGTTGTGGAACCACCCAGACCATGTTGGCATGGAGCCTAAAGGTGAACAGAAGAAGCTACAAAAGAGCCATGTGAAGTCCAGCATCAAGAAAAGGTGACTGGGATTTGAGGCTTTAATACCCACCTACATTGACCTACTTAATGGTGTGTAACATAATGCTAACTACTTAAAAACTATTGTGTGAATTCAGGCCCTTGGAGAACAGTCCTCCATCACCTGTGTTCTTCAAAGTGAAAAAGACCCACGAGGTGTCCACGCCCTCACAGAACGGTGAGCTGTCCCACCACAAAAGTGAAAGAAAACAGCACATGCATAGCCAGCCTTCACATCACATTCACCAGTCTCAACCAGTACAGCCACGGCCCCAGCAGTCCCAGTCCCAAAGCACTTTGTCAGATACAGGGGAAAGTGAAAGTGAGGGTGGCAGTGCTCCGCCTTCTAACCCTGATGAAGACCCAGAGAGAATGAAGCACAGTAAGACATTAATACAAGATATATTTCAGAACTCTACATTGTCTAACTATTGCAATGTGGGCTTAATGCATCTTTTTTCACTTAAACAAGGACGGAAGCAAAAAACTCCCAAGAAATTCACTGGAGAGCAGCCTTCTATCTCTGGTACATTTGGATTGAAAGGTAGATTAAGGTCTTAATGTACTTTATACATTAATTGACATATATATTAATGTGATTATAATCATTTAAATAGTCCTCCGCTGTATTCTTTTTAAGCTCGGGAGGCCTTGGTTTGATTCCAGCTCTGGTCATTTGCTCAGCCTGTGTCCAGTCTGTTTACTATCATATCAAATAAAGGCAAAAAGCTCAAAAAACATAAAAAAAATGCCGGATTTATTACCACTCTTGTTGTGTGTTTGTCAGGTATGACAAAGGTGGAGGAAAAGCTCAAAGCAGGTCGTGTGAAGCGGACAGAAGGGGGTGGTCTCAGTGAGGAACCTCAAAAAAGACCTGCTTCAAGTTTGTCTAGGAAAGATCCAGCCACAACTAGCTCTGGTAAAATGTTTAAAATTTTTCTATCATATTTGGAAAAATAGACCACCTGCCAATTTTCAGTAACTGACACACATTATTAGGAGATTTTTTACACACACTTTGTTTTGGTAAAGGTTTTATGACGGTTATGCTCAGCACAGTTGACAACACAGTGTAATGTCTGTCCCAGGTGTTGTTCCTGATACTAAGTGGCAGCGAGTCATTTCAGAGCGAGGCGAAGTTGTGTGTCCCACCTGCTCTATCGTCACAAGAAAAACAATCCAAGGCCTAAAAAAACACATGGAGATCTGCCAGAAGGTCAGTGGGCAAAACAGCTGTCTATCATTGTGGTAATGTGGTCATCATTGCAACTGGCTTAGCTGGCTTTGAGTGTAGCTTCAAGTCTGACAAGTTTAGTGCAAAAGTATGCAAAGTATGTAGATTGACATGTATAGCAACCAGATTAGCAACAAGAAATATTAATGTATGTTTAAAATACAAAAACAAAAAAGGAAACATTGACCTAATTTATTTTGCACAGAGGACACACTACTAAACATAAATTGCAAGTCTCCCAAACAAGAGCTGTAATTTTATTTATTTATATCTTTGCAATAGCATTTATTTCCAAGGAACATACTGCACACAGTAGTTGGAGCCTTCATAATCAGCATATAGATCATCATCTTGTAACTTATCACTGTAATCGTGATAACATGATATGCCTGAGTATTGGTTGGAGATGTTTGCACTTTGATTAACCGTTTAATTAACAGTTCAGTGGTACTAAATGAGGAACAGGACATAACTAAAGTATCTACCTCAAGTTATTGAGCTTTCTCTAAAGAGTGCAGCGTAAGAGCGACAATAGCCTCAGGCCTCAGAAGTGTGTTTCACAGCCATTATAATCCTATGTTTGTCCATGAGACTTTATTAAAGTGACAGTGTGTTGCTGTGCAATGACAGAAGTCTCACATTACCACTGGGTCATTCAACAGTGAACACCTTGTGTCCAAATCAATACTGAAGCAAGGTGAGAAATCTGTGAAAAGGAACAAATGATTGAATTAGCCCTTGTGCGTCCCAGAGTTGTTTATTATTTTGTATTAGAGCAGAATTGGCCTTTTCTATTAGATTATGGTTGAAATGTTGCTATGAAGGTAAGTACTACAAAGGGCAAAAGCAGTAAAAGTGGAATGCTCGTTTTCCTCCCTATCTTATAAAAATGTTATTTACTGTTGTGTTTGGCTTCCAAACCTTTCAGCTCCAAGATGCCCTGAAGTGCCAGCAGTGCCACAAACAGTTCAGGTCGAAGGCCGGCTTAAACTACCACAACATGGCCGAGCACAGCACTAAGGTATGACCCTCTATTAATATTTTGGTGAAAATTACACCTCAGTGGCACATAAGGTGAAAGTGAAAGTCAAGGTTGCATTTAAAATTAACACTGACCCCTGACTGACCTTTGAACCTATCAGTCATTAGTCTGCGTTTGGTTACTCTACAATCACAGAGGTTGTGTTTCACCACAGTGACACTGACCTACAAACCAAGGTTTGGTTGTTAGACACTGGACACCATACCAAAACTCCTTTCATTCAAGAGGCAGTTAGACTTGCACCTGTGACTTTTGACTGTGTATGGACATCCACAGTTACATGTATCAAGATCCATAGGGCTTTGCGAGTTCTTTAGAATAATACTATTTACTGCCCCAGGTCTTGTTTCTCATAGTCAGTGGCAGTGGCATTTACATGTAGGCCACTTAATATGTTCATTTTCATATTGTAGTTTGGATGCCTCATATAAACTTTGTCAGACTGCTTTTGGCCTCCATTAAAACTTTTATCTTAGTACCAGTGAATGACCATATACCTCAAGTAGTGATCGTTTTGCTTGTCATCATTCGTTGTGCAGCTGCCTTAACTCTTGACAGCAGAAGGCTTCATTAAGATATTATCATTACACTGCATTATAACAATGGTATTCCTATGAAGGTTGCTTAATAATTCAACACTCCCTGTTTCAGAAAGTATCGTGAAACATTAATGAATGTATGTGCAGCATACCTTGTGGCATATTGCAAGTCTATTTTTGTGCTTTGGTCGAACACAATTTTACAATGTATATCTCGTTCAGTATCTGCAGAAGTAGAGTATGTCTGTGTGTAATTTGCCAGTGAAATATTAGTCCCACCACGGTATAGTAATAAACACAGCCATTTGTTTTCAGTATTGCTTTAATACAATTTATCAGTTAGTCATGCATGAGTTTTTTGCACAACTTTAGATAAAGGAATGTTTTCACCAACATTCAATTTACAGTTTTTATTTTCATGTTTATGATCCATACCGCAGTAGCAGATGAATTCTACCTGGTTTGGCATTTCCTAACAATACACTGTGTACATTCTGCCTATGGTCATATGGCATATGCTGTATGCTAGGTGGCAAAGCACAGTAGGGCAACAGAAGGACAGGGGTTGCCCACTGAGTTTGACCTTGATGTCTCAGTTGCTACTGTGGCCTTACTGCGTGTTCTCTTGCTCTATTTCACTCATGTCTTCTCTTTTTCTCATGTCACAGACCCATTAAGAATACATGCTGATGTAGTTTCTTGGTTCAACCCCTGCCAGTGTAAATCAAAGGCTGAACAAGTGTCTTTTCTCATGCCTGCAGGCCTGAGTGTGATTTATGTGTACTAGTCTGGCTTACCTCTACAGAACTATTCAGTTGCATCAGCCAGTTCTGTCTGTAAACACTTATGCAAGTTTTAGAATGCATGGATTCAACTCCATCCTGTATTACACATTTTGTTTCTGCCTCGTCCCTGGCAGCCCTACCATCTGTTGTTCTGGTCTTGGCTGGGGTTTAGTACCAGCCAATACTGGAGTGAAAACATAGATTCGACAGTTGTCATAAACATGCTTTGAGTAACTGCCTCACTATGAAACCATTTAATGATCCTGGCACAGCGAGAGCAGCTGAGATGGAAAACACATTTGCACCACAATATTTTTTTTATTCTAAAGGGAGGAGTATGTGTTGTGGTGAGACACACTTATGTGACGTTGTGTTTGCTTCCCCTCAGCCCTCAGGGAGTGACGACCAGACGTTGGACGAGCAGGAGGAGAGAGAAAGACTGCGCAGAGTACTCAAGCAGATGGGACGAATCAAGTGTCCTAGCGAGGTGTGCATGCTCACTGTGGGCATTTTTGATTTCATTCCATTCTTTACTTGTCCTTGCCTGTATTCGGGTGTCTATCATATGCATTTGTACAAAAATACTGTGTGTCATGTCAGATTTTCTCCACTCCTCACCGTCAGTTCCAATTTCATTTTTCACACTCCTCAGGCTCCGCTATTTCTGTCTGCCTTCTCTTACCCCTCTCCCCTATTTCCTTTACACCTTGTTGAAATGTTGTCCAACAACACCACATTGACACATTTTTCATATTACTGCTTCTACCCTGCAAAAGATTGTCAAAATAGCTTCTCCACATTCGTTTTCAGATTTTAGAATAAGTGACTAGAATTTTTATCAGAACCAAAACTAATACTAAGAAATATGTGCTGTATCACAGGGATGCTCCGCCCACTTCTCCAGCCTCATGGGATACCAATACCATCAAAAGCGTTGTGGACAAGATTATTCTGAGGACGATAAGCCTGTCTTTTTATGCCATCACTGTGGAAAATCCTACCGCTCAAAGGCTGGTAAAGACTACCATATCCGCACTGAACACTCAAGAATCACCACCAATATCACAGACACCAACAACAACAAAGAGCGGGTAAGGCATAACCAAGTGTTATTTTTATACATGGTGTATGAGCTACTTTAACACACACTCTTTTCACTACCCCCAGGTGTCTGAGAAATCCCCATCAAGATACAAGAGGGAGCACAGTAGCTTGCCTGAGAAAAGGGACTGGCAGGACAAAGCAACAGGCCAGTCAAAGGAAAAGGAAGATGAGCCTGTAGTGAAGGATAAAGACAAAGAAAAAGAAAAGGAGAGAGTCAGTGAACAAGCCACACAGAATGACAGCCTGGGGGTGGACTTGGACAGGACCCCCAGTGGCAGGGTGAGGCGCCGATCAGCCCAAGTAGCTGTGTTCCACCTACAGGAGATAGCTGAGGATGAGTTGGCAAAAGACTGGGGTACAAAGCGACGCATCAAAGATGACCTTGTACCAGACAGCAAAAGGGTGAGAGAAAATATAACTGAGAAGTAATGATAGAAATAAATATTAAAAGTGCTTTGTTTTCTATATGATGCTTCTTTGTAACTAGTTAAACTACACTCGACCTGGCCTTCCTAACTTCAGTCCTGAGCTAGTGGAGACATGGAAGAACCAAGTTAAAGAGAAGGGCTTTATCTGCTGCATTAATGAAGTAAGACAAAATTATCAATCTTTAATTTTCATTTAAATGAAATCATAGACTGTTCATTATTGATAGCCACTGTCTATTGCTCCAAATACAGCCATGGTTCCTGGAAGCTTTGCTTCCTCGTCTAAAAGTATAAGTAGTAAAATGCTGCAGGTAATATCCTTTCAAAGAGGCTTTAAGTCTTCTGTGTAGATTTTACTGCTTTATGTCCATGCTGCCAATACTTCATAAACATGGTTTTAAAAACAAGTGTAAACAAGAACCAATCAGAGAGCAGGTGAAAGTTACATTTTGGTTTTAAATTTTATTTTAATTTATTAAAATTGCACTTATTAATTTGGAATATCACATACAAACAATTATTATGGGAGAAGTGATTATTTTTTATGGGGGAGGTATTCATCTAGTACAACGTGAATTAAGCCAAATCTCATCGTAATTACATGCTGGACAATGATTGCACAGTTTACATTACACATCAGACTGACAGTGTTTCTGCCTTGTATTAGAACTGTGAAGCTGTCTATTCAAGTGTGTCAGGACTGAAAGCCCACCTTGCCAACTGCAGCCAGGTATAACACACATTCAACCACACAAAGAAGTGAAGTTAGAAGTGAAACCAAAAAATACTGGTGCAAATGGCTATGAGTGAGGATAGGGGATAAAATGTCTTTATTGCAGGGTGGAGGAGAACTGGGAAAGTACACATGTCTCATCTGCCAGAAAGAATTTAGCTCAGAGAGTGGTGTCAAGTACCACATCAACAAAACACATTCGCAGGTGAGGTATTGTTGGTGATACATATCTTCTCTTGTACAGTTTGCTGCATTTACAGTATCTTGTGATGTGGTTTAGACAGATATTGCTGAGAAATATTTTTCTTGGTCAGTAATATGGCAGAAAAAAAAACAGGAACAGACTTTTCCTCTCAATACAAAGCTTGAATTCATGTTGTGTTTTGTTTGTTTGTCTTAGAACTGGTTCCGCGCTGCAGATAGTCAAGTAGTTTCCAGCAGCAAGAGCAAAGCATTAGAGAACAATGAGCTCAAAGCAGAAGTAAGGAATGGTGCCACCTCTGGTAAGAAAAGGGGCAGAAAGCCCAAAGAACATCCCTCTGTGGCAGCATCCCTTGAAACAAAAACTGAAGCTTCTACCACTACACAAAGCTCTATGTCTGATGACACCTCTTCCTCCACGCCGCCACAGTCTCCATCACAGGTTTCTGAGCCGACGGACAGTGCTTTTCCAGGCCAAGACATACTGCCTGATGCTTTATCTAGGAGACGAAGCAAACATAAGAGGTTGTTCTTGTCTGAGTAACCCTCCTTTGCTTGATCCAGGTGCCACAGGAGATGCTTGCTATAAATCTTATGTCAGGAAGCTAAAAGACCGTTTGATCTTCACAAGGACTTTACGAAGTGAAGAAAGCCAAAACAACCATTAAGAAGTAAATGTTACAATACAGACAGAAGACACAAATCTTGGTTTAAGGCCCTGTTACAAAACATTATAGTAAAATCCTTTTTTTTTCTTTTCATTCCACTTTTGTCTCTGTTCTAGGTCAAACATTTTAGTTTAGTACTTGACCTACCACAGGTGTGTCAGTACTAATCACAGATGAAAAACCAATCCTGAATTTTCAATGCAGGAGTAGTATTTCAAGTAAATGGAGGGTAATTCCCTAAATGTTTTGATGGAGAGGTTTTAAAATGCATATTCTATTAGCATAGTGAAATCATTTAATGTTAATGATAATAGTGTTTGTCACTTTTCCCACAGATAGACTGCGCTCTGTAGTTAACCAATTACTGTATCTATTTCATTTACTCAAAGCAATGATGCCATGGGTCATTTTTATGCCTGACATCCATTTACATAGTGAGCAATCAAATATTTTGCAGTGTTAAAGTGCAATGTTGTTTCTTTTTCTCTTTTTTTTTGGTCATCCATTTTCATATAAGCTAAAATATTGTGAGTTCTTCACCATATTCCACTTATGAATCCTCCCTGTAGCAAAGTGAATTTAGTAACAATTTATTGCATTGGTTTTTAACAACTACCATGTCAAAAATTATTTACACAGATCTTTTTACACTGAAAGTAGAATATCAGAGACATTGAGTGTATATGTTTGGATATTATATTGTGCTATAATAATATTTAATAAGCCTTTGTTCTGTCTAAAAGGATCTGGAAATGCTAAATGTTGGCCAGAACAATTAATTTTGTACAAAGCATGTTGCACCATTGGAGCACAATCAAATGAGGTAACGCCATATTTATTAAGGCCACATAACCTGGCTACAGCTTGAGCTTAAATCAAAGAAATGATAAAAATTATATGTTTTATAGAGATATTGAGGAAAGTTTTATTAATCATAAAGCCTGCAAATGAAGATGGAAATGTAATATGAATTATGGAATTATTCCTGGAAGCTATTACCTTGCACTTTAACCCTTAACCCTCCTTACTGCCCTCTTGTAATTTTGCACTCCAGGAGTATTCAACCTAAAATATCGGCTGTTGCGCACAGGAGTTGGGAAGACCTACTTTATTATAAAATTAAACTACAGAAAGTTAGTAGTGGATAGTGAATGATCAGCATGATGAATTCCTGCGCATCAATTATAGTATATTCCAACATGACCAAAAATATTACATAAAAAACAAAGCCATAACTGGTGTTGTAATTTAACTGCTTTACCACTTAGTTTAGCTTTGAAGGTAAAATGTGTTTGAACCTAAATGTGTGCAATCAGATAACATGTTCACTTTAACTAATTTGAAGTAGACTTGAATCAGCAGCTATATTGATGATTTAGTGACATGGCAAACATAGAAATAATAATTTTATATTTGCAATGTAACCCCGTAAATATATGTTTTGTTTTATATTATACTCTGTGTATTGCCTATGTAGCCACTTGCTAGCTTTGATGTGAGAAAACTGGCGAGTGATAAGGGTGCTTTACTTGCCACTCTACCTTAAGGACCTGATACAACTCAAGTCCATAAATCCATCCTACCATTTTTTTTTTCCTTTCTGGCAAGTCATTTGAATTTTGCACCAACAAATGTCAGTGTCATCAATAATTCAAAATTGATGTCAAGAGATAAACACTGAATTTGAAGTGTATAGGTATGTCCCAGATTGGTCATCTCACGCTGTGACCTTTTTATATTTTAAAACAAAGGTATGAGCAGAATTTCTCCATTTTGAATTAGCTGGAGCTCTCACAGGTGGGCTGATTATGCATGTGCATCTGTCTCTAGTTGTGAGATGGAGTGTCTTCTTCTATCCAGGTTCAGGCAACAGAGAAGAGTTATAAAAGCACTGATTGGTCCTTGGACCTTTTTAATGAGTTATCCAGACCTTGTGTATGTGTGCGTATGTATGTGTATTAAACAGTTAGCACCTTTGTAATGACTGGATGTCAGAAGTGGTAACACTTTGTGGAGTGTTTTGCTGTGGCACAGAAAAAGTTCATCAGCTGCTTGTTACTCGTCTTATTAATAATGCTACATTGACTGTGTTTACCCAGCAAGCTTTGTTGTTGCAATATGATAGTTTAGCACTGCTTTTAACAGTGGGTATTTTATATTTTATCTCACCCTTTACTATCTGTCTTCCTAGTATGTGGAAAACACATATCTATCCCGCAGTGTAGATGAACTGCAACATGTTTAGAGAGTACAGCAATATACCATATTTAGCTGGTTTTGTTGGCTTGCTCATTTTTATATTGATGTGCATTATCAAAATATATTGTTTTTTTTTTTTTTTTCACTCCCCTTCTTTTTTTCATATAAAATCTTTAAAAAAGATATTTAAAAAGTAGACCACAAAAAACTCAAGCCTTTTGTGTTGGTATACACTGATGTTTGATTCGTTTTAATAATTGCACATAAATTTAGCTTTTTGAGTACTTGTTGAGAAACACAATGGGAGAGTCATTATAATCTACTCAGTATGGGACAAGACATATGTATGTGTTTGTTTCTGTATTTAGTGCACTTACTATACCATGAACTAGGCTTGAAATAGGAGTGTTTTTGGAGCTTTCTAGTTACCCAGACTGTGTGTGGTGTGACTTTTGTACCTGGGGAAACAGCAGGCTCAAGTGTCTTCCCTTTGTCAGCAATGTTATTTTTCAAACCAAGGATAATCTTATTTGGGCAACAGTGGTTTGTTTTGTATGCTGCCTATTTTAGAAGCAGAAAGGCATATACATTTATTGTCAGGGCCATTGGGATGAAACAACTTAAGGAAATAATGTTGTACTAAATGATTGTACTATAACAGGTGAAATGAGACTAATGATTAAAAGGTCCATATCATAAATAATGGTGTATAGTAGCCTACTTAATAGGCTAAAGAAGGTATAACCTTCTTTGAGTCTGAACTATTATTTTTCCCCCAAACTTGTTGTATTACCTGTGCATTAATATCCCTCAACTAATTAATAAAATTTTCTTGACTAATTTGTGCCCCCCGTTTTCGTTTATAAAATCTAACCTTACCCTACACGTGGCATGATGAACACACCATGCCTGGCAGAGAAAGGCCCGGTTTTCTATGTGGGAAAAAAAACTACGCTTCGAAAGAACGGCACCAATGCATTCTGGGAGGTGTTGTCCATTTTGCTGTGGTACTGCTGTATCCGTATGATGGTAAAACAGAAATAACTCCAAGCTCCATAATGCCTCGGTGCTGCTGCTAACTGTACTACACCTGATTGTCAATAGAGTAGCGATTAGCACCAGAGAAAGACACTCAAATATGGAGAACGAAGAAAAAAGTTCATGTGTCTCTAACAGGTAAGCTATTTTAGGATTTCAAGTTTTACTCTATGACTGTTTCAATCACGATAATTATATTAGACATACATAAATTAACTGGCAAATACTCGAGCATCTTTACGGAAGCACGACTTGTTACAAAGTGTGCCTTTCTATACTGTCACTATATTCACGCTTTCTCAGAGTAAACACAGCTGGAACATTGAAAAATATCGTTTCACACATCGTCCTTGGTTATGTTTGCTGTAATCTTGCAGTTGTTACTCGTTTGTTACAGTTATAACCACGGATTTAACATGAGGCACCATAATAAATGGTCACCACACACTAAGGCTTACAACCGAACCCCCCCCAAAAAATACATCCTCCAAACCGCTCATAAAAACGATAAACCTCACGCAAATGTACAAACAGTGTGGCATTAGATTTATTTTGTTTCCTTTAGCTTAGACTGACATGGAGGAAGGCACAGCTATTAGCAAAGGACAAAAGCATGGCATCATGGACTTGGTGACATGCTAGCTCTGATAAAATGAATAGAAGATTCGTGTATTGTATTTTATTATTACAACTTTAATGTTACAAAATGGAGTACTTGTTCGTTGAAATTACATACTAGTAACTATGTATGTAGCAAATTTGTCATGATGTCTATTGCATTGATTTTAGGTAGCCTATATAAGGTACGCCTTACCAACCTTCAACAAGCCACAAGAGGGTGTCCCTGCATTAGTGTCCTCATCTGTGACTGTCACAGCCCTGTAATGTTACATGGTCTTAAATTATTATATTACAAGTTGTTCTTGTTTGTATTTACTACTTTATAACAAACCCTCAAAAATGTTATTATAACTGGAAGACCTTAAAGTAAAACTTCACACTTATAGTTAAAGTAAACATTTGTCACCTTTTATAGCAGAAATAGTTTTATTACTGAACCAGGGTTTTTTAATAAAGCTGTTTTATCTTTATATATAGAGTAGGTATTATCTGCCCTATTTTCAAAAATAGATTGCAAAGAGTGGAATTTGGGTCTTGTTGAAGTGTCTTTATTTATGACTTCTTAACCTGTCACCTTTTACCATAAATAGTGATGTAACGAATAGGTCACAACACTAAACTAAAGATAGATAGTCTGTGTTGTTATGATTTTTCTTAGATTTCAACACATACTGTAACTCTGCTACTATGTCTAGGGCTGTTAGCTGAATGTTTGACATAGCAACCAGTCCAGGCTTCTTGTTTCGGAGTGGCTTTCTTACTTTGCAGCTGTCTTCTGACGGCACTTTAAAGCAACACCCACAGACCAAAAATGCACACTGAGGAATATCCAAATGTCACCCCCTGCAGTTTTACAGGTCCTGGCAAATATAAAACTTTAAATATGTAGAAATGCTAACATTTTTACCCTCTTTGAAGTGGTTTGGTTCATAAGCCTGTACATTTTAGGTTTGTTTGCTACAATGGAAAACAATTAGCCTGTCTCTTCTGAACTTTGACGATAATGATTTGTTTGTCTATGCAAGTGGTGACCCAGGAGGCGTGTCGCTGTGTGTCCGTGTGTGAATGTGTGTGCCTGGATTTGTTGGTGTCTCAGCAATATTGTGTGCCTTGCCCAGAGCTGTTCTTTCCTGTCAGCTGATGAAGCACTGGAGTAGTGTTAGGTTTCATCATGCTGTTTATTCCCTGCTCTTCACTGCAAGTCAAGCTTGGTCTAGTACATTGCTTGTTGTGTGTTTGTGGGCGTGTTCGTTGCCTTGCTGACGTCTCTAAACTCGGGTGTGAGGCGCTTAGAAACACGTTGAGTCCCTGCAGGGGAATAAGCAAATCGCCTCCCTTCTGTCCTTCCCCTTTCTCGTCTTTTCTCTCCGTCTTTTCAGTTACCCCTTACTTCAAACAAAGCCCAGAGGATCCATGTTTTGAATTCAAACAAGTGGTTGAAAAGAGTCAAATGCAAGTTGCCTGTTTCTCTGTTTCTTAGTGGCTCTTTTCCCTATGTTACCTCCAGTGACATATTGCAACACTAGCTGTCAAAGACAGATGACCCTAGCTCGGCATGTGTATGTGTGTTTATGAATGTGTAGGCCAGGAGTGGGAAGGTCTGGCTATAACCTGCTGCTATTAATACCACCTAATGAACATAATCTGGAGGGTAGGTTATCCTCTTACATTTGTTGGCTGGACGACTAAGGGGAGGAGTGTGGAGTGAAAGAAAGAGGAGGGAAAAGCTGTGCCATAGTTAGATAGTGAGTGTAGTCGCTGCTAAGCTGAGCTGCCTTTTTCTCTTTCCCTCTCTGTTGTGCTCTACTGTTCCACTCTGGAACAGAAAACAAAACTGATGTTAAAAGTTTCGTTTCTCATCCAAGCTGACTCCCCTCTATATTGCCCACTCTCTTTGTGTCTATCTCTGTGGATGTGTTGCACAAGAGGGCATTGCTGCTAAGTGCTTCACTCTGGTTAAGTCTAATTACACTTGTATAGCGTTTATTTTGGTAGAAATATACGATAAAAACACAGATACACAGAACTCCAGTTATGAACTCTCTACCGGCTTACTCTGGAGCTAGAATATCTGGCTGTTGGACTCTAAGATCTGATGGCAGGTAAGTGCATTTGTTTTTTTCTATATCTTTTTATTTATTTTTATTCATTTTTACCTAGTTGGACTGGTGCTTGTGTAAAGAGCTTTAAAGGAACAGGAATGACTGTCTGTACCCCTTGGATGGGTTTGACATTCTTGGGATATGCCACTAGGGAACCCTGTATGCTTTTGTGTGACTTATTACTCAAGTGCAGACACCAAACTTAGCTTAAACTTTGTGATTTTCTTTATAGAACTGGTATGAATTTGCCTCATTCTGTTGTGTCATTTTTATTGCCTCTGTTCAGGGGCAAATTAAAGTGAGTTGATTAAAGAGAGTTGCTAATAATATTGAGATAAACTAGAGCTACAGTAACTCTGTTACTAATCACATTTTCATAAACCTTCACATCATCATATAATAAGTTGCATTTTTGTAGCTCAATTTATGACTGAGCTGTAAATGACTCTCTACCAAAACAACCAACCAAACTGTGAAAAACCTGTTCTAGTATGTAAACCACTGGCTCTCCACATTGTCCTCCCAGATTCACTAACTCTTACCATGATCTCCTGTCTCGATTTGTTCTCTTGACAGAGTTGCATAGGTCACAGCTGAGCATATGCATTGTTTAGGAGAGCTGACTGCATTGGACAAGGGCATGATTCAGCACAGTCAACTTAGCTAATCTTTTATGGCTCTCTGGTTTGGTTTTAACTGATAACTCAGCTGCAGTGTGCTCTGCCTCATGTGTTTCTCAGCCCCAGCCTTCTCCCTGGGTCCAACCAGGCTCAGGTGCCTCTGTGATAAGATAAATGCATGCTCTTCTTGTTTGCCTCACTTTTGACCCTGTGCCACTTCACCTGGGTAGGTTTATGGATACATAAAGTGGAAGGCAGGAGAAATAGGCAGAGGAGCATACTGTTGTTTTTTTTTTGTAGCCTGATTAAAAATGGCATCGGGATTTTTACAGTCCTCATTGGGTGAAGTGTGGATATCTCGAATACTGCAGTAAGTGTTGTTAGCAAGTGTTACCTGACACAAAGTTCAAGAAAGTTAAGAAACCTAATACCTTTTCAATTGTTTTGTATTTAATGGCCATGTGCTTTTATTGTAGTCATTATTTGTGTCAAGAGATGCTCTTAAGGGGTGCAAAAAATTCAGTAGTGAGGCTTCACACCTTTTAAAAGCTGTCTTTCACATGAGAGGAAGACAAATTTTAGACTGGTTTCACAACAGAATTCTTTTCTTTTCTAAATATTGGCCTCAAGCAATGTGTAATTGTTGAAGAATTCTTGCTTAGACAGACACCTTGTGCAATGCCATTACCAAATGCCTGTATAGAGAAAAAGTTGTTATAAAAGCTGATAAAGTCAGCTTTAAGATTTGTGAATTTCCTATTCTTAGGGAATCTGGTCAGCAAACGTAGAGCTGATGTTATTAATGTTTCTTTTGAAAAATGATTCAATTCGTGTAAAGAGTTACATTTTTTTTTAATAAGCTCGGTCTGCGCAATGTCAAATTTATGCAGAAGTCAAATAACACATGAAGTCCTATTTCAAATGGCGTGCATAAACCTAGTTTTACAACTTGTCTACTGATTGTTGTTGGGTTTCCACTGTACTTTGCACTTGTAGCCATTTTAGTGAACCATACAGGACAATGTCAAGATTTAAATATTAACTAAGGCTGGAGGTTGCACAATACTAGTGAATTCTTCATTATGAGTTTACTAACCAACATTTTTTAGTCCTTTGTCATGCTGACACCAAACACGCCCAAAGCAGAGTCTGTTTGTGTGCCACAGTCTTTGTTAGTCAAACAGACATCCAGCATGGTAGCCACTTTGACAAACAATGAAACAGGAACACAACTATGTATTTAACATCATTGGCTTACTCGTCATGACAATCCCAGAAAAGACAACAGCACATCTTATATATGTTTGTTAAATTCATTTTTAAAAGGAGTAACCAAAAAGTGATGGCACCTCTGCTTTATGCTTTATCTGTTTACAGTGGAAGTGGTGAGGGATCGCTTGATCGACTCCTCCCCTCAGTAAGCACAGGCCTGTCTCCAAGGAAAAGGACCACTAGTCAGTGTAAGTCGGAGCCCCCACTTCTGCGCACCTCCAAAAGAACCATCTACACTGCTGGACGTCCACCCTGGTACAATGAACATGGAACACAGTCCAAAGAGGCCTTTGTTATTGGTAGGTCCAGTTGCTTTTAAAATGTGTCTCAAAGCTTGTAATGAAAGCAGTTAAAATAGAAAAATGAACTAATTGATAGAAACTCATCCCCATTAGAATATTGTTGATGTTTTCTTCTTCCACAAAGCCTTTTACTTGTAAATAGATATTGATCACATTTGTGTCAATCTATTGGCTTTTTTCGAACAACCTCTGTTTGGTGTCTTTAGACAGGTGCGTTTGTTTTTAGAAAAGTATAATATAAAAATACCTTGCCATTTTAAAAGGCCTATTAACTGGTAGAACAGACTGGTCTTGTTTGTACCTGTCCTGTTCACTTGCACATAGCAGCCTTAGGCAAATTTGGCTGCACTTGACATTGTTTTTCTTCATTTACCTTTAGTAAGGGTCATTCTCAATAATAAAAAGTCAGTGTTGTGTTGATGAGAGATTTGTTTATATCTATATTTGGCACAGGTTTGTGTGGCGGCAGTGCATCAGGAAAGACAACAGTTGCTCGGAAAATCATTGAAGCACTCGATGTTCCCTGGGTTGTATTGCTTTCTATGGATTCTTTTTACAAGGTGTGTGGACTATGTGTGGCATGTGTATGATGGCAAATCCAATTGTACTCACCAGTTATGTTACTGTTTAAAAAATCTGCACTGTAAGTAAAATATTGTGTCCCAGCAAGTTTAAAAAGTTACACCTATAATTTGTTGTATACAGTATATGTAATATTCACATTCATTTCACTTTATATCTTGAATCTGCTTTAACCTGTTTTTTTTTTAGGAAAATACATCTTAATGAGATACCTTCAGTGTGGTCTGGCTGCTAAACTTCTAGTGTTCTTGAGGCAGAGTAAGAATGAGCCAAACTAAGAGAGTGAGACAGTGACATTAAAAGAAAAATAGGAATTATGCAAGGATGAGGGCAAGTAAAGGGACAATAAGATTCAATATTTTTCATAGAAGAGGGCAGGACAATGTCATATCATCATCCCAAATATTATATTAAGTCTGGGTTTGTAATAAAATATAGCTCAGAAATCTAACTTAAGCATGTTTAGAGTATAGAATATAAAGTAGATAGATAAATAGTGGCCATAGTCGAGCAAGAGCCATCATTCATGCCTCTCGTTTCCTCCACCCACTTTGCCGTTATGTAATCCTGTCACCGTCTGAAAGCATGTTCAGACTGTGCAAAGTGGGAGGGATTTACCAGTGACCAGTGATATTACCACCCTCAGCCAGTGGCACTTCACACGCCACTACAGAGGTTGGCATCTCAAACATTACTGCTGCTGTATACTATTTTAAAATACATATCTTCCACTCTCTTGAACATGCAACATCTTAAATATTTCAGTTTTCAATAGTGGGGCTGCTTCTCTCTGTCCACCACATTACTTTATGGCTGATTTTAAATCAGTTCACTTGAGAAGGGGGGCGCTGCACTTCTCAAACTGACAAATACCAGTGTGGGGTTTAAATGTTCAGCCTACCTAAAGGCACAACACACACATACACACACAACCTGAGCCAGAGCGTCACAAGGTCATATGATGTCTCCTAAATTTAGGTTTCCCTACTTCATTTACTCTTCTTTGTGAAACTGTTTTGTACACTTTACCACTGATTCACTAACTTGTCATGCAAGGAAATTACTGCCAGTCTAAGCACAAGACAATTAGAAAAGATTGTTTTGCTTATAAAATTTTATTTCCATTCTTTAAACTTTAAATTGTCCTTAGGTTTTGTCTGAAGAGGAGCAGATGCGTGCAGCCAGCAACGACTATAACTTTGACCACCCAGATGCCTTCGACTTCGATCTGCTGACACACACGCTGCGCAAACTCAAAAAGGGAAAGAGTGTGAAAATCCCAGTGTATGACTTTACAACACACGGCAGACAAAAAGAGTGGGTAAGGATGAATGCACAAGGACTAACACATGGGCTTGCAGGCTTTGAAAGTTAACGAGTAGCATTGTGGTTACTGCAATGTAATCCCAGTTTCTCGATTACCTAAGAGCCCTTTAATCTCACACACTGGGTTTAGTGGCACACTGCAAATGTTCCTCTCCAGATGGCTGCTGGCAGATTGGCATTTCTGTCAGTTTTTACCATGTATTTGCGTGTATGTATTTTATCTTGTATGTACACTGCATTTTCATAACACGCCACATATGTTGACTCCAGAAAACTGTATATGGGGCTAGTGTCATCATCTTTGAGGGAATCATGGCCTTTGCGGATAAGGAGCTCTTGCAGGTGAGGGGCAAAGTTATAAGTAATAGATCACTTTTAAAAATGATGTTCACTTTCAAAAATGTACTAAACTAACATGCTTCATAAGACATTATGTTTTGTTTTTTTCTCTGCTAGCTTTTGGACATGAAGATCTTTGTGGACACAGACTCTGACATTCGGCTGGTGCGTCGGCTCAGGAGAGACATCACAGAAAGAGGAAGAGACATTGAAGGCGTTATCAAACAGTACAACAAGTTTGTCAAGCCAGCCTTTGAGCAGTACATCGAACCCACCATGCGACTGGCTGACATTGTGGTGCCGCGAGGTGCGTGGTCACTCTCACATTTTACTCACAGCGCAATAATGTTTATTAATGTTGACATTGATTTAACATTGATTCAGGTGGTCTAATTTATACTGTACCTTTTTATGATATATACATACAGTTGATCTAAATAACTCGGCATAATCATAGTGAAACTGTATAGCCTTTTATGCCTTGACTTTTGTGTTTTCTGTGTTTTTATCAGGTGGTGGAAACATGGTGGCCATTGATTTAATTGTGCAGCATGTACACAGTCAGCTGGAAGAGGTATGTACGCCTACACACATTTAAAAACAAATACAGTGTATAATAATTGACTTAATAATTCAGTTAATGTGAATCTTGATCATTAACGTCAAAGTTTTTAAAGGACATCTAAAATACTTATGCTATGCCTTACTGCACTAGTATATAGTAAAACTCGAACACTCCCTCTGGTGGACGTCTAGGTCACTACACAAACGTTAGACAGCAGTTATGTGCAGTCACAATATTATATTTATACGATAAACATAAAATAATATAAGTGGTCAATTATAAAAACAGACCATTTTTTTCTATTTGTACATTAATTTTTCATCAACAATACAGATTTTTGTTTGTTTGTTTCACTATTTATTTTGGTTATTTTACACTTTTTGGTATTAATATCACTATAACTCTCTCTGTGGTGAAATGGAAAAAAAAGTCAGTTTAAAAATATATTATTAACACTAATTTCAAATGTTTAGTACTTTTAAAGAGTCTGCCAAGGCCAGTGTGTGATATTTTATTCTTTAGAACCGCATTTTGTTTTCCGTGGGGTGGATGTCATGTCAGAACACAGTTTACTCAGTTTTGGCCTTTTTATACAACACACACTGACACTTGAAAGCTGATGGATGCTCTCTCACTCTCTCCTCACTCTCCCCTAACCACCCTCATCCACGGCTCACAGCGCGAGCTCAGCGTCAGGTAGAGTGGCCTTTATCCTCTCTATTGTTCTCTCCTCACCATCTGCCCATGTTCCCAAACTGCTCCAGCCTCTGACTCTACCTGGCAGGAGAGAAAAGGAGAACAGAAAAGCCGACCTCTAGCTTACCCTGATCTGCTGGCTGCCGGAAAACATTGCTTTGCAGCACTAGTGTCTCTGTTGTGCAAATACAGCTAATTAGTGATCAATTCAAGCTGTATGCTGAAACAATTCACTATGTAATCCAGCATTAAATATCAACCAGCTGGATATTTGTGAGAAAAGCTTACATTAAACCTTTTGTTTAATTGTTGCAGCCAGCATGTAACGCAAAGATGTTGGTTTTCCCTCTCTCTACTTTATGAAGAAATGATAACTCACACTCTTCCGGCCTCCTGTGTTTAAAAATAGACCAAAATGTCAAGTCACTGACCCCACCTTGCTGTGCCAACCGAATACAACAGAAAGTTCAAGAGAGGAAGCTGCTGTTGACAATCACACACCTTAGCCACAGAGAAAGTTTCCAATATGCTACAACAAAACACACTATTTTTTTTTTTCCATTGAATGTTGGCCACAGCATGTCAGACAGAGAGAAAAAGGAAGTGTGCTCAGTGTCTGTCTTTAGACACAGGATGTGCTGGGGCCTGTGAGCTCAAATACCAGCTTTTACTGTTCTCCACATTACACAGTGAAAGAGTGACAGGCGCGCTAAAGCTCATGCACCTCCTACGCATTCGCACAGCACATGAGCTGCATACACAACTTTGAAAGTTTCCAAAATAATTAGCTTTTTCTCGTGACCTAGCACCTTATCCCTTGAAATATGGCCTGTCACTTGAAAGTGTACTATCTAATTATCTGTTGTCCTCACAAATCAATAACTAAATTTGATATTATAAGGTAGTAGACTTCTGCGTTGCTGAGACATTTGACATTTTAGAGAGTTCGCTGTCACATTTTTCACTGTGTCTGATAATCCCTTCATCCACCTGATGTTGAGTCTCTCATTTTTTTCCTCCTCTGTTGTCATCTGTTGTCTTTTGTCTTTGTGTCTCTTGTGTTTGTGATATTTGTTGCTGTTATTTGTGTCGTCGAAAAATCCTCCCCATAGAGGAAACTTCGCTGGGATATGTGAGCGGATTTGATATGTTTGTTTGTTTTGTTTTGTTTTTGCATCTGGCTGATGGGTATCTCAGTGACATGGAGTGCAGTGTTTGGACTCAAAATATGAATCCTGTAAAAGCCTGCTTTAGTTAGCTCTTCACCTGATACAGTAGCTCTTTAAACCTCATGTGAATATGTAGTCCACTGAGAACTGATAACTACATTATTACAAACTGTACAGTCTTCTTAAAAAAAAGATAGTGAGCATGTGTTTGTCTTTTTAATTCTTTTGTTAGATTTATTTCTAACACATTTTTATTTTCTATAGTCGTAGTATAATTTTTCACTGAAATACTCAACAATAGCACAGTGTTTTAAGTTGTGTCTGGCTACTTTAGCGTGTACACTTTTCTATTTTCAACTTTGCTTTAACGACTAATGACATTTATGTTCGATTTTTGCACGGGTCCTAATGACAAATCTGTGTGTGCTTTTTGGGTGTGCATACAGTATGTGTGGGCACGCTTGCGCATACTGTACTCATGCTTGAACACAAGTGTTAATCACTCTGCTTTTTACACATCTTGTATTCATTGTCCGTCTTCCCTCTGTCTACTCCTGTGACCCCATACTACCCCTTGCTCTACTATGTGTTGCCGTGGTTACAGGGCAGCCCTGGCTTCAGCACACCAAGCTCAACCTCTCCCCCAGACCCTCAGCGTTCTCGAGAGCACACCTCAAGTCAGGGGCATGCACACGATCATCAGGTAATAACAAGGATATTACACGTACAACCAAACAGGCCGTGCAAGTCACACAGGAACTTACTATTCTTTATCTGTTAATAACATTTAGGAACAAGGAAACCAGCCGAGATGAGTTCATCTTCTACTCCAAGAGACTAATGCGACTATTAATTGAACGAGCGCTGTCTTTCCTTCCCTCACAGGTGCTTAAGACTACCATTGTCTGTTAATTCATTCCTTAAAATGCAAGAAGGTTACATAATCTTATGTATTAAAAAAAACACTTGGATCTTCAACCCACTAAAGTATAAAAAGCATAAATGCAACATTATATTGTAGTAGTTGGTCACAAACAACTCAAGCTTTGCTAATGGTTATTGTATAGTATAGCTTTTTCTGCGTGTAATTACTAATGGGCTGAATGTATTCCAAATTCTTCTCAGGTACATATAGTCCAGACGCCGCAGGGAGAGGATTATGAAGGCCGGTCGTTCAATGGCAAGAGGGTGAATAAAGTCTCTTTTCTTACCGGCATCTTCATTTTGTGGTTAACAAAACACAATTAACCTTTATTTAACTTGTTTTGCTACAGATCACAGGAGTGTCCATTCTCCGGGCTGGAGAGACCATGGAGCCCGCTCTGAGGGCCGTCTGTAAAGATGTCCGCATTGGCAAGATCCTCATCCAGACTAACCAGGACACAGGAGAACCAGAGGTACATCTTTAATGAAGCTCAAACAAACATTGCTTAAAAACTTTACTTGTAAGGTCTTAGGCGTTCAGAGGTTAAGTCTTTCAAATGTTTAGTTATGTCCTAGTTTTTCCTGCACAGTGTGTTCTTTGTTTGTTATTTTAGTAAATCACCTCTGTTGTGGTAGCTACAAGAGTAAGTGCTGGTCAAGTGTGGAACATTTTGGTATTAAACCACATCCTGTTCTGTTTTCTTTCACCCTCAACGTGACTGTTCTCAGCTCCATTACTTGCGCTTACCAAAAGACATTAGTGAAGATCATGTGATCCTGATGGACTGCACTGTGTCCACTGGAGCTGCTGCAATGATGGCTGTACGAGTCCTTCTGGTGGGTGATTGTTCACAGCTCCACAATCACATATTTGTATTATCTATTATATATGTAGTCGTCTAAAGTTTTTACTTTTAGGACCATGATGTTCAGGAGGACAAGATTCTGCTGGTGTCTTTGCTGATGGCTGAAATGGGAGTCCATTCAGTGGCCTATGCATTCCCACAGGTCAAGATTATCACTACTGCTGTGGACAAGAAAGTCAACGATTTGTTCCACATCATACCAGGCATAGGTAAGTTAAGGGAAATGCAATGTTAGACATACTACAGCGGATTGTACAAATATTCTTGATATTAGTAGAACATACTATAAGTATTTTTATGTTTGTTTTTGTGCAGGAAACTTTGGGGACCGCTACTTTGGTACAGATGCACCTCCTGACTGGAGTGATGAGGAGATGGATGAACCCAGTTACTGATCAAATATAGCATTTGCACAAATTCACCGTATAGAAGGGCTTTTCACTTGGACTACATGAGGACATACTCTGTTGGGGAAAAAGTCCCTGCCCTGATGTAGACGAACTGTTTTGACATGTACATTCACTACATTTAAATTTTAATATATTTTACAGTATGTTATTGTGAAAAGTTTTGTTTAAATGTTTGAATATTTTATATGTACAGTATGTTATTGACTCAAAGTGTTTTTTGTTTTTTAAAAAGTGACAATCTTTCATTTGAATTTGCAGATATCTTGTTTTAAAGACCTATCTTGCCTTAAGCCATGTACTGTGGACGACAACGCTGAATGTAAATTTGCATGCGACAGTGGGAAAAAAATCAGCTTTTTTTGTTCTGCACACTTGTCTCTCAACTTTCATAAATGTAAAATCAGAACATCACCTCGCTTTGCTCAACTTCCATAGCCACAAGCATTTTCTGAAGGACCATTCAATTGGAAAATGTGTAGGTGTATGCAGCTTTTTTTAGCTCTCTCTTGTTCACCCTTTTCCTTCTCTCTGGATGCTGACCTGACTGTAGAAAGAGCATTGAGAACTATCTTTCATTATACAGCTTTAAGTATGCACTCGTGCATGTGTATTTATGCAGCAAGCATTTCATTTACATATTTTTACTATGGATAGGCCTGACTGTTCGACAGTCGAACCATACATCTATTTGCTGCTGGGAAAATGGGTCAACTACATTTAACAAACAATAAAAAAAAGTCTTGGCATGTGTTGATATTGTGCCCCTGATTTCGTTTCGCAGTAGACTATAATGTTTATTTTAAAAGCCTGGAGACACAGAACGTGGTAACATGTACATGGTATCAGCACTGAAAATTATGAGAGCTGCTTCAGTTTAGTGCCTATCAATGCCTTGTTCTTTGTCAAAAAAAACAAAACAACATAAAATGACTTTTTTTCAGACAGGGTTACACACTCCACTGTGTTCATGCATAAAGGAAATGTTGAGAAAATTGAACAGCAGATTATAATCACTTATGTTATCACTGTTGCCTTTTCATAACCAGCTTCGGTGCAGTGTATGCTTACTGCTGAATACAACTGTGAGCCAGTCGTTCTCTTCAAGCCCCCCCCCCCCCTTGATTGTGTTTGCAGCCTCAGCCTTCAGCTGGTAGATGTCTGATGTTTAACACTACTGCTGCATGTTTTTTGTTTATCAAAGAAATAAAAGTGCAATAGAGATCATAACAATATTTGTCCATCTGATTAATTTCAAATTAAAATTTCCACACATCAAGAGTCTTTACTTACACAAAATGAGCAGGAAGGATATTGTGGTTGCCCTCTTCTCATGGAAAGTAACCTTGATATCCTCTATCACTTTTCATAATTATCACTGTGATGGCTGTCGACTTGTCAGTGCACTAGAGTATGATTGACACACATTTGATGGGACTGATGGGCAATTACAGACCAGTGCCATATTGTGGACCATATTTGACCCAGGAAAAAAAAAATCAAAGGTGTGACAAGGACAGGCAAGAGATGCGAAAAGACTTCATATCAGCATAGTCATATTATTTGTCATTGTTCATAGATTTTGGGACAATATCTGCTGTTGGTGTTTTTTCTTTAGAACAAAGTTGAATAAATATGTGTTTTGTGAGGAAAAAAAAGAAGCTACACATTAGTAAGTAATCTAAATTCAAAATTGCAAACACATCCGGTGTAAAATCAATTTGACACAGAAGATCATTCTCATAGTGGTCCTCAGAAAGGAGTTGTCAGTGGAAAGTTCATCACCAGCACTGACAAACAGGAAGGTAACGTGTGTGAGAGAGAGAGACAGCATTGCATCCCCGTTGGTAGCACAAAGCATGATGAGGTCACAGCCAAGCACAAACAGCAGGAGTGGCCATCAAAACCTCATCCTGTAGTGTCTTTTTTCCCTTCTTCGTGTCACCAGCTTGCCTTCAGGTTGCTGTGGTGTCTTCCTGTCTCAACCTGATGAAGATGTTTCAGTGAGGAGTCGCTGGGTCTATCAGCCATGTGGGTAAGAATCACACAGGGGAGACTTTCAAAGCTCTTAGACTGAAGACATCGATGTTCAACCCTGCCACAGCCGTCCATTATTGGGATGTTCTTTGGAAAGCAGCTGTATATTTTTACGAGTGTTATTTGTTTGGTTAATGTTCTGCTCGTGAGTGTGTCTTCACTGTCAGACTGAAGTGATGGTGTGGGCCGGCCAACGCAAGCCTTAATGCAGATAGTTTAGGATGAATTATTCAGATGCTCGAGTATTTCTTGTGAAGAGGCTTTGGAGTAGGGGCTGAAGTATTGTAGCTTTTCTGCATATAAGAATAAGAAAACCTTTATTAGTCCCACAGTGGGGAAATTGCATATGTGTGTGCTGGTCTCTACAGCTTTCACTCTGCATAGTTTATCAACAGAATTACAATAGTGAGAGACTGATCCGACCTGATAAAGTCAAGGCAAGTTGATTTAGATGTTTGCAGGATGAGATCCGGTTTGTCCATTAGACTTCAGTGGGGTCGGAGTGTTTAATTGCAGAGTTAGTCAACAGCTCAGGGCCTAATGTGATACTAGACTCTTCTTTAGAGGTCCATGTTTATTGAATGAGATAGCTGTACATAGGTCAATGCATTTACTTCTAAATATTTGTTGGAAATTTGACAAAAAGGAAAATCACATCTACTTCATATCTTCTGAAAAGTGTCTATTAGCTTCCTGTGAAAAGTGAATTTGCATTACTTTAAAGCAAATCATAACACTATCATGTAAAAATTGCAGATGCCGAATGCCAAATCATTTGTGGCGACTACACAATACATGCAGACATTATCAAATGTATGTAACTATATGATTTTATTGTAAAATATTAATTCCATATAATTCCTTAAATCGTGTGTTTTAATATTACTTTTGGAGGCCTTTAACAGCAGTTACATGTCAGTGGACCTCTAAATTTGTTGGATGGGTGTTAGTGACAAACGCCATATGCCCCGGCCTGGGCAGAGAGCTATTCTGATTGGTTCTTTCTAGGACTGTCCAACCTGAGAATGGTGATTTTTGGCTCAATCTCAGGTTCGTCAGCCCATGAAACGCCAACTCATCTCAGCCACACATATCCCTTAAAACTAAATCTGAGTCTTATTGAATCGGAGGAATATTGCAAAAGAAAACCTAATTGTTTATGGTTTATTCTTCTTCACACAGAATGCCTCTGAAGCAACAGTTTTCTTGTTGAACATTTTGTTGATCCACCACTAGAGGGAGCAGTACCCACATATACTAAGTGACACAGTCGGCTTTTAGAAAGGAATGTAAAAATGTTTAATTGTATAAAACCATTTGAATAAACTTTTCATTAATCATCTGTGAGGTTCTCAATATGTTTAATTATGATCAGTATTGAAAATGTTGTGAGCCTTTGGATTGGTGAAAGCTTGTACATTTGAAAAATATTTTAAAATCATATGATTTCTTTGGTGACTTTTTATCACAATATGCTGTAAAATGTATTCCAGTAATTAAGCACTAAAATACATAAAATTGCTGACTGAATTTGTCAAAGTGAATTTGTACATCACAATCCATCCATGTACAATCCCTCCTTGGGCACCTCACGTACTTTATATCATTCAAACACTAGAGTCGCCGCCTTCGCTCCAATGATCTGATAACTCTCAGTTTTCCAACATTCTGGACAGAGCTACTCTTTTGGCCCTTTAACATATGTATGTATATATATATATATATATATATATATATATATATATATATATATATATATATATATATATATATATATATATATATATATATATATATATAAAATTATTATATATTATTACAATTGCAATTGAAAAAAATTGATTGCAATTTTTTTTTATTAAATTGTAATATTCTGTGTTGTACTGAACATATCCTGTTTGTAAATGAAATTCTGTGCCTCAATTAGATGAACCCGTATATATAAAGGTAAAAAAAAAAAAAAAAAAACATATGTCAAAGTCAGAACTGATACATTAACTTGCACATTTTTCTACTGTACAGTTTATGAATAAGTTGCTTAATCTGGCTCTTAACACAGTTAACAAAACATAACTGCAATTTAACAAATGGAACATTATTAAACAGAAAAACATGTAGCTAATCATGCGTTACGATCTATTGCATGTCATTTGAATTGTGCGCTGAGAGTAAGTAAGTAAGTAAGTTCATTTTGCACATTTTTTTTCCTCTTGTTTTTCTGAAATGATAGAGAAATCGTGACTACACATGTAAAAAAAAAACCCTCAACATTAAAAAAAAAAATTATCCAGGCAGTTTATTTTTAAAAGACAGTCTACAGCATCAAATTTGTGATACGGGGAGAATGCAATCTCGTTTTATGCTCAGACCTCTGGCTGAGATCAATATGTAATTCAATCTAAAAATCACACTTAAAAATAGAATGAAATGCAGGAACCTCGATTCACCTGATTGGATCTTTTTAGAGTCATTTATTTGTAGAAAGAGTACACTTTGTCTTGTTGTAAAATGTATGTTCTTGTTTCTATAACTACAACAATAGAAACCCAACACTGACTGGAAACTGAATCAATTCTTTTTGGCATTTTTTTGATGGTCTGCACAAAATTGGTTAAAGCCATAAAACCTATGTGTGTTTTGTGTCTTATCAACTACCATATTGTTCTTTCCAAAGCTGCAACCTAAACAATATTGTTTTGTGAAAAATGGCAGGTGCCTTGCATCCACCCGAGTCAACATGTAAAGAACACTGAACTTTGTTACTGCTGTGCTTTCAACTTGTGGAGCGTAGTAATCGTATCAAGACAACTGTTACAATCAGTTTCTGTTCAGCCGCGAAAACAGATTTAACCAACACCCTTTGAAAGGAAAATGAATGTGTAGAAAATGAAGCAGTGGAGTGTGTGACCCCTGTGACCTTTCTTTTAGAGGGGTTAAAGGTCAGATTGGGACGAGACTCTCTGTGGAGAGATTAAACCCAGTCACCAAGGCAACATTATGTGCAAACAGTATGACCAGGTCAAATTGGTCAACAGTGACTCTTGCATTAAAATACATAGAAATGAATACCTTTTGTGCATGTTTTGTATCTTATGTGTAATTAAATTACCACCAAGATGTATTTTATCAACAAAATCAGCCAAATCCCTGAGTGTAGTCTGTTTTTGTGTGCCTCAGTTCTCTCACTCTGTGAGATGTTCAAGCAGGTTCTCAGGGTCCGAGCTACTTTGCCTGGGGTCAGCTGGCTGCAAATGAAAAAGCTCAATGAACGTTGTGTGTATTGAAAGGACAGATCACCGCGAACAAGTGTGAGCTGAGGTGGCTGACACAAAGTCTAGTCTCACGGCCAAAGAGGAAGTCACGGTCTTACGGGTGACATAAAAAGGTAAGGTAAGGACCTAAGATCTGCAGACGGAAATTATAAAAACCATGATATACTGTGTATGAGTGTACGGCAGTGCAGCAGTTGCATGGTAACCACCAGTTAGGTTTATATCACTTTATACAAAAGCAAACATTTCTCAGATTTTATTGAAACATACAAAATTGAAATTGCCAAGACATATTCAAAGAACTGTTAGATTTTATTTTCCACAATAAAAGATAAGATTAAGATTAAGATAAAGATAAATTAATTAAAATTTAGAAAATGACAAAAGAGTTTGTATTTTTTTTCATTTTTAGCACTTTTATTTACACAAAGAAACTGTCCTTGTATAACTTTTAAAAACACATTCAATATTCAATTTCTTTGTGGCTTAAAAATAAATGGGTGCTAATGAGAAAAAAAACATTACTGTAACATTTACACGCAACTTTGGCTTTTCATGTAAGTATAGTGTTGTGATTACATTAGCATTACAGCATTACAAAAATTGGTTGCACATTTTTGTATGTGTTGTGTTTAGGGGGAGGGTTGCATTGGTGACTGAACAAGAGAACAGATTAGATCATGCACATGTCATGCCACGTTACAATGCCTACACAGGGCTGGTCCATGCAAATGTTTCAGACAGCAGAAAGGATAATAATAATAACACATGATGAATAGTATATGTGTGTAAGAGAGATCCTTGTTTCTGTAGGCGTCATGTCTCTATCAGCCAGCGGTCTGTGTTATAGGCTAAAGGTGTGGTAGGAGCAGTTAGTTGGGGTCAGTCAGTTCCAGCCTGAGGACAACACCAGCACCGCGGCCTTGGAACAGTGTGTGGGGGTGGTTCACTTCCCCTTTCCCTGCCTCACGGCTTCCTGTGAGCGCTACAACCGTTAACCACACCCTCCTCCCCTGGCCTACACCACTTCACACCACCGCTAGCACCACCAAGCCTTAGCAAATATTCTCCTCACACAGCGACTCCAGCCTGTACCTCCTTTATTCTCTGGCCAACAAACACACACACATACGACGTGCTCCAACAATAGCGCTCTTCCCTCAGACGAGTCACACCTCTCCCCGCTCTGATCTCCTCTTGGCCCTGACAACCACTTCTCCAAAGCTGACCCCCACCAGCTTGTTATAAATATATGAGAAGGCCTACTTTTATACATTTAAGTTTGTACTCCAGCCAGAACAGTGAATAGATTTAAGGCCCGACAAAGCTAAACACAGTCCACTTTTATTCTGTTGAATTATTGACTGAGACATGTCATTAAACAGACTGTACCAGATTTTTTTTTTCTTCTAGTTGGGAAAATGGCTCAAACCAAAAATAGTATATTGTACATTTTAAATTTAATTTGTTAAAAAAAAGGAGGATTTATGATGATTATTCTGAGGAATTTTAATAGATTGGAAAAGCTTGGCCAATCAATGCTCGCACAAATCACATGTATGAAAAAGGAGCGCTCCCATTGGTCGACACCGGCTTGTCATATGATGTTCCAGGAAGTTGAACAGCAGCCGATAAAGTGTATTTTCAGCGCTGAATATGTCTTTTAACACAGAGAAACAGCACAAAAAACAACACCATCAACAGAGAAAAGGGAGGTAACGTGAAATGCCAATAAATACTGTCAATTCAATTACATAATGTTTAAAAAAGTAGAGATAATTCCCGTTCTGAAGCTGAAGTTGCAGCTAAGCTAAAGGTAAGCTCTAAACTTAAGTTTGGTAAAATTTACCAGTATTTTGTGGAGGCTGCTTTTGGGGGTGAATGAAATCAGGGATGGCAAAAAGAAAATCAGGTAGTGGAGCTTTAAATAAAGCACCCTTGTGGAAAATCTTATATTTGGGTAAAATATTTGCAAATAATATTAACAAGCTACAACTGATTCAAGTGGCATTTTATGTGCGAAGTAGCCATGTTTTTGTTGTCCTTTGAGTCAACCTTTTTTGCAGCAGTTTTTAGAAATTTAGCTTCTAATGGTGGCTTTCCCTTTGGTAGGTTACACACAGGGACACTACAGACTAATCAGGGTAAACTTAGACTTTGCAGGAAAAACTAAAATTAAGGCAGACAGTTTTATATCCTCCATATGTAAACCTGGGCTGCCAAACATCAAACAAGTAGCTAACTAGCTGCACTACTGCAATATGTTAGCCTTCATAGCAAGTTATACATTGCTTAAACAGAGTGTTTCAATAAATTGCAAACTGCCATAACAGCAGAGGACTAATCTGCATATCATGTTGAATCCACGGTTCTGGGTGAGAGTGGAAAATATAACACTGAATTAATGAGACTTTAAGTGGCACAATGATACATTAGCTACTCATTTGTGTTTTGCATTTGCAAGCTCCTAAATATACAGGTAGCTTTAACACCTTTTGGAATTTTGTTTCTCTCTCGCCACACTCTCTCCGCTTGTTTAAAGTGATCAGTAATGACTGCACTTAAACTCTAAAAATGTGATGAGCTATCACACATTTTGTTCCATGATGTTACATTTGAAGTGTATCCCTTGGCGAATCAGTTTTTGTTTTGAAAGTGAATGAAGAGAAGAGAGTTGAGCATTTTTTAATAGCTGGGCAACTTGAACTCACAAGGCAGTACCCTATAAGCGATTGACAGTGTGATAATATATATTCAGTGGTAGAGAACAGGCCCACACTGATATGATTACTGGCCACATCTTGCAATGGCATAAATTACACCTCTACAGCCAGCATTCCTCCAGACATTATGCTGCAGATTGGGAGATTTCTGAACAAGCACGGCAGTAAGAGTGTATGGGAGTGGGCGTATGAAGCCGTGGTCCGTGTGGGGACAGCCGAGATGTGTCGGAGACTGAGGGGAGGTGTGTGTACGTTTGGCGATGGGGGTTAGGGCTCCTCATCTCCTCCTCTGAAGGGAGTGCTGTTCCCGTCGGGGAGAGGAGAAGGAGTGCGTGGAGTGAGTCTATGTGGGGGAGTGAGTGTGGGGGCAGCTAGGCCATCTGGACTGTGAGGAGGCTGAAGAAAGGGAGAGTGTGTGTGTGTTGTGTGTGTGTCTGTGTGTGACAGAACGCACCGAGGAGGAGAGAAGAGGCTGAATTTGAGGATGTGGGAGAAGGACGGAGAGAGGGACACGAAGAGCAAACTGACGGAGGAGTGTTGCTTGTGGTCATTTCAGCAGCAGTGTTTATTATACGACTGATTTCTTACTGGCATTACTGGCGTGAATGCAGTAGGCATTGGCACCGGACAAGCAAAAAGAACATTTGTGCCGCACTGTCCAAACTTACACTTTCGTCAAAATATTCACTGTATAATGAAATTCACTGTGACAATTTACTGTTAGGTGTTGAGCAAACCTACACGCAACGTAGAAGTCTTTGCACAAGCTGTTATACTGTATAGGTACAGTTGGCTTGCCTTCAAACTTACAAGATGTGAACTAAGACAACCCAGTGACTTCTGCGTGGGCGTCGTATTTCTGTAAATGCACTGTTCAAATTTTGCATCCCATCTTACGTCAAACGAGGGCTCATTTGATTAACCCCATTTGAATACGTCCAGGATTTACCTTTATGTCGGCCTTCTGTGTTTTCCCCATAAGACCAGGAATGGAAAATGGCAGCTGCTCTGTTGTTGGCTGTAAACATTGCCACACTTTGTCAGATTAACCCCAAGGCTCAGAGGACCTAAGAGGAGTGTGGATAGAAATTTTCAGACAAAATCCAATTTGAAGTGCTAACCGATTTGCGTCGGACTGCTTATCCAACTCTTTCCTGTTCAACAGTGGAATCACTTAGACATTAGAAATAATATTATTAATGCAGTATTTTTCTAATTTTACTTTCCAAGTTGCACATTTGTGGCCCAATTCCAGCAATTTCCACGGATTTACCTATTTAGATCTTATCTGGTTAAAACTGTTGTTAAGTAGATTATTATGCTTCTTAATCAGATTAGTGAGCATAGCTTGCCCTAAAAACAAATCCTTTTTCTTTTAATGGACAACACAACTAGATTAACCGGACAGTGTCTTTCTTATGCAACTGTAATGTGTTTGTTGTAAACAGGGAGTATTCAATGATCTTTTAGCATTACCTTTATCAGAATAGGCTACCGTCTTTACACTATGCAAAGGTAAATGATGGACAAATATTTTCTTCAGCATAAATGACATAATGAATCCTGACCTCATGGAAACATTTGTGCAGTCCTGAAATCCTAGTGGAGCTTTGTGGAAGTAGCTCTTCTGGCCCTGCTGATAATACACTCTTTACTGAGAAGCATGCTAGTTAGCCCATGATTAATGGTGGCTAATCTACACATTAGCCACAATGCTATTATCCTCCATTATAGAATAATTTAAATGTGAAGTACAGTAGGTGTGCCAATACAGAAATGATAGAAATGGTGTGTGTCTTTAAAAATTCCCCACCTACACTCAGACAAAAGACTTCCTGACTGTCCTTGGATTGTCAGATGACACTGTCCACTCACAGCCCCACACCCCCAGAACTCCCCTGACCCTCCATCCCCCGTCTGTTACCCACATCAATAACACTACCCCCCTCTTCTCTAACCCTCTACATCTTGTCCACTCCTGGGCTGTGGGGTCAGAGTGGGTCAGGGGCTTGGGACTTTCTCTTCCCTGCTTCGGTTGTATTTTTTTTTTGACCCACTTTTCCACCTCCTCATCGTTCCTTCTCTGTTTTTAAGCTCCATTTTGAAATATTTGCTGTAATTTGCCTCACCAATATCCCGTCTCCGTCTGCCTGTGTCGCATTTAAACAGACGGAAACGAGAAAGCAGAAAGGCAAGCCAGCAGGACCATATATAATACTGGAGTCCCATAAAAAAGGCCTTCAGGCACCTGGTGTGACATATAGTATATAAAACATGAAACTCAACTGTGCATGGCTTTTTGCATAAACTAACAAGTCATATTACATTTGTTCAAGTCAGGTGAAGGCAGGCAAACTCTTAATAGACACTTTTTTATTTCTGTTACTGCCTCTGTTTGAAGGTGGAATGATGTCACCCACGCCACAACAGCATCTTGAAGGTGGGACATAAAAAAGTGGATTCTACAACAAAAAGGCGCTATAAAATAGAATTGTGTATCTCTGGTCGACTCCTTTGCCGGCTCAAGCTGTTCTTGGAGGCCTTATTGATTGAGGATTTCTATTCACCTTCGCTCACTTCCTCCCATTCTCTACTTCTCCTCTCTATATTCCTTTTGTTCCCCAGTGTACTGTAATGTTCAAACCTCTTTGATCTGTGTGTTTGTGTCTGTCTGTCTGCTGCTTTTCTAAATGTCTCCATTTACTGTAAGCTCCGCCGCCACGCTGCGCTCACTTTATGTCTCCCCACACTACTACAAGCCATGTCAGTGTTCGAAAAGTCTAGTGTGCTGAACAATCGTAGCATAAAGTCTAGACTTGTGGATCACATTTAACATATCGTCCTGTCTGCTCATTTTATTCTGTTTGCTGTACACACACACATTATTTCAACCCACATTTCTGTACTCCTCAGCTGCACATGTTGAATTTAGGGCTTGTTTTCCCAAAAGGCATGATAAATAATCATTTTGAAGAAGGAAAGCGCACAAAGCAAGGGTAGTTTAGGGGATTTACATGAATACACAGCCAAGAGGAGGGGCCGTGCTTTACCCCCACATAGCTCAGAAGGGAGAGGAGATGAGGTACATTGGAAAAAAAAAATTACAAACCAAATTAGTAGAGCCGGTCAGGCGAGGAAGAGAGGCAACGGAGGAGTTGAAGGAAAGGGGTTTTGAAGGAAAAAGGAGGCTAGGACAAACAGAGCCAGTGACCTGAGCAGGGAGTGTCTGAGAAGACACCCAGCAACAACATGAAGGCGACTGAGAGGACAGAAATGGAGGAGAGCTCTCAGTGGTAAAGGCTTTGCAATATCGGAGCAAAAACAATTGCGGGAAACATAAAAGGTGATCCTTTAAATTGTCTGCAAAACCAATTTTAGACAGTAGGACAGCTCTGGTTAAGTTTAGGCCTACAGAAATGCATAGGTATGAGGCTTTGCAGTATAAACTCTACCTCATGTCTTTAGCAGCAGGAATAGGCTGCAGACCCCATAAAGTGACAGAAAATGAATGAATGAATGAATTAAGCACTGAAGTAAAAAGTAAGTGACAAAAGTGTGGATCCATTAATAGTCCAGAAATAAAATGCTATACTTTTATAAAGCTGGACTCCTTGAACTCCATGTTAAATTATTTATCCTATGCATCATCGGTCAGCACGGTAGGTAAAAGAGCTACATTCATTGACCGTGTTGTAAAGCGTGAGTCCTTTTTGTCCAGCCGTCACCCCTTGACCCTTCCCCTTGTGCTTGCCTGTGTCTCCCTGGCCTTAAATGATAGGAACAAAAGGCTTTATTGTGTCCACCCTTATCACTCCCTGCCCCCGCACTAACCCCCATCGGCACACGTCACCCTCACCCCTCGCTGTGTTCTGTCGTGGAACAAACACAGGCCTGAAACACACGTTAGCCTGACAAGCAAGACAGGATTTTGAAACCGCCACGGCCTTCTCTCCTGACTTCTACATCCCACGCCTTTCCAGTCAGCCTCTCCTTTTCAGAGTCTTGCAAATGTTTGGAATTTTTTTTTTTTTTTTTGCTCTAAAGCGATGAAGAGTCATAAGGGTGTGACGAGTGTGCAATCATTCCGACTGCTTCTTTCTATCAATCTAATTGTCAAACATGACAGACACTCAAATCGCGCTGACATAATGAGTGTTGAACATCCCGGCAACCCTCTAGGAGCGAAGACAGTCAAATTGGGATACTTACACATTACACCCTCCTACAACCGTGACCTCCACCCCCATCTTCTTCTTCCCTCTCTCATCCTCTCTGTCTCCCTGTCTTTTATTGCCTCATCTCCTTTTCTTGTTGGTGTAAGTAAGCAGCTTAAACACCTACAGGGTGTGACATCGAGGCCCCACGCGCCTCCGAATGCAGTCAGTGCGGGTGGGAGAAGCCTTTCGCTGAAAAGGAGAGCGTTTTATCCGTCTATTCTCTGTGCCTGGCTCTGGCTGGCATCAGCGGCGCGAGTGTGGTTAAGGCGAAGCCAAGGCTGTCCCCTCACATTAGCCGGGGCTGAGCCAGACAAGCCGTCATCCCCCTCTGCAACACTGTCCTCCGCTGCTCATCTCGACACCCTCCTTCTTATCCTCTTTTTTCCTCTTCTCTTCCGCTCATCTCCGCCATGGGCACCGGTCCCCAATCTCCAAGGTGATTATGACAAAAACGTACGACCCCCAAGAGACGGGGCCAGCAGAGATAAGACAGAAGAGGATGGTGCAAGGAGGGAATGAGGAGGAGGAAGGGATTGGAGATGGATGATGTAACGAGGAATTTTGGATGTGTATTATGATTTACCTTAATGCTGGGGTCTATATTTTTGGTGTCAAAAGTCCTTCTAAGTCTTGTGTAAGTCAGGCCATTTATAAGCAAACTGTGTATTTTTGTTTCAGTTTAGTCAAATACAGAGAGACATTAGGGATTTTATTTAGGCATATGAATAAAAAGACCTCTATGGCCTTCACTTTGACCATTACAGCTTTGGAAGAATTGTTTGTCGGTGATTCAATTCACACTTGATTTTTAGTAGTCAGACACTATTTAAACTAAATCAACTAACCTTAAAGAGTTGTAAAGGCAGTTCATATCAGCTCATACCTATTCATAAACATACTAAGGTCAAATTTTACTTGACAGTTCCTCGACTTAATGCTTCCATGAAGTGTTCCTAATGGACATCAAACTGAGCGTGTTGCATTCTTTGGAAGTCAATCCCCCTTGGCTTAAAGTACAAATAACTCTCTGTCAATTTAAGAACATTAAAAAACAACGGAATTTCCCTTCAACTAAAATCTCTGTAACAAAGCTTAAAAGGTAAATTGATTTTAAGATCCATTTCACTCAAGGATCAACAATAGCCAACAACTGAAACAACTGAAATCTGCTACTAATCAGTATATTACCAAAAAAACAAAACAAAGTGAGCTGTTACTCTATATGCATGCTTTAACTGCTTACTGTACATAATTACAAAGGTGGCTCATGAATATAGATCTACCCTTTCCATAATTTGTTGCAGTGTAGAATGGGGTCATGACCCCTCATGGTCACCGGGGTCAAATCAAACAGCAGCATTAAGCCCGAGAAGGTCATTAAAGAAACAGAGGCCTGATGGGGGAGAGCTGTTAACCCCTTCCCCTGCCTCAGCGCTGTATGGAGAGGAAGCATTGGGAAAGGAAATGTAGTGGAGGAGAAGAGATGAGAGGTCATATTATTGTAGCATAGCAACCCAGGTTTCAGTGTGGGTTGAGGCAAGCAATAATATATAATATTGCTGAGAGGTTAGACAGCTTAGAAGAACCTTTCAAGATGGATGTGGAAAGAGAGGTGCACTTTCTGCACTAAGGATGGGAGGGAAGGTAGGAGCGAGGGGGTGGGGGTGAATGGAGTCGGTGGAAAAAAAATAGCCCAATCCTCCCATCTCCATGCCCCCCTCCCCGCTCCCTCTCTCTCCCACTCTGTCCGTCTCCGTCTCTCGTTCTTGCCCTCCCTCCTCCTCCCTGTGCTCAGTGCATCATTAAAACAAGCAGTGTAGTGTTCAGAGCGCAGGGCTGCACTGAGACAGTGACCTCCACAATAAGAAGATGTTCTTGCTTCGGGGAAGAGAAGGTCGTTTTGTGCACTCCTCTTTTTTCTTCTCCTACGACTTCCAATGGAGTAAATGAGATTTGGAGGGGTAGTGGAGGGAGGGATCAAGAGGGTAGACATGCAGAACCACAGAGATAGTCAGATGCAGAAGAAGAGTTGGCAGTTTAAACTTAACATAGTGATATGATGAACAGAGAGAGAACTGAGATCTGAATTCTCCCTGAAGTCAAAGAAAAGAGGGTACGGCAAACTAGACGGTGAATGAAGCTTTCCAATTGAATGTTCCCAATTTGCAGACATATTCTTTGCCCTAGCTGCCTACAAATGCAGATGGACACGGCGGGGTCAAAGTTATCAAAAGCCTTGTTTCTGGAAGAGCAACTGCGAATCGGGCTTGCATTTCAGAGTTTGCGGCCGGGCGGTAAAAGCAGTGTTACATAGGTATCCAGTAACATCATGACCAGTGTCAGACAAACTTTTTTAACATCCAGGCACATTTTCACTTAAGAGGATTGGTACAACACACTTTTAGATGTATTTCTATTGTCAATTTGGTACAGGGAATCCCTAAAGCCATGACCGGTATGACCTGAGTCAGTATGGTACAGTTTGAGACAGGTAACCATGATAGAAGTTTACTATGTTGGAGATCATCTTCAAAATTGTATGTTCCCATGTGTCGGTACCACAATAATATCCCAGTGCAACTAAAACCTTGACACCCAAAACTGAACTGTACTGCACCACTAAGTGAGGCCAAAGAACGGCAAGAAGTGTATATAGATGCTCGCATACATAACTATCATATACATACAATAGCAACAAAGGTCTGCAGTTGTACAGGGAGAACAGGGAGTCCTATGGGTGACACAAGGACAGGCTGGTGATAGCAGTGCTCCCCCTCCCCAGTTTCTCCTGCTTCATGTCGTTTCACACAGGAACAAAGTGTGTGGGCAGTGAGCACAAACACATTCTCTGTATCCTCCACATCCTTTAAATCCAATAACCCCGATTCATTCTGCTTCTCCCGGTGTCATTCTTTATTCGAATTCATTCATTTACGCTCCCTTTTGAGAACTCGCCTCATTTCTTTCTTCATTAACATAGTCTTTCCTCAACCTGAACTATTCCTATATCCCATACTTCTGTACTTCTTGCCATCAGTGGACTTTCTTCCCATTCTCTTAATTTTGTTGCTTTGTTTTAGGAGGAGGACTCGTTATAAAGGCCTTGTCGTTTCCCAATACTGATTTGAGTATCACTAAGCTGCACCTTTACACATATTGTTGTCTCACACCTTGTGCCAAATATTCCTTTGTAAAGCCTCCCCCTGTTCCCTGCCTGCACCTGGTGGAGATAGTGTTCTTTGAGCCGCGGGCTGTGCTTTCTATACAAGCAGGGCTAGGATGGCACAAGCAACACACAGCTGTTCCCCTCGGTAAATTGATAGTGAAAGGTAGTGGATGGGGCTTTGAAAGAGCCTTGTGCTATTTTTATGACAGTTGTAGATTTTTTTCGACGCCGCTGCTTAATTCAATGTGGCCAATTACGTTGCAGCATAGCACAGCAGGGGATCACGCAGGGAGAGGAAATTAAAAGCGGTCTTCAAAAAGTTTTCCTAAAGTGCGTTTACGTTCCCCATCCTTTTTGTCGTCAGTTCAAATGCGTGTTGTCATGATGTGACCTGTGCTCACTCATGCTCTGCTCTGTGATGTTTGTCTTCATTTGCCTGTTTTTGTTAACTGTCACTAAGACAAAAAATGATACACTTTTAGTGAGAAAACTTCCAAATAAGAAAGATAGTCAGTCCTCTCGGATAAGTTTCATTGTGGTGTGATTCTGACACTTTTCTTAGCAATGCAAAGTCTACAATGCAATCATAAACTTCAATTTGAGTGACTCTCTGTGGACTCAAGTACCACACATGCTCCTTCCTACAATCATACAGAGCTCATGATATCTTGGCTCTCTCTTTGAGTGGATTGCCTTGATGACTGATCACATGTGTAAGTGGCCTAATGATGCATAAACCTATCTACGAACAGAGAGATGTGCAGTGAGGAGGGGGCCGAGGGTAGGCCAGGGGTCCAGCTTTTCATGTCAGGCGGATTGGAAGATTGGCGTGAGGAAGCACAGCTTTGAGTAAAGCAGCTTGGGACTGTGTTTGTGGACCCTACACAGCGAGCGGGAGAGAGAGGGATCTGTGCTGGGGCATTACAGACCCACAGCCTTAATCCACATGGTCTGACATTCTCTGTTATCCAGCCTTCACCAAGCCACCTCCCAGACTGACAGAAGCTCCTGCTGTGTCATGCCACACATCACTCTCTCCACTTACACTCCACGTATTACTATATAACCAGATCTCTTCCTCTTTCACATTTCCCACTTCCTCAAACGCACAACGGATCCTAAACACAACATGTAACTCATTTCCTAAGAACAGAACAGTACAGTTCCATTTTACATGCACGCAAATTTTGGTATTTCCTCTAAAGTTAAATTTAATTTTCAACAGAAATGTGAAATGTCCTTGTACACTTGTGTACTGAGTCTGCCATTTGGCATCTGCCCCTTACTTTAGATTTATTCTTAGCTCACAGTGTCACACAAAAACAGTAAAGATTTTCCCTTTTACAGTGAAGTGCATGGACCAGTATATTAATACATGTAATGAAATAAGAAGAATGGCTGTCTGTTTTATATCCTGGAAATGCAAACAGGAAGTTTTTACTGTTACAACTGATGATATGCCAACGCAGTGCAATCTTATCTGGCCACTACTTTACAGCAGGTATTAAAGCTCCACACAGTCACATCCTTCTATCACTCTGTTACCCAGACTTTCTTTTCTTAAGGACTTACACAATCCAACCGGGCCCATGCACAGATCACCGTGGCACATGGTGTGTCTTCATAGACTATTGGTTCTTTTTATTTTTATACATCTTTACTGGTAAACAGCAGTCTGCATTTTATTCAAAATGGACTAACAAACCTGTCCTTCTCAATTCTTGATTAGACACTTACCCTAACCACCCTTTGTGTCCTGTAGTTCACTGTTAGACCTGCTATCACACATCAGAATCACATTTTATCTACTGACCTACAGTACATTGATGTACACCACCCTGCTTTCCCACATATTCAGAAAAATCTGTTGACTGAATGGGAGTGGTCACGCTGCAGTGGATGGAATTACCCCGGGATTTTGCAAAATTAAAAAACTGTCTCACTTGATGCGCATCACATGGCTTTCAAAGGAGAGGTGTTTTCCAGTCAAGCTGTGTCAAACTGTCTATTTTTGAATGTCACTGCCTGGTGGTTTCTTATTGTTGCCACAAGAGGGGGTAAGTTACAGTGAGCCCTGGTCAATCATTGCTAGATAACACAAGCTCAGAACTAACTGCTTTTAAAGTAAAGACTTGTCATTATTAGTAACAGATTGTCAATAACGTGACAGTGAAAAGTGCGTCAAATGGCAGGTGTTTGAGGTTCCTGGTGAGCGTCCGATGAGATGGATGTGCGCCTTGTCTCATTTCCTGACTGTGCCCAGAGAGACTGAGGGGAGATACGGGGACACGGCGTGAGTAAAGGAGGGTAGAGCGAGCACCACAGAGAGAGAGAGTGAGGGAGAGAGAGAGACGTAGAAACACGCGCGCGCAGAGGAGGAGGGGGAGAGGCTCCTGATACCAAGACACGGAAAAGCAGGGGAGGGAAAGAGAGAGCAAGAAGAAGAAGAAGAGAAAGGGGGAGGCTGGGGAGTGGGAGAAAACAGGGGAATAAGACTTGAAGAAAGCACACGGCACCGAGGAGAGGACGGACAGTTACCTTTTAGAGCTTTTTGGACGAGCCTTCGTGTCTTGTCGTCTGCTGTCACGGCACATTGGACTCTCCGCGTCCACCCCAGACCCCATGGGGTAACAGGTACGTCTCACTTCCTAGTATTAGCCCATTGTAATGTTTCAACACACCGCTTCCTGCTGCTAACAGGTCCCTATGCTCATTTACGGCAACACTTTTGAGCCTTCACGTCATGTCAACAATTAGTTTGGTCTTCACGGAGCATTAGTGTGCACAGCTGATAGTTGGTGGGGGCGAAGGAGACATGACACAATGCAACTCTTCGCGTAATACTTGTACTGTAAAGAAAGGCCTGGCTGCCTGGCTGTCTGTATGTTTGGTTCCAGTGCTTTTATTTGAAATTGCAGACCCATTGGCATCGCGTTAGCCACGGCGTGAGTGCATCCTGACATCTAAATATCTGAAAGAGCGACAGTCTGAAAGTACGCCTACCTGTTCCATACGTGACAGCCAGCTGTCTGTTGCGCTTGTTGATACTGGGAAGAAGCTGTCATTTGTTGACGGGATCCACATTGTGCATGTTTGACATGTTATGTATCTACAGACAGTGGAAAAATACCTCACAACACGGGTATTCAATCTTTAATTTGTAACGCGGAATGAATTCAATCTATCAGTTGAGCTGCCTTTTATTATCTTGGTAATAAAAAATAGTACATTTTATGAAAAGACAGTTTTGTGCGTCTCAATTCAAGCCATTTAACTTTCTGTCGTGATCTCAGTTCAAAGTTTTCAACAGAAAGACAAATGCCACTTCAGCTCGAAGAAATGTCATGTTCCAAACAGACGCGTAAGAAATAGTACTAGTGACTGTGATGCAGCCGTCTGGAGGGGATTCAAAATGAAAGCGCTCAGAGGCGCAAGACAAGGGCTTAAACCCTCCTCTTCATCCTCGTTCTCCCCTCGATTAACCTCCAAAAGGGGGATTTCTCCAGCTGGAAATTTCTGCTGCGTCAACACCCACCCCTAGAGTAACAGACAAGACACGAGACGGGGGGATTCTGTTTGCACATCACGCGTATTTTTTTGTTGGTAATTGTTACTGTTCCACTCTTTGTCATCTGACCATAAGTTAAAATGGTATGGCCTCTGTTGCCTTTAATGGCTTCGGTGCATTTCTCGATGATGTTTGTCTGTCTGACTGTCTCTTGTCTGCCCTCTCCAACCGTCTGCTCAGTATGAAAGGGGAACAACCCCACTTTAAGCCATAGCACTGTGGTTAATGGAACAGCAGTCAGAGTGCACCTGCCGGCTCCAGACTGTGACCAGGTGGAGCTAAATGACATGTTAAACTGATCTTACATGTGTCACTCTTCAGATCACACATGTTCCTTTTGATGCAACTTTTTAATACTTGGCTTAGCACACGCGTGATGTAATGACTTTGCTGGAAGTTGAACTACTCAAATACTTCCTCTCAGTAATCTACTTGATGAACTTAGAGAACTGCATACCCTACTATTAGAGAGCTTAGTACAGCTACTGCACATACTGGAGGGTCACTGGGGTTGGGATGTGATGAACTTAAGTCACTTATTTAATTATTGTATTAACATGACTTTGTGTGTTGCACCCAGCCCACACCTTTCTTGACATTCAAACAAAAAGTTGTCACCTTGCCTGGATTTTTTTCCCAGAATGCTTTGTTTCTCCCCCAACCCTAGAGGCTGTTTCCCCAGAGTGTGTGTGGGGGGTGTATATTGTGTATTTTACCATTATGACAGCAGCAGTGGACACCAGGTCTGTAGTGCTACTGTGCTCCTCCATCTGTGAGTTCCACGGGGAGAGGAGAATACAACAGCTACAAGGATGAGTGGAGGAGGAGTGTGGGCGAGATCGGCCAAGAGATGGAAAAAATATTAGGTGTACGCTCGCCCGATTGCAAAAGGAGGGCTTCAAGCACTTTCCACTTGTGATATCTCTTATGAATGAGTCTTTTAAAGATGATTAAACAAAGGTATGGAGCGAGTTAAATTTACCTTTTAGATTTCAAAGCCAAAGGAGTGGCTTTACTGTAAAGACACTATCTGCTGTTGGGTGTTATACGGTGATAGTTTTTTAAATATAGTTTCCTTTAATTTTTTAAAACATGAAAAAGATATAATTTGATTATTACAACAATTGTCTTAAGGGTATTTCAGACATCTGTTTCTTATATAGACTGTTATATCTTTTTGTGCCTGGAATTCTGGATTATTGCCGTGATCAGTCTGCCTCTGCCACAAACCAGACAAAAAATAAAAATGTTATGATTATGTTTTCTGTTACAAACTGAGTTTATTGAGGTAATAAACAATGAGATTTTCATTAGTGCATTTTGCTTCTTTTTAACTTGCTTCCCTTGCTATGATGCTCAGGAAGGTGAATAAAACGCAGCAAATGCAAATTGTGATTTTAGATGAATTTATCCAATAAGACAGGTTTATGTCTTGGGTCATGGCTCCTTCTTCTGCTGATACTTTCGGGAAACTTTTTTGTGCATAGTCCACGCTGGTCGACTGTGGTCAGTTAATATCACTGTCAAAACTCCACATTATCTCTTTCAAGAAAAAATAAACACAGGGCTTGGTTTGACTTTGTGTTTGTGTGTGGGTGGGTGGTGTTTGTGCTCCTTTGCAGGGTGTGGGCTGAATTGTGCGGTTGCAGGTTAGGGTTGTTGTACACTTCCCCCTCACACAAGTTTGTTTATGCAAACGACACGACTGTAAGGTTCCATCAGCTCTCTACGCACAAGTAAAACCAGGGCAAAGGCACATTTTCCCTGTTAGCGACCTCCATTCATCTGCGTCTGCCTTTCTCTCATCCCCCTTTGGAGCTCACTTGTTAATGGGAACACCTGCTTGGCTAACACGCTGCAAAATGAACCGTTTACACTCGCATCCTACATGACTCGTCTCTGGAGTTTTTGATACTCTACCTGGCTGTCATGTCGTGAATATTATCATTCTCACACGAGGACAGTTTGGCGCACATTAACCCTCTGTGATCCTGTAGCACCCTCCCCCACTTCCTTAATAACTCCCAAGGCTTTTTAGCTTAACCGCTTGTATGGCTTATTGTGGCGTGCTGAATACAGGTGTTCCCTAATCCCAAAGGGGTTACATGGATGCAGTGGGGGTTGTCTGTAACAGCTGTGGTCCCTGTCCGACTATCTGACATCCCACCCCCCCAACAGAGGGAACAGGTGAGTTTAAGCGTTTCCGTCAGACGTATTCTCCCAATATTAATATTTCATAGCTGTGTGCAGGAGCATGTCAGTGGAAACACAGACTTTCTTCTCCTTTGTTCTTCTGTTTCTGAATATTTAATTTCAAGGTAATTTGAACCGCTAATCTATCGTAGAATCAAAAGTCAAAATGTTGAAGTGTAGTGTTATTGTTAAAGATAAACGGTGTTAGAATTTTGTCAGAAGATGTTTTTGTTTTTTGTTGTTTTCTTCGTCTTTTCTTTTGGATCACAAGGAGTTTAGTTTATACTGGGGCATGTGGTTTTTTTTTTTCCTTTTTATTTCAGATCAGCTGTGTCCAATCAGTCCCTCGTGATCACACAATACTTATCAGTCATGAGTTCTTTTGTGGAATCTGTTACAAATAATTCAAATTTATCCATTTCATCATTGTCCAATGAAATGATTTAAAATGTTATTTTAAGTCAGTGTCTTTTGGTTCCACTGCAGCTTTATTTGTTGGAATAGTGGCTAAATCAGAAATAGCAACAAGTGATTTCAGTGTGGCAGTTGTTTGAAGTGTAGCATATAAATAACATGCACACGTTATGCTGTTAATTAAGTCGCAATAGAAGGAATAGAAGTACATGTTGATTCACTGGAGTTTTCAGATTTGATACTGTTGTGAATAGCAGAGTTTACAGTTATATTCAGTGAGCTTTGTTGGATTTGTCTAACACAAAGATGCTTAGAGACAAAATATTGGGGCTGGCATAATGTCCCTGGTGTTTCACAGTAAATAAAAAAATAACCCTAGTTACTTGGCACAGAAATACCTTTTACTCTCAATTTGGTAAATCTTATTTTATTGTATCTACATTTTAGAAAAGGTGCACTCCATCAGTGACCATAAATATTCAAGTAGAAGTCATGGTGTAGTATAGTATAGTTTTCATGCTTTCAGGAACAGTGATACCCCAAATAATGCAAAACAAGAAGATGAGAGAGGATCAGTACTACTAAGACACTAGTGCCATAATCACTGTATTAAACTAATGTATGTGCTAATTTTTGTTCTTCCAAGAATCTTTGTCTTTTCACATAGGCATTATTCATAGGAAGGAGCTGAATGTTTGAATAGCCCAGTCTTGTAGATTTTCAGGGGATCATTAATGCTGCCGCGGCACAGCAGTCCCACAAAACCAGAGAAAGAGAACTAACACGCAGTCTATTGACAGTTGGTTAGCATTTTCAACTTACCTTTTGGCAAAAAGGTCATCATCTTTTAAGTCAAATTTATACTATGAAGGACTTGATGGTTGGGGCTTAGAAAAACCTTTGGAGCTTGCAGCTAAAAGCATACTATAAGTATGTGCTTGTTAGTTGTTATTTTCCCAGTGAAAGAGTATGTCTTTTATACACACAGTGTGAGCATTTGATGAGAAATTGAGCGTCTTTGAGCAAATACATCTTTAGAAACAGTCAACTAGCCTCAGGCTCTGGCTGGTGAGAGATTTCCATATCAAAGCTCAGGTGAGAGAGGGAGACAGGGGCAGCAGAATGAGGAAGGTAAAGAGGGAACGGGAAGGAGAGAGAATAAGAGAATAGACATCTACTCCAAAAGAGTTCTGGCCCTTGTTATTCTGTCGCCTTTTCACGCGGCACAGTTTAGTCTGTGCGTGTCAGCGCTGTCTGTCTCAATCTAAACTCTAAAAAAACACACAGGGAAAGGTTTTGTTCTCCGTACCACACAAACAGTCTCTACAACCTTACTGACCACACAAAACCTGCATGGGGTACAAAATGGCTCTCGCCCACTACCACTGTATAACATATGACCTGTTTGCATCTGCCAAAATGTAGATCCCTGTTTAATAGTATCACTGAGCCACAAAACCAGCCTTTTCCCTGGAAATATCACTTCTTTTGCCATACCTGACCTGGTGGAATTGATGGTGACACTCTAATTAATGGAAAGTTTAGATTCACTGAGGTGTGTATATGACAGCGTGTGTTTTAAAGCCTTGTAGAGTTTTGTAATCCAGCCATATACTGGGGCTAGAGTGCTAAAGTGCTGCTAACAAGGCCTGTTTAATATTCTCTCCCCTGTTCAACATACAATTATTCCACTTCGCTGCCATTAACATGTACAGTAGGACTTGGCTTTTAATTGGCCTGATATGACTAATGCCAGATCAACTTGGATTTGCTAATTAGTTTTTGCTTTAAAAGTGCCATCAGGATATGAAATATTCATTGATGTGAGGTGGAGCGAGGACTGTGGGTGGTATTAGTGGGATATTAGTGGTATAGTCAGCCGGCTCCAGCGTTCTGCTAGAGAAGATTGAACCTATGGTGGCCTATTGTGGCCACTTATTCATACTCTTTGGGTGAGGTGTTAGTTTTTCGTCATGATTTTTAGACACCCACACGAGCACTGAGACACATTCATGCACACACCACCTCCATTCTCAGTTTCGCAAGGCCACATCTTTTTTTATTCAAGTCTCGATCAAATGCATTTATTTAGCGCTTCCAGAAAGAACTGATGTGTGGAAGTAGTGAAAGTAGTGATAGAAAAATTCAACAAAATACAATAGTTAGAAGACTTCATCAAATGTGTGACCTTCTCCTTTTTACCATTTGTACTCTCTAAAACAAAGACTTTAAATTTTCTAATCACTTCCTTCATTGAAGTCTCACCAATTGAGACTATTGCTTTTACAAACAATTTGAAATCCTTGCCGGTCAAAATGTTCTGATTTAACCCAAAGAGTTAAATGTGCTTTATTGAGATTTTGTTTCAGGAGTCTTGGTGGGGACGCCTCCTCCTTTAATCTGCAGGCTGGATGTGAAAAAGAAAAATGTTTATTGATGAACTGACATTTCATTTAATTTCAAATGTGGATCCTTTGTTTGTGCTAGGAACATAATTATAAAGTTAGAGGAGACTTTGTGCCTCAAGTGGAGGGGTTTAAGTATCTAAGGATCTTGTTCAAAAGTGAGGGAAGGATGAAACAGTAGATTTACGCATTAGATCTGCAGCAATGTGGTCAACGTCCCAGTCTGTTGTTGTGAAATGAGCCATAACACAAGGCTGTTTTACCATGCCTTATTTCACCTATGAGCTGTGGTCATGATCTTAGATACAAGTGGCACAAAATGCCCCCTTACAGTCCCTTGGTCATCCAGGAGGAGCTGGAGGTAATGCTGCTGCTCCAAATCCAAATAAAGAGGATCCAGATGAGGTGTTTTGGGCATCTGTTACGGACGTTCCCTGGACGTCTCCCTGGAAAAGTCTTCTGAGTATGTTCCACCAGCAGGGGCCCTGGGGCACACACAGGACACGCTGCAGGGACTATGTCTCTGGCCTGGGAATACCTCAGTATGCCTCTGGGGGACTTGTAGGAACTGTTTGGTGAGAGGAAAGTTTTGGTATCGCTGCCGTTTTGACCGAGCCACAGATTAGCAGAGGAAAATGAACCCTTCCTAACTTAAGTCTCCAGTCGCAGTCTACTGTTCTTTTCTCTGTTCTCCCACCTCCCCTTCGCCCCTGTGCCCTCTGCTTCCATCCCCTATTCCTCCTCGTTCTTTGGCTCATCCTTACCTCCTCCACTTTCTTGTCTTTCTTTCCCTCCCACTCCTTAATCCTCCACCTCTGCTCCTCCTCCACCCCCCCTCATGCTGTAAGTGGGCCAGGTGCCTCCTGTGGCCTCCCCTACTCCATTTCTCATTTTTACCCTTCCTCTTTCTCATCTTTACCCTGTTCTCTTTCTCATTTTTATCCTTCCGTCTGACCCTAACTCATATTTATACATTCCCCATTAAGTTCCCAATCGGGCTTTTCCCAACACGTACATTTCACACTTTAAGATTTATCCATCAGGTGAGGAGGTGACGTCTCAAGTGGAAATGGGGGTTGTTGTGATTTATAAGGGACTTTTAGCACTCAAAACAGTAATTCTTTGTGTTTTAGTGGATAAATCTGGGAGGAAATTGCAGTTGGGGAACATTTATGAGCTTCTAAACCGAAGTGAGTAGGTTCACATCCCCTTTCAGAGCAAACTCACAGAAAGGCCATGTAACGCAACTTGATAATGCACATATATGGAAGTCTCATTGTTGTTCTGTCCTTGCTTATGTGAATGCTTCGCTGTGAGCTGGCACCTCAGCACATCCTTGCAGTCTTTTCACTCATTGTCATTGGCTTTGCCTTTGTCTCCGACTTGGCTTTTTCCCTTGTTCTCACCCCCTCGTATTTCTCGATCTCACCTTCCTCGTGCCGATTGTTGTGTGCTCACAAAAGGGGGTGGCAGTTGATTGGTGGTCGGCCACTTTGGACGGACACCTGATACTGGCACCGCCTCACAATGTGGGAATGTGTGACTTTTACCAAATGAGGTTTTCCAAGGTGGGTGTTGTCCTTCCATCGCTGTGGTGATCACAGTGGTCCTTTTGTCTTGTCATGTCGTGCTACGTGTCTGAGCAGCTTGTGGTAAACGGCAAAAAAAAACAAAAAAAAAAAAATGATGATACTCTTAAATGCCTCTGAGCAATGTTAGTCAACAGGTGACAGTCAAGTGTCAATCTGGTCGAATGGTCGCGAGTGGGAAAGACAAGGCAGACAGGGAGATAAGGAGAAGAGGGAAGGAGCTGACAGAAAGGAGAGAGTGACGTTTTCAGGTGCGGGCATTTGTCTGGGCAGCCACTCTGGACGTGTTAGCCCCGAGCAATGCAAAACTTCTCTTAAATAGTTCCTCAGCTCGAGTGCAAAAGTGCCAAGTGTTTCATGTGGTTACTTTGCAGCGAGAAATGCTTAGGGTTTACTTGTCTTATGCCATTGCACATCCGGTTTGCTGCTGTCAGTGAACCTCTGTATCGATGCTGGGTATTGATAAAGGTCTGTGGCGATACACTGTGTAGTCTATTGAACTCTTACAAATACGAGCATCTCCAAGTCCATGTCCTGCTCTGCGATAGCCAACTAAGCCTGGATAAGAACCAGGGGACCATCGATTCTTACTTTTCCACCATTTCTTTGTTCCTCAAACTCTCCCTCCCTCTTCCTTACCCTTCACTGTCTTGTTACTGACTGCAAAATGCTTTTCTCTATATTTAGATGATCTTCTATTCTCCTCTCCCCTTGATTTCTCTCCCTTTATCTCACCACCTATTTTCCCTACCGTTGAAGGACAGATCTGCTGAAAGCGTCGAGCTTCATCTGTGTTGTAGCTTCTTTTTGATCAAGTTGATGAGTGACAAAGCAGCCTCGGGGTAATATATACAAATGTTTTTTTATAAACATGTACAGTATTGAGAATAATAATATGTTTTTGTTTTTTTTTTTGTTCGTTTTTTTTGCGTGCTTTTGAGTGTTTGTGAATTAGATTAGCAGGGAGTGAAGTCTTGTTTAATATTTGTGCAGGGGGAGGGAGGGTGTGCCTGTTGGACTTGGGTGTACACGCTTAAGCTGCGGCTTTTATGCTCCCCTCTTTGCATGAGCTCATTGTAAGCTGTGGCCCAGTGAGGATTTTGAGAAAGATGCCTCTGTTTGCTGTCTGACAGAGCGACAGTCACAGCAAGTTACCCTTACACATGCACACGTTCAGACACTATGTGAACACCCGCCTCGGCACCAGATAGCAACTGGCCACCAGCGGTGAGTCACCATCATTCGGTCATTCAACCACATATGGGAAGAAACACGAATTAGCTTTCACTTCTTTGTGTAATTTTTTTCATTAATCTTTATTCCTCTTCCCCCTTACTTTTCACTCGCTGTGTGTGTGTGTGTGTTTCAGTGGCGCTTTTAACAGCTCGGGAACAGGCAGCTTGTGTTGTGTGGTACAGTCATGTACAGTCGTGTCTGGCTGAGTCGTGACAGGTTGCTTTTTGCGGTGACAGGTTTTGTGTTAAGACCTATGAGAGGGTCTGGATAACCGTACACAGGCGGTCCGAGCAGCTCGCTGGCGGAGCCGGATCAGGTGGGTGTTAAATGTGGGTTTGAGCCGGGCCAAAGCTGTATATTGTCATCATCGCTGGAGACATTTGGTGCTTTTAAAAAACATAACTGAAACTGGCCAAGTGACAGAAACGGAGAGAACGGCAAAGGCAGTAAGGACAATATTAAAGCTACATTTTTTCCTCTTTGGAGCAAAAACCTATGATTGAAAAAGCTTAAAAAACAAGTGAAACAAATGAAACTGTGGGAGCTATTGCACTTACTTATATTGTTATAACATCAGTCTTCCAAGAAAGTGTTGGAGTGACAGATATGATTTCATTTTTACCAATCGTGATAATCAGTTTACTGCCTCAGAGGCTCATGTGGCAGATAGCACTTGAAATCTGTTTGCAATAAAACATACAGGAGTCACTCTTTATGCAGTGTTAATTTTGACAGCAAATTTTGATTCAGTTTTAGTCATAATTTAGTCATGTAATCCTTATTAGTTTTAGTCTAGTTTTAGTCAACTAAATATCATAAGAATTACAATAGATTTAGTCACTTAAATATAAAGGTAATGCATTTGCAAAAGTTTTTTTTTTTTTTTTTTTTCTGAAGTGCTAATTTCTACCTGAATGAAATGAAACTACTAATAACCTGTCACGACTGATATTGAGGTCCCAAGCGTTAACAATGTTTGATATTTAAAAAAGCCATTCTCTTTTCATCTCCTTTACATCACTTTTGTGACGCTCAAAAACGTGAGTTCTGATTGGATCTCTTCTCAACTCGTCCCATCTTCTGATTGGATTTCGTCTGTGTTCATTTTCATTTCGTTTTTATTCATTGAAAAACACCTCCAAAATACTATGTTTTAGGAACCCATTGTAAAACCATTTTTAGTTCAATGTCCAATAAAAAGGGGACTTAATGTGAAAGCTGCTGGAATAAAACACTTTTTTCCTTTTTACCAGGTAACATAAATGGATGGCAAACGCAGTGAAAGCTACAAATAGGTTTATTTAATCATGATCGCCATCTAAGGGCTGGTTCCAGGATGTTTACACCACACCTAGTCGAAATGATGACAAATACTGTGTATGCAACAAAAACCCCGTGGCCTTATCAAGTATTACTAATGTGTTCTGATATTAGACATGTCACACCTTCATACTCCCTGAATACCTTCATGATAGCGTTTGTATATCACATGTCGAGACCACAAAAGTTGATGCAGACATTGTTAACTTTTCATTACCTCATAACTGTGTAATTTAATGTCCTTCATCCATCAGTCTCTCTTTCTCATTCGTATCTTATTCATCCTCTTGTCTTCTTTCTCCCGCTGCCTACGTTCTTGTCTTTCGCTAGCCTTCCTTACGCTCTCCCCCGCCCCTTTCATTTTGGCTTCTCCGACAGTGGTAATGAGATGTTTCATTATTTGCATTTCACAGCTTTTAATAGAGAGAGAATTTAGGCTAAGCCCCGGGTCGTCAGTCAGGGAGTTACCACGGGAGACGTAACTAGCTTTGAGGGCCTAGAGAGAAAGATAGCCCAGAAACACTCGCACTTTGGAACAACGGTGAGAAAACAAGCTCCTGTGCATCACTGGGTATCAGTGCGTTAGGTTCATTGGACAAGTGTGAGGTAATGTTGAACATGTTGAACAGCAAAGTACCTTAGTGTCACACCTTTTTTACTGGTCACTCTAGGATAATCCTTACTGTGCTTGGATTTCCCTCCGGGGTTAATACCTCTCTGTCTGCGGAGAAGTGTGTAAAGAGGGTTATTCAAGCATATGCTACGAGTAGTGCGTATTCCAATACTTCTGAGATAAAAAGGCCACTGTGAATGTTTTTGGAGGGATGTAAATGGGGCAGATTCAGGTATTATTTGCGTGTGAGGTGGAACTAAAAAAAGGGGGGACTTATAGGACTCGATGTGAACAGTGTTAAGTCTTCCTAAGCCTCTTGGATCCGCTTTGGCCCCTTTCCACATGGCATAGCTGTCCTTCTTCAAGTCAGTCTATCTCTCCCTTCACCTTGGACTTTTTGCGTTGCAACCAATAAAAGAATGGACAATTGGAGTGGACGTAGAGAGAGAAATAAAAGATAAAGTGGCATGATTAGAGCTGGGGCGGCAAATCAAGGTGCACAGATGGAACCTGTGTTGTCAGAAAAAAGGAAAAGGGGAGTACATACAGATCAGGGAAGAATAAGTTAGAAGTACATAAAAATGTGTTCTATGTTATTTTAGTCCGTGGCTGCCGTGATGAGCTCCGGCGGATTGGGGATTAACCCCGGGATAATGGCCCTGATGCCCAGTTGAGTGGAAGCAAAGCTGTTTAAAAAATATTGGCTGCCTGACTCACTTGCTCCATGCTCTTCCTGTTCAAGCCCTTTCAATCTTCTGTCTCTATCAGCTTTCATTGTTTGCTTCAGCTATTTCCACACATTAACATTTAAATTCAGTATGCATATTTCAGAAAGTTGTGGATTTTATTTAAGACAGTATAGTATTTTTTGGATGGGTGTTTCCACTTATGTATTCTGTTGCCTTTTTCGCCTTCTCATTCGAGTCCACTAACAAGCAATTCTTTCTTCCTGTATCTTAATTTTTCATCGATATTAGCATATAACACCACAGGTCCTTCTAATATCTTTTTCTTGGGGCTAGCATCATTTATTTCACTTTGTTTTGAATACTTTACATAATACATAATTCATTTAGTGTAGAGCTGCCAACCTGCCGGCGTTTTCCACAGAACCAGCGGAAGTATGATATGTTAGTGCGGCTCTACAAGTTGCTACTGGAAATATGCAAAAGGGAGCTTTTTAACAGATAAGAATTTAGTAGCAGAGGCTTTAAGCTGGGACGCTTGACAACAGAAATGCCAAGTCTTGGCGACTAAGTCTCAACTCGATGTCCCCTCCTCCTTCCTCCACACTCTCATTCAATCTTTGGCCAGTTTTAACTGTATCCTCCCTGCTGGTTTTTAACTGCACAGCCAAGATGAAAGTAGAAATGTGCAAAGGAGGGACTTCGCTGCTAATAGTCGACCTTTAAAAGTTGGGATTTGAAGCAGATAATGTTAAGGTGGAGACAACTAAATGATTATGTGGAAAAGTCACCAAAGTTCCTGAAACACAATAAATTGAGCCATAGAAGCATTTTAGCATGCAAGACAAGTGAAAACCTTGCCAGCACTCAGCAGTGTCTGAAAGCCCCTATCCAAACAAAAGTATCCGAGTGTCTTTGATCCAGAAGGACCTCGCCTCGTCCTGCACGGTCAAGGAGGCAGAGAAGTGGCTCGGAGGGACAGGCCGCATTAGGACAGAACACAAGAGGGGAAAGAGGAAGCCCCGTTCTCTCGCTCCATCACATGTCTCATCTCCTTAGACGTCTGGCTGGGGCCTAAAGTGACTTTGCCGTGATGTGACCAGGACAAACCGGGTGTGATGCCATGACGGCTCGTCTAAGCGTGTGAACTAGTGTGTATTTAGGGAAAGGGGTTTGCTGATTGTGTCAAAAGAGGAGGGGGTTTAAGATGACAGTCACTTTGGATTTGGTCTTAGAAGGGTGACAGAGACTTGGAGCTGTGGCGACACACTTTACTGAAACAAACGTCTCTGACCACAAATAATAAACATGTACAGACTGTCAGCCAGCCAGCCACTCTTGATGACTTTTTCCCTTCTATTTTGTATTTTTTATCCTTGTTGAGATTTCATAGAAGCATGAAAGGCTTTTTTCTGTGCTGTGACACTCTGAAAGCAGCCTTTAGTTTCTGTAGCCTTGGTGAGCTGCTAATGCTTCCGAAGAGAGACAAAAGTCTCTGGCTCTTTCTCTCTAGATGATTGTATGACTTTTCCATCTTGTGTCAAGTGTATGTTTTAAAAAAGTGTGCTATAAATGAAGGCTAGCTATGCTTTCATGGTAGAGACATGGTAGAGGTTTTGGATAATGTCCTGCTTGAAGATGGAATCTGAAGGGAAATAGAAAGCAGGTTGAGCACTTCTGTTGTTTAGAGTGTTTATGTACAAAGCCACTAACACTGGGATTGGATCTTATGAAAAAAAGAAGTCTTTCTGTGGAGGAAATTGGACATGCTGAAATTAAACAAGCCAATTAGACAAGCAGGGTGTCTAGAGGTCAAAGCACATCCCATTAATGTGGTCCTTCTCTTCAGCTCCGTACGAGTCTGTCCATGCTTTAAATTTGATTAAACAGTTTCTTTCTCCTGGTTTCTTTTGGTTGTTTCCTTTCTCCATTTATTTCGTTTTTCCTACATTTTTTATTTCTACAGTCACGTGGTCACACACAGATACTGACATAAGAGCTAAATCCATAAACAGTCCCATTAACATTGTATTAGAACTTTAGACTTGCATTGCCACACCAAAAAAGCTGCACTGATGAGGCTTACCAGTTTCTGTGCTGCTACCACTGCAGTCCTTAGCATTTTTCTTTATTGTTTTTAATCTATTCTTGGTTTAAAAACTCAGAAACAGAGCTGAAGGAGTCTGCAGCTGTCCAGCCTTTCTTTATTTCTCTGACTCTAATAGATATAAATTTGATTGCTCTGCACAGTGACCCCGTGTTTCACTGTTCACATTTCTGGAAAAAAGCTTGGAATAACAGAGGTAGTGAGGTATTTTTCAGTGAATAGCTGACTTTTTTCTATGTTTTATGTGACTCTGAGTAGAAGCCTATCTTATAGACAGGGCTATACAACTGCAGTGGCCCTGAGAAGAGAGCACAGAGAGGAGGAGGAGGAAGAGGCTGTGTCTTTAAAGCGCCTTGGTTTGTCTCCAAAGGTCAGAGGTGAAGACTCTCAATACTTCCATCAGGGCAACAGAGAAAGAAAAGAATAACTCAAGGTTAGAGCGCCAATAGATTTTTCTAAGAAACATGTGAGCCACAGAATAAAAAGCAAACTGGCATGAAAACTTGCCTTTTAAAACACTGACTGACACAGTTTCTAGCCTCTTCTAAATCTGTGTGGCTTAAAGGAAGCACCAATCAAAGTGAAACGTCGTGACCATGGATTGATCAGATCCAGGACTTTCTTTGAGTTGTCACCACAAGTCCATCCCATCATCTGACGGTGTTCATCAGGGGTGTGTTTGTCCGAGTGGACGTGGGAGACACTGTGGATTTATCTGATCTTACAAGCCATCAGGATGAGCAGAGCTTTGCTAAACATGACCTGAAGTGTGCCGGCCCCCTAGCAAACGCTGCTGTCACCTTGACCAAACCAAGCTGTCATCTCAGTAAACGGCCCATGAGACTTGACAGCTGTGGTGTTCCCAAAACAAATCACTGCTGCGTTTGGTAACACTCTGCGTCCCCACAATTTAGCCCTCGCTAAGACGAGAGTGAGCGCGGCGGCTGCTAATGCTTGGGTTAATGCACTGTTCACTGTGTGTTCATGTATATATCTTGTTCTCTTATTGTTTGTGCATTGAGCGTCTCTTTCTGTGTAGCCTTCACCCTGGCCTCTTTTGTTTTTAACCTGTACACAGCAGAGAAGACACTAGCAATAACATTTGTTGTTGGGGTTTTTTTTCGCTCAAGCAAAAACCCACATGCATCTCAGATCAATATTTGCAAGCAGAGCCTAATCTTCTTTGGCAGAAGGAGAGAAGTTTTATGGGCTAATAGATTGTACAAATTCAAATTTCCACCTTTGTTTCAGATAAGAAATAATGATTCAGTTCTTCGACAGTGTCATTAAGAACACTGTCTTCAAGTGCTTTTTATTCGAAGGAGAGCAGCGCACAAATTGTCATTAACTATCTTCATTTTTTTGCCTGAATACATTTTGTCTTCGCAGCCCTCGACGGAACGGCAGCAGATCAGAAACACAGGGGTGAAGGTTCAAGAGAAAGTTTTCGTCTTAACTAGACAGCTGATTGAAAATTCACAGCCAAAAGAGAGATGTGAAAAAAAATAACAAGACGCGTACTCAGTGTTTATTGATAAATTTAATCGTAAAGTGGTCTACTAAATGAGGTGTTTTTCTGGCGCTAACTCACTGTTTTGTGAGAGTGTGAGGCTTCATAAGTGACATTTTTAATGAGCGTTCACACACACACACACACGCATGCAGCACACACACATCGCCGCCACACAGCACACAGAAATGAACCTGTCAGGCAGAGTTTAAATACAGAGATTTTTGACTATTTGTTACTGGGCTGTTTTTAGACATCAAACTAGAGCAAGTGAGAAGTGGCTTCCATTGATGTATTGTTTTCAAGTCATAGTCATTACTGAAATATCCTCAGCCTCTTTAAAGTATTAGTTTAGCTGAATTCACTTATTTTTCTTCTTTAGGCTGGAGTAAAACCAACTTTTAAAAAAAAATGTTGACCATGGCTGTAATAAATAAATACTGTACGTTAATAGGTAAGATATTATAATTTGGAGAACATTTTGTGAAGTACTTTCATGTATTTCTACTTTGGTCACATTTAACAGTGTCTACAGAAGTCAGTAGTAGAAACCCTATACAACCAATGTGCTCCGAAACATGCCCATGTAGTTTCCTGTACTATTTGTAATTTTTTGCGATCATTTTAAGCTGATGTCTTGTGTTTCTTGTGCTCCCCAGCAGACGGTTTGGAGGAGAGGCTTCTGTTCAACTACACAGATGAACAACAGAAAGGAGGACATGGAGATCTCATCTCACTACCGCCAGCTCCTCCGAGAGCTCAATGAGCAGAGGCAGCACGGCATCCTCTGTGACGCCTGTGTCATTGTGGACGGCAAGATCTTCAAGGCCCATAAGAACGTCCTCCTGGGCTCCTCACGCTACTTCAAGACTCTTTACTGCCAGGTAAGAGACAGGGGACACTCTGTACCTGGGGACATGGGTAACGGGTGTGTATCGGGTGTTTGTTTTTGTGATGCATCAGAGAATAAAATTGAATCACACTAAAGAAAATAATAAAACTTCCTTATTGTTAAAGGTTAAAAAAGGGGCCGAGCCTCCCCACCACACTACTGTCACTCATCTGGATATCGTCACGGCGACAGGCTTCAAAGCCATATTGGATTTCATGTACTCTGCACACCTTGCCCTCACCAGTAAGAATGTGATCGAGGTCATGTCTGCTGCTAGCTACCTACAGATGACCGACATCGTCCAAGCCTGCCACAGCTTCATCAAGGCCGCTCTGGACATCAGCATACGCTCTGAAATGGCTGACGAGTTGGCAGACTTTGAGATGGGTGCAGTTGCAGCGGCCGGTATGGGAGGAGGAGCAGGAGTGGGTTTACCAGGAGCTGGGAGTGTGGTTGGAGCAGGATTAGGGGGCACAGGAGGAGCGATAGTTGGGATGGCATCCGAAGCTCTTGCGTCAATCATATCCGGACGCAGCACTTCCCCCTGGCTGGCTCGCCGAACCAGTCCAGCCAACTCCTCGGGAGATTCTGCCATTGCCAGCTGTCATGAGGGGGGCAGCACCTACGGCAAAGAGGACCAGGAAGCACCCAAAAGTCATGAGAGCCAAGAGGAGGCCTGCCACGACTCCCAGCCTGCCTGGCCGCACGACTACAGACCGGTAACAGTCAAAGAGGAGCAGGTGTCACCCGCATCCTCCTCTCATCCCCGGGACACTCCGAGGGGGGCAGCCCAAAGCCAGACAGATCAAGGGGCTGGACAAACAGGAAATGGAGATGGGCCTTGGCAACCATTACCTGGATCAGGGCGAAGAAAGAACAGGAAGAACAAGGACACGGTCAGACATATTACCCAGCAGGCTGAGAGGAACTGGGACAAAGAGCGGGACAGAGAGAGGGACAGTAGACCCGGCTCCCCTCTGCCCTCCATGCTGGCAGTGGCCGGGTGGAACTACAACGGACAGGACATCCCAGGTAAGAAAAATAAAAATACTATTCCCTGTCCAGAGTCACAAAAGGCCACAATTTGCTCTTAAGCAAAGCAATTTAATGTAATCAAAGACTGATAATAAATCTGACCTCCTTCGATAACAAACAGCTTATGTACAGTCAAACTATTTATCTGGGATCAACTAATCTGCTCCTGTTGTAATCCTTATTACAGGGGCACAAGAGTTATTATATCCTAAGTGGGAATGAGATACTGAACATTAATCTAAAAACTGAAAGAATTTATGAACCAAGTTTTTTAACATATGTGATGTGAACATCATGTGAGCCTCAGAAGCAGATAAATGGTTAGTTAGTTAATTTACATAACAGATTTGGTTGTGTTTTGGCCATTTTGGCATTGTGTGAATGATGGTGAAATCTGTTAAATGCACTTAAATGCATCCAGGTAGTGTAAAGCTCCCTAAGTTTGTTATCCAGTCATTTGATTAGTGAATGACAGTTGTGATAATTAGCTTAGGTTGAAAAATTGGGTCTCTCAACACCAAAGTGTTGAATCTTATTTAAGTGTTGATTTGAAAGACAGTCAGGTGCATAGTAACCTGTTCATATATGTTTTTAATGTTAAGAGTAGGAGCTGAGAGAAATATATATGTACATATAGATATATATACCGACGTCTGCACAGTTTATTGTAAAATGACCTCTTTTCCTCCTTGAGCATAGAGATTAGTGGGTTTCTACGCTAATGTGTTAGTCCTAAGATGATTATCTAAAATCTTGGTGGTGTGGTCTGTTTAAATGTAGCCGCATAATACAGACTGCTTCTTACAGCAGTTTATGTAACACATGCTCTTGATCCTCAGCAACACACAGTTGTTTAGAGAATTCCTTTACTCTTAAATGAATACTCATAAACCATACCTGTCTGTGTGTCTGAGGTGTGTGTGCGTGTGTGGGGCCCAAGGCGTCAATAGGTAGATCATTAAAAGTAAGAGAAGCTAATCCTGGGCGCATTAAGGGAGTTGGCTGTGAAATGGGCACACGCGTCGTGCAGCGAAAGAAAACAGGATAATTGAATTGACCTGGGTCACTGCACGGATTACCAGTGAGTCCTCGCCATCCCAGACTCCACCCCCTTCTCTCTGCCTCTCTGAGGTTTAGGAAAGGACCTCTGGAAAGGGCAAGAGGAGGGAAATGGGAAAGAAGGGGTAATGAGAGAGTGAAGAGACAAACTGAGAAACAAAAACAGGAAAAGATGAGAATAAAAAGGCATCTGTCAGTACTTAAAATGTCCTATGTTTGCCAGACATTATTACAATAAGGCACATCTTGTACTTCACAGCCACACCGAAAGTAAATGGCACCATTAAGGCAGTCGTAGTGTAGGTAGACACTGAGAGCAAGTCGGACTCTGGCAAAGCAGCCATTACCAGGAGAGGTGTTTTCTCACCTAAAGGTTAGAGGAAGTCTAGTGTTGCCACTGGTGTAGACTGGCTCGGTGCTAGCCAAAAACAGCAACAGTTTATCCCATTGTTACCCACAGCAACATGAAGGGACTTAGTGATGGGAAAGGAAAATGGTAATGAGGAGATGGTTGATTATTTGGGTCTAATTCAGAGTGCTGGTGTTGAAAATATCATGTTACCAGTGGGTTTCTGTGACGTTTGAGAGCAGAGCACATGACTGGAGTTATCCTTCATCCTGACAGTCAGGATATGCTTTACTATTGTGTGTTCAGTCAGTTTGCAGCTGGTGGTTTCTGTGTGTTTAAGGAAGGTTTGGGGCATTGTTGAACAGGTTTAGTGAGGTTCATACTGGTCTGGGAGGCTTCACTTGGGGGTGCTCCGGTGTTTTGGGAAGCGTGGTTCTGTACTTTTGAGCACTTCTTAGTACACATCTATAAGGAGAGCATGGGTCTATGGTACTTTGACCAAGGTTAAAATTGTCAGGATCTATAGGGCTTATCTTACTGGAGTTAGTATGTAAGTGAGTTTGTCGTCTTAACTTCCTAAGAATCTTAAGGCAAAGGATTTTCTCACCTACAGTAGAAAATCCGAATCAGATGCACGGACATATGGCGGAACAGGGTATTAGTCCTTTCTATTTAGAGTTCTAAACAGGATGTTTTTTATTAAAGGGGAAGCTCTTAATTTTACCAGTGTGGTGCAATACGGGTATTCTCTTGGTTAATTGAGGCAACTGAGCTTGGATTAACAGACAGTTCAGATAGCAGATAGACATTAGACAACTCAAAGCTGCTAATTACCAACCGCATTTATAACACAAAGAATGATTGATCTTATTTTGAGACTTAAAGTATAATTTCTGTTGAGGGATAATCACACGTATTTATCCCTTGAAATCTCTGTGAATAAATTACTTTGTAACATAATTAAAAGTTCATTCTGAAAGATTAATTAAATAATTAAATCTGCATTCCTAGTTTGAACAGTGACACTATGTTTATTTGGCACATTTCTCTCATAAATTTTATTTTCTTTAATTGTTTTAACAGGAATAAATAATGGTTAGTGTTTCTGCCAGTTAACCTTGTGCTTCCCTAAAGTTGCTTGTAGCATTTATATCTTTCTTATCAGTTTACTTTTATTCTTTACTGTCTTTCATTACAACAGCTACAACGCCCAAAACTATTAAAATCATCTTATCAATCCATTCCTTATTCTCTTATGAATATGATCCAACTGGTATTTATACAATTGCCAATAGTTTCCTGTTTTTTAAAAGACAGCATAAACAATCTGGATATATATATTTGTAGATGCATGTTTGACGACTAATGTGACATTTCACTTGTGTGTGTATCGTATCATATATGTAAGTTCACATTGGAGTGTAACAACATGCGAGGTAAAAAGGAGAAAGGGCACCTTCAGCTTGAGATTAGTCTAATTGCTTCATTCCTTATTGATGAGAAGTCTCTCTTTGTTTCCTGTTACGCTAAAGCTAAGGTGAATACAACACAAGGACTGACCAACGGAGAATTATAGGGACACTTTTAAAGGCTCAATCCCACCAAAGCCATGCTAAATCTTACCTAATATAAACATAACTAACTCCAGGTTTTTCATGTCACTATTTCATATTGCCACCTTTTCTCAAGATCTTGTATTGCAAGGTGTGAGACTGTATAAACGTGTGTGTATTCTTCCCACCCAGGTCTATATTTGAAGTGACAATTGTGAGTTTTAAATAGTCTCAACTCACTCTTACTTATGTCTTAAAGCTTTGAATAATTATTACTTACAATTATTTTTAGTTTGGCCCCCGCTGCTTTGTGCAGAGCTGGATTAAACACATCTGCAAATCAAAGGCAAAGTCGCTCTTAAAAAATCACTATTGATGCATTACACTGTATATCAGCATCTCTTATCTGAATCATGCAGAGAAAGTTATGTTCAATACTGAATAACTGTGGCCAAGTATTTTGTGTATAGTTTCTTCTTTTGTGGCATTGAATAACTTTGCATTGATCGGAGGAAATTCAGAAAGGCATTTCTCCAGCATATACATAGTCTGAGATGACTTCAAGACATGCATTGAAAATTCATTTCTAAAGGGCAATACAAGTTCAGCTTTTCAAGTATATACATGCCAGTCTTGTTTCTTTGTCCACACAAGGCTTACCTTCTGCCATTTTAATTGCAAATGCTTTTTCTCTGTGGAATGAAAACATATGCCTCTTCTTGAAAATGGATGTATAAGTCATTTGAAAAGTGTTAAGAAGCTTGTTGAAAATGCAAGTTACCAATTGATTTGTTACTTGTACTTGGGGCAAACAGCAACTTGATCTGTATCCCACATAATACCAGAAGTGGAAATATTTTTTGCACACACACACACACACACATTCATGGTGACCTTTAGTGGCAGCTTGGGGGATTTTGGCAGTTGTGTACATGGCCAGTGTAAACGCGCATACACAGCTTAGAGCATCTGATTATGTCGACATGAACAGTTCAATTGCACGTGGGCTGTTCTTTCCATTTCCCTCTAGCTGTAGCACATTGATTACATCGAGAATCTTTTTTGAAATCCAACATCTTTATCTCTCTCTCTTCCTCCGTGACTTAGGTTTGCGCTGCTCTAACACTGATAATACACACGCCCTTAAACACTGCAATCATCTTTCTGTAGAACCCTGTCCTGTTCATTTATACGAGCTTTACTTAGTGCTACGTCTTTTGGCTTGTTCTCGAGACCTCGCCGACTCACCTGGGTCCGACAGATAGAGGCGGCGCGGAAAACTGTCCTCTCGTGTGCTCCTCCACATCAACTTTTTTTTTTCTCACTCACTCTGCCTCTCTCTATCTTCTTCCGTGCTTCTCTCCCCAAGTCTCTGCAGTCTAAAGGTGAACACTTGAAATAATGAATCGGATCCCCCTTTTCACCCCCTTCCTCTCGGTATTCCAGTTAAGACTCTCCCCATAGTATTTGCACATCATTAAACTTGAAATAGGTTTAATATTTAAAACACCGTGAACAGATTTCAACCCCCTCGCCCTCACACACACCTCACCACTTTTTCAGTTTAATAATCTACTTGCATATTTTCACTCCTTCTTCATTAAAAAACAAAATAGATTGAATATTTTACACTTTGCAGACTTAATTTTTAACCTCCTCCCTATTGGAAGTGCTTATGGGTTAGACAACTACTTCATGCCCGGCCTTTCTCTCGGGCGGTCTTTCATTTTGGTTCATCCTTTTGCACTCTTTTCACTCAAGACTTGTATGTTCTGTCATTCTGTTTACCCCACCCCCTGTTTGGCTCTTTGTCCTCACTGAACAGATGATTTCAGCTTTTTTCCCTCCCATCCTATTGACTTTTTGTGGCCTATTCACCTCACCTTCCCTCTGCTTCCCTTCAGCCCCCATCCTCTACCCTCCTTTTTGTCCCAAGCTTACCCCAGGGCTTTCATAGAGATGCCCAATGTTATTTTACTCCCTTTCTCTGATATCCGCCTCCAATATTCAACAAGTGAGGACTTGTCATAGAAATAGAAGGCTGAGAGATGAAGATAAAGCCATTGGGGTTGAACCAGGAATCCAACCAGGGCCCCTCTGTATATTTCTTTTATATGTATACAGTATACTGAGTCAAGAGTCCCATTTCCATAAACAGATTCAATTCACATTTTGAAATCTTGTCTCTTTTTTTATGCAAAAGGAGTATTTTCAAAAAAGCCTCTGTCACATGGCCTATTTTTTTTTTTTTCAAGAAATATCTGGTAATATATATTTGTGTAGGATGATAAAAAGCCCAAACTTTTCCCCTGCAAGATGACACATAGGTGAAGTAGTATTTAGTGTAAACAGCAGTGAAATGCACCGTTAAGTCATATAGTTATGTATGGGTCTGTTCTGGTAATGTGAAACTCACTGAGGCATTAAAACCAGTGAATGTCATCGTCCACGTCTATGTTGATGAGTGACATTAAAACACAATAAGACACAACCTAGTTTCCCACACAAACCCCCAAAATCTATATTCATTTTCCTCTGGCTTCAGCAACATTCATTTAAACCCTTGAGTCTCTGACATTACACAGTTGGTTTGTTTCAAATTTTTGTTTTTGCAGCATTTCACTTAATATTTTATTTTATAGAGACAGGATTATGAAGGACCCCATTAATATGTGGAAAAATGCAGTACACGTAGAGAGATTGTTTTTTTCCTATTTATTAATTTTGAATACAATGTAAAATAACACAACTCTGAAGAATGGTACTTTACATTTTTGCCCAAAGACACTCTAACCATGCTGTATGTGCTACTTTAAAGACAAACTATATTTTCTAATAATTGTTTCCTAATACTAAACTGTTTTTAGATCTCCACAATGTCTTCTATGACCTCTCTCTCTTGACCTTCCTAATGTGGTAGGTCCATACTGGTATTCGAACATCATCCCGTGTCATTTAGTCTTCTGTGGTGTGGCGTCCCACCAAATTAAAGAAATTCCATTGTCACCATGGAAACCAATTATTTCTCACCGCCTACCACCAGCCATGTTTGTCACATGACCTCACATCCTGCTGGACGTTATGGGCAGTCCACCAGCCCCTTCTTCCTACTCACACAAATTTTCACACTCTCGGTGTCTGTCTTTTTCTCTCACAGCTCTCGGCTTCTCTCTCACTTCTCGACACAGACACCTGCTCTATTTATAATATTCGGGGGGCATTTTGGACAGGAAGTTGCCCCCTCCCCGCTCTTGACCGCGGCTTTAGTCCAGAACGTCAGCACCCCCTGCTTTTTCGCCTCCTGCCCATGGAAGGAATGGAGAAGTGTGTGTGTGTGGGTTAAAGATTAGCCGTCCCACCCTGAGCGCACCTGGGACAGGCCATGTGTGAGTTAACCAGAGCCCACACACATATCAAAACATATGGGTCTGCATTACACCTGCACTCAAATATGAAAACGCTGTTAAATGCTTTGTACGCACACCACTTGGCAGTGACTACTCAGGTTGAAGAATTAAACTACCCAGAATGCACCATGACAGGATGTCCTGTTACACTCTTAGAAATGACTGGGTCAGTTGGTTTCTGTGGTTGAACATTCACAGTAGTTGCCCCCCCACTGCTTAAGTCCACCCCCACAACAGCAAAGTAAACAGTCCCCACCTCATCATAAAACAAATGTCTTTACACAATTATTAACACTTGTGGTCAGCTCTGAAGCATGAAAAAATGCCTTGGAGTCTATTATTATCTGTTATTGTTTAGTTAAGTATAGTTATATTTCGGTTAATGTGTTAAACTTTCATCCATAATGTATTAAATAATGTGTTTTTAATTGTTTAACACCTGTTACCTTCATATATGAAAGTTTTAAAGCTATAGTTGCAAATCCAAAATTAACTGGAGGAATTATATGCTTAGGCCTGTGCTATGTGTGTTACTGTGAAGATACATCTATGTGTTTGTTGTTAAGTTCATCAAAATCTAAAACAAATCACACTGCAAATGCATCAAGGCTCTTTTTCTTTCATTCGAGATGTTACATGAATTGACCTGGAATTCCTCATTGCTCCAGCGATCTGAACACTGTAATTCCCCCTGTTGCTATGGGCTTGTGGCTTACACTTGACGCTCACCAATAACTGAACATGTGTTAGTGGAGCACAAGTGGCCAGGATATTAAGACGAGCACATTTGAAGAAGTACAAGACTGACAGGAAAAGGAGTTTATTCCTTAACATTGCTTTACAGTAAACCTCTGACTGGATCCCTGCCCTTTTTCTCTCTCATTTTCAGTGAAGCCCAAGTTCCTCTTTCCTGGTGTTTATTTTAGAAAGGTGTCTTTGTTCTAGTTACTATAGCCAGTCCCTGTGCGGCCTCTACCCCTGTTAGACCAGTTGCGAGAGGGGAGTCACGACAGGGGGGTGATGTTTGGACAAACGGACAACCCGAACAGGATATGGAGGTCTACAGCCTGTGGGTGTGTCGGTTTGGCCACGGCACAGCTCGGCACACACACACATGCACACAATCGTGGGAGTGTTCCCGCTGGAGGGCAAAGTCTCCTTCCCTCTAACATTCATTCTCTCCCTCCGTCCCCCTCTTTCCGTCGTCACACCCCTCCACACCTCCTTCCTCTTAGACCTCTTTTTTCTCCTTCATCCATCGCTCCGTCTCTCGTGACAAGCCCCCACCCGTTTCAAAGGGGAAAAAAAGAAAGTGTTAAAGATACAGCAGAGTTGGCCAACAGCGACGAGGAGCTAAGAGGGAGAGGCCAGAGTCACCACAGGGGACAATTATGGCTCAGGCTGTGTACATACAAGTGTTGCTTTTGGATTGGACGCTTCTCAAGACAGTCCTGGAAGCCACTCTGTGTCCTTGTCCCCTCCTCTATCCCTCCTTCCCTCTGTCTGTTTGGACCTTCTTTTCCATCCCATCAATTCACGCTGTCACTTCTGCTTTCAGTCAGCGCATACACTCCAGCTATGGTTGTGGCTTGTGTGCGTCTTTGTGAGAGAGTGGTTAAGCGTTGACAATAGGTTTCAAACAGTCGCTTTGGGCTCCTCTTCACAGAACTTTCATGCTCAGTGCTAAAAAAGTAGAAAACTCTATTGAAGATTACGTAGACATTTGTATTGAGTAGCAGTTCAGTTTTGCCTCTCCACGATTTCTACCACTAGGGGGCAATTAATCAAAGCATGCTGCCATCATTAACACAGCCTGATAAGACAGAATGTCGTCAAAACTTCATTGCCCCAATATATCCCACCATTGATCCTCACTTTTTTAGTTCTTTTGTCCTCACTACCCTTGACTCTGATCTTCCAGCCCCCATTCTCTCCCCTTCATCTCAGCATGTATCTAAATTTAAAATTGGTTGTGTACTTGTTTTAGGTGGGATTATTCACAACAGGGGCACCCACAGCTTTTTTATGAATACTAAATTCTTTTGCGACTACATTTTTGTATGATAGATTTCTTTATAAGACCTGATGAAGTGTTGCTTTAAGAGTATTTCAAGTTAGTTCTGCTGAAGTGAGTCAGACTGAGAGGACAGACTGTCTTTGCATGGTGCAATTGTCTGTGACCCTGGCATTTCTTTTTTTCTCGGTTTTGTGGTTACACTGTTTGGCCTTCCCATAGTCCTGTGGCCTCAGAGACACCCAGCTTCAAGGTTTGCTGTGTGAAAGGGAGCGATGGAGGTTAGAGGTGGATTTGATAGGAGCGGGACACCCAGACCCTTCACAGCCCTGTGCTCAGGCCTTGATAAGTGGAGCCGCAGCCTGTGGGGGTTAGGGATTCCTGTCTGGCACAAATACACATACACATGCATGGGATCCGCCCGCTGTACATTCCTGTGTCCGACTAAGGAAGCTGCCTAGCCGTCTTCCCCTCCACTCCCAAATTATCCCCTTCTCCTGAAGTCACAGCGCACTTATCGCACGCCTCTGTACCGCTTTGTCCCGATCTGACTCATGAACCTCTCCCTTCTGCCATGTTACTGTCCCGTCTATTCTATCTGTTATAGTATCTTTCCACTGAACGCCTTGCCGACTGCGCCTCTGATCATCCAGTTGTGCGACTAAAACAAAGATGTCAGATAATGTCACCTATTTCCATGCTAATTTAGCTTCAAAAAACTGTCATGAATTATTTTGTTTATTGTCTTGACATGATATGACACTTGCTTGTACAGCAGAAAGCACTACCTATGGGCTACAATCAAATAAAAAATGCAAATGCATTTTTTTCTTCATTTTATTTAGCTGCTGCATCTCCCTTTTGATCTTCCCTCCTCCTTTCACTATCTAACTATGTTTATATCTTTCTCCCTTTGCTCCCTCCCTTTGAGGGGTGTGTTACAAAGGTTAGGCAGAGGTCATGTGGGCTCACGCTGCCCTTCTTCTAATGGCTTCTTAATGAGAGACTTGGAGTAAAAGCAGTTTGGAGAAAGGGTCTGAGATGTCACTAGCCCCGCTCTGGGCATTGGCACTCCTCCCTTTGGATGCGTGCAGCTGACCCCGTTGCTCCATTTTGAGGCCTTTTCGGAGCTCTGCGTTTCTCTTCAGGGAAAGAGGAAATGACATGTTGGTAGCCTTGAACAAGTGCCGTTGCTCGTCACACGCACTGTCCAAAAAGGGGTCTGACTTGGGGGGTGGGGTGGGTGTAACGGAGGGGAAGGGCTCGCTCTTTAATTTGCACAGCTTCTGCTGATTTGATCATAAGCAATTAATCTCAATGGCTCAGCTCGGCTGCAGTGGGGGAAGAAGAAAAAAAAAACACTGGTCTATGTGTGTGTCCCTTTTTCTTCTCTATAATAGATACAATCCTCTATCTACTAACTCACAGTGAGTACAGGCTTTGACAAAACAACTTTGTCATTGTGAGATATGTCCTCAGTTTTCAAATGAATTGGAAAAATCAAACTAAATGTATCACAAATATGTTGTATATTAAAATTGCAGGGGAACATTCACATTCTTTGTTGCTGGCAACTTTTTGTGGTGATTTGCAAAACAAGAAAATGTTAAGCACTGTGTAAAGTAACATTAGGATGTCATCTGTTATTTCAATATACCACGTTCCTAACATTAACACAGCTTTAAATGATCGGATATAAACGCTTCTACAATTTCTAGATTTAGCTCCAAAACTGTCCACTTTTGGCTGATGAAAAACACATGCTGCTTGCAGGTCATGCCAGGTAATGCCTTAGACTGTGGAGGCACTGAGCTCATAAAATCTGGACAGAAAGGCATATGCTATGGGGTCATTTAAGTTCAAGACACAGGTTGGGCAGGGATTTGTCCAACTTTTATCAGGTCAGGATTGGCACACATTTGCACTCTCACTAACACTAAGCTTTCACTTGTACCATTTGGCTCACTCACCTTTAACCCTTTCCGTACCTCTTTATACCCACAAGTCTGTCACTAACCCGCTTCTTCACTTTCCCCTCTGACGTTTTTCCATGCGGCAGTATCTGTAGCTGAGTTTTTCTTGCCGTGGCATCGCCGCCTCCCATGCTGAGGCCAGAGCTCTTTTCATTGTTGGAGGCAGGTTGCCAAGGATACAAGCACACAGAGAGACAGTCTTAATGTTATGAGATTGGAGAGAGGGGAGACGGCCAATAGCCTCTGTGGTCACTGGGCAGCGCGACAACACACTAATGATCAGACTGAACACAAAACAGTCGTGCTCGCCGCTCCGTGGAGTGTCCCTCAGTGGGCGCAGTGACACCGGCCAGGGGAACCTCTTGTACAGTGCGGCTGCTCCCTGCTCCTCTGTTGTGTCTGTAGTGCATGATTGCAGTCTTTGCAAGTCGGCTTTTTAAGCTTTTGTTCGACAACCTCTTGACAGCGGCTCTTGAGCAGTCAGTGTTTGTCTTTAGGAAAGTCAGTAAAAGTCACAGAAACCGCTGTAAATAGGAAACCATGTCATTTTCAGTTGCATCTCTCAACACATGACTCAGAGGATACAACAATGAGTTAAACAAACGCTATGCTAAAGATGTTGTCTCTATCACAGATGTAAAAAAACAAAACAAAACAACAACAAACTGCTTTTGCTTATATTAAAAAAAAAAAAAAAAGAGTGTAAATTAACCAAAGTGAATATAAATTAGGGGGATAGATTTATCACCCCATGCTAACAGACCCAAACTTTAGAGAGCTGACTTAATTATGGAGTTTAGTGTGCATTTATCTCCACAAATTTATAGATGGTGCGACACAAACCCACCTGATGAACTGAATTTATGCAGCTGTGGGATCTTAAATGTAGGAATTTAAATACATTTACTTTTTTTTGAAGTGTAATAAATTAAATATTGTCATTTCCCATCACATTTAAATACTGTTACTGTTATTAGTAGTCCATCCACGTGTTTTTTTATTAGTCATGTTTGTAGCATTCAAAGTCATAGAACAATCTGGCGTTTTGTTAGCCGTACAGTATTGTGTGTGCTAGCCTTACACTGAAGCATCCCCTCCCTGCCGTTTCCTCATCCACTTTCCATTATCCATCCCCTAAACCTTCCTCCTCAGCCCGGTCCAGGCCGGTCAGACTGCTTCTTTTTTTTTTTTTTTGGTCTTTTGCCCATCCACTAGTTCCTCCCTAAAACCTCCTCTCAATCTCTCCATCTTTTGCTCTCAGCACAAAGCACTTGGTGTCTGCCTTTCCTTTCTCCACCCAGCATTCTTTCCCCATGCAGACCTCTCCCCCGCTCCCCATCTCTTCCGTGCGTTGACTTCCCTCCTACTACCTCACCCTACCTTTCATTAGCCCACTCTTTATCTCGCGCAGCCCCCTCCCTTTCCATTTGCTTTTGTTTCGGATGCATCTTCATTTATTCCCCCTTTCCCTGCTGACCCTATTATTTTTATATTCCCTCCTGCCTCTATCTGCCTGCTCTGTCCCCCTCCCACTCTCTCTAAGCTGCATTAACTCCCCAGATTACCTTGAGCCCTTCAGTCCTCCCTCCCCCACACGCTCGCCTCACCCTCCCCTCCGTCACTCATTCACTTGCCCACTCAGACTGCATCCACGGTGTGGCAGCTAATTTCACTAATGATTTTGACAAACAACCAAACACTTTTATGTGCTTTTACTTAACTCATTTGTCATCTGCATGTACTGTTTTTTTTCTGTCTGACAGAAAGTTATCTTCTGAACTTTCCAACCACATCCTCCATCCATGCCTCATCAATGTGATTGTCATCACGTTTTCTACACCCACGTTATAGCCTTCATCATTCGCTTTTCTTTATGTCTACACAGGCCATTAAAATGACTTGCTTTACATGCTGCGTATACCTGAATATATGAGCTGAGTCATGCCTGGTGGACATGTTGCTTGTAGCACTCAGAACTTTTTTTTTTTTTTAGTGTTTTGTAAACATAAACATGGCAACACGGGAGAAGTTACTGTTTTAAATCCCCCCAAATAGTATTAATTCATGCATGTATTGTTGATTAATTGATGAACCTAAATAGCCCCTAGTAAATGAATATAATAGTGAGTGGTTGTCTCTCAGTGTATGTCTTATTGTGTTAGCCCTGCGATTAACTGGTGATTGTCTTGCGTAAACCTTGCCTAGGGTTTGTTCTTCTTGGTGTCAAAAATAAACACTTGAGTTTAGCCTTGCCTTGAGTCCTGCATTGCTTAGCTTCTCTATCAATGCTTCTGTCTCTTTCTCCAAATTATTGGCATTCATTTCCTCAATAGTCTACTACTCATTCCATTTCTATTGTAATTTATTGACCATCCACCTTTATTTCAATATCAGTGATGATGATGAAAGGGAAGTGCTATATAAACATATAACTATGTAACACAACGATATTAAAACCTCAGTAAATGATTTTCAGCATAATTGACCAGAAACAAATAATATTTCCAATTTGAACCAACTAATGGATGAAATAACTTGTGTTCTTATCCCCACACTGCCGCCCACAGCCGCTGCACCACCCGCCCCCTTAGCTCTCCTCACCCACCCACACTGCCTCACCCGGTGCACCTCTCACCCCAGCTCTCTCGCCATCTCGGCTCGGCTCTCCCCTCTCCTCCCCTCCACCCACACGCTCTCTGCCAGCCCCCAGCCATCCCACCACCTCTATCGGCAGCACCATCCTCCCGGTTCTCTCTTCCTTGTCCTTTAGCACCGCTCTCTCCCTCTGTCCCTCCCTCGCTGAAGCCTTCGGGCTCTGCTTGATTTATGCTCGCCCTCCCGATTCACCACCCACTTTCCCTATCTGTCTCTCCTGGAGGTTGTGGCCCTGCTCGTCCCTAAAAACAACACACACACACAAAGTGAGTTGGGAGAGAGAATAACAACCTCTTTTACTTTCCATCCTCCCTCCTTTTTAACCCAGCATTTTTTTCATTCCCCTCTCCCACACTGCTTTTTAAATTGCCTCTGAATTCTTGAGCTGTTTTAGTGCCTCACTCCCCCTTCTTGGCTGAAATTACTTTTTTACCCTCTCAAACTCTGGCATGCTGAGGAAGCAACTTCTACCTTCACTCCCCTCGGCATTTTCTTTGTCCACTCGAGGACAAACGTGAACTAATCTCATGGAAAACTGCAGAGATGCGGGTGCGGGAAAAGAAACATGTTGCTAAAATGTAGCGCTGAGGACGTCACAAAGACCGGAGTCTTGTGACAACACACATCTTCTAATGCCTTGTCCATTTCAACCCGCGGCTGGCTGAGCCATTAACCAGGCCGATTCGGGGCAAGGCTCCTCTTCTTTCTCTGTCACAAACACACACAGATACACAGTGAGAGCCTATCGTTCCTCTTTGTTTGCACTTCCCCGCTCAAACATGTGCACAAGTCCTACTTTCTTCCCAACAGCTCTCTTACGGTAGACAAGCCTCAGTAACTCATTGGTTTTCTCTCTATTGTGTTTGTCCGCTGTTGATTTGAAGGTTGATGTTTGTTTTATTGGAATAACTGTTACACTCACATTTAACACATTTGTACAGATAATCACATTTATCCAAAATGTTGTTCACAGCTTTTTATGCAGATGTTACACACTGTTTCTGTGTTAAGGTGTGGTTGCAGTTTACCCGTGAGCAGGCAGTGAAATGGGACATTGACATTACAAATGTACAGATCTAAATGTCTTCATATTTTAGCACTAGTTGGGAGCCTGTGTTGGCACTCTGTAAATCACAATCAGACACTGGAGTTTGGAAAACAGCTCTATCCCTTCAAGCACAGTTTGACACTTAATTCTAAAAAAGAATATTTTATAAAAAATATCATATATTATTATAATTATAATATAATATAATATAATATAATATAATATAATATAATATAATATAATATATATATATATATATATATATATATATATATATATATATATATATATATATATATATATATATATGATTTTAATATAATTCAGATGACACTAGATCACTGGATGGATCTAGTTTTGTTTATCAGAACCATCTATTTTTGGATAGTCCCAACTCCCCTCCCAGTGTTTTAGCTGTGAATGAAAAGAAAAAGCTGCTGAGACGTTCACACGTAGAAAGACTCCTTCAACATACTCAGTACAGAAGATCAGAGGTCAAATCAGGCCAAGTGACCCTGCCCTCCCTTTTCAGACCTGCACTATCCTCCTCTTTCCTGCGTTGGAGCGCCCTCTCTAATAGCACAACTCCCCCTGTGAAGAGCACAGATTTACACTGCTGTGTCTCCTGTTCATTTACTGTAACTCTCTCAATGGAAGATAAATGCAGTATCCTTCACAACACATTTGGAGTATAGTTCAACACACATCTTTTATTTCAAGGCATGTCTTATTCTGCCTTTACTGTTTCCCACTCAAGCCCCCACAACGCTCGCAGCATAACTCCCCGCGAGTGCACGTAAACACGCATGCATGTGCACGAACACACACGCGAACAAAGAGAAGCACCATTTCCACATATTTGTCTTTCCTTTTAAAAGGGTTTTTATTTAGCATAAATGTTGAAGCCAAGGGTGCCTGGCTACCATGGCAACCAAATTAAACGGAGGATCTCTTCAGAAGGCACAACTCTAAATTATTCGGACTCTTTTATGAAAGGGAAAATGAAAATTCTGTTCACTGTACAGAGCGCCGCGCTGTAAAGCCAGAAGAAAGGATGAGAAAATGCTTTTGTTTTGCCAATCTGACCACACAGTTCAAAGACTACATCCAAATTCATAGATCGTCTCATGACATGTGTTAACACTTGGCATATGTGCACAAAGGAATGATGCAACTAAGTCATTTCTTAAATTCCAGATAAACCTGTTGGCTCTGAAAGGCGCTACAATATGTGTGTACACAAATCTGACACTAGTATGATGAAATCCATAAGCTGCGTGCGCGGGATTTGGTGCGACTATGGTGTGGTAAATGATTTTATCTGAACAGGATGAGGTTTAAGTAACACACACATCAACAGAGCCTGATAAAGCTTACATAAGTAAAGCAGGATTATGGGGTGTATTCCGATTACATAGCTAAAAAGCCTGTTTGCAGTCAGCTGGGTTCTGTTTCCTAATATCTAGCGCCCAGTCTCAGAAAGCAGCAGGAAACAGAGCGAAGGTAGAGCATGGGACTGTAACATCTCCCAAATAAACTCACAATTGGACTAACACCTGCTGTTTGGTCTGACAAAAAAGGCAATCTTTGGTCTGAACCGAAATGAGCCAAGGTCCAATTATTTGCCGTATGAAAACATGTTGGTGGTAGTTCAAACTTTTTCAACTAAATACATGACCTTACAGACAATGCAAAACAGTGATTTAATAAGCACTTCATGGAGTTGTTATACTGAAACTTATGACATACTTTAACTGAATAATGTATTTGCAGGACTAGGTGATCTATACTTATTGCAATGATCAAAAGCACTTGGCTTAAGTACCAACATTAAAAGTTGCAACAAAAAAATATTTAATGAGTGACTTGTGATTTTTTTTTTTTTTTTATGAATGGAAGTCAGTGTGAGCCAGTCTTTTTGGAGCCCCGTTTATGAATTAGGTTTCACATCAGCAGCTGGTCCCACTGTGCAGAATTTCAACTGTATATTTATGCACACACTGTATAGCTCCTTTTTAAGTAATGTTACTGTATTACAGCAAAGAGGGTGGCGGACATGTTCCATCTGTACACGTCTAGGGGATGCTGGGAAACGTGGTCATGGGTCACTCACTCGTCCAATGAACAGATGAGTGGAGGGAGATGGGGGTCAGAGGTCACTGTCTTTCTCCTTCGGCTCCTTCCATTTGTCTGTCTCTTCTTCTCTCTCTTTATATATATATAAATATATATATATATATATATGTGTGTGTGTGTGTGTGTGTGTGTGTTTGTTGTTGGCCAGCACAGATCTATGTTATTGATTGACTCCTGTGGCTGCTGGGCTGCCCAGTGAAGGAGGGGGCAGAGCTCTAATGAATTCCTGCACCTCATGCCCCTTGCGCCAACCCCTACACCCCCTCCTTAATTAACTTTGTGCGTGGTTGTGTGTAGTGAAAGAGGGAGCTGCACACATTTTGTGTTTTTGCTTCCTCCACAGCGAACACCCCCGCATTCTCACTCCCATGCCTTTTCTTTACTCTTTTTGTTATATCTTCGACTTTATCTACATCGTCTGTGTTCATCTTTATTTTTGAGGTGCGCTGCAGTCACTTCGGATGCATGCCGCTCTTATCCTCACGATCACATCTTGTCTGTGCGACTGTGCATACAGAACATGTAGCCATCCGTCTGACCTGTGATCATTTTTCTATACAAGCGTGAAAGAAGAGTGACAGCCAGCGAGAGTGTGGTCAGCGTTGACCCAGTAGGCTGTGAAGAGGCTGTATACATCCCCCATCGGTATTCCAGACGAGAAGCCAAACCCCTGTCACCTTGACTCCCCCTGCAGCAGAGGCTCACAGAGCTGCACAGGAAACACTTAGCACTACCTGACTGTAGTTACAATGGACAACCGGACCATTTTCTTTTAAATTTTTCTGCCTGTTTCTGTTTTGTGCGTCCCCATATCATCTTCCCTTTGTTATTCCCAGTAGCTTTAATTGTGATTTAGCTGTCACTGGGCAACATACTCACATATGAGGATGCCAGAAGGTTTCTGTCCAAAACAATCTCACATAATTACTCACAATCCCCTCTTTAATGGGATGGTTAAGTTTTCAAGCTGAGTTTACTGAGATATTCAAGTATAGGAGAAGCAGTTGAGAATAAAAACATAGCTACTAAAACAGTGTTAAAAGTGTGACAAAAAGTGGCACGCTCATACATACAGAAATAAATAATACATTTAGCTGTGTATGAGGATAGTTTATATTAATATAATTAATGATATATTTCTATCCTTATATTGCATATTGCATGAGTTATTTATATTCTGGTGTTCTATTCTAGCTCTAGTGTTTTTACTCCTGTTACTCCGGACTAGTGAGAGTTATCTAATGTAATGCATCCAGTAATGTTGTATGTGTCACACATACCTTTAGTTAAAAAAAACTAAACTCTCTTTTCAAGTGATTTCAGCTGTCACTGGGTTCTGCCCAAACATTAGGATGCCAGAAGGTTTCTGTCCAAAACAATCTCACTTAATTGCACGCACAAGCCCCTTTAGGGCAACTTTCAAGTACAGATTCAAAAGTGTATGCTTGTGTGACAAGTTAAGTCTTTGTTAGAAAACCTGTCATCAGTAAAATGTCAATTAGGAGGCACTAAATTTGTGTTTTATGTCAGCTTGTTTGTCCATGCGTGTGAGCGTAAAGAGTGTTGAGCGGTTCTGTCGTCAGCCGTGTGGTTTGACGCTCTCGTAGATCTACAGTGGAACCTCCAGCGACATGTTGGCTGCTGACAGCTCCTCTACACACTCTGCTTTCAATGCTACTGATGGCAAAACACACACAAACGAACACACACACCACGTCTGTCTCTGCTTTCTTCCTCGTGTTTCTTTATGATCTCCTTGCGTTCCGTGGCGGAGGATGATGAGGTGTGTTTCAGAGCTTGAGAGAGATAGGAGTGAGTCACAACAGTGATAATACATAGTTGGGAGTGAATACACAATGTCAACTGACTCTGCCAGAGGTTAGAAAGGATGAGGTTAATATCAGGTTTATGTTAGATTTAATTCAAGCTGTCTGGTAAAACTCTAAAATTTGAAGGTTTTTTGGAGTCTATATTTCAGGTAACTCTTGTTCATTTGTGTAAGGGATTTGATTTCATGCTCAGTCACAAGAAGGGCTGCATCATGTCATTGAAACGTACAATATGCAGTTGCTATGACAATGTATTATTTGCAATAGTTGAATCTGTCTTTGCAGAGTTTTCCTATAACTTTGTTAAATATTATTAAATTGTAATCCAAAAGCTGAAGTGATAAATAAATACAAAGCTATAGAGAATCTGAGATAATAAGATTTGAACAACATGTGACACTTTTTGTCTTTTTCCTGTGATGATAGTGGAGCCTTACTCGTCCCGTGTTTCTTTTCAGGGGCAGACGTGACCGAACCCAACAGCTCAGACAGCCGAGGTGAACGTCTCGACTTCTTCCTCAAACAGGAGGAGGCTCTCACCACGGAGCCAGGTTTCAACGAATCAGAAGAGGCCGGGGCTGGAGCCGTGGGCGGGACCATCTCATCCGTAGCCAATCTGAAAGCAGCGCTGATGAGTAAGAACAGCCTGCTGTCCTTGCGGGCCGAGATGATGGGAGATGATAACCCCTTGCTCTATGAGTACCTGCCCAAAGGAGGACACTCCCTGTCCTGTAAGTCACTGTCCAGTAATTACACACACAACTTTAGACAGACACACTCACAGTCAAATGGATATGCTTTCAGATACAATAAAATAATATACAGATTTGACCGCTTTTGAGACAAGTGTCCTCTGTGGAGTATTTTCAATCAGATGCTTCTGTTTGGATAACTTTGAATGCAGCGGCTGTATGTGCGTTTTGCCACTTGAGTTGTGCATCACGATTTTGTGTGGCTGCACCAGTGATGACTAGTCAGCAGTGACTCAGTGAGAGAACATTTTACTGAGATCGCTCTCACCATCGTGAGAAAAATTGTTTGGTTTATGTGGCAGTTTCTTTGTGCTTATTTGAGGGTTTACAACTGCAAAATAAAATGACACACAATTGACTTTATTTCAGCGATAAAAGTGATGAAACGTTACATGAGGAACCTTTGCCTCTTGTTGAAATTAGCTTTCAACGGGCTGCAAAAATCAAAACTGTTGGAATCTGTTTTGTCAATAAAATCAGAACTAGATCATGTACAGCTGTGTTGCTAGCACCATTAATGACCACTTGTTGCGTGGCAGTGATAAAACTGCTTGTTCTTCAGAATGCAAGGTAAAGTAACATCTGTAAAACTAACATGAACATCATCCAAAATGGTGCACAGTTTACAGTCAGTCAGTGTTGGCCATGTTGATTTGGAGGCTTAGTTTTGATCTGTTAACCTGTAAATATTCTTCTGTAATGTATAAAAGCACCTAAGTAAATATGTGCTAAAGTGAGTTTTTCGCCCACTTTGCCTTTCAGTTGGAGTGTTTAACTGTCAGTGTGTCTCTAGGAGTCTTTGTGAGTGTATATTAGCCCGAGTCTATGTCTGTGTGGGCACATTTGTGTTTGTGTTTCTTTGCTTTTACTAGCTGGTAATTGGATCTTTTGTCCTGAGTTCTGCAGTCTTTGTGAGCGGAAGAAAAGGGAGGAAGGGTACAACTCCAACCCTAGTCATGCCTTTTGAGCTGAGCCCCACTCACCTACTAAATAAATACTGAATGGCCCGAAATGCGTGTTCGCTCAACATCACATCACTTGGCATCAACTCTTTTGTGCAAGTGTTAAGTGTGTGGGATTGAGATGTTTCTGTCGGCTTAAAGAGGAGAATCAGATGCTGTCACTGCGCGGATAGACAGCTTCAAATGGAAAGGCTTTTTGATACACTCTTTACAGATAGCCTTGGCTTGTATAATAGGACATTTAAAGAATTCAGAGAATGTTAATCGTCCCTTCTCTTTGCTGAAAAAAAGAAGCTGTATTTCAACTGTCACTAACCTTAGGGAGGTTTTTGGTTAGCCAAGCCCCTATTTTAAAATTTCTACACAATGGGGTTAGGGAAATGGGTTTGTCTGTGCGGCCAACAGCCTCCCCTCCCTCGTCTGTCGGGTTTGTCCCTGCGTCTAAATGAGGACAGAAAATAAACAAACAGAGTACCTCAGATTACTGGGCGGAGGATAAGTCAGACTGCTTTGACAGATTGCTGCACCCTGCCTCCGTCTTCCCCTCCTCTTCCCAACTTCTCCTTCACCTCTGCTTAACATCCTTCCTGTCCTTTTTCCCTCCCGTCCCACCATCCCTCCTGTCTCTCCTTCACCCCTCCTTAACACTCATCGCTCACACTCTTCCTCCCAGCATTCTGGCCCACTCCTGCAGTTCCTCCTTATTTGTCTCTGTCTCCCTTTCTTTACCCCTGCTTTTACCTCAGCTGTGGAGCATCAAAGTATGTCGGTTCAAAATCCTGGGAAAGTATTGATCTGAGCAGAGACGAGGTAGAGCGAGGTCACCTGGCCTAATTCAAAAGAGACCACTGAATATCAGCTGAAGGCCTTGACATGCTGCTGTGGTGTGTTTTCATTCTCTTTCTGTATAATTGTCTATTTAATGAAACATTTTCCCAAAGATTCATAGAAACTGAAAATCAATGCCTTGCCTTGCAGTTATTTTACAGTTCAGACCCTGACTCTGTCGTTGTCAGGCGTGCCCTCGCAGTGTGATTCATCACTTGCTTGCATTGGTCATGAATGTCTTTCTATACCTCATGGAACACCTATAGAAAATGAAGCCAGGTTGTATGTCAGTGAGCCTCACAAATCCAATAATGATCATTGAGATTTGGCCCCTCTTGCTGTACCCATCTTATGCGTCAGACAATCAATGCCAGACGGTAGATTTCAGTGTGCCATCGCTGTGCACCTGTCTGCAGCCAATGGCCATCACATACTTACTGTACAGAATATACTATTTACTATTTTGTTATCATATGATTATTGAACACTCATTCATTTGTCCCATTCTTGTCTCTTCACAAATGATTTTGAAAACGGACTCTAAAGACTCTAATTTCTTTCCAGCAACTTAATCAAAGCAGTGCCTGCCAGTGTACAGCTCTAAAATGTTCATATTGTACAAGAACTCTCATGTGGTTCTGAAGAATAAGTTTGCACCATATCTTAATACAATTAAAAGTAGGAAATAAGTACTTGTGAATTAATCCATGCCACTTTGACATCACTCTTAAGCGACAGTTGCTATAATCCTGTTCTTGCGGGTCAAAAGAAACCAGAGCAACCACAGTGTTAGAACAGTATCAACATTTTAAATAATATATTCAGGGCTGTGACTTGAAAACCGAAAACAGTTATAGAAAAACAGATATATTTCAGGTGACAGATGCTTATGCACAGTAAAATTTAAATGAATCTATAGGCAAAGACCTCACAGCTTGTTGCCTTTTGTTTCTTTTTATGGAGTCAGGAAACAGTTCGCACAGAAAGTTGAATGTGTTAGAGCTTGAAGTTATAAACTATATACAACATGTGGCAGTGTGAAGTTGTTTGCAAGAAAGTAACCCACCTGCTGGAGACATTACTAGGAAATGTTATTAGACAGACGTAAGGCGAAGTGACCACACACTGTAATTCAGCTTAGACTGTTTCCACGTGACTGTTTTGTATGTAAAATTTTGCTTGAAGGGTATCAGGAAGACCTTTAGGGCAGGGCAAAGCTACATCCTTTCTCACTATGTCTCCGAGACAGACCTACTTCATTTTATGTGATTAGCTGTTGGTAATTAGCCAGTCACCTCAAAGTAATTTCTTCAAGAACAAACCCTTTTTCATTCTCAAGTGGAGAAGATACAGGCTGGAGTTTAGTTTCTCTGCTGTGTATTTGTGCCAACATTTTAGTTTCTCTGCATGAGTGTTTTACAGTTTACTACATTCGACATTGCATTATTAACCAAGCAAGAAAAGATTGAAACATACCAGTTGTGTCTTTTTTGATTTCTTTTACTGTTAGATTACCCTGCATAGAGGCTCCACACTAGTATTTTTCCCTGAGTACTCTCCACTGCCATGTTTCCATTTGTTAATGAGCCGCTCCTCTCACCTGTAGTTCATCCCTCCACTTTCCGGCTCCATTTCTACCTCCCTGTTAATGTTGTTCCTGCCAGGGCTCGGAGGAAAGTGGGAGAGAAAAGTTGGGAGTTAAACATTTGTGTGCGTTCTCAGTAAGTGGGAGCGGGGAGTGTCGGGCGCGGTAGTTTAACATTCCAGGAATCCGTCCACGGTCAAGCCTCATGGTTGTGTGATTCTGTATTTTGTGCAGAGCAGGGCAGTGAATGGCTAACCCACTGCATAACTCGGAGCGCATTCCCCGAAACGCTGCCCACATGTGCTTGAACCCACAAAGACAAGCACCAGCAACCTGCAATGCACTGCCTTGATTAATATGAAAAGTAGATAATGGCGATACTAATAAAGAACAAAAGCATGTTTCTCTCGCCTGCCTTAAAGGTACAGAAGGCACAAATTAATAAGGGTTGTGTTTGTTCATACACACATATCGTCTCATCTGCTCTTTCCCTTTTAAACACTGCTCTGTCCTTCCTCTTGCAGCCTACTCCGAGGTTTTTTGATACAATCATAGGTTTTAATTTAAATAATTTATATAATTTTCGTGCACTGAGCATCATGTCGTAAAGCCTTTTATTTGATGAGTGTATTACTGAGGCCACTACTTTAGCAGGTCCCTAAACAATGTGAGCATGCTCCTGTACACATAGCCAGTGAGATTCTTATTGCTTCCGTAGCTACTTAGTGAAATGCACATAAAACACAAAACCGATGACATAAAAATGTAAAGAACATAGGTTGACATTCCTAATATAACTAAAAAGGTAAATAAATAATACACAGGGCTTGTTTTACACTCGGAAGCAAGTAAAGTGCCTACCCCAACTTTAACTAGTAGCTGGTAGCCGATAAAGTCCTATACCCAATGCTTCCAGTCTTAACTTGAGTTGCAAGATGGCTTCTCTCCAAAACCAACTCCCTCCACACTACAAACCCTCTCCTTATATGCATTTTACTCACTGAACACACTCACGCACACATACGTTAGTGAAGCATCCTCTGCACACATGTGGGTGGTAGAAGGAGACCAGAGGAGCAAAGAAACAGACAGAAGAAGAAGATGAGCAGCCCTAACCCTTTCCCCTCGGCTGGTGGAAAGTGAAACTTCTGAGTTTTCTTCCTCCCCCTCTCTGTAGTGTTTGATAGCGTTGCACTGGCAGCCTCTGTGTGCCCCCTGCCCACTCTCTCCCATTGTGTTGTGGTGGCCAGCTGCTAGCAGAGTTGCAGTTGTACGTGAGTGGGTGGGTGAGACTCGTTTCCTGTGCTCCTCAGGGCTCCGCTCCAACAACTACTGCAGCAGCACAGTCCGGCCAGGGGCCACGGGGGCCACTATTCAAAACAAACATGGGGCTGGCTCCTCTTCTCCTCCTACTACTGCTACTACTCCTTCTTCTGCTCCTCTTCTCGCTCCTCATCTTTCACCACCACCACAACCACCATCTTCATCATCTTCATCACCAACCACTTCTCCCACACCGATGCACCCCTACGAGCTGCGGCCCCTGGAGGCCCCCGGTTTGCAGGCTTGGCCACCCCGACAGCATGCACAACATTTGGACATGGAAGTGCAGGAGGCTCCTGAGGGCCCCGATCCCTCCACCTTGCCCCAGGTAAGGACTCTCAATCTGGATTAGCTCCGAGCTCTTCTCTGGTCCCTCTCACTTCAGTCACTTTGATCACACTGGACGCCTTATTGTGCAATACAGCTGCTGTTATACACTTGCAGAAATTACACTCTGAAATGGATTTAGTATGATTGCATTAGTCTAAAAGTGCATGCATAAGAAATACTGGTGTGTATATTGTAATAAGTCTGAGACACATTTTCTCGTTTCATTTTCTGATATATTTAGTGTTTCCAAACATAGAGTGGACACTGCATAAAAAGTTATGTGTTAATAAAAAAATCATCTGCATATATCCTAAGGGGGCATTACTTGAATTGCAACACCAATCTGTATAGAACCTACGTGCCATGTTTAGAAAGATGTGACTCATGAAAATGATAAAACACTAGGAAAGTTAGCATTTTTATGAACATAAACAATGTAATGTCATCAATTTAGCACGACAGCTAGGTATAAAACTATGAAAATGAGTAGGAAGCTGAGAATGTCAATGCTCCAGTCAATTATAAACAAAGGTAATCGAAACCTAAGGCAACTGGTGTGACTGAGGCCTAAGACTGAAGAGAAAAGGAGTACCGAAAGAAGAGCTGCTCTGAGCACTGAGTAGAGTAGTGACATTATAGAAAATAATGCAGTGGGAAGTGAGGCTGAGGGGAAATGGGGCTAATGGGGTTATTTCTCATCATTGTCCTTTTTTACACACATCATCACTCAACTTCACTCAGAGTGTATTTCCCTTCTGTTGAATCTACTGGTTTTGTTTGTATTTCTTTTTTTTTATGTATTTATATTTCATTTTTCTTCTTTCTAGATTTCTATTTAACACCTTTGTCCCTTTTTGCAACCAGTGTATTAATAAAACTGAACCTTGCATTCTCTTTAAGCAAAGAGCCGAGGCTGGGCATTAGCGGTAATGTAGTTTATAGTGGTAACATTCACGATGGCACATCCAGTTACAATGGCAGCGCGCTAAGAGATGGCAGATAACAGGCAAGGTGGAGATGAGCAGAATCAATACGAGTAGACAATGAGGGGTTTCCACTTGCAGTCCAGGAAATTGTTTTTTTTTCTTTTTTTCTTTTTTAACTCCTGTGTTCCAGTCTGGCAGAGTGTGTACATAGTAGTTTTGTGCCAGTCTCTTATAAAAGTAGTGTGTGCTGTGCGTGTGGGTGAACGTTTAGGTGCAGCATTTGATTTCAGCGACCCTGCCTTCCCAACAAGCCTTCCTATCTCTACGGACAAGCCATCTGTTTGCCCAGTGCATGGTGTTCTGTTCTTAGAGAAGAGCAGTAGGAGGGCAGAGGAAATGGGTGGGGGTGAAGGAATGACAGGATGGAGCTGAGTTGTAGGAGGGGAGTTAGATGGCATATAGAAAGAAGGACAGGCTTGCATGCACCTTGCTTAAGATACTAACAGAGAGACAAATATATTGACATTACTGGAAATCAAACTAACTTCTTCAAACCAAAATATTTAGCCTCTTCTGTTATTTGGGCCTTAAATCACCTTTTTGTGTTCTGTTTTTCTTTGGTTTTTTTTTCTATCTGGTCTTTGTTTTTTTCTATCATGTGTGAAAAAGGTTGTCTTTACAGCTGCCTTCAACAAACTGCCTTGATGCATGCCCAGACAATTCTATACACACTTTATTAACGTGTTAATGTGACATAACGGGATGTTTGTGTTTGCAGGAGATTGAAAAAAACAAAGAGGACATGAAGGAAAGCCATGGAGGTATGGTTTAAACCTCTCGAAGTCTGCCTATGAGCAAGAAGTTTCTGATGTGCTTCTTTTTGCTCTGTTACTGATGCTATGCCTCATGTTTTGTAACCCAGCTTTGGAAGGTGACCAGTGTCTCATCGAGAGGGATCAGATGGCAGAGGGGAGCTTTACTGTGTCTCGGGCCGGCACTGGGACCAAAGGCTTGGAGCTGGGTGCAGAGGGTGGACCAGGGGGTGACAGAGTCCTGCCAGAGCCCGGTGTGTGGCCCGAGAAAGGTTTAGCCTGCACCCTGTGCAAGCGGCTGTTCAGCAGCCTGGAGCATCTCAGGGAACACGAGTACCGCCACACCCTATCCCTAATGGCTCTGTCCCTGACCCCCCAGCCCAACCAGCTCATCCAGCCTCTACACTTTCAGCAGAGCCTATACCGGCCCGCTCTGGCCGAGCCTGCACCAATTCGTTACTTCTGCCCCCAGTGTCCTGCCAGCTTCACGCTCAAGTCTAATGCAGACCGCCATGAGAAGACCATCCACATGAAAAAGAAGCTGATGCAGTGTGTGTACTGTCTCAAACACTTTAGGGATCGCACAGACTTGCACAGGCACCTGTCCTCAGTGCACTCCAAAGAGAGGGAGCACACCTGTCCCTCCTGCAACAAGGCCTTTAGCACCCAGAAGAACCTGGCCACGCATGTGAAAGTGTGCTTCCAAGCAGGAGCAGTGTCAAATGTCCCCACTGGGACAGACGTGTTTCAGGGTGGGGACACAGATTCCATGTGGTGGTTTACCCGTGGGGTCAGTTAAACCATAATTGCAATATTAATGTGGAAAACTAGGGGCAGTGCTGAGGTTTTTATGCACATACACATCTATTGCCAGCTTATAATGTAATGGAACTCAACTAAAAAGGAAAATATCTTTTTTACCTTTCATTTTGCTTTTACAACTCAACAAATTTGCAATACATATCAAGCTAATCAAACTGTTGCTATGCAAAATAGATATTATAAACAAAGTCTAGACTTAACTGCACTGGAGCCCACACCATTGACCAGGTACAGATGTTCGTTACTAGAGCCAGGCTGAGACATGGGGGAGTGTTTTTTTCCTGTCTCGTCAACCTTAACCACTTGTCTGACTCTGTGTCGCCAGTCACTAACCTCTTCTCTCCTTTTTAGGCAGGCAGATCTTTATCTTTGAGTACACCCCTGCATTATGGGCACTTTGACATAGTTTACATGTAACACTGGAACTCACAGCTCGCACAACTACTCCACCTGCAGGAGCAATCTGATTTTGCAGGTTAAAAGTAGAATAAGGAGTCATTAGGCCAACGCGGGTTAGGGTTGAAAATTTTCAGGATGGACATATCTTTTTAAGGAAAATTTTACATTCAATCTAGAGCTCTCCTTTTCAATGCAACAGTCATATACAGAACATGTATGAACCTGCCCTCAGTGGCCAATATGACATGATTACCTCTACTGTAAGATAAGTGCAGACAGAGGGGTCTGCTGAACAACACAAAGCATGCTAAAACAATAGCCCACTGTTCTGCTCCGTTGGGGGTTGGGAGAAGTGTCAATGGCTCTGTCTCTGTCTGTCCACATCTGTGAGCTTTCTAGTGTTTAAGAGTGACTGCGCCTGGACATTAATTGGTCCTTCATGGCTCCAAACCTTCTTAACCCCTTTCCCCTCATCCGAAGGGGAAGCACAGGGCATTTTGAACCAGATAAGGAAAACGGATGTGTAATAGTTACATACTGCAGAGAGCAGAGTCATTAAAATCTAAATAAAATATTTACAAGTATTAAAAAACTAATGACAGAATCAGAAGTAAGTAGTTATTTAAATTATTACTTCACTGATAATGTGATTTTGTGTTGCACAGGTTAGTAGAAAATGACCAGCCTGGCTAGGTTGGCTAGCTTTATGAGCCTGAACTCGTGTTTATGGAACCACCTAAGCCCTGAATTATTTAGTTATGCTCTGTTGGTGAGTTATGCTCAGAAGAAAAAAGTATGCTTCCATGTTTTTTCAAGTAAATGATTTCACTGGTGACTGTCCACCTCTTCTGTAGTACGAGTGATCAAAATTCATAAAGTCTGAATTGTTAGGTGGGAGCTTGAAGCTCCATTGGAATGAGCATGAAAATTGGCTGCAGAATCATTGCTAATGTAAATTCACACCAGTGTCTGCCAAACATTCTTTCACTAAGTTTACAGCAGGCTTTTAGTCTGCAACACTCTGAAACAAAATACCTTCTTTACTTCTCAGTCTGTTCTTATTGTGTCGACTTATAATGTGAATACCCAAAGGAAACCATCCACCTCCCTCATATCCCTCAGTCACTCAAGCAGTGAAAATAAAGCACAACAATTTTCTTATATTTTAGAACTAGCGTCTACTGGGAGTCTGTCCCTTATGCTGTTGTATATAACAAAGAGCTCCCGAATGCCAAATGATTTGTGATACTGAACCCAGTTCTCAGGTAGCACATTCTGTCCTATCAGGCAGCTGAAACATACTGGCGACAAAGTCAGAACTAATCACAAACTCATTGATGCCAGGAGTCACTGAGACAAAGTGTTGTCTAATTGTTCTTTCTTTCTGTTGTTGTAAATGTCATTATTGTGATTTTTTTTTATTCACATTGTATTGTACAACACTTGTTTGTAGCTGAAATTAAACTTTGATAAAAAAAAATAGTTTACTGTCTTTTCTCTCTAATCAATTCATTCTGTTATTGATACAAAGGATGCACAGTTTATTTTCCAGTTTATGTGTGCTTGCATGTTTTGTGTTGTGTTGTTGAGTGTTTAATGCCAGCCGAAGTCGATTTGCAAATGGAGGTAATTATACTGTACCACTTAAACCCCTGTATTGTGTCTGCCCCCTCCTTCATGTACTGTGGATCAGCAGTGTGTTTTACTTGTGTACTTGTGTGTAAATCTAGACTGTTTTACACACATCAAACACAAGCAAACATTGTTTAGTTAAAATGAAGCTCTTCACCTGGCATAAATACTGTACACCCTGAAATAATTGGCTTACCGACTCGCAAGATAGGTCTGCTATTAATATTACTAGTGCTTTTCTGTCATTGCTAAGCCTCCCTTGGTGTGTGTGTATTCCCCAAACTTGAGGTCATTGTCTGTGTTTGTCTGTCTGTCCATAGCAGAGACCTTCTGCACAACTTAGCAGATTGAGTGTTGTGTCAGTGTTCATAGTATCTCTTTGCCTTTATTGCTTTAGTATGAAGGAAGAGCTGTTGCCAGGGCAACTGTAGCTTTGACTGGGATTGGTTTGGCCATGGGAATTGATGGTAAATTTCTAGACCATGGCAGACACTAATTAAATGTAATAACTGAAAAAGTGGCATTTCTATTTTGATTTAACAGTGTTTTATTCAACGATAACCTTTATCTTCTCTTTTCTGTCTTTTCCCTGCAGTGAACGACTTCACAGTGATCCGTAAAAAGTTCAAGTGCCCCTACTGCAGTTTTTCGGCTATGCACCAGTGCATCCTGAAGAGACACATGCGCTCCCACACAGGTGAGAGGCCCTACCCCTGTGAAATCTGCGGAAAGAAGTTCACCAGGAGGGAGCACATGAAGAGGCACACCCTGGTGAGTTCTGTGGTCACTACTAGGGGACAATCAAACAATGATATTAATCCTGAAGCAACACTGAGAGACAAAAGCATTCTATAGCAAAAAAAAAAAAAAAAAAATTGTTGCAAAAGGTGGATAGTAAATAGTTTTTTGCAAATTAATATATTAAAGTGATGTGGTTGTTGATCTGGACTAGTGTCATATCAAGAAATCGCTATGAATTCAATAACATTTAATGTTTTCAGTGGAGTCTATAGGAAGAAATTCAAGACTTTAGTTCATGAAATAGTTCATGTCAGAACTACTTTTAATTGTGCATGTTCATTGACAGGTTCACAGCAAAGACAAGAAGTATGTGTGTAAAGTGTGCAGCCGAGTGTTCATGTCAGCAGCCAGCGTCGGAATCAAACATGGCTCCCGTCGCCATGGCGTCTGTGCTGACTGCTCTGGCCGGGGCATGGCTGCACTGTTGGACCACAATGGGGAAGTGGGTGGGGACATCTCCCCAGAGGAGGAGCTGTATCCCGGTGATCGTTTCCACGACGACCAGGCAGAATGCGATGGTGATGGTGAGGAGGAGATGATGGCAGAGGGTGAAGGGGAGATAATGGGGGAGGGAGAGGAGGAGGGAGGAAAGTGGAAGGACTCAGGGATGAGTGGCAAGGCACACCAAGCACTGGACAATGAGAAGGAGGAGAGCGACTCGTCGGCGCAGGACGGTGAGCAGCAGAATGGAAGTGACAGGGATTTTACCTGGATCTCCTAGTACCGGCCCGCCTCCACCCTGGCTCCTCCAATGATCTACAAAGATCTCCTGCAATCTCTGAGGCAGAATCACCTGCTTTCTTCACCCACTTGTCCTGCAGTGGACAGGCCTTCCACTGAATGGAAACGCTGTGGGGTAACGCGCGACAATGATCTCAAAACCTTTCTTTTACATTATGAGGCTAACCACTACTTTGATCATCACATGGAGAAGATGATGACTCAAGTGGTGGTTTTTTTCTGCTTACCTCCTTCACCTCTGATGCAGTGTTTTAGTGTTTGTTTTTCTTGAGGGGTTCAGGCCAGACTCCAGTAGTTTTATACTCTGTCACAACAGGAACACAGCTGCCAAGGACGCAGCGATTGCTTGACTGCTTTGTGTGCTTTGTATGTTTGCCGTTCACAATCAACGTGGAAATCAAGCATCTACCTAGAGAAATAGCCTTGAAGGGACCACCTTGGCTGGAACATCTCTAAAAGTGAAGGGTCTAAATCTATTGCAAAAAGAAGTGTGTCAAAGGAGCAGGCAGCCCAACGGCACATTGTTGATGGAGAGTCCTACTGCCACAGACTTGCACTTTAAATGACTCCACTTTTAGCCCTGAACCCGTGGTTTACATTTTTGACCTGACCTTTTAACAAATCGGTGACCGCACCTACCTTTAAGGATATACTTTATGTCCTCTTGACTGTTAAGACGATGGAGAAATTACTGAACCTTTGTGCAGATTGCTGTTTATATTTAGCCTATGCCTTTCAGTGGGTTCCTTAATCTTTTGTCTTTAAATTTAAATTGATCCATTCCAACAAATACTGGAGATGTATATAAAGGTTTAGGGGATTCAAAATGGGAATGAAGTGTGTGTATGAATATTTGTGTGTGTTGGAGATAGGCAGAGAGAGAATGTAACAGACTTTTACACCTTCAGTAAAAGTTCTGACGTGAGATTCAAGGCAGTCCACATTCCTGACTGGCACACACAGGGGTTGACTATGGACTTTTTCTGTCTCTCTCGTTGAGTGTTTTCTGTCTCACACTGGAGTTTTGGACCTGAGAGCCCAGTCTCTCTCTCATGAGGAGGAGATGCCTTCCTTTCTTCTTTGTTCTTCAGTTATTGCAATTATTAAACAGAATATGCACATTCCATATTATTATTTTGGCAATTTTTAGTTTCAATCTTCAAAGTTAAAATAAAAAAATGTGCTTCAAATTAAGAGTTGGATATTAATTTGTTTTGACAGCTTTTTATTGGTGACATGTTCAGCAAGTCAGTCCCTCCTCTCTCTGTGTCTAATGCAAGAATGTTGAGTGTCTGTTGTCAAGAGTCTATGTTGTTTTCTTAAGATTAGTTCTATGTTATTGACAGTTTGAGTGATGCAGATGTCTTATTATTATGATTATCAGAACTAAGATTACCGTTGTTGATGTAATTATAATTATTAATTATTATTAAGTGCTGGATGCTAAGCTTTATTGTGTGTTCTTTTTGATATTTTATATCTTGTAAAAGAAAAAAAAAAGCTTTTATACTTTGCCTTGTTGTGGACAGCAAGCCATGGGGCTTTTATCGACCTTTTCTTGTGCCAGTTTACGCTCTTCTGTCGTATTTGCTTTTTTAACCAAGGGAAACACAAGTCACAAACTTCTCTGTTAGATATCAATTGAAACATGTATTTAGCACACGCTTTTTGCATCAAAATGTACACTAATTGATGAGTATCAAACCAAAAACAATCTTGTATACATGAAGTGCTTTTGTTCACAGTTTTGTGTGTGCAGGTGCTTACAGATTTTATGGTTGTGCTTTTGTTGTTTTTACTTTGGGTTTAACATATTTGTCACTATTTGTCACAGTTTTGCAAAGTGCACATTATATGGTATTATTGTGAATATGAAGGGCTGTAAAAGGGCCAACATGCTTCTTGAAAACTGCATCATCAAATTAGGTTCACCTATATTACTTTCAAAGACTTTACTTACACACAATCACACAAGGCAGCCATAGACAGAGCCATCTGTGGTCTATGTGTTGTATTTCTATGGCGTTATACAAAGGGAAAGGCCAGCTCAGCTGCACTGTAACTCTGGGAAACATTCGGGTGCCGATGCTGGCTGCACGTGTTGCCTCTGTGCTTAAGGTGCCATGGACTGCATTTCACATGAATCCACGCTAAAACAACTTGTGTTGTCTTTACATCTGTTTTATTTGTATACTTTTTATTTATTGTGCTTTTGTTTGACCCTTTTATGTAATAGTTGTAATATAAAAAAATGATTTCAATGAATGTCGGTGGGTGTGGAAGGACATACCTGTGTCATGTTGCAGCCACTGAGAGACTGGACAAATGTGTGTGACCCCTCCTGACCCTAGACCCCCTACTTTTAACATCATGTACTCTTTGTGTGTCCTCTTCCTCATATTGGGTTGTGCTTCAGGAAAATGTCTGTCATCAACCCTTCAATATGTGCCTGAATTACTTTTTACCTGTAAGAGTATCCCAGTGGACGCATATGTGATTATTAATTTCAAAAGAGACAAATCAGACAGTTGTGTTGTCCTTTCCACCGTGTGAGCTTCTCGTGGTCCCAGCTCTTATTTAAAATGCATGCCTGTGTTAATTTTGTCATACCAAAGTGATGTCTTCGGCATCTGCACACAACTGTCTCATTCCACTTGATGCAAAACTGGAATTGTTGGCTCTATCGCAGATGAATATGGGTATTCTTAGACGTGTACAAATGGCAATCCTCATTTAGCCTGTATAGCTTGACTTACGCGTGCAAATCATGAAGCCATAGATATGGGTATATCTATATTATACTATATTTCAAAATTGGCGCTTTTGACTTTTAATTATTTTGTACTAAGAGTGATGTGTGTAGACCTTCATATATATGGATTTATATTGCTATTATATGTTATTATTTATTTATTTTTCTCTCTCAAGTTCCAGGGGGTCTTTAATTTGTAAAAGGTCGCACTTGAAGCTTGATGTTTATTTTCATTGGGAATATTGTTCAATATTGACTTTATATTAAACCTGTGTTTGTAACAAAATGTGTTGAATAATCAAAAACTGTCCTGTTTTTACACCTGTTTTGGTTTTGGGCAGATGAAGTGCTCTTGTGAAGATTTTCTTTTCTTTGGTTGTAGTACTGATCACAAAAACATTTTTACAGTCAACCATGAGCCTCCTGTTTTTGATGTTGGGGCTGGTCCAATCGCCATTAAAGCCACTTTCAAACTTCATATTTAGTGGAAAAATTTGCTTGACTATTATTTGCAAAAACCAATCAGTCTCAATAAATTTTGAAATTGCTGCTGTAAAGAACTGGCTAATGTGTGTTGTGTTTCTGTTCAGTATTTCCTGCTTTGGCTGTTTTGACAACTGCTGTCCACTAGGGGGCAAGATTGATATATCAAAGGACGGGGAATGGTAGATGTAGATGACAAGGAGATGGAAGCAAAGAATAACTTCTTGTTTCTATTATTTTGTTATTTTACACATTGGAAGAGCAAGTAGTGGCAACTGTGAAAAATGAGATAACTAGATCATAAATTTACAATAGTGTTTTAGGGAGATATGAAGATGATGTGAAAGTAAGAATCTTTTTAAAAATAATTTTAATGTTATTTTTGTTTGTTTGTTTGTTTGTTTACAAAATGCAAAAGTGAGCGACCATGCACATACAGCCAACTACTGTAGCTTCAGTATAAAGAACAACATGGAGTGGAGGTGGCCCTGATCTCAACATAAATGAACAATCTTCTTGCAGAACTCCTTCAAACAGGGTCTTTGAAGGAGTTTGGCAAGAAGATTGTTCCAAACATTTGGAAAAGTAATTGTAGATTGTTATAAAGGCTTGTGTGGGACCATAATAAACTTGTTGCAAGATTTTTCTTCTTTTGGCTCACCTCGCATTTTGTAAATTTAAGAAAAATAAACAATTCAATTTGATATTTTGAAAGCATTCTTATATTGCAAACAAATTAAAACACAGCCCACCTAGCATTTGTTAATCCAAACAAATATTTATATGAAGCATCACTTTTCCATATGAACTAAAGGGTGCTAAAAATTAGCCTTATTCCCCTTATCCCCTAAAAAAAAGAGTGATAAGAGATGAATTTTGTTAACCTTTGTTTAATATTCTAAACACTTTTTCTGATCCTTGTTGTGCATATAGACTACTAGAGGAATGGCATACACACATTCATACATACAGTGTCTATTGAACGCATTGATCCTCACTGAGTCCCTTTGTCATTTTCACTCCGGACTGTGCTAAGTATAAAGTACCTGATAATTAAAAGGACCATGACACGGCACTTCTTCCATTCATCTTTATTTTCTTTCTGTCACATTACATCACATAGATCACATTATCAACATCATATGTGGTCATCCATCTTTTCAAGCACTAGTTATAGGCTTGACATTCACACAGATACTCCCCAGAAAGTGCTTCCTGTGTGTGTGACTGTTGATGAAAACTCCACACACAAGAGAAATGTGGCCCTCCAGTGAAGACCCCAGGCTGGAGGATGTATCCCTTAAAATAACACATTTAGCACTGTTTGTGTGAATGTGATGGTCTAAAGGGAGACTGATTCAGCCTTAGGTTATCCATTATTGAAAGAGGACATTTAACACATAAAAACCCTTCAGTGTTCTATCTCCTGACAAAAAATAAGAACAAGGAAAAATGAGCGATGCTAGACATGCAAAACAACCTCAAACTCAACCAGACAATAAAATCATTCAAGAAAACAAAAAAAATCAATTAATCACTGAGAAAACGAAAAAGCAAAAGTCAGTTCTCACACCAGCCAGTGTAAGGCTCAGTAAAAACAAAAATGGGAGGAAAGACAAGACAAAGGATAAAAGCTGAAGAACAAATAATATGAGCACAGAGGAAAAGAAATCTGCGGAGCTGCCATTACAATGCATTACACTTGATTTGGAAGCTTTGTTGCTGCTGGTTTACACACAAACTCAACATGGACATTCAACAAAAGTTAAGCAGCATGTCATTCTTTTCAACTTTTTGGGGAATTGAAGGCGATACTTTTCTAATGCACATTTGAAGGGCTTTACATAGCTTAATATACTGGGTAAAAAGGCTTGGGTGGGACCACAGTAAAGCTAGAAAAAAAGGTAGTGCGAAAGTTATGTCTAATAAGGTGGAAGACACTAAAAGCGTGCAGCCTGTTGGAATGTGTCGGACAGGAGAGAAGATTTCACCTCAGAAGGCAAAGGTGATCCTGCCTAACCCAAAATTTACATGAAAACCACGAAAAACAACAACAATGATAACCACACATATTATGACTAATTTGGCAAAGAGAAATATGAACAGCTCAAGTTAGTTCTTGTTCCATTATAAAGCATTGCACAAAGTCAGAAAGTAAAGCAATACTGCATGGTTGAATGATTTGATATGACGAAGCACGTGGGTGTCTATGTGTGGTTAAAGATATATCAGAGTGTGCTACAGGCTCACTACAGACAATAGCCTACAAACTAGCCAGCAATTAAAACATCAACAAAAAGACTTTTTTTTCCATTTTGTAGGTTTTACATTCAACTGGTTTTGATTTTCTCCTCTTTGCCTCTAAGCTACATTATACATATGAAACTTTACGTGTTATGTTCACTATAGTTTCTTGCTTAAAAAAGAAAGAAAAATATTCTGAGCAACAATTTTGTAAAAAAGTTTCCTTTTCATACAGAGATACAAGAACAAAAAATAATAAATGAGAAAGCCTCACGGTTTTCTTTATGTTGCATATGTACAAGAAAGCCCTGAAACTGCAAATCCATCTGTACTATATCATCACAGCCTCTCATGTCTCTTTCATCTGTGATGTACTTTTTATGCACATCTCTTCATTCAGAAGTAAAAGGTATTGTTTTTACCAAAACCGAAAAGAGATGATTTATGAATCAGCTAATCAGTAAAATACATTATAGCCATGTTAAGTATCTGGTGATATAGCTGTGGAGTTTTAAGCCACAGGCCACTTTAGTGCAACTTGTAAAAGCTGGAATAGTGGCTGGCTAGGACTAAATGTTGTTTAGTCGCCAGTAGGAACCTGTGACGCTGCTGGTGGGACCGCAAAGTGCCTACAATGAGCGAGATGTTAAGGGGAGCATTTGGCAAACTATCAAAGACTAAAGCAGAGATGCATTTGCAAAACAACCACCTCAGCTCAGTCAAATGTAACAAAGCTGTTTTAATTAAAGAAATGATGCACAAAGAGGGGCTTTATTGGCTAAATTGTAGGTATTGTGACAGAAATCCAGGGTTTTAAACAGCATGGGAGAATAATGTGAAGCCACTGACTCAGAGTGGTCCTTTGCTATCTCCGACACAAGGCAACTGCAGGTAGTAAGTGACTGACTACATAAGTACCACACTACTTCCCAGTACCACACTTCAAAAATACTGTCAGCACTGCTTTGTTTAGCACTATAAAATGTGACAGACACAGCAAGACAGGAGGGGTCCAATGGGCAAACAGTGGGAAAGTCTTATCCCTGAAGCCCCATCCAATTTATTGGGCAGTGACAACCAAAACATAGATCCTTTTACTTCAAAATTAGTGTAAAAATGTCCACATATAAAAATGCGTTTGTGCAGTGCAACATAGTGCAATTTTGTTAGTATTCCGTTCCTCTTTTATGTTCTTTTTATTGGCACTTTGTGTAAGAGTCTTGACCGGATGAGACATGGGACCCATTCTCTAAAAGCAGAGAAGGGCAAACTTAGCTTATACAGGATGCTTTACAGGCAGACATTTTACCAACAATAACAACAGGGTGGCTTTTAATTTGAACTTGTTCATGAAAAGCACAGAGACTGTTTCTTTTTTATGTTTCACCCACTGAGCATCTGCCTCGACAATATTGTCCTTTTCTTTCAAACATAGCCTGTGGACAGCGCAGACAGACCTTGCGGCCAAAGAAAACAGCCCAGGTGTTTCTATGGTGACAGAGGTCTCAAGTCATACTGCGCATCAGCCAAAGCTCTGTTTAGATCTCTTTGTGTAAGTGATGTGTTGTCATGGTGACCATGGTATGGAAGTGTTGGGAGCACTAAAAAAGTAGAGAGCATGAGGCAAGATGAACATTCAGTCACAACCAGCATGGCGGTGAATCTCTTATGAATGGCCTTTATATTTGATGAGAATTAAGTTTTCACTTTTCTTTACTGTTGAATCTTACACAAATGTGACTATGATGAAAAGGCCAAAACTGCACAATCATACTTTAAATGTCTTGTGTTTGAGTTCTTAACTACCTCTGATGCTACAGATGCTATGCTCCAAATTATGGCCATGTGTTTTTTTCCTGTTATCAGTAAAAAATCAGTTCTGATCGAAAACTACACGAAAAAGAATTGTATGTTAATAATAATAATAATAATATAATAATAATAATAATTAGTTTGTTGCAGAGCATTTTAATCTTACACAACTAAAAGTGTTTGTTTTTTAATATTCTCAATTCAAATCAAAGTCAATAGCTTTTATCTAAAGCTGGAGGCCTAAAACCATATTTGGTACACATGTAAAAGAATCAACCCTCAGCTCGTACAAATCATCACTTTTGGATTGGATTATCATGAAAACAGCTCTGCACTTGATTTAGACCAAAGGGAAAAGCAGCTGCCATAAAAGGCCTTTAAACAGTAAGCTCTGGTTCTTAAAGTAAAGTTGCCTGTTACCAGTATTTCTGCCAAAGAACCAACACATTAGTGACTACTTGTTATTTTCTTATTAATAACAATGGTCAGAATGTAGGACAGGTTTGAATGGCAGTTTTCAATCAATGGGGTAAACATTTTCTTTGGAAAAACAACTGTCAAAGAACATTAGTACAGTACATTAGTGAATTATACACAATGTTGAACTTATGAAACACTAAATGCTGTATTTCTGCTGATTGCACAGTGTAAGTGCTAGTTGCCTCAGTAAATCTTTGTACTAGCTAAAAAAAGAATAAAAGTGAAATAGCTAGTCACTCTCATAGGTGTAGACTGGCTACAGTAATGCACAAGGAGATGACTTGTTTCTTTTAAGTACTTATATCTTGGGTACAAGTTTAGAAAAAAAAGAGAGAGGAAATAGTTTATATGTTGTTTTCATCTCTCAAAGACATTTTGGAAACTCCAGGGGAACTTTGTGTACCACATAGTGCAGGTGTGCATCATTGCAAGATCACAATCTGAAAAATGCCTGAATAAACAGTGAATATTGATCAAAACTATCTGAGGCAGTTGAAATCCCATAATGCTGAGGGGGACGGCCATGATATAGGAGAGACCTTTTACCAAAATGTGGCTTATAGCAGTGCAGGCATTTTGCCTTTGGTAGCTTAGCTGTCCCTTAAATTGTGACAAAAAACAGATATGCTACAGAGGTGTTATCAAGCATAATCTGGTCTGAACCTCTAAATAGAGTTATGATCCACCCCAAAACAGTAGCTTACATAATGCTCCCATATTGAACAACACATACCAAAGGTTTATCTGTAGTCTTGAAAGCTCCATGCCAGAAAAAGCAGTAAATGGAAAGTAAAAAACAAACATTAAATCAAAAGATTTGTTAAGAATCCAATTGATGTGGTTTTTTTTCCATTTGTCTGAAAAAAATTCAAGTTTCAGTCATAGAAAGCATCTCCAAATCTGAAAAAGTTCACTTTTCTTTCTGAGTTTTACTTTTTACCAATCATTTCATTTTCTCTTGGTGTTTGGAATTGCAATGGGGAAAAGTGAACCCACAATGAGCAGGAGAAAGCAGTGCCAGGAAAGTATTCCATCGGTGTGTCAGTGGAAGCGTCCACCTCACAGTAGCCTGGAATGAGGAAGAGCTGATGTTGCAGAAAGGTGGGGTGGCGGCAGCTTTAGTCGGTGAATCTCTGACAGGCTTTTTTCCAACGGCAGGCTGTGCACCACATATCTTTTTTCTCCATGCCATACACCTTTCGGCACTTCTTTGCTTCACCGCGGGGTTTCCTTGGTGACAGCAGATGCAACAACATTAGGACATGCTTACAGACTCACAGGCGTTCAAATGCACTAACAAAAAAATACACTGATGTCTACAAACTGTACGTAATAAATGGATGATAGGCACACAATTCCTACAAAGAGACTAGAAACAGGTTTGTTTTAACTTCTTTCAAATACTTTTCAGTGGAAACATTCACTACAGTTCATTTTAGCTCCATTAAGCCGTCTAACTGGAGTTTACATGCACGAGACAGAACTAGTGAGTCCATAGCGCTCTGCTCAGACTCATCCTGCATTATGTGGTCTAGATAGCTCAACCTTAGTTAAAAAGAGAAAACAAGCCTAAACCTGATTGGTTTGTAAAGTTAAACTCTAATGAGCTTGGTACGTAACTATGTAATCATCCATTCATTTATGAATAGTTGAACTTTGAAACTTATAATCAAGGTTGACTAAGAGAAAACTGAATTACTGCCATTCCAGTCAGACTAAGACATTAACATGCATTTTAAGTCTGATTAGAGTCTATATATTTAGACATTTAGCCTTCAGTCGTGGAGAGACTAAAGATGTGGATTTAATTATTTTAACATAAGGTTTTCACAACGTTAAATCTGGACAGTATGCCATAATGCTTTACCTGGCTCCTGCTGTAGATTTAGGTGCTGGTGTAATTAATGCATGGCTCTTAGTAACAGCTGTGTGTGTGCTGGCTGCAGGCTGACGCTTCTCTCCAATGCTCGCTGTTCGAAAGGGATTAACAGGTCCCTGCAATAGAAAGTGAATTGTTTAAGAAAAAGTCCAATTTTATTAAATATAATAATTAATTTTTGTAAATTCAAACAATTCCTGTGCACATCACATCTTTAAATCCACATTCAGTTAAGACAAGTAAAATATTGATAAAACCTGAACCGTTTTACATCCAACAACCAGCGGCGCTCAAATTTTTGGTTGTTTTAATTTTATGATCCTCTTGTGAGTTTGATGTGCTTTTAAGATAAAGTATGAGCACATTGGGTCCCTCAGGTCAATCCCATGCGCTTGATCTGTGACTCATGACAAGACTGCCATCCGTCATTAAGGCCCAGTCCATTTGAAAGCCATTTACTAAAGGTCCCGGAGACGCAGCTTAAATATTATCTTTTCTTTTTTGTTGAGAGTATAATGTAGAAGATGTATTTTTATGGAAAAAAACGCACTAATTTAAATTTACATGTGCACCGAAAGGAAGGGCACTTGAAAGTAAAGGAAGACTGGTAAGTATAGAATGAACACGAGCTCGAGCAGTTGACATGGAGGTGACAGTGTGTCAGACAAGGCCTAACTCACCGGGACACCTTTGAAAATCACAGGAGGGGGCTGCCATGACACACTGATGCCATTCCCGGTCCCAGTTAAAGGCCCGGTGCCATTAGTATTGCCTAACCCAGCCAGCTCAGGAACCACTGGTATATTGACTGGAGCAGTGGCCTGGATCATGGCGAAGCACCCCACCAGAACCATGAAAGGACATGGGAGAGGAGATGGGAGAAGGCAACGAAAAATACAAGAGAACACACACACATTAGTGAGAGATCCTCGAAAATTTAAATAGCTTTTCTGTTTCTTTGTATTTAGTTTACACTTTTTAACAAAAGAAAAAAAACATTTGTACATTAAATGTGGATTGTATATAACATATGAACAAGGTGTACTGCTCATTTTTTTACTTTTATTACCAACCATCATAATAATTTAAGTATTTTATGCTCCCTCCTCCTTTTAAACCAACTCCTTGAAATGTCCTTTTTACATACAACTGTCAGAATTTTTCCATTCAAGAACAAACTATCTAACCTATCTTAAGAAAGCAAGACCTGTTTCTCTAGGTCTATATGTGGGTGTATTTGAAGTCCAACTCGCAGAGTCTTGTTTGGGATTCAAACTGTCCCAGAGTCACTTCAGTTTGTTTCCACTGAGTTTTAATCTCAAGGAAGCGCCAGTAAACTACATCTTAATTGTTTTAATACATTCAATAATACAGCTTAAGATTTGGCAGGGCTGGTCTAACATGTTCTTTGCCAATTTGAAGTGTGTTATGTTTTACCCTCAGGCTAGCTCCTGGCCAAATAAACTAGAAAATTACCTTACCCTAAGTGGCATCTTAAAGTTTCATACTACACTGAACCACAGGAGAAGACTGGATTTCATATTTAGGATTTAAAAGATTTATGCTTTTAACAAACTCTATTCTCTGCATTTCCCTCAGATTTTAAGTGAATATTGGAGACATGAGAATGCCAATGTGCGTGTGAGAACTTGTACAGTTCATAGAAAAGAAAAAGAAGAAACATTTGGGGAAAAGAGAGCCTTGTGTGTCCAAAATAAGAATTTTAGACCAAGAGATCTTATGACTAAAAATGTCATGACTTCTAAAGTATTTAGACTTTATCCTTTTGGAGCATGCTTCTTCCCTGCCTTATTGCTATGCACTCCCACAGTAGTGTGGGAGTAAAGTTATTCTGCCTGACCCCTAGTGCTTTTTGCAGCACTTTTGTTGGAAACTAAGTTTGAAAATTAACATATAGGGTGAATCTACAGGCTGTGGGGTGGTTACATAATGACTATCGGTTTATAGACTTTTGATATGACATTGCTGTGAGTTACCTGGTAGGCGTGGTCAGTGCGTATGTGGCAGAGTGTGGAAGGAGCTGATTGGCTGAGCAGAGTAGGTGGGTGGCTCTGAGACCCGTTCACGTTGATGTGCTCAGAGTGAGGGACATCAGAAAGTGGCGAGGGGAAAAAGGGGGGAGGGCCGACCGTGGTGGGGGACGTAGGTGTGAGGCTGGACAAGCCCTCAGTCAGGCTGTCCATGTTGACCTCGATCTCTGAGTAGTAGAAGTCCTCCTCCCCATCACTGTAGTCTGAGTCACTGTTACGCCTTTGGGAAGCAGCAGAAGCACTTCATTAAGAGCCAAGGTTATACCCACACCACAGTCTAAAGGATCTGCTCAGCTTTAGAGAGTCAAAGCAAAGCCTTGTGTATTCATTAAATTTATAAGAAAATATTTTTGTGCTCTGTAAATGTTGTAGTAACCACAGTGATGGGTTTTATTGAACACATTATTCAAGCTCTTACAAAATTTTAGGAAGTATTATCCTTTTCAGGACTAGTCTGTCTTAAAGCTACATAGACACACAATACACTTAATTAAACCATGAACAAAAGCCCATGGATTTGGATGGAAAGTGATTGCCCCTACTGTCACCACCAGGGGTCAGTAAGACCCAGTGTGCTGCAGAGCTATAATATAATAATCATATAAAAACTGAGGATGTCCGGTCTTTTTCCTGCTCAGAGCAACAGTAAGATTAGACGATGAAGACGGCATGAGACCGCATTTACAAATGTCATTTTGAATCTCCCATACAATAACACCAAACAGTTCATAATTTTTATTTAAAGCGCTGTCAATTCTGTAAAATGGTCAATTGTAACAAGAAGGAAGTGATGCATTACATTACTAATCTGATCAAATGAATATCTCGTGTCTAATGAATGAATGTTGATGAGTGATAAGAAAAAAAGCCTTTCTTGGCAGGTGTGAAGACAGGTGTTTGAAGTAGATCCAAGTGGTGACATCAGGTTTCTGAAATGTATCTTTCCCCAGCTCTACATCAGTGATAGAGGTTACTACAGCCTCTTACTTACATGCATGCCCCTGTAAGGCCACCTAAACAAACCAAAACTTAATGTAAAACAACTAAACAGTGTCTGCCTTTGCCTATTGTTCTAGTGTTTTGTGACTTACCCCAGGTGAACGGTGCGGATGTGTCGCTGGATCCCTGAGGAAGTGCTGAGGACCTTTTCACAGTTCTTCCACAAGCACTTGAACATCACCTTCATGGAGTTCTACAAACAAAATTTTAAACATTAACGGAATTAATTTTTTCCAAAACATTTTTATTCCCCAGGAAAACAGCTTCGTGGGGGACCTGATGCCTCTCGACAAGAGGCCAAACACTACACCTCATTAGAAAGCTGTTAGAGCAGCAAAGCAATAAAAAACGAAACTTGATATGTGACAAGTTCAGACACATACAGAACAAAAGAAGATCAAGCTAAGGACAGAGATGGGACAATGAAACTGTGCCCTTGTCTGTATATGGCACAGTACTTTCACACTGCTGGCAGATTGACGAGCAGGATAAATGTTGTATTCTGATCTCTTTCCTGTAGTCGGCATGTGCAGTGAAAATATATCATGGTGGGAAACATTTATTGAGATGATTCAGCCTTGGGATGCCCTCAATGTTAAATACCAATAATAAATCAAGGTTTTTCTAACAATATACAGCTTTGTAGCCAGTATATATGCACACACCTGTGATTCACTTACTAGTCTTTTTTCACCTCAAATTAAGAAAAGAACTTATACTGTACATTATCCTACTTATTTAAGTAAAACATGGGAAATTACATCTCTGCTTTTTGCTGTAACCTAGCCACATGGATGGATAGAGTGGGTGTTTTTAAGTTCTGTTCATTTTCTCCTTCATGTAGCAGAGGCTGGCAGCTGTCCCATGAGCAGGCAGAGACCTGCATCACTGCTAATGAATGACAGTGGGTGTGTATACTCATTACCTTTTAACCAGGTTTGGAGAAAAAAAAAGGCAAGACGTGAGGGTGAAAGGGAGGTGCAAAAGATAAGGACGTAAACAAGTGAGAGGAACAGGTTAAGTTAAGTCTCTTTCATTTTTTTTCTCTGACCTACATCACAAGAGTCGATCAAAGCAACCATTACTATAAACAATATGCATGCTCTCTATTGTTCTGGGTAAAACTGTGTGTCCAAGACATTTTACACAGCTAAGATAATCTTAATCCCACAATCACAATCCATTTAATACCCTGAGGGATTTCTTTGCAGTTTAGCACTGTTACAGTAGCACGAGTGATTGTCATGTTTAATAATCCTCTTAAGTCACTGTTTGCACAAAATCAAACAGTTCACACCATAAGAAGCAGCACCAAATAAAGGTTTCTTTGCTAATCAACTTAGCAATAACTTACTGTATATTAAAGCCCTTTGTAAACAATTCTGTTTTTTGGTTTTCTTCTTATCAGTGCCTTTTTCATTTCCTGTCTGCTTATCCACAAGTATAATATCACATGGACTCTCTTATGCAGGAGCATCCTTGTGAGTTTTTATGGTTTCATATATTTGCAGCTCAGTAATCTTCACTGCAATGATGCCCCAGGGAAGCAAACTCCAAACATATTGTATTGAAGCACTCCTCTGTCACTTTGTAGCTAGAGGAAATATTGAGATTCATTTAATTCATTCATATCTGTTTAAGTTACCTTAAAACCCACTTTCGTTTCCACTGAAATTATTTGGTTGTTTGGTTGCTCTCTCCCTTTTGCAGTTTAAGAGACAGCAAGAACACAACAGCTGAGTTGTATTTCAACAACTGTGGCTCTGAGGTGTGGCGCTTTGGTTTGAGTCAAAAGTGAAGTGGACAGCATTTCAAACTGCTGTAAGCACCACAAAACCACAGTTGTCTCAGGCTTCCAGCTACATCAAGAACCATAACTTAAAGTGCAGCATAAAAAGCATGTCATGATTACAAATGTGTTTCTATACATAAAACTGGAAATAAGTCAGACAGATACATGCTTATTTTGTATTGTTTACTAAAATGACTCACAAAAGTGCATTGTTGTTTAGAATGTATATATTGTATATGTTTTGTCACCTTTCGCTTTCGGGGTATGGGGTCCTCAAACATGAAGTGCGTGCTCTCATTGATATCCTCGCTGATATCATCAACATTGGATGAGAGCAGGAAGTTCTTGTTGGTTTCACTGGAGAGGGGTGGGGACGGTGTTGAGGGCACTGATTGGTCGCTGGCATCCCAGCTCCAGTTGCCACTGGTGGAGCTGCTGTAGCTGGCAGATAGCACCTCTTTCCAACCTCTGTTAGCCGGCTCTGGTACTGTTAAACACCAATAGACATATTACATCTTAAATACTTCAATATTAAACTTAAATATGCCGTGAATAGAAATATAATATTTTGTAAGTATAGTATACATACAGAGGCATGCTATGTTACACAGAAATAAAACACAACATGTACAGTGTGCTTTAAATTAATAGATTTTATATTTTGTACAGCAATGTCAACAATAGTAGCCTGGTCTAAAGCTGGTAAAAAAAATAATGCTGACAGGACTTTGACCATCTGGTGAGCTTGGCATGGGGAGAGAGACCGAAGTAATACTAGACCAGCAGAAGGAGCTGTGGTGATAGTGTCAAGACTGAACATTTGGCAACAAACACATATAGAGTGCAGGTTTACTTCAGGCTTGAATAAGTGCACACTGTACATAAAAAGATAAGACTAGGGCCTACAGCCACTGTCCATTTTTAGCCTGCTGGCAGAGAAATTAGACTGGGATTGTTTTGTTATGTTAAATGTTTGATTGGTGCTGGTAGTGTTACCTGTGGGTGTAGAGGAAGGGTAGAGCACCATTGGGGAAGTGGACAAAGAGGTCAGGACGGTAGCTGCCATCACCTCCTTATCGGCATGGCCTGATGGCTTCCTGTAAATACACAAGAAAAATCCTGCATTGCTACAAGTCTTGATTTGTCATTAAAATGCCTGAACCCAGAATAGGTTTCTTAAAATCTTTCTTATTCACAAAAGATTTACAGGGATTTTTTATACTTTCCAGAATGTATCAGTAATGTTTCTACAATACATGAGCATCATCATGTAACCCCCACAGGAATAAAGTATGCAATACCATAATCATTTTCTAAATGTAAGGATGCAATAGAATTGATTAGCTCACTCCATATTGAGCTGCTTTAAATACACTGCCCACTTGACTCTTATAGAGGGCACAATGACAAAATCAACAACTAAAGTAGGCTTTAAAATTTGAACATGTTACAAACATGAGTTATACTTACTCTCTGGTTTAGACCTAGCCCTTGAAATTGAAAATGAAGCTTGAATACTTGAATACTTCACCAACACACACACATTCAACCACGCTTTATTCTTCACTTCATATACTACTAAATAAACTTAGACTTTTTTACATTTCCACATTCCCATATATACAACAACAGACAGACAACAGCAGCAGCCAGAGGCAGCATTCTACATGGTCTGCAGCTTTAAGAGGTCCTTGTCCCGCCTCCAGACTTCACAACCAGAGTAAACTGGTTTGAGGCATTCTCTCAGCCAAGCCCTAAGCCCTGGCACTGATCCACTCACAGTCTCTGCACACAACTTCAAAACTTTACTCTAGAGCCCACAGACAATATGCTGTTGATCAGAACCCATCCACAGATGTACTCACAAAACAAGTTTTTAACATTTAAAGTTGTAAAAGTAGCTCCCACAAACGGAGCACAGAGGAATGCAGCAGATATTTGGCCTGATGTTGACACAAATAATGCTGTTCTCAATATTTTCTTTGCAATTTTCTATGCTTAACCATGTACAGGCTACAGAAAAATAACAGAGATAGGCTTACATAGACTACATTACCATACAGTTGGTAAAACAAACATAATAATTAGCAACACGTAGTACAAACACTGTGTGGATGAGAAAGGGAGATAACATGATTAGCTTTGTCCTTATTAGTCTTGTTTTCGGCACTAACCAGCAAGTACTTGTGATTCGAATCTGTGTGGCTTTCTTACAACATGCCTGTTTTCCTTAGCACCAATACAGCTCAAATTATATAGTTTAGAGAGCATGCAGTTTTAAGGCCTGCAAAATCAGCTTGTGGATTTGGGGACCTTACAAACCTGGTAGACTGGCAGCATCAGATACACATATCAGTTGCTGCACTGTGCTACATTGTAAACCCGCCTTAATAGATGTTTCAATCAAGCGCCAAAACACACCAGACCCTATTAAAAAGCCGTACAATTCCCAAAACATCTCTGGTTTCCTGACATTGAGCTTTTTCCTTCCTCTGCTTCCCGGCAGAGCACTGATACACTACCACAGCTTTTTTACATCTGTGGTGTGAGTACGCTCGTGTGCATGTGTTAAGCCATAAACGGTAAAAGCATACTCAAGACTCTTTCGAGGAGCGCCAACAGTCAACAAACAATCATCTAAGCTTACAGCTAAAATTTACTGTTGCTATCAGTCTGACTTTGATATCAATGTTTACAAGTTGAAAGCAGATGGCTGTCACATTGTGCCATCGTAAACCAACACGCTCTGATAACAGCACTATTATTGCTCAACTCTACTTTTGAAGAAAGTGTCTGATAGTCCAAATTACACAGTTTTGCTACTCACTCGGACAGCCTTCTGTCAAATAATAATGGAGCATTTAGCTGTCTGCATCACTGAATGAGAAACCCACAATGTTTTTGAACGAATATCTGTATTTGACAGAGTCACTGCTGTTTGTAGGTGGTGATTTTGGGCTCTGTGGGCTAAAACATGTTGCATATGCCCATGCAGGTTCTGTGGTATCATTCAAACCAGATCTTACAAGCTATAAAACATACAAACATGTTTATGACGAACTGATTTTACTGAAGAAGTCCTGACCTGGTTTACTGTACCTGAACGTGTCTGAGAGTCTAAGGTTGATGGAGTGTTGGAGCTCTTAAGTACAAGCACAAACAACACCATACACTCACCCACTCACACCCCCTCCAAACTCTTGCTTTCCTTCCTCCCTCTTGCATTGGCCTTGGCCAGGCCAAGAACCCTCCCCTCTGGCAACGGGACAGCACATGGGCCAGCTAAAGTCAACAAGCCAAGCCCTGGCACATACAAAGAGAGAGAGAGAGTGAGTGGCACTCAGAGGAAAGCCAAGGAACAAGTAGCAACAACACGCTCTGGGTTAAAAGTGAGGGAAAGTTGTGTGTGTCCATGAGAGTGCCTTTATGGAACAGCTTTAATGAAACAGATGGCCATCTTTTTGTCCTGTGTTTTGTTTTTTCAAATGTAAGGCCCTTGAGGCCACACTACTATCAAACAAGAATTTTCAAATTGAAGGCTTGGTTGACAAGCTCTACAGAGAAATGAGGCTGTCCATTTAATTACAAAAGTATAAGTTTCTTCAAATGGTAAATGTATTAAGTTTGCTTCTCCTTGCTCTTCTCCCCGTCCCATTTACTATAGCTGGCTCTCTGCTGTTGTTGGGGAAACGTCCGGGTCTTCCCTCTATATTTATCATAGTACCTCTGCTCCAATTACCAACTATGTAGAAATCCCCTTGGATGTATCTGATTTAAGCACATACTGTTAGAATAAAAGCCTCTTTAGAATAGAGACTAAATGAATCAGTGATTAAAACAGACAGCAAAGCTGTACATGACTGTAACTCTGACATGTCTACTAGTGATGTATTGCACTATATGTTACCCACTCGCCAAGAGAAGCAATATATGTTTACCAAAACTAGAGGTCCCAACACACAGCTCAAGATAAACAAAGAGTCTCTTTCTCTGTAAAAACCACAGCCACACTTGAGGTGGATTATCACTTTCAGCCCTGACAGCATCAGCAGCCCAGCTTGTTTTCAAGCAAACAAATAATATATGTGTCTCCACTGTAACCAGTTTCAGAGGTGTAAATAAAAGAAGGAAATAATAGACAAGGATAAATGATAAATTAAATGATTTTTCATTGATTTGTCAATGGCTGACCACAACGTTTATAATCTGAACCAATATGCTCTATTTTTCACTGAGGGTGTACAACAAACTCTGATATCCCTCTCAGTCCCTATGGTACTAGCTTTAAATAGCACTTATCCATCCAGTGTGATCATGTGATCTGCATGATCCCAAACACAAGCATCAGGGTGTATTTGTGCCTCTCTGTATGTACTGTATGCATGCACACGTGTGCCAGCTTCCTCATATGCAAAGCAGCTGTGTTAGCCTCAGATAGGAACAGAGACTTCTACAGCATGACCTTGGGAATCTAAAGAAAACAGCAAACATTGTCACGTAGAAAACAAAAATAGGTAAACAACACCCTCAGAGCCTTCACTGTTTCAACTGGCACTGAGCCATTTTCCCTCTCTTCTTGTTATTCATTTTATCTCCCTAAACACAAACAGATGCAAATGCACAAAGCAGTAGAGATACCAAAATTAGGGCTTATGTTTGCAGTCATGAGATAGACTTTTCCTTAGGCTGTTTTTTTTTTCATGAATTCCACTCTAAAACGTATGTGTCTATTGCTCATCCTCACGCAGACTTACAGCAGAGTATGTCATGGAGGCTCTACCATATTTTTGTGCATCTTTCCTTTATTTTCATGGTTAAAGTGAATACAAACTGTGTTTTGTCTAAAAGCAGATACTGTGACAAACATGAAATGGGACAGAAGTATAAACTGGTGTATTTGGTGTGTCCTGTATTACATTGAGAGTGCTCAGACTCATGTTGCGCGTCTACATACTGGCCACTGGGCAGCACGCACAACTGCACTCTTCACGCCCATTAATAGCTCCCCCACTGAAGATCAGTTGTTACTTGTCCTGCCCCTTCTGTATTACGTAACATCCCTCTGACACTCCCTTACCATACACTGTAGGGAGATGGTCATGACTCGCAGTAAACAGTCTTTCCCAGGCATCTTCAGACATTCACACATTTCCAGCTGTGAGCCCCTGCCTCAATCACGGATTTCCACTTAATATTGTGGTTATGTTATTGTCTATCGCAGCGTGCAATAATTGTAAATGAACAATACACAGTGATAAAAACACAGGTATATGTGTTATCTTTGTATTTGTTTGTTGTGCCCCATGTGCACATGTTGGCCCTCACACATGTTGGCCCTGAAAAAGTCCCTGAGCTCACACCCCCTGGAGAGACAGAGGCTGTTAGGCAGGAGCCATGTCTCTTTAATGTGGGCTGCGAGTGTAATGGCCATTCAGCACCAGGACAAAAAGCTCTCTTTCTCTTGATCCTCGAATGCAATCTGTAGCCTTAGGGCAAAGCACAAACAACAGTTAGCTTTGTTCTGAAAAAATAATAGGATAGACACAGAGCAAAAGGCATGATTCTCCCGTATGGTGTCTAACTCTCTTATGCTTCACTACACAGCGCAGACAGAATCAGGTTCACTTTTTATTGCAAAAACTGCCAAGCCAGAATTAATGTTGACGTCTACTATAATGTTAAGTCCAGTGCAAAACTCTTAAGACAATGCTATAATTGTGGTGAAAGTGGTATAATAGCTGCAGACTATAAATTAAGAGGATAATACCCAATACGTCAACAAGAGCATTTGAAAAACCTTTTAAAAAAAGTGTAGCTAATAACGCTATCTTCCTATGCTAGAAGTCTTTTAGATCTTTATAATCATTAATTAACAATATCTATTTGCAAACAAGCTAACTATCTGTATCTTACTTCAGGTTACAAAGCTAAAGGATTAGCCTGTAACTATAGCAACTTCCCTAAAACTTCAGGCAGCCCCCTCCAGTAACAGTGTTGTTGCTAGGGAAATGCCGGGCTGCCTCTTTAGAGCAAAGCCCTGACGACTTTGTGTTTTTTTTTCTGTCCTCCTCTTTTCTACCAAGGAAAGTAAACAAGATAGGCCTTCTCCCTAAAAACACTGCCTCCTTATCAAAATGCATGTCCTTTTTTTTTTTTTTTTGAATCACGAGATAATGTAGAAAGCCAGTGAAGTGACCCGATTGTATTTTTCCACCAAAGAAATTTTATACTCCACATTCAGTTTAAATAGCATTAACCTGAGGAAAAAAACTTTGCTTTCCTTTGCAGAAAAGCACAATCTCTGTAGCATAAGCAGATTAAATTAGATCAGAATAAAGGAAGACGGATGGACCACATTTAGAAATGGCAAATGAAAACAGACAAAAAAAGCAGGCCTATTTTGAAACATGGATTGAAATAGTGAACAGTCAGAAGCAGAGTGGTCAGTTGCAGCACTGTCCTCTCATTTTGTTCCTCATTCCTCACATCCCACTCCCACTGGCCTGCTCGGAGATTTGCCCCGCTGCCATCACAAGCCAGAGCAGGCCTTTGCTCAGTTTCCTGTGTTTTGTAAAAGCAAACCACTGCTGTTCCAAAGCCACTCAGCTCTACTACTTTTCATCGAGCCAAATATCTGCAGGGTAGCATCGGGCAGTCATTATTCAGCTGGCAGAATAAATCAAATATGTATTTTATGAAAAAAGAACAACCAAGAGCTCAGAGAAAGCAAATATAAGATTTGAAAAGTGGTTAAATGCAAAAACAGCTTTAGACTTTACTGGAGTGTGATATATGCAAAAGAGATCTCTCTCTCAGACTGCACAGCAAAATGTAAACACATCCAGAGGAAATCACTGCTTGGTTAAATATTCATAGTGCGAGTACAGATCTTTTTCTACAGCCCTGGAAATTTGGATCAAACACTTTAAGCAAGGCAAACAAACTTAAACAAACACTGGACCTTTGACTATCTTTCTAGATAGAAACATTTGAAATGATATGAGAGCAAAAATAGTTTTTCTTTCAGCTTTCACTGGTAAAATATTAAAAGAGCAAACAGCTGTTTTTTCTCAAATATGTGGTGGCAGAGCTGCTTTTTAACTTGAATGTGCCAGTCTGCACACTAGTGTCATGTAGCAACATCCCAGCTCTCGATCTTATAACCAGCCATTTAACGGTTGAATAGAAGAAGTGTTTGTCAAGTTTTAATCTTCCATAAAAATCTAATTTGTGTGTGGGGAAAAATCGAATGCACCGAACCTTGCCCAATGCAGGGCTGTTGTTTTATTAGCAACTCAGATAAATATGTGTCATTAAATCTGTTTATGATCGCCTAAAATATTGTTACAATCACACAAGTAATCAGCTTGATTCAAAGCTTTAAACATATCATTTGTCAATGTTTATCTCTGTGTCATAAACACCACCATATTAACAGTACTGCTTATTGCACATGTGCAGTGGATAGAAATGAAAAAAAAATGTTGGCTTGAATTGGCTTCCTGTTTAATCTCAACCAAGCCCCTCAAACTGTTTTTCTTTTGTAATTAATAAAACCAAAAAAAAATAAGTATATCCTTCCACAGATCACTGCAAGCTATAGATAACAGATTAAAAAGCGATAAGTTAATAAATAAATGCAATCATGTTAAGTATTAAATAGTACTGCAGTTGTGCACACAAACAGAAATAGTACAGGTTACAAAAGAAAAAATGGGCGATTTCCACCACAAGAAGATGGTATCTGTTACACAGGCAGCCAATATTTGCAGCTGCTATCCTCTTCCAAACACATACAGACAGATGCAAGTGTGTGCCAGATTCATCTAGCTGAGTAGGCCAAGTGAAAAGACTTGTCAAGTGTTTTTGAAGCCAAGTCTATTCATTCTAACTTGCATGGATACAAACAAATTTAGCTTTTTTCATAATGAAGAATTCATCATACCATATAGTCTGCTTGTTAAATGTTGCATAATGAAGTGCCTTGCAACTAACAAAGGTTTCAAAGCTAGCCAGGCGTCTTCAGGACATTGAGGAAAAAACCTTGTTAAACTAGCAAAGCTTCAGGGGCTTAGAATAACAGCTCCAGCCTCAGAAATACCAACATACCGCAGCCCTCCATTTATTCACACACACACGCACACACATACACACACACACACACACAGGACATGCAGACATGCACGTACTGGAGGTTCACTCTCCGTACAGTCAAATGAATCAGAGCTAACACAAGTCCTATATTAGAAATGAAACCAGAGACGCAAACTACTGTCCAAATGTCTGACTCTGATCCATTTGAAATGACTTGTCTCTATTATTCTCCCTTTTCTACACATTTCTATTATAACTGGTGGAGTAAAATAGATAATACACTTTACTGTCATGTTTATAGCCCATATTCATATATATATTCATATATATATATATATATATATATATATATATATATATATATATATATATATATATATATATATATATATATATATATATATATATATATTCATATATATATATATATATATATATATATATATATATATATATATATATATATATATATATATATATAATCCTCCCAATAATAATAATCTAGATGAAATAGCATTTTAATGATTGAGTGTTGCCTGTAAACATGGTTGGTAGTTTTGGGTAAAAGCATAAAATCAATCATGTCCATTAATTCTATTCATTCAACTCAGCTCTCTAGATTTTCCATTTCAGTAAAATATAAAATCAATTAACAAACTCTGCTTCAAATCAGTAAATAATAAAAACACTCTACACAACAACTTTAAAAAGGAATCAGTGCTGTGTTTTCTTGATCAGATGATTTCCAAGTTTTCTGAGGAGCATCAAATTGATTCATGTGAAAGTAGGACAGAGAAATAACACAAAGCAACTGAAATGATTTACAAAGATAGGAGTGTCAAAACTCCACTGGTTATTATTATGCTTCAAACTTCTCTACTCCCTTCCCTTTTCCCTGTCCCGCTTCAACTCATCCGCCTTGTATAATTATAGTGAACAAAACACTGTGTCAACACAAGCTTGTATATATACAGCTACCACAGTGTTGATTTCTGGTCCAAACCGGATTGGGGCAGATTGGACATCAGTGACAAGAAGCCAAAACCAGTGTTTCTTGAGAAACTACAGCATGAAATAAAAGTCACTTGTTGATGAAATGATGAAAAGTAACAATTTCTAGATAATGGTCAAAATATTGAATTTACACTAAAAAAGTTTAAAAAATGTTTAGCACCTCATGTCGATGGTGGAGGTCATCACTATCACTGTAGATTATTTGAGGGGATACTTTTTACCTCTACCCAGATCGAAAATCTCTGTTTGGGCTTGGCAGCCGTCACAAATGTCCGAGGGTGCCAATCTGCAACTTTTAAGAAAATACTCAGATCTTTCCTCTCTCAAAACACCCATCCATCATCCATACATATTTAGCCAAAGCATTGCAGTTTACAGTTAATTGGGACTAGTCTTTTTAAAGTTCTGTGGTCACTTCCCATGGTTACACAACAACATACTTAGGATTGTGAGGTTTCCCAAGGTAAAAAACAGAAGGTATGAGATAAATTCATCTTTATCTAAACATAAATTTGTAGCTGAAGGGAGGATACCACAGATCCCAAGCTATTGCTTGAAAAAACAAACTGAAAAAACAAGAAGCTGTCAGCCACCTCCCCCTTCCCACTCTTACCAGGAGAAAAATGGACACTAGGTTGTGCACATAAAAAAGACAATATGTAGTTGACATAGCTTTATTAATTATTACAGTTTATGGCAAAGTCAGTCCACAAATTTAAAGGCAGATTTGTGTTAAGTATAATCTATCTATGTGTGTGTCCATGTGAGAAAAAATACCTCAGCCCATACAAGCTTTTAATGCAGACAGAGCAAAGGGGGATTGTGTCAGCTTAAGGTGGGACTAAGTGCTTCATGCAGTGAGGGTGTGGCGTACTGTATCCAAGCGTAATTGTCATAGTGCACTATTTGCCAGTGTCTTTATTTCTTGTGTAATCTGATGAGCTTTTGCTTGTGCCCTGATTTATAGTTACACTCATAAATTTCCTTTTTTGTTGTATGTCAAAACTACGTGAATCCAACCTTGGCTGACAGTAATGACAATAATGCTTTAATATCTCAAAATTAAATTTAACTGTAATTAAATTAAATGTGAAGGAACTAAAATGTAAAAGTATTTCAGCCAATAATTGTATAAGTATTATCAATTATCTGAGCAAATGTATACTTCCTACAGAAAAGTGATATTCTCATTTTACTTCAAAACTAAATTCAAGTCACATTCATGGAGGGCATTTAGCTCAGTACAGTACAAAGTGTTTTCAAACTTCTCTCTGTTTACAGCCTGTGCTGCATTTCACTTCTTGTCATCAGCAGACTTGGAAGACTTATGATAAGTTGTGCAAGACTGCTGCTGACTGTACGTGTGTGGACGCACGGAGGGATATTTCTAAGTGCAATGACTGAAATAAGGAGAAAAACCTTCGACTACAGTATGAAACTATAGACTTAAAACATTCTGAAAACAGAAAATCTTACCCTAGGCCATCAAGACGTGGACTTTGGAACCTATCTGCATACTTACAACAGAGTAAGACAATATGGTTAGTGCTTTGGGATGATTACTCTGTCAAAGAGAAGTACTAAAACAGGCAAGATAAGCTTCATTGCTATAGGTTCAGTGGTTAAAATAATAAAATGCGGTGACCAAAATTAATTTTATTTCTTATTGGCATTAGAAACACCATATATTTCATTTGTAGTTATGTAAGGGAAAAGTGTACATTACTGTCTCGTGTATGTGGTCAAATCTTCCCAAAGAGCAGAAAGAAAGGCTCACACATGACAGAAAACTGACAGTGGTTTCTATAGGAGCATTGAATAATATTTTCTGGCAAAGAGACCCTCCATTGTTGAAAGCTTCATCTACTTTGGATTTGAGGAGGATTTAGGAGTTTTTACTTTAGAGAAAAAGGAGCAAAGAGCCAAAGCCCAGAAGCATAATGAGCGCACAGAAAATATATAGAATTTGAGCATGATGGCATTTAAATTATTTTTTGGTAGAAAGTGACCTATGTTGTGTATTTTATATTGTATAATATCTCTTGGTTAAATAATACATATTCCAACTTCACTGAATTGGCTTTTTAAGATCTATTTAAAAGAAGGGTAATATGTGCAAAGTGGGTTGAAGAATGGAAAGATAGAGTGAAAAGAGGGATACTTGACTGTGGCATCTCTAAATGTTACTGAGGCAGAACAAGAGGCCTTATGTAAGTAACTATTAGTGTGGGTGAGCAAAAGATAAAAAAAAATATATTGCAGTGCTGCCAAAGCTGCACAACAAGTGCTCCTTTTTTCTGTTCCTGAGGCAGATTGATGTAAAAGACATAAATGTAGACACAGAGGAGCATGTAAAGATTTATAAAGCAGGCATCACAGAATATAGGCACTGTTTAATATGCATTATGCCGCTTCTGGCTTTTTCCTTTGCTGCAGAACAGATTGAAAACATTCCTTCATGGCCCCTACTCCTGTATTCAGTTATAAAATTGATTTTGCGTCTCATCTGACTGCATAACAGCAGATGATTAATGTCTCATTATGGTCGTGAGTACAAACACGACACATATTTCAGCCATTAGCCAGAGTTTCTTTCAGGGGCCCTCATTAGTGTTAAAGAATGAACAATTTAGAGTCTGCCTTGAGCTGGAAAACACAGATTAAATTAAAGAATTGTGTTCTTTGATTGGTTGATTTGTATTTTTGCTCAGTGCACCTCAGCAATAGGAGACAGAAAATCTCCGGTGTTAGATAATGAGCTGTCTGCCACAATCCGCTGTGGTCATAAATTGTCTACACAGCACATAACCTAGATCCTGAGGGCTGACCTGGCGGACATGCCAGATGCCTGCTAGTGTCCTGGTTTGACCCTCCCCACTAGCATGACTCCATTCATTCAGCATGACCTTTAACCCCTTGCTTGTGTCAGTGGAAGAGGTTTAACCCTTTTGGAGTCTGGATGGAAGTAAGGAAGTAAAGAAGGTAACAGCTTAAGAAAATAGGTCGGTTTTCTTAAGTAGGCTTATGACAGAGCAAATATGGAGGTGATTACAAGTGGGAACACATACAGTCACCTACAAGGGGTAGGTTGTGGTGCTTGGGATGCCATGTCTGTATTGTCTGGTGGTAGGTAATAAGACAACCAACAGCAGAGTGGGGGTGGTTAGCTCTTCCTCTGACTCTGACCTTCAAAACCGTCTGTAATGTCTCCTTTGGGGGAAGAGGGCTGGTGGTAGCTGGTTAGGGGGTGGAGAGGTAATGGCCTGTGCTTGAGCCTGCCTGTGTTATCCACACCGTCTGTCTTGACTCTTAGCAGAGCTAAAGAATTAAAAGCTGGAAGGAATTTAGCATTAAAACTGAGTTTTTTTCCACCAACCACTCCTCACTGCTCCTCTTCATTGCAGTTGGCTGGTGTCTTGTTTATGCCAACTAAGTGTTTTCTATTCATGTCACTTGGCTGTAATGACTGTGTACCTGACCAAGGACAGATAAGAAAATCATTTAACATCAAAACAAAATGCCCTCTTCCTATTTTAGTCCTCAAACTGCTTTTTTGTTCATTCAGATTAGTCTTTGTTGTGTTATCAGTGCAGTGGGAGCCAGTGTTGATGAGTATTGACAGGTAGAGAAAGCACTGTTTCAAGGCTATAAAACAAAGACAGACTTATTCAACAAGGACAAATATCAGGTGGTGAAACTGTTTTGTTAAAGTGTAGTTAAATATGCCCGAATATGCCTGTGTAAACTTTAGGCTTTAGGTATTGTTTGTTTTTTTCTTTCTGTCTAGTCTTTGTCTAGGCTTGCCTACAGCAGGGTGACAAAGTGGCATAAGAGAAGTATCAAAGTGTTAAAGCAAAGTAACAACATTTAGGATGGAAATAGGAGCAACACCTTTGAAGTCTAAATATATTCAAGACTGCAAAACAATAGTAAGATCATGAAGCAATCAAACGGAGGGGAAAAAATAGGTTTTGTTGACTTTATCTTATGTGTGTCACACCCAAGTTTACAAATGTTGGCATAAGAAGCAAAACCTTGAGTCATTTCAGTCTAACGCTCATTGGAAAAAAAAAAGCAGCTGGACTATGCTTAGAAATGTGAACAATACAAAACATGCTACACTGCACCTGGATTTAAATTAAATTTTTAAGTATTGCCAAACGGATGCAAAAGACAAGAGCCTGTTGCAATGACCTGCAAAACAAAAAGCTCGACTGAAGCAGTAAAAGCAGGGAGTTAATCTAAAGGTCAGTGGAACAACAAAGAGGCTTGGCAAGGATGACCAAAGTGTTATAAGGTTATGCAATCTTTAGAGCAGCTGTGTAATGTCAGTGCAGAGTTTGTTACGCTGTGTGTGATGTGCTGAGAAAGCTGGGGGAAAAGAGAGGTTTTAATCCTGGATTGAGAGTTGAGAAAAGCAGCTTGTTCACTGACAACAAATGTGTGTATGTTGTCGAGCACTCACAAGAAGCCTGCACAAGAGCGCTTTTTGTTTGAAAACAAGTTCTGTCTTGCATGGTCCCCAGAGATTTTCGCTCGCATCATACATGACCAGTGGCACGTGAAGTTTATGTGATCATGAAGAGGAAGGGTGTTAGACAGGCATTAAAAACCAAAAAGCTCTCCTCATTTATATCAAGCTGTGGCACAATCAAATCATATGTGCAGACTTATAGATGAGAAACATTTTATGTTACATAAATTCATATGATCATGTAAAAACGTTATCCATGTTTTTGGAAGTCTATTGAAACTGAAGACATGCCATAGGGCCCTTTAGTATCCTAAAGCAGGGTGAAAGACAGACGGCAACCAATAAATGTGTAAAATCAACAAAAGCACCGCCTCCAGCCTCTCCCTGCTCTCTTCACTGTTATATAATCATGTATCAGAGCACTGGGCTCACCTCTTGATGCATGCACTATATAGAACAGCTTGTGCATATGTGCTTAGTACATGGTATATTGTGTAATCTGTGTCTGTGGATAAAAAATATGTGAAGCAATAGTAGCAAACCCTCTCTGACTGAATCCAGCACACAAAGCCAGTGTCATCCTTCTGCTTCATATACATTTTTGTCTCAAATAAAGGTGATCGTATCACAAGATTAGCATATACACTAGGTCTGTGACAGTATAAAGTCAGCAGACCGGATTAATAGAGCCAGAGGTGACAACCATATTTGTAATAAAGTCAGAGTTTAGGAAGGGAAACACAAAAACCAGTGTAGCTACTAGATAGTGATGCTAACAGCTGAATGCTAAATACACACTGATTGTGGAGCAGTCCATTTATAAAACACAGTAAGCAGTAGCTGAGTAAGCTGTCATTGTGAGACAGACTTCATGAAACCAACCCATCCTCACAAGTTTCCACTCGTTCCACTCATCAACCACTTGCTCCTCAATTTATCTGTTTTACATAAACAATTACCTTTAGTTCGCTCAATTCTGCCTTTCACTAATAGTTATGCCTCTCTGAAAGCAAACTGCAGAACTATTCAGGAAGGAACAGCAAACATGTGGTCAGTTGACCATTACGCCCACACAATATTCATATCCAAACCCCTGGACTGTTGCAGCCAGAGGGTGGATTCCACTTTGAGTAAAGACTCGATCGCTGGTTGGGAAAGCTTAAATTGCAGTTTCTGGGTTTTTTTTTTTTTTTTTCAGATATACTACAGTTTATATAGGTGTATTTCAAATTAACTACCAAATCAGAGAATTGTTGAGAGAACGAGATTATGCACCATAAATGGAACTGATAATGAACAGCTGCAACAGTTGTACATCAAATGCAATTATATTTTTTTGTGTCACAAATATGACCAGAAAACGGTACCTGTTTCTGGGCACTGGGATGTGGGAGGAGTGGGGCTGTCTCTCCGTTGGTGCTGTGTTTTGCCCTTGTGCTGCAATGAAGTTGTTGGCTGACTCTGCCTGTTTTCTCGGGTTCCTGATGTCCAAGTGCATGAGGCCGCCTGGCACCTGCCCATTAACACCCGGGCAGTGAGTGGGGCTGGCCTTTCTCAAAAACCCAAAGGAACCACAATCTTTTTGGTCCACCCGGTCTGTCTACAAAAGGCCAAAACACCAGAAAGAAATTAATGTTTACAGTATACAGTTTGGATCATTTTAATAAATAGGTTCAGTTAATATAATAATTCAACCTATCCATAACATTTGCAAAGAATGTTGGAAAATACACATTCATAATATAGATTATTGAGTGGAAAAACACATACAAAGATTACAAGCAGCTGGAAAAAGTAGCCCTGTGGCGTCTGATGAGCTGTAGAGCCATAGCTCGGAAGCTCCACCCAAACGTCATGGGGGAGGGGTATGGCTAATAGTTTGAAGACCCTGCCCCCTCTTCTGTAAACTTTGTACACACCGATTGAGCCGCCGCCATTTAAAGCGGTTTGTTTCCTACGTAGCCCATTTCTTTTTAACGAGCAGTGTCGTCAGTTTATAAAATGTCAGTCACTCAGAAAAGTGGACCAAGAGTTGCAAAAGTAACACCGTTTACAAGAAAAAGCAACATACGACATTAGTGGTGTCGTAAATACATTGTGGTCGCTAATAGCAACTGTTAACGTGTAATAACAGAGTTTAAAAGTGGTGAAAGTAATTATTACGCAGCGTAATGACAGCACTACGTGCTCGTCGCGATGGTTGCCACTGACTTTGCCGGTCTACATGGAAGAACTCACACCAAAAACTGGCGAAAGACAGTTACCTTTTCTGTTTCGTGCAATGTCTGTCCAACCGATGACAGTCCGTTCCCTTTTGGAGAGGTTTTCTCGCCTTTGCTCTCCGCCGCGGAGCCGCCGTCCATTACAAATGTGTAAAGAACGGAGCCGTGAGTGAACGCCGGCTTCAGACCGTGTTTATCCGACGTGTCGCGGAGCACAGAGCGGCCTGTCCGGTAGCTGTAGTCCACACCACCAACCCTTGACTTGTCCAAAATAAATCTGGAGTCCATATTTAGACAGGGCGAGTGACTAAAGAAATAAAACCGGCGTTGTATTGGTTTTAGTGCAAACTAGTCGAAATAGATACATTTATCAGATTGTCGTGAGTAGATAGAAATTCCCCGAGTCTTAAATTCTAAACTAATCTAATGTACAGTTGTTCAGCCGCCACTGCCACCACCACCACCACCACCCAGGATATCCAAAAAGCCGCCCGGTCAGAAGGATAAAAGATTGTTTTGCCTCTTTCCTCCAAAAGAATACCACGCCCCCCTCGGCTCGCTCCTATTGGTCCGCAGCGCACAGAAACGTTTCACTTTGGCACGCGTCCACAGCGAGGTGGCTTCTGATTCGACAATATTGCGCTGTCAATCAACCTTTTACTCCAATCCAAGTAATTTGGGCGGAATGGAAAAGGGGTTTGTCACTTCACTACACCGGCCGGTGTGTTGGCGGAGGAGAGGCTGGAGAGCCGGTTCAGGGAAGCAGACACAGCAGAATAATGTGCAGGCTTCGGACAGCCGCTATCTGCATTGTTTTGTTTTCCTGTAAATAAAAGTGAAGTTTTAAGAAGCATGGTTTTGCACAAATTTATACAGCTTTTAAATATACAATGAACCTCAAGATCTATTTTGATAAAAGCCAAAATAGAACAGGCTACTTGTATATTTGCTCATTGAATAATTTTTAATTATAAACATGTTTTGTTTTGCTTCCTCCTAATGTTTGCTGTCATTACACCAAGATTTACAGAGAAAATTCACTCAAAGGTTATATGTGGCACTTTATTAGAAAAGTAAAAACTCACTTTAATATTTTATGAAGGTTAATATAAAACATTACAATCTTTGCATATTTGCACTGTCACACTATATGTTCATATATTTATTCTTTTTTTTTTTTTAAGTAAACCCTGTGCTTCATAAACATACAACATTGGCTACAGCTGTCACAGCAGAACTGGCCCATAATAAGACCATGAACAAATAGGATCTGTATCTGCATGGAAAGCATGACAAATTTTTGCATCCACAAAGTACAATGTGACTGTGATAACCATCATTGTTTAACAAATATACTGTATACTGTATGTTACATTGAAACAACTTCAAAACAGCAACAGAATATTTTACACATTTACATCATCATACTGCTTCATACTTGTGCAATAAACATCTGTTGTCATCACTGTCAAAAAAACCCCAAAAACTTATCAGTACCTTTTCTGAGAATAAAGAAAATGTGACACATAAAGTGACAGGCAGGGAGTGAGCGTGATACTGATTTAGAGCCAGCATTGTCAAAATGAATCCTCAATAGAGCTTGTTGAGCATCTCAGCTGTTCGCCATCTCTCATATCAGGCAGTCGTTGAGCTGTTGGTGAATGGTTGACTTCACACTAGGATTTGGCCTGACCCCGAGTATCTGCCCCCACCACCAACACCCATATAACCTCCCATGTCCCACAGAACTGGACATCAAAGGGCTCTTCTCTGCACACAGAGAGACAGAAGAGACGCAGAAAACAGAGGTGTGTGTGGGTTATTGGAGGATGAACACCAAAGGAGTAAAATGGGCTTCCCCCCATGTTGTTATTGAATTGTGTGTATAACTGCCAAAATGATATCAGAAGGAGGAGGCTGGTATGCATGTCCATTTGGTGTGCTTATGCTCCATCCTAACACCTACAGCCCTTTTTGGCTGCTGTGAATAAACTTGCATACAACTACCTTTGTAACCCTTAAACATATGCTTTGCATTACATGACAAAAGAGTACAACTGAAAAAATAAAATAACATTATAACAAGATCATTTAAGTACAACATTGTTTTCATCTCCATATATCAAAGCATGCACTTTTTTGATCAAGCAAAAAATTGCACTAACAACATATTGTTTTCATGGCAGTGGCATGAGCTATTTAACCAAAGACATTGTCTGCAGATAAGAAAAAATAAACAGTGCATTAAAATACAGTGCACATTGTTTTAAAATACTCACAGACACCATTGCAATTATACATGTATGTAACTGGCATTTTAAAAACCCGTTTTCTTTTGACATGGTCACCCCCCGACGCACAGTGAGATTGTTTGTGTTATTCATCATTCAGCTTGTGAGCCATGGGTCTGTTTAAGTGTAATCTTTGTTCCCCTTATTAAATCTCAAAGATGTTGTTTCCTTTCCTATACTTTATTTTCAAGGTTCATCAAAGCAACATGGGAAAGATACTGTTTGTCACTAACAAACTTTTGGTAGTGGCTGAAAAGAGGAGTGGGGAGGGTAACCTTCCAAAGGCCACTTGCTGGCAATGTCTAGGCCTAGAACTTTATTTTCCTTGGAGTGCAAACCTCTCGTTGCTATTTGAACCCTTAGACAGTCTAGAGACCTGTGGGGAGCTCTGGCTTGGATTTGAGACCACAAGAACGAATCCAGATTACTTTTGGAACTGCCCTTATCAGGGTGCAATTAAGCAAAAACTGTCCTGCAGCTGTCCAATGTAATATTACAACAGTAATAGAATCAGATCTGAGAAATGCAAGACATGACCCATGCACAAAGAATGTGCATTTAAGAAATGTTTTAGAATAATCCACTTCCTTTTGCAAACTCTTGTAATATTAAGATATTTCATATAGTGAAAATTTTCATTCATACCTTACACAACCCAGGCCCCTGACCCCTGATCACTCTGAAAGACTCTTGTGCATTTGTTTGGGGTCAGGGGGAATGAACAGATGTGTTTTTTATCAAGTAACATAAGTTACAAACAATTAAAAGAGCTCCAAACAATAATAACCAATACACCTGGGACACAATATGGTGATTTCTAAAATGCGGACAATAACCTTAAATTACCTTGGTGTTAAACAAACATTACAGACCTATGTCTGAACAAAGCATCTCAAAGATGTCCACCTGACAACAGGCCTTGTGCTCATAGAACCTGTTTCATGTTTGTTTAGGTAGAGCTAAGAACCACAAATCTCTGTGTCATCCAGCTGGGTACATTACATAAGTCCACAAAAGCTTAGGAATATGAGTGTGCTTGTTTGTGTATGGGTTACAATAGGTGTGCCACATGCTGCTAATGCAGCCAGTGATTTTGCTGCTGAAGTCCATTACAGTTCTCTCTGTGTTTTTGTGTTTTGCACGTTGCATGCACATTTTTTGACTGGCAAAATAAAACACATTTTTTAAATTACACTACATACCCTTTAAGAGCACAGTGTTTATATAAAAATAAAATTATAATGGAAAATGGTGCACACACAGGTAAGTGTCACAGTAAGTTAAACATGTATATTTAGATTTTCTGTTGTTTTTCCTTCTTTTTTGTTTTGTTTGTATTTTTTGTTAAAACATATTTGGTCCACGAATGGGTTTGTCTAGGTTTAGGCTGACTCAGAAATACAGATCAAAGAAGAGAAGTTCAAACCTGGATTAAGACCCTGTTTGTACCTGATGTCAATGCAAATGGATCCTCATGTTGTTTATCTGTTGAGGGTCTTCGATTTATGTACAGGAACCTGACTGATCAGTGAACAGAGATGTCTCCTATTTGAATCTGTACCCATTGATCCTGGCCTTGTTGTTTGTGTCCGCCAACTACAGGCCGGTCACATACATCTCCATCCCATCATTAAAAGTAAAGATGGTTGTGGTGCTGGAGCTATTGCCCCCTGTTTTAACATCACTGATGGTCTCATAGAAGTGTTCCCCACCAGGCAGGCCTCTAACTGGCAGTGTGGAGGGTCCTGAGCCTTGAGATGCTGCTGGTGCTGCCTGTTGTTGTTGCTGCTGTACCTGTTTCTTCCTCTTCAAAGTGGCATTACCCCCAGCTGTGCTATTATTGGTGCTCGCCTGCTCACGTTTCCGGTGGCTGTCGATTGTAGCATAAGCGGGATCAGATTCAGCCACTGCACATGTGGACCAGGAACCCACCGGTTCATAGCAGGGCTCCTCCTGAGAACGGGCCTGCACCTGTACCCCTCTACCTCTACCCCTGCCCCCGCCAAATGAGCGGGGTAGGGTTTTTGCACCATTGTTTTCCATTGGAGGCTTCTTTCTCTGACTTTTGCACACAATGGAGTAGGTCTCTGCAATCTGAGAACAGACACAAGAGTAGAACATGGTGTCAGATAATGAACTACAGTACAGCTATCATACAGGTAGCACCAAAACAAGGGCACACATAATATTAAAATCTGGTATTTTCTAATATTTATTTATATACAATATGGAGAAAACCAGACTGATCAAAATATGTATGTAGCTTACAAAAAAGTATTTGCCAGAATTTGCAAAAACGTGCAAAATGTACAGTTTAAAAATATAATACAGTCCATTACTTTATCTGTGCAAATGAATGTGAGCCTGGTTCATGTGGGCGTCTGCACAGTAGTTTGGGTATGTGTTGACAGAGCTTGCTCTGTGCTGTAACCTGACCTATTTTGACGGGCTGGGATAAGAGTGAGTAAACAATGTTATCGGTCTGTTGAGGTCTAGGCATAGAGTCAGTGGATAGACCTGTTAAAATTTCACCACAACGGCTCTGACAACAGAACAGCAGGGCATGGTGTTAAGATCTGGACACCAGCCAAGACCCTTAAAAATACTGTTCCTGTGTGTTTATTACTGGACTTTGCTCACATCTCATTTGCTTTGAGTGAAGAGTATATATGTGCTTTTGTGACTGCGACTGCTTCAGGGTGTGTTGCAGGCGTCTTGCATTCACAAAATGTTTTATTGTGTCCTAAAGAGTGAATCTTGTAAGAGACTCACAACTGCAAGGCATGTGTGAAAAGAGATAGATAAACTAGTGCCGTGACCTCTGGCATTTCTGTGTCAAAATTCCACACACACAGAACAAGAGCAGAGGATTGTGGGATATGGCCATGTTTACCCTCAGTGTTCACAACCAGACTAGCCACTCTGCTCTAGTAGCACAGAAAAAAACATGGGCTATACAAAGACTTTGTAGCATATACTGGCTAGCCTTGATTTTACCACCCAAAAAAGAAAAAAAATATCTGAAATTAGAGCTTTGAGGGACAACACCATGCACTATTTTCATTCTGTATACTCCATGGCATTTTGTGTCCAAGAAGAACAACAATAACAACACTAAAGAAACACATTTCATATTCTTCATTCCTCTCAAACAAAAGTGTTTTGTCTTCTAACAATAAATATTATGGATTGTATTTGTATATGAGTGTTTTTGTGCATGCAGAATTTGCAGCACTGTGCACCAAAGGAAGGAAGTCACAAGATGGGGATTTCAAAACGGGGCTGCAGCTGTTGAGGAAGCCTGAACATTGTTTTCTTTTCTCCTCCCTTAACACTGCGTTTCTGATACTGCTTCAGCTCCCTCATCAAAGTGTGGTTTTAAACTGCATTTTATTTTGGCATGCAGTTATAATCAATGTCAACACAATAGAATGCATGACTGATGCATCTGTGTGTGATCAACTTTATGAATAGTGAATAAGGCAGAAGTTTCCAAAGTGTCTGCAACAGTTGGTATTCATATGGCAAGATCTACTGTGTGCAATGTGATTGGCTAAGAAAGGCAGCGCCCCCATTAGCCACAAAGGGAGGGGAGAGAAGGAGCTAGTGCCAGGAGAGAGGTGGGGTTTGGGAGTGGAAACTCAACATCGTTATGACGGCCACAAATGACAAACTCCAGAAGTTAAAGTAAACAGGCAAACATCTAATGAAACAACGCAAAGCATTTAAAGAAAACATTTTGACAAAGCTGACTAATAAAGGATAAAGTAAATTACCAGACTGCTATTTATTTGAGGGCAACTGAGGAGTTTGACTCATCAGGCCAAACAGCAGGAACTTAACCCCTTAATTTCCATCTAAAGGGTTCAACCCCTTGTCATTGCTATTGCTGGTTTTACAAGAAACTTAACTACAGCTTTTACCCAGAAAGGACAGCTGCTTTACTTATCTCTTCTCTGCTTCCCACAATAGCTTAAAATAGACAGCAATTGTGTCATTATCCTTCACATCATCATGTGAGCAGTGTAATTATTTTCTGACCTATTAATCTCCCACAGTATGAAGTTATAATTCAGACACTCCCTTCTTAAGACTGTTTTATACACCTTGAATATGTCCATCTGTGTCCAACAGGATTGAAGAAAAACATAGAGATGTGGGGGTGGAGAGGCTGTATGTGTGAGCACATGTGGTGGATTATGTGACATGATTGGTGAGTGTAGGCTTCCCCCTCTCACCACCAGACATACCCTTCTATATAAATAGGTCAGCTTGTGGCCGTCCTCAGTCAGGGCAAATCACAAGTTTCTGTGTGAATGTGCCTTTAACAAACACCTCTATAAATGCAAATGGATAATTTACTATTCTACAGCAGGTGATGCTACCAATGAATCTGGCGGCTGTGCATGGATTGTAGCAGACAGCGGGAGGCTGTGGGGGTGGGGTCAAGGTTCAGGCAGAGATGGTGGGGGCATGCGTTCTGGATCTATGTCACATAACCTTTGGCTGTAGACAGAGGCCTCATATGATAGGCAGGTCACAGGCCAGAGCTGTTATGACGGCATGCCCAATCAAAAGGGAGCCCCAAACAGGAAACACAACAGTCACAGAGAGCTTGCACTTCTCTTACCTGTCTACATTCCTGTCTTTCCAGCCCACCATGGACTGATCCCATCCCCCCATTTTACAATGACCATACAAAACCCACACAGACAGAAACTGCACTACCTCCTTCGCAGTCGGGGGCGATGGGTGCCCTTGTCCATTGTCCCCGCGGAGTGGAGGGGGGTGTAAGGTGATGATATCATCATCCTCAGGAGGCTTCCAGATGTACTGCTCTCCATTGCCCATGAACACCGCCTCCTGATAAGCATGTCAATTAAAGACACAGCAATTTAGAAACATTTGATAATACAAATAATTAAATACAATCCAATGAGGTAAATTATACTCTGGCTTGGAGTTTGGATACAGGTTTGTTTGCAAACATCCCGAGAATAGTCAATTGAGGAAGTTTTTATTTGATGTAGTTGCACAACAACATGCGCTACATCCCCAGTGGATAATAGATGTGTGTCTACAATTTAGACGCTAACAGCATCCGAACGTTGTTTGCAAGGTTAAAGGTCATGAATGAACTGGGGGAGGGCAGTGTCATACTTGGTTTGTTTGAGACTTGAGCTTGACATTATTGTGGTTGCAATAATTAAAAATCGCATTGAAAACTGTTTTGACAAGAGAACACAATGCATTTTTGAGTCAATTCTTTGATGTTCTCTTTTAGGACAGCGTTGTCTTTAGAAAACAGATCAAATGCTAGTGAGTGGTGACATTTAATTACATTACCTCCCCTAGTGTATTTTGTTTTCAGCAGCCATAATAGTTTTTATTGCATTTCATGTACAACCGTGCTAAATTAAAAAATCAAAAGCTATGGGAAGCATTAGTGCGATCCTACTCACTCTTGTTGAATTTTAACTAAAGTTAATCAGTTCCTTCTTCCTCTGTGACTTTCCATAAGCTTTTGTGCAAATCCTTTCGGCCAAAGATATCGCGACAAACATATTATTTGCAAAGCCTCATCTAGCTCTGGACACCATGGAAGGCAGCGCGTGACAAATATCTTGCCTTAGTGCTTTTAATAGTACTTTTAAAATTACCAAAGAAAAAAAAAACAAACCATAAAATAAAACAAAATAATTACAACCACGTGACTTTGCTTTTTAAAACATTTGGTCATCCAATTAGAAAACAATTAGAACCTGTGTCGTACATTAGTGTGAGCACATGCACACACGGATAATTAAACTTTTATATGCTCCTCTTGTGCACTCAGTGTGAGTAATAGATGGTGGCTGGGGAGAGAAAATGGCTTCAATATGTGGACATTATTTATCCGTACACTGGCTGCTGGCTACCTGTTAGTTGTGTCTTGATAGACTTGCTGATAGATTCAACAGGAATACACACACAGAAACTCACACACAGGCAGTTCTTGGCAGCCTGCCAGGCTCTTACATAATCCATCCTTCCACTCTTTACTCAGGCTGCTCTAATGCTACTCTACAGGCAAATAGGCAGGACAAACACAGCATATACACACACAGGCAACACACACCGCTGGGCATTTAGAATGGGCAGATTAAAACACAAGGTCTGTGACTGAGCTGAGATAAACAGCTAAATCCAAACAAATGTATTAATCCCCATACATTGTGGCAACTGGAAGCCCTCTGCACTGATATAAAGATGTACAGATGTTTAGGGTAATATGCCAGAAAACCACAAGGCACACTACAATCCTGTCCTCTCAATCCCAACACTGACAACATATTATTGATTTAACATTTATATGGCAAATATTTATGAGTGTCATAAAACAGTTAAAATGTATATTCAAATGAATTGTGAAATGGAAAATGCTGACATTTTTTTGTGGACACTGCCCTCTGTTGGCCAAACACTAAACTTGCACATTGCAAACTGTAATATAGTATGGTCCATTGGGTAGAGAGTATTGATTGAGGAATGTACCTTGGGAAAGGAGTGTAGGTGAAATGGCTCAAGAGGCTTGCGTGGAAACTCTTGACTGCGATGTAGCGGAGGAGGGGCAGAGGGAGAATCACTCACACTCGACTGGCTGTCGGACTGGCTATCGGCACCATTATTCTCTTTCCTGTTTGTCTTGTCAACCTATAGGTATTGAATTATCAGGCAAAAAACATTACACATACAGGCTTTTTGTCAATGAACACTCAGCAACGTCAGCACAACGATATTCATGCTGACACTTAGTTTGATATCTGATATATTGCAGGGATGTTTTATACTTAATCTCGATGTTGCGTATATATATACATATATATATATATATACACATTGCACTGATAAAGTAATAAGAAATTGTGTTATGTTACCTTTCTGAACTTGCGTATGGAGGCATACTCCACCCCACTGGGGTCTTGAGTGGCCAAGGAGTTGACAGAGGACAGAGGAGATCTGTTGATCCCACTCAGCCCATTACCTCTTCCTGGCATTGTCCCGTTGCCACCGTTTCCTCTACCATTCCCTCTGCCATTCTGTACAGAATAGATACAATAAATACTTGCTAAAATCTTTCTGTCACACACTGTTAAAAATGAATTTAACCTCCTAGGGCTAGTGCAGCGTGACCGAGCATTTTACTCTTTTCCACAACCCGTCTCTTCCACAGTGATCCACCCTTTTACAATCCTGTTACTTTTTTTTTTCTCTCTGTGAGTCAAAACACTAGTAGCTATGAACAGTGACATTTGAAACTAAGTGTTTGTTTGTTTGTACAGGCAAAAAGCCCTGCTACTGTTTCAGCATTTCAAAGTCCTGTAGTTTTAACTGTCCAAAAGGGGCAAAACAAGTTAGTGTTTTCCCCCTGTATTCAAAACATGTCAGAAAAGTGTGTATGTATTGTAAACATTCAAAAGCAGTCAGGAAAACCGCGTGTAAGGTGGAAATAAAGGTTTTCACCATTACAAAAATGTGTTTTATGGAAATGAACAAGATCCACATATGTGGACCTTTTCCAAAAGTATACAACAAATTGTTTACAATAGGCAAAACCAAAAGAAGGAATAAAAGAAAAAAGTTGGGTTAGGAGGTTAAAGATAGATACAACCTGCTTCTAACTTTTTATGTAAGAGGAATAGGTTGGTTCTGTAAGGTTCAGAAATGACTAAATAACTCCCCCTTGTGGAAGCTCTCTTCTAATCATTACATTTTCTTTTGGCCAAATAGGCTTGTGCTAGGTTACTTTTCTCTTGCTGACAGTGTGTACGTACATTCCCAAAGCCATTTCCTCCACGTGCTCCATTGGCCTGAGCTGAGGGACTATGCGCCGCTCTGATAGATGCTGGAGAGTTGGATAATATGGACGGCGGGGCAGAGGGTACTTTGTGGCCTGCGTCACTTTCCCGGACTCCCACCCTCTCATACAGGCCATCATCGAGGGCATGGGTAGGGGTGGGGTTGTTTTGAATTCCCACCTCTGTGTAGGTGTGGTCTCTAGCCTCGCCTCCTCCGACTAGTCCTGTTTCCGGGTCTCCGCCTGCATCTCCTCCACTGTCTTGACCTGTTTCCTCGGGGCTAGTGGGGATCTGGGGAAGCTGGCGCCCGTGGGAAGGCCTCAAGTCCGTCTGGGAGCGGCGACTGTGGAGGAGCAAGAGGTCCATGCTGGCTGGACGGCTCTTACTGACTGCTGCAGAGAGAGAAAGCGTCACCACGGCACATCACGTCAGCACAGAGCTTGTTATGCCAAGGCTAATACATACAAACTGTCAGCTTGTCACTTACAGTTTCCATTGCAGGGAAAGCGATTAATCTCATGCAGCCTGGTGTCAGATTTGCTCATGGAGTTCAGTTTAGGATGCCTAAGTGTCCCTTGCTGTCACACACATATATACTCATGTTAATACAGGTGGAACCAAGCAAACACAACAAGCTAAGTTAGAGTGGTTAGGACTCACCATATTTACAGATGTCCCTTTCTCTCCAGCTGGGGGATGCTTGCTCTTGCTTCTTCTGAGACAACATCAAACCCGGGAAGGTCGGCAGAAGCCAGTGGACAGAGAAAGAGGACAAATATGCGCTCAGAGATATTATCAGTATGAGCTTCTAACTTTGGTAAGGGCACAAAAGTCCTTGGTTGATAACAAGAGCCACATCAAACAGAAGCATGACTCAGGCTTTTGTGCCTACGCTGATATTGTCCTTTACTTAAAAACCTCCTTTGAATCTATTAACACTAACATACGATACTTACACGCAAGTGATGTTTTGCGTCTAGTTATGTATTTCTCTCACTCCCGAGAGACTGCTCTGTAACTATAAGAGACTGTTGATATGGTGAGGATGCTATAGATGAAGCTCAAGGGGCCCCCGGTGACCTACCTCCATATCTTTCTTCTTACTCGGGGAAGTTGTTTATCAGTGCTATGTGTGGAAAAACACTACATGGCAATAATTAGCAACAAACAGGTGCACGCAACACACAGATATAATCCAATTAAACAAGATGTGATCATAGCAGGTACTTTGTCACAATCTGTGTTACTACTGCTAGCTATTGTCTCCTCTAGTGATCTGGAACGACATCCTATTTGTACAAACATATGGGCATTACACCTTGAGGGGGCCGTGAGAAGGAAACAGCCCCCTGAGGAGATCTTCATAATAACATGGCACAGAAGGGAGCCAAAGTATGAAGGCACATAAATACAGCCAGTCTGAAATTCTGAATAGAAAAGTGGATCATTGTGCTTGGGCATGAGGTCTAGTCTACAGTATTCTCTTTTTCTGTTGGTCCGGGCCACAATTACTTTTTGCATTTTGTTAATCCAATCAGAAATATTAAAGATGTTAGATATTTCATATTTGATTCTTTAAGATTCTTATTCACACATGTCCCATCAACATTTTGCATTTATCACAGACTTCTTAAAAAAGATAGTATATTGCCATGATATGAGCTGCTTTGGCATTTTTTCTCCTTATCTGTGTATCCCATGGCAACAAAGTCACAGAGCAAAGCAGCCCAAAGCAGCCTGTGATTGGTCCCTGAAGTCTGCTCCGTTGCTCCGGCCTGGCTCAGAGCGTGATCCTTTTAAAAGTACAGGGTGCTCTGTTGGTTCTGCCTTCTGCAGGACTTTCTGTCTAAAGAAGGATGACGTGAGCTTGCTCTGAGTCTCTCTGGCCTGGCACTGTCTCCTCTGTGCCCCGTAAACATCACTTCATCTGATCTGACACTCGCAGACATTAACATTCATTATGTGCTCAGAGCAGGGGATGCAAAGAAGAAAGACGGGAGGGGAAGACTTCAGAAGAGATGGATAAAAGAGCTGATTAGATGATGAGAATGATTTGGGAAGGCACAAAGGGCTGGGAGCACAGATGAGAAAAGTCAGCATCTTTTTTGGAAGTCCCCTCACCTCTGACAGCCCACACAAACCAGGACGATGAGGATGGTGACCACAAATGCAGATGCAGCAGCGATGGCGCCCAAAAGCAGCAAATTCTTGTAGGGAGAATCCCTCTGACTGCTGTCTTCACTTTCATCCATGACATTCTCGCTCATTTTCTCAGTCTCTGAAAACCTGCAGAGATAAGGGAAAGGAAAGAAAGCAAACAACACATGAGTGGCATAAGATAAGAATAAGAAATGCTGCAGAGAGTTGGTGGAAAAAGATCTGTGATCATTTGAGTGTGCTTGGTTTGCCTTTGGCTTTTGTCGCTGTCTCTTTTTGACATATCAGTTTCTATTTTTGACTCACTCAATGCATAGAAAAACAGAGCACCTTACAAAGCTCTCTGAAATAAGCATGACAAAATAGGCTTCATCAAGTTCTGTCTTTTTGCTGTTACAAAAGATCAAATAGAGTTTGATTAGCCAAACAGATGTTAAGGTTAATGTAACAGATAAAAGATGGCTCCAACATGAACACAAAAGCAGCAGTGGCTAAAGCTGTAACAAAAGTTATCATACAAGGGCAAACAAATCTCTATTGCCACTCTACACAAACTCAATTAATGTCCGACACAGTATCTCTGGGGAAATGTGCATGATGTTCCTACATTGCTGCACCAATTAAACAGATTAGTTAAGACAGTGTTGTACTTCAAAGGGCGTTCAAAAACAATTTGAAGTCTTTGGTGAGCCTGGCCAACTCTTTAAAATAATACACTAAGCAGCAGCACTTCAGAACAATTTATAACTTTTGTGGATATTGATTATGTAAAAAGTACTACCTTATACGTATATTAACCAACATAGGTAATTCACCAAAGAAACTATTTATATTGTATTTATATTATATTCAAAATTTTTCAAACTGAAAAGGAAATTCAAGACATAATATTTTTAGATATTTAACCACATTCAAACCACATTTTGTCTAAATGTTTGAAGAACAGTACAATCTATGATTCTCATAATGAATTATTCTGTACAGTGTGTCTGTTACATAATAATAAGGTCTTCCAAAATGTCATGTTAAAATATACATTAACAGGGCCATCTCACTTAGAGTGATGTGACTGAACTGTGACTATCCATTAAAGTCAAAAACATTTAGCAATATTCATGTAGCAACCATCACTACACAGCGCTCTGAGTGTTTAGTTCTGAGCTAAACTTGCCACATGTAGTTTCAATACTGTCTTGCTTGCAATGCTTTTATGTTTTTTTTTGTTTTTTTTGTTTTTGCAGATGCAGATTCACAGACTCCATGACACACTTTTAAAATACTTGAAACCTGAGCACGGATGTCTATATGAAGTATGGGAATGTGTAATGTTATTATCGGTGCAGCAGCTCATACAAATCAATGACCAAACGCTGCAAACATTCCAAGCAGAGATGGACATACCGCTCTGAATCACATACCGCCTGCCATCCACACAGTGGTACAAATGTTCGGTTGAGCTGGTTGTTCGCTTCTAACAATGAACAAAAGAGAAGTCATATGGAAGTGCATTGCATTGCAGGCATTTCCCATTAAGGTGTTCATATTTTTCTGCCTTGACACAAGCACATTCTTTTCTAAACAGGGACAATGGCTTGTGTGCTACATTAGGAAGAGGGAGCTCAACATCAGAAATGACAAGGAAGCAGTACGAAGAAGGAGGTCATAGCAAAGTGCTGTACATTACGAGACAGAATCGGGAATATACCCACCACTGGCTCAAGCTTCTCTGTTTCTTGGAGATAAAACTGCATCTCGACCTCTTTTTCCTGGTCCCTCTTTTTCTCTGTCTGTCTACCTGACCCTACAGATATGTGAGGCAATGCTCGCCGAATGAATTAGCTGAGGCCTCAGACGGCATTTTATGGAACAGACAGACAGGCAGGCAGGCAGAGAGAGGTGATGAGAGGCTGAGAAAACAAGGAGGATGAAAGGACAGACAGGTGGGAGAAGATGTGAGCAGAGAAAGAGGGCGCAGAAGAGAAAGGGGGCGCTGGAGAAGAGTGGGGGAGGGCTAGAGTTAGGCGGCGAGAAGACAACGAGAAGGAGGTCATCAGCGGTCTATTCCAGTGTCTTGTGAAATATTCAGAGAAGAAACATACAACGAGGGTGCCATTGTGAAACACAATGCAGGATGAGAGCACATGTCTCGTAGTAGCAGACTTTAGCAGTGAGAAGTGATGGAGAAGAATCCTGGAGGAGGGGGGAGGCAGCTCACACAACGCCCCTGCAGCTCGCTACACAACGCTCCACAACCTCTAGAGTACAAGAATGTTTAGTTTGATGGCTGTCTTCATTTTACAGCATTGTGATGACAGTGGTAATGGCAGCATATTGAGAGCGCTGATGGCCCCATCGATGCAGGCTGCTGGTAATGATTATCATAAAGACGTCATTCATAAAGATGGGGAGGAAGGGTGTAGCTTCTAATGTTAACTGCAGTTGTGGTGATAACGAGGTCGAAGTGAGTGCTCTGAAGAGGCGGATACAGGCTGCAGAACAAGGCATAGTGAGCACAGTGCAGCGGTGCAGTGCGACCACAGGCTGGAAGGTTTCCTCTTAGGTTACACAATAATTGAACACAACTCTGGAAAAAAGTCTTAAGCAAAATCAGTTCCTACTATGTCTGTAACAAGTTTAATTAGTCTTATAACACTGATGCATTGCGAGAGCCTGGTTTGTGATTTATGATATAAATATCTCACGCGAATGGCACTACAGCGAAAAGTGGGGCATTACTTTAAGGTTTAAAAATAACCTGATTTCAGTTAAAAATGACATTTACAATTACATTTTGTATTACATCACTACTTGTCAGGAACTGTTTGAACGTTGAGCAGGCAGGTGAAAATGTTATTTTGGCTTCCTGTGCAGAAAAAAGGGCAGAAAAGAGCTTATTAAATATTCACTTACATAAACACACACTCAGCCTCATGCTTTATGAAAGACAAAGTAGGTCACTTTTGAAGGAATTTATTTTACCATTTTTAGTTATGTTCTATAACAGTGGACAAAAAATAAAAGCAATCAGTGCTTCGCTGTTCCTATTTTTGTATCCGACTCACACACGTTTTATCTACAAATACATTCTAGATAAAACGTGTGTGAGTCTTGCATCATATACAGCCTAAATAAATTGGTTGGTGCTCTTGTGTTAAAATGCAGCTGGAGGTAAATGATCACTTAAAACATTGGTCTGACACATAAGAATGCCACTTCAGAAATGTAGCTGACGCTCTCTTTTAGTCCCTAAAGAGGTTCACCATTGAAAAGTCTCCTACTCCATAGACAATTGTGTATAAAAGAAGAGTAGTTCAGCAGTGTTCCCTTATTCCACCATGTGAGTTAGGAAAGTAAACAAGACAAACTGCACAGTATTCAATACAATTTTACAATAATTTTTTGGTTTAGTTTTTAGAGCAAAACCTGTTCTAGTTTTAAAGTAAAGGCCACCAGTAAAAAAAAAAACAAAAAACCCTCCTCTCACCTCCTCCCCTCTGTCCAAATTGTATTAACAAAGACAGAGTCTGTGCAATTTCCAAATTGTCGTCAGAGATTCACAAGCCTGATACGTCCCCGTCATGCTCCTGAGCACAGCTTTCAGTCTGTGTCATCACATTAGGACAAATCCAACTAAGTGATTATTATCAGCGACAGTGCAGTCTATAGAGAAAAGAGACAGTAATTTGACTTCCTAAATGTCTTAATCAAAAGAACCAGATGCCACTTTACAAGCTTCAATCAAAAGATCTGGGGTACAAGCTATCAGTGCCCATCAGTCGTCTCTGGTGCTGACCTCTAGAGGCACGCCAGTTGCCAGCTGCAGTGCCTTTCTCTAAACCATATCTGAATATTTCAACATTTCAACGTGTCCTATATTACCTGTCAAAAGCAGTCACCTAACAGAACATAACCTGCTGTGTGTCCAGGGTTAACACTCTAATCGCATTAGCAGGAACAAATATCATTTGGAGTCAAAAGCTCAAAACCATTTGGCAACGTCCCTCTCTTAATGGGAGTATTGAGTAACAACATGTACAGGTTTTCACTAAATATGATCATAGGAAATGAAGTCATGTCTTTATTGGTTGGATATATACTTATTTAAGACACTGTGGGGAAAAAACACATCTAAGTATATTTTTATCCATAAACTTTCTGTCTGCTCTCTGACCCGGCAACTGTCCAGAGTGTACCTCGCCTCAGTCTCAGAGTCAACCAGAAAGGGGCTATTGTTTGGCTCATGGAGTTTTGGATTGCGTGATAGAAAATGTAGAAAAATGCTGGGGAGACAGCATTAGCAGACAAGTCTTTCAAAGTAAGTGTTCACTTTGGGATAAACGAAATAAGCTCACCAGTCTGTTTAACCCCCAGATGCTTAATCCATAGTTACAAATAGCCCTAAAAATAATGCATTCTGCTAAAACCCTCCAGTCTTGATTGACAATTACTTATATTGTACTATAAAAATGCATTTAGGTGGTTTCTGAAGTGCGCATGGATGTTTGGTACAAATAGGCAGCTAAGTGGAAGATATTGGGAGAGAGGTTGGAAAGTATTAATTCTGAAAGAGCTACAGTAATCCTTTAGCTCCTCCCAAATCCTCAATCTACTCTGCACAAACCTGAATTTACTTGCAGCAACGGCGTGATGACCAGGAGGAGCAAAGAAACAGCATACTAAACAAACTATAAGTATAAATCATAAATGGTTGTTTCCTGTAATCCTATTGCACCAGGGTGTTTTCATTTTGATAAGTGAAGGGACTTAAAATAGTTAAATACACACACATTTGTAAAACCCACTGTACTGTTCCCAGTAGAGGACAATTGGCAGCTCACGTCTGGCTGCTGTTGGGTAAAAAGAGCTGTTTGTTTTATATGCTCCAGCCGAAAATTGTGAGCCTATGATGTCCTCAAATGGCAAGCCTTGTGTAGGATTATTTTTAGAGTTGCACAGGATTTTGACATTTCACTCGTTTGCCTCATCCTGTGTCGCATTGGTGAAATCTTTGCACCACAGAACAACAAAGAAAATCCCAAAGGCCGCTCAACACATTTCTTTGCGCATGAGTCTTGGGCTGGATGTGGATGTCTGTTTGAGGAGGTACAACCCAACAAATGGATGCTAAATGTTAAAATAAGACAAGAACGTTGACAGAGAAAAGCAGAATGTATTTATATGTGGATTTAAACCTTTGGGGCTTGAGTGTGTCTGGGGAATAGACAGTGTTTCTCTGCTTATTTTGATTGCAGAAAGGACAGTTTTACTGAGAGACTTCATAAGCTCTACAAATACTGTATTGTGCTGATCCGACAGACTTACGCAAGACAAGACCCCATTTTCCTCTCACTTGACTCGACTTAATTAACCAGAATGAGTCAGAAGCAACATTCAGGATTTAAAGATTTATCCTTATGGGATTGGGGTTCTCTCTCTTCTTCACTATCTCATGTTTATGGTTGACTTCAGTGCTAACTTCCTGCTCATTACTTTAATGATGGTGCTACTGTGGGCTTATGCTCATGAGTGCAGTTTGCTTTTTAACACAGCAATTTGGGAATAGCGGGAAATACACACATAGGAGCCAACAAACCCGTGCATGCAGCGAGACAAAATCAAATGAAATCTAAATTGCACACATGTATTATGCATGTGTGTTGTAGCGAAAACAGCGAGCAGTCGCACTTGGAAACTTCTAAAGTCTAACAATCTTTAGCAGGGTTAGAGAGTGTAGTTCAGCGATGTGCCTAACACCAGGTGACCATTCGAAAATAAAAGAGCTCAGCAGGTATTAGAAGGTAAAGGCACTAAAGAGTGATATGCAAAGTATTCTCCTAACTCTGAACATAAAACAGAAGAAAGCTTGGCAGACAGATATATCCAAACCAGCTCCCAGCTTTTGCTTTAGATGCATTATTCATCTGTGTGCCAATTTGGAGGAACCCTCCCAATCCCCCAGCTAGCACCAAAAAGGGGAAAATCTAGAGAGAGGCAGACTAGAGAGAACCAAGTCACAGCAAGAACGTCAAAAGAAGCAAGAGACAGAAAGGAAAAGGAGAGAGGAAGCAACTAGAACAAAAGAATAAGTGAGACAGAAAAACGTGTGGCTCAGTAAAAGTGACAGTGTGGGGAAACATCCAAACCGGGCTCACTTAATCCAGGGAGACATCCTCATGCTGCAGATTAATGATATTTCTGAAGAGTTTTAACACAAGCAAAGACCATAGACCTAGAACATAACCAAACAGTCTTTGTCATCACCTCTGCAGTACACTATAAATGCTGGTGCAAGCATGCTGTCAAACGCTCACATAAAGAACTAGTACATGACAATGGTGGCAAGCAGCTATTCTGCTCAAGCGTGCTCTGACATTACATCCAAGTGTTGCCTAATGGCCTGACAAGGTCCGGATCATCCCAGCATCCCACCCAATCGACCAGATCGCCACTGGCAGCTGTTGAAGCTGTCCATCTTGAGACGATCTGCCCCAGTTTTCACCCCACACATACAGCCTCCATCTCTTACCACATTTCAGGGCTTGTTACTTACTACAGCATGTCACACATACAGACTACACTCATGTCTTGAACATCACAGTGCACTGCAGATAAAGTGGTCACTCAGAGCAACACCTCGTCCCTATGATGGATGTATGTGTTCGTGGGGGAGGGGAGAATGGGCTGGATCAGCAGGATTGCTGTTTAATCTGCCGCCGTCTCCCCATAACAGCTCAGAGCTTTTAGACCTAACAGCTGCTTACATCTCCCCCCCAAGTCTATGCTGCTGCACTAAACACCCAACACAGAGGTAACTTTCTGCTGAGGGAACAACAAACTAACATCCCTCTGACGTGTGACTTGAGGCTACAGTGACGTTACAAAACTCTTAATGAAGTGGAGCTGTGCAGGGCGTTGGCTTGTGCTCTTCCGCTGCAGCGACTGTCAAACTGTGAATCCACATTGAGGATTGTGCCTGTCAGATTTGGCCTTATTTGTCAGTTTGCAGTGATTTGGCTCCCTCAGCTTTGTCGTGTCACCATTTGGATTGGCTCAGAGCGATCCCAGGAGTCACCCGCACACAGTTATGTGGCAGGCCTCGAAGCTGATTTACATTATAGGTCACTCCTTACAGAGAAAAGGGGACGCTCGAGCTCTACCAATAACACAAGTTATGAGGATTTTAACAGCTGTGATCATCTCCAGAGGTGCTATCAACACAAGCTAACATCACTGTAAAAATAGGACTTCACATGGTGCTGACCATGTATTATTGAATATACACTGCATTGAAGCGAACTGCTTATAAATATGGATTCATTTCACTGCTTAATCAACAGCAACAGACACACATCATGCCTTTACCTAATGCAAATGAGAAATAAAAAATAAAACTCAACATCCTTTGCTCTCTCTCTAAGTGCTAAATCAACACCACAGTAGCACTCTCAAAAATACATAATAATCTTGATAGAAATAGAGTTTATTACAGTCAGTTTATGTAGTGCTGGTGGTTGTAATAAACCAAGTCGATATACTTCTATACGACATGTTCATTGTGCTTTATGTTTGGCACGCTGTTGTTTGTGATCTAAAACCAATAAATATCTCTCACACAAGATGAGCTTAGAAGAATCCCCGAGTCATATGCTTTCACAAATCATTCATGGCAGCCCAGTGGGATCACAATGCAGACTCAATTCATCTTCTGACAATGAAAAATTAACTGTGCGACAGAAATACTATTTATTATTTTTATACACAATTTATTTTATTTTTTCCAACAATGAGTTACACTTCCATTTTTAGCATAAAAACACATATTTGTATCATCTGATGACACCAGTATTAATGCTTGGTAAAATGCTCCTATCCAAAAGTTGAATAAATGCCGGCACACACAGACACATGTAAACTCACATGGCAGCACCAGTCCCAGGTCTCCGGTGGCAAGTGATGTTTTCACACTTGTGTGTGGAGATTGCTATTTCTGCACAGAGTCAGATAACTCAATTATTCATCGCGGATGCTGGCACACTCACTTTACCTCTATAAGAAAGGGGGCGGGTGAGTCTTGCTCAAAGTGAGTGTACTTCACGTGCGCATCTACATGTGCACCCAGACCTCCAGCAGGAGACGAACCGCTGACACGCCACACCACATAGTGAGAAAAGCAAAATGCAAGAGGAGCTGTCATAAACATGACAATCACTGAGAAGCGAGGATCAAAGAGCACAAGGAGACGAGGAAGAAATAAGCTTCTAATCTTTTCCCCAACTGTGCACCTTGCACTCCTTTCCTGTTGGAGTTACAAAGACTGTGGATTACCAGCAAAACTGAAACGCTGCACAAAAGGTATTTTTGAGAGCGCTTGGTCCTGTCAGCTGATGTGAGAGTACAGCACAACATATTAAAGCAGGTATCAATACTTCACCTGTCATTTCCTGTCACCTTTCTGTAGGTGGAAAGAGCCAGGTGGCCCGCAGTTGTTGGGCTTGTGCTTCAACACTCAGTCATCCACATATGTTCACACAATAAAGTATAAAGGCCAGATCACAGAAAATGCTAAGCCACAAGAGATGGCTGACATTAAAGTTAATGCACAAACACTAAATAAATAAAAAAAAAACAATGAAATAATTAATTAAGCCAATAAATGGAGGTAATTATTAACATGTACACACTTTAAGTCTAGACATGTCCAGTATTTTCCTGGATACTATATTTTGTACATAAACAATGGCAGACATGTGCATAAAGGACAGACACAAGTCTATGTCAGTGACAGCTTTTATCTATCTGCTTGTGTTGCTCCCTTATTTCCCTGAGGACAAGTATGGAAAGCCAATTGGAGCAGTTACACATGTCGACACTTCCTTGCAAGCATTTACCACTGCATATCCGCCCCATGTCTCCAGCCTACACACACATTTTTACACTGTACATTCATTCGCAGAAACACAAGGACACAAAGCTAGCTATGACTGACACTCCCACAACCACATACAGTTTAACCTTTACAACAGGCACAGTCTATGATTTATTTTATACCCTTTTTCCTGTGGGAGACCAATTTTTCACATTATTCTCTTTCAATGTAAGCAATTTATGAATCTGACCTCTTATCATGAGTTGGTCTCGGATCTATGCGAGCTAATGAAGAGTGGAAAATGAGAGGTAAGAAGTAAAGCTGTGAAGCAAAACGGGAGGGGGTCACAGGAAGAAGGTATATGTGCTGGTGCTGTGATGAATGTCTGCTGCAAGTTGGTGTCTCTTGTAGGGTTTAAGAGTGAGTCACTCGTGCAAGCTTGCATTTCACATACTGTATGCGTGTGCTTGGAGTGTGCAAACCTAAAAACGGCACAGCTCCAAATGCTAAGCTCAGGCACAAGTGGGCTAAGTGCGACACACCCTTCAATTGCCACGCTGCCATCCTCATCCCATTCACCGCCCACTGCTAAGTACCATCCAGATGACTGTGTCTAATTTCCACTGAAAATTCCATTTCCATTTGAAAGGTGGTTAGCGCCCATTGAGCAGTGTTATCGTGGCAGCGCAGACAGAGAGAGGCTGCCCTGCTCCTCCGGCCTCAGACACAGGGAGAAGCCATCGATTTGATTCCGTCTTAAAAGCCAGATCAGCCTCAACAATGGCAGCCTATGGAAAAGCCATTACCCCAGGTGAATAGTGAAATGCTAACCTACATGCATGTCTAACCTACACAGATGAAGAGGCCACAGACAGAGAGATGAGAGCTCTGTGGGTCGCTTCTCAATGGAGTGTGCAGCTCCTCTTGAGGTGAGTCATGCCGCTTTTCTTTACACTCCACGTCCAAGGCCACCTACCATACACCTCCGCTCTCGTGTTGGAACTGCTGAGTTACTACGCCTGCAAAGCCAGTATGAACCTCACGTCAACTCCTGAAAACATGATCCAACTATTATCAATTCAAAGACAAAATAAAAGAATAGTGACTGTGTACAACTCGGAGACAATGATAAATTTTTTTGTGGATTAAGGAATTAATACCTTCTTTCCCTTCTCTCATTAAACTCATTATTTTGGTCACCTTATATCCTTCTTTAGCATTATTGTAACTTTTTTATTGTTTGTGCCTTATGCTCATTATTATAGTGAAACAGAGCTAAATCACTTTAGATCATTTTATGCCGTCTTTGTGCTACAATCCCCAGTCACCAGAACAAGCATTGCCTGGGACATCTAAAATATGGAGGACTATGGTTTGAGTCTTTGATTCTTGTTTGGTGATCTTTCTCAAGCTACTTCCACAAAAAGTTATTAAAATATTACGCTTTCTAATCTAATAAACAATAGCAGATACATAGGGGAAGTGCTCTTTTTTACCTCACAACTGAACTGCGTTTGAATATTAAATATTGGTGTCTTCAATAAAACTGCGCCAAATAAAAACAGGAAGCATCTGTGTGAGATGATGGTTTAGGGAATATTTACTTGATAATTGTGATGTAGTCAAAACAAAGTCACAAAACCAACTGTATGGTATGGTTGATGAGCTCATCCTATGGGTCATTTTGGCACACTCATTTATGGGGTCATTTATGCCACATTGAAGGCTACTTTTCTGATAAACCATAGGTTGTAGATGAAAAAAATGACATTACATTTAATGATTGCGTTTGACCTGTTGCCCTTGTCTGTGCTTGATGCAGGGGAAATATTCTGGTCCAACAGAGTGATGATGGTTAATATAGTGCAAGCTCCTGCTAATTGGGTTAGCCAACGGTTGTTTAATTGGGTTAGCACAGATTCTATGACAGCTTTCATGCTGACAGAGCCAGCTTGCTATCGATCACACGACTGAATGAAGGGGACAAACACAGCAGGTGCTTTCATTAAACAAGTGTAAGCACATGCAAACACTGAATGCACACATACATAAGCTCGAATGTGTCAGGTTACACACAAAAAGCATCATATGGATTCTGAGAAAGAGCTGGCAGCGATGTATGGATCCTATAAACTCTTAGAGTAAATACAAAAGTGCTATGTGCAGAAATGAGTCAATGGCTACATAATTATGTGCTTGTTTGCATAAAAGTGAGAGAAGTGTGTTACAGAAAAAGACACTTGGGACCTCAGCTTTCTTTCATGTGGAGGTGAATTCATAAATAATAAAATGAATTTATTAAAAACGGCCCCAAATAGTTGCTAGTCCTCTTCAAAATGTAATATCTTCAAAAATGTAAATATGTAAGAAGAAATCATCATTCAACTTATTGATATAAACTTAAATGAAATAATATAACAGCTTTCCATTGTGTGATTCTGACTAAGGCAGGTACACTCTGTGACTTGTCAAAGGAGATGAATACCAAATAAAGACATTTTTAAGGTTTTCAGGCACTGAGATATCACAACTCGAGTTGTGTCTCTTCACTTCCACGCTTAACACATTTTGCTGCTGCTTAAAATAGCTCCTCTGAAGACAGGCCCCCGACTTAACACCAAGATAGACACAGTGCTGAAAAAAGGTGCACAAACCACAACATGTAACTTGCAGCAACAGAGCACTGCTGCAAAATGTGGCAAGTTATTTTGTGTGATCCCACAGTGTGCAAAGTTAAAGATACACACAGTCACTGCAAAGGTGTGGGAACATCGCACACCTGTGCACAACATTTGGCAGAGTAAAGGTCAGGAGCTGCGCTTGTGTAATGACATGTTTTCCAATGTCGCAAATGTTGAATGACAAAAGCCTGAATGTAATGTTTTGCCTTCTCCTGGTGATGTTTTGATTTGCTGCGGACTGTTTTTTTGAGCAGCCTCTGGAGTGGAGTTCAGCTGATGTGATCTTTCTTTTCCACAAGCCACTCTTATTAAGCAGCAGCACTAAAAGCCTGAGGATTCTCTTACTAAACCAATCAATAAAGGATCAGGCTCCTTGGGGCACTAGACTCCACCCCTAACTCTTCTTCAAGCTTGCACGGTGCAGTCTCCCTCATTCATGACAAAGGTGAGTTGACAAGAGGTTCAGCGGTGGCCAAATGCACTTCTGTCTCTAACATCATGAGGTGGAACAGGTGCAAACAGTACTCTCAGGGACTAATGAATAAATAAACAAACAACTCAGCATGAATGTTTCAATGTCCCTGTGCACTGTGGTCTGCCATTTGTAGCACCTGTGTGACTGTGAGAGGAATCGATAAACAGATACATTTGTGAAGGTGAAGTCACCCACCAACATGCAGCATGCTTGCACAGGAAGTGACATTTACCACTGTTAATCATCGGGTTAATGCCATAAACACTGCACTTATGCACGACTAGTGGGGACAGATGGCTTCAAGAGGTGTCAAGATGCACATACTGCACAAAGTCTCTATATAGTCCTATACTAATACATTATAATTACATAGACTAGACAAACAGAGCTAACAAAGCCTAAATCTATTAATTTACCAATGAGTGATGCAAGTAGATAAAAAATAAAAATAAAAAAAAATTAAGAAAGGCCATAGAAGAGAGAAGTGGTTGTGTGTCTTCAGTTAGTTCATAAGAGACTGCGAAACCCAAATATTGCATCAAAAAATTTCAAAAAAGTTAAACAAACTTTTATCTTACTTTTTTAGCTCACAACATGGAAAATGAAGCCCTGGATAATTTTTAAAATAAAATAATAATTTAATTTATAATAATTATTGATAATTGTTAATATAATAATTGATTACCCATCAAAATGATTACCCATCCCTGCCCTACCCTGCTAACTTTATTACTGTTTTGTCTGGGAGTAAAGTTGTGTCAGTTTTGCCAACTTTAATTTTACATTTAGTGTGCAAAAGAAAATCCTTGCAGAAGAAGAGGCCCACCTGCAACAGCACAAAGTCACTGATTTGAAGCTGAGCCCAAATCAAAGCAATAGATGTTGTTATGTAATGCCCTCCCTTTCCTTAAAGCAACAGCATGCAGTACTTTTATGTTGAAATGTGCCAATCCGGTTCCAAAAAACATACCGTAATAGAAAAAAGCATCCTGTTCCCACTAATGAGACCCTATTGATTCACTGATTTAAACTCCTGTTGGTATAAATTCACTCATAAGAAAGGATTAACTTAAAAGTGTCTTAAGCGCATACATACACTAAGGTTAAAATCCAGATGAAAGTCAAGATCAAATTATCCTTGATGATTTAAAAATTAATTCATCTATTTAACATGACTGTACAAGAGAAGAAGAAAAGCAGTGAGTGGTGTGTGGATCTCTTGGTCGCCACAGCAACTCACAATTTGCCAAAGCTTCTCTTAGTCTTCTTTTTCTTACAAAGTATAAACTGAACACAATGGATAGAAAATTCTGGCAGTGTTAAATGTAACGTCGAGGAAATTATTCGAAACAAGCACTTCTTTTTCATAATGAAGGTGTATTCTTTTTTTTAGATGTTGTTTAGACCAAAGGTTAGTCAAAAGTGGTCTAGAGGTTAAATTATGTCTAAGCTGCGTTTGAATACAGTTCAAACCCACATTTTAAGGAGAGAAAGAGTCAAAAGCTGACACGGGCCTTTCGAGGAGCATGTCTACTGTATATTTCCCTCTCAGTGGCTAATAAATGAGAGCAGAGATGCACTACATTATTGACATGTAATAAAAGAGCTATAGGATCCTGGACAAGGATATTATATCAGGGTTTATTTTATGGTTGTGCAACACTCAACATCACAGAGCGTTACTGTGAGTGTGTGTTAGCCTTATTCATTTGTTTGGATGATATATACAATTCTGTTTGGACAAATTACATAAGGCTGCTTAGTGTAAAATAAAAATGATTACCACACAGCTTCTATTCAAAGTGCTGCTATTGTATGGCACTCTAAAGGAATGGTGACTTAATGGCTACTAATCAATACAACCCTTGATAACTTTCAAAAATTCATGAAGTTTAGACCCTGCACACTCTGGTTTTATTCTGACTTACCTCTGAGTGTTCTAAGAAACATGGTCTAAGTTAGAGTTTACACTCTGTTTTAGTGTTCTATTTAAAGCCACAAAACAAATCAATGTCCTTTACATTAATGATTGCACTTCTTTCTTCTCTTTACTCTCCTACTTTCTCCTTGATGTCCTCTACGATATATGACTGATACAAGCCATCAATAGTGTGATATTTTACGCAGACATACTGAGTGTTGGTGCGCTAAGCCCTTTGGTCATGGATCCGTGGCAGTAAAGCAGGGCAGAAGGAAAGTAGCACTCTACGTCTAAGCAATGGCACATCTGTCGACTGGCCAATACATAGCCCCCCAATCAGACTCCTGAGCCCATACAGACACAGATAAAAAGCATGTGAGCATTAGCATAATATGACAAAGACATGGAATATCAACTTTTCTTTTGTTGTTCTGTATGGTCATCTTAATGACATGATAACATCACAAAGTCTTTTGATGGTAAATTACAATATGACATTAGGTGTTGTTGTGTAAGTAATTATGATGTTAAAAACACGAAGGGTAAAAGATTTCGCAGCATTTGCAGATTCACACAGGAGGTTAACGAAGAAGTGTGAGAATTTGGTTAATATGCAGTGATTCATAGTAGGGAATGTATAAACACCACTTATTACTGTCAACACATGTACATGGCTGAATTATTTTTTTCATTTTTTGGAATGCACACAAGATGTGAGGTAGACAGACAGACATTACTAAGCTGCAGGTTGATGTCTGTAAGATGGAGGTGGCAGGGAGTGATGACTCTGAGTGGTGGATGGAAGAGGAGGGCGGGGGTAGAGCACTCCACTCCTGTCGCCTTGGGTGCATCAGCAGGAATTGTTCTCTGCCCTGTGGGAGCCATCTGACTGTACTGTCACCCTCCAGAAGGCTGACTCTGCCTTAAAGTGCCCGGCCCCCAAGCCCACAGTTTGACATGCTTGATGTTTAATACATACACAGGGAGAATATTGAGAATGCCTCGGGAGAAATGCAGCACACGGGCTGCAAAGGAGAGAGTCAGTTGTCAGTTTGTAGAACCAAGAAACGAGGGGCCTGTGTGTCAAGTGTGCGTGGGAAGAGTGTGATCATAATTGCCTGGGATTCGAACCAGCACTGTGGCTCCATCAACAATTTAAAATCGAGATGGTGCTAGAGTTAAGTACCTCTCGACTAAAGTCACTCATTTCCATAATAGTAATCTCATGATATATACTTTGCATAACTTTTATTTAATCAACTTTACTGATGTGACCCAAAATGAACAAAATACATGGATTTCTACTACTAGAAAATATATTGTCTATTGATTCTCTATATGAGTTACAAACATCTACACAAAACACAAAACTGAACCGCACCATTCGAGTATTGAAGAATGTGTTGAGTTTAAAACTATGTGAATCCAACATGGAAGCTGAAATCTTCCTCTGCATGCATGTCCTCCTGTAGTGTGTGCAATCAGCAGGAGTGAAGTGTAATTCAGGGCATCACTCCTCAATAAGGCAGGAGAACGGGCCTCAGGGGTGACCCTCCTGCTTAAGTCAACACAATGAGTTTAATGAGGTGAAGTACACACACACATCGGGACACACTCCAGAGGTGGGAGCCCATCCTGCATAGTAAGAGGGTTTCATTCATCGATATGCACCTAGCCTGCTGCTCTTCCTACTCTCACCTCCACCCACACCTGCAGCACCACAGCTAGTGCGTCACGCAGATTATTACAGGTGCGAAATCCTGCTGCCATCTTCCCTGTTCACCTAGAAATCATCGCAGAAGAAGACCTGCTTTTACATTCCATCCATTGCCACTGATCTGTAAAAAATGAAAATTCAACCGAGAAGAGCTTGGTGCTGACATGGCTCTCTCTCCTCTTATGTGCCAAACAGACAGTCAGTTCATCAGCTCTGAGTCCATAATTAATCAAGCCTGCTGCGAAAGTAGGACTGGTTCCTTTCTCTTATCATCACATACGGCAACCCACGCCCTCCGGGCCATCAGCGGATTAACGATGAGTGCCTGTGATAGGGAGCCCCTCACAAAGGCGTTATTAATTAGCCTCACTCCGACACTGTGGCCGCAGTGTGCAACACATGTTCATTCTAATCAAAACTTAAAAAGGAACATGATCGACCGAGCGACCATTATATCCTGCGCATCCATTGCATGTTAAAACTTGAAGCTGTATGCATTCAGTAAGAGCTGTGTGCAATTAGCGGTGCAACTTTCACACATCGCTGAACCTACGCGACGCTGCCCTTTACTAAGCAGCGTATTAATGATTGATCAGACAGGTGGGATCGAGCCAAAGCGATAACGGGGGGAAATTTTGGAAATGGCCCACGCTGTGCCAAGTGGAGCCCGAATGAAAAGAGTAGTATGATGGATGCCGGGTACTCACCACCACCAAGTGCGTTAGAGGAGCATCCCTGTCTTTGACGGCCAGCTCTTCAGATGAGTTCTCCTGGGACAGCGCGCCTTCTCGGTCCTCACTATCATTCTTTGCTAAGCCTCAGTCTCCTCACAGCCTCCCCTCGCCCTTCTTCTTTGACATCACATGTGGGAGCAGCTGCATGTCATGTGGATTTTGCCTGAAATTGTGCTTTTGGGGCTGCAGCGGTCCGTGTCTCCGGATAAGAGCACAAGTGGAAGCGGCAGATTTCTATTTGAGGCAATGCTGACGCGCAACCGGAGGGGCTCGCCTCTCGCCTTTCTCATCTGGCTCCATCAGCGCCTGGTTAGACTGAACCATGTGACTGCAATTGTGTCAAGAGCGATAGAACAATAGCACGCATTTCCGGTTATAATTTCCATAATACAGATAATACAACCAGAAACCGTTTTAATTCGAGAGAATAATGCACGATGCAGCTGAGAAACGCGTAAGGTCCGAAACAAAAGTGTACGTGGGCTACAGACATATAATTCCCGCATTTCTTTCTAAGCGATAAATAATATTATTCCTTGTCTTGTGCCGTAAGCAGTGGAATGAAAAATGGCCGAGGAACAATATAGCTGTCAATGTTTTCTCTAACAACAGAGACAAAAAATGACCTAAAGTACATGACATTCCAACACTTTCAAAATTAACAAAGAATTATTTTTTTATTTTGAAAATAAATCGTTTTCCGGTATCTTCGCTGACCATGTTTCACTTTACTTCTTTGAAAAAGCATCTATTCTATTCAATTGAATTAAAATCGACCTGAAGAACAGCGCTCTCTGGCGGTAGATTTTTATGAAACCAGATCTTCAAAAATATAAAGGAGGACAATGTTTCCTAACCAAAGGATATGCCATTAAAAATATTGATAAGTGTACAATCTACAGCCTTATTCATTCTTCTTTTGGTCTGAGAATTTATTTATTCTAATTGAAGAAAATCAAATGAGACTCTGCCACAAGCACATGCAAAATCCTTAAACTTTAATGAGCACAAGCCTAAATAAAGACAGCCGGCAAAGAGCCAGAGCTAGATAGTTTGTGTTTATAAATGTGCAGCTGAAAGAAATAGATGATTTCACTGATTATTTGTTTGTAGAGTGTTATCTATCATTCGTTTAACAAACATGCAAGTCATGTCTTCCTGTATTAACATTAGTTCATTTGGTGAAACACCAATTAAACTTGATGAAAGTCTTTATTTTACTCCAATATTTACAATAAAATGTTTCACAATCGGTTGTAGGCAAATTACACAATATAAAATGTTTTTTAATGGTAAAATACTGTCATTGAATCTCGTTTGGTGTTTAAGCGCCAAAATACTGAGAGGGGGCACAGAGAGGGTATTGAAAGACAGAAAGACTGGGACTTAAGAAGGGACAGGCTAATACATTTTCAAAGAGAGAAAAGCCTTGTCCTTTGAGGTCCTTTTGCTATTGTTGTCCACTCTGAGGCAGACTCTTAGGTTTCTTCCACAATGCCGGTCCCCTCAGAGCAGAGCACCACTGCTGTCCTGTCACTTCACATTAGTGTCTGGTGCAGAACAGCAGCCCCTTAGGGCCTGGACACACTTGTCATGAAAGAAGTGTTCGTGGCCCACATTCACATCAACCAGTCCATAAGGACTTTTTGGCCAAAATGGGAACACATGGAGAACCTCCATCAAGACTGTGAACAGAACTATATTAGTGACCTTATTTCAGTGTCAGCTCTCTCTCAACACCCACACACACTACCATTTTTATTTTATGTTGTGAATAAGTACTTCATATACACCAAGTGCACAGCAGAAGCTCACATTATCAGTGGTTCTGGCACATACTGTCTTCAAAGAACAACATATAATACAAACAAATAGATTCATACAACGAACGACTTCTAAATTTAAGGTCATATGTCAGTCTCTTTGTGCATTACCATTTAAATATATTCATAACTATTAGTTTGATGTTAACTAATAATAACATGCAAGTATACATGTTGTGTTAAGGTAATCACAAGAGAAAAAACAAGACTTAATCTGACTCAAAATCACCCAGTATACATGCTATAAATATCCTGAGGTTATTTTTGGAAAGTGGGAGGAGTACCTCCGGTCCCAGGTGGGTTGCCTGCTAGGTGTAGTTAAGAGATAGCACAGTGGCACTTTGAAGGTGCAGTGTGAAGCAATGTGTGATGAAATAAGATATGAAGTCTTCCTGCACTCAGCCTCAAGATGAGTGAAAGATTTATCAAGCTGGTTAAGAAGAGAGGCAGGATCTGACAGCACAAAGAGAAAATTAGGAATTACACAAGCAATGGCTGGAAGATGATCTGCACAAGCATCACACAGCAAGCCCAAATCCTGCAGGACAGAGGAGACTGGAGTGGTTTCTATACAATCTGGACACTTTCTAGTTTCTAGTTCTAAATTTCATTGGAAAGAACAATGCAGAAATGACAGTAACATTATATACTTGTACATTATCATTGTCTACAAAATTTTCACCTTGGAATGTCCGTAAACTAGGCTAAAATTAAATGATATGGCAACAAAATACCAAACCCTGTAAAATAAATTACATCCTACGTTAAGTTGAATAGAAAAACAATGTTTGCCAGACAATGATATTGTTTGCCAGGCAGTGATATTGACGAGTTATTTAAAAGCGTTGTCGTGCGTTTGCGCCAGTCAGCCACGAGATGGCGCCGGAGCTCTTCCATGTTGAGGCTTCTCCTCTTTCCTTTTTCCAGACTCCAACTTATCCTCTACGAGCGCAATTTTACAAACATTTCCTACATATTTAGAAGCGTTTGTACCTCCTTTGTACCTCTGTCGTGCATCCTTGGTCATAAATTGGCTTTGTTTCAATTATTTTAAATGAATAGCCCTATTTCTTCTCACGTGGCTTACTCACAGACAGCACCCGGACAATCGATGACGTTCTCAGCTCCATCTCAGCCACTGAATGGGCACCCCACCCCCTCCACCCCCTCCTTTTACACACCGGCTCTCCACCACCATCCCAGTCAGTCACCTCAAGTGCGCCCGGTCGTTTGGAACAGAGGAGCACAACAGCGAGACAGCGCCGCGGGCTTTGGACTGAGCACAAACCCAGAACAGACTGAAATACAAAGAATGGGACACCGGAGTTACCACTAAGACCAGTACTGAGTTGGCTCAACAAAATAAAAAAGCTCTCTGCGATATCTCTCTCTCTCCGTTAAGAGCCACGCTTTCACCGCAAACAAAATGGGCTGCTGTAGTGGACGATGCACTCTCATCTTTATCTGCACTTTACAGCTGGTAAGTTAAGCTATACTTGCTACTGTGATGTTTACCAATGTGAGACATCGCTAACGTTTCTTGTTTCAATGGCTATTATAGAGGAAATTTCATTTATTGACTGTGATTGTCTTTTTCTGTCACACATTGATCAACTTGAACGTCTATGATAGGGTACTTATTTATAATTGATTAGTTTCTTGGCTTTTCTAAGTCACATCCACTTTTTTGTTGCTTCTTTATATGAGAGAACTTTTAGCTCGGCTGCAGTGCTCTTGACAGACAGTATTGGGGTAACCATGCCCTTGATGAATAATAAGGGTGCACAGCGTTTTGAAAGATTTACTTTTGGTTGTTTGTTGAGCTGAAAGACTTTTTTCTGAGGAGTGAATGGTTCTAAAGAGTTTACACAGTGGCCAGACATTTAGTCAAGTTACACTGTTGTTACTATTGAGCTGCTTTGACTAATAACATCAAGAATGTACTAATGCATTCTTTGCTCCAAGATTGGAGAAGTGTGTTCATGGAGGACTTAAACCATCTGTGCTTTGAGGAGTGTTGATCCACAAAACACAGCTAATGCAGAGACTTAGTACTTGTTGGATCATTTTCAAAGCTGATCAGTGGTGTGTGGGCTGTGGTATTTTGCTGATAGTCGCTGTGCAGTCTCAAATTAGGCTTCCTTTTGACTCGGAGGCCAGCTTGCCTGTGCTGCCATCCCTGAGTGGAGTTTACTTGACAGGGTGTGACAATGTTATTTATGGTGGTATTAAAACGGAGCTTGCTCACAGCGTAGGCCTGCGAGTAAATGCCACTTCTTACAGGAGAGCCATAAAATCTTATCAACAAAAAGAACCAAATAGAACCAAATGATAACATGTAAGAATTTAAATAAACTAAATGACTTACACTTGATCACGATGCTGTGTCCTTGCAGGAAATGAATTATTTGTCATTTTGACTAAAAGGAAACTCAGATATTACATTTTCTCACCGTGGGATCAATATCTCTTCCTAAATGCAAGCATGACTGGTTCTCGGGTGACACACGCTGGTGGAGTGAACTCACCTTGAGGGACACACCTGTTTTCCCTTCAAAGACTACATACCTCTTTGCCTCATTAGAGAGAAAGAGGTCGGCCATTTGTTAAGGAGTTTATAAAGCTGTCAGTGGGCTGCCTAAAAAGTCCCAGAAGACTCCTGGAAACGGCTTTATTTTCCCCTGGCACTATTTCTGGATGACCTGACACTTCCTTTCTGCAGCACACACACCTGCGATGAGTTTAACCCACAAAAGGATGGTTGCAGTAAACCCTGTATAACCTTTGCAAAAGGTCACAAGGTTGGTTGTCTTTGAGCAGGTGTTTGTATATGTTGTGTGCTCACATGAATATACATGTCGGCATGTGCCAACACAAGAGACCCCTCTCTCCCTGACTGAAACCTATGCATTGACAATGAGCCAGGTTATTCCCAGTCCATTACAGGGTACAACTACCATTAACACAACAACACACTCTGCTCCTCAGATGTAAAAATAGCCCCTGTGAACCTCCATGTGTGCTAATTAGCCAGGCAGAGTGCTTTGATCAAACCTCTTTTGGCATCTCAGCCATCGTCTAATTGAATTGTGGTCTGCTTTCCTCATCAACAGGCCGAGCGGTGCATGGGGCTCATCTCTCTGGGACAGAAGGCATCACGTAATGAGCCTGTATTGATTGAAATGCCTCGCTTCCTTCTTCGCTCTGTAGCCTAACTACTCCAGACAGTGGAGCTGGATGGTTGTCAGAACCTCGATCAGCTTCTGAAAATAGGCAACCTTTGGAAAGAAGCCCTGTGTGTCTTTTAGTTGTTTGTATTCAGAAAACCAGGCTTGTTTTATTCCTTGAAGTGATGACCTGGCAGGGAAGGGTTTTGATTGGACAGACTGGGGTCTCAGTCCAGACATATCGTCAATGTCAGCAACAGGCCATAAGGGGAACCACAGCAGAGCGGAAGGTTAATGTGTCTCTTTAGAACTGCAAGTGAATAATGATGTTGGACTTTTCATTGGTCATGAGCTAAGATCTGGGCAATGACCCTGAAAATGGCTGAAGTTAACTTTGCTTGAGAGACTGCAGAGACACTACGTGAATAAACCTGATCATCAGTTCATCAGTCGACAGTTTGGAAGACAGCTAGAACAGTTTTGTTTTGTTTTTTTACACCATTTTAACCCTTAAAAAGTTTGTATATTATGAGTGTCTCCAGTTGTGTTGGTTAAAATTTATATTGCATGGCCCACTTATGACAAATGAGAAAAACTAACTTTGCAGTGAATGCCTCAGAGAAGAAGGCTGGGTTCAGTCAAAGCGCTTCCAAGAAAGTTTTAGCTGAGAAGTGCTGTCTCTCATTCTGAAATGTGTTATCTCCAAAGACGAGTATTATCCCTCGGCATGCATCACATCATACAAAGGATTTTTCTTCTGCTTACTCATTTGGTTTATGGAAGCACGAACATTCAAATGTAGTTTTACATATTTATGGCTTGTTATAAGCTGGATGTCTGTCAACAGCTCTAATCTACATACATGCACAGCCAGCTTTAATATTAATGCAGGCTAGGCAGGTCAGCAGACTTAAGTGAGACCTACTCTTTAATATACACCTTTACTTTGGCAATATTCTAGAGAGGTGGTCTTTCAAAATATTTCTTTTTAACAGAAGCTGCAGACATCTCTTCATTCTACATAGTTTTTGTTTTTTGTTTTTTTGGTTGAGGGTGTGTGTAACTTTTTAAATGTGTTTGTAAATGTTGACCCCTGTGTGATCAATGATAATGAACTGTGTTTCCTTGGCACTGCCAGGTTGATGGAGGAGATAGGCCTGCGGGAACAGAGTGGACGGTCCCAGCTCTTTTATCTCCCTGTTTCGCTCTGTTCATCTTTGCCTCACTGAGACTATTGTTAAGGCCCCACAAAGCCCCTCTGGACTGGGACTATTTTCTCGCACATTGCACAGATTGACTGAATTCAACATAAGCTTTAGGTTTTTACAGGTTTTATAAATTCAAGTCAGGTGGTCTGCCCGTGTGCTTATGTGCTGCATCTTGAGTTTACAAAAATCTCCACCACCTCATCAGCCTCTTGTCAATCCCTCGTGCAGAGAATCACAGGAACAGGAGTGTCATCTGTGACAAAGGCAGTTAACACCCTCTGGCTAAATATATATTACATCATATACATGCATATATACATAGTGTTGAAAGAATGAAGGAGCAAAAGAGCAAAGGTTCTTAATGTGTTTAATTTGTGATCACAGGCTGCAGTGCTATAAGTAATAGGTGAGAAATGAAGGTCCTAACCTTGTCATACATTGTCTCTGGGCCATTTTTCTTCTCCACTGAAGGTTGTGAAGGTGACTAATTAGGTACAGTGGTTGGGTGTGTGTGGTCTGTCAAGTGCCCCCCGGTGCTTACTGCTGATTGTGGTCTTGACCCGGTCTGTGTTGATTGCTGTGACTCAACAGTGCTCATCCACAAATGAGTGAGCACAAGAAGTCTTGCCTGGCTTTAGGTACAAAAGCCAGACTTATTCAGAAAAAAAAAAGGGTCTGTGCTGCAGGTTTGAGGCGAGGTGACTGAATAATAAAATTCCCTCTGACAACAGACTTTTGCAGCTCCCCCCGGCATATCATTACCTCACCTTGGTGCCTAATGCAACCTGGATATACAGTGATGAGACGCATGGCCTGAATGTGTAATGAACGCTCAAGCCCCGCCTCTTTCTTGTATCCTTTGTCGAAACACAACAAAGCTTTGTGTTATCTTTACTTCCATGTTTTATTTCACCCCCCCCACTGTCTCATTCCCATTTTCTCCTCCTTCTGGGACACTGGGTTTGAATAGGTTTGAATTATTGATTACCATCTGATTTATCAGCAGGGCCAGAGCCACGGGAGATCCGGAGACATGCAGATAGAGAAATAAAGAGGTGGACGGGGGATGGGTGTGGGGACGACCTCTCACTCCTGACCAATTATGAGCATGACCCCAGAGAGCTCTCTCCATAACCTTCTTTTTTTTCCATCTACTTTCCATTTCCCTGCATTTTCCTCTAGTGTACGGTTACTAGGGAAACCTTTACCTTTACAATAAGAGGAAGCCTGGAGGAAATAAAACTCTGAAATGGAGATGTATGATGGAAATCTGCGCAGACCATTCATGAAAGGGTCCTGATAACTGACCTCAGGACTTAACGACATAAAACATGAAGCTTGGTAGAATTAGTGGAGGTCACATATGAACCAGAAGCTGCACTGTAGAAATCTATGGTAGATATTATACTTACTATTATACTTGGGATTGAGTGAATGTCCGAAGAAATGTGAATGTTTTATACTTTGATAGTGTTTTATATTTTAATTGTATTGTTGTATTGTAATGTAGAAAAGCCAAAGCAAGGACAGGAGTTGTAAATTAGTCTTATAAGTCATAACTGGTGGAAAATTCATTAAAATTAAGCTGAATGCAGTTGTCATAAAAAAGAATGATGTATATCTCTAAACAACATTTTTAAATTCACCGGTATGTACTGTATCTTTTTTTTAACTGTTTTCCACTGTCTTTCCCTGAGGCAAAGGGCAAATTTTTAGTGGTATTACAGCACTCATGAAATAATTCAGGACCTAGCTGTATGCTCAGTACACATCCTGCTCTTGGGCAAGTGTCACACTAAATATAGACTAACGTATGTATGTATGCAGTCTTTAACCTCGCCACAAAAACGACCCGCCCAAAATGCTAAATAACAGCCTGTCACACAAGTTTGTTGAAAATCTGAAATCTTCTGTGACTTGGTAGATTCGTCAATTGTCAAAGACTAGTGGCGGTCCTGATTTGGACTGGCCTTGCTTTTGGTACGCATTTTAGTGTATAATAATACACCCTGTGCTGGAAAAAATATCTCCTCTTTGTCCCTGGAGGCCCCCTTTTACAACTCTCTGCCATTTTAATGTCTTCAATTTAACAGACCATTAATTATGTGGTTATAGTGAAAACCTTGGGCTGGTGAATGCAAGTGGGTGTGCGTAGGTCCATCCACGTGCAAGCTGCTGTGCGTTTGCCTTGTGTGTTCCACATCAATGGCGCTGCAATATTAGGCTATAATGGAGATAAAACTCCAACTATTTGCGAGCCCATTTCTCTCTTTCCATTCCAGCGGCTCCAGAGGTGTCATTTGTTAAAGCGTGGCACGGAATAAATTGCTTCGGGAGCTCCACAGCTGGGATGACTATCTTAACAGATCACACTCAGTTGAATAGCTGCAAATCGTATCCATCTAACTCAAATCCTCTTAGCATTTGTGGCATTTGGTCCTTGTTTTACAGCTGGCTGATAATGTCACTTATGTTTTTTTCTTTGTTGTAATTGTGTTTAGTGTTAAAATGGTGTGACACTGGCTGGAAGATTCAAATAAGTCATGACAGTATGATGAAACGAGCAAGATTACTGGCTCAATTATGGTTGGTAGAGCTGGAGGGTACAAACTGCTTACAGCTGTTTGTCGTTTTCAACTGCGTCTATGTGATGAGAATTTCCTCTGTAACTGCTAAATTGGCCTTTCTTTAATTGAGACAATAGCTAAACTATTTTTGTAAGACAACGAGAAGCTGAAACAGAGCAGTTGTTTAAGTAAGCAAAACAACAAAATGTCCAACCATTTTTGGATAAAAATGTTTGCTGGTGGCTTTTAAAGGAAGATGAAAGAAGTATGATGGAAGGAGATTTTATTATAGATACCAACCCGAGGAGGAAGGATGTTTTCTGTCAAAACATATGAAATTGGGTCAGATCAGAGTCAACCATGCTTCATTATCACACTTTGCAGTTGAAGTTTTTTGGACCAGTGTCTGGTCAATTTTCAAAGAAATGCAGCATATTATGCTGTATACAATATTTTTCATGTATGTTTTGATGGAATTTGTGTTTTATTTAAGAGCGGGCCGGCCCCCATGGAAATTTAAATATTTAATTTTTCATAAAAGATCTAAAATTGATTTTTTATTTATTCTATAATTTATTTACCACCACCATTAGCATCACTTGCTAAAGCTAGCTCAAAGCAGTCATTTGTAATGGCAGAGCCCAGCCATACAGGCTTTAAACAGCAAAGAAGAAAGCCTTATGAAGGCACCCGTCCTTTGAATCCCTGTCTCTGCGTTGCCAGACCAGCAACCACCAAGGGCTATCTATCCATCCAACTCTTCATACACACAATGAAAGCAGCACAACACTATTGAACACACACTGAGACCAGCACCATTAGTTACACAAGGACCAAGCAGGGACCGCAGTATAATGACTTTACCCCGGCAAGAGGTGAAAAATTGGATTTGAGAAAGTTTTTGAGAAGTGGCTGCTGGGAGAGAACAAGTCAAGGCAAGGCTTGGGATATTTAGAAAATCTCCAGCTTCGTGGCTCATGACGCATCTCCTCTGCTGTCTTTTAGTGACATTAAAGCAAAAACATTCCCTTTAGCTGTACTTAGTTGAGCAACTTTAGTTATGTAGGCGTATGTGCATAACTTTACACTTCCTTCGGCTATTGGTTAATCCACATCAGTTTGGTGCTAGCATTTCCTCTAAATGACTAGTAAGACAGCAAGCTGTGGCGCCTGGACTCAGCAGGTGGACAGTGGGCCAAGGCATGTTACAACAGAGCACAAACTTTCTTGGGTGGTGACCTAGAAAAATGTTTCTGCCGTAGAAGACTTCCGCTCACCAAAGGAGCCTACCACACTTGGAAACTCTTTTCTAAAGTTTCCAAACAAAAAAATGGGATAAAAAAAATGAAAGTGAACATTTTTTACCCAGTTTACTAACCAACTGCTGCTGACCAAAAGGTTTTGTCCCAGGGGCTAAGTCACTACACCAGAACTCTGTAAGCTAAAAAAGGATATGCAATAGCTACTGAGTAAATGGAAATAATTAGAGGCTTGATCCTATTGTGCCAGGCTTTGCCAAGACCTGTCTTTACTGGCTCATTAAAATAAAATGCCAAAATCCTAGTTTTGGCAATCAATTTAGACTCAGTCTGTGTTTTCAAAGTGTCTCTTTTGGTGTCCTAGTGGTGTGTTTGTGTATCTGTTAGTATTGCATATACTTCCAGTCTCTCTTGTATTTGTCTTGGAGATGTGCCCTAACCTGCTGTACACATTAGTCATCAACAGGTCTATGTAGGAGAAAATAAAACCCCTTTGATAACTAATAAATGCAAAGTCATAATATTGAGATGAGAGCAGGCAACCCTGCTCTCATCTCCTGGCATCCGTCCACCACCACGCACTGCTTCACCCCGACCGTCTGAGTCAGAGCTGTGCTTGACAACAGAGGAGTCTGACTCATGCCCCCTGGAGTAACTCTCAGATCTGCTTTTCAAAGATCCTGATGACACATCCAGTAACATGTTATCAGAGGACAATTTACTGAGGGCATACTCAGAACAGAGACGGGTGATTTACAGTATCTAGAGGCTGAGGTGCAGGGCAAAGGTCACGACTCAACTATTTTTCTCTAGAGTTAGGCGTTATAGTCTTGGATGCAATATAAAAACTGTTGGGCTCTATCCCTAGTGGCCATTTGTGGTACTAAAAAGCTGCTGCTTACCACAGTATCAAATGAACTTTTCTTTTTGCACAGAGGCCATTGTACACATTAGGGCTGTGGAATTAATTGAATTTTCAATTTCAGTTTCATTTTCGGCTTCCAATGATCACAAACCTATGAAATGGAGAAAAAACTATTGTTTATTGTTTTTATTTATCACTTTCCACAAGATTGTGAAAGTGCACTAACTAACACAAACTTATTTATTTGATTGATTTATTTATACCTTTGAATATATTATTTATTTTAAGGAGAATTCACTGTTTCATTCAATAAATCCAACATATTTCCTGAAGTCATTGAGTAATTGTGTAAAATAATTGTGATTTCAATAATGACCAGAATAATTGTGATTTTCTCCATAATCAAGCAGCCCTAGTACCCACGCTCCATGAATTGCCTGACATAGAAAGAAACCAGAAACTTTTTACTATGTGCACAAATGATACACTTTTGTTGTTCAGTACATTTATAAACACAGAATTTTACATACATGTGTGCCTTAATTTGCCTTCAAACCAAGCCCATCAGAAATGTTTTTACCTGCGATGATCCTTGGTTTATTCATTTTGTCCTTTACTTTCTCATAGCATAGCAGACAGTGAAATAAGATGTTTGGCAGTACAGTTATCCCAGTGGCCCACCAGACACCCTGAAATGACCCAAGGGGCAGGAGCTTAATGTTCGTGTTGAATCCTGCTGTTCTAATTGCTAAGTATTTATGGTGGCGGGAGTTGTATGTGTGGGCAACTTCCTCTCCCACTAAGCGATCCCGTCACCCTAGAAGAAGTCATTTGCGATAGCGCTTGGGAGGCTTTTATGGGCCGTTACAAAGCCGGCTCTCTTTTCCTGGAACAGTATTGGTATCTTTTGATCAAATTGTGCCCCACTCTGCACTAAGATGCTTCCTATGAATTGTGGGCTAATTGTGTCGTATGGAGGTGTGTGTGCTTGTGTGTGTCCATCTATCCTTGATTGATTGTTGTCATCTCGGCGGATTATTGAGTTAGCAGCGAACGTGATAGGCTTACCGCAGCAGCATCTCAGAGGAAAGAGCGTGCACGGACACACATTTGCACACCCATATACACTTCGATATAATGTAATGACTGGGGGAAATATTTCAGGGAAGGGTCCACAGCTGTGCATAATGAATATGAGTGTGTTGAAGATTTGTGCTCATTAACATAACTACTCCTGAATAATTTATGTGAGATTATGTGATCTTACTGTTAACAAAAATAATTTAAAAAACACTTTATGACCTCAAGAATGTGAATGAGCAATGGAAATGGTTTCTTTTTTATGTTTTAATTATCTTGAGGCAAGAAAAAAATAGCTGTTGTCATACAACACCCTGAGGCCATTTGCATTTATCTAGACAAATAATATAAAAGCTGTTTAATCAATATGCTCCTTTAAAGGATTACTACAGTTTAGAGGAACAAAGAGAGGAAAAAACAGAGAGTTATTTTGGTGCCCCATTATGCTTCCATGAGCATACATTATGTCCATAAGAGATTTTAATAAAGTTTGTTTTCTTCATTGTTGCAGCTTATTTTGCTCTGAAATAATACATGATCGCACTGTTTATTAATGTGTCCTATTGGCTACTGTTATAACCAGTCCAGAAAATCCATTACACATTGAGTATTTATTTTCATCCTAAACTTTTACAGTCACTAGAATAAATTGTCAGTACTCTCTCTACTTGCAGAGGTACCCCAGTCTCCTTAAACACAGTCTGGCAGCACCTCGTCTTAGCTGACATGATCCTGTCTGAGTTTTATTAAGCTCTCAAAGCGTGACCCAGAGCCGTCGAGAAGATGTACGATTCTTGACTTTCCTTATTTCCCTGAGCCTTGCCTCCATCCGGGAGAGAAACAGAGGTTGTTAACATTGGTTCGAGCTCAGCCATTCTCTGTTAGAAGATGCCATGTGTGAATTTGTCTTTCTTCTTGTAGTACAATTATTTCAGAACATTAATTTCTGCTATTTTTGCAATTGGGCAAATGTTTCTTGTGTCTATCCTTCTTCACACCTCGTCTGTCGAGTGGTTGCTCTGTGCTATTTTAATTATCACTCACTTTTTGATCATCTCCTTCTATGGCCTGTCACTACGTCTCATTTCTTCAAACATTTCCATTACATTAAAAATAGCAGACGGGGCTGTGAGTGTGTATGTGCTCGCTGGTGCGCTCCTATCATTGCAGTGGAGACGAGATTTCTCCTTTCCTCATCCATCTTGTAGCGCTTGGCTGGAAATGACATGTCGACACACAACAAAACATGGCTTGACATACACACCCCGACCCACACGTGGAATTGGATTGGCAACGGAATTCTAATTAAATGACTTTCAGCCTCTCGCTGCTTGTCCCCCAAATGGAATGCTAATTGAGTCCATGCAAATAGGGAATAGCAGTCTTAAAGTGTTCAAATTGCATTGTTTTGCTTTTTGCTGGTGCACAAAATGTAATGAAGACTTCATAAAATAGGGCATTAACTGGAAAACTGGAATTTGCTTGCCCATTGTACACTTTGTTTTCTGATTTCAATAAATGCCTAAGCTCACTGTGGTGGTATTATTAAGGAATGCCCTTGCCTCTTGTAAAGTTCTCACAATGTTCTTGAGGCCATTGGCGAGACCAGCGGAAACAGTTGCTCTGTAGGAAAAGAATTGACAAATCTGTCATTGTTTATTATATAAAACTTCAACCTCTGGCAGCTCTCACAATAAAAGGCTAAGGGCTCAAGCTGTTGTTGTTCTGCTCAGTTCAGGCCTGCGGGAAAGTTGCAGTGACGTGAGCAGACATTGTCCTCAATAAACTCTTAAGTGCTGCATGAACATGGCACCAGTGTGTATATATGTGTACTTCTACTTTTGGAGCTGTTTAATGGAGTTTAACATTGGCAACCCCACAGCGTTCCTTCCAGTTCACCGTCACAGCAGGAGACGCACTTCGCCCACAGTAAACACAAACCTGATCTTTCTATTTTCCTTTTCCAGGTACTGGCTTTGGAGAGGCAAGTTTTTGACTTCCTGGGGTACCAGTGGGCTCCCATCCTCGCCAACTTCTTCCATATCATTATAGTTATCCTCGGTCTGTTTGGCACCATTCAGTACAGGCCACGCTACATTGTGGTGGTGAGTACGTTCAGCAACAACATTTTCTCTCTGTAGGCTTTCTTGGTAAACTGTCTGACATCATTTTTCATTGGAGAGTGTACATTTTACAAATTCCTAACTGCTTATGTGTCCTAACCATTGTATGACACCCTTAAACCACTTTAATCCTGTGGTAATGAGGCCTAATTAAAGAGAAAGGGGAACCAAGGAGCTCATTAGCTTAAGACTTGATTTTTTAACAGTGAAGGCCATTCTTTGCAATTCATTACTGCCTGTTGTTTCAGCCTCTCGACAGCGCGGCGCTCCGTAACTTCATATCTTGTGTTTATATTCTCTACTGTAATATTCATCAGTGGCTTTGTAGTGGAGGAGCAGATGGTGGAGTTAATGACAGGTAAAGACTGAGGGAGATAAAGAGAAAAGGAGAGTAAATAAAAAGAGACATGGGAGATAGAGATGGGTAAATGCGAGCCAGACAGGATGAGACAGAAGAGAATGGTGTGAAAAGTAATGCTATTGTCTCTTTATCAGAAGTCTGAGGAAATGTCATGGTGCAACACGTCCGTCTTTTATGAAGGAGCTGTTTATCTTCGTCCTCCGACAGCGCTGACATTTTAAACATACAGTTTACGATGAGTCAGAGAATTTCACAATCTAAATGCTGATGACTCTCTTTTCCTGACGGTGTATCTCGCTGAACCACCATGTATCTGTCAACAGTCTGACTGTACAGCTTTGCAAATGACTGAGGTCATAAACTTTCTTTCTCAGCACTTTTAAAACCTGTAGCTTCCTGAGGGCAGGGATAAACTTGCTGAGTTTTTTAGTTTAAAAGTACTTTAAAAAAAAACAACTTTCCATTGTAGTACAGTAAAAATTATATTTTCCATCTACCAGGAATTGCTACCTAGATAATAGCTTTAAGTATAAATACTTGTATTCACACTGTGTTGAATGCGATGTCATGCAGCTCTGGCATTGATTGTATTACTTTATTTTACAGTTTGTTCAGTGTTAAAGTGCTTTTGTGTTTTCTTCCTGACCTGTCATCTTTTATGATCTATTACTCCTGTTCAGTTGTGCTCATTCAGTCTGTCTCTCTTGCTCTTCAGTACACAGTATGGGCTGCTCTGTGGGTGGCCTGGAACGTCTTTATCATCTGCTTCTACCTGGACGTAGGAGGACTGTCAAAGGTGAGACTTTTACAGATTTTCGCTCGGATGTTATTGCCGACCGTTCAATCGTACATCATTAAGACAAATGTTGCACCTCTTGTCTAACATGAATGATTTATTCGCTCTAAGTGCATGGCTGCAGGAGGGTTACGTCTGGAGTTTTGTTTCAAAACACATCTGCTGTAATCGCACTTTTGTTAAATTTTAGCTTTATGGAAATAGAAAGTGGATAGGTGTACACTTAGCACACTAAAAGACAAATTGACCATTGGCAGTAAAATAGACCATTACTCACTGATGGGTAACGGTTTTACAGTGTCACATCCCTTTGGATACAAGAAAATGTAGCTTCTTGTAGATTGCCTAAAAAATGATTTACATTTGACATTCATAGTTGATGTGTTCCCTGTCTGCTTCTTAAATGCATTTGGGCTAAAACCTTCCTCATTTTTTATGACATCGTAATTAAATGTCAAAGGTCAACTTTAATGATGCACATAATGTTACTTTAATAAAATGTTTTTGAATCCATTCTTCCTCTGAATGTGTTGGTCTTTAATTCTGATGCCGGGCCAGTATTTAACAACAGCTAACATGAAACCTAGGTGTGTTTTGAAGAGCTTTATCTGCACCAAGCATATATTTTAGCTATAATTGGATGTGATCTGTTGCCACCAGGTGTTTTCTTCAACCAATGTCAAGCCTGAATGCCAGTGTGAGTAACAAGCGTACTTAAAGTAAACATGATTACCTCCAGTGTATAATTTATGCCTTACACAGCCATACAACATAAATCTTACACTGTGCTGTAAATCACTCGTAGTTTATGATTCTGCTCTGCTCTTTTACCGTAATTGTAACACTTCGACAGAGATGTATAATTTGCCCTCAAGGAATGTGTACAGTTTTGTACAAATTGTATGGAGCTTCTGTGCTGACCTAAAGGTGACACATTTGAATTTATAAACCTCACAATGTGACAGATAAAAATAATGACTAATCCCTCACACATTACAAATACATTTACTAGCCAGTTTTTGTCCTGTCTTTTCCTCCCTTATGCTGTGAGTTCTTTTCGCCAATTGCCGTCCTGACCGGTGAGAATAATCAGTTCATGTAGGCAACATTCATCTCACACCAGCTCATGCAGCCAAAATGCATTTCAGACGCACCTTTCCAAGCTCTGCTGACTTTGTCATTGTGTGATAGACCTCGACTCCATCAAGTGTGTCTGTGGCTCAAGTGTGTCTGTATGTGTGTGTGTTCCTGCCAGAATAATGAGGCTTGTAGGGGCCAGCTGCTTGGGGCTGAGGCTGGGCATTAACCCGACAGATGGAGGCAGCCTGGGCTCCCAGCTCTGCATATGGTGGCCAGGAGGAGAGCTGGCTAATGGAGCACACACCCACAACCCCGCATACGCCCACAACCCACACACACACTCACCCATGACCGAACAAGACGCGCAGCCTTCTTACATCTAGACTCCCTGTTTTTATCCTAAGCCGAAGTCCACTACTTCAGTCTGGTTTTGCCTTGACCGGTTTTGACAGGGCTTTGTGAGGTCTGAGTTTGTGTGACCTATGTGTATTTGGGAAAGGGCAGGTTGCTGGAGTCATATGCCACATGCTCTGTCACCTCCTATTGATCCTTTATCCCCTCCCCCACGGTGCAAGAAAGACTGACGGACCACCACCATAAACGGCTCTGATTTGGAACTGTCCATGTGCTTCTGGCTTTGTCTTTGAAGCCCACACAATGTTTTATTGCTGTAATGTTTTATGTTTTATCTTTGGAGACAAACTGTACTCTCTAGAAAGTGGAAAAGATTAGCCAGTTTCTCCCACAGTATCATGAAGGTGTCAAATTAGACCTTTTAAAAATTAGGCTAAAGCTTTTGACAAGGTTTTATCGTTTTAGTAAGATTTTTTACAACATATTTATCATTAGATGTGCAGGCAAAACATGTAGTCTTTTAAAATGGCATGAATCTGGGTGGAATCACTTTGTAGTTAGCTGTGCGTGTTTGCTCCCTGGTGGCATTACAATAACATCAACGATTTGTATGTTTGAAATCAAAAGAGCATTATCATCATCATGTTCACTTCAATACCAGACTGTGAGGTGATTAGACAGACAAAAAGAATAGTTTGAGTAGCACAACCAGCAGACTAGACTTTAATATGTGATATAGTAGGATTGATCGGTGCTCTGGCTGCCAAAGAGCAGAACAATAACACTCCCAACAGTAACTTGCCAAAAGCCTCTTGACTATTGATGTGTGGCTGTCACGAGTGTGCCTTCAGCCTGCACAGAGAGGACTTCCCCAGCTTGCAGGCTCAATCAATGGCATCTGTCGAGTCATTAGTCTTCACAATCCTACCTGACCTTCACATGCCCTTGTTTTGAAAATGGGTCTGACAGAATGAAAATATAGAAATATGGATATAGACTGAAAATTGGACGGATCGGACTGCCTTTACATATTGCATTGCAGGACTATTGTTTGAACTGGGATGTCTTGTTGAGTGTTGATATATCTGTATTTATATTTTGTTGGATGGGAATCAGAGGGATTTCCTTACATCACTTGGCTCTGTTAATAATGCATGTCTCTGGGGGTAGACGCAGGGTTGGATTGCTGTATTGGGATATTGATTAGTGTGAGTATCTGTGCATTTGTATGTTTGGTCTCATATGGCTGCTTGCAAATCAGACATCACCAGAGTATAAAACAGACTTAGCAGCCTCTGAAATTGACAGTCTGCTTTATGGCACCTGAGAGGAATATAAGCACCTTGAATCGTTTATCACATGCCACTGATACCACAACTACTGACAGCTGATAAACCCATTAAGTTTATACTCTAATAAGCTGCTTTTTATCCTGATAAACATTGTCTGTGCTTTAAAACAAGCTAAAGGATTGAAACTGACTGACTATTGTGTCTGTTGTTTAATAGGAGTAATCCATTTTGCATGCACGCTACACAACGTCAGTTTTAGATACAGAAGATAGTATCCCTGGGCTTTTCCATTCTGATACTGCTTTTTTTTGCAGTGATGTTATATCCAAAAGAGGCTTTCACTAATCGTTTTTTGGCACAAAGTTTGTGGTCAGATAAATTGTAAACAGTTTATTTTGTATACAGCATGACATTCAATTTAATTTCATAAATATAACGACTTTTTATTGAGAAAAATATTGATGTGGGATTCATCACTTTGCATTGTACTTTCAGGACAGTGACCTGCTCACGTTCAACATCTCGGCCCATCACTCATGGTGGAGCGAACATGGGCCGGGCTGTGTGAGGAGAGAGATGCAACAGGCTCCAGGGGTCCGCGCCACGGCAGAGAGCCACTCCTACATCACGGTCATGGGCTGCCTCATGGACTACCAGTACATCGAAGTGGTACACAGCAGTACGCAGATCCTTGTGGCTGTAAGTATAAGTTAGTTACAGATAAGACCTCTCCTTTAGCCCAGTGACTCAGAGATCAACTACATGTGTGAACTTGACGCTGTCTTCATGTTACATACTTCACACAAGCCCCACTGTGGAGTTCATACAAAGTGATTGACAGGAAGCTGCTGATTTTAGTTTGCCTTTAAGCACTTTTCTCAATATACTCACAGAGCGCTCTGTTATTATATCTATCACAGCCTGCCTCTCTCTGCTCCTCGCTGAATGAAAAATTGATCGGTTGTTTTGTCTGGGAGAGGCTCAGACTTGCCAGCTGCTAACAGGTTACTCAAACACTGGAAGGGCTCTTATTGTCTTGCTCTGTATGAAACGTCAATGCAGACATCCTGCCTGCGTGTGCATTCACACACACTCCTGTTCTACTGGCTGACCTCTTGTTGAACAGAGGCCAGCACACCCTCAGATCCCAGTATTTGACTTCAGAGAACACGAGCACATACCGATTTCCTATTCCCTATTTGTGATGTTTATTGCCAGCAGTAGGAGGCCAAAGAGAGATAAATAGTATTGCAGCATCTGATACTTCAACATAACACAAGGTTACAAATCTGTCCAAGTAGGAAAGTGCTGTGTATGCATTTAAACTGTGGCAGATTGGTAAACAAGCAGTGTGACTTATAGAGAGTTACTGGACTGTACCTTTCCCATCACCCCACAGAGAAAGGTAATAAAATGGTTGATGTCTTTTTACTGCACTATATTTTTCACAAAGTCAATAGCCATTACTGTTGTTCTCCCACCTACATTTAATGAAAGGAGACTGTGTTAGACTTTTGGGGATTTTGACTTCTGAAATCTATAGGAAGAGGTTCGTGAGCAGTTAAAATTGGTTCAATAATCTGTTACAAATGGCCTCACTACACTTACTTTCTTTTTTTCCTTTCACTGGGACTAAAAGCAAATAATTGCTTAGGAAAGGAGATCCTCATTTGTTTCAGCCTGTGGAAGTAGAAGAAATATAAACCAGACATACACAAGTTGGGATAAATGAAATGAATGATAATCAAGAGGTGTGTCCCTTTGTCTTTGTTAAAGTGAGCTCAAGGTCGCTGTGAGAGGCCATTAAATATTTAGTTTGAGCTCGAAGGAGTATGTTTCATTAAGATGAAAAATGTGGATCGGTTGGCCAGTAATGGAGGCATCACTGTCATCTGTCTGCTGCTATTCATCACGACAGAGGGAGTCTGTGTCAGAATTGAATTGGGCACAGTCAGTGTTGTGTAGCAGCTTATGCCACACGGGTTACATTGCAACAAGCTGAGAAGTAAGAAGTAGAAGAATGTACTGTATTATTCATTTATCACTAAAAGGAAAACTTTGTTTCATTTGCACTTGTTTGTTTGCTTCACCTAAAGTGACCTTCCTTTCTTTATTACTGCTGTAAACTGCCCTGGTTTTCCACTGCTGTCATAATAAAGACTGATTTCCCTGTCAGTGCAGCAGGCATTAAATCCACACATTTTCCCATCTCTCTGCACAACTTCCTATTACACTGTCTTCCTGTGTTTCTTTGTGCTGCTTTCACTGTTAAATAAAACAGTAGAGTCTGTGAAAACAACTCCAGAGAGACACAGAGTAGTCTAAAACAGCAGTATCAGCAGAGGCAAACAAACTGTGCAAGACGTTATATTCAGTTCACATTGGTAAAGATAATTCTGACAAGTTAAGGGAGCAGTGAGAGTAGTCAGGTGCTTTCCAGGACAACGCATCTTCTCACAAACGCACAAATCTCTCGAGTGTGTTTTTCCCCTATAACCCATTTTTCTTAGAAATCTGCATCAGGAAGATTATGTTGTAGGTGGAAAGTGATAACAAGGAAAATTTCTGTTTGCGTCATTCTCTCGTTACATCTTTTTTTTTCCCCTTGTTGCTATCTCCCTGTTAACTTCTCTGCTGTCTTCCTGTCTCCATTTCCTGTGCCACTGTTTGTCAGTCCTTCTGTTTGACGTTAAAGGTTCAGCAGGGAGAAATTGATATTCATTTTATAAATTAAAAGTTTATGTTTATGATTACGTTATATTTACGATTATGTATGTTAGGGCTGTGGACATGATGCTGGTGTGCCAGGTGGAGACTTTATGCCACACAGGTGTGACTGAATATTTCATCAAGGATAGTTACCGTTTGTAGATATATGTTAGTCTTGCTTCACTTCACTTTACTTTTTGAAATCTTTTTTTTAGGTTAGTCAAAGCTAAGCTTGAAATCTTGGTGTAATATTTGGTGCAAGGGACAGGCACTTTTTATGATAAAACTCATATAATTTGAGTTTAGAGTGATGAAAGAGCATCTTCATAATGTCCAGATGTATGATTTTGTATTTGAACTCTGTGCTGTATTGGTCCTTAAGTGCTTCATCAATCTACATTTTACTTTATTTGATTGAGATGCCATAAAATGCCTACTGCTTCTATATTGAGAACTGGCTGTGATGTCAAAGTGTGGCACTAGAGTGGGAGGGGAAAGAGCCCCTGGGTGATTAGAGGAGGCCCGCAGCAGGCCTTGGACACAACCCAGTGATTAGCTCTTAGTGCAATAGTTGCCCTTAGGGTCAAATGTGTGTGTTTTCTGAACACCACTGCCCCCCACTGAAAGGTCATAGTGGGGGCTTTGATAGCTCTACTAGCCCATGTGGTGCTTGCATCTTGATGTTCTTAACAGAAAGAAAATGATATTGTCTCAAAAGCCTGTACACCAACATGAAATGACTTACGGTGCAGTTTTTAAAGATCACTGCTGCTGCCAAAAACAGGGAGGGAAAAAACAGACCTTGTGACCAGACAGAAGAATGAGTCAGAGTCTGCGGGCCACTGAATTCTGTGTCAGGCTCCTCACAGTACGTCATAAATACATGACTGCCACAATTACACTTCAAAGCCATTCGATGCCATGAGCTTTAATTGTTAATCTGTTTTGCAGGGAAATGGATTTGGCTCAGATTGATTTCACTTTAATATTTGGTCTTGTTAATTTTTGGGGGAGTAGGCAGAAAATGAGAGAAGAAGTGTAGGGAAACAGTGTAAGCAGTTATCAGTCCCTATCCTGTTTGTATACCTGCCTCAGTATTTTTATAGAAACACCCATATCCACACATGAAAGATCTGAAGATAATTGGCCACCCTTTTTTTCTTCTTTGCCGTTAACACACTGTTATATGCTGTAATTTGATGAGAAAGATGCAAATCAGCAGCACAGACTCTTACTAACCCCATGGGGTCGACTGTAACCTCTGTAGAGCTCATTTCAGAGTGTGTGCATGCAAACACATACATACAGAAAGGAGGGGCTATTGGAAAAGAACAGGTGGACAGGGTCTCGGCAGCCTCTATCTCATCATGTTTTTGTCATTAAACATGCAGCTGCCTAAACACACACATCTAATTTTGTGCAAAGAAGCTCACTCCAGAAGGTGCTGTGTAATTAACCTACAAGACATCTGTACGCCATTTCCATGTGGTACACCCAATCTTAGTATTCCTTTTCAGTTTTGTACTTAGTAAGTCTTCGCCTGACTCTGACCTGTAATCAATAGCGTGTTAATTATTGTGGATTGACATATTATGAATGCCTGCCAATCAGCTGACAGGTCAAGACGGGTGATGTTTATAGACTCCTTGTTCCTATTTCTAATATTGCTAAAATGTATGGTAACAAGTTTTGGTGAAAGACGGACTTTATTCAGTGACTTCAATGCAATCTTTAAAGTCCATTACAGAAGGTGAGTGTTGGAAAGGCGCATTCAGTATAAACCTGACCTTCATTAACTTATGCAAATACAAGTAACCTTTTTTTCCTCAATCAGCAACTGGCCTTCTTCTCACATACATTCATACGTTGGGGCCTCTCAGCCTTGAACTTCTTCCCTCCCTCATTATCTGAGAGAAGAGACACAAATAGTGCTGAACTTTCACAATTCCATCACAACTGATTTCCACTTGCAACAAAGTAAATAGTAAATGAAAGCCTCCACCTCCTTTTTTCAGAGTTTTCCCATTGTATTTCTTTCCTACTGCACAAGAACCTGCAGTACATTTAAAAAGAGATATTTTCCACAGGAGTAAATCATTGGCAGGCAAATGAGCTGGCTGTACGACAACACGTCCTTGTGACAGACTGCAGTCTAGTCTCAGGGGCCAAGTGAGGGCTTAATTAATATGACATTAATTTGACATTAATGATTGCTGAACTCTTGAAGTGACAGAGGAAAGTCAAAGAGGAAAGTAGAGGACAGTGTGTGTAAGAGGCATGATTTAAGGTCATTTAAATGCTAGTAGATAAATGGAATTGTCACTTGTTATTGGGGGCATGGACTTATTTCATCAAGGACAGCATAGCCTCAAGCAAAAAGCTACCGAGCATCCACTTCACTGATTTCAGGGACTATCATCACATGAACTGTGTCCTCGCCATCGAAAGAGACGAGACGACAGTGCACTTTAGGATCAGTCTTTGCTTCCCTTTGGTTCTGCAGTTTTGAGAAAGGCTATGTAATTGGCTGCATCATGGCTGTGGTCTCATTTACAGTAAGATTACTTCAGGGTTACCACAAAAACATTTGGTCGGCCTTCCAGTCAAAGTTTGGAAAACTAGTCATCATTTGTTACAGCATGTGAAGTTTTTGAAGCGGGACGTTCCACCAAAAATGCACAGTGATTTATTTGTATATATTTTCTTTCCATTTTGAATCTTGTGTCTTTGTGCTGTCACATGTTTGTTGTTGCATGTGTAAATTCCCAGACCACAACAGCAATCAGGGCCCATTATGTAAATGAACCAACCACACACTTCTGCATATTAACTGAGGCAAGGACACGCTTGTACAAAAAGACACATACACACAAAGTGGAAGTTAAAAAAAAAAAAAAAAAAAAAGGGTGTGCCTCCTGCTGTTAACACCATCTTGTGTCTGACACTGCCTTTATACATATGCTAATTCACCTCCATTTCAGTCCCACTGTAATGGATGGGCTGAGACCGGCAATTAGATAGAAGAGTGAGAGAAGGGTATCTTATCGAGGCTGCACAGAGATATCGCCTTTTCATCTTTCTGACACACCTGTGCTGTTTCATTCAGTAAAACAAAAAAACAAACATTTACCGTGTATCTGGATGGACTTCAATCAAAACGATATACAGTAGCCTGGAAAAATAGAATAAAACCAAACATGAAAGGCCTGCACACATCTCACAGTCTCTGCTCCTCTTGTAATTACCAAAGCCAGGCTAACTTACAGGATGAATGAGCGTTTTATAAATAGCAGCCAACATCATACAGTCCTTCCTCTCTGGGGCTATGTGTTTGTACACTCTGCGTGCAGGGAGGCCAGCACGCCTGTCGCTGTTTTAATTGACATGGCACAGTGCCAAATGATGGATGTGTGATGGCTCACTGGGTGGAGAGAAACGGTCCCAGTGTCTGTCTGAGTCGATGACAGCCATGTGCCAGGTTCGCAGGCTATTTTCAGTGTGTTGTGTTTGTCTGATCGCTTTCTTCCATGTTTGTGACTGGATATATACACTTCGTAGCACTTTGGGAATCTACAAGTGGTCCTTATTAAAGCTCCCAAAGTGCATTAAGAATTAATTTTTATGTTTGCTTATTGTTAGTGAGACAGTACATTTCACTACAACTAATATAATGAAAAACAGAGCAGATTAAAACCTCCATATGCAATGAATTAGCTGAAACCTGTTATTATGAGATCGATTTCTTCAGTTTCATTGTCATGTTTAGGAAAATAATATAAAATCTATTTTTAAATTACACTCATTGCCATGTTGCTCACATTTGCCACATTTTGAGACATTATACAACACAGAAACCCGAAAGCACACAGGTGAGCGTATGAACATTATTAAACCCATATTTCCCATAGCAGAATATTAATATTAGAGCCCCCTGTAGGTGTTTGCAAGTTTAATGAATGAATTATTACCTAACCTTGCCTTTGATTAATCAATTAATAATTCAGCCAAGCCTGGTTACACCTTGTTGCATCACCTGCCCACTGACACAACAACCACCGCCCCTCATCCTCTTAAAGCAGATTGTTGTTTATTTTTCCTCACAGCTGTTTTCCAGTCAGTCTTGTGTTTCTGTGTTTCCCATAACCTCTTGTCTTTTTGTGTCTTCGCAGCTCCTCGGCTTCGTCTATGCCTGCTACGTTGTCAGCGCTATCACTGAAGAGGAAGACAGCTGTAAGTCCAAGACACACGAACCACAGTCTTAAAATAATGAACAAATCACACCCATTTGCACTGATGAGATGGAAAACATCCCAGTTTGTCTTCCCCAACATCAGCTGGGCCCCAGACTCTCCCTCAAAAAAACAAAAACCACCTCGTTGAGCCCATTTTTTTGGTTTGGCCTCCCCATCCTTCTGTGTGGTCTTCGTGGTCATTATTACAAGCCCTACTTTAATGTGCTCTCTGCCTTTCAGATCGTCTCACTTTCATCTCTGTGTGTGAATCTATATGTTTGTCACTCCATCTGTCTCTTTTCCAGCACCTCCCCCATCCTCTTGTTCTCAAAAACACACAGTGGTTTGTCAAACATCTCTTCTCTTCTGCGTCTCTTCTGTTTTTTTCAACATGTGGTTATTTTAATGTCATATGTTATGCTATATGTTAACTCTGTGATGTCAGACAAGGGCAAACCTTTTTTTACTGTAAACAAAAAGCATGGGGAAATAGATTGGGCTGTAGAAAGGTGAAACCAGAGATGGACATGTTATGTGATAAATGTCCTAGCTACCGTGACCCTAGAGGCAGTAGGTCAAGGGGCCTAATAGATTTTTGGAAATCTTTAACAGTCAGCAAAATGCAATAGCCCCCTACTACATATACAGTGCAGTTAGGAGAATATTTGACCCAAAATAACCTCTTTCTTGTTCAAATATTAATCATGGGTATTTTAAAGCCGCAATTATGAGACATTCTCTCTAGACACTCAAGGTCTTATTTGATTGAAAACACTGCAAAGCACTAATTACACAAATACTCTACAAATCAAGCCGATTTTGTGTGTCGTCTCTGCACGCTCTCCTGTAGACCTTGCCTCTAGAAATCCATACATCTCCTCTTAGCCGGTCGCATACCAGAGATTCAGTGTCTGTGAGCGGTTTGTGTCCCCACCCAACTGATTCTCCCTTCAGCTGTACAGAGGCTATACCACTTAATCACCAGTCCCCCCTAAGTAATCCCTAGAGGGCGTTTTACCACTCATTCCAACTTACAAAAAAGACACCTCTTTTTTCCTGCTGTGATTTTTCTCTTCTCTTTTTCGGACCTCTGAGCTCCATTCATTTCCAACGCAGACAATTGGCACATTGCATTTCTTTAAATTCACATCAGACGTCATTTCTGAACAAAAGGCAAAATAAAGAAATAGTAAAAAGGAAATATAGCAAGGAAAGGTGGGGCTTTGGAGGTGAAATTGGGACAAGGATTTTATTGGTCTACCTTAATCTGCTACTTTTCCTCAGATCTGGGACTTTGGAGATACTTTGCTTCCAACTCTTTGTAATAAGCTCTTTGCACAAGACATTTTGTTCTTTCTGACGCAGGTGCACTCACACATCTCAATAACCAGAAAAGGCACATTGCGCTCTCATTTTTATCTTTCATTTGATGTCTAGATTAAAGCATCTCTCTTGAGCTCCCTGGCTGCCTCAGCATCTTACAACTTTTTGGCCTCAATTCTTTTCCTGACTTCTGTTCTTGATTCTATCACCACACATATACAGAGTCTAATCACAGATTTGAATCAATCAGTCCCTTCCTTTCCTTCTTCCCTCCTTTTCTGTACAGCTCTAATGAGGTGTGCTTGTAAAAAGCTGGAGATCTCTGGCCACTCATTCTGTCAGCATCATTAGGCCAATCAACTGGTCAATAACTTCCCAAGCTTATTGGAACCTGGGAAGGCAGAAAAGTTCACAGGAGGAGAAAAAACAAGTGGAGTATGGAGTATACTGTGGATAGAGTGGTTTTGTACTGGAAAATGGTCTTAACCTTGAGAATAAAAGACCACCATCATAGGTACATGTATTTATTAACCTCATTGTTGGAAGGAAACTTCAGTCACTTCATTTTTTTTAACGCTGATGAATACTTCCTGACATCATTATGTAGAAAATGGCCTTTGAATGTGTCATTGGTGATGTGACTGGACTTGTAGTGTTTGTGTTGAAAGGTGTTTCCTTGTCTTGACTCAGCCTTGTCCCGCCTTAGTCCTGTCGTATTCTCCACTGTTCATGTATTCCTCACTATGACACAAGGAGACAGACAAACAGAGCTGTATACAGACATACTGGGATATGTAGGAACAAACAGAATGAGACAAGACGAGCTTTGCAACCCAATGCAATAAGATCACAACGTCACATCAGAAGCCAGCTACACAAAGAGGCAGAATTTGCATTTTTGAAACTCAAACCCTATTATCTTTGGCATGGTTTCAGGCTGTGTTTGATACTGTTCACTTGACAGTTCCTTCCTAAGCACACGTTTGCATATACTTGCTTGCTTGCACCAGGGTACAGTCTTTATTTGGTAGGTTCAAAGCACATCACTGAGTCACTGTTTGTCTGGAGGTGTTTGTGTCTCAGATTTGTTCCACAGAGTTATCAGCAGCGAACAGACACACCGGTGAAGTGAGTGGTGGGGAAAATCCGCTTTGTAAAGTAGGTCACGGAGTTAGCCGTCTAACGCTGGGATAAGCTCGCTTTAGCATGTCTGCTAATTATGCTGCTGGCCTCTGTGCTGAGTCACATCCCCAGAAAATCCAGAGGCACAGTCAGGGATGGATGAGTGAATGGATGGATGGATGGATAGGTGTGGAAAGATAAGCTTCTCCTACAGACATGTACAGTCATTGATTATGATAGACACTCCACATTTTAAGACTGAGTGAGGCAAAAGGTGTAAGGAAACTTTTCATTAGGTTGTAGTTCTGGCAGGCTTTGAAAACTCTAACAGTTGTTGAAAGCTACAAGATTAATACGATACTATTTTGCTATATTACGAAGCAAATGCCACAACATGCCACTATTGAAAAACTTAAGGAAAGTTTAAGGCATTTATAAACTGTATGGTTACAAACCTTCGACTGCAGAGTACAGCTGATCCCTCATTACAACAGAGACTATCAGCCAGGCCAAGCTTTTGTCTTTTTTCCCGTAGATGGTTAACTTAAAAGGTTGTTTCCATCAAATTTAAAGTATGCAAAACAACTTAGCATAAAACACCCCAACCCCTCTTTAAAGTAAATTAGCAGTCTCTATAACACTGATGGCTGTGTAATGGTGTGTGAGAGAAGAGATGCAGTTTCGTGCAGTGGAGCCAAGTACCAAGAACTGCTTTTACCATCTTGGTGTTGTCTTTACACATAGTTTTTCCTTTCCAAACTTGTCTTCAGCCGTTCTACCTGCATTTTGTCACTTTCAGCTATCACCCATACAGCGATTGAGTGATGGAAGGTCCTCTCATTTCAATCAGATGATGAAATATAATCAACAGATGTGGCGCAGTAGAAATGCCTCCACTTCTGACCTACATACCTCTCATTTCTTCCTTGTATCCACACAATCAGCATGCTTCCAGGAAGAATTTACTGCTACCATCAGCTGCCATTATATTTCGCCACAAGCATACATCATCATCACCAAATGACAAAAAGAGGGTTTCAACTGCTGCTTTGTAAAGTTTTATTTTTTTTATGCTTAAAAACCTGTTTAGAAGCACAAGAAGGACATGAACAAAAGTTAGTAACAAGTCAACTTGATATAAAGCATCATAAAAGCAATGGAAATAGAAATTCACAGTCATCAATGACAATCTGTACAACTTTACGACTATTTGACGACCCTTTTTGTGGAGGCTGACAGACTGATGTCTCCATCAATACCGCTGACAATGCTTTAAAATAGCTACCATCATTATCATCTCACTATATTCCTCGACATGTCTCACTTCTACAGGAAACAGATCCCCAACAGCTTCTAATGAGAATTTCACCTGCACACACAAAGAGCAGGAAAGTGTTGTTTGAGGCCTTTTCGCATTTTGTTTTGGTCTACAGATAAAATGGGCCAAAGTTGAGGCACCTCCCCTCCACCGGACATGTGGCGGTCTCTCATCCTGCTCACATATCTCTGTTCTGCAGACCAGGGCTGCTATCAGGATGATTGGCCTGATTGCCCTGTGTCACTTTTCCACAAAGGAAAAACACATCTGCCTTTCACTTTGATCCAGCTCAGTTGTTCTTTGTAACTTGGTTTTTGGTGAGGATTTTTTTTGTCCAGTCTTGTGTTGTTAACAGGGCTGCATCTGAACATTCAGTCCGTTCACCTAATCTCATTGGCCCCTGTCATTCAGGCCGACAAGCGTGATGCATTCTATCCTCACATCTCTCCATTTTGGCCTGTGTGTGCCCTCAAGGGCTTCGAGTCTTTCTTTTCATGACAAAAATAAATAAATCTCTCTTTGCATCCTTTAAAACTATGCTACGCTTTAGAACAAGCATGTCCTTCTTTTGTCACACACTGAAAGCAGGTTTGTTCTTGCACACAGCCTAAAGTTGAAACTTTTATGTGAGAAAATAAAATATGAAGCGCTGGGTGGTGGCTGAAGGTCACCTCTGTTTCTGTGCGATAAAACAGCTCAGGCTATTTTGACAGCTGGCCAGCTTTTACCTTTTTCCAGCGTAGGCAGATGCACCAATGGAAAAAAATGTATATTTTTCTCATCTTTTCAATATTAAAACCCAATATCCTTATTGTGTTTGTCTTCATCCATGAAATACACACAGTTACAGTACTAACTGTTTCTTTGTTCCCCATGCCATGTCATTGTTTATTTTATCCATTGTTTCATCATTTGTCTCATTTTGACCATGTCTGTCTTTGATTTACTTCATAATTTATTCATATTTTATTTTCAGTTGATTTTATTGGTGGATTTGACCCATTCCCTCTGTACCATGTCAATGAGAAACCATCTCATCTCCTGTTAAAGCCCATGTATCTGTAAGTATCAATGTGTTCTCATCATGCATCATGTCACTGTTTGTTCTACACAGAATTGTGATTTGTTGTACCTGTTTATTTGTATTTAGTGCTAGAAAACACTCTAGCGTTTGGCTGCTTGTTTAGTATTGGTCTGACTAAAGTCATATCCATTGTCTTTGGAATAAACTGTACTCTCAAATAAGCTACATCCCGTCACAAAGCTTCAGGAAATGAGACCTTTTATGCTTCTGTTCTCTGTCTGTGTGTAGCACCCCTTCCATTAAACCTCATGGCTCCCCCAATTTAGAAAAAAATGAGTCAGTCAATTGTGAGAGAAAAAATATTTTATTTAAGGCTAACTTGGTTTGCAGTTTACGTCAAGGCATTAATAAAAATGTTTTTACAGCACTATAACATGCTGTATATACAAGAAAATGCAAAAAATACAATAACATAAAGAAGTCGAAGTGCTCTAGTAGTAATCAAAATGTTATCACACATAATATGTAATAAAAGAAACAACAGTAAAACACTCAAACAGCCAAACCCTAAAAATAATACAATCTTACAACCACATCAAGAACATTTGTGTCAAATCGCTGAAGATGATTTTTGTTTTTTACTGTCAACTCAACACTTTAGTTATATCTGCACAATTTGTGTTTGTGTTTGTCTACAGTGCACAAGATGACATCAACCAGCTTAACATGATAGATGCAACGTGATAGTGTATTTTTGAGATCTTACACTGTTTTGGTTTTCAGCAGACTATGCCTTTCTTGGGATCAAAATGTATCTATCAATATATGTGAAACTATGAGCACACATGAAATCCAAAAAATAGTTTTCTCTCTATATAAATCTATAACTCAAATTAACCAGTCAATAGCAAGATTGAACTGCCCAGCTCATTATAAAAGTCCTACCACCAGTTGAGAATGACTGATCTAAATGATAAAATATGCTTTTTTAACCCGTTGCTGTTTTTCTTGTTTCTTCTTTAGGTCTACGTAAATGAGAGGATGAACCCAAGGAGGTGATGCAGTAAACTGAATGAAGCATATTATCTTACTTGGGCACTCCATACATTTTTCCTGTTGATTTCATCCTTTAGCTGTTTTACACATCATTATGAGGCCCACAGCTTTCAATTAGGTCCTTGTTTTTAAGGAGCTATGCACGACAGGTTTAGTGAAGCTTAGAAATGAATGTCACTCCAGCAAGTCTCCTATTAGCACAAATACTGGCCATCTTATTAATTCAAGAACTGCTGTGGAGTGAGTTTAACCTGGAGCTGCCCAGCATTCCCGGTCTGTGGTTGGGATGTCTTAGAGGACTCAGCGTTTTAGCATGTTATTGCTGGTTTGACTGAGATCTTGCCTGTAGGACTGAATTACAGTTCAGCCTGTGGAATGAGCTATTGTCTGCCTGTTTACTTTAGGCCAAGATTTGTGCGCATAAACAGAAGCGATGCAGGAAGACGCAAGGGGTGCTCTGAGGTAAGGGGAGGGCAGGGAACAAAAGAACCAAACCTACAGGGGCATCTTTCAAAAATAGAAAATGTAAATAATGGAGCAAGAAAACAGAGGGATTAGCTTGAAATGGAAATGGAAATACAAAGAATGACATTTTAGTCCGATTTTATTTCTGGAGACTTATTATTTCAAACAGCTGAGGCAGTATTTCTGAAGCCTTTGTTCAAGACACCTTTGTTTTTACTTGCTAACTACTGACAGATCTTCTTGCTGACAGGAAGTGATCATTACAAAGGGTTACATAGAATATTTATAACTTCAAGAAAACCAAAACCCTGACTATTTTTATTGCACACAGTATTATTTACTTGTATGGCTCTACAGAGTGAAATAGTTATCTCCTGCCACTTACACAGTTTCAAGGCTCAATGTTGGTTGATTGATAGCATGTTTTATAAAAGGTTTGTTAGTTATTATGTGTATTACTATTGGGGAAACACTTTGGAATGGATGTCATTGAAATCAGCATGAATATGTAAGATTAACACAACTTTAATGAGGCTTATAACCAACTTAGATGCACTTTTTTTGTTCACGTCATGAGAAGTCTCCAGTCGATGCTGCCTTCCTGTTTTGTAGCTCTTTACTGCCCCCTGCAGTTCTATGTGTTTAAGTACACAAGATGAAAGGCTCTGTTCTTCCATACATCTTGTTTATTGCTTAATATTTTGTTTGCCTTTTAATGTTAGTATTGAAAACCATATGTTTATATGTTGGCAGAATAAATGGGAATTATGATTTTGTTAACTTTTCTAAATAGACAAAAATTGTTAGTAAAAACATCCTCCTGAACATCACTGCCAGATATGCAGACTATACCCTGCAATGATTCCAATAATCAGCTCATCTGCTAGTAATCAATTTTGATCATCTTCTTTCTGTTTTGGCAAGGTGCAAGGATTTGTTTCTATCTCTATAAACAGACTTTTCTGCACATTATGATGGACTACAGTAGTGTATAGAAAGTAGCACACCATACTGTAATAGACTCTAATCAGTGTTAGTAGCAAATGCTACTAAAATGACAAAAAGCTTGTCTTCCTTTTGGTGCAATACAGCCTTTTAGAGACTGGAAATAGTTGGTTGTAAATGTGCAACTCCCCCAAAAAATTCACCTCTTTGTAGATAATTGTCTTTGTACATGAAAAACTGTTTTGTATTTTCTCTACTATTTGGTGTGCTGTGAAGCACCAGCCTCATGTGATCTGACTGTGTATGCCTGTTTGTCCACAATTGTGCTTTGTGTCTTTGTAAATAGATGTTTGTTAATAAAATTATGTTCTTTTTATAACCATTTTGTCTTTGCTTCATCCAATTTTTAACATTTACATTATCAATATTTAACCTATAGGTGATGTAAGTAATTTCTATGCACAATATGTATGCTCAGCTGTTTATTATAGAAAATGATAAGCAAGCTGCATTATATGACAATCTATACAATGGTAAATACAAATTGAAATCCAAGTTCACTCATTCAACACCTGCACAAGAGTTGTGATCTTATTGTAGCCTCAGGACATGAAGGCGCGCACACTGCCTCTAATGACCGCTCTGCAGATGGGGCAGTGACGCAGGCTGGCAGCGCAGTCGCCACACACCACCAGATGACCACAGGGGATGAAGACGATGGACACCAGCTTGTCCATGCACACCTTACAGGTCCTCTCTTCCTGAAGCTGCCTCAGGAGCTCCTCTGGACTGGGGTCCTTCACTGTGTGGGAAACAAAGGTAATTGGAGGGATATCATTGTTTTAAGGCAGAATATAATATGTGTAGAATGTATCTATAAACACACTGCCATGAATACTAGCTGAGCTACTTCTCTCTGCTTTGGTTATGGGCTAAATGCAATGATCACAGCAAGAAAAACTGACAGAAAGAAACTTAAAATAATATAGTCACTAAATGCTCTTTTAGGTTTCTGTAAATAACAGTAATGATGACCTTTCTCTTTGATGGCTGGTCGAGTTCTTGCATTTCCAGTACTGGGGCCCTGCCTCACCTCTGGCTCTAAAAGGTAAAAGAAAACATTTAATCACTAATATAATATACAATTGCAAATCTAATGTCTGAGCCATTTCCAGTACTGTCAACCTGCCTATGACTTGATGTTACCTCTGTTGGCGGGTCCCCTCTGTCTATCCTCTTCCTCTGCTTGTAGGACATCAGTGACTAGGTCAGACACAGAAGTGTAACATTGTCCAGACAAAAGGTATTTGGTTTTGACCAGGCTTTCTACAAGGCTGGCTTCAAAGCCCATCTGGAGCACAGTCTGCACCACAGGAGAAAGTATGGCTGAGGATGCTCCCAAACCGCTTACCACATCTGGGATACCAGACAGAACAAGCAGAAACTCATTTAAATCATAAAACACATAGATATCCTGTCTATAGTGTATTTGCTCAAAACAAATCCCTGTTAATCACGATTAACATTGTGTTATAACTGTATCATCATTGTTTGATGTCGTTGTCCTGTTGTGACTCATCTCCATCCCTGAGCATTGAGTAACTGTGATAACAGTGATAATATCACATATCTGTTTAAAAAAAGGTTTAGGGAGTTCTGAGACTCACCATTTCTGGAGCCAATCTCTCTGGCTGTTGGTGTCAGTGATCCACTCTGACAAAAGAAAACACATATCAAATAAAAAATGGGAAATGTCCTCATCTCTGAGGCAATAATGAGCTAAAATGTCTCACCACAGTTTCACCCAGATGGAAGTGAGCATCCTGTATATTACTGATATAGTCCTGCCCTCTGGACTGGATCAGAAATTCACATCTGAAAGAGAGACAAGAAAAAACAACAACTTATAAAACCATTTACTTAACAGAGCACTGACATTTTAGCTAATACAGTCGGCTTGAGACAAATCCCATTGTTACCTTGGAAACCACTTAGCATGTTCCTGCCAAGGGTCATCCCCTGGTTCCCAGTTTCTTAGTCCTCCATCACAGAAGAAGCACTTTACATTGTCCCCATGCCCTGGAAAAACACACACAAAAACTATTTAGAACAAATAGGAGTGAAAATATTTGGTTGTTTGTTACTAGTTTGAATATGATTATTTTTACACATGAATATGTGGTTCACTACTTTAATGGCCCAGCTTTGTCTAGGGTGTTCTCTCCCTAACCTCATGACTCAGCAGGACAACAAAGCATGAACTCACTGACAAAGACAGGTCACTCTAGCAACAACTGGGACAGGGGCAAATATTTTACAAATATCTTGTATTAGTGGGCATTTCTGACACTACATAATAATAAATACAAACTCATAATAATAATTTGTATTTAAGACACAGCCTACACTAAATGAACCTGTATAGAAAAATCCAGCTCTGGCAAGGACATCTGGCTGGACTGAAGCCTCCGTGGGCCAGTTGTGAAAAGTAGTTAGCCTGGTATCCTCTGCCTCCATCTCAGGGTACACAGCTTGGCCCACAGTGCCTTGGTCATCCATGGTCATTCTCTGAAGTTGACTCAGCAGCTGGCCATCCACAGAGTCAGATGATCCAACCTGGAGGGGAACATTTCCCACACCTCCACCCGTAATGAAAATACATGTGGGAAAATGTCTTCTGTGCTCAGCAACTGGACTGTCCCCATGTACCCAACATCTTAAAATCCCTCCACAGCAGAAACACTGGACTTTGTCACCAGGGCCTAAAAAGAAGAAGCCAGCCTTAGCCAGATCTTCAGGTGTAACAGGGGCATCTGGTGGCCAGTGTTGGAAAGTTCGAAGCCTGTCTCTTTCTCTCCTCATCTGAGGGTCCTCAAGCAACTGCAGCATAGTCCTCCTGTCATCCATCATTATGTGACATGTAGGCTTTCCTTTCCCCTTTTGTCCTCTGCCAGTCATCCCTTTTGCGGTCCATAATGAAGTCCAAACTGAAGGTGAGTGCAGTGCATCACATCAACAAAAATAATGTGATGCTGGGGGCCTGCACAGTACCTACTTACAGCAGACTGCTTTCCAGAAAAGCCACCACATGCCAGAATGTATGCTCATTGATCCTTGGATGAATGACAGCCGAACACACCATGTGGCTCCGCCTCTTTGGAAATCTCTGCTCGTAAATAACCTGATAATTGAATTCAAATGTTTGTATTGGGCTCGCTCGTTTATCCGACTGCATTTCTCGGATTAACAGCATTATCTTGTCATAATAAAAACTTGACATTTGGAAAAGTTTTGTAATGCCTTTTTAGGGTTGTAATGCTGTCACCTAGTGGTGGGAGAAGGTGACTACAAGTGATCACTGAAGTTTGTTTGCTGCTTCATTATGGCATCACTTAACAACATAGCGATAATAACAGGACTATTTTTTTTTTTAGAAAAAGAAAAACTCTCTCAACTCACAGCCTGTCAAATCTGGTCCTTCACAAACCAATTGGCTACAAATAAATGTATCTGTCTGAGTCTTTAGCCTATGTAGCTTATTAGGTGTTTTATAAGGAGCCATAAGATGTCAGATGAGATCTCATCTCCTCTCTAAATTCTCATTATTTCTTCTCTAAATGCTATTCTGTAGGTGTTGATTTAGAGTGGTAGTCTATGCCTGAGTAATTGAGGCTGTATGTTGGCTCTATACAGACATCTAATCAGAAAGAGACGAACAAACGTTTCTTAATTTGATATATTTTAATAAATATCCAATAAAAGGGGTGTCAATGAAACTTTTGCCACCCCGCGGAGATCGGTGTAAACTACAGCGGCCGCTCATAGCCCGGATGGAGCAGCCATTGGGGAAGTGCACAGGGCTTTAACGCAACTGAGGAGGGCTCTCTCTGAGGAATAAAAAAGACAAAGTATCAGGCGACCGAGGGCAGAAAAAACAAGACACAACAGGTCCACTCGGCGGCTTATAACCCAAACTTGAAAACCTGTACAAAGACTTGACTGCTTTCCGATACGAGGCGACAGACTTGAACTGTGGAAGTTGGGATACATCGGAAAATACACAGCTGAGCCTGCGCTACGACTACGAGCCTTACGCTTAGCGGCATAACTAGCCACATTAGCATAAGAGCTAACTGTAACTGAGCTGTGAAGTTGCTTTCCAATCACGGGGCTTGAAATCCAGTCACAAGCTCAGGCTCTGTGAGAATCCAGGGACTTGCTTAATGAATTATGTCTACCACAAGCATTGACCCTCAGGTAGGAAGGACGATGTAGCTCTCTTATATAGAGCTTGGACCCTAGCTCCTAGGACCTAGTGCAAACTGTGCTAACATTTACAGGGCTATGGCTATTCCTCGGAAGTGCTAACTAGCTACTAACGTTGGCCGGTGTATGTGGCTAGCAACTTATTTGTTGTATGACTAATAGATACATTTTACATTAAGGTGGTGTGTGTTTTACTGTAGATTTTAGTTAAATCCACTACAACCAAAAAATAAAAAAATACAAGAAATATGCTATTAACGCAACAGTAAAACTCTGAATTGAATTACGTGGAATCCAAAAGCTAACGCTAAAATACACAGTGTTGCAAGCAAGCCTATTCTTTTTTTTCTAAATAGAATCTTTCATTGTTTATATGAGCTATATTTTAATCATGTATTTGTTACCCGTGTTATTTGAACCATTTTTTTTAGCTGTGGTGACGTGTTTGCACCGTTTTGAAAGCCAGCTTCATCTGGCTACGTTCAGTTGATGAGGGGCATTTCTCTGTGAAACAACGACATAAGAATCACTAGATAGAGTCAGTTTGATTTATGACACCAGTCAAATTACTTAAAGTAAGTGTTAAACTCTCCCTGAAGGCGTAGTTAACGCTCTGCATGCCTTCAGGAAGTAGTCTTAGGTCACTCTGCAAGAAATAAACTGATAAGGGTTGGTTTTGTGTGAAGTAACTATATTAATTTAATCTCACTCCTTTTTTTCATGACCCACTTGGATGCAGAGATCAAAGGGGCAAGCATCTAAAGGTAAGTTGAGATCACATGAAGCATGGCAAGCAACATGGACTGATTTTTGTATACAAAAATATAAAAAGTATTTGCATTATGTTTGGTCCATTTTTGTTGATTTTTATATTTTTCCTGTATCAGCCCAAATCATAACAATGTATTCAGTTACTCAGTGATGGTAAATTTTTAATCTCTAAATATACAGAGCTTACTAAATCTTTGAGTACTTTTCATTGTATTTTCCCCATATAGCCCTTACTACATATGATTCATTTTAGTTTTTAACACAATCATACATTTAGTTTGTTTACCTTTGTCCACATTGCTCCTTTATCACCCTCTTCTTATATTTTTTGTCACTCATCCTTTGGTGTTGAAGTGCATATGATTTTTTATTTTTTTATTTTTTTGGCATGTTATGATGTTCTACTGAGCCTTTCGGCGCTGTTAGAAGCCTGTATCACTTTGGTTTCCCTCCACTGTGGTTCCAATCATGCTATATGCTTTCAGTTAAAAAAAAGCGCTAGATAAATCTAATCCATTATCACTATTATTATTACTATAAGGTGGTGTCTAACACTGCCGATTGTTGAATGAATGCTAGAGAATCCATACACACAGTGACGTGTAACACAAAAGTATGTAAAAATGTCATTTTTAAATAGAGTTTGCCATGTCATATTATGAAAACCTGCTCCATAGTTGCCCATACCAAACCATGCCATACTGACCTGGCCTATATCATATTGTTTAGTGCAAACGTGTCTTAATTTACTTGATGAACACCAGAAGGCTATGTTGATTTGTCTTTTCAGTTGAATCTTACATAATACAAAATATTAGTACTTCTTTAACAACAGTTACCTTATTTCCCACGGTAGTGTGTATTATAAGAAATAAGTTGTGATCACAGGTATGTCTCCTATCTTGTATCTTTTAAAGTGACTGTGTTGAATGGTTTTTATAACAAGATTTTGTGTGCGTTACATCAATTGAATATTTTTTTTCTTTCAGTCCAAAATGGTTCACTGCATCAGAAAGAGACTGTCCATGACAATGATTTTGAGCCATACCTCACTGGGCAATCAACTCAGGTATAGGTCTCTTATTATGAACAAGTTAATATACAAAGTTTTGATGTGACAGTGATTACATGCCTTATTTTATCTATTCAGAACAACAGCTACCAGTCCATGACAGACCCTTACCTGTCCAGCTACTACGCTCCATCTATTGGATTTCCGTACCCCCTCAGTGAAGCACCCTGGTCTACAGGTGGGGACCCCCCAATTCCTTACCTCACTCCCTATGGACCGCTGAGCAATGGAGACCATCACTTCATGCCGGACACCGTGTTTGGCCAACCGGGGGGGCTGGGAAGCAGCATCTACCCCCACAGGTTCAACTTTTTCCCTGAAAACCCTGCCTTTTCTGCTTGGGGCACTAGTGGCTCCCAGGGTCAGCAGACTCAAAGTTCAGCGTATGGTGGCAGCTACAGTTACCCCCCCAGCTCTCTTGGGGGCACCCTGGTGCCTGATGGGCAGACAGGCTTTCACAGTGACACCCTTAACAAGGCCCCTGGCATGAACAGTCTGGAGCAGGGCATGGTCGGCTTAAAGATTGGTGGTGATGTCACAGGCCAGGGCTCAGGAGTTAAGGCAGTGGGGTCTGTGATCGGTGGACCAGCTGTGGCAGCGACAGGAAATGGAGCGACACCCATTGGCATGCCCCCACCCAAACCGACCTCCTGGGCAGCCATTGCCAGTAAGCCTGCTAAACCCCAGCAGCTGAAGTCGAAGGTGAAATCAGGGATGTCCAATCCAGGGGGGGCGCTGCCTCCCCCTCCCATCAAACACAACATGAACATAGGAACCTGGGACAAAGGCCCTGTGACTAAAGTAGCCACAGCACCACTGCAGCAGCAGCAACCACCTCTGGGCCTGCCCCACGCCATACCAACTCAAGCCCCTATGCAGCAGGGACCCCTGCAGCCCCCTCCACCCCAATCTTTGGTACAGCCCCAGATGCAGCCCATGGCCTTACAGCCCCAGCCTCCCCCTCACCAACACCACCAGCCCCCACCTCAACCCTACCAAAACCACACCCAGCCCCCACAACCCCAAACCCGCTGGGTCGCTCCACGCAACCGGAACCATGGCTATGGGCAGGGCAGCCCTGGCCAGGATGGTAGTGGTGTAATGGGTATGGTTGGTGGGAACAGTGGTCCCCATAATTCAGCAAATCAGGGGCCCAGTGGAGAGTCCCATCCAGTGCTGGAGAAATTGCGTGCCTCTCATAGCTACAACCCCAAGGACTTTGAATGGAATCTGAAGAATGGCCGTGTTTTCATTATTAAGAGCTACTCTGAGGACGATATTCATCGCTCCATCAAATACTCCATCTGGTGTAGCACGGAGCATGGCAACAAGAGGTTGGACGCAGCCTTTAGGGCCATGAACGGAAAAGGTCCTGTGTATCTGCTATTTAGTGTCAACGGCAGCGGCCATTTTTGTGGCGTGGCAGAGATGCGTTCACCAGTGGACTATGGCACCAGTGCTGGTGTTTGGGCACAGGACAAGTGGAAGGGCAAATTTGACGTGGACTGGTTGTTTGTTAAAGATGTGCCTAACAGCCAGCTGCGCCACATCCGCCTGGAGAACAACGACAACAAACCAGTCACCAACTCCCGTGACACTCAGGAGGTTCCTCTGGAGAAGGCCAAGCAGGTTCTCAAGATCATCGCCCAGTACAAACACACCACCTCTATCTTTGATGACTTCTCCCACTACGAGAAGAGGCAGGAAGAGGAGGAAGAGGTGCGCAAGGTGCGACCACCCTTTTAACTGATTTTTTATTGACGACACCACTGTTACATTTTACCCCTTTATGCCTTTCTCTTTTCAGAGAGTAATTGCTGTTTTCTCTGTTTTCTCTTGTTGACAGACTTTTGAACCTCCTCAAATACAGAACCGCTCTCGGTTGGATCAGGTAAAGAGTTGTTTTATTGCTTGTAGATACTGATTCAGTTATACACATTAATGATTGACGTATGCTTTGCTTTTGTAAAATGTTTGTGCTTTAATAATTTTTCTTCTGTTTTCCAACAGGAGCGCCAAAACCGGAATAAACAATAGAACACATTTATCCACGGCTTGATCAGCAGTTACACTAGAACATTTGATTTGAGAGATGGAAGAATATGAAAATGCAACAAAGCCCTTCATTTTTTTCTATTTTATCCTGGTGAATCTCTGCCATTGTTGAAACTTGTGCTTTTTGCCCCATTTACAACCCACTTCTTGTGCAGGGATAACAAGATGATTTAATGTGTCACATAGTCACCACCACAGTTCATTTTTATAGTTTTCTTCCTGTTTTTACCATCTTGTACTTTTCTCTCACCTGACTGGTTCTATCTCTTCTGCCCCATCCCCTCCTATTTCAATTGAATCAGGGTTTGACTGCACCATGGAGAAAAATCTGCCACTTTATATTTCAGTACAATCAGGAACAGATGTGTCCTGCCCCTTTTTGTCCATTTGGGGGCAACATTGCCATGCTTCAGAGGTTTAACAGTGCCAACAGGGTTGGAGGATCCCAAAGGCAATGTCAGACTTGGAACTGTGTGATAATTAAACTTCAAGGGTTTATCTATTTTTCATTCAGATCAACAAAATCTATATTTTTTGGCTTACTACTGACAATTTTCATTTCAGAAACCTGTGTTCTGGAGCCTTAATTTTTTTTTCTAATTATTGGTGACTCTTCAAAAGAACTGCTCAAACAGTGACACTGCTGGAGAAATCAGGGATAGTGTGAAGTCACACGAGACATAAGACATTTCTATGGAGGAATTGCAAAGGCCTTTGGAAAAGAAATAACTAATGTGTCCTCCACAACCAGAACTCGCATTTAAATCAAAAATTGTACTTTAGACATCTTTGGCCCCACGGCTTTGCGTTCTTTTGATGATTGTCTTTGACGTATTTGTATGTTTCATTGGGAGGTTCTGCTTCTTTACACAACCCAGTCTGAGAGAATTTTCACACTCACCGTTTTAAATTGTTTTATGATCAGAATTATGTAATGATATAACTGCTTCATTGAATGACTTGTTGCTATGGTGTTTTTGTTTCACGAAAGGGGGGAGGGTTCTCATATTTGTTCATTCACCATCATTCTGTCTTAATCCTCTGTTCTTGCCCCTCCCCGTTTAAATTTGGTTTTGATAAATTTATCATGTTGGTCATAATGCTAAGCTTTAACGTAGGAGCCTATATATTCATGGAGAAAGCCTAAAAATGTATAACCTAAAATTAATGTAACTGATTTACTATCAAGTAAGAGAAAATACGAATGAAATGTGGTTTCTGTGTGTTTTTTGGTTGTTATTGGACTTATACCATTGATAGGGAAACAAAAAGAAAAGCCCCAAAAGTGTATGCTGATACATGTCAAGCTGCAGAGTAATTCTCCTTCAATTATACATCATGCATCTTGACTGTGAGGCAACAGTGGCAGTGTTGTATCTGCAATCAGAAAGGAGACAGTTTCTTACAAACTGGCAAGTCCTTTCTCCCCAATAGAGCAAAGCATCTTAAAGTATTTTACAGAAAAAAATTGTCCATGATACCAAGGAATGCTGCTAATAGTGATTGTATTGTGTTCTGGAGTTCTTATATAAAAGATTTGTGTATTTATGTGTCTGATGTAGCTACATGGTTACTACAAAATCAAATTTCTTTGAAAAAGACAGTGGTACCTCTTTGGTTGATGGGCTGGCCACCTTAAATTTTCTAGATCTACCATTCTTCTGTCAGAACCTGAGCCCCATGTTGGGATTAGTACACAGCACTTTGCCAAACGTTTATGTAAATGCTTCACAACCATATTACCAAATCTGTGAAGCTGCATTGTATTTTACCCGGCCAGTGTATCCTTTGTAGTCTAGAGAAATGGCGGTCTTTAACACAACTCGTTCCTCTTTTCTTTCACGCACTAATCAGTAGCTAGGTTGAGCCAAGCAATATGCCCTTCACGTTGGACTAGGTGAAAGGCCAGAGTCAGACATCAGTGTTGCCCTCAGGAAGCGTGAACTGCTTGTGATTGCATAATGGGCTTACATGGCACAGTGAAGAGAATTGTCTGAAGATGTATGCTGCAATAGAAAGATGTAAGATTAGCCATAAAATTCTATGTATTTACACTACAGGAAGGAGTACTGACAAGAAATATTAAGCAAACATTGATTATCTTAGACCACAGTTGTAGTGGGCATAATAACCTGTTCAAAAGATCTATCTTGGTTTTTCTTTCTAGAGGAAATCAAGCCTTAATAAACTGTCCATTCAGCAATCATGTTGTCCTGATGTCATGAATCGTGTGTTAGTGAGTTTAAAGCCACAAATAGTGACCTAATTCAGAGACAGGAAGCTCTACAGGGCAGCCTCAGTGCTTAAATGCCACTGAAAGGTTTGCACTGCTGGGCTTGTTCCTTCTGCTGTCATATTCTATCAGGCTGCTCCAGAAGAGATGTTGATGTCCTACAAAGAGTGGGCAGGGCACAGCAGCATCAACAGCACATAAACAAGGCACAGCATACATCCTTTTACAGGTACAATGCATACACTCATATCTTATTGATAATAGTTGTCTTTTTCCCCAGAACTTTCACAAAGAGCTACAAGCTACAAGCACCTGATTTAAAAAAATGATTTTTTTTGTCACAAAATTACTATGTCTTTAGCATTTTTGTTGAGATTATACAATGTAATATTTTCATAAAAGCCTGTTGAGCAATTTATGTGCTAAATATGTTTTAAGGATGCATTTTAATAGCACATCCTTGGTGCAATATAGTGTACTTTTTTACACATAATGTCTGATATATATAGATATATGCTGTATATATAACCACAAAAACAAGAGGGTCCAGAATAGAAAGCTTTATTTGATCACATTGTTACAAATTTTGTAATGTTTCATGACAAGGTAAACACAATAACACTTTCTGCCCTATGTGCACATACACATTAGTGTCAGAATAACAAACATAGTGTGCATAATCAAATATACATCAACAACATTTTCTAGATTATTTAGCATATTGATAAATCTGTGTTTTGTTTGAACCTATCTGTATGTAGATGTTGGTACTGAATGTTGTGCTGTAACTTAATGCTTACTAATTTTCAGGTTTAAAATATAATATATTTTTTGCTATAATATAACTATCATTAGCTTCATGCAAAATAAGACAAACTGATTCATTGCAAGGCATTTACATATTGCCTTGCAATTAATTGCTTAAGTAAATTAAGTCATTAGTCCAATTTCAAAGAATCTATTTAGAGACCTTGGAACCAAGAAAATAATCCCGTTTGTTACATGGGCAACTGATTAATTCAGGGCTTGTCCAAATATCTCCAGTAGGTGGCACTAAGTCACTTATTTCAATCATGGTGTCACAGGCCAGCGCCAATTAAAGCCTGGGAGTCTGCAGGCCATAGGTTTGAGCTGGACTGAACGTAGGTTACAGTGGGGCTAGAGATCAACCAATTTCAGACAGAGAGTAGAGCTTTAATTGTGATGCTAAGATGATAGGACTACATCTAAAGCACTAGTCGGTGTTTAGGTTCTCCTTTTTTGTTGTTTTTTGATAAGGTCATTCTAATTTCAGACGCGATTAAAAAAAAAATTTTTGCTTTAAAATTGTAACGTTTATTAAAAATAGACCCAAAAGGTTCATTAGAAGAAAGAGATTTCTTAATTGATTGTATAGGCACAGCTAAATTGAGTGCCTGATTCAGTTTGTCCTCAAGAGGCCTAAAAGACTCCAGTCCAGTGTTGCAGTTTACTTCTGTTAGTGTTCATTGTGCTATCAAAACCAACAACACATCTAAAGCCAAAGAGGGCCACACTATAAACTTGAGACATTTAACCAAGGCTGCTATTACGCTCAACTACAGAAACAGGGGAGCGTGTGCGTCCCCACACACGCGCAGTGGAGTGGGAGTCCAGCATCAGGCCCCTTTCTGAACCAGAACACACAGCCGAACCGGGACTGCGCGTTCACATATTTGGAGGGTGAAGCAGTATAGATTCCTCTCTTGGCATTCACCGCGTGCCTTAATTGTATGGACATTAAATCAAGGTCCGCTGTGAACACGCAGAGTGACAACCCATGTAGAAGGCGCCCTGTCACCTCGCTCGCGGGTGCAGAGCCTTTAACCTCGCGTGACTTCCGCACACTCTAAGCCGTCAAGGAGCACGCCGCACAGTTGTCTTTTAACTACTGCTCCGTTTGCACGCGCGCTTTAGCACAACACACTCATGCACAAACCTACAGCGGATTTTCGAGCACGCTCAACACACACACATGCACGCGCAGACACTCAGATGGGAAGCGGATTTATCGCCTGCACCAGCACTATTACGCGCGGGCACACTCTACCCTCTATGCAAAGATATTGATATGACTGCGCCACAGCTCTGCGTAAAGCACCAGAAAACACTCAGCTCTGTTCAATTCACACAGAATAAACATGGCATGATAAACAACTGATAAACATTTTTCAGCAAAGCCTTCCTGCCCTCATTAGATTCCTGTAGTGCACATTTATACAGCTCATGCGGCTCCTGTCGCTCTGAATAACATCCGAGGCTCAAGGCTACAGCTTCTTTCTCCGCACAAACACACAGTACAGTCCACTATAGTGTTACCCTGACCCAACAAAGACGAGGAGCAAACACAAGTCGTGTACATTCCACTCCGAGCAGCGTTGTAAGGTCCATTGGTTTGAACGCAGCTCCTTTGGTCCGTTTGTGATCAACGCCCTCCTCTCTCCCGCTCCTGTGCAACTGAGGAGCTACAGAAACTATGGATTTACATAAGGCTAGATCTGGCTCTTCTATTGGCCACTCGGCTCTCTATCATATCCCTACGTGTCTCTACCGTAGAGCTTTACAAGTGGAACAAAAATCCTCCTCGCTCTTCAGACAAGTCCCGTTTCCATAACGAATCACTGGGTTCCTTCGGTTCGTGTCTTTTAATCTGACCCATTTGAGGCGCAGTCCGGAGCTGGCCGCGTGCCCCCGCGCTCTCTCTCTCTCGGCTGTGATCCACTGTCTCCCGGATTAGAGCGCTCCTCTCTTCCCATCCCAGACAATTCCGAGTCTCCGCTGATTGGGCTTCAGCGCAAGAGGATTACATGGACGCACAATGACGTCATAGCCCCGGGCCCAAGCCCCCCCCCTCTCCCTACCCCCATTAAAACTAAATCCTCATCAGCCCGGAATGTCCTTGAAACCGGCGGCCTGACTTTCTGCAGCGCGTCACGCGCACGTACCGGGGCAGACATATTGTTGACGCGCGCAGATAAGAGTTGTAGTGGATGGCGTTTACCAAAACATACATAGTGTAGGATGGCTGCGGGGGACTGGAGGAACATGCACAGTCCTCACTGTGCACCTGACTCTGAACAGCTCTTATTAGAAAGACACAAGCCATAAACGAACTTCTGCCATCATTCCGTTTGATTTTAGATTTCATGCTCATCTGACTTCCACTTTCAAACACTTCCACACAAGCTCTGACCTTGCTTTCCCGTCTATCAAATCCAAACCATTCCTTTATTGCATTTTCACATCTAATGCATCCACCCAGAAGGTGAGTGCAGAGAGGCCTGTGCTTCCAGCGGGAAAACACAAACACACAAATCTCAGAGTTCAACTGACTCAACGCTGTGTTCAACAAAAGGCACTGGATATAGGCTACTGTGAGTCTATCTATAGAATATGTATCATTTACATGAGAGCTGCATTTGAATCACTCTTTGGCCTTTTAAAACTGTTTACTATTTGTCAGACTTACATTTTATATGAGCATCGTTTTAGTTTCTTAACAAATTATAAACTTTGTAAACTTTAAAATTTGGCACTTTGGTGGCTTCCTTGTCATGGATCTGTCCGCTCACTAGATGCAGTTAATGCGATGAAACATCACATTTTTAGGATATGTTTTGTCTCATACCTGGAATGCTTTTCTTTTTTCTTTTTTTCCCTCTGTTTTTTAGCCTATATCATTTGATTTGCACTTGAGCTGTAGCTCCACGCCTGCTGCTTGAAGCAGACAACCCTGAACATTATTTATAATTAGAAAATAAATAATTATAGACATTATAATAGATTATATATTATAACAAGTAACACTGTTATGCCTATTTTGTTTTTTACATATACTTATACTTTAATAGCAAATACTAATCCTATGTTTTTTAGATATTTGTCCCGGAAGAGTTTGCTCCCGCTGCCTCCCACTGCTGCAGGAACAAAGGGGGAGCGCTGTTGAGGAGGAAACGCTGTCCATCGCTCTCCTGAAGTGAGCCATACAATCGCAAATGCACTAATTATCTAAACCAATGCACTTATGAACTATGTGAACCTGGGAGTCATTGTCTAACTTCATCCATCTACATTTCAAAACCTGCATTTGCATCAATAAGTCAGGCGCTAATGCAGAGCATTTCTCATGCTAAAGACGAAGTGAAACGGCTAATAAAGCTACAGTAGACAGAGGCCACCTGCCGTTGTAGACGTGTCCATTGTCCACGGCCTGTTATGATAAATCCAGCCAGTTCCCAAATCATTTGTTCCGTTTTCAGATGCGAACAGCGCGTGTATCCACAGCATTGGTCTGGTTGAGCCATTATGTCCATTCCATTTCGTGGCTTTGCGGCCTCGTGGTGAGTGCAGCAAACGGAGTCCTGCACCAAAATCCCTCAGCCCACTGAGAACTGCTCTTGCTTTTCTGCTACTCATCCAGTGCAGAGCAGCGGCCTCCGCTTCTGAGGCTGAATGAAGGGGGAGTTGTCCATGTGCATTACAATGACATTCAGGCCCCATTCATTCAGCCACTGTCTAACGGTCTTTGGACACCAAATGCACCCCCATCGGGGGGTCGCAGCCCCCTCATTACACCCCCAATCCCAACACGCAGCCCCCCACAATAGCGCCAACAAAAGAGAGAGCCGAGTCGGCCCCAGTTGTGCGCGCTGCGGCCCCTGGACCTTTGAGGTTCGCTGGGAAAATATTCCTGCGCGTTTGAGGAACGTGCGGTGCTCAGTTTAGCGTTGAGTTGGCAGCTAAACGTGTGTACGTCTCACACTGCAGCAAGTTTATGAAGTCTCGAGTCAGGAGTGATGGAAGCGTGCAGTGTTTAACCACACAGTAAACACTTGGAGCTCGGAGTGTATTGTTTTCTTCTTTAGAAAAAATATGAAGACAGGGTAAAGCAGCAAGGTGCATTTAACGCAAAAAAATCTTCTTAGCTCAGCATAGAAATTACTGTAAAGCAACGGTCCTCCGTTAAATAGAGTAGAGCGGGCAATACAAAACCAAATGACAACTAAATGACAAAAATTAAATGTAAAAAAAAAAAAAGAACAAATTAATCAACCAAATAAAAAAAAAAATAATGTTCACCCCTTCACCCAACTTACTTAATCATTTAAAACATAACAACAATAATAACAATAATAATAATCACCACAATAATCATTATAATAACAACAATAACAACAATAATCATAACAATAATTGTGGGTGCTTTGTTTACTTGAGATATTACTAAGGTTCCCAGGAAAATCATGGCGATTTGTAAAATGTGGTTGAAGGGCCGAGTGGGCACAGCTGGGCTCCTGCTTATGGCCTGTTGACGCGCGGAGCTGAGAGAGGTCAGCGCGGTGCCACTGCCTTATAGACACACACAGACCTAGGCAGTGAGAGGCCACAGAACAGTACAGGTTAGAAGTTTATCCTGCTTTCTTTCTTTATTTCTCACGCTGAATGAATACACACATAAAGGGCCCAGTGCGCAATGTGTGGGTGATCAATTCTTAAACGAAGAGTGCTTCCCTCTTTAAAACGCTGCCAGACGACTGCGCAAAAAAAGGTTCCAAAATCCCCTTTACTTTGAAACTAGCCACTGCTTGTTTGGAGAGCCTTATAAAGTGATGTAATTTTGCAAACATTTTTTAAGTGCAGAGAGCCAGAAGGACCCTCCAGTATTGTCCGGAGAGAGAAAGAGAAACACGTTGACAAAGGAACCCATTGTTCGCGCGGAACAATTCAAGGGGCCTAGTAAGCTGTCCTCTGCGATCAGGGAGCCGGCCGCTGATCTGAATGCATGGGGCCCCTCACAGGAGAAATGCTAATATATGGCCACATATAACAAACACTAGCCTATATTAAAGAGTGCAGCACCGAGCCATGCTCACCCTCAAACCCACTGTAGAGGCACAGCAACGCAGGTAGAAGTTGGACAAACATGACACTAGTGTGGAGTTAAGATGCTGTGAAGATGAAGCACCATGTTTTAGACCTATATGTACAGATTTACTCATGTCCACATCGTATAAGATTGATATAGAATTTCCACTGCACACGCATCATGTTTTCCAAACGTGTTTATAAACGATGTGTGATAATAATAATCTACAAGTATTATAATGGGAACGACGGAGCTTTATGTAAAGGGTCATAAATAAATAAATAAATAAATTAATTAATTAATAAAAAATGTTTCCATCTCACATTAAACACTTCCAGCTAACTTTGTTCCTTTTTATATTAGTTTAGCATTTTAAACCTGTATGACTGTTGTGACCGTTAGTGCTGAAGCTAAATACGGCTGTATGCAATCTGAGACATGGACATCAATGGCTTATCCCAAAAATATATTAATTATTAAACCTAATTTATAGCCTGCCATAGTTGATTTTCTCTTAATTTTAAAACAATTATACATTTGCATTCCTCAGAAATGCATATTTTAAAAAATAATAATTTTGCAGACACATTAATAAATGGGTAAAATGCAAACCACAATGAAAAAAAGTTGAAACTTGTGCAGTGAGGTTCTGTCAGAAAAAAAATAGCCACGTCACTATCCATTGTTTGGTTGAAGTAAAAATGACAGCTGCACACACAGCTGGAGTCCACAAATGGCTGTGCTGATAAAACATATTTTCTATTTAAATGCATTGTCCTCGGAGGAGTTTATATCAATAATGTTGATCCACTTGACCAGCGAACTGAGCATCAGTGCTAATATGAAGCTCCTCCACTCTGATCTGATAAATGTCACAAGCTGTTTGCATTGATTTGTATGGGACAGTGACAGGGGAAGAAGGTTATTACAGTAGGTTGTGTGCTTCTACATTCACTGTACAAATTCCCCATTGACATTCATTACTAAAATAACTTGGCAGCAAAGACAGTGTTCTTTTTTATTCCACCAAAGCAGAGAGCAGAGGTGAGGCTAGTGCTGATGTGAGTTTTACACAAATCCTGAATGTCAGCCGTTTATGTGAAAACAAAGGTTTAGCCTAGCTGCAAACCTCTTTCTCGTGCTCATTCAGCCTTTTACAAGTACACATAGACACACACAAACAAGTCCTTACAAAAAAAAAAAAAAAAACTTCTCCCCATTCATGCACTGTGACTAAAATGTGTCTTTCGTCTCATATTCACGCACACTGCACACTGCTCCTTGACGCTGTCAGTTAACCCTGCAATTAACCCACACCTCGGCCAACATCATTAGGCACAGAGACGAAGAGGGAGGAAGATTTAGTGAGACGAGGGCTAAAAATGAAATGTAGTGTTTTAAAATTGACCATGGCGGATTAAAATAGACCATTGTAGGCAATCATTATCACTATCATTTCAATACATTTAATGCATTACATATTTCCTGATATGTAATTTAAACCATTGAGAATGATGTGGTTGCAAAAACATATAGCATCACCTCTATGACCTCTACCCTCCCCCACACTTTTTCACAGATTGGATAGGCCCCAGTTGAGAGGTCTGGGCGTTGGAACATCGGAGGTTTTGCATACAGCTGTATTCAAGCTTGGGACAGCGGACAGGGTGTTGTCATAAGCACAGATGACATAAATTAGTTTTGTATTACTTTTTACAGTAAAAGCAAAATATTCATATGGCCTGAACTCTTAAAACGATGTGTGCGCACTTGTCAGGTGCTAATATACGAGGGTGTTGACCTTTAATCATTTTGAGCAAGTGTCAATAGAGGACTCTTCAGAACACATCTTTACATTTCTCTTTATTACTGTAACCTTTGGCTGTGAATGTGAAGACCAAATTTTGTAATTGCTTTTGACTGAAAATATAATCAGATGGAAAAAAAAAAAAGATGATTACAAAGTGGCTTATGTATGCTGCCAAATGCCACCATCTAAGTTCGGTGCATGGAAGGTGCATTTCGCCCCACATTTTGGCTGGTTCGGCTCGGTACAGAGGGCATTGTGAAGTGTCTGTAGGAACTGTTTAGTCCGCCCCCCTCCAAGGAGATTAGAGATGATTGGTTTTATTGACTGGCCTGTGCTCTGGTTATCAGGGCGAGTCTCGGAGCACAGAGCCACGCTTTTGTCTGGCCTCCATTGTTCTTCCCAAGCCCAAGACCTTCCGCTGATATGAATTTGATATGACAGTAGACTGCCAATTATCTACATACATGCAAGTCCCTGCTCTATTTGTGCTCAGCGCCAAGTGAAAAAGTATGAGGTGACAAAGGCCAGAAGAGATAGGGCGGTAATATTTTGAAGGGCTCGAGGATAATTTGCTGCTACAATATAGGTTTGATTATTTCCCTGATACTTACATTGTCAATAAAATTCTGCAAAACAAATATTGATGAATGATAAGGAAGTTACGCCTGTTTTTTTTTCCCCCCTACAAGCCTTTCCTACAAGCCTGTCATATCCCATCAGCATCATCCGCATCTGTGATGGACTGATTATTGCCATCAATTCGAGGGTTGCTGGGTGAATGTTGTGCTGATTTAATTTAAATGCAGGTGAGACTTTATTTGTTAGATTCACTGTGTGTCCTTTTCATCTCCCTGATCATGTTTACATTTGTTTTTTTGAAATAATGTTTATCTCATAGGACAAAATTACTTAACAAAATCCCCAATGCAGTGGAGATGTTTGTGTATTTAAAGGGCACCAGTACCAGCCATAATCACCTACGTAAGTGAAAGAGGAGCTGAAAGAATCATATCTTTTGCTTGTAATGTTTGCTCTATCAGGTGAAAACTGTCCAGTAAAATGTCTTTATACTCAATTCTTTCAGTGTTCCAACTTGTCTGTTCCATCAGAGAAAGATCGAAGTTTGTGTGATGACAGTCTTTTAGTCTCCTACCAACATGTGATCACGGACAAGGAATATCTGTCTCCTCCACCTTAGTCCCCAGGTAATACTGCATATCCTTTCGAACTGTGTTTTTCGTTTTAAACATATTTGTACAATGCCTCCAAAACCAGCATTGCAAAAAGTAAATCCAAGTGGAAATTAAAAAAAAATAACAACAGGCTTGTGGCTGTTGAGAAAAGCTTACATTAAACATATGCTGCCATAACAGAACATGTTAAATGCACCACTTCCTGATGCACCACTTTGTTGCCTATATTTATTATATATGTGTTTTGCATAGCATTTTAAGTGAAGGTTGGGAGCAGGGTGTGTAATTCCCTTTTATTCTGCTCATCTCCTTTCTCTCTCTTTTATGCACTAGTCTTAAAAGTAGGTGTTAAATCATCTAAATCATTCCCTGGCTATTATATCCAATTAATGCCTCCTCATGGTGTTTTATTGTGTTATAAACTGCTATTGCGTGTGGTTCAGTAGACAAACACAATGTGTGTGTGTGCCGCCTGCCACCAGGGCTGTCGGTGGCTGAGCTGGGGAAGGACAGAGGGGAACTTGGCCACTGCCCATGGGGGCCCTGGCCACTCTAAATCAGTTAGTTTTGGAGGAGATCCTAGTCGGCTTTTTAAGAGGCTCCATTATAGGCTTGTTAATGCCTCGGCCGAGGGGGAAACACTACTAACTGCACTCAATTCTCTATGCACTCAGTCTCCTTCAACACACCCTGCTCCTTTCAGTGTTTCTCTTGAGATGTGAGAGCACCCCCGTGTTGTATCCACTGTGTTATTCCACACGCGACACACCCAGCTCTGTTTCTTGCCTCTGTTTATGAATTTCATGGCTGCGGCCTTCACCAAAACCATATACAAAAGTCTGCATTGATCAGGTATGTGCTCCTCTGTGCAGTTGTTGCTGTTCCTATGAGTGTCTGTGTAGTGTGCTAAATGTGTTGTAGATTGAGAGTTTCTTTGAAGATTTATTTTGGAGCTTGAGGGGCTTTAGGAGTGTGTTATTGCATATTTAGGACAGAGTGTGAGGGTCTTTTGAAGGAGTATGTGTGTGAAATTTTAATTCACACTAGAAGTGTGAGGCGGCTTAGTTCATTTATCACTGAGAAGAGATACCCAGAGAGCTGTTCAACTCCCTAAGGTTCTCTGTCAAACTGGGCTGTGGAGGATCCTAACTAGCCGCACAACCAAAAACATCCAGGAACAATTTCTATCATTTACAATTTCCACAGTTCTTACCAGTATTATACTTTTTATTGATTTGGTATGTGTCATTGTTGGGGCCATGGCCTGAGATATTGGAACAAATCCAGTAATTCTTAAAATACATCCTCAGTTTAATCCTGGTTTAGTTTTAGGATTAATCCTGAATTTCATCCTCCTTTAATCCAGGTCAAATCTTAGTCTTAGTGCTGGAGTTAATCCTGGGTTCAAACAGAGTTTAGTCCTAGTTTAGTCCTACTTTGGCTGTCTATTTAGTTATACCTGATAAATGTGATAGTATAATAGTAATACATTCTTAATTTAAAGGAAATATATATTTTTGTATGTCAACATTTTTATATGTCTTTTAGTACATTGGAGTACATATTGTCAAACATTCGACATGTTATTTATGCAGCCATGGTTGCTAATGTTTGAATGCAGCTTTTTGCCTTATATATACTTGCTTTTTTCTTCTTTTTCTCTGCCTTCATGCTTGCTTTGTTCTGCCCATGGTTGAGCTATAGGCCTCGATATTGCCACACCTGAGGTGCAAGCTAATGTCTTCCATCTCTGCATTCTGAACCGTCGTCAAGGAAAGGTGGCTCGCGGTCGCCCTGGAAACCATGCCTCCCAGCATGCTTTGTGTGAGTGACAGGAGGAAGGTGTGACAGAGTGAGAGCTTTGTGTGAATGGACATGTTGGGAGCTGGACGAGCTCAAAAAAATCTTGTCATCCGCTTATGTCTCTGTGCATAAATGATTCTGTCACATCCTCTCAGTTTTTCTGTTTAAAGCAATGGCATCAAACATTAACCATAGTTAATAGTGATGTGTAAGTTCTCTACATTCATTTTTTTTAAATAGGGCAGGCAGGAATTTAAGATGTGCCACAATTAACTTGTTGTTACTAGCTCAATTTCCTATCACAAGAAAAAGTGCAAATGCTCTGAGTGTAACAGAGACATAATTGCTGTAGAGGAGAATAAGCAGGATAAGTGGCTGCCATGACTGGTTATAGCTGTGGCAGCCTGTGTTCATCCCACTCCCCTCTGTGCCTGCTCATGCGAGACGTTCCCAGAGAGTGTCCTTCTTAGGGAGGACATGTGTGTCCTTATGTATGTTCCTGCATAACAACTCTGCTTCAGCTCCTAAAAACAATGAAGCTTTGTTTTTTAGCAGTGCCGTATGCTTATTTCTACGCTCTGATAGGAGTGTGTTCAAGGTAAAGTAAACAGTTCTTCAAGTCATTAAGGGCTCTTCCCTCAGTGGCACAATACACACATCTGCCCTTGTCTCTATTCCACTGACAGCTCGTGTAATCTTTCATCATGTTGGCAATAAAGTCAGACATTTTAGACTTGTGCTGATGTGAGGAGTTCAATCTTCAACGCAGAGATAAAGTGTGAAACCAATAACTGATAAAATATCGGACAGCATGCGGTGCAGTCCAGTAGTGACCCTGCAAACGCACCACTTCCTGAACACTGTCCAGATAAGCTAAATCCGAAAGAGTGAACTCTGGGGAGCACCTGTCAGCAGTGCGCATTTGTCAATTTAGTTTGAGTGGAGCTTTGGAAATCTTGGGAATCTCTAGTCTTTTTGCCAAGTTTTTGAACAATCTTACTTCCAACTATCTGAAAAAAGTTGCCATAGTTCCATAGTAGAGTAAACATCTGATGATATATAGTGGGATTTGGGTCCAGGATGTTAGAGTTAATGGTGACAATATTAGGGCTGGTCAGTACATATTTTTTAATTAATTTATTATTTTCTGTCCATCAAAGACTCCAAACTTAATGAAATGTGTTTGAAGGCTAAACTTATATTTTATTCAAAAGTCCCTACTACCTGCATAAAATTAGTGCATTATTTTCTATTATTATCATTCTACATTAGTCAAATGACTGTAGTTGTATTGTATAATTGTTGTTGTATCACCATTTTTGACCTCTACAAGTGTTTATTCCACTTGACTGAGAGTTTTATCACCTTTCTCCAGCTCTTTTCTCTTCTCAAATCAGGCTTTTTAGGAGATAAAAATGTCACCCCATCACACACAAGCGATGCTGGCTCTGTGAAATCCCAACAGTCACACATTTTCTCAGCCTATCATCATTATCACCAGGTTATCACAGCGCTGTCATTAACCGGGATGATGCCTGAGTGTATTTGTGTCTTTTAATATTTTCTCACAGGTTGTGATTAGTGAGGCTCCCACATCAATTGCTGCAGTGAGGAAGATAAATCTGATTTAGAGTGTGTTTTTGTTTTGATGGGCTGTACAGTGTTGGAGCTGGTAAGTAATAAGAGTGAGGTGAAGTTATAAAAGGAAAAATATTGCATGTTTGTCTTGGGTTCCAAAATAGTTTTATGTTGATATTTTTTAAATATTGGCTAGGCTAGTCCAAAAGTGGTCCAGGTCAGTTTGGGTCAGTAGGGTACAACATAAAATACAATGGATAAAAGCAGGTGACAGTGGCTGACTGTCTGGTTTATCAATGTGTGAGTGTGAATGGGTGAATAGAAGCTTGATGTAATGCACAACCAAGAGGGTAGAAAAGCGCTATAGAAATGCAGCCATTTAACATTGAGGCAACTGTTGTGATAGTGGGCTATATACGATTGAATTGACTTAAAACTAAATACAAACAAATCATCTGATTTGTGTTTGAAATCACCCCACACTGTGCAGCCCAATAATGAAACAAAATGACTGCTATACTCAAAATGGCATGATTGGTGTTTTTTTTCTTTCTCTTTGTCATAGTGGAGTACTTTGACAAGTAGCCTACTGTGTGACACATTACAATTGCTGTCATGTAGGAAAGATAACTCCATTTTCTTTACTCTAGTGACTTGGATCATGTGAAAGATGCCAGTCTGCTTCTTACTGTGCAATCTAAGCTTCCTGCAGCCTTGTCATTTTGTTAGCATTAAGTTTAATTCTATATGGACAGCTCAGCTTTAGCCATTAGCTCTATGAGCTTTAGCACCAGCCCCAAGGAGTGTGAGGAACACTAACTCATAAGGATTTACAATGAAGTATACAGTCGTTCTCACTATCCTATTATATACTATGCTAAATCCTAAATATGCATAAGCCCAAGAAGTTTAATGGAATAAACAATGTGTGAAAAGGGTTCCCGAAGTCTTTTGTATTGTTTACAAAAGTTAGACATTTGTTATATATTTTCCCAAAACTTTAACTTGCCTCATTTGTCACCGAACCGATCTCAATCATAGAGTTTCACTTTGTATAGACAGTAGACAGACAGTATTTATTTTTCTTAGTCATTGGCCTACTTTCCTGATCGCCGGTCTTTTTCTTCTTCCTACTTCCTTTTCTCCAGTGCACATGCCTCAGCAGCCTCTCTGTTTCCTTCCTGTCTGTCAGTGTCTGTCTGTCAGAGTCTGCCTGTCTGTGTTGGCATGAGCCTCTCTGGCTCAGACCCCGCCTGCCTGCACTTTATGCTGATTGGACCAGCTGTTCCACTTAAATTCACCATGGCAACCACAACCTGTCTCCTAGCAACCGTGCTCTTCTCCCCCTGATTCCTGCCAGTGTTCACCACAGGCAGAGCGAGAGAGAAAAGACATTGAAAATTCCCTTAGATTTCTTCCTCTCTTTGGTTTAGTTGTGTTTGTGCGGACGCGGCAGTGGCTTCTGAGGAGATGTGTTACTGATGAGATAGTTCAATGTGGGCCGCATGTAGGCCACTGGGACCTTCAGCAGAGGGAAAGTAGGCTGCCAGCCATCGATATAATATGTGTTGTATATGAGTGCATCTCCGGGCCTGTCATTTCAGGCGTGATGAGAGCAAGGCTACGAGAGCTCATGCTAAAGAATTCATGGCACTGCTGCTCTCAGAGGCCCCACTGTCAGTGCAGTCTTATGGCCTGAGCATACTAATCAAAAATGTTGTATAGGTGGACACGCACACTCTGATAGACAATGAAACAGTTAGCCTGTGGTTTCTGAGGTGAACTATTTTTACTCAAGATTACACTGTTACTAATGGACTCTTGCTGCGGCTCAATCCCAAGGCCAGGTAATCCCGCAGATCATCCCCCATCAAGCAAACTCTCATCCTGGGTAGAGTCTCCCTGTTTAGTTCCCATAATTGGATCTAAATACGACTCCAAAAACTGCTGTGTCGTATCTAAAATGTACACTTTCCTGTAAAACTCCTCTGAGTATTTTTTTATATGCTCACATAATTAATTGAGAGTTTGTTTTAATGGAATTTGCAGAGAAGGTCACCATGCTTTTGTCCATGGACAATTAATAAGACTAAATATTTTAGATATATTTATGAAAGAGAATAAGATTGTACTCTAATATATTTGTATTTTGAAACAAACACATGTACAGTTTTTTTTTCCATGTTAGTGTTTGAGAAATGATTACACATCATCTGATCTGTTTTGACTTGTCCCTGAAGGTCTAGAAGACATACATCAAACTCTTTTCAGCAATACTAAAATGGTATTAGTAGTGTGGAAAAGCAAAGTAAGTAAAAGTCATGTTTTTAAAATAAAAATGTAAATTGTACTCTCTGTCCCTGAGCTCAGTCAGACCAGACGCATCCATTACTGCCTTTAAGAAAGGTATTTATGATATTCTTGTTCAGAGCATTTGGTACATTCCTTGACTTAATCCAGATTATGTTTTTATTATTTTTAGTTATGTTTGCGCAATTTTACACTTGAATTTTAAGTTAGGTTTAATGTTCTGGTTTTAATATAGTTGTGCTGTCTGTTCATGTATGGTCAACCCCAACTGTCGACCAATTATGTCCCACTATATTTAATGGTTTGTTTCACACACTATAAACATGTGCATGTGCCAGCCACAAGCAAACCCTCTTAGGAACAACTGCACTAAAATAGAAAGGACCTTGGAGTAAGTCATTTGCATGACTTGTTACATGCATAGTCCATTAAAGAATAGGATAAAGGGAAACAAGCCAAGGCTCTTATGGTAATTGAAATAGGTTTTTTTGAAGAGCTGCCACTCGGCCCTCTAGGATTTGAAGCATCACTGGGCTCCTTGTGTCAAATGGGGCCCCAACACCAATCTGTCTGATTGGAAGCCCCCAGTTCAGGACTGTAAGAAAGTACCTCCTCCCATTGGGAGATGGGATACAGGGGGCAGACAGTGACCTCAACAGCAGCTTGAAAATAGTATGGAGCGTCTTCTACCAGGGGAAACAATGTAGTTTTAGTATTTAAGTATGAATTGTGAGGCCAGTGGACTTTTATGAACTGAGGCGAGATCTACTGCAGAACTGCTCGTTCTATTTGGTTAGTGTAACCTCACATTGTTTAGCAATCCTGTCCAAAAGAAGACTTAAAAGGGAAGAAAGGAGTATTTGACAGTTTGACACTAAGAGACAAACATCTTTACTGCTTATACATTTAACATTTGATGAAATGGCACCTTATTAATATGCTGTTTTCTTTTTGCCAATATAGTACAAATGTTTTGCAGACCACCTTAGCTCTCTTTACCTCTGACAGATCATTGACAATTGTCTTCTTTGAGGGGGATATAACAGAGAGAATGGACTTGAAGAGGGGTGCCCTGTTGGGGAGGATTATTATTTTGGAAATGGCTTGAGCATGAAAACAGAGCTTTTTGCTAAATTGTACATAAGTGATGGGTTGATTGAGCTGAGAGTCTATCTGTATTATAACATTATCTAATGGAAAATCGTCCACATTCCTTTAGCCTTGGACTTTATCTACAACAAGGATCGAGTGAACATCGAGTTTGTTTGGCTCTATTACTGTGACAAAGTGCACGCCCCAGTAAAGCCAATCCATACATAAACATGTAGCTCTAATTCTTTCTCAGTTTTTGACGCTCCATGTGGATGAGGGCACATTGCAGCTAGGCCAGGCTGTAGGTTACCCATAATGCACCACTGCAGCAGCTGTTGGGGTCCTCACCATCACTTACCAAGCAGCCTGAAGGACAATAGCAGAGCTGGGGCCTTGCTTGTATATCAGCAGCGTGGCTCTCTTTTGTCTGAGAGTTTTCCGTACTGAGCTTCGGTGACAGATGGCTGGGACACATTGCCATATCTGTTACCTTTCCAAAGAGACGCGCAATATGCATTCGCTCCTGCAGACGACCGCGGAGACAAGGCAGCTGTCTATCCTTCTCCGTACTGCCCACACACGGTTCAATCAAGAGCAAGATCCAAATGTGACTCAAAATATCCAAAAGGAAGGAAAAATGACAGTGAAAGTAAAGCTACTGAATGCAATAGCAGCCGTGAAACTATCCACTGGTAACAAATATGATCCATCCTCAGGTTCCAAAGTGTTTCTGAGCACCCTCTAACAATGCAACAAGTAAAGACCACAGCTACATTCAGCACTACTGCCGATAGCAAGCGAATATTGTGATGATTAGTATTAGAAAAGTATCTGTGCCAATGACAATTCAAAAGACTCGAAGATCAAAAACATCTGCAGAAAAAATACATGACAGCATTACTGAAGCACAGCATTATTAGAAATTGGAATGAACTAAAACAACTCACCATTTTCCATTATTTTGTAAAACTCAATCAGTAAAAGTACCTGGATGTATCTGTGTGTGTCTGAGATCTGGCGAGGCTCTAAGACTCAGATCTGGGGAATTGGTCTAATTTGCATGAATCCGTGTTGATTTATAGGCCAGCCAGAGGTTAATGACAGTGTCGCTTATTGCAGCTTGTTCTCACCACTGTAATGTAGTTATAAGGAGGCCAGTGTGAAGACCCCATGGCATTGTGTCCATTGTTTCTCTCCCACTCAATGACCCCAACCTCCTCCTCCACCTCACCTTGAGTTCACCCACTGTGAATATATTATATAGGTTCATTAACTTTATGATAGCACCATTTTGAATAGATCTTTTAATTAATGCATTAAATTGTGGTTGTGGGTTTTCCATTCATTTAGTACAACTCCATCTTTGTTCTTTCTATTATTTTGAAATTCCCTATTTATAATTGCTATTGGAACATTTCTCCTAAAGGTTCATTTACATGTTGGTCTAGAAGATATTTCTCATTTCACAGACTCACTCAGACATACTACAGATTTTGGTGACACAAACCCTCCAAGCAGACTGACAATATTTTACCACTAAAATTTGCATGCATAGCAGTTGTCATCGTGTGGTATACTGTAAACAACAGTCATTTGCTATCGATGCCGTTGTCTGAAACTGATATTGTGTAGGAAAGACAAACAAATTAAATACATTTTCACATGAACAATGAGCTTGAAGAAGTATAATAAATGTTTTAAAACATGTATACAAGTATAATGTGATGCGTAGTCTGGAGGCCAAAGAATCAGGTTATAGTAGAACATCATCATCAAGTAGGAAGTACAGTTTTTTTTCCAAGTTGAACAGATTAATTCAAATAAATTCCTTTAATGATCACATACAGCAGCAGTTCTCTGGTCTCAGCTTCAGACCCCAATTTTTTCCTGATTTTATTACTACAGTTTCTACTACTACCATTACTACAATATATATACAAGTCTATAGTTTTTCTACAATATTCCATGTGTGTAAATCCATACTTAACATGTCACCTTGCAACACTTTCTGCTACAATAGTAACTGCTGCATCAGCAAACTGCAGAATATGTCTGATATGATATACCTGAACACACTCTGCCAACATATCCATGACCCACTTTTGGGTCCCAACCCACCAGCTGACAATGGCTGACATATAGCAAGGTCAGGATTAATGTAAAGAATAAATGTGTAAGCTTCATTCACGAATGTCAATAACCTGTCCCAAAACAGGGTATTTACAATATTCTAGCCTAACATTTCTGAAAAGCAGAGCACTACAGACAATGTGATGCAATGATATTTAGTGAATTGGCCAGTGCCAGAGAGAGTAGATTCTCACTCTCACACAATGACAGTCAAATGCATTTGATACACAGCTCATCTTATTCTTTCTCAAGAAGTGGGATGCATTGCTAAAGCATGAACCCAGGAGAGTGTGTGTCAGTTTGGGCATGTCACCCAACCTGCTGCTCCCGTCTGTAGCCTCGATTTTAAATTTGAGATACATTTGCTTTGTTAGAAGATTTTGCACAACGGCAATAGAGTGACAGGAGGCAGCCATATTTGGTCTAGTAAAATATAAAAAGTATTTATAAAATACCCATGATACCAGTCATATCAGCATTGCTGTGCCGTTTGTAGTCAGCCCTTGATGTTAAGGCGTTGCCAAAGAGAATTTTGTATAGCCACGGCTGGCTCATCAGCAGGGTATTTTTTGCTTTTATCAAATGAAATCTATGCAAGGCATTTTTCCCTATAGGGAGCACTCAAAATCTACACTATTTGACAGATTTCAGAGGCGTGAACATAACTCCTGCTCTTAGCTTTTTGTCGTTCAATCACAATAGCGATGAATTTACAAAGTTTGATTAAATTAGTCTAAAGTCCAGTCTGTGCTGGTTACAAGATAAAACATGTTCAGTCTTTCCTTTCTCCCTTTTTAGTGTTCACTCACCTTAACTGTGAAAATTTTCTTATGTCATTTTACTGTATCACCAAACAAGCACCAATAATACACTGTTAACCCCCTCATTTTACATGGAGCTGCAGCATCTTCAACACAGAATGGTTATTTTTCTATGCTGTATCTTTTGTATGGAACATGGCAACATACAAGATCAAAGAAAATGAAGAACATGCTAGATTCAAAGTTGTGATTAGCTCAGTTTGGCCAATAGGAGTTGGCATGATACTCCAACAAACGACAAGGTGTCTCTGCCAGACCATCTGTTACAAACACATAGGCAGAGCACAGCAAGACTTCACATGACTCAGAGATAGAAATACACCCAACTGTACACAAAATGTAGACTTACAAATCAAATATATCTCATGTTTAGTGAGACATATTGAATACAACAGTCCAGAGGAAAATATATGTGCATATCTAAGATTCTTTGAAAAAATGCTTGAAGCAATGTTTTCAAAATATCATTGTAGATTAAGTTACAGCAAATGTAACCCCTTGTTAATTATAATTGGTTGATACCTGGGCTTTGTACAATACAATATTTAGAATTTTGTGCAACATTTAAAGTAATGCTGTGCAACATTATTAAAAAAAGTCTCACAGTCATTAAGTTTTGACAGTTCTCTGACTAGAATAGCCAGTCTCTTACAGACATTTGAATTAGCAACAACACACTTTGTTAAATACCTAAAAGATATGTGCTAAATCTTGTTAATATAAACACAACACCACATTTGGCAACTTAAAAAATCTGATGTGGCAATATCTCAAAAATGATACAATAGAAAACAATGCCCATCAGTATTTTTAAAATCATAAAATTCAGTTTGTTATTTTTCTTCTGAAAAATGTTAAAAATGTTATTGACAACTGACCTCCTTGATTTCAAATGGACAAAACACAATTTCAGTACGATCTTTTGCATTTTATCTGGACAAAGAAAAAAAAAAAAGTTAAATTTTAATACATTATTAGCAACCTAAACCAATTAGCATCATAACAACGGTATAATTTGATGGTATTGGTTTTCTGCTGCTTTGATGAATTGGTGCAACGTTTTTTTTTCTGCATTGTTTAAATACGGACACACGTGTCAGTGGCGGGTTGTGCTTGGCTTCAGATAACGTTTGGGTCAGGACTCGAAGGGTTGGAGGTCACTGTCATAGGTGACGTTTTTAGGCCCTGCTGCATCATGCGTCTTTGTTTGGATAAATCAGTTTTCCTTCTGCTGGGGTCAAGGTTTGGTTAAGGTCAAGGGGTCACCAACAACAGCGGGGGTCTCGTGAGGCAAGGTGCTGCGTCTGTTACGTCTGCTACAATCACAGACACAAAGGCACACACGCCAAGACCAGACACACACATGTGACGCTTTGAGGGCTTTATCTGGTGGCGGCAAATAGAGACAGCCCACTCCCCCTAATGTAATGTTTAAATGCCTGCTTATGCTGTCTGATCTCCATAATTGACACGCCCACGAATCCCAAAATGACCTCCACGCTCACCATACACCGTGGCTGTGCAGCATCCTACCTTAAATTCTTCTTCTTTGTGTCAGTAATTAGACCTCTTCTCACACCATCTTTATTTTCCTGTTTTATTTTACTCCACTTAAAACTATCAGCAAAGATACTTACTTAAAAGGCCATACTCTTCCCAACACACGACCACTATCCCAAATCCGTTCATCGCTGTGTGCTACCTACTCCTCCCCACCTCCACGCCACCAGCTGAGCCAACTGATGGTGGCGGGCTGAGCGAGTGGGGGTTTTGAGGTCTGTTTGTTGGGGGTGCACAAGGATTTCGGGGTTTGTTGGTGATGAATGGGGGTCGGGTAAGTGTGCGACACGTGCCGGGGAGACTGACTACTGACAACTGCTGATTCATTCTGTCACCCCCCTCTTTAAAAAAACCCACAAGCTGTCACAGTATGCATATGAACAAACACAGAATGTTATTTTGTATTGTTTGTTTGAGCGGGTCACGGAGTCACGCTGTTTGCATGCTCTTTTTGGAGTAAAAGAGTATCTGCTGTATGTGTATGCACTGATAAATGATCATGCGAGTTCAAAATTTAGTCTGTGTCTAAACTAGCTGTACATACAAAGAACAGATGTATGGTCATTACTCGAAATGTTTATAAAATTTGTCCAATGTCATTGTGATGTCCAAGATGAAGACTGTTATTGGTGAATGCTGTAGCCTACTACTCTGCCTCAATCACTTCCATTGCTTGACCTCTTTAGCGTAGTGGCTGCACACTTTCCAGTTTGTGCTGTTGTACTATTATCCTCACTATTACCTATTATTCAGTTAATTTCGAGTATAGAGAATAGTAACCAATTTACATCTATATCATCTATTTTAGGGACTCATTATCAATAGTGTTTATCTCCCTTACGTTTGCTCAGACAAACATGGTCGCATGCATTTGAAGATACCATTAGCAGACAGCTGCAGTATTGTACACACATACATGATGCGTTGGTGATGCTGATTGGCTGAACGTGGCAGAAGCATGCAGAGGGGAATTAAGGTCACATGGTGTGCGCTAGTGTAATCTGTTACTGCGCCCAAGGACGGGTCGGCCTCCAGCAGAAAAGGGTGGCAGATATTTGAAAGAGGAGAGGGGGGTGGGGCAGTTAAGGATCACATTTAAACAAGAGGGTCACATGTTAGAGTAATGAAGATTTTGTCTGTTCAAAAGACATAGGTAAAGTCAACACAGGGGACAGTATTTTGTATAGTCATAAACAGATGAGTCCCCTGAACAAAATGAGGACAGTAGATGCAGAAAGGCTCAGGAGTACTGTAGTACAGTATGTGTTGTTTCTCGGGGGAGGCTGAGGTGACAGACTGGTACGCCTCTCACTCCAGTGATTTTGCAGCCGCCTGCTGCCTCATATACCCACAGTTCTACAGCCTGTTGCCATGGAAACAAGAGGATAGGGTGTATATTTTTTTGGTGAAATGAACATTGGCATACTGAGGAGGATGGAGCCAGCGGAGGCGGGGTGGAGTGCTCATTTCTCTGACTTATATTCCTGTCTCTGTGTATATGTGTACAAACATGTGCATGTGTTTGTGTGTGTAAGAGTGGGTTCATGTTGTTTCCAGGGTCCCACTTGATGGTAAGTGCTCATTTCAAGTCTGGTCACCTGAGGGATGAGGATTAGGTGATTAGTGTGAGATTATCAAGAGGTGAATTCATTGGTTATGTTAATGACTCAACCCTGGTTCACACAAACTCCACAGTATCCTGTCTTCATTCCCAGCTTCCCAAAGCCCCATGTTCTACAACACTTTCACAAATGAGCAGCTCTGTTAAAGTCTAATTGGGAATCAGAGGGTTGGTAGCACAGATGAAGAACTGTACTGTAATAACTGTACTAGCAACTGTAGCCCAGGCGCTTGGCATTCAAATATTACACTCAATGTAAGTGTTTTTTTGTTTTTGTTTTTTTTGCCAAAGTACTGACTACTTCTTGTATTATTTTCTGTTTGAACACCCACTTTTCTAAAGATTCATCCACAGTTGAAAGTGTCAATACAATATTTTAAGATGACTTAAATTTCTGGTGAAGTTTGTCTCCATAAATTGTTAACTGTTAAACTGTTTCATAAGTTTTTGTGCATGGCATTATAGTTTTAATAATGTCTGTAATGAACGTTACATGGAAGAATGTATTAGATACATTTCTGTGTGTCATGTTTGTGTCATTTGTCTGAATCAGCAAATTCTGGCTAAACAGAAGCACAACTACTTTTAATTACCATGTTAATTGATAGGAAACCAAGGGGCTTAATTAGGTGCAATGAGGCAATGGGCTCAGTGGCACTCTGGACTTAATGATTCAATTCAGCCAGCCTGTTCACACACACAACAAAACAGAGAGAAAGTAAATGAGACAGGCGAAGCATGGGGGAAACCCCAAGCAGAGAGTGAAAGAACAGGGAGAATTTTTAAGTTGTCATTGTCATTTATTCACTGTGCCTGTTCTTGTTAACATCCTCCTGATCTGTTGGCGCACATACTGATGTTGTCGAATCAGCCGAGAGCATAGGAGAGAAAACACAGAGAACAGAGAAAGAAATCAGTAATGCTGCAGTGGAACATGTTGCACAATCCAATCAATATTTCCCAGTCACAGGCAGCATCAGTCTCAGAAATAAACACAGCTTGATAAAGCATGTGGAAACTCAGCCAAACTCTGGCAGGGACTGTGGCGTTGAGAGGAAGAGAGGTTTGTGTGGCAACAGAGTAATCGAGTGTCACTCTATTTACTTATGAGAGCATACATGTTTGATGACTTTGAAAATAGTCATCAAAATTGTAACAACTCCTGATGTTTGGGGCCTCCCTCCTCTTTCCTTCTGCTCCTCTGCCGCCCCCCTCTCCTCCCGCCTCTCACTGCGTTGCTGTGATATTTTTCTCTTCTCCATCCCAGAAGTAATTTGGCTTGTGAAATTGCACCTTTTTCCTCGACCCCCCTTTGGAGTGCTTCTCTTCGATTTCCTGTCTGGGTGGCTGCAATCACTCTCGCCTTGTCCTTGGTCCGCGACCTTGGCGGCCAACACCCCCTGCAATCTATCGTCATGGAGATGACCCCACATCTATCACCATGGAGACAACCTTTGCACAGCAGTATGCCACACCCTCTCTAAAGAGTCACAGGGCCTATATTACATAAACATTTAGAAAGACAGCTCTGTTGGTTCCTTGTTTATATTCACTGTGAGAATGCTGAAAGTCAGTCAAAAGAAAATTCATGAAATTAAGTTATTTATGTAAGTTTTTTACAAAGAAAAAAGCAGGTGATTACTTCTCTTAGATGTATGTCACATTAATATGCTATGATCAAAGTTAGCCTGATGAGGGAAATGAGGAAGACAGAGAAATGTACTGAGTGTCAGGCACATAAAAGCACAGAGCAGGGGCCCTTCACGCTGCCTGATTAACTTCTTTCTTTGCACCACTCTTACTTCTACTTTCAAACACTAACAAACACCAAACTGAAATCATGATTATCAAGATTATTCCACACTTCATCACTTTTATTAACAAAATGTTGTATGTTACATAATTCATCACATAAGCTAAAAATAACCTGCCTATCTGACCCCACACAGAAATGTTAAACCATCATTTGTCCCTTGGTTGATCCTTGGATGTACTTTAGTCCTGTCTACTATTACCAGCAAAACCAAATAGACTTCCTTCATCTCTATTACTGAACATCCAGCCAGACTCAAGGCATGTGTGCATCATTCATTACCACAGATTTAACACTAAACCCCAGAGAAAAGAGGAGTTGGCAGTCTGAGAGAGAAACAGGGAGGAGGCAGAACAGAAGGAAAGGAAACAGAAAAGCAGGAGAACCAAAAATAATACCCCACCCCACTCATTTAGCCCTCAACCCCACCCTCTCATCCAAAGAGAGGGAACAATCTTTGGATTCCCTTCTGGAATTGCCAGTACCACTCAAGCATTCTCTTATGCAAATTCTGCTGTGTCCGTGTCAACGGTTGCTGTGTTAACAGAGGGAGCAGTGGTACACGGGCCCTCCTCACTGCCACATCATTTGTTTAAGTCATCCAAACAAAAGCCAGGGGAGAGAGCCACATGATTGGTGAAATATGCTTGTGTGGGACCACTGCAGTGGAATAATGATTGCAGCATTACTCCTGCGTGTGCCAGGGGCTGTGTGGCCATTTCATGCCAGCACTGACTGAATGTAAGGGATGTTTATTCATGAGGGAGAGAAAGTGAAAGAAAAGAGGGGTAATAAAGGATGGGGGCGGTGGGAGACACTGATATTACTCCTGTGTGAGTTTCCCGTGTCTGTAAATGCTGAGACTGCGGACTACATCAGGGACGATGTGGAACAGAAGGACTCTGCAGGTGCACAAACCCTGCCGACTTCTCCTCTCTTATGCCATTTAAATTCAAAGGCTTGTTTGACAGAAAATACAATTATGGCGTGGTAAAAACAGGCTGCACTAGTTTTACTTTGTATGTATAGATTTTGATATGATTATGATTTGATATGACAATGTGTGCAAACCTAAACATATTTCTGGGGTCGAAGCGTAAGGCGCTGTCACAACTCTCCCATTAGCAAAAGGCAGTTGTGCATTTTACAGTGGACCCAGCTTGGATGGGCAGTCAGACGCAAGGTTTCTGTTCAGCATTCAACATAAACCATTTTATCACTTGTGTGTTTCCAAACAAGTCTATAGGGTGCTCTAAAAGGTGTGCTAATCTGTACATTACAACACAACACTGTGGCTGCCATATTGAGCTTGATGTGGGGAGACAATGTTGCGAACAAGAAAAGGCTCGAAATATAAGCATAAAGCTCTAAAAGGGTTTTCACAATAATGTCAGTTAAGACAGAGTAAAGAAGGCTAGGCTAAGGATTTGATACACCGCAAAGACAGGGCTGGTCTGGCGTAAACAAGATCCCTCAGTGTATCTCAGGCCTGATTTTTGGTTTTCTCCTAATCTCTTTCTTTGCCCACATTTCTCTTCTGTCTGTACTTGATTTTGACAAATAAAATACCCCATAATATCCCCTAAAAATGGAACTAAGCAAGCGGCCATGTCCATGTTGTGTAAGCGCTGGAGGCAGCTCCATGGTGCAGACTCATCCTGATAGTTCTGGGCGATAGTTACATCCTCAAAATGCACTGATCATCTGCTGGCTGTGCTGCTTGATCTCACTTGTCTCTCATGTTTAACACCAAGCTAATTAGGACAGTCTCACTCAGATGATCAAAGACACTGAATTCTGTGTGTGTCAGTGAGTTGGAGGCTTCGGCAGCAGGCTGTTACACTCCTGGTAAACACACAGACACTATGAAGACTTGTGATTGGCAGCAGAGCTCAATTAGAAGACTGCCTTGCACGCGCGCATCAAGAGAAACCTTCACAGAAAGCTATCAGTCACCCACATGATGACATGCATATTTTAGGCTCCTCTTCCTGCTCCCTTTCCTCCCTCTACTCCTCCTTTTCTGTGTCTTCTTCCTTCACATTTCTCTCTCATTATCAGCATGAGGAATGACATCCTATCTGCCTGTTCGGTAAATATTCCTCAACCCTCAACTCATTTGCAAAACGGGTCACTGCCAGCTGTGTTGAAATGCCCTTTGAAATATAGATAGTGCCATGCACAGGGGCAAAAATCATCCATACCCACCAGGAATATACTATTATCGATGTGCAGTTGCATACGCAGGAATGTAAAATGCACTAAAAGGCCCCTATTTTGCTCCCTGCTGCTAGTGCATCTCTGTACCTACTGACTGTTAGCCAAGTCGCAGCAGAAGGCAGCACGGCATTAAAGCAATATGACAGCAAGATAAACAATCTATTGTGGCTGTTTGTGACAGCGAGATGGCAGATATTAGTCACCACAGGAGGTAACATAACTGTGGGCTGCTATTACTACACGGCCACTGGAAAGGCATTAAGGTAGCATTTATAGAACAGGACTGAGTTGCTAATTTTAAATAAACCATATTCTGACACTACAGTGTATATTTTTGCAATCCAACACGGTGGAGGCTGGAGTTAAAAAAGCAAAGGTGAGCATCTGTATGTGCATATATCCTTGTGCTTTATTACTCTGAGTTCTCAGCAGGGGGCCGCAGCCCAGTGGCACATTTAACCAACCAGGTGTGAAACATGCAGAAGGCCAGATGAGGAGAGGGCAACACGGAAGTGGAGCAGAAATAATGCCCCGTGTTGCCTATTTGCATGTTTGCTCTGTGTAAAAAGCCATCTGCAGTCCATGTAACCAGAGTTCATATTTAACATTTCTGCTTTTCCGTTTCATTGAAGTGACAGAGTCGACAGAAAACAGTGCTGAAAGCTGGAATGCTACCTGTTTAAGAGTTTGCAGGATCACTTTTCTGGGCTGGGTGCTTTACTGAATATTAACCACACATAGAAGGCTGTACCCTTCAAATAGATGTGTGTTTGTCATATTTTGATTTTCTATTTGAATGCATGACTATAAGTGTGTCCATGCATTAATGTCTGGGTCTGTGACAATACATCAAGGCCTATATGGCAGGCTGATTCATATGGGAGGCCACATAGTTATCAGCATAGAACACACTGCACAAGCCTTTGTTTGGATGCTGTGGTGTTTGGTAATGAGAGGGACTCTGTCGCCTCCGTGTGAGCTGCTGAGGGAAAGGACAAAGCACCGCACACATTATCCTCAGTGGGTTTCTCAGTGTTATGGGGACACTGCATGAATTCACATAACCTTAGCCTGACCACAAAATGCCAAACTAGTTCCCAGCACTGTTTGTTAAAATGTACTGTTATGAAAAAGAAATGTGATCAATAACTATTCACATAAAATGTATAGCACGGTACATACTCTTCATATAGCTGCATGATATATGATCACACACAATCTTGTTCTCATGAGGTTGCAAAGTCATAAAACACAGAGAGTCACCTTAGCACTAACATTATATGTATATCTTAGATCCAAGAACAAAACCTTAATGCATGCATTTGATTGGTATATAATTGCAATGACACAACTAGCCATGACTTTATCTCTTTTTTCAACCATTCACCATAAATTGCAGCTCCAGCAGTAGAATATCATGTCTCCGCTTGTGGCACAGTATCTATTCAGCTGTCACTAACAGTTCCAGTCCCAGTAAATAGAACATAATAATCCTATTTTTTATGTTTTGACTGTGGTTACATGTTTAGATTATGTTCCTCCCGTTCCTCATGGTTCTCCAAAATGTAAAATTATTCAAATTAAAGAAAGAGGAGAAGAGAGAGGGAATCTGTGGTGATCCTAAAAGAAAGAGGTGGATAAATAAGATGGAGAGCTAAGCTGCACCCAACTTTGAGCCATGTACACCAGCAATTCAGGGCTGACCTTGTAATCAAAGCGAGTTGAAAAGCAATTAACTGGGACAATTATAGCGGTCTGAAGAGGCTGAATGCTTGGCTAAGTAAAGCAGTGTGTCATTGAATGAAAATTAATTGATGAAGGGAATATTTCAAGGTCTCTCATTGGGCTCTAGAAGTTTGAGTTGAACATGTTTTGTCACTGTCAAAGCTCTATTCAGGGGTTTCCTCTTTTTGTAATCTGCTTCGGGCATCAAAACATTTAAGGTCACAAATGTAATGATCTGGCTTGTAAGACATTAAGCAGTAAAGGGTATCTTCATAAAACCTATTCCAGTCTGTTTAAAGGTATTGGTGTCCTTTTTCGGGGATGTGTCCTTGTGAATAAAGTGATCAGGATTCACACATTGTTCCCAACCGCACATGAAAACCGAGCATTTATCAACATGCCTCCTCCACATCAGTTTGTTTCTGATTCTTTTTCCGGAGCTTTGTGTACTTGGACAGTGAGATACCAGCTGGCTTGTCTGGCACATACAGGTCCTTCACAGTCGCCATGGAGAAAAACTCCTCCTCATTCTGTTACAAGTATCCGCACAGCTCACATCACACATGAATAATCACATTTTATCACTACATTCGAACACCCTAGCACTCTTTCATTTTCTAGTACAGTTTGCTCCAGCCATCAATAATTCAACAAGCAACAAGATGGTGGGGAATGATTGAGCTTGTTTTCTCTTTATGCTTGGACGACGAACAGTCCAATTAAAAGTGGAGAGGTGTTTTTTTTTTCGATTTCCCCTCTGTTTTTGTATTAATTAACACAGTTGTAGAGGCCTGTGTGAGTATGCATTCATATTTTGAATAGGTGCACAGAGCCCTGGCTGTGCCTAGTTATCAGTGAGGGCCAGCCATGCTGCCGTCTCACTCGGCCTCACACTCACTCAACGATGAACAAAAGCACCGAGAGCCTGCCACTCACCAAACACACACAATGCACATTTAGTACACGTACGTTCAGGCCAATATCCAAAATACACCTACATATACAGTAGGGCTATTTTACTGTATAGTGAAAGACATGGCATTCAGCTGGGGCAAATCCCTGTATAGTTGTAGGATCTGTTTGTCGGAGGTCAGAGCGCGTACCCCTCTGACTGTGTGAGCCTGGGACTAGGCGTGTGGACTCAGGTCTCATGGTTGTGTAGTGTCATCTGTAAGGTTTGCCATTATAAGCTTTGTTCAGACTGAGGCCAAAATGTGAACATTCAATATATGAATGTGCAAATAACTGCTTAAACATGGGGTTATGTTTGGGATATTTTATTTTGCTATAGCTAACATTTTTGCATTGCTTTAAAAAAAAAAAAAAAAAAGTAGTTGTCATTGAGCCTTATAATGAATTGAGAGCATTTCTTATAATTCATTTTAAGAATTATAAACAAAAAACACATATTACATTCTACAAAAATCCTCAAGCTTACAAAACTAAAGCACATCCAGGTTTCTAGCGAACACACTTGTTGTTAATTTAAATTTAAATTTAAGCTTTTTTAATATTTTCCAAATGTATGTCAAGCGCACAGTTCAAGTCCCTGGTTCTCTGGACCAAAAACTGGGCTAAAAAAAATCAACGCAAACCTATCCTATTATATCCTATAACCTATATTGAGAGCACTAACTAATGAAGTACTAACGAAGACAAAATGAACGTTGTTGGAGTATATTGAGAGCATATTAAAAAAGATGTAGTTGTTTGCTGTTTTATAGACAACAAGATAGCTGATGGTTTATTCCCAGATGTAACTCACGACAAACTTGTAATTGCCAACGCAACGCATTATATAAGTAAGGAATTAAATCGATTTTTCTGCACAAGTTTAGCATTTTTGTTTTGTTTTTGGTTTTTGTTTTGTTTTTTGAGCACTCACATTCACTTCAGAATTTTTCAGGTCAAAAAGTAAATAGTTGAGAAAGCTGCAATGAAATGATTTGAGGCTTAAAATACTGTGTAAGGTTTACCTCAGAACTGATAAATGAACAACCTCCTCTTTTGGACTTTAATCTGGGCACAGGTAATAAAAGTACAATAAATGTATAGCTATTGGTTCTAATAATTGTTTAAGTTCTCTTTAATTTACACTGTGTCTGTCTGTGTCACTCAGTGTTTATTCTAAAGCATGTACTGATTAGACGCCCCTACGCTACATCACATTACTATAACCAATTACAACTTACAGTCTGGTGACTTACCAGCTTGTAGATCCACCTTTATCCTTAATTTCCCTTTTTGGGGTATTACGCAGTCGATTTGCTGCTGTGGTTCAAATCCTTGCCTGATGCATGACCTAAATTTGACCAAATTTTAGCTGTGGGACAGATGGCCTCCCATTTGCTGCTACAATACTTTAGTTTACAGGTTCATGATCAGTTCAACGTCTGCAAAGTGCTCAGATCCCGAGGCTGCAAAACAAGCCTTGTGCCGACGGTGAGTGTCTCTGTGAAACGCTGCGTTCGATTTTGGCCAAACATGACACTGGGCATTAAGACTGAACAACTACCCTTTAGTCTCATCTATCTTTAAGGCACTGTCTTTGAAATCTTGTGTTTGTGCAGATGGAGATATTTAAACCCAAATAGTGATCCGTGTTGTGTTCAGGCAAAAGAACCCTTTTCCAAGCAAACCAGGGTTTTCCTTCTGTGCTGTTATGCTCAGTGAGACTCTCAGGTTAAAAAGGTTAACATGGTAAAAAATACGATACTGTGTCTTTTAAGCAGAACATATTTGTGCAAAAATGTCCACTAATTAAAACAGATATGTGGTTATTCCATTGTAATATTACCCTAGATGTTACAACTGTATAATTGAAATTTTGAAAACCTCATGAGAATTTCTGACACCTCTTCAATGAGACTTTTCCACCACATCTGAAACCCATGTAACTAATGATGCTATTTAAGCCTAGTGAAACAATTCAGGAGTGGCCTGAGAGTGTTGAACCAAACCCTTAAGGTACATTGCAAAGAGTGTAACTGATAAACTGCACAGATACAATAAAAGGACAAGCACTGTTTCAAATCATTAGCATAAACAAATTAGGGCATGGCTCCCTCGTTAGGCCAAATATGTCTCATTAGTGCCACAGCTGAACAAACCTTACTGATTAGGCCTCACTGTCTCCCTTTGAAGCCCGCAAAAGGAGAGTCTATTTTTTAATTAAGCTCATTTGCATGTACAAATGCAAAGCTAATTAATTAGACTCGTTTTCCCGGGTTTTTCTCATTTGGCAGGAAGCATGTGGAACAATTTCTACCTGCATGAAATAACACAGAGCCCAAAAAAGTTGAAGAATAGTACACAGTTAGTTTTTTTTCATAGCCATAAATCTGAAAGCTTTGGATGGTAAACTGAAGCACAGCAAAAAGGAAAAAAAAAGGTGTGCACAGCGTGTCACGCAAGGATAAGGAGGTGACAGGGCAAATATGTTGAGCACATTTATTAATGTGTGCATGCGTGTGTGTAAGCGAAAGAAAAGCTGAAGAACAAGAGGGAGAAGAAGAGGAAAAGAGGTGTGATATCATCAATTAAATAACCCTCCCACACAGCATCTGGTGCTCTCTCAGGCCGTCTGCCTCTTCCGCCGACTGTCACATGCTGGTATTCATGTTCCGTAATATTCTTTTGTTTTTAGACCAAACATGCTGGCCAGCCTTAATGCCTCATAAACCTCATTCTGATAAAGAAATGGCATAATGTTGTCATATGTCAAGAAGAAACTCACTGTTTGGATGTGAACTTTTGAAATGTGGCTAATTCATTCGTAACTCTCATGATTCAGATGCTTTTTAACAAACAAGACCCTTCATTTCTTTATAATAACATGCATTTTAGTGATTGACAGTGAGTATTTTTATTTAAAATTTACCGCTCCTCTGTGATGTTGGTTTGCATGTGTTGTGCCAGATTCTACAGAATGTGGTCAGTGGTACTTCACCATTAGCATTATTAGCTTTAAAGCCAATAACTAATTGTGAGCATTGTGATTTGTGCTTCTTGAACCTTCAACTCCTTTCCCAAATGTATTAAATGGCTACATAAATTGTGTCGGCCATGTATTCAGAGGTGTGTGTGGCTGACTTCACTGTTCCTCGGTCCGTTACTTTGACTGTGGTTTTATCATAGCAAAGTTTTGATCTGTGTGTGCCCCAAGATTGCGCAGCCAGATTGAAGCTTGATAATGAAGAAAGCTTTTATATTAATAGACAGAATCCAATTATAAGTTTTGTGGGTAAGTGATTTGCATTTTAGTTTTGATGCTAGATTCAACCAGGAAAGGAAATGAGAAAAAGGAAGAAATTGCTGATTAGGTGTGAATTGATTCAATCAATCGTCAAGACTTTCAAGTTAGGAGATGAATGGAGACGATGGGTGTTAATGTGACACATTAGGGTGAAACATAGGTTAATGCATTTGCCTATGTGTGCTGTAGTCAGGCTGATTTGCTCATTTTCTTTGCCTGATTTTGGAATCTAGGTCAGAGTGGTGTAACAAATCTGCATCCCACTGCATGACTACTGTACCAGTTCTTCCTCATGCACGCTACGCCCACGGGTCGATACACCAAAAATCCACAAAGATGCAAGCATTTGTATTGTGACAATTTCAGGAAAATATATATAAAGGAAACTGCTGAAATGTCCCACTGACAACATATAGCGTGAGTGTGACACTGGTGTGGGAGCGATTTGATGGAGTTGGAGCTTTGTTGGAGAAACACTGCTCATTAATGATATGCCTCTGTCATCTGGGCCGATCCTCCAAACACTCCCCTTCCCTCCGAAAGCCAGGGGAGATAACGAGAGAGCAGAGCACACAAAGAATCACTGCAATCTCAGTCCTGTCAAACTTCTCTCTGTTGACTTTCTCCATCTGTTTTCTCCCTGCAAAATGGTTCAAATACTGATCAAATAGGAGGACAGCAGCACGCTAATGTTAGAAGACCAATTTGAATATACGGATAAACAAATGCCACAGGACACTTTGAGCTCGTGAGTCACGTCTTTGAAGAGTGTTGGTTGGAGGATGCTGCGAAAATGTGTATTCATGCGTATATGTGTGGCTCAGTGGGACACAGCCTAGTCCCCCTCTGGAGCAGCATGCTCTGATGGATGTTAATGTGGACTGACGCAGGGGTGTCCCCCGAGGGAGTCCATACAGTCAGCTAGGGAGAATGAAGGGTGTGTGTGATGGGGGATGGACTTGTTCCTCTAATCTGCTGCCTTCTTCGCAGAGAGCAGGGAAGAGCCACTGAACCACCCAATGAATAAATAAAAGCTCGAGCCCCCTTCCTCCTGCCCAAAGCCCTGAACAAGAGCACTTAAAAGCATTTTAACAAGACAGTCGCTTAATTAAATATGGACTTCCCGTCGATGAAAAAATGTAGGAGGAAAACTCGGTGACTTTTTACATTGGGAAACATGAAGGGATATGAATGAAAAATGTAGCCTGAAAAGGAAACTATTGCACAGAGACAAAAGGAATCGAAATATGGCAGGCCTTGGGAAATTGAATAGGCAAGACGAGATAACAAGAGCAGTGAGGTAGAAATGGTGAGGACCTGTCAGATTGTTCCAAACAGAACACATCAGCTCAGTGTTGCATCCATATCATGTATTTCTATGGTTTGTGTTCAAAGCCTTGAGAGAAACAAATGTCACTAAATTATTACAGTTGGAGAAGAAACTGATCAAAAACATATATATTTCACTCATCATGTGTGAGTGACACCAAACAGTTGGTAGGAGACTTGAACTTAAGTAAAAAAAGATTCAGATCTGATTTGTGATTTTTGAGCATTGTACAGCTTGTCTGTGAGTTCGGCGCTGTTGCAATATAAATAAAGCACTTGTTATGAACAGTTGTGTTTGTGATAAAAACTGCACAGCATTAAAAGAGAATTTCAAGCCAAACTGAACAGCTCTCACCCAGAGAGGACAGACACAAAATACAAGTTCAAATCAAGTGATGTGTTTCAAAAGGATCTCACATGCATCATACAATTTCTCACCATTTCTCAGGACCGTTTCATAGTTATAAGAGTATATTCCTCTTCCAATGTTTTATATGTGTTTACCATCAGCAGTCAATGGTCAAAAGTCAGTGGAATGTTTCTTTTTTCGATGCCTTTCCTCTGTTTCTTGAGACTTCTTTCACATATGTGGCTGTAATTTAGACATTGCAAACTGACTTATCCAGAGTAGGCTGCGGTATCTTTAAGGGGTAAAAGGGGCATCCAAAGTGGGTCAGAGAGAATCCTCTAACAATTATTCATGGGCCCCGCCTTACCGCCATACCTTCACCGTGAGAAAGACCTGCATTGCACTGCAGTGAATTGGAGAGATAAAAAAAACTAATGTTAGATTTTGGGTTCAGATTTGATTCTTTTGTGGATGGAATTCGAGTGCAGTTTCCTGATGTGAACACTTATCTTTGTAAATCTCCCACATAACACAAACACTGAGTCTATTTGTCTGCCTACCTGAGGTAAATTAAACATTTTTGCTGTTTTTTCTTCTTAATTCTTTTTTGAAATGACACAGAGCACAGTGTTTCATTAGGCATGCTGTGAAGCTAATTTTGGGTAAAGAATGCAGGATTCTGATCTGAGCGCTGTATGAAAATAAGGATGTTGGAGAGTGGTGGCAGAGAAAACCAAATTCCTGTGCAGCAGTGGGGTGTCATGGCTGCCTGGCCCCTGTGGGTCTGCACTGTAAATCCACACATCAGAGTCTGCAGGCAAGGATCAAAGGAGCCTGTGCCATCTTTAAACCAAGCAGCACTTTGAAGTGTATGAAACAGAAAGAGGAGAGTGAGTCTGTCAGATGGCCTTGAAAGATGAGATTATGACCTTATAGGACTGCTATGTGTATGTACACAGTGCATTGCATAGTGTGTATTGACTCCATACAGACACATTAGCAGTGCACACTTACATTGTTCCTTCCAGAGGTGACTGTGGCTCCGGATCGATACAAAAGGCTTTTCCGCCGCACGGTGGTCTTCTGCAGTCACTGCAAAACCCGCTCTGCTCTCAGCATGTATGGTATAGTCAGTCACAGACCAAATGTGCTATGCCACCATTATATGGCAGCTAAGGATGCAGTTGCCATGGTGACCAAGAGCTGCAGCACAGCCTCTGAAAGCATCATGTATTATTAGTTGGTGTGTTAACACTTCTGTGTTTCTTTCAGTCTGTGTGAATCAGAGGCTTTTAGAGCACAGACCTCCTGGAGAAAGGTGACAAGTCTGTCTCTGTGCAGCTGCTTTAACAACAGGGGCTTGGTGCACACAATAAATAAATATTCTAAATGAACATGATAAACTACAGTTAAAACAGACTGTAAAACACACACACACACACACACACACACACACACACACACACACACACACACACACACACACACATAGGCAAGGTTAGAGATAAAGAGGAAAACCTAGTCACAAAAAGAGATCACAGACAGTTTCTGATTTAAGATCAGTCAAGGCTAATATCAATGTTATTATTCAGTTCAGAGGAATCAAATCATTTACAAACTCACTTTGGTTTCATTTCAATTACAAAAAAGCTTTTTCCTGGTTTAGTGCTACAAATGGTTGGTTTGATTGCCACCTACTGGCCAATGTGATGCGCATGAATCCTCTGATTAATAATATTTAAAACTGATCTTCTGAAGGCAGATCAGCAGATGCTGACTCTCAGGCATGGCTCATGCTCAGATTGGTATCATTATTAGTACTTCATATGGCTACAGTGTAATCTTCTGACATAATCTTTCCACATTAAACACAAATGTTGCCATTTCTGTTGTAATTAATTTCTATCATATCCTAACAATAGATTGACTAGTATAAACAATATTATGAACAAAGACAACAGTGACAGTATGTGGTAAAGGTCAAACAGAGTAATTGTGCAACTTGCCCACACGGTGGCACTGTCACCTAAACAATTTGAAACAACATTATATTACAATTGCCCGAGGGAAAGCCTTCTTGAAATGAAGTATAAGGTTGGATACATGTTGTTGTAATGCTCCATATTCAACACAGAGGGGCAGCCTCGTCCCAGTCTTGGACTCTGGTGGAAACTGGCGGCGGCCTGGACACCTGTTCCCGAGGATCAGAAAAGCCTTGACTGGCAGCGGAGACGTGAGATGTTTGGTGAGTGTTTAAGTTGAGAGCCTGTGCACCATTCATTTACTCCTTCACTGTTTGCACTTCTGGAAAAGACAACACACTGATTTGTGGCTCACGGTCTCATTTAGTACTTTTTGTTGCTCTTGAAAGTGGATTTTTATATTACATTATCTTGTAAAAATGTGGTGTAATATAAATAGTCTATTGTACAGCCTGCTGATTACAAGCTGTTGTCAAGAAATACTTAGTTTAGGGTATCAGACAGGAGTAATGACACAGTGACTAAGTGTACGTGTTGAAAGATTAGGAAAGTAGCAGTCTCACTTACCGTAGCTTACATGTAAACTGTCCATTGGTGCAGGTGGACAATGAAGAGAAAGCGTTTAATCTCAATGTTTTTTTACAGATTTATTTATTTATTTTTGCCAAAGATTTGTCTTTTTTCTTTCAATTTCCTCGGCCTGGTAAGCAGTGATAAGTTATTAAAGCAGTGTGTTTTATTGTAATGTAATACTACAGCAAACACAAAACAACCAATGGCTACTTTAAATGTGACAACAAGACTATGTTATCTTTGTTTTTACTGATTTTTGTCATATTTAGAGTAAAAACTAAAATGTAAGTTAAATTAATAACATAACACGTCTCAGTCCCTCATTAGAAAGACGTAAATGTGAGTGTATCTCTCTACAATCACGCTTCTTCTCTGTTAATGACATACTCTAAATATTTAAAATGGTGCCTCAGATAAATCGAAACAAATCGTCTTTACGTGAAAGGTTTGTGAGATACAAAACCACAGTGAATAGTGACAAATCAAATAGCTGTCATCCTGTAGTTGTCACTTTTCTCGGGAGCAGCCCTGGCTCTTCCTGACTTAATTAAAGCGCCTCTCTGATTGGCCGTCCATGTAATCCCAGTGGGCCTCGTGCTCTATACTAACTCGCGCGTTGGGTACGGCGCTAGCCACAACCTGCCCAAGGCGAGGGAGGGCAAAGAGAGGAAAAGAGTGGAGCGGAAGCCTGTAGCGCACGGACACAGTCAAAGAAGTGTTGTTTAACGTGGGCTATGCGCGCGCTGAGGGGGGAGCGCAGTGCGTAAAGGCTTCACACTCACAGCTCCTTCTTCAAGAGTCACTGTGAGCGACAGGAAAGTCATAGAAACAGGGCAACTGTGGAGAGAAGTGCAAAACAAAACAAGAAAGGGTCTGAAGACAAGAGAAGAGACTTTTCTCCAGAAAGATGAATGTCAGTGAAGAGAACCTGCTGAAGTCCATCAGTAACGACGCGCTGCTGGACCTGACGCAGCGCTACGGCCAGTCCGCGTTCGGCTTTGGTCCTAGCCACGGCACTGGTACTCCTGCCCGCTTCCCGCTCACACCGGCCACCGACTTCATCTCCGGACAGACCACGAAGTCCAACGAGAGCGGCGGGGAGCACACGAGTGACGACGACGACGCATTCGACTCTCTGGAGTCCAGGAAGAGGGGCCCGTCTTTTGGGGATGACAAGCCCGGGGGCCCACTTGCCAAAAAGAGCAAAGAGCAGAGATCGTTGCGTCTCAGTATCAACGCCAGGGAGAGGAGAAGGATGCACGACCTGAATGACGCGCTGGATGGCCTGCGCGCGGTTATCCCTTACGCACACAGCCCTTCTGTGAGAAAACTCTCCAAAATAGCCACCCTTCTCTTGGCTAAGAACTATATCCTGATGCAGGCACAGGCTTTGGAGGAGATGAGAAGGCTGGTGGCGTATCTGAACCAGGGACAGACCATCACTTCCCCCATCCCCACCGCCCTGGCGCCCTTTGGACAAGCAGCCGTCTATCCGTTCTCCAGCTCTGCGCTCGCCACCTGCGCCGAAAAGTGTTCGACTTATTCCGGGACACCTTCAAGTCTCTTCAAACACTGTAACGACAAGCCTTGATTTATTTCCTTCCAATTTCTGAACTTTAACCTCTGCTACAACCCATGTCAGTCTCTTTCCCTCTCTAGTTATTTTTAACTGTAAAGAGTTAAGTCAAACGCATAGTTAAGATTTACCACCGCTACTTTAATGAAACTGTTTAGGCCTTGATTACGTCGCTGTCACTTTCAGGAAAACGCAGGCCACGTTTAGACGAGTTTTTCATTTTGGTAAATTTGACCAGCTTTTGTTTTGTTGTAAACTATGCAACATTCATTCAAACTCCATCAGTAGATAAAAGATTCTCCTGACTGAAAGACTGCCCGGACTGACGCCATGTTAAACCTTTAAAAAGATGTACTGACAGTTTGTTTTTTTTATGTTATAAGTTATTATTGCACATCTCACATGATTGTATTGTACAACTGTGAAAAACCCGGCTATAACTGGTTATATAACTACAGCCTATACACTGGTTGTGTTGCAACATGAATTTCATATATTGTTTATATCTGTCTTTACAATTAAAACGTATCTATGCCTGGATCCGGTTTGCCTCATTTAAATGTTCTTATTTGTCACAGCTTCATAACGTGATGTTACAAAAACAGGTGCCAGACGTGAATGCGTCATGCTTAAACTGTGCGTAAATTTAATTTATGGCGAATATTCAAAGCCTGGAATGGGAAGAAATAGTTGACTTTTATAACAGACTTAAACGTTTCTAAAATGTATGACTTTGAAGAGTGGTTATTTACCTTTGTTTACAATTGTCTTTTGCATGAGAAGTCTGACTCGACGTGTTGCGTTTAAAGACCTACGTAGGCTGGTGGGGCCCGTTTGGCACGCGCAGGGGTCGGTGGCGCTTAGGGGAACAACGCACGAGCTGCCCAGGGGCGCTCATGACCTGTCTCTGGGTATTTGGGTGATCGCAAGCAGGCTTCTTTGGCGGGCTCTTATGCCCTGGCCATCTATTAACACAATTTCTGCCCCTGTCTGCACGCTCCAGTAGATGCAGTGAGCAGCGTTACAGAGCTCCTTCACTCTGCAGGTCGTCTAAAGAGGGCTCTGTGTAAAGTAGGGACTGACTACCTGGAGTGTCCTGTCTTGTGTCAGCCTGAGGTGTTAATGGTCCACATTTGTCAATATTCTGTCTTCTTTTTAATGTGCATTTTGTTCAGTTATAACATTTTGTCATTGTAAATAAATAGGCCCACATTTCGAAGACAATTTAATTTTAAAAAAACCTAAAAATCAACAAAGGTTTTACTTACAACAATATGCACTGTTTTATTGTGTTGACTTTGATTCCTCACAGTCCCTAATACATTTATATAAACAAAGGTGACATGATTAACTGTGTAAATAAAATGGCATTCCATTTTTTATCACCTTAGATTGCATTACACAGTACAACCCTCATAAGAGGAATATTTTAAATGGAAGATTTCAGTACTGTATTTTAGTGCTGCATACTGTAAAGTCTGCATAAACGCTGTATGCATTTGTCTGTCTGTCAGTGACTAAGTTATCCAGTCTCTCTTTAGCTTCATGTCACAACAGCGGGCCACTCATGCCGTCTTAAATTGGGCCTCTGATGACACGTGTCTTGTCTGGGGCCCCTGAGAGAGTCAGGCCAGTGAGGATGAAATGTGACAAATGCTGTAGCTGATGTGAGGGCTCGGGGCCTGTGCTCCATCAGTGCCCGAACAGCCTAATTGCTACAAATGAGACGGTTGCCTTTTTGCGCGGCCGATTGACTGGTCACTCTTCCTCCCCAGAGGCCTCTTATGTCGCACTGCTGCAATATATGTTCTATTGTGTCACCTTATTATCTTAATGACTATTACAGTGAATAGTGGCAGTGACTTTGCATTTGGTCGAGTCCACACATTAAGACAGATTTGTTATCTATTTGACACCAGTCACCCACCAACAACAGGTATGTGCTGTATGCACTTACAGTCTTCAATCACTCTCATCTCTCTTTCAAATGACTTTAATTAGGAATTGCATTTGGTTTTGTCGATAATAGACTGTTTTAGACTGTACTAGAACTGTCCAGCATTTGCATCAAGCAGTGACATACACAAAGCATTAATTCTTAATTCAAACCACTTATAGCCACTGAGGTTATTTGTGTGTTGCGCGAAGATTATGAATTATATTCAAAGCTTTGTTTTTCATCTTTGACAAGGCAGCAGTCCACAAGTCGTGATTCAAGCATTATTTTATGTATTGCTAACAATAATCTTTTACATAGATCTTGTCAGAGCAGATAATTTGTTCAATGAATCAACTATATTTTAAAATGAAAAAATGTGTTGATTGCAATAGGAAAACCACGGATTAAAATGAGCTTCTTTCTGCAGCAGACAAACAACTGGAGTACGCCTGGGGCATGCCCCTGCAAAAAGACCAAGTGTGTAAAAAGAAAACACTTGGTGAACCCTGTGAAGAAAATAGAAAAGAGATTATATTTTAAAAGCAATTATGTGTATTATAAGTGTATTATAAAGAGTACAATTATGACAAATTTAATTTGTATCTGAGATACAACAACAAGATGGCAATTTTACCGTTATGTCTAGGTTTCTTTTCAGAAGTATTTGCAATAACATGTCAATACAGTGTTTTATTGCTTACGTGTTTTATTGTCATTTTTACTATAACAAATGATCACTCAAAAACAAGGCTAAAACAGGCTGGATGTATTAGACTCATTAGTTGTTACTTGTCATAAAATGTCATGTCCTATAATTTATCTCTTTTTTGAGTATTTTTCCTCTTTGTGTATATCAGCCGTGTCTTTATGTGGACCTTCACGTTAGTTCAGTTCAGTCCATGCAGTTTGCTTGGGTGCTAACAGCCCAGCATGGTGCAGGACTCCACACAGACTGTGCCATGTCTGTAAACATTTGTGTTTTCTCTCCGTGGGATAGAAAGGGAGTGATTTCATTAGCATGGCTCAGAGCTCTGAGGTATGTTTGTGTGCTTTGCTCTAACCCGATGGTATAATACTAAAACCATATGCCCTTAAGTGTGTACCTCTGCCTAATGCTTCTGACAGCGCTGTTTTCTTTAATTAAGTTATCTCTATGTGCAAGCTCATACATCGGATGCACATTGTTGCCCTCCATGTCACACACAAGACTCCAGACCATTACTGCACTTATGAGAGGAACCTCGCAGGAAAATGAACACGCTTCAGTTACTATTACTGCTGTTCTAACAGTTAAACCAAAGGCTTTATGAAGGATTAATTATTTTTCATCGGCCCGCTTTGTCTTTAGATGCTAAGTGACATGAAAGATGGGTATTTTAGGCAGGTTCATGAGGGGGAGGGGAAGAACAATAGGGCTAGACAAGTGGGTCCACACAATCATGTATGAGGCTGGTCTGAAATGGTGTATAGGCACAGACCATCCCAAAGTCTGCCTGCGGTTGGACTCTAAGGGCGCTTCCACCCGGGGGCTCCTCAGCTTCTCTATGACATCACACACCATCGTCCCTCCCAGCCCCACCTTGTCGAAACAATGAGTGGGTGAGTCAGTTGGTTCCGAGGAGCCATGTGATTTGGGGAGACGTTGCTGCAAGTGCAGGGAGCTAGGCCGAGGCCTTCATTTGTTAATCAGACATCTGAAGGGGGTGGAGGGGTGTCTGTGTGTGTCCATGCCTTGCACACATTTGCTTGTGTTTGTAATTCGGTTGTTGTTACCTCTCAAAACATGGCAGTCAGGCAAAGTGTTTTTCCTACCATCACAAGGCACCTGACACCATTTACAGTTGACCCAGACAGAGCGGTCTGGGCCTGGTGGAAGGGGTCCGGCCCTGGTGGAAGGGGTCCGGCCCTGGTGGAAGGGTGCTGGGACAGTGGATAGAACCAGGGTGGGCAAAGCTGGATCACAACAGTTTGAGCCATTGTTCTACGTCGTGTCCAAGTCAAGACTGCATCCCTGTTTCTGTCCTCAGTCAAGACAGTGTCCCAATCCTCAAGTGCACCGTGCTGCCAGTCATTATTTTCTCATTTCTCCTTCAGTTTAACCACACTCCCACCCATTGGCCCTCCCCCCATTTTTTACCACTGTGCTCTCCTCACTCTCACTCTTTGGTTTTAGCTTGTTGTCTTGACAGAGGATACAAAATGACAAACGGGGGCATCCGTTAGTGTAGCTCTGCCTAATCTCAGTAATGGCCCCACAGATACAGGACTGGTGGTGAGCAAACACACCTCAGTGCACTGGACAAATGTACTGCAAAGCCCCCGGGTCAACAATCATCACTGTGCTCAGTCTTTGTACACATCTAACCTCCTTCACTCACACTGGCTCGTGTCTTTCTCTGACAGTCACACGCCCCTCGCCTGCTCACCCAGCACCCCTCGCCTGCTCAGTACCAGCTGAGGAGCACCGCAGTTTGTGGGGAGCAGGGGGAGCTCGTTATCCTCATTAATTAATGACAAAAGCGATGTAATTGGCCATCCATAATCCTCCATGCGGAGATGGTGTGACAGGAGGGGCTGGGACTATCCTCTGCTGCAAGTGCAACTCATAAACACACAAAATGATGACACATTTCATCAAGTGTGTGTGTGTGGGTGGGTGTCTAAGGATACACTTGAATAACAATGCTGATTTGTAACTACATATTGATACTTTAAGCTGGGGACGTTAATGTATATTTGAGCCAATTTAGCCATTGTCTCTAAACGAAATGATTACAACGATGTCACTTAATTTTTCTCATTTTCATTCAGTAATTCTGTTGTGGCATTCAAGGCTCCGCTGGGCCCAGGCTGTCGCACCAAGCTGCAACATGGTGTACTCCTTCTTCTGAATGAAAGACAAGATTAATGGCACTTCCTGTCGCAGACTATCTTGCGCTCGCCTAATTAAAACCATTGAAACATGCGCATGGCCAAGGATCAGTGGCTTTTAATGAGGAGCTTGTAGGCTGATTTGGGCCTCATTTTCTGCTTAATAAGGCCAGTTTAAAAAGTAATTTTAGAGGGATGTGACTCCTTTAAACCTGCTCATTATCAATGATAGCGGCTCACTTAAGTACTTCAGGAAACGCTGTGTTTAATTAATATTGTATCGTGCACGTGGATTAGCTGACAGGTCCGGGAATGGTGGAGTGTGAGCAAGTGAGCAAGGGAGCTAAAATTGATGAAGAACTTTCAAGGGCACTGATTTCATTAAGCAGCTTCATTACGGCCCAAATAACTCTTCATGTCATTTCAATGCTCCAGCCACTCTCAACACACACACACACACACACACACACACACACACACACACACACACACACACACACACACACACACACACACACACACACACACTACATAATCATGAGAGGAGAAGGGATGTTCACATTTTAGGTGAAAATAAATAAGACAGTGACACTTCACACAATCATAATGACAACTGACAACTATTTATTAGCATCTTTCTCGGCGTGTGTTTGCATTATGCATCTGTTTGCTATTGTTTTACTCGCGTCTCATTTCGCAGCTTTCCTCTTTACGCTCATAAACAGTTTTTAAGGTCAAGCTGTTTAAAAGCCCGGAGCAACTTTCACTCTACCTCTCCTAACCCTCCCACAACAGTGAGGTTTCAAAGGGTCTTACAGCCTCTTCATCCCATTGTGATAATCTTCTTAGCCCCCCTGACACTGTTCAATGTGTATAGAGCACAAAAGAGTCAGACTAGAAGGGCTTTAAGTGTCCGGCAAGCTCTGCCTTTATGATTTTCCTCTCTCTAGGACCTATTATCACAAACAACTTGAGATTCTCCGAGCTCTTGATTGAAGATGAAGTGTTTATATCCTGTCAATTTGGGGAAAAAAGTACTTTGTAAATATTAGTTGATGGTCAAATAGAAACAGAATGGGCACTACGTTTCAGGGACGAGATAAATTGGTTCAGAGCCGTGCTTAGTCTAATCTCTGCATTGGGGACCTGCTTACATTATTTTAGGCATGTCTTGTTGATAGTATTCACAGTGTACAACATCCTATCAGGTAATATCACAGTCTTTGAAGGATTAGCAGGAATAAGAGGGCTTTTATTCTGTTTTGTGGAAGGGATAATTCCTCATACATTTTGCGACTAATATGGAAATGGATTTCGTTTTTTTTTTTGTGTGTGTGCAGAGGTTTCTTCAGGACACAGTGATACAAGCGTGGATACATTTTGTGATTGAAAGGACAGAAACAAAGTCAGTGTGGTTTTGGTTCCGTGTGGGCCATACGCACAGAGACCTGGTCGTGACTGAGAACAGAGTCACGTGAGTATTATGAGACCAAGTTAAGACCAAGAACATGCACAAGGCGTAGATATTGAAACAAGGGAGGAAAATTCTAAAGTAAAGTCACAAGTGATGTAAAGACAGATTTTTTTTAGTATGTAGGAGTGCACGGTGGAAAAGTGCTCCTGCTACTGGCCTTTTGTGTGGATTTTGCATTTCCTCCCCGAGTTATTAGAGGTAACTTTAGGGTCTACGGCGTCGTCATTGTGGCACCTGTGATTGTCATGTCTCCCTCATACCCACTGAAGCTGGGATATGCTCACCCCAATGTCTCACCCAATGGAGTAAGTAGTTGTGGTCCAGATTTAAAATCCCTAATTCCTAATGTTCAAGACTAAGACCATGTGAAAGATTCAAGAGTCAAGTCTCAGGTGTGACACTGATGCCTCCTCCTTCTCCTTAGCCCCCAGGGAATATCAGGTCTGTCCTAGGACAACATTGCCGTGCTGCACCAACAGATAACACCTCGTTTTGGAAATAGTCCAGACTGTGTTTAATGTTTAATACTGTGCAAACTGTAAGCCTCACTGTATTGATCTAAAAGGCTCCAGAGTTGAAGAGTATCGTGAAAACATCAGCAAAAGTTAAAATTTTATTTATTTTAATACATACCATGCAGTGGTTTGTACAGGTGCTCCAGATAAGCCACTGCATTATTATTTTGTTATTCCCTTTTGCCAATAAGAGGATAATAACACAGGATATCATCCCTGGAGATGGCTATTGTTCTCAGTTGTTTTTGTCAAACAACAGAAAAACACTTTTTGTCTGTTTCCCACTTTGTTGTTTTTGTTTTAACCCAAAGACAAAAGCATCCACAGCTAAAAATGATGCTTTGTTAGCAATATAACCTCCAATTAAGAAAGCAATTAACTGCTGGACTACTGTCTATAAATCATTTATTATCAGTGCTCTGCTAACCTTCCTCTGCTATCTGACTGGTCCAACAGACATCCCCTGGTCTCGACCTGTCTCAAGGTTGATCTGCACAGTGGACGGACACCAGACAGCTGCCCATCACTCTCCTCCGCCACAGCAGGCCATTAGTGTTTGTGTCTATGTATTTGTCATTTACAGGTTTAATTACATTGCGCTCTTAATGGAGGAGATGACTTTGGGGCCGAATGACACTCTGTCATTTTTAAACAGCGGGACTACAATATGTTTTGCTAAGAGTTCAGGAGGGGAGCGCAAACGTGTGGAAGAGGAACCGGATGGTGGTAAAGCAGAGGGAGAGTGAAGGGTGAAGGGAGGGTCAGATTAGTATTATTTATGAATGGTTGGCTCTGTGTACACTTTCCTTTGCGTTTTTCTATGTGTGTGTGTGATAAAGGTTTCCCATCGCGTGTCTTGTTTGGTCCAGGTCACCTGCCGTTCCCTCTGTGGTGTTAAGGATTATCCCAGGAAGTGAACTGGAGCAACAGTAATGCGAAGTGTGCCTGTTACTGTAAGGCTTTGTAGGTGTCGCTTACCAAATATAAAGCCTCATTTCATAAAGAGTCAAGTTGAGTCACTACAATTTAACTGATCATCATGTTTGGAGCATGAAATGTGACGTCAGGAAGACTGGGAGCACTTCATTTTGTGACGTAACAGGACATAGGGATTATTTGGTAACACTTTACAATAAGCCTACTGTCATAAAAGGTTTGTAATTGTAAATAATAAATCATGTACATAACAAAGGTTATCAGTAATAACTTGGTACTTTTTGGAAAGCAAATACAAAGTTAAAACATTGCAACGTTACAAATACGTCTTTAAGAAGCCTTTGTTTTGGTCATGAAGAATCTCCTTATCTAAGCTTTTGAAAATGTAGTGGTAAAATAAGACATAAATGTATCCTATTATCTTCATGCAACACAGAATTGAACTGGTACTAGTTTTACTTGTGAGCAACAATAATAGCAAGTCCCTGTTAAACATCCCTAGACAGCTTAATTTTAAAATTAAAATAACATACAAAAACAATCTTTGGAATATTGTTGTCTAACAAGTGTATAAGTATAGTACTTCAAAATTGCAATAGCAATTGTTTGAATTGTTTTCTTTGAAAACTTTTTAAAATTTAGTTCAGTATAATTATGTTAAGTTTCATTTGAACGTGGCCAGGTGATTTTTACTGAAGAGTCAAAGGAATTTTCAGCAGTGCCATATTGAACTACTGTATAATTTAAGAACTTATTATAATTCAAATTCAAATTCAAAATTTAAAAAAACAATACTGTCCTTATCAGGTACAAAACAAAAAAACATGTTTTCTGCACGCTGCAGTGCTCATAAACAAATTAATTTATTACATTTTGAGCATAAACACACTAAATACCCCTAAACAAATCCCATCAATACTAATCTTCAGTCTATTTATGTTCCAAACAATAAAGACATTGTCGTATGATCCAAGCCTGGGAATTACATTCATGGGACACATTTAAATTATCCCCCCTCTGACACATTGACAGAGAGTTAGATATTCCTTAGGACGTGAACATGGGATTTCTGGTAATGTCCCAGCTCCATTTTCATTTTAATCATTGCAATGGGATCAGACAAGCTGCTGGGGCGGGCCCGGCCAGGGCTCAGTTGATTGTTCTGATTGAGTTTTCTTTGTTTGGCAGATATGTAATACAGTCTGCTTAAGAGGATTTGATAAGAGGAAGGAGGTTATTGTGTGATTAAATCATGTCTACTGAGGTGAACCTGCACTTGTCTTCTTCCTGACAGGCAGACACAAGGCTTACAAGTTGGTCAGTATTAAAACCATACCACTGCTATGTCCCACTGCATTCCTTTTGTTATGTGATCGATTTGTGACAGTGCTCTCCTGATAAATACCCAGGGCAATAATAAATTTTAAATGCATTTTAATTATTCATGTTTAGTGATAACTGTTAACTTTCTTTAGTGTTTACTTTTAGTTTTCTGGAGTAAACTATGAGAAATAAGGATGTAAAAAGTATATATTGTGATGTAACAAAGCATGATTGGTTGGGGAGGAATTTGTTGTTAGTCTTTATACAATATAGGTGTCAGTGAAAGCAGTGCTCTAAATATGTCCATAATGGTGTTGCTGTCTGCCACTGGGAGGATTAACTGGATTAAGGTGGTGGGTGACCCCCTTCCCCTCATGTCCACTATCACTTTTTACCCACAAGCCTCAGCCATGACAGTCCTATACAGTAACACCTTTATGGATATACATAATACTTTTAAATATGTGGATGTAATTAGTTGAGTTTAAATGTACGGTGTAATGTTTCCAGTGGCAGTATTATTTACACAATCCCAACATCTCAAGTGCTTGGCATGCTAACCCAAATAAACCAACATGAATTCGACTTAACTCACTGCAGCCTTATGATCTCTGTATGTCAGACACAAACTTCAGATGTTGTAGATTTGGGTTTCGTTTTCCTGAAAATAAGAATTACAATGTTAATATGCATTTTTTAACAGTGTAGCCTTAATTACTTAAGCTTCTTATGTCCCGTCCATTACTGCAGAATCAGGCTCATCCCACATCTGTGTGTGTATGAAAGGTATTACATGTGTGTGTCCTATAAAGACATGTCATGATGCAGAGCGGGTACCCCACCCAAACACACCATGGCTTTCTGAACTCAACAAATGTCACTCACCAGCCCCTCCCTTTTGCTGCCTTCAACACACTGCCAGGTCTGTCAGATCATATTCTAGACATAGATCGGTGCAAAATTAATTACCTGCACCCACAGAGCTACACAGTCATATAACAATAATTTCATGAAAACAAGTAAATGTTGTATTTTCTTATTCCACCTTCATGCCGTTATAAAGTAATAATAGTTGCTGCATGAATAAATATTGTCAACTTTCTCAAACGTCTTGTATTTAACAGATTTTTGATTTTGATTTTTTATTCATGAATTTATTTATTGTTGCCTGGTGCCACAGTTGCACAGAGCTTTTGTCTGTGACGGGAGGGCTGTTGGAAAATGACTGCTTGGCTTAGCGTCAGATGTTGGCCTAGTCGGGCTCAACTCAGATTGCTCCAGATTAGAAGATGGGGCACTCTGAGAGCAACTATGATCCATATTAAAGCTGCATAAAATGAAAATTGCAAAGATTTAAAGGCGGATCATAGGCTGCAGAGATTTTAATCACAACCTGGTGTGTGTGTGTGTGTGTGTGTGTGTGTGAGTGTAATACACAGTGCATAGGGACATGAGGATTATTCATGTAGGCTGTATTTACTTATCAAGCCGGTGTTTAGAGATGTATCACAAATGTTTTATTAATGCTAAAAATCCCCCCCAGTTATGAAGAGAACAATGTTTAAAGAGTCTGTCTGTGAGGAAGTTTCAAACTTTTGGGACAAATGTGTTCGCAGACAGAGAATAGCTAACATCCTTTTATTGTGCATTGGCGCGCGAGTGGGCGGGAGAGAGCACAGCCGACGATGAGACTGTTCTGGTGTCCTCAACACTTGTAATCCCACAAAAGCTTTAAATACTGTTACTGTCCATTCTAATGGCAGTGTGCTTATGGAGAGCACAGTATCTAGTGGTATCTACTTCTAATGTCATTACACACATAAACACACACATAAAAACAACAACTTTTTTCCCACTTTCTACTCTTATTTTATCTGATTGACATTCGTTTAACTCATCATAATAATCTTATCCCCATTAACATTTTACAATAAAAATTCAATACAATATATAATACAATACAAAGAATTTATTTGTGTTTTGAAGTAGATTAGAAACAACAGTCTTCCTCTATATGTCTATACATTGTTTTAGGTAATAATAATAATAATTAATTATTAATTTAGGGTTTATCTTTATCCTATATTTAGCTCTATTGTGAATATGTAGAGAGAAACCTGAAACCTCTCACACACCTAGGCTCAAGGGCAATGGCCGACTGATTGACCAGTTGATGAGTGGTCAAAAAAAGACACTATATTGAAGGTGAGTATTATATTTATAGCTTCAAAAAATACAATGGCCAAGTGTATAATTAGGCTCATTCAGTCAAAATAAAACGAATAGGGAACAATTTCTTTCATTGCTCTTTTTCTCAGTGCTGTGTCTTGAGCTACCAGTGCTTCAGAGCTGACTTGTGTTCTGACTTTGTGTTCTCACCTGTGTTCACACATCTCTGTTACCTACATCCATAAAAGACATCTATTCAAATATTTCTTTTGTCTCCATTGTTCTTCTCCTCTTGTCTTTTCATTTGCTTTTCCCTTCTCCCTCCCCTTTCCTTGTCCATATTTCCAAATCCCTCTCCAAGAGCACATTGTGTGTCTGTGCATGATTCCCATACACACACACAGAACACAGACTTAGATTGAGCAGATGGTGACCGTATTCATTTTTTCCCCGACTAACATTAACCATTCATTATAGACAGCAGACTAAGCCAATCCCACATCCGCCCCCGTGCAACATGTACACACATCCACACACACTCATAATGTCCAAATAATTCGAGCCATTAGCCCGGTGACGGTCCCAAAATGTTGCGTGGCCCTCCGTCAGTGTTGATACTCTCTCCTTCCAGACGGTCCCAGCTCTGCTCTGACTCAATCTGTTGACATTTCTCATTCGCTCCATGTGACTCAAAAAAAAAATGTTCTCCTCTTTCACTTTAGCAACCCACAACAGAAATGAGGAGCATCTGACGATTCCCTCTGCCTGCCCGTTGCATCCAGTTTTGTCTTTGTTCCTTCTACTTTCACTGTCTGGCTTTCTCTGGCAACTTCCCCTCTGAGTAACTGACATAACCACTTCTTCCTTTTGTTTCTCTTTGTGCGTAATCAAATAGAGAAAAGAGGAATCAGACTCTTAATCATGTTTTTTTTTATATATCTAGCTTGAAGAAAAGATGAACTTTAATCCACATCTGTCCCAACAAATGTTTTCCGCAAGTTAAAGGAAAAAACAACTCTTTTTCTATCTTAATCTGCTGTGTGAGATTATCCTGGTAGACAATATACAGACGAATTTGAAAAATGTTACTATAAATTGCTCAGAAATTGTTCATGCTAACATGACCAAATCAGTTTGAATCTGAGCCATTTTGGGCCTAGTGCGAACGCGGTCAGTGAGATGTGACTGAGATGTGTAAACCTCTGGTGGGTATTCTGCAGATATGTATCTTGGCCTCTTAACGTGCCTCTTTCCCCCAGAGTGAAATACTTACTGAGGCTAATTTGGCTCCATGTTGCTCTGAAGGGTGCAGAGGAAGACAACTTGCACTCACTTAAAGTAATGAGAGTTTTACATGCAGGGTGAGTTAGTGCTTCTCTGACACTGACCGGAAATCAATCGTCCTGAAGGCTCCAGCCCTAACTACCATTTAAGTCACACATGAGCCATGCAAATATTTTGGCAGTCAAGAAAAAATGGAGAACAATAGGGATTTCTTTCTTTATTGAGAGAGTGTCCTCTGTCTTCTGTTTAATGATAAAAACTTCTCGCGAATGATTGAAAGGAGAAGACATTTTTTGATATATTTTGGTCACATGGGGTGGCTCTGTACCTCCAATGTGCTGAGACACTATTAAAGAAGAGATGTGTGTGAGACAATGTAGGCATGCAGATAATAACCAGAATAGAAACAGAGGTCAGTCCTCACAATTCAATGTAATAAGCTTAATATTATTTTTTTATTTCAATACTTAAGATGCATTGATTGTGCATGCAGAATGTGTCAAGGTTGTCTCCATGTCAACATCCTATAAATGCCCCTAAGACAAAATGCACCCTAACCTCCCCTCTTTCCTCATTTTGTCTCTTCTTTTAGTGACCCCAGTGGCCCCAAACTGTCCTAAATGACTTAATCTACCAGAAGAGCAGGGCGGCCGTCCTCCAGAAGAGAAGCTGTTGAGTAAGTACACACACACACACACACACACACTCTCTCACTGTGTGCTCTAAAGGGATTGCTGTAATTACTGGGATCTGTGCACCGTATTTATCTTTTCAAGGGATGGGTGATCCTGCCATAAAAAGCCCAACATTTGGCAGTTAACTAATGCACACCATTAGATTGATTGTGCGGGATTTGTGATTTGCTCGGTGTGCTTGTATGTGGATATGTGTGGCCCACATTTCCCTACTGCTGTCACTCTCTGCGATGTGTATTAAATAATGCTCGGTTGTTCCCTGTAATCCTGATTAAATGGGGGTTAATGTGTGTCTGTTATACTTTTTCTCAGGCTTTCTGCATGTGACCCTTTGCAAATGACGACTGTTGGACACAAATGAACTGGCTCACGAGGTAGGATTAGACAAAGAAATAAGGAAAGGCATTTAACAACGACGCTTTTCTCTATTTTTACAAATATTCAAAATGTACATCTGCTTTGATAATATACTAATATTACGACACTAGAGTTGCTTCGTTTTAGGAACGGATTTGATTTGTGATTTGGTTGTCATTTATTGCAGTGATGTTAAAACTTGCGACAGCTGTTGAGTCACCATTGAATTGAGTTCACTTGAACTGATTGGCCAGGTTTATCAACAAGAAAAGTGTTTTTGTGTGTAATGTAATACTAGATCTTTCATTAAAATGTTAAATCCACAGAATATCTTTATCTTTTTAATACACCAAAGTGCCACACCAAATAACATACAAAAAAATAAAAAGACAACATTTAAAGAAATACAACTGAAAGGACAAAAGGTCTAAGCAAGAATCAACACAAATCTAAACAAAATCAGAACTAAGCCCAGTACTTACAATGGTATTCTACAGAACTTGTAGAGACTGTCCTCCTTGATGTTTCTCAGCAACAAAGCATTTAGAGTCTGTTTTTTGATTAATTAAGAACATTGTCTTAGGTGCTCTTTTTCTTAAACATGAACCTCAGCAGCTTTTCAAAAACTGAGGTTAGGAGTAAAATAAATAAATAAAAAAAGAGAGAAAATAATGAAGGAAAATGAAATTATCACTCTTCTTGGATGTGGCAGAGAAACAAACAGATTGACCACGCTCTTCTTTCCAAAATCCTCCCCCGTGCAGGCAACATGTTCCTCACGTCCATCTTGGCTGTTTTTTCAGATATTTGGTGTCAGTATGTGTGTCTGTCTGCGTGTGTGTACGTGTAAAAGTGTGTATGAGCGCGGCTTGTGAAGACGGAGGCTGTACCAGGCTGTCCAGCCTACACACAGACCGTCCCGTCGCTAAATCACCTTACTGTTCCGTCCACCATCCATTGCCCTGAGCATGTTTTTCATTTGATGTGTGTTTTGGTTGAAATAAAAGGCTCATGGGAAGAGGAGAGTCCAAATACAAATTCACAGAGTGTCAGAAATGGACATGTAAACATTGGATGTCAAACGAACTTCGATGTGCATTCAGAAACTTAATTTGTAATGGACTCTCATTTAATCTTCCTTCCACGTCTCCTTTCACCCTCTTGTTCCTTATTAATTTTTATGTTTCTGACCTCAGAACTGGGCGAGTACACAGATATATTACTGTAATTATCTAATTTTACAGTGCCATTAAATGTCATAGAAATCTAGAGTTATTGCATTAATACAATAAAGAGGGTTTTGGCCAGAGGGAAGATAACTTAATACTGGACCAGTCTATAACAAACTGCCCACTATGGATTTTCAACATTTAATTGACACTACATGAATTATAAAAAGACGGAAAGAGGTGACATAAATTCAATGTTACATGTATATTTCCAACACAGTGCTTGTCAGAGAACAATATAATCAATACATTTAGATTCTCCTCATTTTGCAGGTTTCTGGATTACAATAGTGCTATTTTCTGGGGCTCTGACTGAGGCACATTTGGGAATAATTCAAATTCAAAGCTGTGCCAATCTACTGCCTCCTTTTTTTTTTCTTTTTTCACCCCCACTATTTCTCTCACTAACTCTTTTTTCATTTACCTCCGTCCCAATAGATGGAGATGTGAAATATTTAAACACACTTTGTTGTTCAGGGACAATGCACTTCACCAGATGGGCCATCACTGCGCAGACCCCAATGTATGCAAATCTCCATACAAAGCAGCCCAGGATGTTTTCAATATAACACAAGTGCCTCAGGCCTTGTTTTAATCCCTCTTACCCGTAGCCAATGCACTGTTTCATCCAGTCAAACGCCTTAAGCGCTATGTCAACTTGGACATCTGGCCACATAACTGAACCAAAAAATAGTGTGCATGTGTGTGTTAGAGAGGCATCCTGTTTACTGATGGTTAGAAGGAAAGATAAAGGCGACATGGTGGAAGCTGCCGAAGTAGAGACAGAAAACAGTAACCCTAGAGTGCAAAATTCACAACTTTTTCACTTGACGTTGAAATCTTGAAACAGTTCTTTTTATGTAACAGTAGTAACGTGATAATGCAATTTGTAGTCATTATCTTTCAATAGTTTTGCAAATGCAAGAAAAACAAACAAATTATACGACATTTGCTGTGCCATGATATATTTTCAAGATGGCATTATGATTTTAGTGCCATCATCATATAAAATTCACAATTCATACATTTTGGGTGAGTGCCTAAAGCCTTTGTCACAGTGTGCAAATTTGGCCATCATCGAAAAAGGTTTAATTCATTTTAGTTGAGGTAATCATGGAGAAATAGCTGGCTTTGTGGTGGCAAAGTGTGACCCGGATCAAAGACGACTGCTCTCACAGCTGTACGACCAAACACTGCTTGCAACAAAAATCTGACAGTGTCATAAATTTACAAAAACTGTAGTGAATGCTGCCTTGACCCAATAACAAGACTAACCTCAAGCAGCAATTGCCCCGAGTTGTCTTTGTCATCGCTCATTCCACAGCGTGACATGCATCAGACTGCTGATGTATAGCAGTGACATGTAATGATTGTACAGAATACCAAAAATCACACATTGTAACACTTTATTTATGTCCAGGGTTAACCCCTCAGAGTTCAGGAAGTCATTTGTTGCCAACAGCTGCAGAACATAACTAACTACAGGTACAGTAGCCCCACTTGAAAATGATGGTTCATATGTGTTTGGAAAGTCTATTTATGAAGCTAGCTGAAAGGCAACCAAAATATCCAGTGTAGAGGTTAAGAAGTCAGTTTATTGCTATTTGTTTCAGTCTTTTGTAATGCATTATGAGTCTACATGGATTTAAAGGTTTAAAGAGTATTTAAATAAAAGCAATGAGACCATAATATGGCAGCCAATGGCAACCAGGCTTAATGGAGCTAAACCTCACATGAACTTTCAGAAAATTGTTGCATCATTCTCTCACTGTCTTTCTCAGAGACTATTGTAGAGGCTGAAGGGCATGACTTGATCTAAACATGAGAATTAATACTGTGGAATATAAAAAATGTGATGCCGTAACATATGATTTCCCTCAAATGAAAATATCTTAATCTGCAAAAATGTAAAAGAAAATACATGTTAAAGCCTGCATATTTCCATTTTTTGGTCCGTGTATGTAGAAAGACTATCAGTGGTATCATTAGTAGCAGTGTGTTGAAGGATGTTTTAGCCTCAAAGGTGTATTCCTCGCCCTGCACACCATGGGGAAACAGGTGCCAGTGTTGCTTTCTTCATTGTCTCTTAACTTGTTTTGCTGTTTTCTCACTTGTTTTTCTCACCCCCACCCTCTAGGAACAAGCCAGGACAAAAGACACAAACACACAGATGCACAAAGACCACACACATTCATGTCCACCATTGTGGCACGGTAACACACACAAAAGTGCTGCCTGCAGACGTTCTGGTCAGGACGCTGATTTCTGTCGTTGTGACATGCGAAGGGTGCTACAGCGGAGCCAGACACCTGGATACACATGGCAACCTTCACTGGTGTGCTGTGTACGTTAGGTGTGGGGGAAGGTGCCATGTAAGGGAGCGTCTCCTCGGGGTAACTCATCAGTTTTTCCTGGATGCACCACAAGTTCAGATGCTTGTGGCGATGTTGCATGTCCTTATTGACCTACATGATACGAAACACACATGCACATGTACGTATGTATGTAGAAGAAGTGGAAACCTAAAACATGTATGCAACAAGATCATGCCATCACAAGGGACCGTAAAGTCATATCTAATCATGCTAATCATTCCCAGAGTAAACCACTACCTCTCCAGTTAGAAATGGCTTGAATTAGACAGAAGAAGAAAAGGGCATTCAAAAGACAACCTTCTTTTAATACATGCAGAATACAAATGCTTATATGGATGAATTATACTATGTTGGGTGCATTAAGCAAACTAACAAATGAAGTCATTCTCTGTTAAACATCTTTATTCTTCTGCTTTTTAAAAATGAATTTTTTGTTAAGTAAAAAGGTGTTCCCGGTCCAACTATGTGCTCTATATCAGGCTCAGTAAGCATATTCCTTTTGCAGCGTGTTTGTAGCTGGCATGAGAGAGACTGCCTGCAGCTTGTGTGATGGTCCGTGGGTACATGTGGATATGGGAAGGCTGTGTATGCATGTGTACTTAAACCTGAGGCCATCAAGTGTGTGTTTGTGCTTCATTATGTTTGTGCCTGTGTAGGGAAGAACCAGTGTAGGTGAGTGCCCGAGACAAAGCTGTCAGTTTCACAGCTGGTTTCTCTGGCTGCAGGGCTGAGGCCGGAGCAGGGTGACACTCAGCATCACAGCACCGCAGCACAGGGCCTGGGGTAAACACACAACCATATACTGTAGACCTACACACACAACCTCATACTTTGGTTGGCTGCCCTCACCCGCAAGACCAAATCACACCACCTGGGCAAGTCATCATCTTGTCAGAGATATTTTTTTTCTTTTTGGCTCGATGAAGGTGTGAACAACATCACAGACCAGATTGCCTGGCAATAGACTGACCATCATCTTGTAAGGAAGGAGTGGGGGTAGGTTGAGAGGAACACTGAGTGAGAGAAATAACAAGAGGAAAGTATAACATGAGAGCTGATTTCTTTTTCTTGGCTTTGCTAAAGGGCAGAGAGGCGAAATGCTGGCTTGTCTCCCTTCATCACGGACAGCAGTAGCTCTGTCTCCAATATTCCAATATCATGGCCACTCTCAACCTATTATTAATGATAGAAGTTGACGTGGGCTATTAGCGCTATGGTCCCTTCTTGCGTCAAGAAGAGATGGTGTTCCTGTCCTTTGGTATCATTTTGTGACTTACTTCACAGAGCGCTTCCTGAGCAGTGTGTACTGGGGAAAAGAGCCTCAGGCTATGCCCCCCTGTCAGCAAACCCCTTATCCTCCACCCGCTCTGTACGTTTCCATGTCCACTAAGGTGGAAGTGATGGAAATTTCTTGAGCGTAAAGTGTTTGCCAGTTTCGATGGTCTTGTAACAATTAAAAAAAGCACAAAGTAAGAAAAAGCTTTTTGTCTCAATCAACAACAACCGTCATTTTAATTTTACATGGAAGAACACAGATATGTTCAGGAAAACTAACGAGCAAATTATGAATTCTGGGGACGTTTTGGGGCCAGGGACAAAAGTGGAGTCAATTATATAAATAAAGTAAACATGCTGACAGCATTAATGAAACGGTGTTGTGACTGGTGCTGTCATGAGCATTCACTCATACAAAGTTTACAAATGATTCTGCCTCAGTGCTTCAGCCCTGGTGTGTGTCCATGTGTGTGTTTGAATGTGCACAGATCAACTTCTGCTAAATACTAATTACTGAATACTTAGTACGGGTGCCCTTTCTATTGGGTCCCTTTAGTATAAACATTCATTATGGCTCTTTTTCTCCTTTGTAGCTCCATCATCATTATTCCACTGCATCCCCCGAGGAGTGAGACAGAGCCGAGGCCGGGGCCGGACCAGGCTGGGGGAGAAAACAGTGTAGAACCACAGCGCCAGGACCTGGGAATGCACACAAGTGATATTTGTGTGCCGAGATCAAAAAGCATTTACCTTTAGATGTTTCCCTGATATGAATATTCAACATCCTTATTGAAATCTAATTTGGGTCTCCTTGTCTCGGGGGTCTTTTCATCAGTGCCTGTTGCCTGAGGCCATAGCTGATTGACAGCCAAACTTTAGTAAAGAGCAAGCGGGGAAAAAAGGGGAGATCTGTTGGTGTTGGAGATGTGAGTTGTGTGAAGCAGGGGAGAGCTAGAACAGATGAGTGGAGGGTACTGACTGAGGGGTGGGGGGCAACAGGGGGTGGGGTATTTAACCTCCTCGCATGCATGCACAAACAGAATGCTGCGGAAAATGATAAGCAACTAGCCACAAACACAAAGAAAGCACAATAAGCGTTTTATTAATATTTTGAAATTTTAAAAAGTCTGAATTAATAATCTGCCTAATAATAATAATAATAATAATAATAATGATAAGTAGTAGAATCATCATCATTTATAACCACAGAAATACTTTTTGTTCATATTTCATTACACATTGGTGTAACAACACACAATGTACACAATACAAAACATTTATTTAGTCAAATGTTCATCTAGTTTTCCCTAATCCACCAGACATATGTAGTTGTTGGACTGGTGCTAAACTGTGGCCAGAAATAGAACTTTTCACTATTTGTTTAAAAAAAATTGAAAAAAGAATTAAAAAAAAAAAAAAAAAAAAAAGAAAAGAAACGTGCATCTGACGCACCCTGCCAAAGGCAATGCACCATATTGTCCTCTAAAATTATATTTTCAAGCATTTGCCTAGTTATTTGTCTCAATTTTTGATGAAGGACTTTTGAACTTCATAACCATTTATTTGGCAAATTTTTAAAAAGAAACACAGTACTCTTTCTCCCTCTCACTGACTGCAGGGAGAGTTGGTTTGTACTGATGGAGTGCATTTGCACATTTGTTTGCTGGCTTAAATAATATCAAATAATAAAGTCTGTGCTGCTTTTTGTAGTGAAAGGGGACCAAAAAAAAAAACATGATTGATGTACTGGAGTTGAAACAGCCATATATTGTCTTCAACTCAGCGCTCATTTGGATGTAGACTATCATATCATTTTAGTTTTTTTGACTGTTTAAGTTGTAAAAATTGTGGGACATCTATAATAGTTTAATAGAGAACACTGCAGTAGTGTATGGCCACACAACTGCACTCATCTGTCCAGTGGACAGAGCATGGTTTAATGTTATTATTGCGCAGGTGTGGGCCTTGTCCCTGAGGGTTCTATTAAAATGATGCCCCTCTCAATAGCAGCTCCATTCGCTCTTTAGATTTAACACAGGCCATATGTCTAGCAGGAGGCAAACAGCTGATGGGGTTTAATTGACAGAAATCAACATATTCATTTCAGGCGTGTGTGTGTGTGTGTGCATCTCTCTTTAAAGGGTCAAATGTGGATCAGAACAGTTTAGAAAACAAACACCAAAGAGAACAGGCAGAATTGTGTTAGCAAACGGAAGCAGGAAAAGAAACTCAAAACTGTTGTCATAGCACTGTTTAGCATTGCAGAGTGTAATCCAGCACATCAATGTATGAATATATTTTCTCCCTTTTTAGGCTTGTCATTATTTTCTACTAGAGAGACACTGCTGTGTGAGCATCATGTTTCATCTAGTGTTACACACATACACTGCCTACTGTAGTCATATCACGCAAAATGAACACTGTCAGCAAACTGTTTTAGGCTCAGGAGGGGACCCAAAACAACAAGACAGCACTGACTCCAGGCCCTGAACTTAAACAGTAAAATAATGAGATGTGTCTTGTCTATTCTAGACTACATCACTAGGAGAATAAGTTTGAAATAATAAGGGGGCATTCTTAGGCTAACAGGCAGAACACAATTACTACATAAACCTGTCAGTGGTCTCATATCAGAGCCCTCTGAGGAGTGGCAGACTTATAAAGCCTCCTGATCTATTACCACAAAGTGATTAATCCTCCCCACACAATGACCAGTCTTAAAGTAGGCCTCTATATTCAAAGGTAGCCCTGTATAGCATTAAGCCTGGCACTAATTAGCATTCAGATCTGAGAGTGAATAGGGAGGGAGCCACTCCGCCACAGAGGAAGGACATAGGAGGAGATGGCGACACACTGAAATGTCATTAACTTGATGTTAATTACTAATTAATGGGGCTATTTCATTTACACGTATCTCTGGCTTTTTGATGGAGTCTGCGTTTTACTGGGTTACTCTTACCAGCGCACTAGTTGGGGGATGGTTGGTCTCCTCCTGCACTCCCCTTTCCACTGTCTCACCTCTGCTAATTAAATAGTGGGCCACTCATCAGGATTATATCTGCTTTTACAACACCATTTCTGTCAGAGGCGCCACTCTTGTTAGTGCCTGACCACCTATTTAACACTCTTCCTTAATGTGTCCTGTAAATGCAGAGCCACGTTTACTCACTTTTGCACTGACTTCTAGCTGACTTGTGACTTTAGCCACTTATGACCCCTCCTTTCCTTTCCTTGCCACGCGTCTCCATGGTAACCTGAGCAGTCCCATGAGGAGGAGTGGGATGGGTTTGACTAGCGTCTGGCCGTTCACACGTGGGCAGCGTTAGCCGGCCAACATGGCACACAACGTGGTGCCATATGGTGCCACCACATACGTCCTGCTGGCCCCGACTCCAGATCCGAGCCCGTAGTGATCTGGTGTGAACAGGACACATCTATTGCCGAACCTGCTCAACAGCACCCCTCTGAAACATAAACCATACAAGTGCTACATTGGGACTCCTGCAACTTCTAGGCTTAATCTGGAAAAAAGTGTGAACCCACAATTAGTCTAAAGAACTTTACAAAAGATTCAATCATTGTGTGGCCTACTGGTCCTCCTCTAGATCTCCAGGTGTTTTGGGTTACTTCATGGATGTATTATTAGACCTTATAATACGTCCATGGGTTTCTTTCATTGTTAATACTGTGCTGCCGCCTTGTGGTAGTAGAGAGTAATACACAGAGGATGAAAAAGAACATTTCACATCCTGTGACAAAATATATTTATTCCAGCTATTTTTTTCTCAACAAAGCATTACATTACAGCATTTGATTGCATTAAGGTTCTTCTTTACAATACATAATTTACATTTTATCAAAACTATCTGCCAGAAGGCTTTTAGAAAAGTACAGTGGATTATGGAAGCCAAACCAAGCAAAAGTAGGAACGTAATGCATTTATGTCTGGCTTAAAAATAAGTCAGACGTCTCAAGAATACAGAGCTCTCTTTGATAAAAAAGCAAAACAGAGCAAATGAGTAAATTCTATTGCGTAATGTGTACAGTGGTTTTCAGAACACTGATTTAATTAAGGTTAATGTAAAGTATATGGTTTGTACATGATAACTATTAGGCGTACAGATTCAAAGTGAAATACCTGTATATTGTATGACTATGGATAAACCAATGCACAAACCTAATCCAAGGTCTGGTATATGTTTGTAACACTGGTTTGAGATGTAAAAGGCAATAAAAAAATCTAGAAACAAATTGATCATAATTTATACCGATCAATAGATGATGAAGCATGAGCATATTTTCTTTAACTAAATAAATCAAGCACAAAAAGTAAATGCATAGATTTAAAGTACAGATGTCATGTCGGAAATCTTATGCATGAATGCGACAACATTCAGCTAGTTGGGTTTGACAACACCACGTTCTTTTCAGTTTCTAATCACCTTTCCTCTTCAGTAACATTCATCTAGCAAGTTTGCAAGATGCAGTTAGGTTGATAACAGAAAAAAAAACCAGGAAAGAGACAAAAAGTATGTCACTGCCACAAGGAAATGTGCTCTAGTTTGTGCCAACAACCCACTCCCTGTTAGTGAATAGCTCCTGATCACATCCAAGGGAAAAGTGCACCTGGAAGTCTATTAATGGAGACTAGTGGTACAAACAAAAACAAACAAAATACTGTCTTCCTGTGCAGTGCCGTGAATGAGAATATATTAACCTACTGCATTGGTACTGCATTGTCTTACCATAGATCTGTTTTAATTTAAATCTAAAATTATTCTCCCACCTCTCAAATATAATAACAAAACAATACAACTTATAAATATATCATTACTCACAATAATTAGGTGAGGTATTTCGATTATTTAAGATCACAAACTAATAAAATTACACTTTGGTCTTTCAACTTGAAACAAGGCAATATGAACTCAATATCTTCAGCTGCAAGAGAGCGCTCAGTAACCACTTAGGGCTATAACACAATGTCTGAATGTGTAACCATGGGAATGGAGACTTTAAAAGGTAAATCGTACAAAACATTACGAACAACTTAATTAGTCACTGGGTAATGAGATGCCACTCAGACGGCTCACCCATTTCGTGAGAGCGGCAGATACTAAAAAGATTACAGTACCATGTGAGGAGCAGGCCTCTGTGGCTACTATTCCTGCAGTAGAACAAACCACTCGTAACATCTGTCAAGAATACATCAGTTCCTTTCACAGACGCAGGCAAATGCTTTGGATACAACAATTTCCATCTTTTTGCTTCTCAGTAACACATTCTGTAACACAGTGTAAACAGATCCTCTGCAACCGTTTAACAATACCCCGTTTACCCCTGTTTAACTAGCTTCTGTCACATTCTCTGTCATGTTTGCCACTAATACCCTATCTCAGTGTCTCATTTAGGTAGAACAGAACAAGACAGTAAAATGCAACCTTAAAACTACTGTCATTCTATAATATGGCCAACTATCATCTAGTGTGAAGCATTTTATTCTCACAAAATCAGAGGAACAAAGCTATACTCCATACAAATGTAAACTCCGGCACATGGTCACTTTGCGTAAAGCCACATAAATATTCCAAACATGCTATTCGTGTTTCAATGCTACACACACACCCAATGTCATTGATTTTCCATATTGCCGGTGAGCTGTCTCACTTCTATCATGCCTTTCATACTTCTCTGGTACTTGTGTTTCTTTGTATGACCGCTGACTTAAATATGGATGTTGTGATAGCGGCCCTTACTAGAGTCGATGTCAACACGGCGAGCTTCTGCAAAGGCCAGGAAAGTGCAGAGGCCAAGCAGGTTGACTGTGGTGATGAGGGCAAACACAGATGCCCAAGAGCCAGTAGTCTCAATGAGATACCCTGAGAAATACACCATCAGGACCCCTACAGAGAAACACATGAATATATATTACAATAAACATCTCTAATAGAACATTCACTCGTCTTCTACCACTTATACCCAGGGAACATGGGAACTAGCAACTATATAAGCAGCTTTGGGCCTAAGGTCATCAATCGCAAGGCTAAGACTTAGAGACAGATACAAAAGACAACTGTTTACACTCACTTTCATTCACTATGGGCAATTTTCAGACGCCAATTCACCTACATATTCACATGTTTGGACAGAGGGAGGAAGCCGAAGTACCCAGACAGAACCCACGGTATCACAGAAGTGCTAACCACTCTGTCACAGTGCACAACACCATGTCACAGTCTGTTCAGTATACCCCAGAGGACCACAAATGTCATCTTCTGCCCTCTGTAATTTTCATCTGTTGCCCCCTTGATGAAATATGTATGCTGTATTGAGACCAGTTTGAGTGACAGGAGACCCATGAGCTCTGAATACAGAGCCATAGATGAAATGCTTCAGGTGATAAATACTGAATTACATTATTTAAAACAAATTGTAGATTTAGTAAGATTAATAATGAATACAGATACTAACCTGAGAAAGCACCACATGTATTCATAACCCCTGTAGAAGAAATTAAGAATTAATTTAACACTTTTTTTGCAAGTGAGTTGTTTAGTGTGAAACAATAAAAGATTAACAAAAACAAACAAACAAAACAACTCACCAAATAATGCCCCAGCACAAGAGGGGGCAAGATCTTGAACATTTACAGATACACCACTGTGAAAAATAAAATAAAAAGCAATCAGACTAAATACAAATGAGAAAAAAATGAGTTGTATGTGCATCTTTAATCTAATGTTTATCTCTACATTACATCATATACCAAATCAGAAAAAAATATAAGGTCTACGTAATGAACTACTGACTTTTGTAACTTGCTCACATGATATTTTTTCGTACAGCAAACATGTTGACAGGGGTGTGGCAAAACAAACAGCAAACACGCAGAAACAGGACACAACAGTTGACAGAGTGGGTTATTTTTAGAGCCAGAGATATTGTGAAATGTGTAAAGAGCCCTCTACCTGTGGCTGAAGGTGGTAAGGCCCATGGTGGCAGACACAAATGCAACAGCCCAGGAAAATGTTGTTTTACCACACAGGAACAGGGTAAACACACTGGACACACCCATGGAGAAAAACTAAACAGACATCAAAGTATACACAAATACTTTTATTAAACTATTATCTATACATCTATTCAAGTTTAAGTGACAAAGATATAACACAGATATAAAATGACATAACAAAACAATTAAATTCATCTCATAGATTCATTTTAAAATGTAAAAAATAAAAAAATACCTGCATCAACTTCCGCACAGAGGCTGTATCAAAACCTGCGGAGATACATGCAGAATTTAAGACAAAAAAGTAATGTAGCTGTATTGTCACTAATTTACAAAGTCTATAGATCAGTGGCTTGTAAATTGAAAACAGGCTTTGGAAGCTTTACCTTGACTAATAAGGTGGTCAGAGAGGCAGCCACTAAAAAGAGATGAAGGTATGGCCACCAACCAGGGAATGACATTGAACACCCAACCCTGAAGGGACACCATGTTTCAGCATGAATAAACTTGAATTTTAAAAAGCGGGAAATATTTTATGATCTCATGACAGCTGTGAACTTCAACTTAAGCTATTTCCACTGTAATCTTCACGTCAAATCTGAGCTCAAACAGGACGGTGTGCAGTGTGTCATTACCTTGGCATCTGGGAAAGTGTCTTTAAAAAAGGTCGGCAACCAGGACAAAAGGGTGAAGAAGGTGCTTGCTGTGCACAGATGTGTAACGATCACAGCACTGCACAACATGTGGAAAGAGAAATAATCTTAGAGCATTGCAACATGAGTTAGGATGAACTTGTTAGCCAGGTTGAACAGGTCTCTTCTGTTTTTAAATCTATGAACATTCCATTCTGCAATAAAGGAATTTGCATACTTAGGCAGTTTGACGTAGCGACCTACTGACTTCATAATAAATGTAGGTTAAATGTGGTCGCACAATAGCTCATGGTGTCTTATCTTACCAGACTGCAGGTTGTTTGAAGAGCCGCAACCAATGTCTTTTGGTCAGTTTGGATTGGGCCCCACCACTTCCTAGAGACTCCAGAGTAATGATAGGACCTACAAACACATATGAACGCAGGCACACAGGTAAACATGAGGACACTGACTCATTATACAGTAAAGCAAGTGCAGTAACTTCACACAGTAACTGTTAACACAAAGCCTCCCTTACCTTCTCCTTTGAGTAGATACTTCCACATACAGTAGGCCCAGAGGACTGAGAGCAGACCAGACACATAAAAAACACTCTCCCAGCCATACAGGTCCAACATAAGAGACCCAGCTCCTCCAATCACCAGTGTGCTATTGAAAAAGGTCACAAAAAGACAAATCACACAAACATGCCTGAATGCCAACTTGAAATCAACTGCTATCCCATTTATAGTAGATATTTTTGTATAGATTTATAACAATTTCCACTATTTTCCATTTTTATAAGACTAGACTCACCCCAGGTAGGAGCCACTACCCACAGTGCTCATGAGGAAGCCTCGTTCACTTTCTACCACCTTCTGAGAACACAGACTTGCTAATGATGGGTAATGAACTCCTAAAGACAAAACACAACAACATCAATTTGCATAAAATGAAAAGACAAATTATGTTTAAACCGGTTTGAAAGCTTTTAAAATATCTCCCTTATTTCAGTCTGTCAACAAACCAGAGGCAAATGTGACGCAAAACTGATGGCCTGAATTCAATTTTAATACAATGAAAGTTATTTAATGGCTGAGTTCCAGATGGACACCTGTAATCCAACAAGAACAATGTACTAAAACAACAGACGCATTTCTGTTGTGACCAAACACAAGTCTAAACACATCTATTTTACAGATTAATGCTTGTACTGATCTCTACTGACTGCATATGAATTTGTGTTGGTTCAAACTGTTCAAGGCACAAAGAAGGTAACAACTAGATGTCATATATGCAAAACATTGCTTGTACTGGGATGTTCTTTGATATAATTAATCAGCTAAAGATAGTGCATCAAACACAGAAATACGCACAGTTTAGTTCAAATATCACCTTGTATGGAAAAAGAAAGCCACAATGCACGAGTAGATGTGAGCTGTAAATATTATATATAAATATTCATGGTCAGTTCTAGGTGGATGTCTATACATGACATCCAACCAGAACCTAGACCGTCTACATCTTATTTTGCAGAAAAATGAAAGGCTCAATAAAAATAAGAAATCCCACCTTGCAACAAGCCCATCAGGAACCTGGCCAGGGTCATTGACAAAATTGGTTGGGAGCAAAAGTGGGCCAGGATGGGTGTAAAGGCTGTCATAGACCCCCAGGCTGCTGCTGACAACAGGAGAACCTTCTCACCTCCAACACTGTGAACACAAAAAACAGATATGTATTTCGGTTACTTCCTGGTTTTGAGAGAATCAATAGAGTGTATTTGGTGTTATGTAAACTCAAATTGTCCTTTACCGGTCACTGACATAGCCTCCGAAGACTTGAGTGAAACAGTAGCCCCAGAAGAAGCTGCCCAGGACCATGCCAGACTCTCTCTTGCTCCAGTTGAACCGTTCTGCCATGCTGACCGCACAGATGGGCATAGCCACTCGGGCACAGTAGAGGAGGCATGTCCCGAGGAGCAGCACCACTGTCCAGATCCTCGCCACTGGCCTGTAAAGGGGATAAGTTTCAGCTATACATGTCCATACAATCTAAAGATACACTGAGGATTAGTAAAAGTAGGCCTGGTGTTAAACTTTTTTTGTACTGAAAACATATAGGTACTTCCTTTTTGGGTTTATGGGGCACAACAGCACCAAGCAAAATGTTGTTTAACGACGCACACAATCGCTTTTTTGTTCTGTTATGGCCAATATTTCATAAAAAAAGATACAAAGTAAAGATCGATTAAAACGCAGGTCTTGTGTTTTACTTAAGTTATTAAAAGCACCTTGCTACATCTTAAAGCGTGCCAGCAGTCCAGTTAATTTCATGTTTCAAACAAGATTCAACACCAAAAGCTTTCAAAGGTGAATGTATCGTCAGTGTTCAATGTTACCTTGACCAGTTAGTGCTCTGCTCAGTCCATTTCTTGTGGCACCCAGGGACACCGAGCTTGTCGGCCGGATGGTTTTCCTTGTGACAGACCAAATCTGGATCATAGTTCTTGCCATATTTTTGAATTACTGCCATTCAACGCAAGGTTACGGCAGCCTCCTTTCACCCTCTTCGGCTATTTCTTTACTAATCACGATATACGATCACTCAAGTAGAAAAGTCAAATCTGTCCAAACATGAACACGTTTTCACAAAGTAGCCACACAAACCGACCTCGATCGTCCTACATTGAAAGCCATACAATGAGGCTTCAGTACTAAAGAAAGAGCAGGCGATGGTCACGGTGCGGTGGAGGAGGAGGAGGAGGCAGTATGTTTTTCCTGATGCCGAGAAGGAGTAATCCACGTGTCACTTTTCTCTCCAGCCTCCTCCAGCCACGCAGTTCTTTTAGCGCTCGGTAGGGTAATTCAGGAAGTGAGTCGCAGATGTATTTAGGCGCTTATGAGGGCTTCATGGTTGACGCTTTCCAGCCATTTCACCCGAGGCAGGTTTTCGGCCCATATGCTCAAATCATGACGATGCAGTTTACGATATGTACCGAGCAAGAGAAGCTAATGTTTCTGTTTGAAGGACCAGGATGTGGTTCGCCTGCCTGTCCCCGCCGGATGAGCCTGAACGGTGACCCCTGCGGAGACGCTGTGCTTGTTGTGGGGTAACAATGCTGTAGTGGTCCACTGCCCCCGACTGGAGGAAGAGACTGTCATTGCGTTCAGAAGCCAGGAATAAAAAGCATTTTATTGCATGGATTAAGTTGACAAGTTTATTGTATCATTAAGACGGACTCATCCTTAATCCTGGATGAGGCTACGTCAATACCTGCATGCTTTCACTTTCATAATCGTCATGCATTTCCTATGAATAACGGGTATGACGATAAGTGACACGTTTACTTCCGCATATAAAAATTAGGGCATGCAGACGTGGTTTAACTTTCCAGCTGAGTGAAAGAAATAAACACCTGTACTTCCCTTCATATGATTTGTACAAAAAAGATTAGTGTCCTTGTATGACTTCACCAGTTTTAAAATCCACTTTTATTGCAAAATAATACACAAGCAAAAGAGCACATCAAATGTTCCAAAAGTGCAGCTTCTAATATACAAGAATCAACTTTTAAAAGTGTCTCCATGTATGAATATACAAGCTTCTATTCACATCTTTTAATCTTATCCTTAAAGCCTTATAACAATAAGAAAACTGTTGCATTTAAGCTTGCAGTCGCTAAACTGAGGTTTTCAAAGTTCCTGCTTCATCCCATCAGTTAACATAACCAATGCCTGACAACACCTTATGTTCAGAAACAACTCTGTAAGAATTAAAAAGTAGGATTTATCTTTCAAAGTCACAGCAGTGTAAAATAAAAAAGGGTTTTGGCAATAGGCAAAACTTTAGCTGAAATGTGGATGTATTTTAAAAGAAATGTAGACTGATTTCAGGCAGTACCATTAAGCCTATCATCTACCACTTAACCCCTGCCCCATCCCACACCCTTAAGTGGTCACACACAGAAACTGACAGCCTAATTTAGGCTTCATTCATACCATCCTGTCAACTTTTCCTGCCAATAGACAGAAAAAAATAGTGTAACTGAAATAATAATGAAATGAGAGAAATTAAAACAAATACATCATCAAAAACAATATAACAATATACTAAAATATGGATATTAGTGTGAATTATCTCTCACTGTTAATCCATCTTTGAACATTCAAAGTTATGAAAGTATCAAAAAGCAACCCTTACAAAACAAAAGGTTGTACTCTATGAGAAAGTTTGTTGGCATATAAATAGATAAAGAATATATGTCCATTCTATAATGCTCTGGTACGGTGTAGGTGCAGCTCCTTATTTAGGGTCATCAATGGTTCCCTTGCTGAGGTCTGTCATTTTGGGATACTTCACTTTCTTTTGGTCAAGCTCATTTTGAGCCCACAGCAGTAGCTTTAGGAGCTTGGCAAGCTTGGGAGTAGATTCTCTGTTTTCATAGTCTAACACAGACTGATTTACTTCACTCCATACCTGAAAAAAAGTTAGGATCATACAGTTGTTGTTTTTGATACCTGGTCTATGACATGGATTTAATTCACACATTCACAATTAATAACTTTAATCATAACATCAAAATCACAATAATTAACAGAAAAGGTATATTTACACAGACACTTAACATAAAAAAATCTACCTTTTGTCTCTGCATCATATTAAGCAAATCTCCAAAGGGGGATTCCTCTGGGTTGTCGAACGCCAGTAAGGCAAGGGTCCGCTCCATCTCAGTCAGGCATTCTCTGCTCTCCTCACCCTGCTCTGCCAACTGAGACTGGGCAAATTCAAGGGCAGCTTCAGTCTCTCGTAAACGGATGAGCTCAATCAGATGCTGCTGCTGCAAACACAACAAAATGCCAAATACAGGGGGTGTAGAAATGTTAAAAAATTACAACGCTACATGTATTATGCATCCCAATGACCCAGTGCCAATCTGTAGAGAAGTTGATATCATATAGCGCACATTAACAGTATATGGATCCACCACAAAGCAATTCTACTGCCAAACCAAATGGCTAAGAGTATTACCTGCAGGTGAAAATAGAGGTAACGGTTAGTATCCAACAGTTCTGGATGCAAGCTGTTGATCAGTGCAATAGCATCCTGGATCTGACCCTTTAAGATCATCTCCCTGATCTTAATTCTTTCATCAAGAGAATCCAAATCTACATTTGGCTCAATCCCAGACTCCATTCGAAACTTCTCTGCAGCTTCCTTAAAGCCCTCTGGTAAAATAGAAAGAATTTAGTGAATGGCTGAATTTTATATAATTAATTAATCAATCAACACATAAATGACTTTTTCAAAACTGTTGGGGGAAAAAAAAGGCAAACACTGGTACTGTACCGGTCACTAAGTAATTCATGATGAGCCTGTTCATATCAGCCCTCTGAATGTGGACATTGTTGAGCTTCTCCATCCACTCCTCTCTTGTTATATCATCTGGCTTCTCAGCATAACTCATTATGATAATATCCTGAAAGAAAGTAAACTGTTAAGGTCGGACAAAATAGATTACATAGAAAACACCTTCTTATCCATAGCTACAAGAGTATTGGCACTGCTAGTTTCGATTAAAACATGAAGCCTCAAGTCCTCAAAGGCCTTTAGTAAATACACAGAATGTTTCGTTGACAAGAATAAAAACAGAAAGACCTCGGACGCCAAAATATTTATGTAGATCAGAAAACACATCGTGTCGCTCTACTTTACGCTTTTTATCATTCAGTCTTTACAGAAGCATGCAAATATATTGTTTTTAAAATACTACCTTAAAATTGTAACGCTACTCTCCAGCAGCAGCTAGTCAGCTAGATTAGCGGAAAAAAGCTTTTCTTCTTCATCATCTTCCTGTAATTCTCCCCACCACAAAAACACAACAATGCTTTTACAGCGCCATCTACTGATACAAAATATGTAATTGCGTTCTTCACAACGACAGATCGTTTAAAAAGTTAATTTCTCTCCATATGTTTCTTATTTGTTTTATTCTTTATTTTTTAATATAGGAATGTATAAAACTCAAACAGCAAGCATGTTGTTCAAGGGCTAAAATTAGCACTGTGGGGAACTAAACCGAAATGAACCTGATAAGCAGTCTGTGTAGCCCCGCCTCCTGTTTAATGTTTCTATGGTGACAATTGAACTCTTTCCTCCAGTCGTTCATTTTCTCATACAACAAGATAAACGTTTGTATGACAACCTAACAAGGAAGGAAGTTTAATAATATATGACCGAAAAGGTACAACTTTTTTTTTATTTTTTTTAACTTTTATACTAAATACATTCATGACATTATACAGCATTTGACCTCGCTAACATTTCATTAATTTCAGTGCCTCGTTGCCAGAAATGGCAACCTCGAACAGAGTTTTTAAAGACAAAAGCGTGGACAGTTTGCCAAAGTTTCCTGTCCTGCCACCGATCGACACAAAACAGGTCGAAGCTGCAAAAGAGACATGCATGTTGGTTAGCAAGAAATTGCTGAAGCGGCGAAGGAGCAAAATGCAAAATGACCAACGCCATATGTTACTGTAAGTAATTATTGCATCATAGGGATAAAAAACCAGCGAGTTTCTACTTATAATATATTGTTCATAGGGTGTCCACAGCAATGAATGCTTACAGACAAAGAATGGAGAAGGAACCGAGGGAGCCATCACCAGAGCCACAGTTCCCACCTTCTGTAAGACATCCAACAGTGCATGCAATGTAAATGTAATGTCATTAATGTCATTACAAAGCCACTAATGCAGTAGTCTTACATTCTTTACAGATGATCAGTGAAGAGCAGAAGCAAAGGGTTGGTTTACCAGTTGATATGACTTTTTATGGACCTGTAAACTACAGGGATGCGTTTCTCATTTAAGTTTGACCCCATTTGCAGGTGAACTATAAGTTCTTAAAGCAACGCGGAGAGAGTGGTCCATTTGCTCCAATCCAGCAAAAGTGGCTGGACTCCATTACTTCCCGACTCCTGCCTGAACTTAAAAACACTCCAAGAACACAAACACTTTTGCAAGAGCTCTGTGCAGAAGTGAGTGACGACTTCCGCAATGCCATTGTCAAACCCACAGGTATTTATATATTGAGTTTTTTGTCTGTGAATGGACTCTATGTTTACTTTTGAAGTGTAACGTGTTTTCACATTTCATATCTTTCATTTACATTAGTGAGCAATGTTTTAAAGGAGCCACAAAAGCAAGGTTCTGAGCAACAGGAAATGACTCCACCTGAGTGAGTGTTGATTAGAAAAAGTAACATCATCCTCTTGTGCTGTTTTTTAACAGATTGTCATTGTTGTTTTCTGCAATAGAATTCTTGATTTCTCACAACCATGGCACAACAACTTTGTCAAAAGCCACAGGAGGATAAAATTGAATTTGCACATTCTTCACCCAGTAATGCAAACAATCCTGGACCTTAGTTACACAACATTTTCTTCAATAGTCCTGGTTGATCTTTCAGAATGCAGGTAACAAAGTATACATAAAAATGTACAGGTCTTATGTCTTGTAACTACTTAAGATGGCTATTGTTGATTCAGGGCTTCAGGGCCTGTGGACTGTAAGACTTTACACAATAAGATGGCAATAGAGTGCAAAAGAACTGAAGAACGCATCATGAATACCTGGTTTCCTAAGGTTATCCATTTGCTAACCAATAAGGAGACCATAAAGGGGATTAAAGAAGAGAAGCTGGACTCTTTCTACAACTGCGCATCTATTCTTATGTCCAATCAGGTAAGATAATGTTTCTATTAGTCTTAACACCTTGTTATTCATACATATTTAATTTCATTAATCTAGGTACGAATCAATATTGCTATTTTTATCCCATAGCTTAAATCCCTGCTTCACACAAGTGTAGAAAAGTTTGTCAGTCTCTTTGATTCAAACAGTCACCACAGACTACCACTGTTCCGAATGTCCCTGACATTTGATGATGAAAAAATGGAGATTTATCCGACCTTACAAGATCTAGAGGGAGCAATTTTTGGCATTCTTAATGCAATAACAAATACATTGCAGGTAGGTCTTTTGTGGAGATTATTTCCATTTTATGATAACAGTCATGCACTGGAATCTTGAACTTTTTCTCTACAGAAAATACAGACTGTGCAGTCATGGTTGGTACAATCAACATCATCATTTGTGGATGCAAAAGTGGCTGATCACATTCTTACGAGTGCTCGGGCCACTCTAAAGACAGCTGTAGTAATGAATCTAGAGGAGCCTGACAAACATTTTCAGAGTTATGGTAATGTACTGTAAAAAAAAAAATGCTTGCTTTCTAGTATTATTTGTACTATACCTGATTACTGCTGACTTCACTTTACTTTTACAGTTGAAAAATATGCCTGGCTAGTTAATGGAACTGCACAGACTCAAGTGAATAAGTTCTTGGAAGGAGAACATTGCTTTAAAGAATATATAGAGGTAAATATGAAAGGCATTGGTAAATAGACTGATTATGATTTTTATTACAACTATTAATTATAACTATTAATATGCAACCTGTCTGTTATTTCTAGAAATTGGAGGAGTTCCGCCTTCTGTCAAAAGAGATTATCAGTCTTCCAGCTAAAGCTCATTTCACAATGGTCCATCTGGACTGTGAAGAGCTAAAACAGGGGCTGGCCAAGAAAGCCAAAAACTTTGCTGAAATGCTTATAAAGAAACTTGTTAACAATCACCATGAGCTTAATTTGCAGTAAGCGATTTCATGTTTATCATTAAAAAAATGTGTGAGTGTGTGTGTGTGAGAGAGAGAGAGAGAGAGAGAGAGAGAGATATCTTCATACAATGTTTTGTGTGTTTAAAGAATTTGTTCAGAATTTGAAACAATCAAGAAGAATGCACTAAAAGTACCAGAGAACACAGAGGAAATTTCTCACATGATTAAATACATAAACTTTACCAAAACAACTGGTCTTGCACAACTTAAGAAGAAAATATCGGTGAGTATACTAATAATGATTGGTATTTCCAGATAGATTTACAAATAATGTCTCAATGTGCTGCAACAGGAATCCCTCAGCAGACTAAACTACCTTCTGGATGTCCATATATTTGAACCAGATGATCTGAAACTTAATACAACAGTCTTTCTCTGGCCACAAAACATCAAGCATGCCTTTGAACTTAATGATCAGGTAATTCTTCTGTCTTCTATCTCTTTGATTTTATCTGTCAATTAATGTTTCTTAAAATTCAGAATATCCTTATTTGGGAGATTGGTGTTATTTTCCAGGTGATAGGTACAGCCAAGCAGAAAGGAGAGCAGGAGCTGATCGCTAAAAGAGAAAAGTTAATGGTGGCGCTGGCAAAGTTGCCCCACAGAATCAAGGACTTCCCAGAATGCTCAGAGCTGGATTTGATGCAGCAGGTTCAAAATGTGTTTTGTGTTATCAAGAGGTCAGATACATTTTATCCCCCACAATACTACCTTTTGAATGCTTTTTGTACAGTATGTGGCAGAAGTCAGGACAGTTCAGAAACTGCTCCGTGAGGCAGAGGAAGCAATAGAATTCATCAACCAAGAAGAAGCCCTGTACAAAATGGAACAAACAAACTACCCAGAAGTTGCTGTCATTAAAGACAGTATTGAACCTTACCAAAAACTCTTTGGGCTTGTGCTGAAGTGGCAACGCACAGAGAAAAGGTCTAGTTTAATGTTACTTGATGTGAATGATGTGTTGTATGCAAATTGACAAATATCTCTCTATATCTAACAAGTGTCTTTGTTTCTAGATGGATGGATGGCTCCTTCCAGAGTCTAAATGGTGAAAGCATGGAAGTGGAAGTTGATGAATTCTTCAGAGAAATTTTCAAAATGCTGAAGTTTTTCCAACAGAAACAGAGCAAGGCTGAACAAGAGATGGAGAAGACTGGTGGGAAACCCAAACGGCGGCCTGTTGAGGAAGATATGAGCAAGTATGAGAGCCCCACTGTGATCCTGTGCAGCACTGTGTTGGAGGAGATCAAAGAGTTTAAGGTAGTTTGGTACCTACAGTATTTCTATAAAACAGGTTGATGCTGGTTGGATACTGAATTAACAAACCAATCTGTGTAACACTGTGAACAGGAGCATATCCCTCTTGTGTCCATCCTGTGTAATCCGGGTATTAGACAACGCCATTGGAACCAAATGTCAAAAATAGTGGGACATGACCTTACTCCTGACTCTGGTACTACACTACGAAAAATTCTGAAACAAAACTTGACTCCTTACTTGGAAGTGTTTGAGTCTGTCAGTGCTGCTGCCAGTAAAGTGAGTACATTTTCAACTATTTACACTGTGACACCTTCAGCCTCTGGAAATAAACTGACTTTACATTTTGCATCATTACAGGAGTTTTCACTTGAGAAAGCCATGCAAACGATGGTAAGTATATGGGATGGTGTTTCGTTTCACCATCAGCCTTACAGAGAGACTGGAGTGTCTATTCTAACATCGCTGGATGAGATTCAAACAATGCTGGATGACCAAATAGTAAAGACTCAGACAATGAGGGGGTCACCATTTATTAAACCTTTTGAACACGAGATCAAGGCAAGTTATACAAAAATTATAATTTACATAAACATTTAAACACGACAAACAACATATCACATAATTTAAAGATGTTACATAATTTTTTTTTTACAGCAATGGGAACAGCGTCTGCTTCGTATCCAAGAAACCATAGATGAATGGCTAAAGGTGCAGGCTCAGTGGCTTTACTTGGAGCCCATCTTCTCTTCTCAAGATATAATGCAGCAGATTCCAGAGGAAGGACGGCTTTTTCAAACTGTTGACAAAATCTGGAAAGACCTCATGAGACATTGTGTTAAGGATCCTAAGGTATATACTCATAACATCACAAGGTGCAAGACTTAAAATGAAAACAATAGCACTGATGATTTAATTGTAGATTCTACCAGCAACGTCACTGCCTGGTTTACTTGAGAAACTGCAGGATTCCAATAACCTATTAGACAATATCATGAAAGGACTCAATGCCTATCTTGAGAAGAAGCGTCTCTTTTTTCCAAGGTATGTTGGTCGATTTTGTCCACTGAAATGACACTATCTGAGATTATAACACTGGTTACAAATGCTGTTGCCAGGTTCTTTTTCTTGTCTAATGATGAAATGCTGGAGATTTTGTCGGAGACTAAGGATCCACTGCGAGTACAGCCACATCTAAAAAAGTGTTTTGAGGGTATTTCTAAACTGGACTTCCTACCAAATTTGGATATCCAGGTAGCGGAGTTACAACTTGTTATTTTAGTATTGTTACCATGACCTTTATTAAATAATGGTGTTTTTTGCAGGCAATGTACAGCAGTGAAGGGGAGCGTGTTGCACTTGTTCAGAACATCTCTACATCAGAGGCCAAAGGGGCTGTGGAGAAATGGCTGGTACAGGTGGAGGATGTGATGCTTCGCAGTGTCAGGGATGTGGTTGCTCGCTCAAGAGTGGTGATTATTTTTCCTTATTTTTTCTCATCTTTTCATCTTACCTTATCGGTTTTATCATTGTGGTTATGTAATTCTCCTTGTAGGCCTATGCAGAGACCAAGCGCAGCCAGTGGGTCAGGGAGTGGCCGGGGCAGGTGGTGCTTTGTACGTCTCAAATCTTCTGGACCGCCGAAGTACATGAAGCTATCAAAGGAGGGGTTGGTGTTTAATGACTTGGCTCATATACGTTAACACATTTATTCTTCAATTAATAGCAATTAATCAAAATATTTGTTAATTTTAATTCTGGTCTTCAGAACTATAAGATCTAAAGACATTCTTCCTTTGTTGTGTAGGATTTACAGAAGTACTACGAGCAGCTCCAGAATCAGCTGAATGACATAGTGGGGCTTGTGAGAGGAAAACTGCCCAAACAAACTCGGACCACTTTGGGAGCACTGGTCACAATTGATGTACATGCCCGAGATGTAATCATGGATCTAATTGAGAAAGGTTTCTCTTCATCTAACAATTCACATTTCAGTTCAGTATATGTTTTTGCTTTGCAGACATCTTTAATCTAATTATAACAGGTGTATCAAAAGAAACAGACTTCCAGTGGCTGGCCCAGCTGCGTTACTATTGGATCAATGACAATGTCCGTGTTCGAATAATCAACTGTGATGTTAAATATGCCTACGAGTATCTTGGCAACTCGCCTCGTTTGGTCATCACTCCACTGACTGACAGATGCTATAGAACTCTGGTAAATTCAAAAGCTACTATCATTTACAAAAATAACCACACAGGTGTATATTTTGTAATTTTGTGTGATTTCTTTTTTTTTTTAGATTGGGGCTTTCTACTTGAACTTGGGTGGTGCCCCTGAGGGTCCAGCAGGAACAGGAAAAACTGAAACCACCAAGGATCTGGCCAAAGCCCTTGCTGTTCAGTGTGTGGTCTTCAACTGTTCAGATGGATTGGATTATCTTGCAATGGGCAAAGTAAGACTGGACTTGTCTTATACCATGTTAAACTTGCTATCTTGTGCTCATGTCCTTAGTTAAACACTTTGACCTCCTAAAGTTTTTCAAAGGTCTGGCCTCATCTGGTGCTTGGGCATGTTTCGATGAGTTTAATCGTATCGAGCTGGAGGTGCTGTCTGTAGTTGCTCAGCAGGTACTTTGTATTCAGAGAGCCATTGAGCAGAAGATGGAGTATTTTGACTTTGAAGGAACCACTCTTAAACTCAATCCTAACTGTTTCGTATCCATCACTATGAACCCTGGGTATGCAGGGCGTTCAGAACTACCAGACAACCTCAAGGTACACATACACCTATTTGACTAATTATTTGACTAATTTCTCGACATATGATTTTTTCTCTATTGTCAAATGTCATCATGGCATCAAAAGTGTTCATGTTCTTGCGTAGGTCTTATTTCGAACAGTTGCCATGATGGTCCCGAACTATGCATTGATTGCTGAGATCTCATTGTATTCTTATGGCTTCCTGAATGCCAAACCACTGTCGGTGAAGATTGTAATGACCTATAGGCTTTGTTCAGAGCAACTCTCCTCTCAGTTTCATTACGACTATGGCATGAGGGCTGTTAAAGCTGTACTTGTAGCAGCTGGAAACCTCAAACTCAAGTATCCAAATGAGAATGAGGATATATTGGTAAGAAATATTGCATTTTGTTTACAATAAAACAGTTTCTCATTATTAACTGTATTAATTTATTTTTCTATTTTTTTCTGCAGCTCCTGAGGTCTATAAAAGATGTTAATGAGCCGAAATTTCTGTCCCATGACATTCCATTGTTCAATGGAATAACCAGTGACCTGTTTCCTGGCATTTCTCTTCCTGAGGCTGACTATAAGGTCAGATAATATTGAATTCATCATTATGAATATATTTTCTCAGGACAACCAAAGTCAGTCATATTAAAATAATTTCCATCTGTTTGTAGTTGTTCTTTAAGGCTGCTGTAGAGTGCTGTGAAAAACACAATGTGCAACCTACACAAGTATTTCTACAGAAAATGATTCAAACATATGAGATGATGATTGTTAGACATGGGTATGCTGTTTTTTCTTTTCTCATGCTTCTCAGTGCTCATTATTATAATGATCAAAATTCTGTACTTTATAATGTATTTCTTTGACAGGTTCATGCTGGTAGGGGAGTCTTTTGCTGGGAAGACCAAAGTTCTGCACGTTCTGGCCGACACTTTGACTCTCATGAATGAGCAAGGTCATGGTGAGGAGAAGGTCATCTACAGGACATTGAACCCAAAGTCCATTACCATGGGACAGCTCTTTGGACAGTTTGATCTTGTCTCCCATGAGGTACATCAGCGACTTAAAGATAAGACCATTATATTACTGAAAAAAATACCCTGTGTGTGTTTTACATTTTCTCTTTTCTTTAATTAGTGGACAGACGGAATTGTGGCCAACACATTTCGAGAATTTGCATCATCCGACACACCAGAACGTAAATGGGTAGTGTTTGATGGTCCCATAGATACACTGTGGATTGAAAGCATGAACACAGTACTTGATGACAACAAAAAGGTAAAGGGAACAACATGCTAGTAATTTATTCCAACTGCATATCTTTTTTACTGTGGCCTACCTTGACAGTTATGCCTGATGAGTGGTGAGATCATTCAGATGTCCAATCAGATGAGTCTTATTTTTGAAGCAATGGATCTTTCACAAGCCTCTGTAAGTTGGATTTTAAATTGTAATGTAATTTGATGTTAGTAAAAAGGCTGCATACGTGTTTTCAGTACATCACATTTTTCTTGTTACTCTGCTGCAGCCCGCCACAGTCAGCCGATGTGGTATGATCTATATGGAGCCGTCTCAGTTAGGGTGGCAGCCTTTAGTGCTTTCCTGGATTAACACTCTTCCAGATGTTTTGCAAAGCCCAGACAGACGGTCCCTGTTGCTTGAACTATTCCACTGGCTTTTACCACCTGCCCTTAGGCTGCTGCGCAAATACTGCAAGGTAAGTTGTGGCTAAAAACATTTAAATATCTATCTGTGTAATTATAATAATTTAAAGCATGCATGATACAATTTTATAGCTACTGTTTTTTTTGTTTTTTTTGCAGGAAGTTGTTCCCACTAGCAACAGTAACACTGTCATGTCATTGTGTCGGTTGTTTGAAATGCTGCTCACTGAACCTGTGAAGACCAACCCTGGGGATAAAATAATTAATGTTTGGATCATGGTGAAAAAACTTTGTTATATACATTTATTCTGTTTGTATGTTTTTTCTCTCATAATTTACATAATATATTTTTCACATGAATTATAGGCTGCCTTTGCCTTCTCCCTCGTGTGGTCTGTGGGTGGCAGCTGTGATGCACCCAGCAGAGAGAAGTTTAGTGAATTCTTTAGAGCTACTTTAACTGGCAAGACAGATAAGCATCCAATCCCGCAGACCATTGGGAAATGGGAGTGTCCATTGGATGAAAAAGGACTAGTTTATGACTATTTTTATGAGGTACTGTGTCATAACATAATTTAATTCAATCAAATCCATTTGATGAATCAATACTATATATAATGAGTTTTGGACAGTTTACAGGTAAAGGCCGCTGGGTTCACTGGAACGATGCAATCAAGAATATGAACTTAGGGGACAAAAATACCAAAGTGCAGGAGATCATAGTTCCCACTATAGACACAGTTCGGTACACATACCTCATGGATCTCTGCATCACCTACAGAGTGTAAGTATTTACACCATCACTAAATCTGTTGGACATACTAGTGTGAAATTATGAATATGTCCTAGAATTTAGGTTTTTATGCCATAACTAACTGTATTATATATACCTAATTGTTGCAAGAGAATTCTTTTTTGTACAGACCCAGTTTGTTTGTTGGTCCTACTGGCACTGGGAAGTCAGTGTATATCAAGGACAAGTTGATGAACAATTTGGACAAAGACCTCTATCTACCCTTTTTCGTCAACTTCTCAGCCCGCACAAGTGCCAATCAAACACAGGTAAGCATTTAGGGTCAGTGCCAGTTTTCTAATTTCACATACAGTACTTCTAAAAGTGTTGTCATTGATATGTCGTGTCTGTTGTGTTGTATAGAATATTATCATGTCCAGATTAGATAAAAGAAGGAAGGGAGTCTTTGGACCCCCCATGGGAAAAAGGTGCATCATTTTTGTAGATGACGTTAACATGCCAGCCCTAGAACAGTTTGGAGCACAACCACCAGTGGAGCTTCTTCGACAGTTCATAGACCATGGAAACTGGTGAAATTATCTGTTGGATTTTCATGTAAAAAAGAAAAAAGAAAAAATAAGTATACATTTCTATAACAGATTTTCTACCGTTATTAATGCAGGTATGATCTAAAGGACACATCCAGGATCTCTCTTGTAGACATTCAGCTGATCTCGGCAATGGGGCCCCCTGGTGGAGGAAGAAATGCAGTTACTTCTCGCTTCCTAAGACACTTCAACATTTGTAGTATTAATGCATTCAGTGATAACACAATGGTCCGGATATTCTCCAATATAGTGGCCTTCTATCTCAAAAACAATGAATTTCCTCCTGAATATTTCACTGTTGGCACCCAAATAGTGACTGCCACCATGGAAGTAAGTACAGCTTACAATGCTGTTACCACATCAAAACAGAGTCATACATTCTATTTAGAAACTATTGGTATTACTTGTTTTTAAAGGTATATAAGAAAGCAATGGAGGCCCTTCTTCCTACTCCAGCTAAGTCTCACTACACTTTTAACCTGCGGGACTTCTCCAGAGTCATCCAAGGATGTCTGCTGCTGAAGAAAAACTCACTGGAAAACAAACGAACTATGATTCGCTTGTTTGTTCACGAGGTCTTCCGTGTCTACTATGACCGTTTGGTAGATGACAGTGACCGAGACTGGCTATACCGGCTAATGAGCAACATCCTCAAAGACCATTTCAAAGAGTCTTTTGATCAAGTCTTTGATCATCTAAAAACAGGCAATCAAGTTAGTTGAAAATAGTGCTTTTTTATTATTCTTTTTAGACATTTTATGTAAAACAACGCTATGTGTGTGCATTAAGTAATATGAACTTTTCCACTCATAAATCCATCCATCTTCATAGCTAGTGGAGGAGGACATGCGTAATCTTCTATTTGGTGATTACATGACACCTAACCTGGAGGATGATGAGCGCCTGTATGCTGAAGTACCATCAGTAGAAAGTTTTGCGCGGGTGGTGGAGTCCTGCCTTGAAGAGTACAACCAAATGAACAAGAATCGCATGAACCTTGTGATATTTCGGTAAAAGTCTATTTTGTGTAATTATATCAAAAAGAGATATATAACTATTTCACATACTAAATAATTCATTACAAATGTCTTTGTGATATAGTTATGTGCTGGAACACCTGTCCCGCATTAGCCGTGTGTTAAAGCAGCCGGGAGGTAATGCCCTACTTGTGGGTTTGGGAGGCAGTGGACGCCAATCCATAACCCGACTGGCCTCTTTCATGGCCCATATGACAATGTTTCAACCAGAAATCTCAAAGAGCTATGGCATGACTGAGTGGAGGGATGATCTGAAGGTGACCTATAATTCAAACTAAAATCATAATGTTTGTCTTTTGGATTCATGCAAAGTGTCTTTTGCAGATGCTGATGAAAAAAGCTGGTGTAAAAGGTCAGAAGATGGTATTCCTTTTAACAGATACTCAGATAAAAAATGAAGCTTTTCTTGAAGATGTGGACAGTGTCCTGAACACAGGAGAGGTCCCTAATCTGTTTGCTGTAGATGAAAAGCAAGAAATTATGGAGGTATATAAAAAATATCTTTGGCTGTATAATTTTAAAGCTTAATTTAATGTTTTTTATTGGATTTTCACAGTTTTTTTTTTTTTTCATTTTTTCTTAGGCAATACGTCCCATTGCCCAGGCTGGAAATAAAAATTTGGAACTGAGTCCTTTGACTCTGTTTGCCTATTTTGTTGCACGTTGCAGAGAAAACTTGCATATTGTTGTGGCATTTAGCCCCATTGGAAATGCATTTCGAAACAGACTTCGCCAGTTTCCATCTCTTATCAACTGCTGCACCATTGATTGGTTCCAGGTAACTAACTATCCAATAATCCTGAATTTTAGCTGAATTAAATCTGTACTCCAATGTCTATCTTGTATCTTAGCCATGGCCAGAGGAGGCCCTAGAGAGAGTAGCCATCTCATTCCTGAAAACACTAAAGATGACTGAAACAGAGAGACAAGAGGTCATACCCATATGCAAAACCTTCCATACATCTGCTAAAGAGCTCTCAGACAGGTATGACATGTTACTAATAGCTTAATATATATTATTCAAAATGCCTATATTACACAATTTTTTTTGCAGATTTCTTTCAAAACTAGGTCGCAATAATTATGTGACACCGACATCGTATCTCGAGCTGATGGCAGCTTTTCGGCTGCTCCTCACTGAGAAAAGAGACATTGTTATGAAGGCAAAACAGAGATATACCAATGGTCTGGATAAACTGGCCTTTGCTGAATCTCAGGTATTGTATATTATACACATGGTTGTTATTTAAAATATATAACAAAAGTTAAGACAAATTCTGTCTACCTTTAGGTGGGGGAGATGAAGAGGGAACTAGTAGACCTACAGCCCAAATTGGAGCAGGCAAAAATTGACAATACCAAAATGATGAAGGTGAGAGGTTTGTTTTTCTCAATTGCACTGATTGGATTAATTTATATATTCACAATAAACCATATATAAAGAAAACAGTAGAACCATATACTATTAAATGTAATTTATTTAAGATTATTGAAGTGGAGTCGGTGGAAGTTGAAGCCAAGAGTAAACTTGTGCGTGTTGATGAAGAGGCTGCAACTATAAAAGCTAATGAAGCTCAGGCTTTAAAGAATGAGTGTGAGAGTGATTTGGCTGAAGCCATTCCAGCTCTAGAGGCTGCACTTTCAGCTTTAGACACTTTGAAGGTTAGTACTCTGTAACTATACTCATATCGTGACTATTAAAATTTGACACTTAACCAAGGTAAGCTTCTTCTATCTTTTAGCCTTCTGATGTCACTATTGTGAAGTCAATGAAAAATCCACCATCAGGGGTGAAGCTTGTGATGGCAGCTGTGTGTGTAATGAAGGATATAAAACCAGATAAAATCGCTGACCCAGCTGGAACTGGAAAAAAGGTTAGACTGGAATATTAGATTTCCTATATTTTTATCCTGAAATTATTGCCTCCTTAAATGTTCTTGATCATTCTATATTTTATTTACAGGTTTTTGACTATTGGGGTCCAAGCAAGAAGCTACTGGGTGATATGAACTTTTTACGAGATCTTAAAGAATATGACAAGGACAATATACCAGTAAGTTTCAGGGGAAATATTAAAAAGAAAAATATCAAAAAATTATGCGCTATATCTATAAATCTTCTTTCTACTCTAGGCAACTGTGATGCAAAAGATTCGGAGTGAGTATATGACTAATCCTGACTTTGACCCCAGTATTGTGGCTAAGGCATCTTCTGCAGCAGAAGGTCTGTGCAAATGGATCAAAGCAATGGAGGTGTATGACAGAGTGGCAAAGGTATGCTATTTCTGGATTGATATTGCTTTGTAATTAGTTTACCCCATTAATCTAAATAAATGTATGTATGCTTTTAGGTTGTGGCTCCAAAAAAAGCCAATCTTGCAGTTGCTCAGGAGTCTCTTGCTGCTACTATGGCCCTGCTGGACCAGAAGAGAGCTGAGCTAAAAGAGGTTGAGGACCGTTTGGCTTCGCTTAAAAAAACCTTTGAAGAAAAGACAGAAGAAAAGGCTCAGTTAGAATTCCAGGTGGATTTGTGTGCAAGGAAATTGGAGAGAGCTGAAAAACTTATAGGTGGCCTTGGGGGAGAGAAAAATAGGTATGGTTACAAACCCATCGCATAAATGGCTATATACCACAATTGATGAAGTTTTGTTTTAGGTGGCGCAAGGCAGCAGACGAGCTGCAGAACACATATGACAACCTGACGGGGGATGTTCTTATCTCTGCTGGTGTCATCGCTTATCTGGGGGCCTTCACTGCTGGGTTCAGACAGCACTGTACAAATAAGTGGACTAAACTCTGCAAAGTAACTGTTAAACCTCATTTTAAACCTCAGTTTTCAATAGGTTAAACACATAATACATGTTTTACATCCATTCCCAGTCAAGGAATATTCCATCGTCTGAAGAATTCTCCCTCAGTAAGACTCTAGGAGATCCTATTAAGATAAGGGCGTGGAATATTGCAGGCCTTCCTAATGACTCCTTTTCAATTGACAATGGAGTCATTGTCAGTAATTCACGAAGATGGTGAGTGGCTATATGGTAAATGTTTTTCACCAGTCTTAGAGATATATAATGAGCTAGTTTGTGTTATTGTAGGCCTTTAATGATTGATCCTCAAGGTCAAGCCAACAAGTGGGTGAAGAATTCAGAAAAAGACAACAACTTGAGTGTGATTAAGCTGACAGACAGTGATTATATGAGAACTTTGGAAAACTGTATTCAGTTTGGCACACCGCTCCTGCTAGAAAACGTTGGAGAAGACCTTGACCCTTCATTAGAACCACTGCTGCTTAAGCAAACCTTCAAACAAGGTAATGAAAAATGTACCTGACAGGATTTTTATTTTATAAACATTTGATCTACAGTATATTAATAACTGTACGCTTATTCGTGTTTTACTTAGGTGGTGTGGATTGTATCAGACTTGGAGAAAGTGTGATCGAATACTCAGCAGATTTTCGTTTCTACATTACCACTAAACTAAGAAACCCACACTATCTGCCAGAACTGTCAACCAAAGTATCACTGCTCAATTTTATGATAACCCCAGAAGGTTTAGAAGACCAGCTTCTGGGGATTGTGGTTGCTAAGGAGAGGTAGTCTTTATAATTAGGGTGCCTTACTATCTTTCTTAAAATGCCTCACACCGTTTGCAAAGCATTCTTTGTGCTTTATCTGCTTGACAGGCCAGAGCTGGAAGAGGAAAGGAATGCACTAATTCTACAATCAGCAGCTAATAAAAGACAACTAAAGGAAATTGAAGACAAGATCTTAGAAACATTACAGTCCTCAGAGGGAAATATCCTGGAGGATGAGTCTGCTATAAAAATTTTAGACTCTGCAAAGATTGTTTCCAATGAGATAACCAAGAAACAACAGGTGTTCACACATAACTAAACTAAACTAACTGAATACTTGGAAGGTTGTGGCGTAATGTTACTGGTCCATTAAAACTTTCACTGGTCTCTTTTACAGATTGCAGAGAAAACAGAGGTCAAAATTGCAGAATCCAGGGAGGGATACAGATCCATAGCCACACATTCATCAACTTTGTTCTTCAGTATTGCTGACCTAACTAACATAGATCCAATGTACCAGTACTCTCTCAGCTGGTTTGTCAACTTATACATTAATTCTATCCAGGACAGGTGAGTGATGCATGTAGAATGAAACTCTGAGCAATGTGAGTGTGATCTCAATTAAGAGCTTTGACTCACTTTGACTGTGAAAAGTTAAGAACTCAAAGTTTGGATGCAACACTTTAAAACTGTGTTTACCTTGAAATTCTTTTGTATTAATTCATACTGTGGACCTGTTGTTTATCAGCACCAAGTCCAAGATACTGGAGAGGCGTCTTCGCTACCTCATAGATCACTTTACCTACAACCTGTACTCCAATGTCTGCCGATCACTGTTTGAGAAAGACAAACTGCTCTTTTCCTTCCTCCTCTGCTGCAATCTGCTTCTGTAAGTCCTGCGTGTGAAAAGATCAGGCTCCATTTGTTATTACTTTATATAGTGCAGTATTGTAATTTGTATTAAATTTTAAAAGAATTTGTTCCAATCACAGTGCTCATTTGAACCTCAGATTTAATATTTCCCTTTCAGGGCAAAGAATGAGATTGAATACCCTGAATTAATGTTTTTGCTGACTGGAGGAGTAGGCCTACAAAACACCATTCCTAACCCTGACCCCACATGGCTACAGGACAAGAGCTGGGATGAGATCTGTAGAGCCAATGAACTACCTGGCTTACAGGGGATAAAGTAACTTAAGTCTTAACTTTTTGAACTTTCTTTACTGTTTTTATTGTGTTAGTGTCAGGTTAACCACAATGTTATGCTACACAGAAACGCTCTCATTAAAGGCTCAAGGGACTTCAAGGCTATATATGACAGCAAAGATCCAAGTAACACTCCTCTGCCTGCGCCCTGGTGTGAAAAACTCAATGACCTGCAGAAGATGATCATAATTCGCTGTCTCAGGCCTGATAAGATAGTGCCAGCTGTGACCAAATATGTCACTGATAAACTTGGAAAGAAATTTGTCCAGCCACCTCCCTTTGATTTGAGCAAAAGTTACCAAGACTCTAACTGTACCATTCCACTTGTGTTTGTGTTGTGTCCTGGAGCTGATCCCATGGCGAGTAAGTGTTTTTATGCTGTTAATGTGTTAGTGATTCATGACATGGCTTTTCTTCCCGTCATTACAAATAACAAATAATTAATCACTCCAAAGGTTTACTCAAATTCGCCAGTGACAAGAACATGGCTAACACAAAGTTCCAGTCCATCTCTTTGGGGCAGGGCCAAGGTCCTATTGCTGCCAAAATGATCTCCACAGCTATGCAAGATGGGTCCTGGGTGTGTCTACAAAACTGTCATTTGGCAGTTTCCTGGATGTCCACACTAGAAAAAATTTGTGAGGACTTCAGTCCAGAAACCTGCCATCCAGACTTCCGACTTTGGCTTACTAGCTACCCATCTCCCAAGGTGAAAGACTAGTCCATTTCTTGGAAATAATGTGATACGCATTTTGTTTTATTCAGTTTATACTAATAATAAAAATGTCTGGCTACAGTTTCCAGTGACCATCCTGCAGAATGGTGTTAAAATGACAAATGAGCCTCCTACAGGACTCCGACTTAATCTACTACAGTCTTATTTGACAGATCCTATATCTGATGCAAACTTCTTCAGTAACTGTCCCAACAAAGAGCTGGTAAGTATTTTTCTTTTTTATTTCAAGGTGTCTGGAATATTTTGTTTGAATGTTTAGTCTATATTAAATTCATCTAATAAAAAGTTATATTTTCACCTGCAGATTTGGGAGAAGCTTTTGTATGGTCTGTGTTTCTTTCACGCTCTTGTCCAGGAGAGAAAGAAATTTGGTCCGCTGGGTTGGAATATTCCATATGGTTTTAACGAGTCTGACCTGCGCATAAGCATCAGACAACTACAGGTAATGGGGTTTATTTAGCAAACTCAAATCTGTTAACAAACTAGAAATGATGTTCAATTTTTCCTTCAGCTGTTTGTGAATGAATATGATGAGGTGCCCTTTGAGGCTATAACCTACCTGACTGGAGAGTGCAACTATGGTGGTCGTGTGACCGATGACTGGGATAGGAGGTTACTGTTGACCATTCTAGCAGACTTTTACAACAGCGACGTCATTGAGAAACCTAACTACTCCTTCTCACCCAGTGGCGATTACTGTACACCACCTAAATCTATATATGAAGAATACATTGAATTTATCAAGGTAAAGAAAATATTTTTATGAGGAAAAAAATACAATCAGTGATATGAGCTTGACAGTATGTTTAATGTTTGTAGAGACTTCCGTTCACCCAGCATCCAGAGGTTTTTGGGATGCATGAAAATGTGGATATTTCAAAAGATCTGCAGCAAACAAAATTGCTGTTTGATTCACTGCTACTTACTCAGGGAGGAGGAGGAAAGGGAGGAAGCAGCTCTGGAAGTGACAACACTCTTTATGACATAGCTAATGACATTCTTACCAAGGTATTCATGAGAAATAAAAAATATTGAGTTATTTGCCAAAATAAGAATCCATATATCATATTTTATTACATGAACACAACCAGTTTTAACCACGACCTTTGTCTATTTTTTATAGCTTCCAAATAATTTCGACACAGAAACAGCTCTTTTGAAATTCCCTGTGCTCTACAAGGAGAGCATGAACACTGTGTTGGTCCAGGAGATGGAGCGTTACAACACGTACGCCTAAAAACTTGATACACAAAAAGTTTTCCACATTCTCTTCGAATGACCTTACCCCATTATCTCGGTTTTCTTAGGCTGTGCACTACAATCCGTGTGAGCATACAGAACCTGCTGAAGGCAATTAAGGGTTTGGTTGTAATGGATGCTGAGCTGGAGGCAATTGCAGGCAGTTTAATTGTGGGAAAAGTTCCCGAGAGATGGGCCAAGCGCTCTTACCCCAGTCTCAAACCCCTGGGCAGCTACATAAATGACTTCCTCTCAAGGCTCAGATTTTTGCAAGTATGATTTTTTTTTTTTTTTTGTAGAAAGAAGTACTGTGTAAAAGAAATGTAATGCATTTAGTTGTCTGAATGACATTTGTTGTTTGCTTTGTTCGTCTTTTCTTTTTTCATAGAAATGGTGTGACACTAATAAGCCTAATGTGTTCTGGCTTTCGGGATTCTTCTTTACTCAAGCCTTCCTCACTGGTGCAATGCAAAACTATGCCAGAAAATATCACATCCCCATTGATTTACTGGGTTTTGATTTTGAGGTGAAAAAATTGTCTTGTCTAAACGTTGTTATTTCTATTATTTCTTTATGGTCTTTAGAACACACACAATTTTATCTCATTATTTTGTCTGACAGGTTCTTCCCATTGATGAGTCAGACACATCACCTGAAGATGGCGTCTACATTCATGGCCTGTTTCTGGATGGCGCTAGATGGGACAAAGAAAGGTTAGGATAATCCCAGTGGTGATCTTTTAAAATAAATATTGCATTATTAATATAACATTTCTCTTTTATTATCAGTGGAGTCCTGGCTGAGCAATGCTCTAAAGTGCTTTTTGATTTGATCCCAATTATCTGGATCAAGCCAAGTAAGAATATATATTTTTTTTTATTTTTAATGGAAACATTTTTGTCTGAAAATGAATGATAATTAACACATTGAAGTCAGATTTGAATAGATTACCTCAGAAATGCAAAACAAATTTACAAATTTATTTCCATCCCCTTTTTTCCCCACAAAGCTCAAAAGAAGAACATCGGTCAGTCTCCAAAGCTGTATGTTTGCCCACTCTACAAAACCAGTGAGAGAAAAGGCACCCTGTCAACCACAGGACACTCCACAAACTTTGTCATTTCCTTGATGCTCCCAACAAGCAAGCGACCTCAACACTGGATCAAGCGTGGAGTGGCCATGCTTTGTCAGCTTGATGACTGAGATCACACAATCAAACACCAAGCACTTGCATCTTGAACTTCCTTTTTGTCTTGATTATATGTTCTTTTGACAATGCAAAATTAAAATTAACTTCTGAATATGTTTAACAATATTTGAAATTGTAAATGAAATATAAATCTAAATATATTTTAGAAGCAGAAATCTGTATTATCTTTCAAACAAATGAAAAATTACTCCACAACAAGATTTATTACAAGTTGGACACTAGGGGGTGTAGTAATCCATTTACCACAGTGTATCACTGTACTGTATATTCACTATACATTACTAAACCATGGCTAAAAGGAAATCTCATTGATCTTGCTTAAGCTTATGACAACACATAACATCATGAACCTGAAGTACTATTTACTATTTTTCTGAAGATTTGTATATTGATATAATCTGCAGTAACGTCTTCTCTTCCTTGTCTCGTGTGAAGATTTAAATACGATTCAAACAAATACATTAGCTTTATTTAGGGTAATGTATGCAAAAACTCAGAATGAGTGTAGTGGCAATAGCTGCAACCCGTATAGTCGGTCACAACTAGGTGCTGGCTCGGGTGGCTCTGTGATCTCATATTTTAAGCGTGACAAATATAGCAACAGTATGTGGGTAACTAGGAGTGTGCTGACTTTACTGTTGTTAGAGCCACCAGTGAAGTGCAGCAATTGAAGGTAAACATGTTTTCTTGCATGTTAAATGACTTCTGCGTTTTGAATATTCATTTTTCAGTGGTATTGCAACAGCATAATTAAAGTTTCAGATAAGAACTGCTGTCAAACTGTTGTTAGGCATGCTATGTATTCTTAAAGTTAACAAGGTGGTGTGAATCAGATTCAATCACAGAAAAAAGTGTGACCACTCTCTTTACTTTCTAACTCCATTGTAACATGGGTATGGTGCTCTTTTGGCTCTTAGTATTCAAGGCATGTGCTGGTTCTGTGCCTCCAGGCTTTATGGTCTTGTTTACCTTATGGCTGTCTCTCTCCAACTCCTTGTGTTTTGACTTCCTGGACTTAAACACAGATGAACACAGAAACAGAGGATGAATTTTACCAATCAGATGATGACTTGGATGATGATGATGAGGCAACACAATACATAATCGAACAAAGCCTAATTCAATACAGAAAACTCAAAGGATTGAATCCAAGGTGAACCTCTCCCATCTCCCTATACATTGTTTACCTGCTGTGAATTGACTGGATCTATGTCAACAGTGATTTGAAACCAAGCGAAGATCCTCATGAGATTTATAAAGCAGTCAAGGAGGGTGAGCTGAGGTCATACACTACCTACATTTTTCAGATCTAATGCTGAACATTAAGTGTATTCAATGTAAAATTATATTTTACGCTGTGACCTGCAGGTGATGAAGATGCATTAAACAGATTGGCGATACAACCAGAGACATTGTGCAGAGTGGATGAGCGTGGCTGGATCCCACTTCATGAGGCAGCAGTACAGAGCAATAAACACATCCTTGAGATTACCTTCTCAGGTAACAGCTTTTAATGGCTTTCTTTTTCCGTTTTGTACTTTTTTGTTGGTTTCAGCATGTGTTTGTATTTTAGCATCACCCCCTGGTGCAGCGCAGTGTAGAACATTAAAGGGTGAGACACCACTGTTTTTAGCTGTTGTTTATGGACTCAGAGAGAATGCCACATTCCTCTTACAGAACGGCAGTAGTCCAGACACCCAGAACGATGAGCAGGATTCGCCATTAGTAGCTGGTATGTTTTAAATTGATTGACTGTCATTGCAAAATAAATAAATACAATTTGTGTACTTACTGTTTTCTTATTTTTACTAATTTCCCCACAGCTATTCTGAATGACCAGTATGATCTGGCCACACTGTTACTTCGTTACAATGCTACTATAGACCAAACTGGACAACTAAACCGAACAGCTCTTCATGAGTCTGCATTTTTAGGCCTGGAGAACTTTGTCTATCTGCTCTTAGAGTCTGGTGCTAATCCAAATGCATGTGACATCAAAAAGAAAACTCCTCTGGCTCTAGCAGCACAAAATGGGCATCTTAATGTGGTTGAAGTCCTTTTACAAAAAGGTATGGAAAACTGCAACACTATCACAACTTTAGTGTGTGTATACCAGCATATTATTAGTGTCTGTTTGTAGGTGCTGATGTGGGATGTGAATCAGAGTCAGGCACAGTACTGTTTGATGCTGCTGCCTCAGGACACCCTGACATAATCTCCTTGTTGTTGGACCATGGAGCAGATCCTAACAGGCCTCTGTACAGTGGACACCTACCCATCCATCGTGTGGCTTACCATGGACACATCTTGTGAGGGACATTTTTTTTCCAACAAACAGAGGTATGTGAATTGTTGCATTGTTTTAAGTGTTTCTCTTTGGCAGAGCATTGGAGAAGCTCATTCCAGTGACTACACTTGATGATGTAAAGGAAAGTGGTATGAGTCCTCTACACTCTGCAGCTGCTGGAGGACATGCCCATTGTGTGGACTTATTGCTCAAAGCTGGGTATGATCCAAACTTCATGCTCCACCCAAGAGTGCGTCGCAACTATGACGATGAGCGCAGGTCTGCTCTCTTTTTTGCTGTGTCCAATAACGATCTTCAGTGTAGCCGCTTGCTGCTGGAAGCTGGAGCCATGGTGAACCAGGATCCGATCAACTGTTTGCAGGTTGCTCTCAGACAGGGCAACTATGAACTGATCAACACCTTGTTAAAGTTTGGGGCAAACGTCAACTACTACTCAAGGGTCAACACTACTCACTTCCCCTCTGCACTTCAGTATGCTTTAAAAGATGAGGTCATGTTGAGGATGATTCTGAACCATGGCTATGATGTAAAGCGCTGCTTTGACTGCCCTTATGGTGACAGTTCCCATGACTACGCCCCATGGGCAACCTCGGTTATCAAGGACATGGTGGTGAGGGAAATGGGTTCAAAATGTAAAAACTGCTAAACAAACATGTTTATCACTGAATATGTCTTTCTTTTCTCTTTCCAGTTCTGTGAAGTAATAACTGTATCCTGGCTCAGACACCTGTCTGGTCAGGTGGTGCGCATCATGCTAGACTACACTGACAGTGTGTCCTTCTGCACCAAACTTAAGGATACCTTAAAAGACCAGAAGCAGTGGGCAGAGATCTGTGTCATTCAAAGTAAAGTCACTAAGGCACTTCTAAATTATTACTTAATGTCATAAAGGATATTCATGCTTACACGTTTTACCTCTTTTAGGAAATGTGAGAAGCCTGAAGCACCTGTGTCGGTTACAGATAAGGGAGCATCTTAGTCGACTTCGCTTGAGGGCTCCATATTTTATTAACTTCCTACCACTTCCTCCCAGGCTGAAAGAATATCTACGCTATAAAGAGTATGATGTCTACAACAGGGGAATAATGGTGGCTCCATAGTTTACATTTATGCATATCCAATTAATTAAAGGGCAAATCCCTCTAAAAGTGGGATTTTTAGATAAATATTTGTGGTTGATATTACTACAGTAAATGTTGTTAAAAAATATTAAAGTGTAAACTCATATTTACTCAGCTGTTCACTTTCCTTTTTTGATCATTTACTTTTAACCTAAGTATGTAAATGTGCTCCTAACTTATAAAAATGTAATTTTAAAAAATCCATATTTAAAGGTTTTTGGTTGTTGTTATGTTGGCCTGGGTTTGCTAATAATAGGTGATAAAAATAGTCATAAAAAGGAACCAAAATTCTGCAAATAACTTAAAAACTTATGACTCAAAGAAGAAATATATAAAAAACAGAACAAGGAACTAAACTGACCCTATAATATCAAAAGTATTTGGTAAAAGTTCAAAGAACACACAAAACATTATTTGAACATAATTTGAAGCTAATCCGTTTACATTTGGACCTTGGGCCAAAATGATCCGTTATGATTCCGAGTTACCAAAGAGACCTTTCCTCAGTTTGAACCGGACACCTCTTCTGTAATTCTGCCCGTATTGATGTAGTGCCCGTGCCGTCCGCTGGGTGGCGCGGATTCTCTCACATGTAAACAGTGACGGCAGCGTTTTGCGGCGCTGGAGAAGAACGTGTACGTCATTTTCACAATGGCGGAGGCAGGGTGAAGAGGACAGTGTGTGTGTGAAGCGGCGCCCTGATCGTTAGACCTCTACTGCCCGTAATACGTGCACGCTGCCCAAAAATGGCCCTGAACCCAAAAGCACTGGGTAAAAAGGACACAGACTGTCCCATGCCGGGCGGGCCCAATACGGACGGTGGCGGACCTCAGAAGAATTCAGCCGCCACCTCGGCCACAGCCAACCAAAATGGCGATCAGCCTGGATGTGGAGACAGTGTAATGCCTGAACCAGAAGCCCCTGAACGGCGAAGGACTGCTCAGACAGACGCCCGGAGCGTTGGCAGTTCTCCTTTGCCGGGCCAGAGACCAAACGAAGAGCTGCCACGGAAAAATTTTCAAATCCCGAGGAAGATAAGAGAACGGAAAGGTGGTCCCCTATAGCTGCTATTTTGCACAGAGGCTATCCTGGCTTTCATAATTTTGCTATTGCGTGTTGCTAGCTTGTTAGCCAGTAAGCTGGTCCGTTATTTGAATGCTGTATTAACACATGATGTAAATGTCTATTAGACAACAGCCGAGGTGTTAAGCACTCTGATAGCTTGTAATGCTGTAGCGTGGGTTGTTACGGACTTGGCTTTGGTGGTCAGGCTTTGGTATCCAAGTTACCACTGAGCAGTAGGCAACTTCAGTACTGTGAAGGCGCCCGGAAGCTGCAATTTAAAGACTGTTTGTTTAAAAAGTGCTGCAAAATGCTGTCAAGGACTGTTATAGGTGTGCAACAACTTGCGGTTGTCACATTGACCTCAATGAAGGACATGGATTAATCTAGCCTTCATATCCAGTCTGGGACAATACCACAACAAGAGTATACATATAAATATGTTCAAGCAGTGCATAGAGATTTGACAACTATGTCAGCTACTGAACTACAATGCCTTCTGTATTATTTGAATATAGTTGTGATAAGAGATGTAGAAGTAAAAGCTTTCTGCAAAGAAATCTATGAGCCAACAATAAACCATATCTTCTCTATTGGGGTTACAAGCCTAACCTCTTTAAGACAGTCTGGACTGCACTGTTGGCCTGTCTTTATACTTCATACTATGTGCTCATCTAAGAGATGTCAGTCACCTAAGACAGGGCTAATATCTGTGTCTGTAGCTCATATGCTGTAGATTACCCTGTTTGCGTGGTTTGCATTGTCTTTCTTGATCAGCCTCTAGTAAATAGCGTCTGAAGATTGCACAGTACATGAAGGAATTCAGATTTTTTGTCAAAGGTTTTGAGACTTAATTTTTGATCCTCTTCTTCCAGTACACAGTTGAGTTATCTGATGTGCTGAGCTGGAAGATAAGGTCAAGGGCTGCTGTAAGGTTATTTGGTGCACAAAAGTGTCTGCGTAAAAAGTTACTGCCTGCTGTCTTTATTACTCCTGCGGGGAGCATAACAAGTAGAACACATAGACTAAAAAATCCTACAGGTCGGGATGTGGTTGTGTGATTTCGATGTGTATGTTATTTGTTATAGTGATGCTGCTGTGAGGCTTTAGATCCTAATATGTCCTTTTCTGTTTTGCCTTTGTGTCCCCAGGCTTGTACCAGTTTCTGCCCCCTGACAGTAGAGAGTTTGAGGATCTTGTGAAGACTATTTCCTCATTTTACCTGGACTCAGCATCTCGAGGAACCTTCACTTACTGCAAGGCCAGGCTCATTCACAATGAGCTGCTGGAAAAGGAGGTTTGTGCACTCTTACTGACATGTGACATACTCCGAAATTCACAGGGGCGCTTCCACTGGTGCTACTTGTTTATTTGATTTACGCTTCTAACCAGTCAGTTATTTGTCATGCGGCCTTTTAAATAAGCAGTGTTTACAATATGTGTTGTGTGTTTATATTTTGATAGTTATATTTCTTTGTATTGTTAAAGAAAGTAAAACATTGTCAACTTGTGAACTCCTTAAAATTAAGAGAGACTGATCATGTATTTATTCTATATTTATGGCGTTGTTATTTATGTTTGTTGTGTCTTAGTTCATTGAGAAACGTAGAGAAATGAAGCAGGAAGGTCGAAGTGAACAAGAACTGACTGAGTCCTTTTGCTTCCTTTATCCCGACAAATCCAAAGTTGGTATCCTTTTTAAGCCTTATTCAAATATGTGAAAGCCACATGATTTTGACTTCTGTGTAATTCTGTGTCCAGCTGCAGTGGATCTGTGAAAAGGGTTTGTCGGTTGGGCACTCCAGGATTACTACACTAGGAAATCCTTCACTTGGTAAGTTGGTCTCCTGTGCAATATTACATATCTTTGTTTTTAAAGCTCTTCAGTTTAAGAGATGCTGTAATTGCTCTGAGGATCTTTCAGTATTTGACCAATGGTATGGTTTGTCTGTAATGTCCCCTAACGGTTTGCTTTTGTTGTTGTAGGTGTTTACCTCTCTAAGTATTCAGATTTATTACAAATTAATCCATTTGAGGCTGGTTCATTTGGAGACATAATAGTTTTCAAAGTCATGAGGGTAGGTTTGAAATTGTTGGTTTTCTGTGCATGTTAACAGGTTTTCTGCAATTTATGAAATAATCTAAATGATCTCATTTTACAGGGTCGAATAAAGCACATTCACGAAAATATGCCTAAAAACGCCATTGAACCTACACCTAAGTTTGACTGTCATTTGTCCAAACGTGCCAATAGGGTTACGTCGTTGCTGTCGTACAGGGCTTTTGAGCTCACACAGGTGAATATTGTAACCTTACTTTTCTGTTATAAACTGTTGACTTTTTTTGCATTTTTAATATGGCTTTCTCGTTTTGTTCTTTAGCAATATTTTTTTGAGTTTGCATTTGAGGAAATCAAGGCGCGACCCAGACACGTGTGCCCCTATGCTGTGGTTTCCTTTCAGTACAAAAGTAAGGAGGGAGCAACAGCTCCTTTGACTGCACACAGGTACATTAGTTGCAGGATATGGTAAAATGTTTTTGACAACATTTTACCTTTTGATGAGACCACATCTCTTCTGCTTGTAAAGCAGTATGCTTTGTTTGTTTGCTTAACAGGTTTAATACAGTTTCACCTGAAGGAAGTAGAGGTACAACACATTTTTATTATAACAAATGATATTGTAATCATTCATTACTAAACTACTTACTTTTGACTTAGGGAAGAGCTGCTACACTGTGTGGAGTGGGCCACTAGTGAACAAGGGCGAGGAGTTATTCCCGGTCTGTTTACGGTCCTCCTCACGACCTTACCTTCCCTTTAAACTGTGCGTAGTTCTTACATTTTTAAGTGTCAATTTAAAAGCATTACATCCTATTGCATAGAAACAAATTAATATGGGAAAATTCTGTGCATATCTTGCAGTTCTGAAAAGCTGGAGATGAATCAAGGCATGCAGCTGGAGCAGGTGAAGCGAAAGATTCCCTCTGTATTGTTTTCTTGGGAGACCTACAGTGCATCACGGGAAGGTCAGTCTGGACCTCACTGTTACACCTACACACAACACTCTACAGCAAGTGCTTTACAGGCATGGATTTTAATGTTCAGTGCAATAGTGCAGTGCTGTTTAGGCTTGAATCTGAAATCAATCAGTTGAATATTTATCGTACATTAGATGTGCTATTGATAGACCATCAACCAGTGTTTTCCAGATAGTAGGTTGGGACCAAGGGTGTTAGTGTAGATTTTATTTGGGTCATAACTTGATTCCCAAGTCTTGTGTTTGTGACTGACACCATGTGCAAAAATCTGATCTCTACCCTATATTATAACCTGGATCCCACATGCTAAACATCTTTTTTGTCTTCAGTGATGAAGTGTGGGATGTCATGTAGCCTGTTTGAGGTTGTTGATGGAAAAGGCAAACCAAGCAGAGGCAACCTGGCTGCTCTTGTTAACAAACTGGAGAGGGACAGAATGGTAAGTTACCTACAAATGTTCAGTGCCCTCAAAAGACTTATAGGTGTATTTATTTGAGGAGCATGTAGATTAATGCTGAAACATTAATGTTTTTGGACTGAGTCTGACAACTGTCATTTCACATCCTCAGGTGCTAGTGAAGTCCCTGTTTGATCGGGGTTTTCTCTTCCTACTGACCTCAGCTCAGATGCAGGATTCCAAAGGTGCTGTTAAGCTTTTTCTTCACTGTACTGGTAGATTGCTCTTGTGACAGTTTAAGAGCAGTTTCTCACCACTGGAAAGAGTTATGCATTTAACATCTTGATATCTGTTTTTTCTAGAGCGCTGGGGGAAGGTTGAGAGAAACCTGCAAGCATTATTCATCTTCCAGGAGTCAAGGATAGTTGCTAAATGCTGTAAGTACTATTTTGTGGCTCGTTCTGGTGCTTTGAAGTTGTAGGTTTGTTTTCAAGATGATATGATGCACATTTAAAAGTCGGCTATCAAATTTCACAAATGTCTTAATTTTGTCACATGAACCATGATGACTTAGTCTTTCTGAAACGCCCCTCTTATCACTGCTCTCTGCTATAGTTAGAATTTCAGTATCAAGGCATACCCTGAATTATGTAAGAAATACAAGCTGGGCTTATATTACATATGAAGAATAACCCTGGTAACATTACATCTGTGTATTGTATTTAGCATCCAGACAGCATGAGCCTGAGCCATTGTCTGTGGAGCTTCAGCCTGCTATTCTGTCCTCTACGGAGCCCTTCATCCCTGCCCTGCACTATTCCCTGTTCAAACTGCGACCCAATCCAGGCAAGGACCTTAGCCTCGGTGTGGAGCGCCAGGCCACAGACTATCTAACTCGAATGGAGTCTGGCACTGTGCGCCCATTCGTCCTGCCTGACTACAAAAGTAACGTGGACGATCGGACAAACCCTCTCCCAGTACCCAGACCCAAATTCAACATGGATGCTGTGCTGCGCACATATGTCCATAACTGTAACAACTATATTTTACCTCTTAACAAGGCCAAGGACATCATTGATAGGATAAGAAACCCAGTGCCTGTGCCTGTGCCTGTGCCTGTACCTGTTCCTGTTCCTGTTCCTGCACCTGTGCCCACCCCAGCTCCAGTAGAATACAGTCCTGTTTCTGACTGGGGCGGCTCGGACAGGAGCTCAGACAGGGCAGAGAGACCCAGTGAAAAATTGCCGCAGGACAGGCCCCCTCCAGACAAACGGACAGACAAGCGGCGAGCTGGGTCGGCCCATTCAAATGGTGGTCAGGTTCAGCACAAGGCCCATACTGACTTGGAGCCAGCAGCTCAAAAACTACAAATGGCTCAGAATGAGTATGATGAAGAAAAGATGAAAAAGTTACTTAAGCTTATTCAGCTCCACAAAAAAACACGTGTAAAGGATCCTGGAAAAGAAGATGATGACTGGAGCTGGGACACTAACAGCTTAAAGAGGAAATATGAAGGAGATGAAAGGGGAACTACGAACAAACACCAACGTAAGGACTCACTGAGCAATGGAGAACCCAGCCGAGGTAACTGTTCAGTGTCTGTATTGTCAAGTGAATTGACCACATGGGAATGTATGTGAAGTCAAAAAATGTCAAAAGCCAAAATTGCAAGCAATGAAATGATTCTAAATGTAATCTATCCACACAAAAAAATAAGTCATCATGCAATTACCTTGCCATTTTACTGTGGGTAGTTGAAACTGAAATGAAGTAGCACTGAAGTAATAAAATATTTTGACTTGTTTGGACTGATATAAGAAACGTTCTATATGGTCTTTTTAATAATTCACCCAATAACCTAACGTGTATAATTACATTTTTATTGTGTGTTCTGTTAGGATCCCAGACATGTGAGTTTGGCGAGGAGGGTTCACAGAATGACAATCTGATCTCAGTAATGGAGCGCATGGGTTATGACACTGACCTCAGAACCCATGGCACCCAAGGATCAACAGTCAGTGAGACCCAGAACCTTCTTAAAATTTTGCTTGCCACTCTCAACAAAGCTGTGGCTCAGGGCTCATTGTCAAACGATAGTGAGTCAATGGCAGGTTCTGAAAGGACTGACCCTGTTATTCCCAATCTTGACCAAAGGAAGCAAACAGAATTAGCATCACAGACAAACTACACAGAGGTAAAAAATGCATATAAAAAGTGTATCAAAAAGCAATAATTTGTACTTCTACAATTACTAACTTGCTTACTATCAACATCTTTTGTTCAGGAGGACATGGATTGTAGCCCTGGTAGTCCATTTAGTGCTGGCTCACCAACAGAGCAAGCCCACACTTCCAATGACTCCAACTGGGTTGTCTCCAATACTCAAGGTATGTCCTAAGTTTATCTTTTGTCACCACTGTTAACTTTTCCAATGTAATCCTTAAACTTAACACTTTTTTTGTTTTTTTCTCTTCCTGCCATAAAGACAAAGTGCAGCTGTCATTAGAGCCAGGGCAAGAACCAATGCCTGAATTGAAGCCTGAAATCAAACCTGAACAAAAACCAGAACTTACACCAGAACTGAAGCTCGAGCCAAAGCCTGAGGAGGCTGTTCCTGTGACTGAAAGCCACCAGGAGCCAAAGGTGCCTGCAGTAGTGGAAGTTAAAAAGACTGTTCCACCCCCAATGTTACCCATTGTGGAGGAACCTCCCTCAAGGCCCTCCATCAGTCTGGACACTATTCTAAATCAGGAAATTCGTAGCCTGACTTCTGATCTTAAAAGCCTTATGCAGAGTCACACTATCTTCTATACCTCAAAGCTGCCACCACGGTTACCCCTACGACACTGCTGGCTTCCCAACAGTTGCTTCTCAGACTTTGTTGTTCCTTATGTCACCCCCGTTCCTATCCAGAGCCACGTAAATGCACTGTGTGAGAAGATGGACAAGTTGATCCAAACTCTACCTGATCCCTCAAAAGATACTACCCCACCTCCCCCAGTCACTACAGCTAATCCTACAACACTAGCTTCAAACACCACCCAGACGTCCAAAACTAAAGAGGAAATTTCTCCTAGCAAAAGCTCCACGTCCACCAGTATTAAACCGGGCCCAGTCAAAGACTTACCATCCACTAAGGCCAAAACTGATTCCCTTGCAGGAGAGGAGAGAGAGGAGCTCTATTCACCCTCTCATACAACTCCAGACTCTCCAGAGGTCTACCACAAGGGCCAGGGCCCTGCTTCTGGCAGTGGCTCTGGGCTTCTGGCTGGTAGCCTCATTGGTCAGCTAAAACCAGAGGTTTTCAGCAGCCTGGTGGAAATATTTAAGGACGTCACCAAGAACACAGTTAAATTCTACATCTACTCTGGGGATGAGGCTGAAGAAAGCACTGTCTGCAAAGAGATAAAGGTACATTATTTGTGTAATGTGTAATTTGTATTGATTTTACGAATTAAATATCATTAATTTTATGAAAGGAAATGCTTTGTTGACATTGTATTTTGCAGAAGTAAAACTAAAAGGAAACTAAATTCAAAGATTTTTCCCAAGATTTATTATTGGTCCAGTAGCTTTTTATTGCATTTGCAATTGAATAAAGAAAAAAATAATGTAACATTTACATCAATGTTATTTTAAGTAAAATTGTATTGAGTTCTCAGGTTGTGTTTGTTTGTTAGGTTGTATTAGTGCTTTTTCAATGAAATTCGCTCAGTGATTGTCTCTTATTGTTTAAAGAGGCATGTATTATCGCTGCGTTACACTCTTTTACTGTTTGTATAATTGGTGTCTTGTCACAGCCAGTACTTATGTGTACATATATCTGTCAGGCTCTAACAATTATGTCTCTGCTGTCTGTCACAAAGGATTACTTGATAAGTCTGGGCAACAGTGAATGTAGCCCACAGACGTTTCTAGAAAACAGTAGCAGTTTAGATAAGCTCCTGATCATCATTCAGAATGAACACATCGCCGCCCATGTGCACAAGGTAGGAGCTGCCTGTCAGTTTATTTGGTTCTGTGTTTAGCTTTATATATTTGTCATCAGTTGCAGTTATGTAATGAAAATTGTTTTCTGTTGTAAAAAGTTTGATTTCAAAATGCAACTAAACATTTTCTCACTGTAGATCCCAGCGCTCGTGTCTTTAAAGAAGCTGCCTTCAGTGAGTTTTGCTGGAGTAGACTCTCTTGACGATGTCAAAAACCACACGTATAATGAGCTCTTTGTCTCTGGTGGTTTCATGGTGTCTGATGAGTTTGTCCTCAACCCTGACTGTATCACCCAGGGTAAGTGATATATTTCTCATTTCAAGTTGATGCTGCACAGTCAGTTGGATTCCTAATTTTCTTTTTTGGCCAGATCGTTTGCAAGGGCTACTAAAGTTTCTAGAAGAACAGAGCACCCCTGAACACCCGTGGCAATGGAAGGTGCACTGCAAGTCCCAGAAGAAGCTGAAAGAAATGGGCAGGTTAGTGTGTGAGGAAATGTGATTAAATACAATAATGCTGTTACAATAATAATGTGCGATCATATTTAAAATGTTCCTCTTCCCACAGGCTGAATGCCAATGCCATGGGCTTGTTGAACCTTCTTACCATCTACCAGAAGAAGCACTTAGTAGAGTTCCTGCCTTATCATGAGTGTGACACACAGTCGCGTCAGGCTCCAGATCTCGAATGCCTCATAAAACTCCAAGCTCAACACACACAGCAGCGGCACCTTATCTTTCTTACAGGTACCACCATTTTTATCGGCATCGTAATGCTTATTTGCCATGTGCTTACCTTCACCAATTTATATAAAATTATTACATCCTTATCTCTTTTGAAAGGATTAAGAAGCTTGTTTTACTCACTTTTCATTTTATATATTTACAGAGCGACCATTTGAGATGTTCCTGCAATTCTCCAGGAATGGAATAGTGATCGCAAGCATTGATGATGTGATGAGCAGTTTCCACAGTCTGATTGGTTCTATCAATCAAAATGAGCTTCCCACACCACCCTCTACTGGTGGGTTTTGTGAACAGCAGTGCTGAATATATCCACATTGCATGTTTTCTAGATGACTTTTTTTGAATATTTGGTCCTTCAAATATGACTTACATTTCAGTTTTTTAATTTTTGAGTTTGTCCATCATTCATATATTGTTGTTGGTTCCCTCTTTTTCTCCCAGTAGTAAATGATGAGTGTATTGAAGAGGACATGTCATTAGATTCTGAGGATGATGGTGAACCACCTGCACTATCGGATCCCTCAGAGCAGAGCCAAGAAGGTGAGAAGCCCTCACAGCCCCCACTTCCGGATAGAGAAGAATTTCGTCCTCCACTTCCAGAGCAGCAGACCACCCCCGATAGCACTGCAATGCTGAATGACTACAGTGCTCTCAAAACAGTCATCTCTCAGTTTAAAGCCGCCAACCAGTTAAGCTCAGCAGATTTTGGCAGTTTATCACCTGGAGGTTTTCCTGTGAATCCTCATCAGAGCTTCCTTTGTCCCTCGGCTCCATGGTCGTCCTACACTGGGTCCTCCAGCTACACAGCCTCCCCAGCTTATCCATCATCGCCCTGCAGTAGCACCCAGGACACAGAGTACCGGCCCACAGTCACAACTTCTGCCACAGCCCCCACTACACCTGCACTGACCACAGCAGAACCTCTGGCCAACTTGGCTTCTCTCCCTTTGGAAGTGAAACCTCCACCACCACCTCACCTCATGATGCTTGGCCACACGTACAGCTCAGAAACCACAGGAGCCGAGGCTGCTGGGACATCTCCACTTCCTACGTCCCATCCCTTTTCAGACAATGGCGATGCAGCCCAATCAGCCTACACGGCGGGCATTGCTTCAAATGTTACTGGGACCCCTGGTGAAAGGACACTGAGTGGGCCTGGAGAGGGTGCATGGGGGACTAATAACAGTCAAAGTGTTGTCACATCTCACTCTGTGGAGACCAGAGGTGAAAGTGTGGGAAGCAGCACTCCCAGTCAAGGGGACAGGACTCCAGTGAACTGTACTGACAAACTTGGTTCAGCTGTGGGTGTTCCCACAGCAGACACCAGAGGGGGCTCAAAAGCCAGACCTAGAATGCCTCCACCACATGTATTGTGTGGTGCAGGCTACGGCGGTTTTGGAGGCCTCCCTGGACATGGACAGATGGACCATGGGCTTGTACGAGGTGCTATGAGCTCAGGTTCTTTAGGGGGTTTTCGAGGGAGAGGACCTGTAGGACTTTGGCCCCGGCCAGTGAGGGGTGGGGGCACAGGAGGACCACCCTGCTACTGGGGTTTTCAAGGTGGTAGAGGTGGTGGACAAAACTACTACTCAGACTTCTCTTACTCTCAAAATTATGCTCCTGAATAGACAATCAACTCGACTGAGGGGGCAATTTGAAAGAATTCTCCAGAGACTTAAATGAATGTATATATTTCCTTGTCATAAAATACGTAAATCAGGATCACCATTTTCTACATAAAAATTGATACAGGCAGTGCCGAGTGTCCTACTGTCACGTAAACTGTATGTACACTCTTTCCATGTGACCTATCCGACACCCTGTCAGACCACTATATTTATATTTGCCAACAAATGTTTATGGCCTTCCAGATCACATTTTCTGTTTGTCCCATTTATGAAAACGGTTTGTGAACAAAGGGGAAAGGCTGATATTTTTTTAAGGAAAAAAAAGTGATACAAATTTCACTTTTGCTGTTGGTTTTCTTTTTTATTTGACATATTTGGTTGTCCTGAATTCTATAAAAATAAAACATTTCAAATATTGTTTGAGTGTGAAAGATTTGATAATGGTGCAGTTGAAACCATTAAAAACATAAATCACAGTTTTCTGTCCGTTTACTGTTAATTTCCTTGTCAGCTTTAATTTAATGTTTGATTTCATTGTGATGTCAAAGATAGTAAAGAACTTAAAAGTAATGGCATTATTTTTATTTATTAATTTACTCTTGGTTCTTCTAATTGTAAAAAAAAATGCACTAACTGTAAAAACATCAGATTTATACTGTACAATTATAGACAAAAGTTTTTTTGTTTTTTTTTTCTCAGAATTTCCTGGTGTTCCTTGTAAAATCTATGTAGCATCACTGATAAGCTAATCATTGCATAATACCTAACCACTCTGTAAAATCAAGTCTCCAGCCATGACAAAGCTCAGCAGTAGAAATCTGTTCAATCTATTTTTCTCCAGCTGTGAGAGACACGTGCACAGAGCAGTTTGGAGGATGCCTCACTTTAAGCCCCCGAGACTGCCTGCTGAGGGGTATTGGCCCCTGAGAGAGGATCATTAGGAGCAGCTCAGGGATGATGTCCTCTTTGTGTGAGTTTATTAGGTTGTTTCATTACGCAGTATCCTACAGTAGGTAGAGATGGACGCCAGGGGGGGCTGTTTGTACTTCTCTGTTTTGTTTTCGGTGACTTTAGTGGGCCTGGAAACACATCACGTTCATTTACCTTAATTACATCAAATACACATACATTTTAACGCCTTAACGCGCTTTCATTTTAACCCTAACACTCCTTTGTTGTGCCACGTAGGCTATATCGCTTAAGTACTGACAGGGGGCGCTGTCGTTTAGAATTTCAACTTGCGATATAATTAGAGAAGAAGGTGCTGTTCGAAAAAAGTAAATAAGACAAGAAAACTTAATTTATACTACACACTCAGCCAGGTACAGTTTGTTTTGTTGCGTTTTGTTACTACCTTTTTGCGCTCTGATTTTTTTTATCCTCATGCGATGGGATTGCAAAAAAATTGCGTGCATTGTGTCAGTAGGCCTAATCTTAAATTTCCTTTCCAGTCTTCATCAAAGCTGACGTACTGCTCGGTTCCTGCGTGTTACCTGAAGGCACATCAAGAATGTGCAGGATGTTGAGCTGTGGGCCTGAATGAAAAGAAGCTCTGCAGCTGAAATGAGTAAATACGTATATCTTTCTTATTTTCCAACACCTGAGATTAATAGAAACCATCATTTTATTCTAGGTTTGTTCTAGATTTTTTGTTTACTGTCTGTGAGATGAAAATGCCCCTGTATGAAGGAACTTTAATTTTAGAATCTTTTTTGTGTTTATTTAGTTGTTTAATCCAGTTTATTAAAGTTAATTGTTGGGTACACCTAGGGAAAGTGTGATAGACAATATCATTACAAGGGAAGCAGTAATACCACATGCTACAATAAAGCCAGTATAAAGAAATGACACAGAGGGGGAATAAATGACAAGGTGATGCCATATAAAAGTGATCACAAGCAACAAAATACACCTCATAATACTTTGAGGTCATTGTACTTGTCAAATCGTATAATACCTATGTGAATTCTCTTCAGTAAAGCACATAAAATCCCAAAGCACAGAGCCTAGAGACTGCCCAGTGTTGCGTATGCAGTGTGCTTGTTTGCAATATTTTTTGTTGCTGTTTAGATATGATTAATTCATCCTAATGTGGTCTGACTTAGAGCAAAATCCTGATTAACATATTGGACTTCCAGCTGCTTCTTACTGCAAAAAACCCTTGAGCTGGTTTCAAAGCCAGAACATGGTCTGTGTTCATATTCAGTGCAGAGCTATGATAAACAGCCTGTTGTCTGGTCTGCAGCAGTGCACATTCATTTAAGTCTTTTTTTGGGAAGCAACGAGCCTATCTCCTAAAAAAGATCCAGCCAGTTTGCCAACTCTGAAACAAATAGCACTGTATGTGTGTGTACGCTGGGTGCATACTCTGAGTAAAGTGTCCAATTAGAATGAAATAAGGGCTGCAGGTGGTTTGGCGATATCAGGCCTTGTCACAATTGGCATGTGTGGGTACCTGAGAGATGTGGATGTATCTCTCACTGCTGGATGCCTCCACTTCTGCCTGATGACTGTTTTGACAGTTTTGTAATAGCCCCTGTTGACAAGGCAGCCCTCTACCAGCAAAAACCAATTCAACTTGAGCTATTCAGAGTAAAACTCCCCATTTCATAGTAATTAGATTCCTGAATAAAATGATTTGGGATCCCTTGGAGCCCAGCTGATCTGGGGAAAACAATTAATCTGGAAAGGAAAGCCATGTGCTGTAATTGAAGCCTGGTGGAGTGTTTTCTTTGGAGAGAGGCCTCCTCTCAGGCATCAAGGGGCCTTTCCTTTACATCTGGGTAATTTGTCAGAGCAATTCAGAATAATTCAGGAAAGAGGCAACAATAACAGAGGTGCACTTTTGTGTTAAACTCTACTGAAGCGTAGGATGAATGTGGTGTAACAAAACAAATCAAGTGAATGGAAGTGGATGTTCCCTGTGGCTTGTTATACCACTTTATATCACAGGATGGAGTGGTGAGCTTTGCCTTATTCTTGGTGAACTTTAATGTCAATGGAAAGTTGCTCTAAAGTTTTCTACTAATAATTACTGACTCCAATGTGATCTCAGTCAGACCAGTGGGCTCACAGATGCTACAGTGTCTGACATCAGACACAGCAATGTTGTTTTCCCCTGTGTTGTTTTCTCTCTCCTTTTTTTTTTTTTTTTTTTTTTGTATCATATCCTATTCATTTATTTAATTAGCTTGCTAAACAGTAATTCTGCGATCCTGCCAGCTTGTCCTGATTTATTTCAGAGCATACCTTTTGATTTTATCAGCTAGTTATTAAAGGCCATAAATGGATGGATTAAATACAGCAGATTTTTTTTATTATTTATTTCTGGCTGGCTTTCATAGCTCTCTAGATGTAATGCTGAAGCCGCTTTTTTGTCAGTGAAGTACCTGCTGTCACAAGGTTAAAATAAAATGCATGGCACCAAATGGCATCAGGATCCTGACTTCCCCCATCATAACTCTGACATGCTGCCTACACTGCTGCGTTTCCTAAATCAGCAGTGCTCTTACATAACAGGGGTCACTTGTGGAGCCTCTGCAAAACTCTCAAAATGCTCAAATAATGTCCTCCATGTTTTAGCCCATCTGCTAATCATATCACAATGCATCACGGGCCCAGATGCGCGTGCTGTGTCAGAGCTGAGGCCCAGATTAGAGGGATTTAAAAACAGGGAAATTGACAAAGCACCTGGTTTTTATCCTCGCTGTAATCTTCTAAAACCTAACCCTGAACTTCTGACACATTGTCATGTCTAGTACAGCGTGGCCTCTAAAAAAACAAATGGTCATCATGACAGACTTTGGCAAAGGTTGTTACATCACAGAGTCTCATAGTGTTACGTAATATTTTTTAGTAAATTGAGCCGTGCTTAATATTGTCAACACATTCCTGACTTTGCCAAAGCGACCTGTAGCGTGATTAAAGCGAGGGGTATGTTACGACAGTCCTCTCTTATTCAAAAGGATTGCTGCTAAATCCCTGGGAGTTTAGCAGCGATCAAACTGTCCCACTTTCATGCACCGTTGCCCATTTGATTAGAGATCTCCACCTTGGTATTTGTGTGGGAATTTACATTCAGGAGACACAACAATATTAGTCTCTAAAGGCTTTGAGAGTAGCCAAGATTTAATTAAGGATTTAAAAATAATCAAAGGGTCCAGTTCTGACTTACATGCTCACTTTTGTAGTGCCTGGTTACTACATCTTCTCTTTGACATTATATGAAGGATTACATCTAATCCTTTTCAATCTGGCTGCAATCCTCAGTCCCACCCAGTGTTGGCATTGAGATTAAGCTGCAATCAAATACATTATGAATTCTTGGCCTTTAAAGAAATTGATTTGTTTCTATCAAGGCGACTGTTTGTCTCATCCTCTCCCTTATCCCTTCATCTACAGTCGTCCGTACACTGGCTTCGGTCTTTGATGTCATCGAAGTGTTCTCACCCCACGCACTTTGACTGTATACGGCAGAACATACAGTCCCCCTTTTCAGCGACACCGTTTACCGCATTATTCTGTCATTCCGATGCATGTTATGCTGAATTCAAGCACAATCACAAAGCAATGGCCCCCCGTGGCTTTGCGTCAGAGCTGCTTGAAGCATTCGTCACTTCAGTTCACATTTTGTTTATTCCGCAGTGTTTCAAAGAGCAGAGAAGTGTTTGATCAAAGAGATGTTTGAAGAGCAGTCCAACTGGTGTGTGTTTTTTTTTTTAACACACTGTTTTCTGTACTTCCCATTGTGCCTGATATTGCTTTCTTTTTCTTTTTTGCAACAGGTTAATGTGAGATGTGGGTTTGTATAATGAATCGCAGCGGGACGCACCACTGTTTTCTCCTAGATAAGAAGATAGATGTCGCTAAGCTGATTTCAATGTGTGCTCATTTCATATATTTCATTTCAGTGTGGTGCAGAATAGGAAACAAAGACTCTTGACAAAGACTAAGCACAAGAGGGGTAAGAGCTAAATTGCTTCAACTACTCTTACTTTTATCCATTCATATTTAAAAAATGTCAGAAAACAAAGTCATTGTTTTATTTGATTGTTAAATTCAGGTCTCATTATCCTGATTTAATCACCCTTTTCATTCCACCAACATCTTCTTAATGGCATATTACAATCAGCTCATTATTTTCTCCGAGTGCAGGAAACAAGTTTTAATGTTTAAAGGAAAGTATTATAGATACCTCGTGTCCAAGCTACACATTATAGAAGCTACTAGTTGTACATTTGAACTTATCTCCAGCCCAGGTAAATAAAGTACACCAACTTACTACTTGTTGTGTGTAACAGTCATAAATTGTTTTGCCAATGTGCTTTATCCTGGAGAAAAGTGGGCTACATTTTTGCTTTTCCACCTCCTGATCTCCGAAGATTTAATCCTGCCGCTGCTGTTGTACCTGAATGCCGGACAAGTTATTTGCCGATTTTAAGGGCTGATAATGGCTCGGCTGTGATTTAGCGGAGTCCGAACTTTGAGGGGAATAAACCAGAGCTGAAACATTCGGTCCATAAACAAGTTGTTAATAATGTATATCTTTTAATTCCTGAGTAAGGAAGTTTCCACGTGGAATATAAAAAGCATTAACTTTCTGGTGTCCATTCCGTTCCTTCTTCGCTCAACATAGGCTCCATAAACGCCACATGCTTGTCAGCGTAGACTTTGGGCTGCTCTCTGATGGAAGACGAGAACACGGAGGACAAGGTGTTGGGGTCATAGGTTGCTATGGGGATGGTAGGAGGCTTGGGTTGTTTACAGCAGCTGCAGCGGCATGGGGTCAGGTAGAGGTACATAAGAATGAGGACCATAGTGACCGCGCAGCCCAGCAGTGTTGTGTATCCCGTGTTGAATGACTCCGCCGGAGGCAACAACACCGTCACATTGACCTCCCGGGTTGCATTGAGCCCTTGTTTAATATCCACAGCTGTGCACACGTACAGACCGGAGTCATTGACCTTGGCGGCTTGCATCTCCAAGGTACCGTTGGGGAAAATGCTAATGAGCGTATCGTTTATACTAGCCGGGGTGATGTAGCCCTTGCTGGGAGTGAGCCATGTAAATGAGAGCTCTGTGCTTTTCAGGGATGTTTGGCAGTCGAGGCGCACCGTTTCCTCCTCGGTAACCAACACGGTCGAGAGGTAGACGGTCACCGGCTGGGACACGGCCCTTTCCACTGTGCAGTTATGAAAGAAGCGTGTGTGCTGCAGGAACCTGATCGAAGCACGCAGCTCCCCGTAGATGGTGCAAGTGTGCTCATCTGTGAAATCTCTAAGTGAGTCATAGCCTCGCAGTTGCCAGTGCCAAAACATACTGTACATGGTGCAGTCACAGACCAGAGAGTTGTTGTGGAGGTACAAGCCCCTTTGGACCAAACTGGGCAAAGCTTTGACGTCCTCCCATGGCAAATTGCTCAGACGATTGGACGAAAGGTCGAGCATGGTCAGGAAGGGATGGCTGTGGTCTTGGATGCTAAAAAAGGGGAAGTGTGTGAGCTGATTGAGACTGAGGTAGACCTTTTTTAAGCTGCTCAGGCCGCTCAGCATACCAGATTCTACTTGTGTTATCTTGTTGTTGTAGAGAAGCAGCTCCTCTAGTCGCCACAGCCCTTGGAAGTAGTGCTGCTCCACCACATGCAGTTTGTTGGAGGACAGATCCAAGTGGCGGAGACCAGACGCATTTTGGAACACAGCCTGGCCCAGGTTGCTGAGCTGATTGTGGGCCAGTCGCAGGTTTTCTAGTCTGGGCATCTTCTGGAAGCTGCCAGGGCCGAGCCAGGATAGATAGTTGTGGCTGAGGTCCAGGATGACTGAGAAGGAGGGCAAGCTCTGTGGTAGTTTGTTGAGACCAGTGGAGCTGCAGCTCACTGTATCGGACACACACAGGCACATAGCTGGGCAGCTCCCATCACAGCACTGGACAAGACAAAGCACCACCAGTAAACTGCTTCCAAAGGTCATGTGGTCTTTCATATTTTTGAACCCTGCAGGTCTCCCTGTTCAAAAAAGAATCAAGTCAGAATACAAAGTTAGCCTTACATGTTTACACCACAAATAATCATTTTATTTAAAGTCACATTATAAAGGGATCTAAGATGAACAAGTTCAGACACAAAGAAGCGTTTGATCTAAGAGCACATTGTTGCACTTTTAGTAGGAGTGATGAAATGGTTTAAATATTTTAATTATTAAGAGGAAACTGACTCTAATGTGTGCATGGGTTTGGAAGTTAAGAGGGGAAAAGCTCAAAACACTTACAGACATGTGAGAAATTTGGCTCATTTAGTTAATCCCATTTTTACTCCAAAAATGATAAAAATACAGAAAAAGAACTCCCAACACAAATCCAAAGTAAACAGCTTAGCTTCAACAAGAGACTCCAACTTTACTTCCCCCTTTCCATTTCTAAGTTGGATCCCATTGATGAATGAACACAACATTGCTGTCTAATCCTTTGTGGGTTTCTTTTAGATCCTCCTCCCGGGGCAATCAAGAAACAATGCACTGCTATTAGCTTTCTCCTCGGCCAAGTTTAAGGTTCCCTGCTGGCTTCCCTCTCCTCGTCCCAAATGAGAGCACTGCTCAACAAACATCCTGCAGTGCTTTGCGGTCTATAACAAACAGCACACAGCTCACTTAATCTCCCACAATCCCCTCCTCCTTTCCCGTGTCATTTACAGACCAGTCTTGTGTCTCCCTCTCTCATCATTAAGTAATGGCGCTGGTGGCTGCCCTTCCATCGGGAAAGTGTCTCCTTCTTCTCCCTCCTTAGAACAATATCAGTTTTCTCATAATATTCTATTAATATTCAATTGCATTCAACTTTCAGTGCTTTGCTTACTAACACATGAGTTGGACCTGGGGGCTTTCATCATGCATATTACATGTGTACGGATAACCTTTCACTAATCATCCCTGGGGAGGGTAACTTAGCTATGCTTATTGTGCTATTTTCTTTGAGTCTGTTTTGTTTTACATGTTTTATTCATGCACTTTGATTGCTTAATTGGTATTCTTGAATTGGACAACTCTCCTCTACAACTTTTCAAAGCTTTTTTTTATAGTGGACTAGCCCCTTTCTATTGCCCTACACCTTGTCATTTCTATTTTTGTGGTTTTTAGTGGACAAATATCACCTGCTTCTTTACTTGCTGCACACACTATCGGTCTAAGTGCATTATGCGGCACATCCTATGGTTTTCTCCCTCTGACATCCTTCCTTTTCCTTCCGGCTCTTGGTTTGACTGGATATACTGTGTCCATGCTGTTTGGTCATGGTGGTCCTGACAGCTCTGATTTCTGTCACAGTGAATTAGCTTTGCTTCCCAGCAGCCACCTCCTCGCTGCTAACCCCCACACCTCCTCCTCCTCCTACTTCTTCTTCCTCCTCTTCGTCTTTCTTGTAAATGCTTGGGGCTTTGAGTGACTCCGACCCACACACTTAAACCTGTTTCCCTCGTGGATACAGACTCGCCGGATAGGGTATACACATGAAGGAAGTCCTACAGATGTCCTAGTTGTAGCGTTTAAGAACAGGATTACACCAGATGCATGTGCTAAAATGAACACTGTCTTTAGAATTGTGGTGCAATCTTGTCCCAAGGCTAGTCATCAGCTTAGCTCATACATTGCAGAGTACACACACACACCCACGCTTGTTTATTTGAATAAGTTGTTTCTGAACAGGTCCGGTGTGTTAGGCTCACATCACAGCTCATGCAACCTTGAAATCATCTCTTTTTGCTACATATTGAACTTTGTCCTACTGTAAAACAATACTCGCCACTTATAGCTTGTGAAATATTCATATCTCATTGATTGTTTTGGGGTATTATATAACATGTTCTGTTTGTGGAATAAGCTGCTGCAATCATGTAGTCCCTAAACAAATCACAAAAGCCTGGTGCGTTCATCTGCATAAGCTGGTAATGATTCACGGTTTGCAGTGCGAAGAAGAACACAAGCTCATAAGTGTATCCCAATACAGATGCCAGTATGGTGCCATTTGTTTTCAGTCACTGTATAATTCGTGCTCTAAGGGTTTTTTTGTTGTTCTGTTGTTGACATAACCTGAACATTTCAGTACCCCATTATTTTCACTATTGACCTCCCATGTTTCATTTTCGAGTGCAATCATTCGTCATTGTCTGCTGAGATCAATTCAATCAAAGCACAACTGCATAAAGAAAATTTACAGTTTTTTTTACAGCCCTATTCACTTGAGCATGCATTAATTATTTTTAACTATCTCTGCTGATTATTCCCCATTGAACAATAGTAGTCTGTATGGGAAGTTCTGCAAAATGTCAGTATGAACAACTTCTCACCTTTCTTATTGTAGCAAATCCATCATGTTCCTTTTATGATTCTTACTGGGATGTTTGTCTCTAACCTGCTGTTCTGCAAAATCTCTAATCTGTTCAGTGTCTTTGTATCAAGCTGCTTTGCAAATCCTGCCTTTCTCTTTCGCATATATTTGATTAGAGCCTGCCTATGCAAACTAGGCCTGTCAAATCAGCCAGGTTCACAGTGGACCTCAAAGCTTAAACCCTGACCCTGATGCATCCTGCCCCCAGTGCAAAGTGATTTTCTCTTTACCATCTGCTACAGAGCGATGGAAAAGAGGGAGAAAAAGAAACATAGCCGTGGCAGCAGCAGCAGCACAGGGATGTGTCTGCTCTTATCTTGCCCTTAAGAAGCAGTGAAGCTCACTAAGAGTCGATAATATAAAGCACTATATTCTCAGATGCAGCAGCAATATTTTTTTGAACATTAAAGCTCTGGAAAAAACAGGATTGTGGCAATGCATTTCTTCTTCTTTTCCTAATATTATTCTTTTTTTTTTTTTTGTAAGATTTAGATTTGAGTAGATGTTTAGTGGACCTATAAACTGCGATGTCAGTCATCCATATAAACTCACAATGAACCTATGAAGTCATAGGGGATAGCAGTCTTTAAGGAGTTTAAGGGGCCTGAAATAATGACATATTTGAAAAAAAGGTCATAGTTGAGGAAGCATGCCAGCCTGTGAGGCTTGTGAATACAGTATAGTTGCATATGACGAAGGCTGTGAGTTACACAGGTCAGATATTCTTTAGTTTGGATAGAGAGGTGATGTTTGGCCTATTATTCATCTCAAACAGTTTTTTTTTTTTATCATTACTATTACATTATTTCTGTTTCTAAATATTTATATGTTTTGTTCTCTTCCACTTTTGTGACAGTGAGTATTATTTGTAATGGGGATGTCTTTAATAAAAAGAATGCAAGTAAAGAAAGTTAAAAAAAACAAACAAAACGAAACATAATCTTAAATGCTAATTACAAAATGTGAAAAGTGTGAAAATAATGGGAGAGCTGGCCTCACTGCTTCAGTAAAAACCCAGACCTGATGAACCTGTATCTGACGAAGATGAACATTCAAACCTTGCCACACTTACCCCTGTTCATAATTTATTGTACATTTCAACAGTTTTGTTAACACAGTAATGAATAAGATTCAGAGGATTGAGATTTATTCCTTTCTTTTTGCTTTCCCAAGTGAGGCCTCTGTTGAAAAAGAGTCTTCCGACGCTGAAAGATTGTTTGCTTTTCACGAGGAGCTGCTTCAGCAGCACTGCTACATGATGCGTATTCGCAGTGATGGAAGAGCATAATGTGGCAATGCTTCTCCCAAAGCTCCCCATCTTAGAAAGACAGTGATATTTATATGTTTCATAATGTCACACTCTGTATTCCCAAAGACAATATGACTCTATCTTTCAGGGATTTTGCACTCATCCCAACAGGAGGTAAAGAGACAAGCACACCATCTAGTGGCATTATGAGCCAACTAGGATTGTTGTATAGCAGCAGCAGAGTCTGTAATGGAGTTCCATTTGGTCAATGCAGATTACATCTAAATAAAATCTAAAGCGCCCTTGTGTGCTGATCCACTGTTTGTGAAACACTGTAAGAATGCAAAGGCTCACTGACTTGATTATTTCCCCTCATTCCTCATGACTTTACATTTTTCTTGCTTTGTAAACAACCAAATTACCGTTTAGAGTGGGTGGAAACCAGCATTGATACCAATTAAAAACAGAATTACCCTGTTTATAGATGCATGACTGCTGTGTTTCATCTGTGGCAGTCTAACTTTTCAATCTATTGTGACGGATGTCAATACAGAGAGAGCAGTGTATGAAGCGCTGCTTCCACCATGCTGCTGTTAAAGGATTTCCATTAGGACTCAGAGGAGTTAATATGATTGCTTGCTGTTTACCCTTTCTTGCTTCCTTCCATGGAAGCCAATTATGCATGAGTAGCACTAAATGAGAGCTGGACGTTGCTAATGGCTTTGCATCTCCCTTTGTGTTCACATTACTGAAGGATATGGCTTGTGAAATGAGATCACTAGTGACTACTGTGTGCCATCAGTGCTCATGCTATAAAACATTATGGGCCAGAACATAGTAAATTGTGTGACGTGTCTGTGGGGTGTCAACCTCTCTTCCAGCCTTTGCTTTATCTTTTATCTTCTCTAGAGCTTTAGTTTTTATTCTTTGCCACCTTCTTACTCCTGGAGACTGTAAGCTAGGCCTGACTGTTGTCCTCTCATCCCACACTCCTCCCTTGCGTTTATCCTCTCCAGCCTTATCTGCCTGCATCACCTCTTGCCGTCTTTCATCCACCACCCTGTGGTTATCAACAGAGACAGACAGGACACCAGCCATGGCCCTTTCCCCTCCTTTCAGATCACTTATAGCAGACTAACATCTGAGGAAATCAACAGTGATTAAAGTACACAATATAGCAATTTCAAATCAGTCAAAGCAATAAAATCAATCATTATCTTTTTAATAAGGGCATTTGTTTTCCATATTGCTTCTGAAATGTTTGTGTTTGGGACATCTAGAATTTAATCTGAAGTGTCCTCACTGCAGGTCTGCTCCTTACTTTAATGGTAAAAAAATCCTCTCATGATCTCACAAGATCCACCCACACACATATGTTGTGTTACACTGGCTTGACTAAAGAGAGGTTTATAGAAGAATTAAGAGCATAACATGAGAATGGATTATGTGGAAATTAAAGTGCTCACACAATGGAAGCGCCTCTTATTCTACACCTATGGCCCTCTAGATTAAATGTACTGGTATGTACATGCTCACACTGTCCTATTTCACCCTTTACATACCATTTTGACATGTCAAGGATGTCACTGTAGCCACTAAGTAGCTAAACAAGTAAAAAAAAAAAAAAGCTCTTCATTAATAAGAGTAATCCTGGCTTATAGCTGCTGACGAGCACTAAATATAATTATGTCTTTCTTCTCTTAAGGGCACAATATTAACAATAAACAACTCTGACTAAAATTTGAGTGCTTAGCTCCTCTCTGGTGGATAGATTAGTGCACCCGCCTTCAGTGCAGGAGATCAGGGGTCCGAATCTCCTGGGGAGCAACTCCAGCCACAGACCCAGTATGTACCGATCTCAAGCTCAGGTTGCTTCAGTTTGAGTGCTGTCCATAACTGCCTGAGTGCATGTAGTCTTCGGATACAAACTCTAGCATCTGTCTTTTAATGTGAACTTTAATATTTGGAGTATTATAGACGGAGTGTATGTGTGTGTTGGAGTGTGTGAAGCGCTGAGTTCTTTACTCTCAGAAGCTTATTGGTACATGATCAAGTGCCTGTATTATGAATATTAGCAAATTAATGCTGTCTCTGTAAAGGAGTCAGCCGTATCCACCAGATTTGTGTTGTAAACAAGGCTTTTGGCTTTCATTGTTAAGCTGAGGTGTTTACTAGTTCTGTTGTCAGTTTGTCTAATTTTATACTTGAAATTTTGTCAGTGTCAAAATTGTTGTTTACATTTATAGGCCCAGTGCCCTCAGCTTTGGCACGCAGCCATTTCACTGGCTTTTACAGTCTGAACGTTATTACTTAAGAGCATGCATGATGAGTTGATTTTTAATAACTGGTCATGCAGGCCAGATGCATTGTTTTTTAGTGAAAGATGGAAACAGAAGCTTGTCACACATTGGCCTGAGACAGAAACGCTTCATCTGACCGCACTGCACAGTTGAGATATTTTGATGGATCCTGCAGCCTGCTGTCTGTGCCACCTGAGCCACATCGTCGTGTTGTGCCGTGTCTTCTCCCTGTGCTCAGACAGACACTGGGGGACATGAGGGGTGATGAGCAGTTAGCGGTTCCATCAAGGATCTCCGAGGCCATCCGTGGAAAATGAAACCATCTCTGAACAGGTAACTCAATTTAACTCGTGGCCGCCTTCTCTGCAGCTACAAGCACAAATACTTTCCCAGCTGATGAGATGAGGTAACAGAGCATGTCGGGAGTCACAGAGTGCAACAGGAGAGGCCTGCTCCACCCAAATTGCCTGGACATGGTCAAAAGAGACTTTCCCCCATTTTTACAGAAGCAGAAGTGGAGGCTGAAAAGCTAAAAGGCCTTAGGTTTTCTCTCCTTCCTTTTCAATCAATAAAATAGACCGGCTTTAATCATGGAGCTATTGAGTGCTGAACCTGACAAAATGGAGAGTTGCTCTCCTGGAACCGTTTCCAAGGCATTTTCCGGCACAGGAGGGGAAATACTGTACTTGAACTGAAATTGTAGCAAAGGCAATGAAGTGGAAAAACTTTCAAAATGTATTTCAATTATATTTTATAACTTAAGGAACTAACTTGTGACATTTTTTTTTTCTTTCTGCAATAGGACAACACATTTTGACCATTAGGAAATTAGAGTGAGTAACTGAAATAAGTCAAAAGAAGAAAACTTAATAAAGTGCTATGTTGAAATAGAATAATGATGTGTAACAAAAAACAATCAGTATAAGACTCTATACATTAAAGGAAGCATTTAAATCAGGAGAGACTATAATTAAATGAGAAGATGAAAAGAATGCTTTTGATAAATTTCATTGTTCATTTTTATCAGTTTACAAAAGTATTTACTGACTACAGAAGGAGTTTTGATGCTTAGGATTATTATAAGAGTTTTGGAGAATCAGGGAATGTAGATAATATGAATCTTTCCCCGGGGCCTGGACACTGGTAGATGTGATCATATGTTGTTGCGAGGAGACCCTGAGATAAAAAAGACTGGTGAATGTATGGGAGACTTGTTGCTGCTGCTGAATGTTGGGCACTGCTGAGAGCTGCGCTGCTAAAGGGATATTGACCACGGAAGAGGTGGAGAAAAGAGAGGGATAGTTAACGGAGAGACGGTGGTGAAGGATGTTGACCACTGCTGAGGATGAGATAGGATTGGGGGAGGGTTGTGGCGCATCGGGTCGCGGAAGTGGCAGCTGGATGACAGTAGGGGGAAGGCCAAATTTAAACTTTGACAGCTGGGATTGGTGAAGAATGAGAGACGCAGACAGCAGGAAATGAGTGTTTGGATTTACGCTTCAGCTTCATTTGTCTCTTATTTGTCCTATCAAGTAATAACTGTCCATTAACTAATAAGCGACGGAGGATGGCAACATTAGCCACGTCTCCATTAACAACTTTAACTTGTGCAAACGTTGCTGGTCAGTGCTGCCAACTTGTTCTCATTTAACTGTTTGAGTGGGAAGCTTAGCTAAATGGAAATATTGGATACGTACTGAGGGCTAACACAAAACTGGTGTATTGTTTATTTTATAATACATTGTGTGTAATAAAAAATAAAATAAAGTGTTGCAAAAAGACAGAACCACTAAAAATCACCACAAAAAAGAGAAAGATGTAGTAATAAAGAACAGAACAGATTATGAACAAGAAGGCTTCCAACCAACAAATGCCATGGTAAAAATTAAAAAAAAGATTGAAGTTCAAGTAGATGCATCCATCTTTTTAAGGTCTTTCCATAATTGTTCTACATCCGATTCATATAATGATCACACTGACCTTTCCACAGTTCTTCTTTCTAGTCGTTAGTTGGTGCATTTAGTAGTCAGTTTAATGAGAAGAATTTAATGTGAGGCTCGATAATGCTATGTCCTACTCCATTATTAATCACAATGAAAAAGTTAGCTCTGTTAATTATTGGAAATGTGCTACAATGAAAATGCCAATGTGACTTGAAAGCCTGAAGGTACATTACAGGGGAGTGATGTATTGTTGCCGCTCGTGGGAACAGAGACAGAAACTGCACATGGAAATAGCTTTAGATGTTGCACACTGTCTTTCTGTAAAGTCTGTTGGACTCCATTAGAACACATTAGATGAAAGTTTAATGTTCCCTGTGGGGAGATTGGATCCGTACACCTTCATGTTGGAGGGGGAGGTTCTGAATGTACTACATCAACTGACTAACTGAATCTATTATGAAGAAATAATGAGAAAGGAGGGTCTAGGCGATCGGGATCTGTCCTTTTGAAGTGTCCTTGAGCAGGCGGCTCCAGCACCTGTTGTCCTTATCCTTTACCCGTAGTGATTACTCGCTAACATCGAGTTCTACTAGAAAACCAAATGCAAAAGCAGATAAATAATTGTGTAGTGGTGCAGGTTTTGAAAGTGATCATGGTGCTTCTCGAGCGAGGGTGGGAAAGTAGGCTATGAAAACAAGAAGGCGTGAGCCTGATTGTATCCCATCAAGTCCAATAGGGCTTGCATAATATCAGATATCAAATTTGGGCTTTGGATGCTTGAACTGCCGTCAATAAAAAGCATCAAGTTTTTATGAGCATCTGAGCTGTAAATTCTAGACAAAAGAGATGAATGGCTGGAAAAATCTCTGTATGAAGTGCAACATTGAGAGAGCTGCCTTCATCATGAACTGCATAATCTGGTAAAAATTTAGTTTGTCTTGATTGCAGGTCGCCATACAAGCTCTTAGATATTTTCTTACTTTTTTAAGAAGAGAAAAATGACCTAAATGGCAACCCATTGAAAGTCTTGAAGAGGCTGTACTTATTGCTAAGATACTAGAACAAAGATATCAGGGGCCATGCTGCCTAGGGAGTGGATAGAGACTACAGAGGCTTGAGTTGTGCACAATTGTTTGAGCGATGATTACCTCCCGCTGTGTCCTGTTATGCTGCATGTGCACCACAGCACCACAGACTTACACTGTTCTTCATTATCAAAATTCAAATAGCTTTGCTGATAACATCTATCCAAAATGAATCCAAAATTTAATAGAATATTTCCCACTGTAACGCCCCTCACACTCATCTCAGGCCAATGCTAATGAGAGATAAGGAAACAGCGATAAAGAAGTTTGGGCTTGCGGGGTGTTCTCGTTTTTTTTCTGTATGCTAAGCAGTAAAATAACAAAAAGGTTATAAAAGACTAAACACTCTCCATAAGGCAGCATATCAACAGAGTGTAAATTGGTCAGGATAAAATAAGAGTGGAGGGCTACCATAGAATTAAAGAGGAAGCCCATCTGTCAGCACAGCCTGCCTGAAGTTGGCCCCCGCTGCTCTGTTTTGATTATTTCCTTATCTCTCTCTTACTGGCTGCTGCTAGTGAGTAACAGTGACCGCTGGATTGCTTCTGAAAACCATATTTTTCGGTCTGACTTTTGCACCGCCATCTATTCCTAAAGTCGGTAGATTTATTTGAAAGGTTTAGTGTCTCCCAAAGTAGAGTGACTTCTCAATAACGATGTGGAAATAAAAGCCAACACGCACCAGTGAAAAGGCAAGGCAAATAAAATGCATAACGACCGTTTAAAATGACTTAGTACATGATTTGGTTTGTACAAATAAAAATGAAGCTATTAAAGATGTACTCAGATGTATGCTTTCAAGTGTCTGATTTATTATTTTAATCCTCACATATTTAAACCCTTAAAACCCCATTAGGGCTACTGTATGTTGAAATTCAGAGGAATGTATATGATATATTTAACATTGTTTCGTTGTTGCCAGACACTTGCATCATATTTGACAGAAGAAACATATTCATGTCGGAGCAGAAATAGTGGTATTACAATTGCAGATTACATACAAGACTTGTTTTTGTTTCATTATTAAAAGCATGTAAAGTGTCAGTTTGTAGTACATACACACCAACTATAACCCATCTAAACACAGGTCTGTCTGTTACAATTAGAATAAACAATTTTCAGGTTACAATGTGCAGGAGGTCAACGAAATTTTACACATTTCTCTCTAAAAAAAACTGTATGTTGTGTTTTGATTTTGATGTGAATCACGTTATACCACCAGATTGCCAGACTTAGTCTCAGTCACCCTCTGTCCAGCACAAAAGGAGGTTCCTTTGCATCAGGGCCTAAAAGTAAACATATACATTGTAATTCCGAGTTCTGCAGAGGGCTTGGTTGTTGTTTAATGCATTTAGTATTCTTGCTAAATAATACCATTCCTATTTATTTGTGTGCAAGTTGTACCTTTTGGCATCACAAACCTGTTTGTATGATTTTCCTGAGCCTGCAAACATGAGGCTGTCACACATTTCCAACCAATCCCTTCTACTCTTGTTACCCATCTGTTGTCATCTTTCTTTCCTCTGATTGTGTCCTGTCCAAGTAAACAGCATCTTTGAAGTATTCCCCCAATGTTAATAGCTATGGCACCTTTAATGATGAGGCAACAGACAAGGCCTGGGAGAAATATTAGCTCAGCAAGGTCATAGCAGACAAGGTCCCATCTGTCTCTGTGCAGCCTCGGTAGATCCTAGACCCTTGCATTACTCTGGCCCCAGGGCAGGGAGAATGGATCATCAATCTGATTTAGAGTGGCTCCAGCCAATGCTGTCATTTCCAAGCTGAATAACACAAGTTTCTTCTCCCGTCACCTTTCACAGGTGAAATTATAATGGTTAGTGATGTTAAACTGTCTCTTATATGGTGTCGATCAACCCAGACCTTCAAATAGCATCACATCACATGGACATCACAGTGCTCTGAAGCAGTCATGGTTTTAATGCAGTACCGAAAAAGGAGAAAAATAGTCCAGGGAAATAATTGTATTTACTGCTAAATGTGTTTTAAGGGTAGTACTGTCATGGAGCTGAAGTTCAAGTCTGTTGGTAAATTCAGTAGCCAATCATTTAGCTCCAGGTTAAAAAGTGAGACACCATGTTAAAATCAGTCTTGCTTTAAGAGCAGCTTCTTTCCTCTTCTCTCACACACAAACCACACACAGCCTCTGGATTCTCTGGAGACATTGTATTGACTCATTGCTGGCAACCCTAACCACAACATGTGTAGCGCTAACCCTAAAACAAACCTCAAATGTATGATTTATGTTATGGAGACATGACTTTTATTCCCATAAGAAAGCCCAGCCCAAGTGACTGTGAATCCAGGTTTAAAGGCCCATAACGTGATAAAACCCAGGCCACACACACACACCAGCGCTCGCCCAGTGTGGAATTTGGAGTTGTGGCTGACACAGTAGAAATGTGGTGTGAACGACAGGCCTTTGTGGTCACACACCGGTGCTGATAATGAGTCTATAATCCATTTGATAGCCTATAAACAGAGGGAGACTATTGTATGCTTCAGCAAGGAGAAAGTCAAACAGAACCCAGCGATGGACACTGCACAGTGAGGTGCAGCGTCGCACCTCACTGCTTTAAAGACAGCAGTGAGGTGTGACATGCTCAAACCTATTGACACATCTTTCTAAAAGAGATGCTCTCAAAAAAAAGGAAAAAATCCCACTCATGCTAATTTCTGTCATCTTCCTTTCACACTGGTTTCCCAGTCCCTCCGATCCCAGCTGTCGTCTTATCAGCCCTGCCCACCTATGAAGCCTCCACATAAGCAGCTCCTGCACCAGGAAAATGTCACGTCTGTGCGCCTGTGTAAATTTGCTTATCTTATAGAGAAAGGTGCCTGGGAAAGAGGGAAGGGGTTGTCTCTACAATGCAGGCCTTAAGGGATCTTTAGAAATCCTGGTTCATTTCTTCTCAGCACCCATCTAATGTGACAAATCCCTCCACCAGAGGAACGGCTTCTCCATCTTCAGTTTTGCTTCAAGTACATTGGTCGTATTTTTCTTCCTGTGCCCAGGAAAACAGCAGAGGGACCCCAGCTGCTCCTCTGGCTGGGTGTTTGAAAACCTTGGCCATTGCCCAAGAAGCAAGCGGGTGGCCGGGCTGAGCATGTTGTGCTCCTGCAGACTCCAAACCTGATTCCTCCAAATCCGCACATTGTTATTCAGTTGGAACCTACTGTTTGGTTGACTTCCAGTCTCAAACAGCATTATAGCAGGTCTTCTCTGTGCACTTTTCCACACTCAGCCCAATCTGCAGTTTTATTGTCTGCATCACATCACACTTTCACACTGAGTCCAAAACATCCCTGTAGAGTTCCCTCCCTCTGCACACAGTGTGATAGTGTGCTTTGTTCTCTCTAGCAAGGTGAATATCGTCAAGGGATCATTTAATGAAGGAACGATTGCTTGGAAAGGACAAGGAAAGGCCTCTGGTGGAGAACCTCCCTCCGATGAGGATTAGTTTCATCCTGCATATGCAAATGACATTGATTAAGCCACAGACTGCACTTGCCTTGCTTCAGTGTGGCATTCCTCTGCAGGTAATCTCTTGAGAAAATACTGCAATACCGCCGTGGGAGACAATGTTAATAGCCCATGATCAACTGCCTGTCGTCATCATTTGTGGCAGCACTGCAAATAGCATCGCATGTCATTGAACAACTGGTGTTTGTTTTTCATGATCTGTCTGCTGATTAGCATGATAAGCAACATGGTACTCCATTCCTAAAATGCGCTTTTTTAACATCCACAACGAGCCTTATCATCTGCCCATGTTTAGACTTTCAACGTCTTAATCCCTCTGTATATTGCAAGAGATTATCGTTCTAAAATTAACTAGTCCCCTGAGACTGCAGAGATAGCAGCTGCTTTTTTGCCTTTTGGCGAGTTTTCAACAAATAAAGTGGTTTGTATGCAGCTATGCAGGAGAACATGCTCACATTAGTTCCTTTAAGCTGAAAGATTATATGACTATTATCTTGTTTCTGCTGATGTTTGTTGCATCGGTATAGCAGACATATTTGTTTGCAGGTCAAGGGATACTTGGGCTTTTTTCTGTTGTTGCTCCATTAACAGCATGGGTCGTCACTGTGCAAAAATAAAATAGGAGGGATTTTAAAAGGCTGCAAATCCCACTTTAATCTTCTTGTGTTTGCTATTTATGAAAGGTAGTCGATCTAAATGACTCTAGGATAAAATTTTAGCTGACACACACTGTGCTGCATCTTCCTAAAGCTCTAAATGCAGATCAATTGTGCTTATATTGCAAGTAAACAAGATTTAATTAAGTCTTCCTGATTAGAATTCTATTTGTTGCTTTGTAACAAGTCTCAACTAATACTCTGTATGTTTGGGTTTCCAGTAAATAGCTATGGTTTTAATTTAATAAGCAACTGTCTGATGTTAAACATTATCTAATGAACCTCAGCCTTGATGTTTCTTGAAAGATTCATCGCTGGTTATTGCATTATCATTTATTTTTAACCAAGTTTGCGGACAATAAATGACTGTGGAAAACTCAGTTTTTTGCAAGCATCTATATATACTATATATACAGCACCAGCATTTTTTATACTATCAATCAAATGATTATTCTCCTGTTATTTGCTAATCAGATGTTGCAGCCTTTCAAAGGGAGCAGGGAAAGAGGCAGGAAAGCATCCAGGACTCCCTGCTAGGTTTCACAAGATGATCACAGAGTCCCGTAATAAGTCACGTCTCACCTTAGGCTAATTTAGAGTCATTAATCTATCTGATTTGCATGTGTTTAGAGTGTGGGAGGAAAGCTGTGCGGACATGTTCAGACACAAATACTCAACGCTTATTTATCAAAAGCAACAGGTGAAATTGGTTTTAACACACATTTTGAAAGCACCGGAGAGATTAAAGGCAAATAACAAACACCTAGGCTTATCTGAATACATATTTAGCTGTGGTTCCATTATCTTTGTCTCACTTTGGTCATTTTCATATGCACTTCCTTTTTTCTGGATAGTGTCAGAAGCTCAGTGTTGTGCTATTCGAGTTTAGATTTCTGTCCATATACATAGTGCTAATGATCTGAGGCCTGTTCCACAAATCTTTTGTTTAGATTCTGACTTTTTTTGTAATGCAGTAGGACCATTTAATTAAAATAAGGAAAGTTCATTATGTTAATGATAAATAGTGCCCTTATTTCTGTAAAATGGTCATAGTAACTCTCCACCTTCCCTAATGTATATTTTTTTCTATTTAAAATGAGGACATGCTTTTTCAGGAGGTTGTGATCGATGCTAATTGATGATCAGACCTTGTTTTACTTTTATTTACTTATTACTTTGATTTAAGGTCTTTGCCAAGAGTCCTGTGCACCACAGACTTTTATGATATTAAACAGCCTTGTTGTAACTAATTTCATTTGAAAACAGCATTGCATTGAAAGAAAAAAATATCTAAAATGCTCTTCATTCATATAGCTATAGAAATGTTGACAGTACATGTGAATAAGGCTATAACTCATGATGCATCATTTAGAATAATATACAAAACAGCGAATACTTAAGCTTGCTTGTTTCAAAATAGTTTTGTCTATCGCTACTGACACACAACCTTCAGACTTTTTTAGTGCCAGAGTACAGTTGAACTGAAAATTAAGCTGAAGTTTTGTGTAAAATAAAAGCCTATCTTCACAGGCTCAAACATTGGTAGGTCACAGCAGAACACAGCTAAGGGCAGATAACTATACAGTAAGAGTAATGGGGACTTGTATGGCCTTCTACCTGTATCAATGCTTGTGTGGCTTTATAAAATGATACTCATTACTCACTATTTGGCACTCACGCCTGTTCTGCTTGGGCTCACTCTCTGGTGATATAAACAATTTTATGGGGTGCATCCATTATGTGTAATCTGATAAAGATTTCGTTGCACTATATGGCCGCTCTGCCCCAGCCTCCTTTGTGAGCAGTAAAGCTGAGAGTCAGACAAGTGAGTCATGTTGGAAGTGACAGCAGATATTTATCACTGCCACTGTTTATGGTGCAGGCTGCATGAGCACTTTTTCCTTTTTTTCCCTCTCCTGCTGTCAATCTTGCGGCCTGAGCAGGAGTTAAGCGCTAATAAGACAGCTTCAGTGTTCATCTTGTGCACGCTCTCCTCCTCTGCTCTGTCAGATGAAGGCAGAGATGTGAACGCATCCTAGAGAGCCTCCCTAGTGTTCAGCATGTGGAAATAAAGCCGATTGCTTAAATAAGTACCAACAAGCACAGCTGACTGACTGGCTGTGCTGCATTTGGTTTAAAGAGATGTTCTAAATGAGAATCACAAGTGGTTACAGGTTTTTCATCACACGTACACACACACACACACACACACAGAGGAAAGTGAATTCTGGCAAAGCCTACATTTCAAATCTAGGACTCATTTCAGAAAGCCTTTTCAACAAAATATCGTGTGGTAGTTGAAAAGAACATCATGAATAATGAATGAAGAAAGAGCAGAAGTAAGAAGTAAGCATGCAGCTTGATTTACACATTTACACATCAGTTCAGCTCAGATGCAGATTTATCTTTCGCTAACCTTTGCTTCTTCCATCAGTGCCCTCCTTTAAAGCACTCACACGGAGCTGTTATGTGTCAATATGTATCTTGTATGTAGAAGATATGTGCAGACTTGTGTTGATCTTGCATGTATTGACACTAAGCATGAAAGAGGGGTCACTGTTTCTTTTTAGTGTCGGAGAGAAACATTGAAATTGTCTGTATTTAGAAGATAGATGTTTTATCTACAATTCTCTCTTAGCTGTTACTAGTGTTGTGCCTGTGAGCTCTTTACGCCAAGCAAGGAATGTGACGGATACTCAATCCCCAAACTAATAATAAAAATAAGAAATAACACTGGCAAGTTATGTGCACCCTAAGCAGTTGCATGACACAGACCATAACCTGGCTGCCTCAAGTGCCGCTTTTGCTCAATGTCCTGAAGTTAAGTAGCAAAGGTTTGGGGCCATTTGGTTCACTATTGTAAACAGGTAAACAGTAATAGCTGAATTTCTCTCACCTGCCTTTGTCCTTAAGATGTTGTCTATTTGCTGAGTGCCAATGTTCCAGTAAAGGTTAATAAAAGCTGGAAAGCATTTACCCGGAATTGACTGCACAGGAAATGATGACCCTGAAGGGACCGACTGCTTATTTGCTTTTGGTTTCAGTGTATGATCATGAGATTCCCATATCCCTGCAGCTACTTAACACTTACACTGAAGATGTTTTCCACTTGTTTTCATTCCCTGCTTTCTGTGCACTTTTAAATCACGTGCATCACCTTTTGAACTTGGACACACACTTTGCTGTAACAGCAAGGATGCGAAGGATGTTGCAGCTCGGCTTTGGTTCCTCAAGCACCGCTGCGTCTCTGTGGCTCTCATCAATTATGTCCTTGGAGGTTCGAGCTCCCTGCATATTTCCAGTCTTAAATGAATGGGATTTTCTATTATTTAGCTGCTAATATGGCTCCTGATGGCCCCTAAAGTCTGAAAGGAAGGGCTCATGTTGGATGATTTCCTGCACTCTGGACCAGCCCTGACGTAAAAAGCAGCAGATTATGGCCACAGTGGTCATTTTATCTATTCTCCTTGTTTCCTGCTAGTTGCATTAGCTCACCCACTGGGGTTTCTTTTGGCACATTAAAACAGATTTGGGTTAATAATTGATGCTGCGATTTATGAACTCTAGTGCCTGAGGTTCAATGTAAGCCTCCACTTAAAAGCGAAGCAGGCCTCTCATTGCTGTCGTTCCCTCCGAGTGTAGCGAGTGTGCTGCAGTTTATTGTATAGTAGTCTTTCAAAGAACAGAAGCAGACAAATCATTCTTCAAATGTCATTGTGATGGGATTATCTTTGAGTTTCAGATTTCACACATCAAGCCATGAAAATAAAGGAACATATTGATTCATGCACAGTGAGCACTAAATCTATTCACAGGACTTGTTTAATTAAGAAAAGTAGTCCATAATGAATGCTGAGAGTTTTGACATTATGCTCTAAGATCTATAGAAGACATTCATCAATAGAATTACCTAGGTGAGAACAGCAGGTGTGATGCATGTGAATGAGGCTTAGCTTTAATTAAAACTGCAATGGTGCTGTCAAAGATTTCATGAGTCATAGTGTTTGCTTTTTCTCCACGCAGATGTAGGAGTGCTTTGAATCAGCTGTGGTCACCAAACATTAAAGGAATAGTTACCACTTCTGAAGGGATTCGCTTATGGACAGTTTATTGTAATAATCCACACAAAAACATTGTACAACAAACAAATATTCATTTAGACACAACAAAAAGAGCTATTTACAGATAAGCCCCTGGGGAAAAGTTTTAAAGTTAGGAAAAAAAATAGCACAATGGTGGAGTTCATTCCTAAAGGTGTTATAATGAGAAAAAGCCATCTGTCTTTGCTGACACTGAAGAGAACATTTAGCATCCCATGTTGAAACATGCATGATGAGAGCATATTTAAACAGTCTCCTATTTAGATCATTTAAGCAAGGAACATTTGACGATAAACATTTACAAAAAATAAAATAAGGCTTTGCACTTCATGTTTCTGTCCTGTTTTAATTCTTTTTCTTATTATTTCTGGGGTTAAAAATCTGGTCAGTTCCTGTTTAATCCTCTGTGCACATTTGTTTGTGATGTTGTCAGCACCTGGTGTAATCATATGCTTTTATGCAAATGGAGTTCAGTCTGAAGGTCGGCCAGTGAGTTTGTGCAGCACTAAAATTTCAAACTGAAAACAAAGATTCAGTGTAAAAACTGAGATTGTCTGGGTGCTGTAAAAATGTTGTAAATCATGAGCAAGCTATTCTTTTGTGACATATAACAATTTGCGAAAAACAATTTGAAAAGCACTGTTGCTTTAAAGAATATAATTCCCTCCCACAAAATTAATAAGGCAGAAATGGATCATTCCCAGCAGAATAGAATATAGTGTAAAGCATAAGAAGCATTAAGACATGCACCTCCTTTCAATCCTTAAAAAGAAGGATTGCTACCATTTGCAGTTCCGTTTTAATTTCCTGTTTATTTCGTTCTCTGAAGCTATAGGAACTCTAAAAGGATTTAAATGCCCTTCAGTCGCCGCGCCTCTCTCTCATTGCCTTTGATTTATAGATTTGATTTTCAGCTTGAAAGCAAAAAGGGTGAAATTCCAAAAGGGGGAAAACACCATCATGACATGAAGGAGCTTAAACTGAGCTGAAAGGTGGAGGAAATAGAAGGATATAAAACGCCTATTGCAAGCTCCACAGATGAAATATGAGGAATTGTCGCAAACCATGTAAGAGAACGTGATATGTAGCAAATGAACTGGGCTTTATTCAATCCCAGAGCAGCCATAAGGGGTCCCTGCATATTGTGCTGTGCCCGGTGTCGACAGGACTCAATTTCACCCTGCACTGTTGGGCACCCATTAAATGCTACAACGCACAATAATTCCTCCCTCCAAACTTTGTAAACACAATGCTCTGTGTACTGTGTGTTGTTCTCTATAACTTTGGGCAGTGATTCTTCAACTCCAAAAGTTGCTTGAGGCTAGCCCCTGACTCCACAATGGCTCTTCATCTAAACATGATATTTTTAACTAGTTTTGTCCCTTTTCTCTTTGTGTATAAGTACCTTTTCACCTTGATGCTGCCCCGCTGCAGGAGACATCAGCTGGAATGCAACAAAAAAGGACCCAGTGTGCTCAAATCAGAGCAGCCCTGGGGGACAATGGGCAGCTTTTTTGACCCCCTGTTTGCAGCCACTTTTGTCCTGTGGGAGCAGAATGCCACGAGGGAGTCCAGAAAGAGACAGCAGACAAGAGGAGACTTGGGGACTGTGGGACTTTACCCAACAGACAAACCCTGGGGATTATTGTCAGACTGCATGCTCCTCAGGCTGCACATGGCCAGACTGGAAAGCGATTTAACTGAGCTTACTTTAATTATGTACAGCCTACAGCTTAAGGAGGTGATCTATTTGTATGAGGCAGCAGCCATAAGTGTCCTCTGAAGTGTGTGGCTTTAATACGTGAAGGTGTGATTTACTATTCCGCCTCATGTCATAGCCATGTGCAGTACTAATTTGTAACAGAGTTAATTTCCACCTAATGAGCAAAAGAGATTAATTCATGTGTGATGAATTGTGCAGTGACAGGCAGTCAGGCTAAGCAAATTCTTGCTCAAATGTGTGTGTATGTTTTTCTGTACCTTTGTGTACTATGCGCTGTTGAAATTGGAAAAGTGCAGCGTCCTGCCCTCGACCCTCAGCAGCATATCAAAATGAGTAAATTTGGTATGCTTGAGAAAAAAAGGTTTTCTACCATCACAGTGCCAACCGCTGCTTTTATTTTACTAAAAAAGTCAAACTGAATCATATTTCCCCTGCAAAATACAAATACGGTGAATCAAACCAAAGTTTAGAGCTACCTTAAACTTCTAGCTCTAGAGTCCAGCATCAGACCGAGAGAATCTCACAGTTATCTCTGCATCGTTAAACATTATTTCTGTATTTCACTTTGCTTTCCTTCTTTTATGTCTTTCTTTTTTGTTGCTCTTTGCAAGCAGACAGATTGACTGCTGAAACAGACACTTTCTCGATATTATCATCCGCCTTTTCTTCAGTATTGACAGGAGTGAGAGCATCTCCAACTCAAGCCCCCCTCCTGTGTGAGCACGTGAGGTATGTGCTGAACATACTCATTCACTAAAATCCTTTGCAGTGTCATTTGTTGTAATACACCACTTACAATTGCGATTACATTATATAATATGTCACATGGCACATATGTCAGTTTGTAAATTACTGTGGTATGTGAGCAGCTGCCAGATTAATATTGACCTGAATAAGACACTTCCCTGCCAAAGTGATAGAGAAGATGAGGTAATGATGTCTATCTTCAGTTTGTGTTCATCTTCATTAACATCAAGATAGGGTTATCCAAACTGTCTAGTGCTTGGCCCTGGAACAAGGTCAAAAAAGTGGTCACTCATAAGGAAAGAGTAATGTACAGCACATACATTTGTTGACTATAAACTTCAAAATGTTTCCATGACTGGTTAAGTGTGAAAGCATAAATCAACTCAAAACAAGAACACAGCACTGGGGAATAAAAAGCGTAATCTTGGATCAAAACTGTTCAGTGATGCATAAAGTGTGTTCTTGATCTTTTTCAGAGCTCAAGTTTGATCTTTTTCAAAAGTCAATGTGTTTTTTCTTGAAATTACTAATTCTGAATTCCCACTTTAAACTTGTGAGAAAGAGAAGGTAATAATGATGTAATAGATTTCACATATTTCTTGCACATTACACCTTCTAACAAACTGTTTTTGTTTCTTTTATGATTGGTTAATTTGGGTTATTTCTGTTTTGGTGCTTATTCGGGCTTTATCTGTTATGATTATTGTTCTGACTGATGTGTGCTGACCAATATATAAATGCAATTGGACCTAACTACAGTCTGTAACAAGCCGCTGAGCTACTAAAACAGGAGATCAGCAGCAAAGTACGTTCAAGTGTCACAGTAGGAAATGCAGAGGTGTGAATAATAAAATAAAGAATGACTAGATTCCATTTGGCTGCTTGAGGTTCACAGCGTTTCCTTTAGTACTGTGCCTGCTGGCTTTTTCTTACTCTGCCACAGCCCACTGAGACACTTGAATACAATGGAGCCATCATTAATGGAGTGACGTGCAGAAAATGTTCTCTTTAGATTTGCCAAAACAAGCAAAAACCATTAAGTGTTCTTATAACTCATTGTCTACATAGAAAAATTGCTGCTTGTGCTACAATAATATACCATGTGTAAGCCATTCCAAATAAAACACAGATGTAGCCAGTGTCAAAACACACACAATGTGGCTTTTATTATGAATTATCACTAACAATGCACGCTATCTCCTCCATCTCAGTGTACCATGAAGACATTTGTGATAGAATAATCCACCAAAGTGCACTGCGGCTAGAAAGCTCGGCTAATTAACAGACACAAGGCGCTGGGCATTTGCGATCACAATCAAATTTGCAGCTCAGTCCTCTCGGCTAACTAGCCCAGCTGCACCCACTCATCATGTAAGTCCAGTGGACCATGAGGTTAGCCTTCAAAACAAGGGCCCAGTCACCCTCTAATAGGGCCTCTGGAACATTTCAGGACTGTGTGGGTGTTAGGTCAGCACCTATGGGCCAGTTACTGCCACATATAATACCTCTGATCATTATCGCTGGCAAGCAGGGACCCAAGGAGCAGGTCCCTGTCACATCTGGAAGAGAGGAGGATCTGTCAGGGCTTAGTGCTATTTGGAGTCCTTTTTAAGATAGGTTTAAATTGGTTACAACTTAATGTATAAATGAGTACAGTAAAAAATATATAATCAATCTAGTCCATTCTGAACTGACAGATTACAAATAGGCATCCTGGTCAACTCTCAGAATGACCCAGATCTTATGAGATCATTTGAAATGACTCCTATGTTGCAATTTGTCCCATTGTCGTGGCTTCTTCTACTTTTGGTCCTTGTGTTTTGCATCACTCATATAAGAGTTCATGTCATGTGAAGAAATGAGAGCTGCTGCTTTTACATTCAAGTGGTCACTCCTGCATTATCTGTCTATCTTTTACCTTTCAGAGAGCCAATGGTTTGTGAGCGCACAGCAGCACTTTTACTGAGACATAATTAGAAGGGAGCAGGTATGACAGATGGATTACAATCATAATTGAGAGCGCGGAGAGTCTATCTGGCTGCAGTGCACCTGCTTTGTCTTAGGCATAAACAGCAGATGAGGTAAGATTTTTCTGCTCTACGGCATGCCTGTCGAATTACAATATGTTTTCCCTCAGTGCTGTCCTCATAGGCAACAGAAAAACATAGATAGCCTTTTATTATTCTAAAGCAGATGGTACAAAATGAGACACAGGGGCCAGCAGCAGTGACCTTTATGTTACTAATCTAACACTGCCCCTACATTGATCTAACATTAACATCTCACCTCTTGCAGAATATGCATGACTCCTCCAAACAGGCCAGTAGTCTGCAAGCTTTCCAACAAATCACCTCGACATGCAATTACCTCTTCTGGAGTTATTCCTTTCCTGTGGATACTGCAGCCTTTCATTTGAGTGTGGGAATTAAAGTGGTTTCCAGGTTAATTAATTTGACAGACAGAGTCCATTGTGCCCAGTGTCAGCCCAAAAGGAAACCTTATTGCCTGGTGTCCTGAAGGTTGACTTTTTATTGTTCTCTGATTTGATGTTCTTTAGTGGACAAGACAGTGCCTTTCTGTACCAGCCATAAAGAAGGCAGCATCAAGCAGATGTGTTATTGAATGCTTAGAGGAAAAAAAAAAAAGCTCTGGCCTCTCCTATGAACCCATATTTTATCTGCTGAGATGCACTCAATAGTACCACAACCATTAAGGAACCACAGCGTTTTTTTTTATTTATTTGGCCGGGTCTGTATTCAACACAGACCTCATTCACAGAGGATTCCCACTCCTATTGGTTTCTTTCAGCTTTCCCCATGAAGAAATTGAAGTGGAATTTGTGTGAATGTGTGAGAGCGGATGATTGCGTGTCTCTAGGAAAGTAAAGCAGGGAAAAGAGAGAGGATCCAAGCTGAAGTGTAATCTTAGACTAAATCACACAGCCTCCCTGGGGGAAAGGCCCTTCTTCCTAGGGTTAGTCAGTGAATTAAATCATGACGAGGGCCCCATTTTTCAAAAGTAACCTTTCCGCTGACAGTGTAAGTGGGAGTCAGGCTCTCAGAGTCCGAGCAGTGGAATTAGTGTCTTGCGTTGCGACACCAGTCTCTCAGGGTGTCATTTGTACTGCTAGTTCCTGCATTTTTGTGGGCCTGCCTGTCTGTGTCAGTGTGCTCACAGAGGAGAGGGCCATCTGCCTCCCGCTCCTCCTGCATCCCTCATTTCTATCCTGAGCTGTCGCTTCCCAGTAGATCCCACACACTTTCCTTCAATGTATTTTTGGTGCATATCATTCCAATTGGCCCTGGCATATGAGTGCTGAAAACCACATTATTAAGCTTGGATTTGGACATGCACAATTTGCCCAGTGTACTATATTTATGCAATCAGCATGGCTAATGGAGATAAATACACTACATGACAGGATTAGGCTTGAATTAATCTTTATTCAATTTAATTAATTGGAAATTTGTCCACCCAAGCCTGTAATGTCAATAGGACATGTTTCAATTAGAGCAGCATCGCCTTTTCTAATCTTTTAATTGAACAGAAATGAATGGAACGAACATGTTCATAAACTGGGTTTCTGTGCCACATTATCATTTGAAGATAAAGTAACTCTCAAAGAAGAAGAAGCCACTACTGTTTATTAGCCAACAACCAAACAGTGGCTTGTTCCTACATCAATACAGAGTTTCAAAAAAGAAGTAGAATATGTGACAGTAGTCTAATGGATCATATGTGGCTCATTGGTTTCTATGAGTAGTGGGAACACAAACAACCTTTATTCATGACTTATGTAAACACAGTGTGAATACTGGTCAGAATTGTTACAATAGTTAGGTACAAATTAAAGAAGAAATGCCACTGGGCTGTTTAGAAATGACTTTATGTATGCCATACATAAAAGTTTTGTAACTGAAACATCAACAAAACGCTGAGAAAGTGCAGTCCTGGCACACGTTGTACCATGTTTTACCAGTAGATGGAGTTTTGTTCTCCTGTAGGTGGTTCTTTTGCCACAGGGTTTATTAGAGTCTGTATACTGAAAAAGGGGAAAACATTAACATGTATACCCCACAAATACATAATGTCAGTATATATTTTGGCACAACAGGCCATTTGTGTGTGTGCTATCATTTGGTAGATATATTCTAAATAAAATACTGATATCTAAAACAAATTGTCACATTTGTCAGTGGAGTCTGTCAGTGATGCACAGCGGCCAAAGCAAACTGACCCTCGTCTCGTCTCCTTTAGTGTAAAATCACCATCTATGGATGTAGTGGACGTGTGGCTGGACGTCACCAGTGTGTGTCGCGGCATGCGCGCCAGCAGTGTGGATGAATCAGGAACGTCTTCTGTAGAAGCGTTGCCTGGGAGACCAGCCTGGACCCCTCCAAACGTGTCTGTCCTCCCTCCCCGCATCTCTCCTCTGCGCTTTGGAGGTGCACCCGTAATGAAGCCCGAACTATTTCAGGAAAACTGCGAGTGAAGCCCTTTAAACTCCCCGTGTTTTCCTCCAGCCACACGTTTTTGTTTCATGCGCTCATCAAACAGGAAACGCTCTCAGAGTTTTGTGCTCGTGTGTGTTTGAGGCGGATAAAAGAGGGAAGGGAAACGCGGGAGAGAGATTATGAATGCCGGGATACCGGGATGCGGCGCCGTGAGAAGCATTCACAGGGTCGATTGGCTTGCTCCTCATGTGTATAATAAGTGCATTTGTTCGCCTTGTTTACTTACTTTGATGTTTAGAGACACTCCACGTTAACTTCTTCAAAATACTACTATTTTATATCACCCCCCAGCCCCCTCCCTCTCCTTCTCCATCCCTCCCTCCCTCGCTCTCTCTCTCTCTCTTTGAGCTAAATAAATGACGTCTCGAGAAGAAGAACGAAAAGGGGGGCTGCAAACTCTGCGCGCACAGTGAATCCCTCGCTGTGACTCATTCATTTTGTATTACTCGACCGGTGAGGACGCACACTCACGGACAGAGGCAGTATTAATTAGCAGGATCTCATATTGGAAGGAATCTTAAGCTCTTGTTTGTCTTATTACTTTTCATTTTTGGAGATGCTATGCGTCGCGGGAGAGAGATGAACGATCCACCCCATGCTCCGCTGTAGTTGGTCTGAACAAGAAGAATGTCCCCCACTTCTGCCGGTCTCCACATGTAATAAACCTCGAATAGTAGCCTCTTTCTACACAGTTGATCGCACCTTTTACGCGTCTCCTCGCGTCTTTTCTCTCTCCTCACGTGAGCCTGTTTATGCGCTGAAAGGCTCCATAGCTTTTTTCTCGGATGGTGTTATTTTTGACTAATGGATGTAGCATGTGATGGAAGTGAATCCCCGTCTTCACTATTCAACAAGCTGCAGCGCTTACTCGATGGGCTGTCTCGGCTTCCCAATCTTTCTTTAGCCCAGCTTGTTGAATCTCCTCCCCGGTGACAAGAATGGGCTCGTCTCCTTCTTCATCTTATTAACCCCACTTCTTCTGAAGTCCGTTTACTTCTCGAAAAGTTAACCATGGCTCGATATCTGAAGCTTTTTTGGAGCGTGTTTTGCCTCGTGGAGACGTTCCTTGACGCGCTGGCACAGGAGACTTACGCACCTCACTCCATTCGGACAGACGGGCATCTGACGCTCGGGGGGCTCTTCCCTGTGCACGCCAGAGGGGCTGATGGCACGTCTTGTGGGGACCTTAAAAAAGAGAATGGTATCCAACGCCTTGAGGCAATGATGTACGCTTTGGATCAAATTAACCAGGACGAGCAACTCTTACCCAACATCACCTTGGGCGCACGGGTGCTGGACACTTGCTCGAGGGATACGTACGCGTTGGAGCAGTCCTTAACTTTCGTCCAAGCCCTCATCACCAAAGACACTTCGGATGTGAGGTGCACAAATGGGGAGCCACCGGTGTTTGTGAAACCAGAAAAAGTAGTGGGAGTCATTGGAGCTTCAGCGAGTTCAGTATCGATTATGGTCGCCAACATCCTACGCCTCTTTCAGGCAAGTCTTAAAAATAGTACGGTTTCTATAGAGAAGAGAGGCGCCGACTACAGCAATTATGAATCCTACCACAGCCACTGGGCATCCTGTATATTAGATCTTACTCATTTCATTTCATACCTGTTATTCAAGAGTGTAAAATAGTGTATAGACTGGACATAAGACAGAATAAAGTTTCTATTAGTTTAATCAAAGCGAGCCACTTGTCCCACTTTAAGGGCTATTATTTGTCTCTACAGTGGATTGTGGAAAGAACAGATGATTTCTTTTTCATTTTTTTAATAAGCTTTAAGGAAGTACTGTATATCCTCTGCACGGTGACTTATATTCCTAAGAGAATATCACCTACACTGTTGCTATTATGACTGTGAGTAATGTGCTCATGTGGAAAGCCTGCTTTTTCCCACTTGATTCCTCGGATTGAGACAGCTGACTGCACTGTGGCATGTCCCTGGTGGTGCTGAAAGAACAGCTCCCGTCTGTTCCACTCTCACTTTGGGGGGAGTCTGGAAGCACTGACAGGCTGACACAGTCACACCCCAAACTCCACAGCCCCCTCGTGAGAACACACATGATAATATATGAATGTCTCCGCTTTAGAGCACGCTCTTTCTCTTGGAAATGAGCTTGTTTCCAACTCTTTTCCGATTTAATTGAACTTGATAGCTGCGATTAAACGAAATGGATTCACACCCGTTCATTTCAGGAGGCCTAAGCTGGGTTTTATGGGACCACATCTCCTTTTTTCCTCCCCTTTGGCTAGTAGTCTGCTGATGGCTCCTGTAGCTGCATTGAAATGAGGGGCACAGCAGGGTACCCATACTTGGGATTAATTATTTAAAAGACATCTCTATTGCAAATAAGTCATTGCTGGGAATATCACGAGGATCCAAATATACAGGGTTCTCATGGAGCCGATGTGTGAGGAAGCCTTTAAAATGATGACGACGGTGCTCTTAATGATTTGTGGTTGAGGCTGTAACTCACAGTTGTGTCGTTCTGTGTGTTGTCTCAGTTCAATTAAGCCAACTATTGCTTTGGCTTTAAGTAGCTGTTTAACTGCAACTGCAAGAGCTTCAAAGTGCTTAACATGCTTTTAGTGACCCTTCTTCCTTTCCTTTTCTCACACACCCGACAAGGTTTATCTCCTCTGGGGTTTTGTGGCTTCATTGGCCGGACAATTAGTTTGATGAACCCCACTGCAACCTTCAGGTTCCCATCTATATATTCACTCTATGTAGGCCAAGATTACAGTTTAATAAGACATATAGATCTTTCCGGTTTAAGAAATCTCTCCAGTTACAGTTTTAATCATTAGTTGAGTACTTTTTAATGTTTGTTTTTAATTGTTTTTTTGCGTTGAGTATAGCGCGTAAACTTGTGGAGCGTAGATGTTCCAAAGGGAAGAAGCCGCTGAGTGAATTTCCCATCTCGTTTGCTCTGTAGTCCAGATGTATCAGCATGTCTGTAAGTGTCAAGCTGCGAGAGGGTAGGTGCAGTCTTCCGTGTGCTGCTATGCTGTAACCGAGCCGGGGATGTATGTAGATTGACAGGAGTTGTCGTGAAGCCGCGTCCTGTATTAGCACTGCCACTCACTCTGCATATCATCACGTCGCCAGAGAGCTGGATTTAATCAGTAATTTGAAGTCTATCCACCAGAGAACAGATAGAATCAGGCGCTGCTGTAAACCCATTTGCCCTTCAGTGCGCATATTTTTCCTGCAGCGCCAACAGTGATGAAAGTATTGATAATAATCATGATAAATAAGACGTGAGGCTACACAACACTGTATAATCAATACGCAGCACAAGTGAGAGCTCGCAGGCCTTGTACAGTCATTCATCTTTCAGTGTTTGATTTGTGCATGCTGGAGATTACAAGTTTAACGCCACACAAGAAAGTCTCTGATCCATCATATATTGTCTAGAGTCATAAATGTCAAAAGCTTGAAAGAGCACCTGTTCATGTGAGTCAGAGCTGTCATTATCTGAATATTTCGGGCACGCCAATCTGTCTTCTTTATGCAGCATTTTATTATGGCATTTAGTTTTAGTTCAATCCGTTAAGGCACAATAAACAAATGTGACACTGTACACATTAAGGTAAGTTTATACAAAAGCCTATAATGTATTCAAATTGAAGCAAACCGAACATCCATTGGGCCCAATCCAAAGTTTTCATTTTCCCCGTCGATTTCAATGATGCCACTTTATCTTACTATAACTCAGCTGTTTAATGGACTTTAAGCCTGTCTTTCAGATTTTCAACCAGAGATTGACCTTCCTGCTCAGTGGACCCGAGTGGTTCATTTTTTTCTCTCACCCCTGTGATAACCGAGTCATCAGTGAAGCTAAATAGTGATTGTAGATTTTTATTGCCAGATGCTAAATATCATGGCTGTCTATTGAGGATGCGAGTGGCAACGTTTAATGCTGGGAAACTGACATGAGGGATAGATTTTTCTGAGGACCCAGGAGAGTTGATCAATACTGTTTCCATGGTGAGGCCGATTTGCCGCTAAGATGTTTTTATTTCACTGCCTTTCATGCTGTGTTGGAAATGAGAAGCAACAATGCCACAGGAGTGAGAAGAAAAAAAACAATCAGTCAAACTTTTGAATTGTTACCAAAAGATACAGAAAACCTTTAGAGAAATAATCAGATTGTGGCATTCAGGCTCGTGTGTGTGTGTCATTATTCTTTGAGAAGTTAGAGGTATAACGTCTTAAAGGATGAGCGACTTTGTCCGTTTTGAAAGTCCTGGCCTCTTGAATGAATCATGAAATTGATTTTTATCCGTGTGACATTTACATCAGGGAGTGCCGCACGACATTCTAGGTTGCGTCTCTTTTTCCAAAGACTGTGGGGCAAGTTGGAATTGAATGCAGGTGAACTCTGTCTTGTCACTGTGTCTTGGGAAGTGGCCCCCTTTGACTAGCTGTCTAAGTGAGGCGTTGATGCTGTCTGCACACACAGCCCTCACAGCTTTCACAGCTGTTTTATTCCTTTATTTTTTACAGGATGATCACAGAGATTGGTTTAAAGGAGACTGAAACTCAGCAATGGAATCTATTCAGCTGATGATAGTCTAGACAGGCACTAAATGAATGTGAAAGCCGCCTGTTCTATGTTTGGCTTTACCAAACATGGCTGCCATTTGTGCACTGAATCAGATAGTGTTTTGTGTAATTAGTGGCACCGCTCTTGCAGTGCATTCAGCCTTACTGTGGGGCTTAGTTTGTCAAGTGTGTCACCAAGGTGCACACATTCACATTTGATTCATTTGAATTACGATTATTAAATGATTTGAGACTGTCTGTACAAATTTCAGGATTCACACCAGTGAATCCTCTCTTGTGCATTCACTCCATCGTTCACTAATTGGTCTTTACTCTGAAGCTTCCATTAGTTTATTTAATTTTATAGTATAAAAAGTGCATAACTAAGAATGGAACTTTTCATCTGAGACTTAGATATTGCAGCTTATCTGATTCAACACAAAGAAAGGGAACATAAAAACTGACCTCAATCAACCACTTTTTAGCAATCTACCAGTTTGGGTACTGTTTAAAGTAAAACCCTTCTCCATAAAAATGACAAGCCCTGTCACCATTTCCACCAGTTGCCTTTTATGGTGCTGCAGCCTAAAAATCCCCTTTGGCTCAATTAGGTTTCTGAACACCACAATAAAAGGGGACATATGATAAATAGTGTACCTTAAGTACTGTTGGATGGACTGTTTAATTGCCACATTAAAAAAAAATCAATTCAGTAGATACAGATACAGGTTACATCGGTTGCGCGTCAAACTAGAACAAAATTCCTAGGAGGAAAACGTATACAAGCAGAGCATTTAAATTGCATTCAATGCTGTGACAGTGAGCAGAACACAGTTACTAAGTAGAAGAAAATAGCTAGAGGAGGTTGGTGCAGAAAGACACACTAAAACACACTTTAGTGAGTCATAGCTTCTGATTAAGAGGATTAATACTTCATGCATCTATAATTTCTTCATGAAAAAAAAACCCATTCTGTACAGTGTGTCTCACAAATATATAAGTAAGCATTTATAGCACTTTAAAACTGTATAATGAAAAACTCAAGTCTGCTTGATAGTGTTTTGAGAGGAAACACAAGCGGGTAAAGTCAAGAGGGGTGCATTTATGAGAGCATAAATAAGTACACACACAGTACTTTTGTTATACCTATGTGAATGCGCTGAATACATTATATAGACCTTGGATAAAAGCCCCACTGCTTTTTATTCCAGTCATTTAATTGGGCACAGACTTATGGTTGGGGCTGGATCACAGTTGGCAAGGTGATATTTACTTTCATGTGGGACAGGTGGAATGGGAACAACGCAGAGCAGTGAGCATGAAGCATAGGTGGACCACAGTTAGCAGCCTAATAGCCATGCTCCTTACGTTGGAAATGGAGGCCTTTTATCTCACAGCTAATTATGTCTTGCCTCTGTCCTTGCTCTCATTGCCAAACACTCAACATGAATCCCTCCTGCCGCACGCCTTTCACAAACAAGCCACACTCGATCAATATGAGCTCAAGCAGAGGTCGAGTCTACATGTCCTGGACAATAGCTGGGCGTCGGTGAGCCCTGACACTGAGCAGGTCAAAGTTCAGTCTAATTGAACTTTGCAAAGTGAGATTAGTTTACAACAATTCAATTCATTTTGTGACTGTTTGGACAGAAAGGCAGCTGTGCATTCTCATTCAGAGCTTCTGTGCCTGTTGAAAGATAGTGTGATGAAATGTGATGTTGGAACAGTCTCATTATTTTTATAGCTAATTTAGACTGTTTTGCTAAATGAGATTCTGGGATGGTTGTGTCAGTAGAGCATGCAATTTATTTCTGGGAATTACTTTTAAAAGAAAGATACAAAATGAAGATTTTTTTCCACCAACAACATTCCCCTTTTCTGCTCAGGGCTCACTCTGAACACAAACACACCACCACACCACACAACTTATGCAATATTAATAAAATGAATAAAATATCTATCTGTCAGGCATGTTGTCATTGCTGTTGACATAAGGTCATGAGGTCAGAGCCCTGCCACATGGGGGGCAGAAGAGAGTGTGCGCACCTGATATAAAGGTCTGGGCATAGGAGGAGGGGGGTAAGTATACAATTTACAGCTACATTATAGGAAGCTATATGAATAAATGTATTTCAATTAACACATTCCCACGGCAGGTTTTTTTGTGTTGTGGCTGGGGTTAATAATAAAAATGATGAATGTGTGGCCAGTAAATAGGTGTCATTCTGCATTTGTACGTGAGCTGACACTTACTCACGTCAAGTCCATCCACATTTTTCCGAGCACTAACAGGGGGACAGGGGTAATCACTTAAAAGCTTAGCCCTGTTCACACTGAGGTCAAAGTGGTGTTCTTTCGTAACACATTGTCCGTACAAGTGTAAAATGGGACTAGAACAGCACTTGGGCGTTTATATCCAGACTTTGTTGGAAGTTTTCTGAAGTTTATCTGTGAGCAGAAGGAGCAGGAAACCCCATTACGTCCGATCCTCTTACAGGGATGAGTGGAGAAGCAAGGAGCTGGCTTTTGGCTGCTAGTATAGGCTTCTCACTCATCCCTACCAATGAAAAAAATGTTCCAGTTGCCATTGCAGGAATTGCTCCTGTGTCTGGTGAGAGGCAAAGTCACAGCTCAGTGTGGCATTTTTAAAGACACTCATTAACCCAGACACAGTGTGCATCACAGTCTCTCAACTATTGCTTGTCTGTGCTGACTAAACATCAAAGACATTTTTTAATAGAAAGCCCCATAGAAGTCTTTATAGATTAAAAGAAATTTGCCTTTTAAATTTGATCCTTTTTAGCAGCAGACACACAGTTTCTCAAATCCTGCAAAATCAGTTAAATGAATTTGTTAAACGGATACTTTTAGTGCCTCTTGAGTGCGTACTGCTTCAAAGGGAGGCATGTTTTGTTCCTCTAAGACCTGTTTGTTCTCACTTTATCTCATCCTCACACTTCCCCCTGTGCATGTGACTCCTTAAAATGATGCTGCACTTAAGACTAATCCAGCAGATCTACTTTCCCTCTCGACAGATAAAAGCCTCTGCACTTTAAATGAGAAAAGTGAGCCGACAAACGTGAAGGGAAAAAAAAACGCTGCTGAAGTTTAGGAAGTCGAGATCATTCAGGTTACATGCAAAAGAGTCAATGCATCAATACGCCGCATAGACTTTAGAGACATCGCTTTGTCCCGAGAGATCAGTGACACGAGACTCTTATTTAAAGAGGCACGTCATATAGAAGTGAGACGGAGACTCACGATCGGCCAGCTTGAGTATGAAAGATGACGAACACAATGGTCTTTTAAACGTATGTGGATCTCACTTAATTTTAGAGGAGACTCAGTTCTGATTCTTATATAGATCTGTACTTAAAAAATCTTTTTTGTTACAGGTGAGACAAGGCATCAATGTTTTGTCGGTCTGCATTTTCCATAACTTCAGACTCCTCTCTAGCCTCCTCATTAGGTTTTATTTAAACCTATCTATTTAGTCCTGCTTTTACTTTTATTATGAGTCATTTCCTGAGATTTTTTACCCATTTTTTTTGACTTTTTAACCACATAAACGTCACAAGTCTTATACCTGCAGTGACATAACGTCCTGGACATACAGCAGCTGTGCATCTTTGGGCTTCATATTCCACCGTGCACAGTATCCACTCCTGAAGGTATTCATGTAAAAGATAAGCAGTGTCTGTTACATTTTGTGGAACCATCAGAAGTCAGTCAAGCAGACTGGTGAGTGAAGCTGTAAAATCCATTTGACTATAGTTAGATAAGTCTGTCTTCATGCATGGTGCGCTCTGGTGCCTTTTCACTCACGCTCATGTGTTTGCTGCATAATGTGTGCTCTTTACAGACAGGCTCTCTCCCATATATTAACTGTCATCTGGATTCATTTCTTGTCCTTCACTTGTTATTACAAAGAGACCTCGAGGCGTGTCTGAACAGCAGATTGTACAGAAGAACCATAATACGAACAAGCATTGTATGAACTTTTACAGGGGACTAAATTATCAGTGTGCAGAACCTTTGGTGCTTGTGTTGAAAAACCTGTTGTTGTTGTTTTGTTTTTTTACATGTGGAAATGAAGGAGTGGGAATTTGCAGTTTCATTAGGTTCAGTTTCAAGTCGTCTATATTTCTCAGGAGATGATGTTCTGTGAGTGTTTGTTCTTTTCTGGCTGGCTGTGCAGTCGAGTGCTGTTTAAACATGCTGTGTGTCTCTGTTCTTCTGTACTGCAGAGAGAGCATACATAAAAAATGACTGGTCAGGACTGCTGTTTTCAGATGCAAATCCTGCAGGGTCTGAAGTGCTTTCTGAAATGCCTTGCTTTGACACAGACATTGATTTGAGGTAAGCCCTCAATCACCGTTGACAAATTGCAAATTAGGAAGGCTCTTCTCTTCTAGGGTTGTTTAAACTACAATTGACTTGTGAGCAATATTGTCAATGACAGGATATAGTGTTTTTAACTGCATTAACAGTGTGAGATCAGTGTGAGTTTCTTTCATTGTGGAAAGAAGGAATCAATAAAACTCAATTTATCAATGGAGTACGCATACAGCTGTCTTGCCCCTCAATATTCAGGTCAAAGGGCCATCAAATAGAATACACGGCAGCAAATTGCTTACTGATTTGGGAAGATACCCAGCTGTGTATTGCTACAGCCAATTACACACACATTGTTCATTCAGAATATACAATGAAAAATTTGCACCAAATATTAGAATTTGTCTTTTGTAGCATAATTTAGCATCCATTCCACATATGTACTGTATAGTTTTGGCAATCCTGTGGAGCCTCCAACAAGGTTTTGTTTAGTAATGTCCATTTTATATAGCATGTAAATAATCTTTGCTTTTTATTATTAATTATTAGGTTTATCATGCATGTGTCCATCTGTATGACATCTATATGTGTGGCAAAACATACAAAACTAAATGCGCTTTTTAATAAAACTGTTGCACACATAAGAAAAATTACCAGGATTTATTTATTTATTTATTTTAAGTTTCCAAAAGTAAGAAAGACATGACATGAATACGACTTTGGGTAAGTGGTGCAGTGTTTAAGTCTGTGTTGTGATTGGTCTGAATTCTCCTCAAAGAGCTCCCTAAGGCAAAGGTTTAGGCCCATGGAGTTAACTATACAGTTAGGGAACTCTCCAGGGGATCAAAGCCACTTAATACTCTGCTGAAACAACTTTGTTTCTGGTTGTTAGTCATAATTGTGGTCCCTGTGTGCAGGCTATTTTCCTGGCTCTGTGCACAGCAGGAATCACATCACACCTTTTTCTTTGGAGGGGACCATTTAGACTGAGGTCATGGTTTTTAATGTGCTCTAAATGAACAATGAATACAAAATAAAAACATTTAAATTCAGACGCATTGTTGTCACAGAAGTGACTTGAAACAGAAAGTTCAGCCGTTTCACAGCTGAGTGATTTTTTTTTTCTCTTTTTATCTTTAGATTGTATAAAGTTCTGAAGACTGAAGTTGAGTTATATATAATACATTATAAGGTTCCTTGGATTTTAAGCTTCCTAAAACTAATACAAAAAGAGCATTAGCATAAGATTGAACATGATTGTTTCATATTAGATTACATAATGTAATACAGAATATAAAATCTTCATAACTGTACAAATGTTGTGTTTTTGGCCCATGTTATTTTTAGTAGACAGTGTGTTCAGAGAGACTGATGATGTGCTGTTGTTGGAAAAACGATGGTGCTTCACCGTTGTGTGGCATTTCTTTTGTATCTGGCTGGGCCGTTCTCGTCTTGGCTGGTTAACTCGACTGAGGGTAATTGTCTGATGTGGCGTCTGCTGTGCATTTCTGATTCTCGCTCTCAAATACATGCCAATGCACAACCTCCTGATGCTTTGTCTCTGCCAGTGGAAGTTATGTGAGACGTGCTTCCCACAAAAATACATTCCACATAAATCTCCTCGGTCCATTAGTTGGGACACTTACTCTGATGAATCATGATCTCAGTCAAAATGAGAGTGTTTACACTCTTGCTCCTTCAGCCTGTCTACAGTTCTTTAGAGCTGAGAGGTTAGTCAATACAGAGCTGAGAAAAGCTTCTTATGTTTGGCCACCATTGTAGTGGCAAAGCCACTGTGCTTCAGAAGGACCAGGTCAGATGGGCTTGCTGACGCACTACACCAGGACATACAGAGGAGCAGCTGGGTTCAAGGGTGATCAGGGCTCGACTATGTTAGATCACTGTCATCACTTTCATCTGCAGAGATGAACAAACGGCACACTCAAGTCTTTCATCCTAACTATTTTCCTCTGTATACTTTAAAGCTACCATTATTCCCACTGTTACCTCCCATAGGCCTACATCATTTCTTTCTTTCTTTGCTTTCGTTGCATTTACAGTTGTTCCCCACTCTCTGTAATGAAACATATTTATCAACACTCACAGCAAAATGAGAGTAAACTTGATGTTCACTCTGAGGAATTTCACAACTCAACAGCTTCTAGATAGTCAGGCAGTGCAAAATTATTAGAAGCTCATTATGCATGTCAGGAGACAGAATGATGTTTAAGATCGTTAGTACATAGCTTTTTTTTTTTACATCCTTTGATAAATGTTTTTTTCATTCTCACCACAATCTTTTAAAATTGCAATTTTCTGGATATTTCTGAGTAAGAAACTAAAAAGTTCAACTTTTTCAATGGTTCATTGGTTGCCACTGAGATAAGAATAATGTAAATCTCATTTTGGCATCCCAATCTCACTGACTGTGCATCCAATAGGCTCCAACACTAGTTTTATTTCCTCGGGAGGCAGCCTGAGATCCTGAAGGCTGTTCTGATCACATGCTGTCTAGACAAAAGAATAAAGGTGACTGTGCTTTTCCCATCAGCGCTGGGTCTTTATAGCCTTGAATTAGGCTCTCAAGGTTGAATCTGTACACAGCTATCAGCTAACTTTACCAATCAGCTGCTTGAGAGCCTAATGCAATGGCCATGGGTGCAATTAGAGTTTGTCAATCCCAGCAGAGGACGTGAGATTTGTATGATGCCTTATGGACAAAGGTCTGTCTGGGGCAATAATCTGAGGGCAAAGTGTAAAAGAGTGTATTATGGGTTTGTTTTGATTCATTATTTTATTTGATTGTTCATCTGCTTATTTTTTTATCTTTGCATTTCATTTTTATTTCACTTTTTAGTTTATAGATTAAAATGTTCTTGTTGTTATGCCATTTCACCAGCAAAAGATTGTATTGTGAATGGCAGTTTAAGCAGCTAAATGTGCCGGTTTGGGGTAACATAAGAGCATCAGCTCTGCATAAATTTCACTACAGCAGCCTACTGTCCTCTCCCTACATCTTCCACGCTGAGCAGAAGCAGTGCAGCCGGCAAACAGAACAGCAGGATTCACATTAGCTTCTGCTATTCAAATGCTTTAAGAAGCCGTTTGAGAAATATTTCGTCGTGTGCACAGCCTCTATAGGGGATGATTGTGGATTTTGGAAAGATGTGAGAGCAGGTGTTGCCACTGTACTTGGTGTTCTTAAGCAGGTTTAAGGCAGCACTGCAGACGTTGCTAAGCGTACACATTACTGGCACCTTAAACATTTCGTTCTGTTCAGTGCAAAGGCATTGAAAAGGAACTGAGACACACAAGCGAGCGACTTGGGATATGTGTGATATTTCCAGGACTGTGATGTGCGCGTAATTACATGGGCGCCCACTAAAGAATTCAGTGTAAGAAGCAGACAGAGAGGAGAGATAAGATCGAGGATGCTCGCCCGCATTGTCTGCACTATTAAAGGAGAAATGGGCCTGCGCATGATGCTCTGTCGAGTCTGAAGAGCTGCTCACAGACGGGATAGTACAGAGGGATCATTGTGATGCAGGTCAGAGTGTTGCAGGTGCGTGCTTGACAATGAATGTGTCAAGCTTGCATGCTCCAGGTGTAGGCAGGAAAACACGGACCTATGCTCACTCTTTGGTGAGTAATATGTCAAAAGCACTGGACAGCGCAATGAGGCAGGGTAGAGATGTAAAGATGCTGCACACACCACAAATCCACATCTATTTGTATTCATGCTACCTCCCTTAAAGTGTGCTATTTCTCTTAGCAAACACATTCTGATATATTAACATCATCAACACAACATTTTATTGACTTTTTTTTTTTTCTTAAACATGCAGCCTATAAGCAACGCTGACGAGAAAAACAGATCGGTGTCCAGTGCACTTTGCAATGGGGAAAAAAAATAAAAAATCAATAGAGCCATCTGTAATGTGGAACACCCGGTGGATATAAAGGAATATATTTGATAACACTTAGTCACAAACCTGGAGAGCTGTGTTTTACTCTTACTGTGAGTAGAGTTGCTGTCACACCTGAAGAGAATGAGCTGTGTATCCGCTGTGATCAAGGCTGCTCCTATGAACCGCATCAATCTTTGAGGGTTTTTTGTTTTGTGTGAAGCCAAAAAAAAAAAAAAAATCACTTGAAAAATGAGCACGTCCGTAAAGAACAACATTCTCGAGTGGCAGCATAAAAGCTCGGCTGTCATGCTCAAATAAAAGGTGAGATCCTTAAGTCAGTAGCTTCCATTTGAAACATGTATTTGTGACAGCAACACTAGCACCTTTTTCTGAGCCGTATAGACGTTTGAGCTTTTGTCGACGTCTGTGATTAGGTTTTGAGAGCCATTTGGTGTTGGCAAAGTATTATTTCTTAAAACACCAATGCAGTCGAAATAGCAGTCTGTTTACCAGATTGAAAGATGGAGGTCGGTAAGGATCTCTTTGTGAGTTATCCACACTTTTCCCTCCCACGCCTTGTCTCTACTCTACCGTGTGGCTCTTGTGGTCAAATATCTGATTTGTGAGTCATACCTAGACTCTGTGCCTGCAGAGAAGCATGCTGGCTGTCTTAAAATACACTCGGGCAGGGCAGATATGCAGGAGCTGTGCCCAACCGGCGCAGAGCAGTGGAGCGGCCCAGGGGATTCTGTAGCAAAGACACATGGCCTGAGAATCGAAGAGGGTGAAAAGAAGGAGACGGTAAAGGGCCGTGTGAGATAAATAATGATGAAAACTTTCTGTCTTGTGACATAGGTGGTTCACCAGTGTGGGCAACTGAAAAGGGCCTTTGGTCTGTTACACAACGCTGCTGCAAAACACTGATCGCTCAGGCCTGACTATTGAGAAACTAACAATTGTTGATGTCAAATAGGGAATGTTAATGTTTCATAATCAATAGAGGATTTGGATAAGGAAGTTGCATAACATTATAAGTTTATTTTGATATTTTGCCAAGAGCTAGTTCAGCAGATTGTGTTTATTTTTGAACTGATATCACTTGGGAAAACAAATGCAAATTCAGAGGCAAAACAGCATTCAAGATAAACACCAATCTACAAAGAATGAGTGGCTTACAAAAACTGTTCTTGTTTTGGTGATGGAAAATATTATGTTTTATGCATTTGGTACAAAATGTGTTTACTAATACAAATTTGTGAATGTGATTTGCATAAGTAGAGATTTGGAGACTCAAACTAGTGTGACTTGTATCTTTGTTGACTGTGGCAAGTTTTGTAAGACATACACTTATTCTCTCTTTTTTTTAATGGCTGATGATATTATATGATGTTCTTATGGGCTCAGCATGTTCGGTGTTTTCATCAAGTGCCTCATAATGTTGATCAGTATTTAACTATTTAAGTCATAACCTGAAGCTTCAGCTAACTTTGTGATTGCCTGACCACCTTTAACTCAAACCGGAAATGTTTCCACATTTTTTTAAGGAAGTCTACCATGTACTGCAAATTTACTGGCCAATTACTATTTATAAGGTCCATCTAAAATACCCAGTTTAGGAGAGTTGGCAAGACATCAATGACTGGGGCAGATTGTCTCAGCTTGGGGCAAACTGGCGTGACTCCTACAGGCAGGAAGTGTGTGCAGATCATCAGTGTGGGTGTGTCTGCTCACAGATGAGGAGGTGGTAAGACCGATTCATTTCTTTCTACTGATGAAACACACTGAGGGGCGGGAACAAGGCTGAAAGTCACATGTGGTGAGAGGGCACATCCGCAGAAATACAGTTCTCACATTAGGAGACTTTGAGTGAGAGACACAGATGCTCAGGGAGAGACGAGGAGGTTAGACAGTGACAAGGAAAAGGAGGGGCAGCTGTCAGTGTCGCCCACCCACCACCCACCCGCCTGCCTGCCTGGCTGCCTTGGTGATGGCATGCTCTTGAGAAGGCAGTTTACCACAGCTCAGCCTGAGGTGCCTTGTATGGACGCAGTCATTACCTCTGTCCTGATGACAAATGGCACTCTACTCTGAATATAAACCTACAAATACCCCCTGATCTAGTCTATACCAGAGACCTACGGTGCTGTGATTTGGGCCACAAAGATGTTCAAGAAAAATCTGCCCATAATCTTTACAAACCTGTTTGTTGTGCTTTTGTTAGTTTATAGCACACTGACTCGAGGGCTTTTTCAGCATCACCTAAAGGAAATCACCAGAGATGTGTTTGTGGGCAAATATTTATCTCATCATTGCCAAGATTTCAAAGTACATTGTCAACTATTTTCCTCAGGGTCATTCTTACACTGTGTGTCTGTGTGTTGTGCTGGTGTCACTGGGGTAACATGGAGATGGTGTCTCGCCGCTGACAGCGTGAGGTTAGTGCTGGGTCTATTGGAACCCACTGTCATTTCCGCCGTCGCTGTGGAGATTGTCTCAAAAAGCTGAGTGGAGTTGACTGATGTCAAGATATACTTAGAAGCTAATCATGCAGCAAATAGAGGCGCTGGGATCGCTGCAAAAGGAAGTGCCTGGCTGCCCTCGATCTGGTTAGAGCATTCACTGGAATCATGTCGGCCCTGCCACTCATAGTCTGTTGGGAGACTTGTTTTCAATGACTGGCTAGAAAACTCATACTGGACGTGCATTATACTTTTGTCAGTGAAGGGCTGAAAATGTCTTTTGACTTTTTGATGATTGCTCAGAACACTGTCATACCCTTTTTCTACAAACACAGCTTTCCTTTCATATCAGCATCCTTGCCCCTTCTCAGATGGCATGGATAGATGGTTGCCATTGCCCCAACTGAGAGAGAGTCATGTTGTGCCATATGCTGCCTGTTTTTCTTCAAATAACATTTTCCTTTGCATGAATCACATGATAGAAATATGAGTCTAGATCTGCTCCAATCGATCTGTAGATGCTGCTCTTGGAGTTTCAGCAACATCACCTTTGCATTAACAGAGCAGAGCTGTTAAGACTCAAACACTGTATCTCTCACCTTTCGTCAGTGGCCATGTTTCTGTTGTGTCACTATGTGGAAATCCAGCAGAAAGGCCAAGGCACACTAATTAACTTTACCTGGCATTCTCACTTGCTGTGAATGTGTCTAACCTTTATACAACCTCCCTTAGTCACTTCTCCTCTTAAACAGTCAGGATAAAAATTCTCATTTAGTGTCTCTTGCTCCGCAGCGCTCCCTGAACCGTCTGTAGACATCACCAACAGATTTTTATTCAGGGAGGCCACAGCACTTTGTAGTGGTAAATCAATAAAACTGTGTCCCCTATAACAGACCTCTGTGTTTTCCCTCCATCGATCCTGTCGGCCCAGATACATTGAAGAGCAAGCCGGCCGATTACCCTCAGCAAACTGATGTTTGATCTAAGGCACTCATGGCAGGTGCCAGACACCAGCTTTGGATAATTGTGATATTGAAAAGGGGCTGCTGTTAATCATTGCTTCTTGGCTTGACTTCAGTTTTTCATGAACGATCCCTGGAGTTATTCAAACTCCTCTGTGGCAGTTACTACAGGCATAGTATATTAACATGATCATTTGACTGTATGTAAGCAAAAATGAATGAGTCAGCCTGGAATAAGGTTATAAATAAAGAGAATATAAAGAATATATGTATAATATAGGGGGTTCACAGTAGCAGAGTGGTTAGAGCTCCTGCTTCACAGCAAGAAGATGGTGACTCCAAAGTGCCCCTAGTGGATGAATGTGAGAGTGAATGGTTGTCTGTCCGTGTCTGTGTCTAAATGTCAGCCCTGTGGCTAACTGGCCATTGTCCAGGGTGTGCTCCGCCCTTAGGCCCAAAGCTGCTGGGATAGGCTCCAGTCACCTGTGACCCCCAGTGGGACCAAGAGGCAGAAGATAAATGAATGTATAATATATTATGAAAAAAAGATTCAAAACAACAAAAGATGTATCCTTTGTGTTGTTTCCAAATTGCACAAAAGTGTGTAACTTTGAATCAGCTCGTCCAAAGTTAACTGTGACCAAGGAAGCATTATTCATAGTCTGAATTAATTAAAATCATGCTTAAAATATGAACCTGTTCTCTGCTTAGTGTGTAACCTATTAAGATATAAAAGCTATTTGATTCAAATCAGTATTAGTCAGCTTTTCTTTGCTTCATGAGTTCAGGAGGTTCTTTTTTTCTGTAGCAATTTAATACCTGGAGGTCAAAGAAATAATTAAAACAGTCTGAAAATGTGAGTGTTTGTAGTGGAGAGGAGTAGATTCCCAGGGAATTGATGGTGAAGAAATTATCGCAAAGGTGTACAGTCCTGGGACGAAGTAAAAAGAAATTGCCGTCTTAAACGGTTCCCTGCAGCAAAAAGCTCCACAGAGACAAATGTTCAAGAAGCTTTCCACCAGCTCAAGCGAACTAAGAACGTGATTCAACAAAACCATAACACCTTTTGACTTTGGATATTACAGCAGCATTTTTGATATGACAGATCCACTATCTAATGTTCCAAGTACAATAGGTGCCTCACTTTTGGGATAGAAGAGACTTTTTAAATGCAAATCAATGTTGCATCTTCTTTTCCATTACTGTGCCGTACTCCCTTTTTGACCTGGTACACTCAATTCTGGCTGCACTGAAGTGATTTAACTTGTGGCTTCGAGCAGAGTTTCCACCTGTGAATTTGTTTAATTGCACCACTGATTTTCTGTTGGCTGATTTAAAATAACTTATATTTTTTGATGACTTGAAACATATTGAGTCTTCTTGGTCTTGACCTCTTCCACTGCTCCTCAATTTGTCAGCTTTGAGCTGTTGACCCCCTTTGAGTTGTGGGTCAAAGCTATAACTCACACTGTGTGAGTTGAAGCAATCCCATCAGCGAGCTGCTGTGTCCTCATTCCTGTGTTTCCCCAGTGTCTGGCTCCGTTTGATCACTCTAACAGAAATGGATGGCATTCATACACTGCTCAGATTAGACTGTGAGATGTGGAAGAGCACTGTGGTCCTGACAAAATAATTTATGTTTCTGTGTGCGCCTCCACCCGACTAATGGGAGCAAGCTGCTGTGATCTCAAATGTCCCACCAGGTGTGATTGAAGCTTTGGGGTCAGAAGAGGCTGCATTCCTCAAACACAGTGGCTGATGAGATGATTTGAACTTTATCAAACAGTTTCACAAACATATACAACCAGAAATAAGCAGTCGAATTTAGAAATGAGTCATTCACACTTGGCAACTTGCTTGGTTGTGGATAAAGCCACTGAATACAAAATAATATTGACGGTATCTGGGTTTTAGTTTGTTGTTATCTCCTACACAAGCATCCTCTACAGCAGCCCCTGTCATAAACTAGCTGCCATTATCTTAAAAGTGCTCTCAACAAAGTTGCCTAAATGGCTTTCTTGAGTGTGCACTATACACACAGTATTTCCAAATACAATCTTTGTCCATTAGGCAGAAAAGGCGAATATGTTTAGGCCCAGAGTCCTTGCAGGCTGAATATCCATTGTGTGTGCTCCTTTAGTACAATAAATATAATCTTTAGAACATATGAAATATGTGTTTGCCAAATTAATTAGCTTCATATTGCTTTGTATTTATTTTATTAGCCTATTATTTTATATTTCTCAAGCTTGCAGAAATAAGCAGATACAAAAAGCAGCAGACCAAAGCAAACTGAAATAATCCCTGTTACAAGGCATTAACAAATCCTCAAACTGTAATATAACTACATTGTGTGATAAGAATTAATTCTAGAAACATATATGAGGCCTTGGTGAATACTGTCTAATTTAAATGCATTTGTCACTTGCCTTTTTCCACAAGCTCCGTGACACTACACTAACCAGATTCAGCTGCAACACATAAATGTTTTGTGTCTTCTCTTGTAGATCCCACAGATCAGCTATGCATCCACAGCTCCGGAGTTAAGTGACGATCGACGCTATGACTTCTTTTCTCGCGTGGTTCCTCCGGACTCCTTCCAAGCCCAGGCCATGGTGGACATTATCCGGGCCATGGGCTGGACGTACGTGTCCACTATCGCCTCGGAGGGGAGCTACGGAGAGCGGGGGGTGGAGGCTTTCACACAACTCTCCAAGGAAGCAGGTACAGGACATGGAAAGTCATTTTCTCCACCACATACAGGATTCAATGTGCATTTTTACGCTCAAAGTCAGATCAAAATTGCATTTCCAATTGAAGCTCCAATGTGTTGTTTTAGGTGGAGGAATTATTGATCTGTTTGGCATCTTCAGTCCTCTAGTGAGTTGCAGAGTGTTGGGAAAAAAAGTGGAGGCGGCAAACATGGCCTGCAGAGGAGATGTTATACTACTAATAATACTTATGACACCTCCCCACAGTTTTTTTTTTTCCTTAAATAATAGTTTTGCACACATGTAATATGCTTGAACATGAGAACAGAAAACACAGTCATAGTTCAGGTAACTAGTAATTTAGAAATGTTGCTTTTTTTTAAATCCCTTTTTATAATCATACAAAGCTGTTGGAATGATTATCACTGAGCTTTGCTTTGGTGAGTTTAGGTCACAATTTGTGTGTATCAAGCAGCTTGATTTGAAACATTTTGTATTAAAATTAAAAAGAATGAAATCTGTCCTTTGTGGAGCAGGCAACTCATTATAGTATTACACGGAATTGACTTGAAAACAAGCTGCAGAATTCAAATCAGTTTTGTTTGTATGGTCATGCAACATTAATGATAATTGTTTTGGAGGGCTAATTATCTTACTGGAGCAAAAACCATAAATTTGAGTATGGGTGTGGAGAGGTTAGAATGAGGACCAGAAGAGTATTGGAAAAACAGAAACATTTGCATTCATGTTTTTCATTTAACTGAACAGCAAATTGAGCACATCCTGGACCTTTTGACTTCCTGCTTGTTGTCAGTGAAATGTGGCATCTGCTAGAATTGCCAATAAGAAAAACAAGGAGGATATTCTGACTGCAAAATGTAAGGCGAGTGTTGAATATATGTGTTGCATGAGTCAGGATCCTCGGTGATCAATCCAGAAAAGTATTTTAGAAAATCCTACATCAACCAAAAAGCACGCCTGTCCATTTGCTCTCAATCTGCGGGTAGTAAACGGCGTCTCATTCAACAGACTAATGTACGGAAACTCTACAACGAGGAAAGCTAATGAAATCCCACAGGCTCTGATCAGAAGTCCGGCCTGCATAAATATTTTATCCACACGCATCCATGTCCAGTGTGATCACTCATTAAAACTTTAAGAAGCTGTTTGTGCCTGCATCATTTGCATTGCCACAGAGTTGGATAGTATGCTGCATAGAGAAAGGCCCGGTTTAAGAAATTTCACATTATCTTATACAAAGTGATAAATACAGCCTCTTTCAACTATTTTCCTCAGAGGCTCCTTCAGTGTTTGTTTGCAAAGAGCAGTAAACATGCTGATATTATTATGATTATCCTACTGCTACAGTCAGCGTATGAAATAAGACCCATTGTTGTTGTTGACTCATCCCTTTGCTTCTGAGCCGCAGTCAGTATGCAATATTTTGCCTTTATATACGAATGGGAGTTATTCGTACTATGAGAGGCTTCCATTACCCAAGGCACGGTATCTTTAATAAACACATTAATTATGTAATGGCATAGAGCGACTCACAGCATTCACTCAAAGGCAGCATTCTGCACCGAGCTGGGTTGAGGATTAAACATCTGGAGAGAAGGTGTATTATTGGGAGGGTATTATGTATTAGGCGTAGCATAATATTTGAGAAAGTGTCAAACAACATTGTCAGGTTCTCGTAACATCCTTGCGAGCTGATCTGTGAGACCTGAGTGTTTTTAGCCTGTGTGTTTGTCCGCCTTGTTTGCTTGCAGTGAAATGTCAGATGCATTAGTAGGATTCTCGCTTCACCACTTCAAAGAAAACCATCTAGCAAAACTAATGCAATATGGCTAGCCATTACCCCAAGCTGAGGCTGGAGTGATGGTCAGCCAGTATTGATCTCTTCTCTGTGCCTTTCCCTAGTTTGTCTCCTATGTTTAGGCATTGTTCCACTGTGCACCATCATCCTTGCTGCAGGTGAAGCTGGCAGAGATTAATCTTGTTTGTACTTTCTGTGCCTGTCTGGACTGAGGCCAGAGTGATGGAGTTCAGTTTTCCTATTTGATACAAAAGACTTGCATTTGAGGATAACCTCCCACAATGTATCACAGTGGAATTGATTGCAGTGAGTTGCCAACACGATGTGTTCTTAGATCTGTTGCGGGCTTTGGAGAAAGGATTTTTCTAGGAGAGCACTATAGGGAATTCAACTCTGCTAAAATGGACTATGATACTTCTATATGACCCTTCTTCAACACTGCATCCCAGTGGAAGAATACACAGAAGGATGCACATATGTAGGATATGAATGTCACCCCGAGTCAGGCTTTTTGATGTGTGTGGATGAGGCTGCTGTTGGATGGTAAAGGTGGTAAATATAATTGCAGCATTATAGATTCCCTCGTGCCTCAAGTTTAAAGTATGTGTGTGGGAGGGGTCTAATCCACCCAGAGCCTTATTTATAAAGGGATTTGTATTTCACTAACAAAAAACTAGGTAGAAGGTACTTTTCCCAACCATGTGACGACACTAAAATGAATAATTGAAGCAGTTAATACAGTGCATGACCTATTGCACAAAGACAACTAAGGCAAGACCTTCTAAGAGGCTAATGACTTTAACCACCATAATAAATCTGTGAAATATAAATTCAATGTTGTACAGAGGGTTAAAGGTCACTTCACATTACTGTTTGTTTGACATTATGTTGTAGAGTAAATGAGGCTTGGCACACCACTTTATGGTTGTGAATGTTAGTCCAGGAATAAGACTACTGCTTAACTCTTTAAAGATCTTGCCCTAATTTGGCATCAAGACAAGCCCGACCAGCTTACAAAGAGAATGGGTTGAGATATTCAACTGTTCACAAACACTTAGTTTATGTAAAAACTTCATGTGAGGTTTTGTTTCTTTGCATCCAGAGGTTTGGTTTCAATTATTTTACTGTGATTAGATAAGGTTATAGTCAGCAACTGCAACCCAATAATGACCTAGCAAAATACATTCATAATGTATATGTAATCAGACTTTTAAATTACGTTTCTATTGAGTAGGTAAACTCCGACTGAACTTGAAAGTTACATTGAAAATTACCTAGAATTTCTCTGTTGCACACATTTCCAGTCTAAAACAAAGCTTTTCTTTAATACCTCAGTGTGAGTTGCAGGCTCTTTTCATGTCCACAGTGACAGGTGAAAGCCTGTATTTTCCTCTTAGCTGGTCTGACTGCTGCCTGCCCCCTGACAAACTGACTGACTGACCATCACACTGACTGACTGGCGCGTGAGCTATTCTGCAGCCATTCAATAATTTATCCCTCTCTGCAAAGGCACTGGTCTGCAGCCTTAAGGGGAGTCTTAAGCCTGAAGCATTTTCAGCTCTCTATAAAGATGAGAGCTGCTCTAAATGCTCCTCATCTTCATCAGTGGCTCTTGTGGTCTCCCTCTGTATTATTGACTGTTGTGACCTATAATACATTTCCGTTCAAGACTGTTAAAGCGCCACAACCCTTCGAAGAAGCCTGCAGGGTTGTACCATAATAGACTTAATGCATTTTCATGAGACTTTAGTTCCCTGTGCATTATACAGTTTCCACCTTTCTGTGGGATTAATGTGTGTGTTATCTACCTGCACATATACAGCAGTCCCCTAGAACTGAAAGACTGGTAATAATAATATTTTATACAAATCTCCTTAAGTCCTAGTTTTTTGAGTGAAATGATCTGAATTCACTTCCCTCAAAGGCAACCAACATAAATGGCTTCAGCCATGTTCCACTTTAATAGGAAACAATTTAGCTGCAGCCAGACCACTGGCAGGATCTCCTTTTCATGTTGCAGCCTCAGAGGGAACACCCAAGGTCGGGTCACATGACCTCAACGTATGATTAATTGAGCATTTTACCTTGACTACAATTAATGAATCTTTTGTGTGTGTTTTTTGTTTTGTTTTGTTTTTTGCTGTTGGCAACATTTATTTTGTAAATATATGCACATAATTATAGAGAATGAATCTGGGATTTTGTTTTAAGAAATTATACCAGTGTAATCTTAGTTCATAATGTTCAGGATATTTATTTTAGCCCTAAACATGAACTATAACCCAATACTCAGCTACTGATACCAAAGACACGAGTAGTTAAGAGGAGGTCGAGCAGTTGTCATTTAGCTGTCTTTTGCCTCAAGAAATGCCGCACTAAACCACGACTGCAGATGTGTGATGTGGCAGCTAAAAGCTGTTTATATCAAAGTAATGAGGCTGAGGAGACGGGCAATTAGGAGTTTACTTCCATTTCTGTTCTCAGGGAAACTCAAACTGAAAGGTTATTGGGTAGGCTATTAAAAAGCCTGAGTGGGAGAGTTTTAATTGGTTTGGGTAGAGCTTTGCTGTTGACTCAGGCGGCAGCATTAGCAAAGGCCTACAGTAGTTGGACTCATTCAGGTGATTATATTATCTGTTTATCCAAAGTGCTTCAAAGGTTAGAGAGCCCACTGCACCTGTAATTACTACACCAGAGGGAAACAATGCATTTTATGGAAGAATTCATTTTACTCTGAACACAGTGATAAGCTTCTGAAATAAACCTGAATGAAAAAAAAAACATATTGCAAACTGCTCTAAGCTCATTTGTATAATATGCTGTACCAAACACCTAGGAACTACTTAGTAAGACAGGGAAGCAATCAGTCCTCTTCATCCTGTACAGACTCATTAGCAATGACCTGCCACAGAATGATTTATTGTCAGCATTAATTTTTTCCTCTTTGTTTTTTATTGCAGCCTACTATCTGATTGGTTCAGCTTCCAACAAGAGATGTTTGATAATGACTTTAAATGAAAAGTCAATGGCGTACTGTTGGATTTTCTCAAATCCATAATGTGAAATCTGTAGCTTTACGTCCCTGTTGGTGTGGATTATTGGATTTGCTCCAGCTGATATGCTTATAACCCTCTCACTCTGCGGAAAGATACTCGGTTGGAAAGCACAGTTTGAGCGTTACAATGCATTCTGCTGTAGAATGCAGACAATATGTAAATGTGTAACCATAAAAAGGGAAAACACATTTAGAGCAAGTATAAACAAAATCCCACTATTGTGTTTGGATTTTTGTCCCCTTACATATGGGTGAGATTGAGCATATAAGAAGGAGGCATCTGTGACCTGGGGCTTCACTGTATGTGCGCACATGTCTGTTTGAAATGAATGGCATGATGATGATACATTTCCAGGGGCCTTATCACTTCTTCCTTCTGTCCTATTAAAAAGGTGTAATCTGCATCGCCCAGTCGTTGAAAATTCCCCACAACCCCAAACTGGAGGATTATGACAAAGCCATCCAACAACTGCTGGAATCACAGCACGCACGGGCCGTCATCATCTTCGCCAGTGAGGAAGACATACGGTAAGAAACGTTATGGCTTTACTTGTGGTACACTGATGACTTGCCATGTGAATGTCTTTAATCTGTGAAGACGAGAAGAAGCTACAGGGACAGATTTGGGACAGAATTTGGGAATTATTTTTCAGAAACATTCCTCCAACAACATAAAAACATCATACCTCTAAGCACAACACAGAAACATATATTGTTTCATTTACAGTACCTGATGGGAGATTTTTATATAAAGTAGAAAGCATTTAGTGCCTGTAAATGCAATGCGTCAAAGGTAATTAACCTCTTTAGATTACTTGTATTATAATGAGTATTTTTAAAAGGAAAACCCATTAGTGTAGACACAGCTTAAAAAAACTATATTACATGAGCAACCAGCTGTTAATCTTTTTTTTTTTTGAGATAACATTTGTTAGTTTTACACACATTTGCTGCAATAATGGAGTGGAGAAGACTCAAAAAGGGCCCTTAGGAGTGAGACTGGCTAATACAAAATCCATTCTCATGTGTCATTTTCTACCCAGTGCCCCACATAAACCATTTAAGGCTCAATTTTTACATCACACTGTCCTGTCTTCTCTGTTAATTCATACCTCGGTCGCTCTTGCAGGGGAATTCTCAATGCCACCAAGCGAGCCAATCAGGTGGGGCATTTCCTGTGGATTGGATCTGACAGCTGGGGGGCCAAGAGCAGCCCTATCCACCAGTTCGAGGATGTCGCTGTGGGAGCCATCACTATTTTGCCCAAGCGCTCTTCCATTAAAGGTATGTTCGCACTGCTGCAGATCACATTGAAAAAGGAGACGTCTGAAGGAGGAATGTGTAATAGTCTCCATTTTGTCTGTTAGTTCCTTATAAGAAAAAAAAAAAAACCCTGACAAAGTCTTTAATTAGTCACTGCTGTGTAGAGATAATTGCAAAGATCACAGAAAACGCTTTCAGGAGCTGATGGCTCACCTAAATCCTAGTGGATGTATTCTCTAATGAACAGGTATGTCCTTCAGTGTGGCTTGTTTTTTACTTTTATCGCTAGACACGTTCATTCAAAAAAAATAACCCAAAGTGCATTTACAAACTTAAACACATTTTGTGCCAGCAGCTACTCTGTGTTACCTTTTTCCTTCACCCTTTACCCTGTGCACCCACTTTCACGCACCTCATCTATTTCTACTCAAGTTAGCAATTTCCTGCATTTCTCAGAATGACTTTCATCGATCCTCAGAGAACACGTCTGACCTTGTTGCTGTTTTTGGCCGTGAATTGTACATGGCCAGACTTAAGTGACTCTGGACAAATTGGCTACATGTGGCTGGTTCAACTGATATTCAGCGCTGACATGAACCTCAAAGTCTAAATTCCCATAAATACTACCTCTGGTCTGTGATGAATCCAAACATTGTCATTGTTGCACGTCGTGGCGCTTAATTAAGTGAATGAATGCGTTTTTTTTTAAGTTAAATAGCCTCAGAAACGGTAGGTCAAATGAAACCAAAGAGTACAAATTAGTCAAATGTACTGCCACAATGGATCCAGCATGTATTAATTCTCCACTGAGATAGATTATTCTCAGTGTGCTCTCTCTATTTTAAATTCTGTCCAGTGCAGCTTCATAAGCACTTATCATTACAATAGTGGAAATTTAAAAGTCTCGAGTTTTATGAAGCTTCCCTTAATTAGGGGAGGTCTGTCCGGGACAATGTAGACTCAGGCGGCAGAAAGAATATTATTAATCCACCATGCATCATTGATGGTCTTTTAAGAAGAAAAATCAGCGGAGTCATTCAGCTCTGATTAGTGATTATCACCTCTGCCCATGACTCAGCTCTTGATAACAAGGAGTGGGAAGAGAAGGAAAAAATAAAGACAGATTCCTGAAACAGTTTCCTAGACGAAAGTTTAAAAGACTCCTTGACCATAAATCTCTCATACATTGTCCCTATTGCATTTCCTGACCCACATTAGACACTAAACTTGCACACAACAGTAGCAAAATTCTGCATACAGGCATTTTTCCCAGCCTCCATTGTTTCCACCACTTAATCTTTCCTAAAGCTAATACATCATACATGCACCTAAATCAAGCAAAGATTGCACATGGCACCTTCCATCAATATCTCTTCTAATAGCTTTTACGAAGGGGAGGGAACATGTTCAGCACCTGCAGGATCTCGCAGCCTGAGGCAACAGTCTGTGTGGCGCCACTTACAATCCCTGCGTTATTTATCATGCTTTCTGCTTTTTAATTAATGTCGTTTCCTAGATGAAAGAAGTGATTATGGTTCCATGGGGCCGAGGAGGAAGAGGAACCACCACAATAAAAATTTGATGAAGTAGAGCTTACTGATTTGCTAACCTAGCAGAAAACACACTTAAGTTTGACTTCTTTCCTGCAGGTTTGAACTGCTCTTGGTAATTAGTCCGGAACTGAGACGTTTTTTGTTATTTCGTTTTTTTGCCAGGTTTTGATGAATACTTTACAGGCCTCACCCTTGAGAACAACCGAAGAAACGTATGGTTTGCTGAGTTTTGGGAGGAAAACTTTGACTGCCGGCTCCTCAGTGCTTCAAAGAGAGAGGACACCAGCCGCAAATGCACAGGTACCTCTCACAATAATAGAGAAAACGTTTAGTGTATTTGCTTTGCTATGTCAAACTAATGTGAACTTGACCTTTTGTACTGTACGTGTTACATGCTCCACATAGATTGGTGCTTTTTTTCAAACACACAGCACAGCCAGAAAGTCTAACACCAGGTGTTTCTGCCCAGCGGGTGCAGACTGGGACAGTTTATTATTAGAACGATAGTGCACCACGTGTCGTAGTCATATTATTGTTACACACTGTCTACTGCTGTGCCCAAAACCTGTATCTATTACATTTTGTAGCCCAGACACACTGTCAGCATCAGTGTGACCTAAAAGCCTTAATTTTGGTGACGAACGTGCTAATGCCATCCTTTGTATTGCAGAGGAGTTTTACTGATGATGTCAGGTGATACAGTGAGGTATACTTGTGTTAGCCATTATACTGTATTAATTATTTACACAGATCAGTCCTCTGTTGATGTACCAAACTGGTTTTCTTTCTTTCCAAACCATCCTGTTTGGTGTCACTTGTGAAGTGCCAGAATCAGACAATGCTTTTTCTCTCAGTGAAGCCCACACAGTGTTTATAAAATACCCATAAATGTGTTTTATCGTCAGTTCCGCTAGAAAACGCTTTTCTGGCAGAGAAGCCTCACTTGAAATTTTGCCCTTTTTAAACCTAAATCCCTGCTGAGCTTTATGAATGTTTAACACAGAAGAGGCTTTGCATTCAAAGACTGTCCGGTGTACACCATATATGAAGCTCCTAAAGGTTATGTGTGGGCTGCAGTGTATGTTAAGTCTTCAGAAATGGGCTGAAATGTCAACATTGATTGCTTTTAACCCCCTCCAGTTTATGCAAGTTTTCCTCATTATTTAACATATCTTTTTCACATATCCAGCAACTGAATACATAAATAGTTCCTGGCATGGAAGGTTTTTATTCATAACAAAAACCCAGTGACTTGGACTGTTATTATAATCAAGATGTTTGCAATGATAATTATGACAATAATAATAGTTATTTTCACCCATTTATATTGAATAAGGCAGATTTTTTTGATGAATGGAAAATAGCAAGAGGAATTATCTCTATATCACAGAACAACAAGCTGTATATTTGGTATTCAAGTGGTGTATGAAGCAGAACCTTTACAGCAGCCATAGTGAAAGGGCAGTGCACCAGGATGCACATATAAAAGAGCACAATGCAGTGTCAATGAGAGCATTACTAAAGTTCAGCATAAGCTTCCTTACCTTACAGATAGGACCAATGAGCTGAAGCACATTACTATATACTGCAATGCATCACAGTAACTCAATGTGAGCCTGTGGTATTTGTCAAAAACACTGTCTCACAGCTCAGCTTGATATTTTCTATGTTTTGCACTTGGGAATTATTTCTATTGTCTTGCTACACAATCTTTTCGAGATGTAATTGCACACAAACTCCAAACAATAACATGGCAAATATTATTGTAAAAGTCAGAATGAAGATGTATACAATGCATACAGTTGTTGTTTCTGTCTCTCTCTCAGGCCAGGAGCGCATCGGGATCGACTCCAAGTATGAGCAGGAAGGAAAGGTGCAGTTTGTGATTGACGCAGTGTACGCCATGGCCCATGCTCTCCATGACATGCACCGGGACCTGTGTCCGGATCATCCCACCGTCTGCCCACAGATGGAAGCAGCTGAAGGCAAAACTCTCCTGAAGTACATCCGCAATACTAGCTTTAATGGTGAGTGACACTCTTAATCACACCTATAGAAGCTGAAATTAAATTGTCATTTAATTCACTGAGCGAAAGGAAAATGAGTTTCAGTAGGCATTTTATACCTAACACAACCTTTGGTAAACATGAAAATTTGATTAGCTTCCTTCTTTGTGCAGCAGCTTTATTTGAAAATGTAAAAAAATAAAAGGACATTTTGTATCTTTTTTGCACACAATGAATGCTAACTCTTTGTAAAGATCTCAATAATTGTATTTGCTTAATATTATGTTTTCTTTACCACTTAAGTTCTTAAAATAACCTCATAATTATTACAATCAAAGTGAAAGCAAAAAAGGGGTTTGAACTGCTTCTCATTGACTACCCTTTCATCAATAAGCTTACTTAAGGCAAAATGCTGCCAAACCTCAAAAAGATTTAATATTAGGTTCCAGTGAGTTTCAGTTCATATTAAAGTATTAACCAGTTGCTTCAGGTCACTTCTGTGCTGTGGATAGGCAACTGAAATTGATGATAATAATTTAAATCTACAGAATATATTGGGGTGTCGTAGTGCATAAGTTATCCTTGTAAAAAAAAGTACTGTGTAGAATACTTTATGTCAAATAACTCTTAATGAAAATACTGAGTGCATTAATTTAAAAATAGAGTCAAATGAGAGAGAGGTTTAAAACTAGAAAAAAACACTTTGTCATTACAAATGTGCCTCTCTGGATGGCAGACAGATTATTAGAGACTCTTCTGAAGTACACTGTGCCTTCACAAAATGCTGCACATAACATTCGGTTTTAAAAATGCGTATAAAAGTTCTACAAAAATGGCCTAGTTTCAGAAGTGTACCAAGCTGAAAACAGTTAGGATGTACATAGGGGATTTGATATAAAGACTTGAAGGAAAAATGTGTTATACAGGCTTCAAACGACTGATGATATTGCCTCTGACTGAACTTCAGACATAAATTCTCACTTCAAATATTTACTGTTATTGTACAAACACAGTTTCTGCAAATGGGGAAAAGCTCCTCAGGATAAATAACTGTAAAGTCTCGCACAGACTGATAATGCTGTGAGCACTTAAAACCATTTTGGCCTACTGAATAATTGCTATGTCATGTTGTATATATATAAATAAGTCATGCATAGTGTAGAGTAAAGCACTGTGCTTAAATAAAAGTTGATGTGATTTATCATTGCTCTTTTGGTGTTAGTTAAAAGGATGCCTCCTACATTACAAACAGAATGTGTTAGGTATACCTTCTGTCACTAAGCTATAGGCTAAAGAGCTGAAGGACTGCAACACTGTCACTATGACAGCCAGAAGTTTTCACTTTCTAATTTGAAGCTGAATAAAAACCAATACTTGTAATTGCATGAGCAGCACAAAAGGGTTTTTTCCATTTACTTGCAGCAGATTTAAGCAGAGGATTTTCTGGATTTCTGGCAGCCCTTTCCTTGAGCTGACAAAGATAGAGGATCATTTCACCTGAGCCAAAAATAAGAGTCTCACTATCTCTTCTACCTTTACCCACACCGCTCTCAAACCCTTTTGCTGTCAAGTGAAAGTTGTTGTGTTGCAGCTCCGTCAGGCGTATCTCACTGCCCCTTATTGCATTTAAACCAAAACCACGCACATTATCTTGTGTATGTGCCGTGCTAATGTGTGTATGAGAGCGCAGGAGTGTAAGCCTCCTTTGTTGATCTCCCCACTGTGCCCCAGTCACAGAGCTGAGGAGTGAGAGGCTGCAAAAAAGAAAAAAAGGAGAGAATAATGATGCGAAAGAAGCACAGCAGTGGATCCCCAGTCCACCCACACTGCTCAGCACAGCTCAGCAGCGGTGCACTTTTGTCATGTGTTAGTTCACAGCCACATGCAAATGCATAAATCTTTCATCTTAGACAGCATTCTCACTAAGGAGCCAACACAGACCATTTTGTTCTCTTGAAAGTATCTGCAATATAGAAAAATAGAATGCAATTTCTAATGCCTTTTTATACACCAGCAGAACCACTACTTAATGATTTGCTTTGAAGCAGCAAAGTGCAGAGTGCCCAGACATTTGTCACTTTATTAAATGGTATTGTGTATTTGTGGATACAGTGTTTTTATGGTAACCCTGTCAAAGCTTAAGCTCACAGGAGTCGATACCTTGTCAACATCTTTATATGCCATGTCAACAAGTCAACTGTTTGGTGAAAGCAGAGGTGACAGCAAAGTAACAGCCACCCACTGTGTTTAAGTTTAGGTTTCACATTGAGAATAAAATCACACGAGTGCAGAAGTGCACTTGAAATCATTTCCAGCACACATCCAGTTTCATTTTCAGCAACGTTGTAAATTGTACTTTAAGAGATGTGAGAGTGATGGGCAAGATGACATTTCTGTGGAGTTTGTAATGTGGGATAAAAGGACACATGGCTTTTGTGTGCAACAGCAGGTAACAAGGGAACACTGAGTCTTAATCAACATAAAAATGGCCACTTAAAATCTCATGGGCAGACATCTATAATGCACAATCATGTCACAAAGTCAAAAAGGAAATTTCAGCAGCTTGTCCACCATATTTTATTAAAATGGCTCCCTAGCCTGCTACCTCAAATGGGCTTTTGTCTCAAGCTACCTTTCCCTTTCTTGTTTACCAGAGTCCTTGGCCTAAAACATTTTTTTCCCCACAATGTTCTGTGACAAATGTCCTTGTAAGGAAACTGGAGGGAGATAAAAATTCCCCCCTGGCTTTAAACGGAGGAAAAGGTGCAGTGGCCTTCTTGCCAAAAGTCATGAGCTTTGTTCTAGATGCAAAAAAGACAACATGTTCCCAAAAAGTGTTTAGAAACGTATGCCGCTGCTGGTCCCTACCCTGCACTTTTTATAGCCAGAGCTAATAAAGCACTTAATTCCCATGCTCAGTGTCATCTACCCCCACTCTTCCCAATACACACCCCTGTCCTATTTCAAAAATGGTATCTCCATTTGTGCTTATAAGGACTATTGTGTGCAGTGAATGAACAGCCTCATTTATTTATTTTACCTATTCAGACTCAGCCGCTATGAAACACAGCTCATGTTGAGTGACGTTTACATTTACACGTTCTGCATTCACCTTTTGTTGTATTATTAAGAGATCTGCTGCACTCAGGCCTTTGCATAAAGCGAAGTGAAAAACGGTTATTTCAGGTGTCTCTTTACTAATTAGTCATATCTTCAGCTCCCTGCTTGAGACAGGTTGCTCCACGCTGAGAACAGATGGGGACCGTATGACGTTTTGGCTGACCTGTTTATCCTGCTTATGTCTCCTGTTGATGCCCACAAATGCATTTCAAGAGTCTGATGCAATGCTGGAGATAGTTTCTATAAAGGCATCGAGTGAAGGGAAAAAAAACCAAAAAAAAAAAACGGATTTCTCCAAGGGCTTTTGTGCAGTCGTGATGATACATATGAAGCAGGTGAGGAGCTGTTATATTGGTCAGTAGGGAGCTCACTTTCCTGTCTGAGTCTCCGGAAGGTACAAGATATAGGTCACGGTGTTTGAAGGCGCTAACAGAGAGGAACACACACATACACTCAAGCTCCTCTGTGTCCATGTAGACCACAGAGCACAGCAAGAAGCAGGAGGTTAAAGGTTTCTGTTTTTCTCATATTAGAGAAGGTGCCGGACCCCATCTAACGCTTGTGTCCGTCTGTTCTGTCTGTACAGGAAGTGCAGGCACCTCGGTAATGTTTAACAAGAACGGCGATGCTCCGGGACGCTATGACCTGTTCCAGTTCCAGATGACCAACTTGTCTACCCCAGAGTACAAAGTGGTGGGCCAGTGGGTAGAGACCCTTCAGCTAAGGGTACGATGATTTATACAAATGCATGTCACTTGTAGCCAAATAAATCATTTCAAAGAACCTGAATAGTAGACATGACTCTTGTAAGTGTGGTATTTCAATTGCAGGGAAAGTAGACAAGGTAATACAATTCAAATGTAACATATTCAATGCCTGTGTTATTGGTTCCCAAAGATAAAAATGTAAAATTTCATATGTGCGTATTTAAAAAGAGATTTAAGGAGCATTGAAATAGATGCCCTTAAGCGTTATCCAACTTTGTTTTTTCCTTGTGTAATAAAATTTTAGGACAGGAATAACACACATTATTGGGGGACTTGATTTAAGGGTTCAACAGTAGCATAAAAGCAATGTCGTAGAGACTCTGACAATAGAAAAAAGGAAGAAAGGTAAGAAAATAGACAGCGATGTTCCTGTCTTGTCAATGATCGCTTACATCTTGCGTCAGACCTCCCACCTATGCTGCTGAAGAAGGTGGAATTAAGAACATTTTTTACAAAAGTGTCAAGCTCTGTGTGCTGTGTTCATTTTTCTGCAGCAGCAAAATGTTGTCAAAAGCTGACACCTGAAAAGCATGCCTCCTGAAGGACTTTGAGTGCTGTGTGACTTTTCAGGGTTACACTTTACGAGATTTGAAATTACACAGCTAAATGAAAGTTTCTGCGATAACATAACATGGACAAGGAATGTGTCATCTCATGGGACCTTTATGTAACTTTAATTTCATTCTACAAATACAGTCTAATATCAGTGTTCAGAGGAGAGCTACAGACAAGCTGCGGTGCTCCTTTTAAAGCTCAAGGTGTGGTTAGTACCTGCTGTAATACATCTCTCTGTCACAACACAGGAATTGGTTCGGGTGATTCATACGGACAATAAAGAAAGTGATGAGGGTTTTATTTTATTTTGGGCGGAACATGGATTGAAACTGAGCATGTAATAAGATGAAAGCAGAGCTAAAAATTCAGCGCAATGTACGTCAGATAACAGAAAACATGACATTTACATACAGATGAGTTAACATTTGCATAATGTGTCTCTGGATCCCAAGAATTAAAGTCAAGCAAATGGATTTGATAGTCCAGGTGGAGCAACGTCTGCTGCCGCCGCTTTGGGCTGCGTTCTGTTTGTGCAGTATGATTACAAACCAAATGCGAGTGAAATATGATTATGCTCCTATACAATGTAACGTTGTTGAGTAACTTACAAAGGGTATTTAAAATGAAAGGTCAGTCTGGGATAAAGAATAAGATGCTATTGTAGAAATAACTGCAGTTTCAAGCCACTTTCAGAATCAACTATAGCAAAATATAAATGAAAAGTATGGCAGCCATATGAGTCCAAGGTGTCAAATCTTGCTTCTGGTCACCATAGCAACTGAGCCATTGGTCTCATTACCGTTTCCACACTATGTGTAATCGTGAGGTTTTCCGGAGAGCACCATTCATTGTCCAAATAACAAATGGCACCTTCATGCCCTCAGATAAATGGCAGATGATAATCAAGCCAGACACCACAGAAACAACACATTTGTCACACAGGAACACAAAACACCACACTGCAGATGTGTGTGAGAGACCGACAGAGAGAGAGCTGCTCTGTGTTTGCTGTCATTGGCTTTTGCCACTTTTAGACAGTTGTGGTGTGACACATTAGTTATATGATAAAGCTCTCAGACATAAGGTTTTGGAATAGTTCAGTAATTTTTTATTCTAGGCCAAACGCGGCCAAAGTATGGATTATTTATCCATAAAACATTTAACGTTTTAACAAATTGCAACATTTAAAGAAAATAGATGATCTTAAAAATCTGTTTTTTCCTTGCGTTGGATTTTGAAAAAAAGACCACTGAGACGATGCCATGGTGGTTACTTTGAAGAATTAAAAAAAAGGTAGTCCCAGTAGGAAACTGGCATAAGTGATGTTACAATATTATTAAGCTAATCATATTTTATGGGTTAGGCTTTACAATGAAGTCCTATGAATTGAATTAATATGCAAATAAATGTCTTATGTGTTGCTTACCCTTCATGTGTTTTCCATGTGTCATTTCTCTCTCAGTTGGAGGAGCTTCAATGGCCAGATGGGGAGCAGGATGTGCCCATCTCTGTGTGCAGTCTGCCCTGTAAAACTGGAGAGAGAAAAAAGAAGGTAAAGGGCAAGCCGTGTTGCTGGCACTGTGAGCTGTGTGACGGCTACCAGTATCAGTTTGATGAGACCTCCTGCAGACTGTGTGCCTACAACATGAGGCCCAACCCCAACAGGACAGCCTGTCAGCCAATCCCTATTGTCAAGCTGGAGTGGCACTCTCCCTGGGCCATTATCCCAGTCTTCCTGGCCATGCTTGGGATCATTGCTACTATTTTTGTCATGGCAACATTTGTGCGCTACAATGACACACCTATTGTGAGGGCGTCAGGTCGAGAGCTGAGCTATGTGCTGCTAACAGGCATCTTTCTGTGTTATATCATCACCTTCCTCATGATCGCTAAGCCTGATGTAGGAGTGTGTGCATTCAGGAGGATCTTCCTGGGTTTGGGAATGTGCATCAGTTACGCTGCCCTGCTCACCAAGACCAATCGTATCTATCGGATCTTCGAGCAGGGCAAGCAGACAGTCACCGCCCCACGATTTATCAGCCCCACGTCACAGATCGCCATCACTTCCAGTCTGATCTGTGTGCAGCTGCTTGGCGTGCTGGTGTGGTTTGCCGTGGACCCTCCCAACACCATTATCGACTATGATGAACAGAAAACCATAAACCCTATGCTGGCCCGTGGTGTGCTCAAATGTGACATCACAGACCTCCAGATCATCTGCTCTTTAGGCTACAGCATCCTTTTGATGGTCACTTGCACCATTTATGCCATAAAGACCCGGGATGTACCAGAAGACTTCAATGAGGCAAAACCCATTGGCTTCACCATGTACACCACCTGCATAGTCTGGCTGGCCTTCATCCCCATTTTTTTTGGCACAGCTCAGTCTGCTGAGAAGGTAAGTCATTTCATTCTGTCACACGTTTTCTTTTTGTAAATCTCTTTTATTCCTGTTTTATCTTGTTCAAACACAGGCTCTTTTGCATAATTGTGCAAACACAAAATAAAAACACAGTTGGAACAGAAGGGAGGCACATTTAGTCACTGTCCAAATTATGGGTTAATTTACTTTTCTTTTTTTTCCCCAATTGTTATTCACTGGTATGTGCTTGGAATCTCACACCTGGGCCTCCACAGACAGAAATACTCATTCACAGGCAGAGGACAGCTTGATGCTAAGCACCAGGATCCTGAACTACCTGGTGACATGATTGGCCTAGGGCTCACCACAGACTATTATGCTTTGTTCTGTTTTGGAAGATAAGGGGGATGCGGCAACAGGAAGAAGTGGGGGTAAACAAGGGTATGGTAGGTTTCATTCCATCTCTCAATAGCCCCGCTCAACTCAACAAAACATTTGACAGTGGAATTGGAAATGATTGAGAGTATGACATTTGGACCTTGTGGCTATCTGGGCTGAATACAAAAGCATTCATCGGCGGGACCGTGCTACACATGCTACTAGACAGGAGTGTACAAAATATACAGAGAGGTTCTCCACTGACAGAATATCGATGCTGACAGGAAAGTGTTACTCCTAACCTTTTGAGAGGCACGCCGTTCAATATCCTTCCTGCTAAGCTACTGCATGAGATGGATCAGAAAGTGATTTTCCTCATCTCAATTTGCTGCTGATTTCATAGATGAATTACACCCTCAGCAGCGATTAGGAGTTCATTATGTTACTTGCGGCGACTAGCGAGGCAGTAATGTGTTTATCTTTCCCCTCTATGCAGTTAACTCTTTCTTTCTCCTTGTCTCACGTTCACCTCCAGTTCACACCACAGCGCCTTGAAGTATCGGTCTTTAGCGAGTAGATTTCTGCCCTCTCCCCAGCCACAGCAGGCGAGAAGTGCTTTTGAATGTCTTGAGCCTGTCCTCACCAGGAATACTGCAGAGTACTTATGATGAAGTAAAACCACTTGATTCTCACTTTTAACCTTAGGGATTTAAAATGTATGCTCTGAAAACTTTAAGTGTATCACAGGTAAGTGTTGAATACTTATATATAATCAGTTTATATATCAGTTACTTGGTGGGAAAAAAATCATTATTGTTTTTGCCTGCTTGATTTATTAAATGCAGTAAGCCAATGTTCAGTTTCCTAAGCCATAAATTCAATTGACCGAAAGTGTTACAAAAATAATGATTCTGTGAGTGTGAGGCCACTGGACCATTCCACTCAATAAATTCTGTCTATCTTTGAAAAATATGGGAAAAAAAAGATGAAATGGGTAATATATTAACCACGTTCCAGCTTGTGTGATTTCAGGTCCAAGAGGGTGATAGTTCACACTCTTATCATTAAACAGATATGACCTGAGTGACCTTAGTGGTGCTGAATAATATGCCCAACAGTAGAATGGTAAGCAGTTTTTTTTAGTTCCAAAATGGCCCTAGGCTGTATGCTGAGTAGGTAAATAAACACAGATTGACCTTATCTGAATAATAAGGTGGTTTGCAGACAATTGTCAGCCTTACGTGCAAAAGTTTGACCTGATGTGAATTTATTTTATTACAGACTGGCAAACATTGACTGCAGTGAGTGGGATTACTTAACTTAACTTCACACAATTTGATGGCCTTATTTTCCACACCTGTGACTCTCTCCCTCCCTCTCTGTGCGGCTTTTTTTGCGCTTACAAATTCCTGTTGAGGGAAGCCATGCGAAAACAGTAACAAAAGATGGCAGTGCATCCCTCTGCCTCCTGTGCACCTGCTTGTGCTCAGTCAGCTCCTCAACACACTCAGGTAATGACTGTGAGAATCACCAGCGTCCAAATCACCTGCTTCTTGCACCGGAGATCAGCTGACTAACTCCATTCTCCATGTAAATAGCAAACTAAATATAAAGAATTTTTTTTTGTTTCTTTTGTATGAGATGGCTTGCAAAAATAAATGGCGGAATACATGCTGTCACTGAACATGAAAACTCTTATTCAATAATATCTTCAAGCACAAAAACAGACAGCATCTTTACACTTTAGAAGAGTAGGATGATGATATAATGAAACGTTTTCCCTCAGGCAGAGAAACTTTCGAGTAAAACACCCACAAGAATCAGTCTTGCATAAAAGAGAAATTCATGTCATAAAAACCATGCATACCTCAATACACGTCTGGAAACCACTTAAGTTCTTGTAGGATGGCTGCTGTACCCACATGAACCCCTTGAAGACAGTCTGTGCTGCCAGCTTGCATTAGCAATGACCAGAAACACCAGGCAGAACTTTCTCATTCCTGTTTTCAGCAGGTAAAAGGAACATCACTGCATCTAATCATTCTGCAAACAGCTACGACTGATCAGAGCTGGACCTGACAAACCTGCAAACTATCTTAACGAAATAACTATCTTTGTAGCAGGACATGAAATTAAAAGCTGTTTAATTATAGCTATATCTGCTAGGAATGTAATATTACGTATGTATTTTGTACATGTTTGGTTTTAGTTAGAATTTCAATGAATTTTGTAATTTTTTTCTTTAATTTTGGGTCAGTCAGGAGCCAAAAAGAAGTGAGAACCATTCGTAAGGAAAAGGATGTCTCCAAATTGGAACAGGACTTCTCAGTAGAAAGCTAAAGAGAGTTATTCATGACATGAGCTGGGTTGGAAAGTAGGCCACCCAAAACAACATGAGGCCCAGGTAGCAGAGAGCACATTCCTGGGACCCTTTATTAAAGGCATCCTCCAGGAGGAGTGAGTGTGTGCTAATTGTCACTTAGTGCATGGAGCCCTTATCATGGGGTACATTTATTGTACCCTGCCTTACACAGCTCTACTGCCTCTGCACTAAGTGTATCCCTGATGGGCATAATTACCAGAATTAGCCAAAGCTTTGTGTCTAAACAGAACATGTCGTTCATGCAGTTGCATGTTGGCATTTGGGTTGTCAATGAGATGTAAAATTCAAAAGCCACCGTTTGATTCCTGATGAGGATGTTAATAAATTATCAGTGTGGCTATAAATACAGAGTTGCTAAGCAGTTGTGAAAATGACTTCATGTATTTATTTATGTTAAAGCAACAGAAATTAATTATAGATGTTCTGTGACAAGCTAAACATTCAAGTTGTGGGCGGGGAGTGGGATGAATTTGGGTCAAGCTCATAACGAGGCACAATGAAAAATATTGTCTTGGTGATTAGAAGCAGTAAGGAAGCAGATTTAATTTAGCATGCCTGTATGTTGGCTTAAGGATGTATTTATGGTACATGCACCAAATATAGAAATGTATGATAGTGTATCAGTGTGTTTCTGCTGTGTGTGTCGCCTATGAGCAACTACCTAGTGTCTATTGTGAACCCACTCCAAAACCAGCTCTCTGGCATGGTCACTAAATCATTTGTGTTAGGGTCAGCAATGCAGTGTCCGAAGCATCAGAATCGCATTAAAAGCCAGCCATGTTTAGTTGCTTGCACCAAACTCTGTAGTGTTGCTATGGATACCAGACAGGTTACCATCTAACATGGAAACGCACAGTGCTGGATGGATATTCTCTGGTGATTATACTTTGATCGGATCCACAGTATCATATCCTGAATCCTGCAAACTCATGGCTTAGCTGTTTAGCACAGCTCTGTATTCCTGTCCTTCCTGGGCCAGAGCAACCCAGGCTAAACTGAACACTGCAGCCTGCGATAAGTATTGGGAAATTCATACAATTATTAATGCATGGTGTGCCGGCCAGTTGCTGTGATGCCCTTCCACAGAGAAATAGGGAGAAAATCAGATGATTATATTGGCATGTTGATAATATCAACCATCTAAAGGATTGTCTAGATCAGAAAACACAAGGCATCACTATAATTTTGTATAAAAGAAATGATCACAAGTGCTATTTACAACTGAAGTTATATGCAAATGGTGACATTTCCTCTTCTTGGTGAATTGTTAAGCATTTTACTGTGCTGCAAATGCAATGCTAACCAATCTATTTGCAATAGTATGCACTCTGTCTGACTGACAGTAAGAATACAAATGACATTTGATGCTTTTGAGTGCAGTAGATTAGTAGGGAGGATGTGCTGACCTGCTCTTGAAATTATATTCTCTCTTGAAGCAGTTCTTTCTCCCTGAAGACCCTTATTTTTGCACCTCTTCTCAAATCATAAGCGATTATCAGTCTCCCCTAGTCATTCTATATTTATCTCATATTTATTTAAGCTTAATTAGAAACTGAATATATGATATGTAACCTCTGACGAGAAATGCTACTCAGAAAGTCTCTCCTCAAACATACATACTTATGGACAACGTCAATCCCCATCTCATGAATGATCCTAGCACTTAACAGACTGAGAGCTTTTCACAGCTGCGCTCCAGTGCGTTTGGAGCAGCAGAAAATCAAAAGCAGACCTTTATATTGTACATGTGCTGTATCTTGAGTATGCTGTTATTTATTGTACACTAGGTACAATTTACATTCAAATAAAAAACCTATCTAGAGTAGTAATTATATGAGAAAGTAGAAGCACACAGACTATTGATACATGCTCAGTGTTTAAATATAAAAGCTACAGTGAAGGTAAAGGAAATGTACTGCAACCTGAACGTAGCCTCGCCAAGCCTTTTCTATTCACTGAGTCTGTCTGGGCTGAGTGGAACAGCTAAGAAAAATGTTTAAAAGTACTTTTCATGCTAATACTGATAAAAATGTATGCCTATCTTTTTTTTTTTCAGCTGTATATCCAAACAACAACGCTGACCATCTCCATGAACCTCAGTGCCTCAGTAGCACTGGGCATGCTGTATATGCCCAAGGTGTACATCATTATCTTCCACCCTGAGCTCAATGTCCAGAAGAGGAAACGCAGCTTCAAGGCTGTGGTTACAGCCGCCACGATGTCATCGCGTCTGTCCCAGAAGCCCAGCGAGCGACCCAATGGAGAGGCTAAGACTGAGCTGTGTGAAAACCCTGCAGTTGACCCCATGAGTAAGAATGAATAAGACACCACAACCCAATTTATGTAAAGATAAGGCTAGACTGTTCACATTGTCCACATTAATAACAAAGACTAATTAATAGTAAATTCAGGCATAACACAAGTTCAAAAGCAGCATAGTCGTTTAAAGGCATATATAGTAGCACTGCTGTTAAAGCTCAGTTGGTAATGTGAATCTTTCTATACGCTAATATATATCATATTTCCATTCTTAAACGAAGACCCATTCCTACAATGTAATTGGCTAGCTCTTTCGGTGTGTTTAATGTCCTATAAATTAAATCCAGTTATCTTCTTATCTGATAAATGACTAGACCTTTAGTCTGAGTGCAAGGTTTCGCCTGAGGAAGATGGGGGCATGGTCTGTGAAGAGATTTCAGAAGCAAGTCTTTGTCACCATGAACAGAACAAGATAGTCTCTGTCTCCATAGATGAGTATTACTCATGCCATGCTCCATGTGAATCACTGAGTGTGATCCTGTAAAATAATATCAGGTATCAGCCTGCCTTCTTCTCACTTATTACTGTAGAGATTTTCATTTAGGCACCAAGACCAATCAAAAGACGTGGAAATTACTTAAATTGAAACACAGGCTCATCACTTTTCTGTAGTTGCCAGAAGAAAGGGATGATTGACAGCTGATGCAAATTACACATCACAGGATCCAAAGGGCTCCATTCCTGCCATGCTTCTAATCACACAGAGCCATCATGACACCCACAGGTGCACCCGCCCATAAACCCCGCTTTGAATTATGCCTGTGAGATGACAGATTTTCATGGGAATATCTCCAAACTCCCAACAGTTGTCACACTCATCTGTCATGAGCTGAAAGAGCTTGTGTATGCATGTGTGCCCACAACAGTGAGGGTTCATCTGCGTGCAGTTCTCAGTATGTTTACCACTGTGTGAGTGAATCTGTGAACTACGTACAACGAAGGCAGAACGCTGATGGAAGTGTGTCAGGGGATGGTGAGCATATCCCTTGCTGTCACACATGTGGCTCATCGAGCAAATACACTCAGCATTCAGGGTAAAACCTTAACATCTGTTGCAGCAGCACATCAAAAGTCCCTAAGCAGGGCAACGGTCTCTGGAAGTCCCGCCCAAAAGTGCACAGTGTCATCTGTTGTGCGTGTCTCTTACCTTCTGTCTCTCCTACATGAATGTCTTCTCACCTCTTCTCCCCTCCCTGCACTTTCTCCCCTCCTCTTGCCCTTCTTTTTAGCAGCAGTGGAAGTGACATTTATTAATGGCAAATTTATGTGCATGACCGCCCTGAAACCTGAACTGTGGCTCCCCCATCCCTGGAGACTGTCCGTCAATTCCTGTAACCATCAGAGCGCCAAATATCTCCCTTTTAGGAGCCGTCAGCGCAGTACAAGATGACTAAAGAGTGATTTATGGGATTAAAGGACATTACCAGTGCCACACATATACATTTGCATATATGATAGCACTTTAATATCTTCACTACCACTGCCTTTAATGTGTTATTCAGAGTAGTTGTAGCTGTCTTGTACTGTTAAACAAACAAGGCAAACAGTGGTAATATAACAATTTAATGTGCTAAACAACACAGAACAAAGTCATTAAAGTTGTAATAAAAATGAATAAAAAAAGAGATTGAGGAGAGATACCACAGTAAGGGTTACATTTATAGACTGGCACATGCACTACACAGTAACAAGTGAGCGAATAATCCTCTAGAAGACAAGTGTGTCAGGCATGTGTGAGTGAGTCTGCTGTTCTGGACAAACAGCATTACTCTCAAAATATTGCCCCACTTTATTATTGGAAAGTGCCAGGAATTTTCCAATTCCAAAAAGTAAACACTTCATGCTTTTAAAAAAGATCCTTAAAGGCTTCAAAAGAGTGTTTGTGGTTTACAGCAGGAGTCAGTTGAACATTTACTAATAATTTATTCATCATACTTGCTGAGCATGACTACAAAATACAGCTGTAAAGAAATGGTGCGACTTTAATTGCATAGCCCATGGGAGCTGGTTGCCATGGCAACATTAAAGCAGCAGAATGAGAATTTATAGCAGTGTCTGTGATAAAGGAGATATACATCGACCTTCTTTGTCATACAAAAAGGATTCTCATGCTTATACACACAAAAGAAAATAAAAATAATTTTGTCCTCATGATTTTAAGCAAATTTTAGTTCAGCCTTAGCTTTTAAAAGCAAACATACCACAGAACTAGATTCCTAAATCCAAATATGTATCTATATCTTATATCAAAGAAATTTGTTTATTTCTTTCTTCCCAATACAAAAGTGCATCTCATAGACAGAGATACTAGATGATGAACAAACACACTGCATACAGGCACCCAGCCACATTCTGATATGTTTCCATGGCAATCCAGGCTAGGATCACATTGCATGCCCTAGCATTTGTTCAGTGCCCACTTGTGTGGTGTTTATGTTTTTTATCACTAGTTAACATCTGAAAATAGAAACGGAGGCTTTTGCATTGTGAGTTGAGATGATACACTAGGCCAGAAAGTATCGCCTCTGACTGCACACAGCTGGTTTTAGAAACACACAGCACAGTGGGGAGAGCTTGCCAAAGCAGATTATGTGTATTTGTCTCTGTGATTTTGAAAGATTCATGCTTTTCCTGCACAAAGTAAATCTCATTTCTGTTCTTACAGGTCAAGCAACCAAGAAAACATATGTGAGTTACAACAACCTCAGGATCTGACATGCTTGAATGGAAAAGACAAGGGGAGAAAGTGTGAGCACAGGCGTCCCAGCTTCACCTGCGGCACCTATGCGTCCAGGGTAAAGGGCAGCCAGACTTCATTCCAGACATGATACACAAGTCCTCACAGAGGTTTGCAGCGCTGTGGGGCAGTCCGGCTGGGACTGTAGGTTTAAATTGTCATGTGACCCCCTCCCTGACAGAGAACAACCCACCTGCTCAAGGGGTCACTGTGAAGGAGAACAGCTGCAAAAGGGACAGCAGATCTTTTTCAGAATATTTTTCTTTTTTTTAAATTCTGTTAAAGCCATATTCTCTTGGGGTTCCCATTATCCATTTTTGTTCAGTAATGTTTTTAAGTGATTTATTCTGTGCCTCATTTAACAGCAAGCTCTGCCACATACAGTATTTTGTTTTATAAATCAGTCCCAGATGATTACGTTTGAATGACCGTCACTATAAGTATATATTTTTTTTGTAAATATTTGAGAGTATTTTCATGTTTGGAGTACAAAAATAGATATCGAGCCATTGTTCAGTTGGATTTGGATGGTCAATGAAAGCACCACAAAGTGTTCACTTTGCATGTGCCAATGTTTGTCTGTTCTATTTGATGTAAACAAAAAAGGAGAATAAAATCTGAAAATAACAATGAGCTTCAGCATCCCTCTGCTTTTCCTTTAGCAGAACTATTAAATGACTGAATATGGATTTAAACCAGTGTTTAACTGACTCCTCTTGTATCTACAAGCATGTTTGTTTTCTATAGTTTGGTACTGGGTATAATATGCCTAATTATGGTGTGGGAAGAGTTAATATCAGAGCTTGTTGTGATGTCTGTCAAATTATGAACATGTAATAAAATCATTTTGTTATCTTTTATACAATCAGCTTAGGCAGCATATCATTATTTTCTCTGTACATGTGAGTCAGTGTCAGTGAGTGGGCATGTCTCTGTGTGTTTCAAGCAGTTGACGTTGGATAGAAAAACATTTGTCACTCTGTTGTCTGCGGCTTTGTGTAAATCAATGGCAAGTTGTGTGCTCATTTTGTGTCTTAGCCCATCACAGGCCACATTAGCAGGCTCACTGCGTAGTGCGGTCAAGCATAGAAGGGACCCTCCTGAGACCACGGCACGTTCACAAGCCCACTCTTCTCCTCACCCTGTTCTCTTTCTTTTCTTACGAAATACTCTTTAAGGCATCTGGACATGGCATCATCATTTAGTCTTTCTGCATGTGCCTGTCATATACAAACCAATAAGTACAAGAAAAAAACATGTGATGTCCTCCAGCTTATATCAGGAGTCTGGTTTCAGTGGCTGCTGTAAACCAAAGTTCAAATGTGCAGTGTGATGAGTCTATCGTACAAGGGACCATTGCACCATTGGGTTTTTGTTGGATTTACTCACTATTTTTAAAGCATACACAGAAAGGGGCTTGTGTCTGTCTGACTGGAGCCTTGCATCTGCAAACATAAAGACATTTCTGATGATTTCACACAAATTGTTGCATAAACAAGCAGAACAGTTATAATTATACCAATAAAAATCGTTTATATCATATCATATTAACTTAACTGATACAACAGTTTCTGCAACAGTTAGATGCCAAACCACGATGTAGTCTGTTGTCTGGTGTATCGTCTCTCGAGCTCACCACAAATATGAATAATGTAAGTTGTCAGATCAATTTGTCCCGTTGATGATCAGTTTATGAGCTAACCACTCTTTAATCCTGTGCATGCCTATAAGCATAATGTTCCTATTTCTACCATTGATTATTACATAAAAAACATGAATAGGCCAAGCATGAGCGAGCTGTGTTTCTCCAGCTGCTACGTGGCTTCCTCTGGGCTCTTACAGGGCTAAATTATATCTGACCAAGAGATGCTGATTCCTCTCTTCTATTTGTGTGAGCAAGTCTGTGTGAAATCCTTCATTACACAGGTTTTTGTGTTGTTTCTCTTTCCATTTGTCTGGCTCCCTGCTCTGCTCCTTTGGGACCAGATGGTCTTTACTTCTCATACGCACAGTCTGTCATTTTCTGTTGCACACAGCCAAGAAAAATCCCACTTATACCCAATTAAGACTAGCCTCTCCCCCACCAAATTAATTGCCTATGTCAGTGACTGTGTGCGGGTGATCAGTGGGGGCTGAGCAGAGTTTAGATTTGCAGCTCAGCAAAAAGAGAAGAAACCGCCTAAGCAATAGCATTTTGGGATTGATATGAAGTGGGAAAACTCACAGCTAATCTATGTAATGCAACAAATTCAATTAAATAAGCCTCCGTAAGTGAGCATACACAGGCTCCTAAAAATTTGAAAAGTATGTTGCGTTGCAGCTCCCAACTCTCAAAGCTCCTACGTAACAGCCCACCTGCTCAGTGTGCACCTGTTCTGAAGGCAGCACTTCCCTGAGAGAATCTAGATAGTGACTTCAAAGGGAGAAAACTAATCTTGGTGGACTAGGAGCAAGATACACCACAAGGAGGACTTAAATATTTCAAACTATAAGTCTCATATCATTAGGTGACAGACATTTGACTGGATAATAGTCTGGTTAAATGTACACAGTGAGGCTTGTTGAAAGTTCTTATGAAGTTGTCGTAAGATGTGTAAGTATTACAAGTATCCGTGTGACCCAATTCCAATGACAAGGTGACAATTTACACATACAAATACACATTTTCCATGTCATATGCACAAGCCCCAGCTCCGAGGGCTCAGTCTCCCTAAGCTTTCATGTCACTCCGGTCCTGCCCCGCCTTTGAGGAAAGCCTTCCTTATCTTGTCAGAACTCCTGATGCGCTCTTTCACAGACAATTTACTGATACTGAGTCTAGATTAGCTCTGTTTCATGGCTCCTGGGCCCACTGGCTCTCCTATCTCTCCATAAATGTCCAATTATACAACTCCAGCCAGAGTGAAACCTTATCTGCTTCCCGTCAGTGACCGCCCGATACAACAGAGTCTGGATAAAGACGCTCCTCACTCTCCATCTTCCTATTGCTTCTGTGCTTAAAGTATCTTCTCTTTCTCCATCTTATTCTGAATCAGGCCAGCCACTCTAACAGCGACACCACTGCTGTATAATTAGTGCAGGAGAAAGGCAGACCTTGCTTGTATCATTCGTACAAACACTGCAAATAATTATCCAGGAGATCAAGTAAATTTTGAGGCTGGGCTTGTAGAAGATTTCTCTGTTTCTACAAGGGATCCAAGAAATAGACACAGGGGCTCTTTTTTTCCAGAGAATAAATTAGTGAGGGGTCAATGCGTGCCATTTTCTTATCTTTGGACCCACAGAGCTGCACTTGTTGGCTTGCCTCAGCAGCACTGTTTGTGTGTGTAAACAGTGTTATTGAATTTTTAATCAGCACAAGAGACCAAGCATCATTTTCATCACATTAGTGTCTCCTGGTATTCACCGTAGTCCCTCCTCACATCCTCATTCCTTCTCTCCAGCATTTTGACTCCTGGGGAGGCGGAGGAAAGTGCATCGGAGATTTGCTCATTTGACAGTCATTAGAGATATGGACTCTGACAACACACAATTAGCTCAGTCACCTCCTTCATCTTCACTCAACTCAGCTTCATGCTCCGCTCTGATGTTGTGACCATCACACCTCTTGCATGCAGCATCCAAACTTCCCATTTCATCAATCCACCAGTTAATAATTATTTAAAAATTACACATCTGACTTGGTGAGTTTAATTGACTGCTGTGTTATTAAAATGGCTAAGCGAGACGAATGAACTTCAGTTCAGCAGATCCGCTAATCTTCTGCTTTTCCTCAATTTCCTTCTATCACAAAAACAAAACAGTACAGAAAATCTCCAAAATATGTTATGTCATCCATCTTATGTCATCCTTAGGCACCACTCTTTTAGTAACATAAAATTATACATTTTGAACTGTGTTAAGGTGGATGGCAAGAGTAAGTGCCAACAGCATTTAGCAGAAAACATCATCTGAAGCGTAAACAGGAGTTGACAGAGAGAAGTGCGGGCTGTGAAATGTAACTAGAGAGCTAAGCCCTTGATTTCAAGGAGCATGGCATAAACAATGTGCTTCCACAGCCCACGCAGATTACTGTTATTTCATAGAAAAGTAAACACCTGAGGAGTAACAAAAACACTCAAATGGAAATGAACACTTGAAAACCAAGCGAGAGATCCCCATCAAACAAAACCCAAAAGGCACAAGAAATAAATCAAGCTCCACACCTGGCTTGTTGTTTAAAAATAGATTAGAAGAAACATCTGTCTCAAGTGCTACTTTATTCAAATGATACTAATTCAGCCTCATAAATCTACCTTCAAAGCTTAAAAACCCATGCATTTAGCCCAGGGCGCTGAGCGAGAAGTGAAGAGTCAAATGATTATAAATCAATTTATAGTGTGAATTATAGTCTTACCTCGCAAACTACTACATCGGTGAAGATTGTGTGTCTCATTTTTCAGTTGGCGCTGGAGTGTGGAGGAGCACTCTCCATTTGATTAAAGTCTACCCAAAGGCTGCATCAATTATGTATCTTCACAATGGAGTTAATGGACTGCAATAACAGTTGAGGGTGACTTGACTAAATTTCCACATGACATGGCCAGAAAAATCACACGACAGTAATATAAGCCTCTTGAACACTGAATATCAGTAATGATGGAAGATCTCATACTTCTGTTCATTAAAATCACATTTGTTCTCATTGTCAAAGCCAAAGTAAGCAGGTTTCTCTCTGTAAGAATATCAATAATAACCAGTCAGTATCTTTTAGTTTTAGTGGATTTTCCAAGAAGTCTCACTTGTTGGGTATTTTTCAAAAGAGGATTGCAAAAGATAGGGAGAATAATTTGTAAACTTGTAGACTGAAATTTGTGTCACTGTGTTTTTGGACATTGGCATTCAGGATTGAACAACTTCTCTGTCTACTGCACCTTTCATCTGTTGAACAAGCACACAGTGTCTTTGGCTCGCAACAATACATCTAGAATGGCAAGATATTGGTTTATCATTGGATTCAGAATGAAGTTATCTTTATTTGATCACTTCCCCTTTGTATTTTATGTGTTCCGTAAATGACCAGACTAGACACCAAAGATCTATCATCAAAACACAAACAAGGAAATTAGATTTTCTGAGCAAAGGACGCCTAAATGTACGGTAATGCATGGTATAGAAGAGTACTGCTGCAGCCTCATAGTTAGGAAATAAAAAATGTGGTTTAGCAAGCTGAAATGGTTTCAACAGATAGGCTCAGGATAAGTTACAACTAGTGTTGGCCCAGTGCTTTAGAAGCCTTAGCTTTTTAGATTCGGGTTTGTCATTTAGACATTTTGCTTTCCAATGTGAAAGGGTTGTTCTGAGAAATGTCCTCTCCTACACCTGTTTTTGCCCTATTTATGTTTGTGTCAGCCTCTAATCCATCTACCTTGATCCAGCGTTTATAATTTTCCTCCCTTGAGTTTGGATCCCAAGAGGGGCCCCTCACAGAGAACAGAAGGGGCCCGCCAAGCATCAACTCCACACTCACTGGCCCATCTGGCCATGAGTCCAGCAGGGTGCACGCAGGCTGCGGAGACCGAAGCCCTGAATACACATTCTGTGGGAGAATGGCTCATCACATGGACGCCCCACACTGAGCTCCTCTCATGGTGTATTTTCAAATGGACAGGCAGCGCACTATGACAGTAGGCACAGGGTGGTCAGATACACATTGCTACAGAGTGGAAAACAGTTTTCACAAAGTGACAGTGGTCCTGTCTCAGCAGCAACATGTTGATTCACCCGTCATCTTTGCACGTAAGATGTCATTTCAATTGACAGGGTTTTAGCCTCTCTACTCAAATGCACAGCCATGTAAATGGCTCTAATAACCCCTCACATGACAAGTGTCTTCTGCTGTCTCTGACCCCTGCAGCAAGGCATGGCACCATTACAAGACGGCATCTGTCATGCCTCCTCCAGCCAGTCACTTCTGAACCCCCCCCCCCTCTATTAACAAGCAGAACACCTATATGGTCTCCGCCTTCAAGACACTGCAAAACAGGAGTTTCCAAACCAGCTCTGGAAAGGATCCTATCAGATAAAAAACAAAATGTGATTATCTAAATTGGTAGTCAGTCATTAGTTCTAACTTCTAATCTCAGTAAGTCATTTTGTGTGTGACCTGAGAGAGAGTTGACACACTTTTTATTTGGGATCTCAAGTGCTCAGGTGCTGTATTATTTGCATTGCAAATATTAGTGATACTTCTACTGAGAAGGTAAAGGTGTGGAATGTCTTTGAATTCACTGGTAGGTCCATAAAGCCCTTAACATGTGCAACATAATGAATGCTAAATGCACATTTTGAGCCTTGTTATTTATCAGTACATCTTCCTGGTGTGATTCTACTGCCATCTGCTGACTCTGCAGCAGACTCTGCAACACTTGGCCTATCAGGTCTTAGAATCCTAAACTTAAGTTTTCTATAAATCTCGGAACCTTTTCATTCAGAACTGACAAGAAATATTTTGGCAAATAGGCATTTTGTTTAATTAGTCAGTTAGATGTTATGTGTGTTTGTGTGTGTGTGTGTGTGTGTGTGTGTGTGTGTGTGTGTGTGTGTATTTGTACTAGTTTGCCTAACTCTATCAACAGATGGTGCTGTTGTCTTGTTCAGAAAGAGGGGAAATCGCATGATTAAAATTAAGCTATTTACCATCATCTTATTCTATAAAATCACTGACAAAATATTCAGACACATATACACAACTCTAAATGCCAAAGAATTAATTATGTATTCTGAGAGTTTGATTTAGAATGGTGGTACAATCACTCATCAAACTAGATCATTACAATTACTGGTAAATATCACAAAGAATAATGTGGCTCCCTGATTAGGAAAGAATGTAATCAGTCACATGGTCAAGAGTGACCTACAACTGAAATATGATTAAATGAAAATGAATGAATATCTGATAAAATGTTGTCTATGGCAGTCTATAGCTCTCGCAGTTTTCTCAATTAGCCTTTATCCCCCAGGTTTGTATTTAAATTGAGCTTTCAGCCTAATGGGAAATGGAGTGCCACCTTTCTAGATGCTGCACATCTAATGAGACGTATTACTGAGCGGTTGGCATCATACAGAGCTGTCCATCATCCTGTAAAATAAGCAGCAGATTGCCTTACAAACTCCTCAGCTACTTAGATGCGCACAAAGAATGATTCATTTTTCTTAATGAAAAAGTTTGTGTCAATAATCAAGGGAATAATGAGCCTCCTGTTTGCAGTGAGCACGTCGTGGCACAGTTCTAATTATAATCTGCTGTAAACATAGGAATTATCAACACTCTTGCAAAAGAGCAGTCTTGATTAGCCAATGGAAAAACTGTGTTTTTTGCAAAATACCATTTTTGTTCAGTATAAACCCATGAAGCACTTATTTTACTAGTGATGCACTTATTATATAGTGATGCATTTATCTATCTTTATCAATTAAGAGATGATAAGGATGCTGGTGATGAGTGATTTTATTGTCTCAGATGCAAACCGCTACAAAGAAATTTGTCAATAACTGAAAGGTCGGTTCTTCTTGTACATTTAGAGGCCATACATTTTTTATGGCATACATTAAGTTTTATATTATTAATGTGAACAAGCCAAGGAGAGGTTTGGGGAAGCTGGAGATGGCATGGCATAAATATCTGCTGTACACATTGGGATGCTTTATTACAAAAGTTATTGATTAGTACGAGTCCATTTGTAGAACAAACTTTCTTGCAGACAAGTACTCGTGGAGAGCTATTTATATTTTGTTTTGAAGCTTGTTTGCCAGCTCTACCAGGGTTGAAGAATACATGGTTGCAGCAGTCAACGCTGTATGCATTTATGTTGACGCCTATGGCCTCATTGAACCCAGGAGAACAGCTGTCAACTTCCTGAACTACAGCATCAGATTTGACTCCTGTCTGTCTGTAGCCAGCAGCTCAGCACAGCGTCTGCTGAAATGAAACATCAAACCACCGGCCCATGTTCTCAAGGCTTTCTCAAGACTGTTCCAGAGGTGCCAAACTTTTGTGTTTCACAGCTCAGTTTGATTGTTGTTGTTAAAAACTTGATCTAGTGACATGTGGAAAAGTGGTCAAAATCAAAGTAAAAAGTTTTGGGAAATCTGAAAAAAATGAGCCATATAACTTTTTTACAATTCTGTAATGTGTTGCCATTTTTCTCAAAAGTTTTGACCTCGCGCCACAAGCACTACAATAAAACAATATATGAGCAGATATTAGTCTCTCTAACTAAAATTTTACCAAAAGATGTAGGAACATGCTCAAAAGAGAAACGATCCAGTCTGCTATTAAAATATACTCTGACCACCCTGAGTAAATCTCATGTTACAGCCAGAAGAAGCCAACCATTAAATGTGCTTTTTTTTTTTTCATTTTGACTCGAAACACAAGTCAAATGTGACAGATCCTGTAAGTCAGCCAGAAAAGTGACAAAGGTACATTTCAATAATAATTAGATTTGCTTATAAAATCACACTGAAGGTTTCCAACTATGCAAGTGCATTAAAGTAGAGAAGATAGTTATGTACTAAATGGTGTAACAATTTTTAAATAAAGGAACTTAAGACAATTGTTGGAGATTTACAAATAGTATTACATTTTATTAATATATTTTCATAAAACAAGTTTAAGACTGTATCAAAAACTCAGTAAAAACATTAGATTTTTAACCATTTTTGTATGGTGATTTCAGATATGAAATGTACATAATTCACACATTGTTGCAGTTTCTTTGCTCCCCTTCTTTGCTCCCATCATTTTGCGATAATGCATTATTTTTTGTGATGGGCAAGTTAACTTTTTTTTTGTACCCTCAGAAATTGTGTAATCATAAACCTAGAGATACAATTAAAAAATAAAATCATTTCCCACTCTGACCCTTTTCCCCAACTAGGTTTACTGGTTAAACACTAAAATTGTGGAATCTTTTTTATTTCACAGGCACACAATTATGTACAACCCCTTGTCCTCCTGCCTCTGAACTGACGCCAGGAGGTACACTAAATATGAGTGCAACAGTCCTCCGAGCCCCACCCCGGACATCATACCAACAAAAGCAAGTAAATAAAAGACTGTGGGATGAACGCCATTGACCATGTTTCCAGTTGTGACCCTGCTTAAAACCACTGGATGCCATTGGCCTCAACATTTCTGTTGTAGCCACAGTGATCAAAAGAAATCCCCTTGGCAACAATCTTATCTCACAGGCAGGTTGAGTGGCACACACATGAAAAATATAAAAGAAATACAAGTGTAACTTATTTAGGCTACAGCTACAACAGATGTGACCTGTGAATGTAATGTCCTTTTAGTAGTAGTCCTAGTGAAATGGCAAGGTTAAGGATTCCAAAAAATCCGATATCCTTTTTGGACTACCACTGTCTGCGCAAGACATAGTGCAAGGTTTAACAAGAATTTGCATAAGTGCAAAGATTGCATGTTATTGTCAAGAGGGACCAAGGATAGGGAATAAGAGAGAGAAATCAAAGTCTAAGAAATAAACAAATTTTTGTGTAAAGTGATTCATGCTTTCAGTTTGGCATTTTGTCTTTCATACCCCTCTAGAAATAACAGGCGCAAAATCTTAGTAAACCAAGCTGAAGTACTGATAAGAGTGATATAAAACTCAAAGATTAACACGGTGATGGAGAGCCTCAAGTCTGTTGTCATGGTGACATCTGTTCAAAGGCCCCGTGGGCTTCAGTCTTTCCTGCTTCATTATTATTTTCTATACAATAGAAATAGTACATCATTGAAGATAAAATCGACTCTTCTTGGCAAAAATCAGACAAAAAGTATATGCAAGTCAAAAGCTGATTTGAAGGACAACAAAAACAATGTTGAATTACAAATTGTTTTTCATCCGTTTGCTCTGTGCCAGTAGTAGAGTAGTACAATATAGTCTTATCCATGGTCAAATATATGTGTTGTTGCCTGCTTCTCTACAAAGTCAAAGCCATTTCATTAAACACATGTAAAATTACTCCTGTGTGACAAGCGTCCCCATATTGCACCAAACTGAAAAGACAGTGTGCGTTAGGGAGGCACGTAGGGAGGTGGTGACCTGTAGGAGGTCATGTTTTTAGGCCGAGAGCCTTTGCCTTCGATGGGGACAGTGAATGGTGGTGGAGGTTGGTATGGAGGTGCATTGGGATCCTCATCTTGATAAATAGAGTACTCCTCGAGCAAATCCTGATTCAGGAGGGTACTGTGGGGCCCAGCCATGTTGGGATATTCGGGAGGGGGCAGTGGGGGCTTTTCCTCTTGAAGAATGAGAGGGATGCTTGACGATGGGGGGGACTTAGAATCATCCAATTCATCAGCAAATATTATGGGGACGCCTTTCTTAATGAAAGTGGCTTGCTCCTCTATGGTCATCTTTCCTTTACGCTTCTTTCTGTAACACACCATAGCGATGATCCCCGTAATAAGCAGCAGGGCTGCTACCACAACAGCAGGGATTACAGTGTGCAAGTACACATCATCCCCACTGCTCACACGCCCAGTGCCAGGTGATGGTGCAGCTGTGGGCAGAACAGGCAGTGGGATCTCAGCAGGAGGAACAAATGAGTAGGTCTGGCACTTATTGGTCCCACGAACAGAGATGTTCATTGGTTTAAATTCAGGTTCCATGGCCTTAATGAAAGCAATTTTAGGGTTGCCTTGCGGGTCTGAGATTCTGTTGCTAAGAACCGTGATCTGGTCCTTGGGACAATGGCTTTGTTGGAGACTGTTATTGGTCCACTCCACAACAATGGAGCCTTTAGTGATGCTTCTTAAAGTCACTGTGCTGCTGTTGCGATCACCAAGGGCGTAAGCCAACTTTTTGGTCAAAAGAATTTTCTTATGGACATCATTGGATAGACTTTTTGGGTCACCGTGGAAACGAGCTGCAAATACAGCTGATGGTTTGTCATTAGATGCCCAACGGTTGACTTGTACCTCAAATGCATCCATGATGCTCTTGCCACCCTTATCAGTAGCCAGCATGAAGTACTCATGTTTGCCTTCATGCTGCTCCTCTGGGAGACCATACAAGAGCTGGATGGTGCTGTTGAACTGAATCCAGGATGTTTCACTTACTGCTTCTTTCGGGGTTTTCTTCAAAGTTAGACGCAGTTTATCAGCTGTACCATCTTCAATATCATAAAAAGTATCAGTGGGAATTTTTACCTCAAAGTATGTCCCAACCCAAGCATTCACCTGGTCGATAGGGTTGCGGATCTCAGGGCTTCTATTCTCTGGAGCCACAGATAGAGGGGTGGTGCGTCTCGGAGGTTTGGCTGTGGTGGTCTTTGGCCCTCGAGGGGCAGGGGTGGAAGATTTGGGTTTCTTAGGTGGTTTCTTTGTGGTAGATGACTTGGGTCTTTTGGTGGTGCTTGGTAATGTTGGCGCTGCAGTAGCCTCAACAATTGTGGGCCGTGTCATGGTAGGATGGATTGGTATGGTGCTTGTAGTGCCTAGAACTCTGGTGGGCTGGGGAGGTCCAGAGACAGGTGTGTGCGCTATTTGATCTCTGACCCTCATTGTTGGCTTCACTGGGAGAGGCAGAGGGCCGCGTACAGGGGGAGCAGAGTTGTCTGTTGCTGAGGCGATGGAGGGTGAAGTCGGGGTGGGAACAACACGCACTGGAGGCTCTGGGTGAGTGGTTGGGGGAAGCAGGGATGGTACAGGAGTAGGGGTGTTATACAGCTGTCGCCTGACTCTTTTGATGTTATGGGGCTTCTTGTTAACTATATGCCAACCCACAACAGGATACCCAAGCCTGGCTGACATTGTTCCATCCTTTGCTAAGTACTGGACGGTGCTAATGTCAGGGATGTTGCTCTGTTCAAGGGCACATCCAAGTTTCCATGACACAAGGGCACCATTCTCAACCACCTTTTTTGCATTTCCTGGTCCAGCCATAAAAGCAGACATATCAAATAAACGGTTGTTGACAACAGGGACCACTCTCATATGCTCAAGGGGAAGATGAGAAAACTTCCTCATGATTCCCAGTAAACTGACCCTCTGTTCAGCAACCATCTTTGTTAAGTCAGCGTCCAAGATGACAGTGAGAACAGTGACGGGCTCCTCGGGGCCACAAGTGAAAGGCTGAGTGCCACTGATGTCAGATTGGAGTGTAAGCAGGGCCTGCTCACTGTCTGCCCGTTCTTCTGGGTACACTTCAATGGAAAACACTGTACTAGGGGATCCTTGGGAGCCAGTTTTCTCACTTAAAACTTCCTCAGAAACCAATATGTGATAGAGGCCTTTATCCTGCTCCAGAGCCAGGCCTCTAAGAGTGCAGCTCTCTTTGTCCCAGTACAGCCAGGAGGGTAGAGTCTCCTTCCCCATCTCAGTGAGCTACGAAAGGAAAAAATACACATTACATTTCTGATGTAAAAAGGTGAAGGCCCTATTATTGACTGATCCATTAAAATACTATACATTGTCATCTTAAACTGTTAGTTCATCTGATAAGGGCAAGTTCATGTTCAGATTTCTTTTCTTTTTTTTTATTCTACAATAATTGATATTCACTAGGCACATCAGAAAAAAGGGCTCAACTGTTTCTGCTTTCCTTTCCCTCCCCAACGCCTTTCAGCTTATCCTGTTTTTTTCAAAAATTCAATAGAAGTGCAGCCCTTTTCATAATAATTGTGAGTAATCATTCTTCATTGACTCATATGACAAGATGTCATACTGCATTACCACACAGCCAATAATAATCTTATCTCGTTCAAAAGTCTGACTGGAACAATCATGACACAATTAAAACTAAATAGATACTAAGCACTGTACATCTATTCTGCTACAGGAAACAGTTTGTTCTACGGACTACTTCCACTAATGCAACTTTAGTCAGAAAATCCAGAATTTGACCAGAAAAATTATCAAAAACTTACATGGACATGACAGCTTTCATTGGCATGTCCCAGAGGAACCTTGAGCTGGAACACCTGGCCCACAATAGCAGAGGAGTCAGGAATACCAGAGTGCACGCCTGTCTTTGCAGAAGCATCCAGGATTGCAGTTGATAGCCTTTCACCAACTGATGACAACGCATCATGGAGCTCAGTTAGCACAGAGGACTGCATGGATGCCTCTAATTCCATGGACATAGCCTCTACCAATGTCTGTTGATGTTCAGAGGCCGTGCCATGGGCCATGTTCACTAGAAGTCCTATAAGCAAGAGTATAGTCCTGCTTAAAAGAAGCTTGCTCCTTCCCGTCTCTTCACACCTCATCTCGTCTTGTTTATAGTGCATAGCAAGGCCTTTGGGCTGCCCAACAGATGTTTAACAACTGAATAGGCCTTATGCACTGAAGTCAGTCCAATGACACAGTCAGCTTGTCTAGTGGTGATGCTCACAGATGTAAAGTCTCCCTCTGCAGTCTTCTGTGATCCATAGAGATTTACAGCAGTCTAATAAATGGCCATTTCCAGAGACTAAAAGGAAGAAAAAGAAAGTAAAGATATAATTAAAACAATATCCAACACATGTTGCAAAATTTACTATCTAAAACAGATAGCATTTGTGTGCATTAGTGTCACAGTAAATCAAGGAAAACCACTGTCTTAACACAGTGACTGATCACTGATTTCCACTTCTATCACAGCGTTTTTAGTAATAGCAATTCTCATGAGATGCATGAGTGTCAAAGGTTGTTTGTCTTGGTTGTAAGTTTTAATTAGGTGCCCTAGGGGGTGGAATTAGAGTCTCCATTGTACTGACCCAGCCAACCCCAATCCTGTAGCACTCAGAAATGGGCAGAGGGGGGTCACCCAAGTGCCAGGAATTCTAATGCCTGACCTGCACAGGACTGTGACGTCAATATACTCTCCAACTTATTGCCAGATCTTAAATTCAGATATGACAACAAAGACAAATACATTCCCATCTACAACAGAAGACAAACTGCCTACATTTCAGTAAAACAAAAAAAGCATTAAAAAAAAGCTACATTTAAATTATACTATCCTATTTAGTCATAAAAGAGTGTGTGCTAAATTCAAAAGCGACTGTTTAAAGGCTAAAAGATACAGCTCAGAAAACAGGAGCCTCTTATTCTACATGGAGCTTATGACAGGAATAATCTCTGGCCACAATTTAGGACCACGTTGGTCAGAACAGCCAATACATTAAAAAAATAAAGTCTACATATAAATAGGTAAACTGTAGTTTATCCTAATATACATCATGTCAATCAACCCTGTTTGTGGACAGTGAATCCAAGTATGTTAAAGAATTAAAAGCTAATTTTATACATGTGTTATATAGCTTTGGTGACATTAGTGAGCTCTAACCAAACTGAAAAGATGGTATGCAGTTGTCATAAAGACAAGACAGCTGAAACTTGAAACCCCTCGTCAGACATTTTGCCCACCTTTATACTCATCTTGCCTAAACAACAAGCCAGTTGAGACATGCACTTCATTACCAGAAGTAAACCAGTTGAGCAAGATAGCATCAAAGAAAGATCTCCAAAGTGTGGCCTAGATTCAATCAAAGTTTTTATAATTTAAAAAATCTCAACATAATTTATACACTTTAATATATTTTTGATACACTTTAAAAGAGCAATGTTTACTTCACAACAAGAGTCCCTCAACAATCACACCATTCAGACATCAGTTTACAGGTGCTAGATATAAAATGGTAATCAAACAGCATATTACTATACAAATGTATTTAACGTTATTGAAATTGAACAATGGCTAAGGTTGAGAGAATGATTTCACTTCACGCTGTAGATTACAAAGGACAGTATCCCTACTGTCTGTGGCTCCACAGAAGTTAGAAATTGAAAACCATAAAAATTATTACGGTTCCCATGCACAGTAGCAATCTGGGCCAACTGAATTGACGTACCACATCCAGCAGCCTCTTGATAGTGCATGATCTGAATAACAAACATATTCACAGGACAAGCTTGCGTTTGCAATTATATGTAGTCTCTGTGCTTCTTTCTACACTAAAATCGAATGTGTGTACCACATAATGCAGGCTTTGTGTTACCTGGGTGAAAGTGTGATTGAACATGAGACCACAGAGCTACAGACTGGGTACTCAGGGCTGAAAGTCAGCTTTTTTTTCCAGCTAAAATAAAAGTCGTTTGTAATAGCACATTCTGTAGCATGTATTTCAAACTCAGTACCAATGGTGCTAAATAAAGCCATTGAAAACTCTTATTCAGCCACTTCTAAATTAGACCATAAGTGTTCATAAGAAACAAAATTATGGCTAAAATTAAATGACCAAAAACATTGCACCTAAATTCTGATTTTAAAGGACATCAATTATATGAAGACATATGGTCTTATTTAAAACAATATCTTGATATGATTTTTGTTGTTACATATGGTACTTCTTTATGTCACAACGCTGCTCCATCTCTGCATCTCTCGATGACAAAAGTAACAAATCTGGAGAACTTATCGCTCAAAGTCACCGTAAATTTACCCCGACCATAATTAAATATTGTTCAAATGAGTCAAAACCAAATTATATCATGCATTAAAACAGAAAAATAATCAGCGTTTTGAGATGAATTGCGTTCAAGTGGCCAGGCGCATACTTTCTCTGAGCTAACCAGCTAACTAACACAGACACATTAGCTACCGGGGCCCGTCTCTGCTGGACCCGTTTTTACAGACGGGATCAACAAGGCCTTTAAGACTTATAATGCTACACTCATATATCTTTACTTCATACATCAAACAGCATCCTGGTGCCAAATCTACACGGTATACGATTTTGAAGTGTTGAACAAGGGCGACACCAGATCTGGCGGCGGGCTGTGCACTTAGCTACTGCGCTTCAATCTGGGCTAAACGCAGAAATGCACCTGTTTTATTCTAGGAACTGGTGCTGTATCATCCACAAACAAGTGTAATGCTCTTCTACAAACATGACAGCTTTAGTAATAACAGTCGATCCTATTGTATAGCTAAGGCTTAATACTTGGCTCAGAAAAGAAAAGGGAGCGTTTGCACAAGAGAGTCTAATTTCTTTCACGCGTCGAAGTCGAAAATGAAGGAAGGGATTGAACACAGCACGTAATGTGGCTAACCAATAAGCTAACGAAAAGGGACTATGACGGTGACAAATACAGCTCAGTACCAGCTCTGATTGAAGACCGATGTCCACAGCATTTTCTAAACGAGCCAAGAAATCAAACATGAAGACAGAGGCATTTTACTAGCATCACTACATGCCCACAGACAGCACCCAAAACTCAAGCTGACCTTGTTAGCGAGCTAATGTTAGCTAATGACTCCTCTTCTGCCCAGAGCCGAAGCGCGCCGCGGAGACTGACAAGATGCCATCAAATATTCACTTTCCCGAAACCGAGAGACACATGCGGTGAAAGAAGCATCCGTGACCACTGCTGTGTCCGGGTATCTCTCTGATTTAGTGGGTTTGGATTGTTCACAGAGGAGTATAGTTCCGCTAAAGCACCCCTCCTTGGCTGTCACTGTCCTCCTCCCCGCAGACTAGTCCACAGGTTGAGGCCAATCATATAGCAGCTAACTCCGCCTCCACATTTTATTTATTTCATTTCATTTTGTTATGTATTTTTATTTTATTTAAAGACAAAGCTGTGTCCACCAGAATCCTATAACCTATGCATTGTGTTATTTTTGTTTCCCCCTTCATAGGCCAACAGTAATATACCTATATACCTATAATATATATTCATGAACTGATCGTCTACTGAAACAATTGTTTGCACCAAATAGATGAAAACAAAACTAGAAAACAAATGCAAAACGACACAAATTAAGGGTAAACCTACAGTTTTTCAGACATGTTTTCATAAAGTTCTTCTGACCAAAGCTTAAGTCCAAAGGTCATATTTGCTTACCAAGGGGTGTTGCCATTGAGCAAAATAAACATGAAAAATGAATTGCAAAATCCAAATTCTGGAGCATGAGGTTGCACATTGACTGGCCTCTAGTGCAACATATCATTTAACTTTATGCACAAAGTGATCACAAGGCTTGATTAGGCTATAAATCAGATTGATCCAATTTTGAAACAAACCACATTGTTTAATGTTGCAAACAAAGTAGAAAAACATTTTTATAAAAATAAGCTGACTGCAGCCTTTGAAGAAGAGGCACTCGGCACAACCCAAAAGAACACATTCAGGGACTGTTTATTTATTTATTTGAAAAACTTGTTGGAGTTTATCATCATCGTACATTATTATAAACTGTATTAACATCTTGCAGCACAAATAGGCCCAATGTCCATGGAAAGTCAAAAAGGGTCCTCGTATACAGTTCTAATAAAAGTCTTGGCAAGAATGATGAGGGTTTTAGATGGTGTTACAGAGGCTGTCTCCAGTAGTTCATAGAGCTGTCAATCATCACAATCCCTATGTCTCTTTGTTCACCGCTGCAAGGCAACTTATGGAAAAAGAGCAGGCAGCTTGCAGGCGATCTGCATTTCACATCTCCACACATGGGTCATGAAAATCTCTCTGTGTAGTTGTCTGTAAAGCCAACTTCATTGTCACAAATATCTGTAAATCTTTTTTGTATTACCAGAAGAAAAGAAACACAAATGCACTGTGTAAATGAAGGGTTTTCTATTCCAAATGAATCAGTCAGGTCTCATCTTGTACTCATACACCCAACACCTGCAGGCCTACTGGACCACCACAGCCCCACCGCAGAGGGGCTTTCATGTGATTGCACATATCAATTTAAGTCTTGATGTGTGAGCACTGAACAAGAAAGAGAGAGGATTAGGAATCAGCTGACTCTCCACATTTTCTTCCAAGTGACTTATTAGAAGTGTTATTCTGAGCACTCTGGCAGACCTCTGAAGCGCTGACTTGTTTTGAGCCCCTCAGTGGAGCCAATCTCCCTTTTTCTACAATGGCAGATTACATTAGACAACCCTTTCAGCTTTACACATTAACTTCTAAAACCGTTGTTTGTGTATGTTGGGATCATTAACGGACTGATAAAATACTGGGCCTATGGTATTTTGTCAAGAACATCAAATTAAATTCAGCTAACCTGTTTCAGGTTGTGTTTTTGGACTGTAGTGGGTGTCCTGCTGTGCAGTGGCTTCTTGTTATTTTGAGGTGATAATAGAACAGGAGGAAGGAGATTTTCTTTCACAGCCGTGTCTAATAAGTGTTCTTGTTTTTGCCTGCACCAATTTCTCTGTCCTCACTGCTCAGCAAACAAGTTTTGCAAAGGACACCTTAACTGCATGTGCCAGCAAGCTCTACAATTAGGGGCTCCCAAGTATTAAAAAAAGACTATAACTAAACCTTATGAGCAAATCTTGGTCCTCTTGTATATTTAGATGTACTTAACAAGACTAACACAGTTGTAGACCTGCTCATGGGAGAGAGTTGATAATTCACAAATTACGCTGCATAATTAATCTACCATCTGAGGCAATTACAGAGGATTGGTCATTAGCAGCAGTAAGTTGGACCAATAATAGATGAAGGCACTGCATTACAGGCTAAACACGCAGTGCCACAAGGAAAACGTCAAATGAATGTCTGAGGACCCAAATGGCCTCTGTGACTGGTGTAATAGTTTTGTTATCAGCGACAAACAGGCCTAATGACTCTGAGACCCATCAAGAAGACATCAGACAGTGTAGAAATCAGCTAATGTCGTGGCCACAGAATGACCTCAGGAAATAAGAAAAAATCTAATAAAAAGTGACACAATGCTCTCTCAATAACCCATAAATGTATGCTGCTCGTGTGAGCAGTTACCTGAAATATTGAACACAACCCAGAGGAGCTGTTATGTATAACAATTCTGAGTGACTCTTTATGATGCCATCATCAAAACGGCTCTCATCCAGTGTTGTTTTGTGCTTTATAATGCCAAAACATCAAACTGTTTATCAGGGAAAGTATATAACAATATATGGCTACAACATAGATGATCATATTTGTCTTTTGTGATTGTGTTGTTCTAAAGCGTAGGTGTCAAACTCTGGCCCGCGGGCCAAATTTGGCAGTGTAATTATATTTGGCCCATGAGGCAATACGAAATGACTACTAGAGCTGGTATTATACAGCGCATGTACGGCTAATGCTACAAATCCTTCTCCTGTTGTTTTGGTGCGTCAATCAGGACAGGACCCATAAACACCCTCTCTTGACAGTAGTCATAGCGACCTTTTGCTACTACTGGCCCCGTGCTACCCCTAAGTGGCGAAAAGAAAGGCAGAAAACAGAAGCTTTCTGGACAGGTGGGAGGCAGAATGTCTGTTTACATATGTAAAAGACAGACCTGTTTGTCTTGTATGTGGAGCCAAGTATCATCACAGATATGTATGCTGCAGTGAGAGCTTTTAAAACTAAATTAGGCCTGTGGGAGAATCAGATGCTGCAAGGAAACCTGGACCATTTTCCCTGCTGCCAAACGATGAAAATGCAGATCTCTACCAGGACTTGATTGGTTGCACATTGAAGGATATTATTATTAGTTAATTTATTATTGTTATTTCATTTTTAAATTTATTATTAGCCTTTGGAAAAAGGTTACTGTCGAAACTGAAATCAGAAGGCTGCAAATAAAAAAAAGAGGCATACAATTTTTATTTAATTTTTATTAAAGAAATGAATGCCATTGATGTGTTTTTTTATTTGAAATTCGATTTTGCATGTGTGCAATATATATATATATATATATATATATATATATATATATATATATATATATATATATATATATATATATATATATACCAAACAAATACAAAACTGGAAGACAACTGATCCCTTCAGGAATATTGAATTTGTAGCACTGACCTTTTGTCAGGAAAAACAGGTTTAAAGATGGAGTAAAGAGTGTTTACAGTTATATTATTAAACATACACACAGTATATATGTATTAAGCTTTCTTTGTTCCATATTTAGTGTTTAAGCAAAACCTTTTTGGGTCCATATGAAAAGGTTCATTGTTAAATCTGGAGGAAGATTTTTTCAATAAATATCAATGTTGGCCCGCGACTTTGTCCAAGTTTTGAATTTTGGCTCATTGTGTATTTGAGTTTGACAGCCCTGTTCTAAAGTATTTAAATATGAATATAGTGAACTATCCTACAGAGTCTGATTTTACCTTGCCTCAGGTAGTTTCTGTCTGTGCTCTAACCTGTGCACAAAGTGAAAAGTCAGTGCATTGTAACTTGACTCTGTGTCCTCTTCTGTTACCTCTTGGTCTAAATAATCATCACCTTCCTGTGTTTTCTGACCTCAGTGAAGAGATTTAGTACTTCAGTACAGTGTAAGGTCAGTTTTGTGACAATGACTGGCACTCATGCCAATTATAGAATAGACGTTCATTGTCATTATGACAGGCAGCTCTGTCTCATTAAGTCAGCTTGGACTGGCAAGTGTTCAAAGCAATGCCTCAGCTCAGTATGTGGCCTGAAGCTTTACTGGCAAGGTTAGATATCGGAGTGGGGGTCATTAAGGCCCAACGCTGGGTCCCAGGTGTGCATGTAACACTACCTATCAATTCCAGCCAGAGGTGAGGAAGACCACAAGTCAGATCAAATCATGAATCAGAGCCTAAGGATACAATCGGGCCTGCCTTATTACCTTGTGAGTCTGTTCACAGACTGTGAGTCAAGCAGTATCCATCCATCCAGGTGATGCAGAAAAGCGTGAAATGACTCCACTCTGAGACATATCACTGGTGATCACATGTTGCAGTCATTTGTTTGATAAGAGCTGAAGAGGAGAAAAGCAAACATGGGCAGTGCTCAAGGGAAAGGACAGCCTATTGTGTAGCTCCTACATCCTCCCACTGGTTGGTCCAAGGCTGTCTACACATCTTAGCTCTTGCACAGGTCTCTGAAAGCACTGCTTTCATTGCAGCAAGTATGCTGCTGATGCCAAAGTCCTGTTATCCAAATCCGTCGGCACTGTCTCATTTAACAGATAAGAGGCTAATCTACAGGGTGGGCAGGAGATAGACCTTCAAATACAAGGCCTCTCTTGTCACTTGCTCACCATTCTCCACATTCCTGAAATGTGTACAGGCATGTGTGCACAAACAAAACCTTGAGGATCATTTTTTTCTTAATCTCCTTCAGGCTCAGACATACAATACTGATAACAATGGTCTTATTGTGTTTATTGTTTGCACTGTACAGGGTTGCATTAAGTGTTTATTGAATATATAAGGGGGCAGAGTGTGTCAAAGATGATGCAAATAATTGTATAATTTAAAATAAAACATTCAATGCCCAGGGCCATATGCAGGCAAAAAAATAGTGTGGCTATTCCTAACATTAGATTAATAAACAATGGTCTCAGTAATCAAAGCCCTGGGCACAGAAACATCTAATGTAATCTGGCACAAACTAGCACACTAGTCAGATCAGAGCATTATCTTTACTCATTGTGTCACTCATTTATTGGGGAGTTTATGAAGTGATTATTATGTCCAGTGTAACTTGGACAAATGTCAAACTCCTCTTTACAATGTTTCCTTTGTTTTTTTGTTTTTTATTTTTTTAATTCAGTTTAAGATTTTCCTCTTAAACACTCACATTCACTTTCAAGGTCACAAAAAGAACTGCTGTCGTCATTCTTTGGAGATGCACAGTGCTTGTAGAGTCTTGCTCAAGACCCTACAAAAGTCTCATTGTCTCTCATTGTCTCTTATTTCACTGTCAGCATTAAGTTTTGTTTTTCTTTTCACACACAAAGCTTAACATATTTTGATTTAGATGAAAAAACTATGTTGAATAAAAAAGAAACCCTGTCTGTGCCTCTTAAATCCAGTATCTGCACGCCCCTGACTTATTCAGATTTCATCCTCCAGGCTGTCTAATCTCAAGTCTGCTAACCCCCATGTCATAATGTTGCCTGTGTTGCATTCTTGTGAACCTGTTGATGACACTGAATCCTTTGGTGTGTTTGAGACATCGCCTAAAGGTACACTTCCTCTCACATCTGCAATGATCTCATCCACTGCTTTTTTTTCTTCTTCTTTGCTAAATTAACACATACATATAGCATGACAGCCTTGACATGCTTCTCTTCTTTATTTAACCAAAAGAACAATTGTTCATTAAATGGACGGTTGCCAGACTTTTATAATAGTCATAAAAATAAGAAAAAAAATCAAAGATGTAATATCACTGCTCAAAGTGATTCATGATTTAATTGTAGGAACTAGATGAGAATATAAACAGGTGATTTCCTACTTTATCTTTATTTGCCAAATCAACAGCTTAAGTGACTCAGTAAAATACACAAAGGCTCTAAATCTAAGAAAGAAGTTATACCCACAGCTTATCTGCACTTTTCCAAAAGTTTTAAGATCCTTCAGCTTTGACCTTGCCTTTGTTGCACCTGATGTACTGATTACTTTTATCTTTTCTCTACTCAACAACTCCAAGACAGTTCTGTTGTTTTGAGCTCGTGTCACCTGTACAAAAGCACACTTGTAAAGTATGTCAGCTACAATCTAAATTTGTTTACTGTAAGCTTTCTAAATCTCCTCCTAATATTCCAGCCCCTGCATAGTTTGTCCAACTTCTCTCCTGGCTCCATTGTTCTCAGATGCTCAACGGAAAATTTATGGCAATGTGTTTTAATATACATTACCATACTGCATCTAAATGTCATTTTCTGGTGTGCATTGTGCAGAAAGTAGAATTTGTAGGCCCTTTTTATTCCTGAAAGAGCAGATGTGAGCTCACCTGTAGCTCAGCCTGAATTATAAAGAAGGTTTTATATAAGAAATGCCTTTCATATTTCATAAGTAAACCAGCTTCAAACAGGAATGTCAAACTGTTCCTTGTTGTTGATAAAAATCAAAAGGTGGCAGCTTTCAAGAAGATCAAGCCCCTGAGCAGGTTACTTTAGCGAAAGAAAATCCCTCCTGTGAACTGTGGCATAGAGTTAGCAACAAAGTCTCTGCAAAGTGTGCTCTGCCCTTCCCCCATCTGCACTGAGTCACCATTCAGGACAAAATTTAGAAAATCATTGTCATTTTTGTTTTAAGACATGCTTGTTTGTGCGTGTAAGCGTTGGGGGGAAAGGGAACAGAGACATTCCCAGGCTGAATGATTGTGGCTGTTGCCCTGGTGTCATCTCTCGTTGTTTCAGTGCCATTTAGTGTGAGAGGTATTTGTTCAGCCTGAATGCTCCCGGACAAGCACAGATGATATACATTGTGTTCACAAACCAAATGAGTATCTGCACAACATGGAGAATGTCAAAAGAAATCCAATGACTATCACTATTTCATTCCCAAGATGAAGGTGATTTTAGGAAATGTAGCATTCTGAGCAACATAAGTCTACAATTACATTAACTCTTCTAAAGTTTACTAGTCTAACGTGAACTAACAAAACCAATGTGGCATACTTTTGAACTTTGACATATTTCCACACTTTGTACAACTTTGACAGATTGTCCAGGAATAATTAACATCATTATTATGTGTTATATTATTATTTATTTTTATTATTGTTGTTGTTGTTCAATACACATTCATGATTTCACTGGACTAGTGTAGTCACCTAATGCACTGTATGTTACTGTGCTTGTCATTGTAAGCTGTACATAGAACAGCCAGTAGACCCTGTTGTGTGTCCTAATTGTATTAAGATGCTGTGCATGGGGATTCTGCATCACACAGCACCTCCTGCTGTTTGAAAACCAGAAAAACACTAAGCTGGGCTGCATTACTCAAACACACATACTCAAACACATACTGAACAACCAGGAACCACTATCTCTCTTTCATGTGTGCTACACCCAATGGGCTTCACTGTTGGTTAACACCTAGTAGAAGGCCAAAGTGATGTACTCCCAGCAGGCCAAGCCACCTATTCTCATCACAGCGAATACAACCAACGCACTGAGAGAGCGCTACCAAGAGATCCCTCATGTAATAAATAAAGGGTGAGGAACAAAGACTCCCAGATGTAACATTTAGAAAACTGTAAGAAGGAACACAAGCTACACTTGAGATGCCTCCGGAAAGCACTAAGAGGAGCACTAAGAGGAGCACTAAGAGAAGAACTAAGAGGAGTAGTAAGAGAAGCACTAAGAGGAGAACTAAGAGGAGCACTAAGAGGAGAACTAAGAGGAGCACTAAGAGGAGAACTAAGAGGAGCACTAAGAGGAGAACTAAGAGGAGCACTAAGAGGAGAACTAAGAGGAGATCTAAGAGGAGAACTAAGAGGAGACAAAGGAGAAAGAGGAGAACTAAGAGGAGCACTAAGAGAAGAACTAAGAGGAGCAATAAGAGAAGAACTAAGAGGAGCAGTCAGAGGAGAACTAAGAGAAGAACTAAGAGGAGAACTAAGAGGAGCAATAAGAGGAGCACTAAGAGAAGAACTAAGAGGAGAACTAAGAGGAGAACTAAGAGGAGCACTAAGAGAAGAACTAAGAGAAGAACTAAGAGGAGAACTAAGAGGAGCAATAAGAGGAGCACTAAGAGGAGAACTAAGAGGAGAACTAAGAGGAGAACTAAGAGGAGAACTAAGAGGAGCACTAAGAGGAGAACTAAGAGGAGAACTAAGAGGAGCACTAAGAGAAGAACTAAGAGGAGCACTAAGAGGAGCACTAAGAGGAGAACTAAGAGGAGAACTAAGAGGAGCACTAAGAGAAGAACTAAGAGGAGAACTAAGAGGAGAACTAAGAGAAGAACTAAGAGGAGCAGTAAGAGAAGAACTAAGAGGAGCACTAAGAGGAGCACTAAGAGGAGCACTAAGAGGAGAACTAAGAGGAGCACTAAGAGGAGAATAAGAGGAAAGAGAAAAGGAAAAAGGAGAAAAGAAAAAAAAAGGAACTAAGGAGAACTAAGAGGAGCACTAAGAGGAGAACTAAGAGAAGAACTAAGAGGAGAACTAAGAGGAGAACTAAGAGAAGAACTAAGAGAAGAACTAAGAGGAGAACTAAGAGGAGAACTAAGAGAAGAACTAAGAGAAGAACTAAGAGGAGCACTAAGAGGAGAACTAAGAGAAGAACTAAGAGGAGCACTAAGTGAGAGAGAAAAGGGGCCTCAAAAACAGCCGTCCACAGAAGGTACTCAGCACCGAGCGTGCGGCCGAACCATATCAACCAGAGACGTCTGAATGGAGGTAGAAGAGTAAGTTGCCAGACATAGGCATGTTTTCCTCTTGTACCACCTCACTGGGGGCTGCCACAGACATCCCTGAGCCAGAGGAACACCCTTCTGAGCCTCATATGAAATGCAAATGGATGGAATGGGTCTGAGCCCCAAAGCCTAAACATCTATGTTTGCTGCAGGGCCTGAGAGATGTGAAGCAGATGCTGCAGCTCCTGCCAGAGCATGGAGGGCAGATGTTGATCTGGATGATACTCTTCTGGGCTGAGTGGGAAAAGAAGCAGACTGTTTTTTCAGGATGAACATCACTTGGTGCCACATTCAGGTCAGTCCTCTCTCGAGGGGAACTGATAGACCAGTGGAATCAGCCAGGCAGACAAATGATCTGTTCTAATGAATAATTTGGGCACAAATCCCAGTGTTGTGTTTGAAAGAAGCTAAAGGCAGTGGGTTTCACCTCATTATTATCAGGCCCACAGCCAGTCAGACTGATGGAGAAGTTGTGGTGTAGGGATGTGTTCTGTTCTAGAGGCAAGAGTGGGAAGCTTTGCGAATAGCTAGAACAAGAAAAAAACGCTTTTGGAACATCTCTTAGAATATCAGGCCAGTGCAAAGTTTATTTTGGGAAAGAATAAAACAATGCTCTGCTTTGAGGACAAAAGCACCTTTAAAGTGCTGTTGGATTGGAACCACAAAATTTAATCTCCAAAAGGAGTATCTGCGAGACAAATAGGGTCATGCCCAAAGCGTATTTTCAATTGTTGCTTCACAAAAATCACTAGATGGCGCCATCATAGAAGTTATTGATCACCCCAAATCTTTCACAAGAAACCATACAAATGCTTTGCCATCTTTCCTTCGTTTAAAAAAAGAAAAAAAAGATATAGCTACACATGCAAAAACTAAAAGGTTCATCGTGACCACCCGATGAACAGGGTAAAGGGGTTTGTGTGGTGACGGTGCCACAGACATCTCCACCTATTTCTCCTAGAGTAAGAAACAAGACTCTGGAGGCATTTGGACATAATACAGTATTAAACAGTCTACGACTAGTTCTTCAGATAGATTTTCAACGCCAGTCAGTCTCAATAAACAACAGTGACAGACATGCTCCTGAGATTTTTTTGTTGTCAATAGGCTACAGTAAGTTAGTACTTATTCAGGTCTTAAATGTGCAGGGAATGTCCCGATCAGTCCTGATTGTGTCCTATCAATGTGGCCTGAGCATGTCCTGCCCCAGTAGACATTAGCACATTTGAGAGGGGTCCCGTGGGGACATGATACTGGGCGGAACAATGGGACACACGTGTGTGTTACTGAGCTCCAGCCAACAGTGAGCCGTGCTGGGGCTGTGCGGGGGTCGCATCTCTCCCTCTCTGTGCGTGTGTGCGCCTTACTCCTCTCGGCTTCAGTCTGCTGACACCACCAAGAGGACAGCCGCTCCGAGAGGGACTCTATGTGGATACAAGCGCCTGCTAGCCAACATCCATGGACCTACTTCAGTGAGATCTGCAGTGCGCGACCTTTTTTCATGAAAACAAGTAAGTCACTTGCTGTTTCGATAAATCTCACCATTGGACGGCATGTCCCCGCATCTCAAGTTGTGCAGCTCATAGGTGACGGCCTCAGTCGTAAATATGAACTTGTCTTCTTTAACGGGCTGTTCACTATACTAAATACAGCCCGGTATTAGAATAAAAACGCTCTCTATTTGGATTTACAGTCACAGTAAGTCCTCATAAGACGTTTCAGATCATTCCTTTCTGTTTGGATCCACTTCTTGTAGCCTGTATTTTGGTGTAGCATGAATTAACGGACCCAGAATACATACATGTGGTAGTTACCACCAGATGGGCAGTGAGATACAGTAAGTCTGAAGAAACAATTGCTCTCTTGTGTGTTTGTGTGTGGTTGTTGTAATAATGAGAGTGAAGCGCTTTTGGCAGGCCAGTCCTGAACACAAAGATCACTCTCAACAAGTCCGAGCTGTGGGCGCCTGCTTGGTGCTGAGGCAGCGAGTGTGTGTGACAGCACCATTATTCACCAACATGCCTAATTGCATTAGTCTTACAGAGGATAGGGGAAGTAGAAGGGGCAAATGGAATACACAACCCAATGCAAACAGAATTTGCTGGGGATGATTTCTCAGTGTGGCAAACACATCAACAATGACTGGAATGTTTTTATCCTAAAGTTCTAACCAACAGGAACAATCCAACTAGAAATTGTCATTAACTCAAATGAATTGGATTTAAAATAATTCATTTGATTACCCTGAAATCTGAAAAAAAAAAAAAAAAAGGATTTGAGAGTTGGCTAGTTTGAAACAACAGAAAAAATCTCTGTGAAGCTGATTGATTCAAGAAATTCTAATCTCTTCTGCCTCTAGATGCTCATGAATATTACATGCACTCTCGCATTTGTCCTATAACTGTTAGAGAAGCAGGACAATAGTACGTCATTCCGACTATTCATTCAGATCTGCCTTCTATAGGTACATTATCAGGGATCAGGTCATGTTGTGTTTGTATTGTATAAAGTGCACATTTTAAATCCTAAAAATACTATTTAGCTGACAAAAGCAGCACACACAATAACATCAGACAGTCATGTATTGCTGACTCCCCATCCCAGTGTAATTCCTTAATGCACTCTGAGAGTCGTAGATCTAATAAGAAGTGAAAGAGCCTCTCCAATAATGAAATCCCAGCTACATCTGTGTTGCAGCAGTTAAAGATGCAGGGGCTCACAGGCTTTATAAATGACAAAAGCCAGACCTGAAACATGCTTCTCCAGCGTTTGGGAACAGCCAATAATACCAGTCGTTAAGTAAGACGCTGTTCTTGCACCGTTGAGGGGCAGTTAGATCAGGTAGCTTCCTTCTTGGTGGCTTTGACTTCATCAAGTAAATGCAATCCATGCAGTATCTTCTATTAAACACAAGAGAGATCATGGATCCCATCATCTTCTACTGGGAATTCAAGACAAGCCTGGATTATTTGTCCATAGTCTCCACTGCCAAACTGTGGTATTTATGCTGATACATACACATCCTGTTGACAGCAATAGTAATCCTGTTGTATTCAGTTTTACATGTACACTGTGCAAACAGCTAATAACTTGTGCAAATTAGTATCCTCTTCACTGAGCCTTCTATTTAGGTGTTGTTTTCACAGGAGCATTGTTGTGATAAAATTAATTTCCTCTCCAATATCTCAGTAAATCCCCTGTAGCAATTAACCTGCATTTCAGCAATTAACCTGTGCTCATCACATTTTAATAACTGCTCTCTGTGGCTCAGATTTGTAGACGTGGGTGTTAGTTCCACATTCATTAACAGTTCACTTTAAATAAAGTGTTTGTTCTATAAGACATCACAATTAATAATAACATCACTTAAATCATGGGCACCTTCCTCTGAATCTGATGTAATTTAAAAGACATCCCCCAGCAGCTCTTTGATATTTTGTTGAACAGCTAAAAAGCATGGCAAGCAGAAGTGGTGAGAGCCATATTCTTTGACCTGAAAAAAGGAATTAGATACAATAATCATCACAAATAATATTTAAAAAAATAATAAAGGAGAAGGGTTCAGGGAGTTCAATTTGTAAAATGTGTGGTTCTTGACAGCACACAAACCTTCAAAAAGCACATTTCAGTGCAGCCAAGCTGCATATGCATTCCATTTTCTCACTTTACATACTGTATTACAAACTGGTAATTACAAACTGTTAACATCTGAAAAAGCCATCGTCATGGCTAATGTTACTTAACTGTACAAGATATCTCATAATATGGCCCCACAGAACCTTAAAGAGTTTGTGAGAATGTGGGCTGAGGAAGCTGGCACTGGGCCGACCCGAGCCTCCATCGGAGGGGACTAAATTGTTATTTTTACTTTTAATACATTTAGATAAAACTGCTTTTCATTGAAAGCAGGTGGAATGTAGAATTCCTACCACGGAATGTTGATGAGTGTAGCACCTTACAACATTCTAAATTCTATCTGTAAAAATGTTGAAGGATATTCAGTGTGAGTCATGAGCAGAGACAAGGTGAAAGAGCGTTGGTACCACTGTGGTTTAACTGTAAATGTATTGGGTTTTTATGTATTACATTCATAATTTAGACTTTAAATGTACAGCATTGTTACTTTTCCTCTGCTCATCTGTGTCTGTAGTGCAATATATGTGTTGTGCATTGTTCCTTTTAAAGCACAACAAAAACAAAACAGTAAATAAATAAATGATCTGGTGACTGCTCTGGAAATACACAGTGTACATTTGTCTTGTTTTGTGATGAAGAAGCTCTTTCTCTGAGATATAATGTGACCCTGCTTGTTGCTGCTCTTAAGACTGACCCAGTGGCTGACAGTGCCAAAGGCTGTCCCTTTGAATGAAAAGACAGCATTGTCTCAGGCGTCAGCGATTGACCTAGTCGCCCTCATGACTCCTCTTGTGACTCATAAGCGTGATGTATTTGATTCAGAAGAGCAGCGTTCACATATGTCTGCTGTTGGACTAAAACTGTGACATAACAGCCAGAAGTGATCAAGAGTCAAAAATCATTTATAAAGAAATGTGCCACTATTAAACTAAACGCACAAAAAACACCAAGGTGGTACAAATTACATTTGATAAAGAAACAGCACTGTAAAAGTCTGTGCAATAGAAATGATTGCATTCTAATAGGAAACATGCAGAGGATGAAAATAAAGAAAAAACTTGTTGAGAAGGACACATGATTTAATAAAGGGAATTTAACTAATCATTGGCTTTATATGCTTGTTATTTACTAACGTGGCCTTTCATTGACTTCAGTTTGACACCTCAGTGAATAATAGATATTACCCTCTCTCCTCCAGTGGGCTTGTATCACAGTGTTTTTTAATTCCTGAAAGTAAAAATTGTAGAGTTTTTGTTAGACAGCAGATGTGATGTGCAAAAGATGAAGAAATACGTCTCCACAGTATTTTGAGCAAATAAGCTGAGACTGGTTCGATGGCACTAATCAGCTGAACACTCACGTGGGCTTTTCTTTGAATGGCCATCTGCATCTGTGTGTTTTTATGCTGCAACCAAGAATCAAAGAAGCTTTTATCCCCCTCCAGCTGCCAAATGCCTGAAATATTTAACAGTGACTGCACTCATTTTGGGTTTGTTGTGTTGCTTATGTAATATATAGTTTCCTCTCATTGCTGAATATCACTTGATTAACCTGACAACCTAAAGTGTAGGGCTCGTATAACCAGAAAGGTTGAAGACATCATTCTAAATGATACTATGGCCAATACTGCTGCACCATCTGCACAGCGATGAGCTTAATTGCCATTTACAATACGGTGCAGTGCACATCATGCCTGCGTTCGCATCTTCTCAGGTTGCTCCAAAATATCGATCAAACTCCTATCCTTTTCCATCCAACTGCCCCTATCTCTCCTAGGTTTCCTCTCAATTTGTCTTTGCTCCCTTTGCCTCCGAGGTGTCACATTCTCTGACTCATGCCCTGGTGTGGTGGAGGATGGGAGGTGGAAAAGCACAGATGAAAGGAAGAGAGAGGAAAGTCATTTTGCAGATAGAAAGAGTGACCTTCATCCAGTAAGAGGGATGGGATAAAAGCTGGAGTTAATACCCTGCCAAAGTGTATTCTGCACCAAGCTAAAGGAACCATTCAGAATGATATATGATCCTAATAGAAGCTTTCTAATAATAAAAAAAAAAATCACATGCTTTTGTAAGTTATGGCAAGTCAAATGACCAGAACATTTCTGTGAAAAATCCAGAGGCATGAAAAACTCAGTATAATGTAGTTAAAACAGCACTGCATCATGTGAAGCCATGGGATTTCTCTCAAATGAAAGAATATTAAATGCTTCTTGTGTGCGTAAATACACAGTTGATAATAAAATAGCAGGGGAGCTGGATATCGGTCCATGCCATACTGTCCCCATGCTGAGCAAAGTCAGTGTAAACACAGGCTCAGACAGTGTCACTGCGTGTCTGGAACCAACAGCCACTCGAGAGATAACAATTGACGAGCACAAACCAGGCCCTGTAAGATTCATTAGCTATAGTTTTGTGTGTCTCATCCTCCCTGGTTGTGACTAGGACTAATGGAGGAACACAGGTTTACTTAATGAGCTCTTCTTTCTCAAAACAACTAAATCAACACATTTGATCAATGGATGTATTTCACAGTGCAGCCATATCTCTCCAAGGCCACACACTAATTAATAACCACCAAATAAACCCAGCGTGCGAGCAAGAGAAAAGCTTTAGGATAGATTTAAAGTGTGTCAATTGTACTGCTGCTCATTATATGCATCCAGATTCAGTTGTAAATGCTGTTTCTTGGCACAGAGGTGATTTGAGGCAGATGTAGATGACAGTGAGCTATTGAAACTTGAAGAAGCCTTCAAAATATTGATTCAGATCAATGTGGGATGTGATTCACTATGCAACTGCTTCTAATGGTAATGATTTCTGCAAACACAAGCTCCTGAGCTGTCATCACATTGTTACAAGTGCAGTGACGACTACAGTTGTGTAAATGGGAGAAGAGTAAATGACATGTACACAAACAAGCAAGTCAACAAGGTATTGTGTCAGCACTTTGAACCCAAAAAAGTTCTCAATAATTAAAATGTTTGGTGCGCCCTAATCCTAACCCTAACAACCCGGGTTCAATTCCAGCTCAGGTCCATTTGCTCCATGTTGTTCCCATCTCTCGCCCTGTTTCCTGTTTGTCTACACTACACTGTGTCTATCTATTTGACGCTAAAAAGGACAAAAATATTTTGAAGTGAACTTACAGACAGTTTTGGTTAATTGTTATTTTTGTGCTGATTTAAACCTATGTTATATTCTTCAGTATTTATTTAAATATAATTGATTCAGTTTTAACTGTAAATGTACTCCACTAATTCATCCATCTTGTACCTTTTATGCTGTTATTACACTAGTAATCTCTCGCTGATTAAAGCTAGTGTCATCAGTTCACCTGGACATGCAGAAAAGCTTGGCGATCAAACACACAACCCTGTGCTGTGTGTGCTACTTATACGTAAAATTAATCAAATGTACTTAGGCTCTACTGAATGTTCTACACAATGAATGTTGGGACTAACTAGTTTGGAGTGCACCTTTTCACATTATGTGAGTTCTGACTGAGAATAAGGAGGCAAAAAAAAAAAAGCATTCGCTTTAGTTGTATAAAAGGAGAGGTTACAGTGTTTCATCTCTCGTCTGTCACTTCCCTGTCACATATAGAGGGAGGGCTCAGACCTTGGCTCAGATGCGAGTGTCTTGCTATCAGCCTCTAGGCTTCATAAAGTGAAGTGGGGTGAGTTGTCTGTCAACCACAAGGCCCCGGAGAGGGTTATCAGAGCTGTGGGGCTGCCTGCTGCTCCGTGGAGTCGCCTAGACTCGTGCGCTGTGGAGAGCGGCCGACAGCTGTGCTCACTGGACACTACATCTGAATGTGGCCTGACACTGATAACATTACCCTCCAGCAGTCCCTTATCTCAGCTCTATAGAAGGGGAATAAAACAGAATACAAAAAATGTGTCTCTTCAAGTATTCATCTTTCACATGTGCTCTATATTCCACTGTGTTTAAATCTCTGCATAATGACACCACCATCCACCATTTATGGATCCCAGCATGGCTTAAGGTTGGGGTGTGGTTAAAGCTAATCCTTGCAGCCCCTCTCTGATCATTTCGCCCACTGAATTCATTCAATCTGAAGGCTGTCGCTGAAAATGTCTGTATTTAGTGAGACTGCTATTTTAGACATCTGTTTGTGACTCTAATTATTTTTATACAAATGAGCAAATGTAATATAATGTAGATGTGCTTTTTTTTTTAGTTGAAAATGCCCTAAGGATATTTGTAGGATATTGTTGCCATTTCCTTGTTATTATCTCTGTCACTGACGCTCTCATTGTGTCACTCGGTGCTCTCGACATCACACAAGTTTGACTTTGTTTGTAGCAGAAAGCTGCTGTTAGTCCTCTGCTGTGACTTGTGAGCAGATCAAAGCCTGTCCTCTCTTTCCTCTCTTCTTTTTGTGCACAGTATCCTTTCATCCTGGCAGCTGCATGTGTGTTGTGTTTTGGTGCAGGAGAGATGAATGTAGCTGTGAATGTTCCTTCACCTCTCGGGCCGTACTATGCTAGTGTACACACATTGACACTTTCTGCTACATGTGTCCACCCGGGGGACACCCTATCCCTGTCCAGCCGACACTCTACACCACCTACTCTTTACTGTATGAGAGGGGAGCCCCATCTTTCACCATGGAGACCAGGCGTGCCCTCATTCCTTCCTCAGTTCTTCTAAGCCAGCCCAGAGCCTTCTGTTGTGAGAGAAGTGCTTGTCTCAGAACAGGTGTCCAGTGTCTACACAAGCCACTTCTGCTGCATCTTTTTTATCTCAACAGTCTCTCTGGAGTCAGTGCTCCTATAAAAATACCAGAAAGAAAAATAAAAACTATAGCTGGTGGCTGTCAAGAGATGTATTCTGGTTCCTTTTTCATTCATCCTTGATCTATGCTCCATGGAGGACAATGTCTGACACAATAAAGAAATACTTTTGTACAGGTTGTAGGTTTTTTGTGTTATGTCCATGGCATCACTCCGAAGAACCATTTTCAGTTCAGTGCTAGTTTTTAGCCTTCAATGTTTGGCCTATAGCAAAAGAGAGGTCATGTTTTTTTTAAATTCCTGTAGATATTGTGGTTTGTTATTCTTTTAACTTCCATGCCGTTATCGTGTGTCTACCAGAGTTGCACATATTATGAATGTTGTCTGTCTAAGCTCTAAGAATCAGTGTTAACCTGGAAGGGTGAGTCTGTTCCGGATGCAGTGAGGCAGGACAGAACCAAGGTTACCCCGTCAAAAGGAAGGGCAGCAGGACTGTGCCTGGTCTCTGCGCTTCTCTCCAGGTTTCACTGGATCCTGCCATTGTGCACTCTGCTAATTCCCTGTTGTAAGTTAGCAGCTTTAATTTAGAACAGAGGGGCTCTGTTCGTGCAGTAACTCTGCTGTTTGGGATTCTGGAAACGAAGGGTTCAGAGACACCACCACCCTCATGCAGATACAGACCACATGCCTTGTTATCAACCACAGCCGCACATAATGATCCCTTCGACCATTAACTCCTAATGCAATAAAGCAGTAGATTTTAGCCATGCCTCTCAGAGCCTAAACGTAACAAAGTTAGCCCACAGCTTGGACAAATGTGCTCTGTGAACACGTGTTCTGAATGTATCGATCAAGCTTACAGTCACGGTCACTTATATTGTAGTTACAGCAGACAGATGTTTCCCCAGCTAATTCTACAGGCTTTGTTTAAGTAACTGTATTGAGCATGGTTTAGTTTCAAAAGGTTTTGTTCAGGGCAATACAGTCCACTCAGACATTATAGGTACCACCACATCAACCAAGCTGTGCTATTACACAAAAAACAAACCAGCCAGCTAAGCCCTGTGACATCTTAAGAAGGATACGTTTGAGCATCCAAACGTGTCTTAGCAAGCGTCCAGCATATAAATAAATCACACAGGCAGTGCTGACCTTGTACGCTACGCAAAAGCAATAAACTTGCCTTGAACATGTCTCCAGTGAATTGGCCCTCGTCTAGAATAACAACCTTTTATTAAACATGATCTCCTGACATGGCTCACTGAATGTACTCAAAGCATGCACTTATAAAAAACACAAGTGGTGTGAGTAGGATTACAACTGTAGGCCAGAGTCAGCATGGAACGTAGGCTGCTTGAAATATGTTTGTAGGATTATGCAGCAAGTGAATTCACATACAGTAACTCTGCAGGCAGTTTAAAGTTGATGTTTTTGTTTGAAGGGAAAAACTTGGATTATTATTTGAGCAGAAAAGGCAGGACTACAAATAGAGTCTTTTATGTTTGATATTTCCAGCGTCTTCTATTTTCTCTTTTACTAATTATACATTACATTGGAGCTGGCAGGTGACTCACACATTAATCATCATACCATACTGTCACATGACTGCTATAGTTGGATCAGTACAAAGCCTGCTTGTTTGTTGTTTGTGCTCTCAGAATCTCAGCTGAGTTGAAGCGGATAAAACTATGTCCCTAAAGAAATTCTAAACATTTCACTTCAATTCAATTCTTTGTGCATCCCTTTAAATACAGTACAAAATAAACATACACTCAGATAATGAAGAATTGGAAATAAGGTTAGCAAGAGGGAAAAAAAGAAATGCTGACATTGCTGGTGCGACTTCTTAATATCCTGTTTATTTATTTCATTTAATGTCTGAATCCTTTTGTGTCGAAAGCAGTTATTGTGGGATGGAATCTATTTTTTGTTGTGTTGCAAAGCAGAGTTTGGTGGACAGCCATGTTCCTGAATGAAAACTAGATAAATGTCTGTTTAAATTTGGACATCTCATTTTTTTTTGTCCTTTGCCATTGTGTCTAGAGCTGTGCAGAAGGATTTTGCAGAGCCAGAGGACAAGCGCTGCCCTTCGTCTTCCTGAGTGACCAGCGTATGAGCCTTGTTCATGCGTCTCCCTGAGTGCCACTCCCATATTACTATGAACTGTGAGCAGGACTTTGGGGACGGTGGCTTAGGAGTGACCCTCACTCTACGACTGCTCATGCATGGCAAGGTATTTCACCCAGTGTTTATAAATGAGAAACTGGAATCATTATAGGCTTAAATTTGCTGTAATACAACAATATATATATATATAAACTAATAGAGTAAGATATGATGCCATTAATTACAGGGTAAAAACTGTAGGTGATTAATGTGTTACTCATATCTTTTGGCGTCTGTCTGAAAAGACTCATTTGGTTTGTTGGTTTTAGTTTTGTAACAAGCTTTAACTAAAACATAGTAATAAAATATTTTGGATTTGATTTCAGTGACACAAAAGCTACCTACCATGGCTCTAAGATGTGACTGTACAAATGTTTTAAACTCATTGAAATGTTGTATTAAAGAAGGGATTTAAATGCATTTGATTTTTGAAAAGAAAATCTGTTTATCTTCCATCTGCTTGTGTTGTAGGAAGTCGGCAGCATCATAGGAAAGGTGAGATTTATTTGAATATTTTTGTGAAAATAGCTTGTTTGTAATTATGAATACGTAGCAGATACATGATGGCCCTCCTTAATCAGATGGAGTTTTGAAGCAGCATGACCTGTGTCTAATGTTATGTAAACAGGCCAGCTATTTTCCATTGCTTTAAGGCATATTGATGCATGTTATGTGAATGCATAAAAAGGCTTTGTAGAATAATTCTCCTCTCCATCTTTCTTCTTTTCCGAAATCACTGTGCACACAAAGCCTTCTAACAAATAATTGTTGTTCTGAATATCCTCATCCTAAATGTACCTGCCTCAAAGGAGCCCCCCCAAAGACCTCCCTCTGCCTCCACGTCCCTAATGCAACTCAGTAATCCATCAAAAAAAAAAAAGAGAAAGAAACATTAGAGCATTGACTGCAGGGCTCTTGTTGAAACTGAGCTCCAAAGACATATTACTGTTGGCCCCTCGTGGGCCCTTTTAGTGTCTCTTAGGCAGGGCTTGGTGCAGTGTGATGCTTCACTAGGTGCTGCCATCAACCTCTGTAATACAACACCCACAAAGGGCATCATTTGCAGCACAGAAGGACACAGTCTATTGAAAGGCCAAAGTAATGGCTGCTAGAAACAAGGATATCACAAAAGAGAGCAAAAAAAAATATCTGAGAGGAAACTTAGAATGAAAAGAACAGGAGTCAACAGCAATATGTTTGACACGCCCAGTGCAGCCTGAAAGACTGAACTTTAATCTGCTGTACTTGGAGTAATAAATAGCTCCTTCAACCTCCAAGCCTTTTTTATGCTCTGTATTTCTTTGGTCCTTCTTTTATCTTCTTTCTCTTCAATAGAAAAGTCACAATGGCCACAAATATTATGTTTTGCTGGAATATAGCAGGTAACAATACACCAGTGAGTGAGAAATGGTGTTGGGTAGATTAGAGAGACTGAAGGTGACAGCTCAGATGGGCTTTAGCTGAAAAGAGATTGAGGAGAGGAGATGAAGCAATCTAGAAAACCACAGAGGATGTGTTGTGGTATGACACGCAGCTGATGCTTTTGTAGCTCAGGAGCTGGTCTTTACACTGTACACGGCACATCAATTTGTACTGTTGGGTGTAATCAATACTGGAAGAACATAAAGGAAATGAAATGCATGGCATACATTTAGTTTAAAAATGTGCTCTGCTATGTTTATAACAAGGTAATATGGTTTGAAATGTCAAGCTTCTGTAAAAAGTAAAGGACACTGAGATGTTAGTGCTTTTGAATATTTTAAAGCTGTCCTTTATGTTTTCTCTTTCAGAAAGGAGAGACAGTGAAAAGAATACGAGACGAGGTACTGTACCCACGTTATTGCAAATCTTAATTCCATAACGTATGTGTTGCTTTTCGGTGTTATCCCTTTATTTTAGTCATTAATTCCACAATTAAGAAAAAAAGTGAGGTAATTTTGGATAACATTTGCATTAATCAAATGCATAGATGTGAGATAGGATACTAGAAAATGAATTCACTTTGTGGGAAAAGCCAGTTACTGAGCTTTTTACTTTAAAATGATCACTTAGCTGTCCTTTAATCTTTTAACCCCACAGAGCAGTGCACGGGTCAACATTTCCGAGGGCACATGTCCAGAGAGGATCATCACAATCACAGGCTCCACGGACAGCGTCTTCAGAGCCTTCACCATGATCACATACAAACTGGAGGAGGTAATGCACCTGACTTAGTCACAGAAAACACACCATAACATAAAATGGACTATAATGAGCAGTTGGCAAACCAAAAAGGATTGCTTACGAACCACTGTCACCATATCACACAGAAAAATCCTCAAACATAATTATTATTTTCAACAGGAAGCCTCCTTTATAAATTCATGTCCAAAATGACTTATTTGTCATTGAGAGCACAACTACAAGGATCCATTTCCTCACCGAGGCTTCATCTTAATATTACCACTAATGTGCTTTTATTGCTATCGATTATGCTCTGAAGTAAAGTGATGAGAAGACAAAAAAATGTATTTTATAACATTGGGTGTGCTTTCAGATGGGATCATTCTGTAGATAACTTAAGTGGAGGAAGCAGCTGTTGAGGAAGCATTTTGACTTTAAAAGAGAAGCTGTGTTACATTAGTCAACTGTCAGATTAGCAGGTTGCCTCTTAAAAAATGCAAACAACAACACACGTTTTATTTATCTTACAGGATTTACTAATAAGGCGACAGGTTTAACTTCTATGAATTCCCACAGCGGCTTTCTATCGGTGTTTTTATTAATAAGAGAGATGATCAGTAAACAAACAAACGCTGGGAGCACAGTGTAGTATTTATTAACGATCTTTCACACTCACCTACTTTCAACCCTGGCTTAAACTCCTGCGTTTCCATAGCAACGTGCAGGCTGGCCCTCATATCGGAGAGTGTGGCGTGCACTGAGTTGTTGTATGCTGACATCTTTAACAAACAAAGGGCTATAATTTACTTTTGGCCATATCCATAGACGGTGGATCTGTCTTTGTCCAGATGCTTTAGGAGAGCGTTTGGTGTGCATTTATGTATGTCACTTTGTTTTATGGATAGAGTTAATGCTCTGATCAATTATATGGTAAAAGACCGGTGACATTACAATAGCATGCATCGTTTTTGGTCTGAGGTGTGAGGTACAGCATGTGAAAAGGATAATAATCTATTTTTGTTTTTATTGCACACAATATGCTTTTAAGATTGGACCCAGCAACTTTTCTATTTGAATGTTTACAGTTGTTCACAGTTGTTGCGGCTTGTATTTTAGATCAAATCAAGAAAGCCAGTCAGAGTTTTGTCAGTTCTTATCTTCCTGTTAGATGTTTTAGCCTTTTAATTGTTTTTGACACCGTGAAATCACATCAAAAGTGTGAAAACCCATGTACACTGTCCCATCTTTTAAGACAGTTATGTTTTAGGATGGCCATACTCTTGGACAAGTATTAAGTCACTCACATTAAGCACAAAAAAAACTTGTGGAAGACTGTATTGATATTCTCTGCATGATTTACAAGAAACAATGTTCTCGGCTACATTTTGTGGACAGTGCATTAGACTGATTGACTGCATAAAACGTGTCTTAAAACTGATGATCTAGAAGGGTCTGAAGTGCTTCATAAAACTAATCCTAGGCTTTAGTAACTTGCACCGCGCATTATTGCACAGGCTTAGCTCTGACAGCCTCAGAAACAGCTTGCTCTATTTACATTTCAAAGGTTCACACAAACACAGCGTTCATTAATTAAAAGCGTGTCTCCTCCCACAGCTGAGCGGATACAGGATGCTTGCTACCTGCGCTCCAAAAACACTCTTCATATCAAAGAGGTTACTGCCTTGAATGCTCAGTGTGTGTGATCTTAAGTATTGGCATTTTAATCATCTAATTTACGCTCAACCTTCTGCATCCTCAGTAAAGATAACATTTCTCTTATTCGATCTATATTCATAAGTATCCTTGGAATAAACGTGCCCACCGTAGCTGCATGGGCAAGGCTGAGGTGAGAAGGAGACTTTGTGTAATAACTCAGATTTATGCATCAAAAGGAAAAGCTCAAAGCGTGATTGGGTTACATCTGACTCTATTCTTTCTCTTTCGTGGCAAAAGCTGCAGTCTTTTCAGCGCAGCAAGGCAAAGGTTATTTACTGCTAGATTACTTTCCTCTCTGTGCTTCCGCCTGACAAATCCAACATATATTCTGACACCCTATACTTGTCTGAATTCAGTAAAGCCGCACCTTGATATAACCTGTATTGATTTAGCTGTGACTTTGTCTTTACTCCTGTCTTTTTTATCTCTAGGACCTTATGGCATTAGTGGCCAACGGCACCATAAGCACCAAACCTCCAGTCACTTTGAGGCTGGTTATCCCTGCTAGTCAATGTGGCTCTTTGATCGGGAAGGGAGGGGCGAAAATAAAGGAGATCAGAGAGGTAAGAAGCCAGAACACATCCCTGTTATTGTGGCACAGTGGAAATAAAAGAAACTGCAGGAAAAAGAGAGAGATATTTCCTCAAATATTTATTTAACAGAAGTAAACAGGCAAAGCGAACTCTGATTTTTAATACGAGGAAAGATGAATCCTGCTTGTGTCAGATAAGTCCTTGCCCCACTAGAAGAAGAAGCTATAATACTGCAATAATACACTTCTGAAACTGAATAATGATCCTATAAAACTCTTCCAGGGCATTTAGTCCCAGTTATAACTTTGGATTAAACTCATCATATTGTTGTACACATCTGATGCTTCTAACATTTGCTGCTCTATAAATCTTTACCTCTTATTTGAAATATTAACCAGCGGTGGCGTCCAATCATGACATTCAATACATATTTGGACAGTCACTTGTGTTTCCTGTTTGTTAGATTCGTGGAACTCATCTGGAACGTAATAATCTTCAACAAATGTATCTTTTTTTTCAAAAACCCCTATCATCTCCTAGAGCACTGGCGCTCAGATACAGGTGGCAGGGGATTTGCTGCCCAACTCGACTGAGCGAGGGGTGACGATATCTGGGAATCAGGACTCTGTAATCCAGTGTGTCAAGCTCATCTGCACAGTAATCCTCGAGGTGAGTGAACAGACTATCCTCTTCACCTACTCACTGCCCTGACATTTGCTTTATACAGATATTGTCTGTGACTGCACTGGTATTATTCTTTTCTGTTACATGAAATGGATATTTTGGAGATTTCAGTGTAACTGATTGTTGCTATGGACACAGGCCCACATCCAACCCTCTCATAACTTCAAAAGATTTTTCACTCTTTTCACTTTTCCAAGAGAAAAAAGATGCTTCAGTTCACAGTGGCACTACACTCAGAATCACTATGCAGGATTTAAGCTGGAGCTGTAAAGTGTAGTTTAATGTACAAGATATCCACTGTGTTGAAGGGTTCAGGGCTTGGGTCAGGTGGAAAACAACAACAACAAAAAAACAAACAAACAAACAAACTGGCCTGTAGCAAAATCTGTCCACCTTTAGACAACCGCTCTCTTGAGAAAACTCAAGAGTTGTTAAGAAAAAAACAACCCAAAGCGCAGTTCCTCCCTGTGTGTTCATGGAGGAGCATAAGACATTTCTGTTTTAGGACTGCAGTCAGACCTGACTGACTAATTGCTCATTTGATCCATTTTTCCAAGGCTTTCTTCAAAGGCTTGCAACTTTCATTAGGATTCTGCACCAGCGGCTTATTGCTTTTGGCTCTGCAACGTAAATTATGCAAAGTTATACAAAGAATTAGCTGTGACTGCTCCCAACGCAAAGACGATGTTCTATATTTTAAACCTAAAAGAAGTATGGAAGATGTAATCACTTTTTTAGTCACGCTGCACTGTGCTCATCACAGTTTCCTCTTGGTTTTGAAAGGATTTTAAAATGTCTTTTAGGTTATTTAACCTGAAGGTAAACTATTGCAAGTTTACAGCGATAATATCAGTATATAGATTCTCCCAATCTTCTTCAATTATTTAAAGACTGGCTAATGTTATTGGGAAAAACAAGGAAGGGTATTATGTTAGGTCCTTAGCAGTTTAGTGCCTCATTACTGATACTTAATCTTAATGGAGACTACAGAGTGGTTATCGTAGTAACAGTCCTTACCTCGTGTCCTTTTGCTTCTTAGTCTCCACCGAAGGGTGCCACCATCCCATACCGGCCCAGCCCCTCACCAGCTGCCTTCCTCATAGCAGGCAACCAGGTAAGACTCATGAGATACGATGAGGTATGGCTTCTTATCTGTGAACGTAGTGTGTATCATTAAACTTAACCGAGCTTAGTTTGTAAGATCTGCAGGGATTCAAGACCATTTAAAAGGGTTAATACTGTGTGTCATATAGAAATCTTTAATTAAAAAAACAGATAAAATTGGACATGTTGGCATGTTTTGAACAGTTGTTACAATTTTAAGATCCTCTATATCAGATGAACATTCCCAAATTGCTGTGTTTTTTTTTTTTCTATACAGGCTATGTATACAGAGTGAGACATAGCCTGTATTGAAAAAATACATGTTTTAGATGGATTTGACACATATCTCTATAATATCCCTCTCACATATATACATCGTTGGTATAAATCAGTAAATATTGTGACATTTGTAAATCTACATAATAATACATATTGCAGCATACTATAGATAATGAATTCATTGCGTATTGCAGAATAACAATGTCATGATTTTCACATCATAACTGATTTCCACCCCACAACATTCAAGGATAATATTGCATATTTGCCATTATTAAGTATAGATGTTGCTGTTTATAAAGAGACACATTTCTATCCTCATCCGATCGAAGAGATGGTCACAGGATTAGTGAGTAGTGTCCTGGCGTCAGCTCCTACTGCAGCAGCCGTGTTAGATTTTCTGCAAAGCTGTCAGCAGTTCTTACACAGTTGGTGCTGCTTCAGACTCAGGTCAATTTATGAAATGGCTTTGTGTATTTTTGATATTATTCTGATAATAAGCTATCAAATTGAACCCAAGACAAGATACTGGTCCCTAGGAGGGAGCTTTGATAAAGGCTGTGCACTGATAAGCGATGTTTGCGTAATTTGTCCGTGGAGAGAATCAAGTGAAATGGGAGTGCAGATGAGTCAGAGCCTGCAGCAGAGGTCTGTTAGGTGTGCTTAAGTGTCAGAGGATGCAGTGTTGAGAGCACATTTCAGACTAAATGTGGTCCTCCACTAGGAAAAAGAGAAAATTACAAATCATCCTATCATTACCTCTAGCTGAAAAATACTTACAGTTTGGGTTTCTCTGTGTTTATAGATGTTTGAAGCATCAGAATACGCCCCACACCCGCTGTACTCTGTCACACAGGGAGGCCTAGACCTCCAGCAGGTATGTGTCATCCTCCCGCTGCATAATCTCTGTACCTCCTCCAAAAATAACTCCACACATAAGCACACATTTGGAAAGCCAGGGATGGGCTTGAGTGTGTGAGAGCAAAGGTTTGTGTGCTACAGTATGTCCAAATTTACACAGTCCATCATCTGGCTCGAGTCTTAACAACAACAGCTGAATGTAAGCCACAGCCATTGTTCTGGCCTGTCATAAGAGCTTTAACCTCCTCTGAAACATGATGCCATTATTCTCAGCTACTGCCCTTTTTAGTCCGGTGACAACATTTCATTTTTAGGAATGTTACTCTCAGGATGACAAATGCAGATATCAGAGCAGCATTAGCAAAACATATTACTAAAATCTATTTGTAGCGATTATAACATGAAAAGAATCATCTTTGAGCTCTATCATACTTTCAGTGGTAAGATTTTTGCTGCTAATTTTCGGCATACGTTTTCTAATGCTGTGATGCACTGTCTGTAATGGCAATGCTTCTCTCCAGTTTATGACTGTATAGGATGCTTTGGTAATACTAGCCAGACGGCTGGCGTCAGGAGGAATCGAGTTAAGCTAAGTGCTGTCTGGTAGTACCATAGCGGCTGAACAGAGAAGAGCTGCACAGACACCACTCTTGTGAAAATGAAAAGATAAAAAAGATGGGGACATTATGTTTGAATTGAGAATGGATAACTGAAGAAAAATAGATCAGGCAAGGCTGAAATATTTGTTCTATTAAACTGTCTTAAAGTAATGTCACATTCAAGTATGTTGTAATTATGCTAGCTTCTATATGTTGTTCTTAGCCTTATAAACATTTTTTGCAGTAGTGTGCATCTCAATTACACATAGAATAAAATAGAATTTTTAGTTGAAAAAAACTTTTCAAATACACTTTTCAAAATCATGCCTTAAAATAATTTAGCTTTTCTAAAATAGACTTAAACATAATTTTCTTCGTTTTTTATTTGATAAATAAATCATGAATCATGAAACATATGAATGTGTTTTTATTGAAACCAGAACCATTATAACTAATTCTAATTAGTCTACAGATTTATAGGCATGTGTGGGGTGTTTTACTGCTTTAATTTATCTAATGCAGGGTGGTCTTTTTCAGGCCTACACTCTGCAAAACCATTATGGTATTCCACAGTCTGAGGTATGTGTATTGGTTGAATTACATTGATTTGTTGTGTGCATGGGCACTTCTCATGGCTTACCTGTTCTTTTACTGGGTCCTTTACAGCTGGCTAAGCTACATCAACTGTCATTGCAGCAAGGCCTCAGTCCAGTCACCCAGCCGGCTTCAACCATCATGCCTGGTATGTACTTTATGGCACCAGTTTAAAAAAAGAGTTTAGTTATATTGTATACATTACAAGCCAAACAGTTTGAACAATTTGCCCAATGACACATTTGTCTTAAAGCAAATATAATGATTTGCTCTCTTGACGAGAGGTATATTATTCCTAAGAGTAAGCAGCCAGAAAAACATACTTGCAGTCCAAGTGAAGTACAAATGGGAACGTCACTGTTTCACTCAAAATGTTTTATATACTTATACTTTATCAATGTTGTATTTAAGATATGCTGTTTATCCTCTTGGTGTGACTTCATACTGTATTTACTGAACATATACAACATGCGTGTATTGTCTGACTTTACTATCTAAGCTTCAGAATAAATCAATCCACTGCAGTGTCTTGTGTAACAGTGGCCGCTGTGTTAAACATGAATCCATTAAAATGGAAATTAACCACCTCACTTTATCCAGCATTTCTCTGCCCTACAGCAGCTTGAACAGAAATAAAATATTTTTTGATGACTTCTATATCTCTTTTTTCTATCTCTCCCAGGGATGGACTCAAACTCTCAGACATCTCAGGAGCTACTTATACCCAATGATGTAAGTGGACACCATATTCATGTTTCAGTTATTATTATTGTTTATGTTCATGTTCAAATCTCTAAACAGTTACAGATATGATCTAACACCTCTTCAGCAGGTGACACTAGATCAATAGATGTAGAGAGACGTGTTGGCAAATTAGTAATTATCCTGATTACTTTAACCTCAGACTAACCCAAGGTTGAAAGGATTTTTAGCTGATATGGATCCTTTGGTTATATTGTCTCGGCTGCAGTTGCAGTGTCTTAGAGTGGCTCCCATGAGTGCTCAGCAAATCCTCTCATGTTTCCTGACCTACTTAGAAGCTGTCTGCTGTCAAAACAGCCAATAAGAAAACAGACAGATCCTTTTCCTCTTTACTGAGCCTCAAATGTAATGTTTCTCCAATCTGAGCCTCTCAGTATCTCATTTTACATAACTTGCATTTTGTCAGTTGGAGTTTAATTATCAAAACTCCAAATAGATACAGTATTTGGGCCTTTGATTATGCACAGACGATTTTAGTGGATATAGAAAAAATATTGAATTAAAAAATAAACATTGTGGAATTCTGTATTGAGTATTAAATTCTGTTACTGGTATTTAAGCCAAACTCTGCATATCTGCAATAGTAATACAGTACATAGTAATAAGCAGTTTTAAGCTGATGTATTCAATTACTACTATACTAAACTGTGTGTGCCGTATGTATGATGTATGATCTGGCCACAAGCCTTCAGCAACATATCTCAAATGCCTCAAGGCTTTTTTGTCCAAGTAAACCCCCACACAGCAAGTGGCACAATGCATCAGAGGAATGAGGGAGTGCAGTGCTATACGAGACATGGACAGCTGTAAGCTCCAGCCATTGTTCCAGAAGAGAGCACCTCTAGCCATGACTGAGCCCCAGCCTTCAGTCGCCCCTCAGGCTGACCACACTGACTGCACAACTCTGGCTCTAAAGCAGACTTGGACAGGCACACACAGATGCATTCAGAAACTGCTTACACCCAGTCAGCACTATACTTTACTTCTGCACAAGGAGGATTTAGCCAGAAGAAAAATGGCTGCACCCTCACCATCTCATCCCTCTTCCTGTGTCCTTTCAAACGCCTGCCTCAGCAGGAACTCAACTAGATATAGGCCACTTGTGTTCAAAGACCTGGAGAGCTACACAGCATTACTGTTATTAGAAAACTATATTACTACTCCACAGTGTGTTGTTTACTTCACCGCACTAACAAACATTTTTGAGAGGAATGCTGCTGTCTGAGGTCATCCACACCAAAGTGGGCAGGCCGTTGACAGCTGGTGTCTATTGACAGCTGGTGCAAAAGGCCAGAGTCCATTGGAAATTCTTAGTCCCAGTGGGGGCCAGACATTATCTCTGATCTCAGGTCCGTAGTGGCTATTGTCTCTAGAGTTACGCTTGACGCTGGCTGTGCTCCTTATATCAACTGCAGTGCCAATAATAGCTGGGCAGAGCAGCCAGGTCACTGTGTGACAAATCAGATGTCGCGAAAAGGCTGCTTAGCTCTCAGGAAAGGAATGTGAACTGCAGAAATAGTTTGTGTACGCATGTTGTGTATTGCCATCAATGCGTCATACACTGCTAAACTGCCACCACACACATGCTACAAGTACTTCATCACTGTCTGACATGCTTGCTGTATATCTGGTAGCATAACCCTGACGCAGAGCCTTGACACCCACCGCTTGAGCTGATGGGCAGCCTGCAGCTTTAGCTCTGTTAAATATCCATTGTCACCAATATGCAGGAGTCCAGGTCAACTAATGAAAACAAAGCATGAGTGATAATGTATTTTGAATGCAATAAAACTCATGTCAGTGTCTAATCTATTCTAAGCGAGAGGAACACTCGAGGCTGTGAGATTGTATATTACATATTTCAGTTATTTTCCCATTATGATTTCCATTAGTGCAGAGATGCATCTAGCTGGCCTGTGCTTGGGAAGTGATTTGTTTGGGAAGTCATCACCACTCTGAGAAATCAATAACCTTTTAGCCATTCAGATTAATGAAAGGCAAATGTGCCTTCTCTCGTCTGTTTTACCCGTGTTCACACAGTAGCAATTAAGGGAGACTTAGGAAAGTGCTTTTGACATGATGGATGACGCTTCACTGAAGACAATGTAATTGCAATATTTAATGTGCTCTGTGTTTAGACACTGTCTTTTGCCCTAGTCTTCTTACTCTCATCACAATCACTTTCATCAACATAACCAATGCAACATTGTCAAAGTGGCATTTACTCAAATTATTTATTTAACCTTTTTACTCCTACAACATATTTCCTCTTGAGTTTCAAGTTATTTGCTGCCCTTCCTTAAATTAATCACACTGTCTGCATTTCTTTCTTTTGCAGCTGATCGGTTCAATCATTGGCCGACAGGGCACTAAAATCAATGAGATCAGGCAGGTGTCTGGGGCCCAGATCAAGATCGGCAGCCAACTGGACGGTACAAGTGACCGCCATGTCACTATAACAGGAACACCAGTCAGTATCAACTTGGCCCAGTACCTCATTACGTCCTGGTAAGGGCCACTGGCCTGTACAGGCATCTAAAGAACAGCCACAGGAGCAGCCTGGGGGAAATGCATTGTTTTAAAAGGGGTCAGAGTTCATGCTATGGAGTGATGTGTGAAAATTAGGTGTATCCTTGTGCTACTGGTAACTGACCACATGAGACAATGGGTTGTAATATATATAGCTGAATCCTGTTGGAATCCAGTGTTTACTGTTGTACATCTTTTACTCTTTTTCCATAAATATCTATCACTGTTGTGGCAACAGTCTAATCCTCTCTGTCCTCTGTCTCTCTGGTGTCATAGTTTAGAGACGGCCAAATCAACAGCCCAGGCCGCCACCATGGCAACTCCAGTCGACCTCAACATGGCCTTCACCCAGCCTGCCTCCCCAGCCACTTCCCCTGGACCCACCCTGGCCACTATGGGTGCCCTGACCCCTGCTCATATGCTGGGTGCCCCATACAGTGCCATCCCTCTTTCTGGCCTGCTGGGGGTGAAGTCCATCCCTTTTCTGACTCTGTCAAGCCCGGCCCCCACTGTGGCTGTCACCGCCGCTCCCTCCACTCTAGCTGCATACACCACCAAAATCTCCACAGCCAACTGCATCAAAAAGCCAGAGAGACAGAAGTTTGCTCCTTACTGAGACTGTGTGAAGGACAAGCAGGCAGCACTCTTCCACCTCCCATAGCCATAGCCTCTGGCACAGACTCATGTGACTTTTACTCTATGATCTACCAACAGAGAAGAGACCAATGGGGATGAATTAAAAGCTATTTATGAATTTAGAAGACTTTTGAGTTTCCCATAAACTGGCGGACAGCTTTCATTGTCACCTTATCACTGTTACTGATTATTAAAAAAACAAAACTGGGACCCTATCTCTAGATAGACATGTTGAAGTCATGTCTGTTTCGAGATGATGGACAGCTATATGTATTTATCCTCCAATAAATCTGATCTACTGTATGATGCTTTTATACTATGTCTATGTTTGCCTGATGAGGTTTATAAACATTTATAAATGTCTAGGGGATTTTTTAATAATTTGTGCTATGGTACTGTACTTTACTGTTCAGTGTTCAATTACTTTTTTTGTTAGATTTTATTTTGAATGTGCAACTTGTCTAATCTTTATTTATTTGTATTATTTCATTTATTAAAAGTCTTTGTTTCTTGAATTACTTAATATATTTGAATTACTTTTATATTCATGGAAGAAATTTACATATCTACATGTGGCACTGTATTTTATGATTTTAAGCCGCAGCCCGGAGACACACAATTAGAAAAAAAATTGGAGGCGTTAACAGTGATGTATTAAAGTATGACATTTCTGTGTGTACCTCAGCAGCACATCAAATTCAAATTGCTGCATCTTGAATTATTCAGCCCAAGTCCAAAGAGCGGCAAAATATTTAAGTGAAAGTTTAAGTCTCTATTCAAACATTCCTCTTTTTCTATCACAAATTTTTATTTCTGATTATAATAAATTTATAGTAGATCAAAGAATGTTGATATTAAAAAGAAACACATTAAAAAGTTAAATTGGCAAAATAAGACCAATAATCTTTTTTTTTTCTGTTGTCAGCTTCTCATCAGGTGTTCTTGATTCATAAATTCTGTAAAAAGCTGTAATAACAATGTGCACAGTACCTTTTTATCATCATTTGCTTTGCATCTTTCAATACTCGTCAAGTCAACAGTAGGAACTGATGATGCTTTCACTTCAGTTTTTCTCTAACAAAGAACGCCCTCTGCTGTCGACTCTGTGTACTGCTCCACGAACCGCTGCAGAAAGATGTAACAGGACACTTAGGGCTGATAAAAGATTGTCTTTAATGTTTGGTATTGTTAATGAATTCCATACCACAGCAGTTATGGGAGTAGGAAAACCACTTTTACAACCAAACACTGTTTGATCATGCTAACACCATATGTACAGGAAAGCACATTGAAAAGTGTATAAAGTATTTATATGAAGTCAAGAACGGTGGAGACAGCCACAGTCTAATGGATTTGTCCTTTTCCAAACACCAATTATAGATATTTATCAATTACATTGATCTCTGGAGTACATGTATATACACAAAACAACAATAAACCTTTTTGGGGCATTTGCAATAATTCTCAAAAATATTTCACAATACTGCTGTATGTACAATAACAGATTTACATTGAAAAATTCTATTGTACCTACATTTTGAGTATCACTTCACTCACCAGCAATCTTCAGAGCCATCAAGCTCACACTAGATACTCACATAGTGTATATACCCTATCTAACCTCATATGCAGTACTTTCTCTTCTCGTTTCTCAGATATGTTCACACACTGATGATCTTACATACAAAAATAGATGTTGTCTAGTCAGCTGACAACTTGATGTACAGTAACACAAAGCATCCACCTGCAAGAAAAACAACTGTTAAAATATTAGCTATATCCTTCCCTTTTCTCTGCATTGCAATACACAGCACTAATCTTCTGCTTCAGTAAGGTAAAACCACTAGCTCAGTCCAGGCTTGAGCATTTGAAAACACATCATTAGTTTTCACATAACAAAAGGTGAGTGAGAAATTGCTGCAGGCATAAGGAGAAATATCAGCGCAACTAATCAAACAACAACCTGAAACCAAAGCTTAACAAAACCATACAGAAATATAACTAGGTCGATATATTTTTCCTTCATTGAGCTTATAGTGAACAGAATGCAAACCAGAACTACTGTCGCTGAATGAGCTCCTCACAGTCCAGGTGAGAGGTCAAATTGCATTTGAGTGCACTTAAGGCAGGTAGGCAATTCCAACGCTGTCCAAGTGGGCTCCTTTCCTCAGCCGGCTGCTCAACAACCGGTGTGGGGCTGGACAGCACTGTAGCTGTCCAGGTTTAGCCCTCACTTTTACACTTAACCATAAGGAGGAGAAAAGAGATGAAGGGAAGCAGAGAAACAGAGAGTAGTGTTGCCATTAGTGTCCAGCAAGTGGTAAAGGTTTGAATCCTCATGAGAGCTCTTTCTTTGTAGGATCTGTTTATTACAGCCAAAGCCCTAAGCAATTCTTCAACAGTCCACTCCATCAGTCAAGTGACCTTCCACTCCACATATCTCATGTCTCACAAAAGGGACAACACTTCTACGTAGACTTAAAGCACTTGAACAAAAAACAGTTTTGCATCTTGTGCAATATAAATAGAACATCTCATCTGAATACATTCACATTGGTTTCCATACACATGGTATGGATGAATATTCATCAACAACTGAAGTTCATGTCCCAAGACCTGCAGTTTATGACAGCTGGCAGCATCAGAGTGCACCATTTGATATGACTCACTATTAAGGAGCACTTAACAGTGTTTTAAAAAACATTATGGAGATACGCCTTTGAAAACACTATAATGTAGCAAATTTATCAAAATAAGAATTCATTTACTGTAAATGTAGCATTTAAGCACAAAAGTCACCTCACTGTGAAAGAGCCAGCTGTGGTTGCCTTGTGTTGTGAAAATGACAAAGCCAAATTAAGAGCATTCACAGCTTATACTGCACCAACATCATGTGAGTTATGATCATAGTTGTCATCTTTCACAAAACTGTGATATTTTATTCTCAAATGGAAAAAACATGCTCACAAACTAGTTGTACAATTGTGTACAATCATGATCAAGTTTTGAACAAAGTCAGTGTTCTCATTATTCAACAGATAATATTCAAAACTTAATGGAGCAGTAGGGCAGTTGTGCCTCAGACCTTAGTAGGAGTTATTTCTTTCCTTCATCTGCACCTTCACTAACAAAGCAAGAGAGGTCAACAAAAAATACTTTATGAACTCTGTCTTGTTTTGGTCTTTGTGGCAATGCAGATAAAGGAAGGAAAATGACAAGCTCTAAGTGAAAATGCAGCAGGACATATCATCACTGCGCCTCCTCATGCTCCTCACTGATGCACTGCTCCCATGCGTGTTTGACCTGGTCCTCCCTGTGGCCGTGGGGCGAGTGGAAGATTCTTCGGGGCAGGGGGATAGGTTGAGGTGGCAGCTCCTCCTCAGGGATGCAGCCTTCTCTTAGGTAAGGTTTAGGGGGCACGGCGGGAGGCTGTGGTCTGCGGTACGGGATATGGTGAGATCCGTGAGCTGACGGATGGTGGTGAGGTGGAGGTCCATGAGAATGGCTAGTGTCCAGCCCCAGGTGGGTGTGAGCGTGAGGGTGCTGATGTGTGTGTGGGTGGGAGGTGGGGCTGCGGTAGTGGAAAGGCCGGACCGGGTCCACAGAGTCAATCTCTGATCCACCGTAGTGGATGTGCAGGTATGGGGAGGACAGGTACTCATCTGGAGGGGACCACAGGTGACTGGGGAGGGGCTCCAGAGCATCATTTCTGATTGGGCCAGGTTCTGGATACTGGCCACCAAAGTTACTCTCACTCAGAGAGGAAACGCCGCTGCTGGCACTGCCCGATAAAGTGGAGTTACTGCCCCCTAGAGCCGACTGAGGGCTGGTGGGAGAACCAGGAATAGGGTGTAGAGGAGACTGAAATAAAGGGAGAAAGGAAGTTTTAGGGTTTTAGTGGTATCCACCCTGTCACACTCTACAAATGGGTTGCTTGTGAAAAGTTAGACAAGATGATATTTTTGGATCAGTAATTCTCTTGAGCAAGATTAAATGACAGTGTTCGTCAGTATGTATGGGAGTTGTCTTTCCTTCTATGTGTGGGGAGCTTTCATTCAATATGAAGACAGAACGACAAAGAATGTAGCGTCAAATAAAAATAACCCAGCCTAAATTTCTATAGACACTTCACAAATTTAAAACAAAAGCAGCAGGCTAAAAAAAACGAATGATGAAGATAAGAAACAAATGCAGAAGGGACACACACTGAGGCAGCTGTGGATTCATTGTTGTCTATATTAACATTCTCTTATGAACTATCATGTCTATATGCTGTATTAACAACATAGAAGAAAAATCTGCAAAAAGTACTAAGCATGTTGCTGATGCTTTTAAATACTGCCACGTGCTGGTGGAATATAGGAATACATTATAAATGGTAAATGGCATTTTGGTGATAGAAAATTTACAGAGAGGGTACCTTTCGGAGAGAGCGCACAGGCAGAGAAGGAGGTGGCTCGTTGTTCTGGTGGTGAAATGCATCACAGTGCATCAGGAAGTGTCCTAAAAAGAGAGGGATAAAGTAAAATAGATTTAGTTCAAAACAAAATGTCCTAAATGTTAATCATTTTAATTCACATACAAGCCAGTACCTTGGGGAAAAGATCTGGGTGGGACTGGGGGCATGATGGACGCTCCAGCAGAAGGTGGCATGTAAGACTCCCTGTTCTCTCCATCTACACTCCAACTGTTTGGAGCATTAGAAAAGACTGGACAAGACAAGAACCTCTATCATTATTGCCAATGTTATTAGGCTTTCTATTTTAATAGAATGTAAGATATTTGATACCTTTCTCTGGTACGTTCATGTGGGGGTCCACACACGGCTTACAGGGGCTGACTTGCTGAAGTAAGGCACGCTGCATGTGGTTGTTCTAAAATAAAAGTACATAATATTTGTAAATATAAATTAAACTTTATATTTAATTCAATATGTAATTAAAATATATAATTTATAAAGTATATAATTGAAAATATATATAAATATAAAATAAATATTAGTAGCATTTTGAATGTAGTGCATATTATAATGTAATTATGACATTTATTTGTCCAACCAATACCTGTCCATTCTCGGCCATGTTGTAATACATATTATTGGCCCTCTCCCGGTGAGGTGGCAACAGTATCATCACTTCCCGGTTATGTTTGGCTTTGTCAGGCAATGATGGGGATCCTAAGGACAAAGAGTTCACAAAGTAAATATAAACTCATTAAATGATTCAGTCTACGTAACTGGTGGTAACTTTTTTGGTGGTTGGGGTTGGGTTAGTTACCTCTGGCACTGGAAGGAGCAGAATTAATAATCTGGGAAGAGTTAGAGCGGATGGAGCTCAGACTAGAGGAAGAAGGGCTTGGCTAAAAAGAGTACACACAATATGAATTAAATTATAAATGGAAATGCTGTAGCTTAATGTAAACCAGTTTTGTTTAGAATGGCTTACCTGCATGTGCATAGCCTCCTCAGGATGGTCACCCATTAGGCCATCAGTCATGATGACGAGGTTTCCTGCCTCACTGGACGTGTGAGAGGACAGGGAGGATGAAGAGTGTCGGATTGAACCTTGAAGATTCAGAGGACTGCAAGACAAAACAATTATGTGATAAGTAAGTACTACTAAAAGCACTTAAAAACACGCAGCTGATTCAAACATGTTTAACACTTTAAGTACTTTATCAGAAATCATATTTTCAGTATATAAACAGCATAGTCTTGTGTGTGTCTGACCTGTGTCTATGCATGAGCCGGATGCTCTCGGGACTCATGTGGCTGTGGGACGACAAGATGCCTCTGGGAGAGTTGACTCCTGTGCAGCCGGCAGGTCCAAACCGATCCACCCCTGGCACACCCTGCTGAGACCCAACCATACACTGCTCTGAATATGCTAACAGACATACTTACATAAAACTTACACATAATTGAAGTGTACCTTTGATATTCTCACAATATAGAAAATAAATGACACTGGTCCACTCACATGGTGTAAACTAGTCCTCATCATATGGAACTGGTCTACAAGTTTCTTGTGCAATGGCCGCATTTCTGGATGCACTAACTTCTCGTGAACAGCCAGCCCAACTCCGAGAATGTGGACCTGTTACAAGCAAACACACAAATCCTATTTTGAGCAGGTCTACACACAGAATGGCCATGGTTCGACAGACGGAGGGAATTATCCCACAACCTTGTAGCTATAAGGCAGAAGTGCTTACCACGCTGCCACTGGACACCCTTTAGTAGGTGTTTTATTCTTGAATGTCAACACAGAAAACTTTTCAACTAATTCTGACCTGTTCCTGCATCAAATCCTTCAGGTGGGTGACCCTCTCTGTGTCCTCTGGGTGACAGCTGATGTAGTCCTTATCGAAGAATGCCTGTCGATTTATAATATGCAGCTTTATTTCAAAACCCCAAATTTTACTCATGCTCATTTTTGTATTTTTGACAGTTCAGATTAATACCTCCTGGTATCTGGCAATGCCTCCATTCACAGCAGCATCTATTACTCCATTGAGGCACATGCTGAGTGGGTTGATGTTGCCATGATGCTGTCTGTGTTGGTATTGGCTAATTAGAGTTCGCAGTTCTTGGGTCTTGTTCTCTACAACATAAATGGCATTCTCCAAGGGGCTCACCTCCACCTAGAAAAAAAATAGATATTCAATAAGCCATGCCACCAAGATGGAATATGTAAGTTTAAAGATTACTAGATTAATTCTACTCTAAATAGACTTACAACTTCTCTTCTTTCCACCTCAGCCCAGCGGGAGATCCCAGGTAGAGGACGGGAAAGTATCAGGGTTGTTCTTTCAATCCAAAGACTCTGTAAAACAACATGGCATTTGTCAGTGGAAAAGACGTCATGAAGATATAAAGTATGAAAGAAAATGATTAAATAATTTGGGTAGACAAGAAATACACAAAAAGCCATCACATTGTAGTATATGGGTAAGTTTGCCATGTTTGCTTTAACATATAGGTTACTGTAAATGATAGTACACTGGCCATACTTTTTGAGGTCCTATAGGCTCTTGGGTTTTTTCAACATTGCACTGAATACAAGATCAAAATGGGCTCTGCATATTAATGTAATGTCATTTGTTATCCAATCATTTGATGTGACAATTCTCTTATTATATAATTTTCCAGTTTGTCTGACTAAAACAAGTACAGTGCAGGGAGACAGTGCTGTAAGGTAAAGTATGAATGGTTTGTTTTACATGTGTGAGTCACATATCCCATGACAACAGTGCTGCAACTACTATCCTTAATTTCTAATTCTCAAAACAATCAAAACTGTGAATCACTGTATGAATTTTAGAATATGTTCCACAGAAGAGTATGTGAGTAAGAACAAGGACAGTGAGGGATAGTGTAAATGATGGCTCCCTTACCCTGAACTCATTCTCGCGGTCTTTGGGCCCCTTGTGAAAAGGCCTGTCATAGTGGAAACGGGAGACGTTATTTATGCGGTAGAAGCTTTTGATCCTTTCAGGCACACGCTCCAGCTGAGGCACATCAGAAATGTCTGACACTGGTGTCACCGCATAGATCTGCAAGTCTAGAACGCCATGTGTCAAGGAAGAACAGACATACATGCATATTTACAGACATTGTAGACATCAAATTCTATCTTTATCATCCCCATTTTGATGTGTAGACACTTAAATGTCAGCTGAAAGTGCCAGGCTGCAGGATACACTGAGCATCACTTTGTAAGATGGTGTCATCAGGTTGGTTGGGATGCTGCATGGCAATGGCTTGTGGAAATTCTCCCAGCATCCTCTGCTGGAAGTCTTCTAGACGTTCGTAGTCATAACCTCGACAGACAAACTCTTTGTTCTGGGTAGACAAAAGAGAACAGCTAGAGTTTAAGAAAACCAGTAGGACACTGACAGGGACCATGACAGCTCACATGTTGAACATGATGAACAAAAACAGGTTAGAAAGGGGTGTAACTGATGAATACAATGTTTTGTTACAATACTAAAACTCTTACATTGCCTTTGTGTGATTGAAATACAGAGGAACTAAATGTTCAATTTAGAAAATATGGGATTTCAGTTTGAAATTTAACAAATAACTTTTTTTTAGTTAGTGTAAGACTTATTAACACCTAAAAAGGACACACCTTGATAAGTTTTAAAAAGCCAAATCTTTCAGTTTTGACACTACAGGTGTCATCCAAAATCTGCACACCAAAATCTGAACTGGTAATTACATTTTACATATATTTTTGTTGGAAACTCAAAACAGAAATGACAGACATTCATATTAACAGCATGACAAGGAAGGATGTCATGAGGACGACAAGGACCTTACAGAAAGGTTTTGACAGTGGACTAATTTATAGATTTCAGGGAGTGTATTGTGAAAATTAAAAGGGCAACCTTGGCAAGAATAGATCAGTTCTACTCTCGTCTAGATGAGTCTTATTTTGCATAAATAAAATCAGATACACAGGCTGTAGATTTATCCTACAGAGAATGTGTTGGCCTCAGATTCTTTATCATTTATTTTCCATCTATTGCAGGCATTTTTTACAAGCTAATGTTGCTGTCACTGTTTTCTTCAAAAACCTTGCTGAGAATCTGTGGCTGGAATTAAGAATTAAGTGTGAAACAAGAGAGACAAGTTTTACCCTGAGGAAGAAGGGAAACTTCCTGCCATAGAAGCCCATTCGGAAGAACTCGGGTTCAATCCTCTGCTGTTCAATGATGTTGTCATAATACGCTGCCTCCATTTTCTGTCACAAAATGATAAACAAACACAGAGTCACTGTGAATGGTTTAATAAATAATTACTGAATACACTGCATTTTCTGATGAGATAAGTGTGGGTGTCCTGGTAATTATGGCATTGTGTCTGTTTTTTATTTCCACATTCACCTTGCATAACAGAAGAAAGCAATCACAGGTGGAGCCTGGAACATCCCACCACCGATCTTTCAAAAGAGATAATGAGTGTTGAATAACAATAACAAGACTTTACTTACCCGTATCCAGCTGAGGCTCTGATAATCATATAAGTTCTCATATTGGAACGCTAGCTCACGGCAGAGCGAGATCCCATATTCCCAACACTGCAAAGAGAATAAGAAATGGGAAACGGAGCAAATGAAAAATGCTGCTCATTTATTTACAAATTAGCATACTAGAGAAAATAGTTGGAGGATATATAAAAGTTGGACAGGGACATAAATCTATTGTGCAATTACATTATGCAGTTGCATGTAAAGTTAATACCATCACAAGACTTCAAACTTTTTTGTTATTGTGTGATACACATTTGTTACATTCTTTGCTATGCTTTTTTATTGTTATTGTAAATGAAAAGTAGAAGCGACAAAGAGTTGATCTCAGAAGACATGTTTGTTTCTTCTCCGCTGCTCCCTGAGTCCAGAGGGCACTGTCCTCTCCAAAACACAGAAACCAGTTGTCCAGTTCAGTTTTCTAACCAGCCACACAGCCGTGGTCCAGTGAAGAAAATCACATTACAGCTGATATCTGAGCTTTGCATAAAAAGCAGTGTGCTTATAATGCTTTTATAGTTTGCTTATATTATACAAACTGCTGCAGCTCTAAAACATGAACAATACGATGAGACAATAAGATTTGTCTCAAAATAAATTAACTTAAGCACACTTAAGAAAAAACATTTTTGTCTGTAGGTGAGAGCAAAAGATGAACCATACTTTGAAACAAATGCAATACAGATGATTTAAGAACTAACAAAACTTTAAGGTTTTTTTAATAAAAGAATTTGCTTCTATTTTTACATTTTACTTTAGGAACTTGAGATATAATGTCATGTATCCAAATCATCCATTAATACTGGAATATAAAAACAATAGTAAAGAGGTGAAATCATCCAAGTATTGACTTGCCTTGCCCTTGTTGAAGTAGTGTAGGATTTTCCGACTCAGGTTTTCCTTGCGCTGCCACTCACTTTGACAGGGGTAGTGGAGGAAATCTCTCAGAGGCCGGTCTTCCCACTGAAGTAGCTCCCAATACAACAGCAGTGTGAACGCTGCCTCTGTCGAGATTGAACGAGCCAGAGGTCACCACAACAAACTATTCTGTTACCAGCCAGCAAGTAGTAGAGTTACAGTTGTTAAATAGCACAGTGTTGCCACAGTGAAGTCATGGTGCCTCCCAGATATTCCAGGTCCAGTTTTCAAGAAACAGAAAGAAACAGGTCAATAACATAAAGCACAAAGAGAAGAGCTACGTGGTTGCCTCCAGCATGGCAAGTATGATTCGGTCTATTGATAGCCAGCGGTGCAGTGAGCACCTGCACAGTTTAAATTACATCAGCAGCTCTCAGCCTCTTTCAAAGCAGCACGGTCTGTGCCACTAGAGAATACGTATGTAGCCAAGGAGTAATGGCACAAAGGTGGAATAAGTGCAGTACATTACAAAAGAGTAATTGTTAGCACATAGAATATATATATAGATATGATATCCTAATACCAATATAATATATAATATATAAATGATATTCTTTTCTTAAAAATCAGGATTAGCCATGTATTTGATTATCATTGCACAATATCCACATGTGCAATCACAGCCACCCGAGTAGACCACTCAAATGTGTGTTGTTTATCTTGCCAACTGCTTTATCCGAATGATGAATACAACTGAATACAAGTCACTGACCACATTTATATAGACAATATGGATAATAAATGCACTGGTACCAATAATGTAGGCATTAAAATAAGTGAAAACACAATTTGAATACTGGAACAATTCTTCTACAAAAACGTGGCAAAAGTCTGTCATTACTCACCGATATGAAATATGCATATTACCTGTAAAGTCCTCTGCTTGGAGATGCAGGTCAGACAACTTGTGGATGTAACGAATGTACATGTCCTCCTTGTTGACCTCTGACTTGTAGAAGTTCTGGATTCAAACATAATGAAATTAATTTCACATAAAATAGCACATAGAATAAAACTTATTTTCTGGAGGTCTCACCATGAGGTTGACAGAACCACCCATTTTCTTGTTCTCCATCTCATCTCCTTTCATACAGTCCCTAAGCATAAAAAGAGTTTTACTGCAATCTGAAATGTAATGACTTAAATGCTCCATTTTATTTTGACATACCTATAATCCAATAGTCTCTCAACAAGTCTTGTGACTGATGTGACATATGAGATTCCTGTTTCCCTCCAAGTCTCTTGTTCTATCTTTTCCAGCAAGCTGCACACAAAATTAAGAAAAATTCTCACTGCATGGGACAAGTTCATGAATCCGCAGTTTTAAACTAAATGTTCATAGACCTAAATGTAAATACAGTACACCTCTCACCTTGGATAAGGACCAAACAATTGGGTCCTAAAAAGCAACACAAAACACAAGGAAATGCATTAAGTTCAAATACTATGAGAGCTGTTTCTTGTTAATGGCATTTGGATTTCTGTTTGACTGGATAAAGACTGGTTTGATGCTTACAACAAGCTGAAGAGCTCTCTGTGATTATCATCCCCTTTCCCATCTGATACCATGCTGTCCAGTTTATCCATCAGCTCTGCTTCCACCTACACAATCAGGCACACAGTCATTCAGGCACTGTCTGCATTACAAAACCATCGGCTATGTAATTTCATTTTGGTAAACAAAATATCATATTAACCTGTTTAAAGTTGCCATTTTTCCTCTGCTCCCAGTCCATCATGTCATGGAAAATAGGAATCATAATATTTCGAACTTCTGTTTGAGGAACTAGAGTGACTCCAAGGAAGGGACCCATCATCCCAGGAATAAAGTGGGGCTTGTTGTCACCTAAATAGACACATAAAAAATCATTTGACAGTGCTTCCAAATGCATATTGTGCTTATATTGTTAAGCAAGGAGGATGTGCTTACCTAATTTTTGCCACATGCTGTAAAGCTCATAGGCCATGACCACTCGCATATCACCATATCTAAAAAGAAAAACATGTATAGTAAAAAGACAATATGATACTAGTGTAAATGCACCATTAGTATCTGAAATGCCATACTTGTCAAGGACTTTCTTTCTCTTAGCTGGGCTTAGTGACTCCAGCTGCAGACTGGGCTGGTTGATATACAATACAGTCAGGCTGAAGAAGGAGTTCCATACCTGACCCAAACAAAAGGCAGCAAAATTATAAGTTTGACTGAGTCAGGTAATCAATCAATCAATCAATCAATCAATCAATCAATCTATATATCTATCTATCTATCTATCTATCTATCTATCTATCTATCTATCTATCTATCTATATAAATGTATTTCTTCTTATACTGGCAGGATAAAGTAAAGTAACATTTTAAAAACAGACCTTAAAATCAAAATCTGCCTCGGAGAAGTTCTTATGCAGTGCCGGAGACAGGAACTGTGTTGTCACCACGATGATGCTGCAGAAAACACAGCAAACAATCACACTGTCATCTTGAAAACAAAGTGGCTGCCAAAAATAGATGAGAAAAACTGCACCACCTGCATCACCTTCAAGATAATCTACACCCAGCCTGATGGCCTAATAGTTGGCTGTAGTTTCTTACTATTTCAGGGACAAAAAGATTATTTACAGAAATACAAAGGTACTCACTGACTGGTTAGAAGCCTCATGACACTCCAGTCTCTGGGGAAGATGGTTAGTTTCATCAGATTTCGAAAAACACAGAAGATTTTCAACAGGAACTCCTGCAGAGGAATACATAATCAAGTCTGCGTAGAGAGTAAATACAGTGATAAATCAAATGTGTGATTATATGAGCATCACACCTTCAGCTCCTCTTTGCTATGAAAGTTGTTGAGTAGATGGTGAAAGTGAATCTCTGCCATTAGTCGAAGCAGGGAAAGGAGACAAGATACATACTCCCCCTGTGTGGAAAAAAAATGCAAAGAAGACACATGTTTAAGGTCGTATGAGTTACATATGAACTATTTTGCTGTCTGTATGATGGCACATCAAAGAGACACACTGAAGGCTGTGTGCACCCTGGAGTGGGGGCTTACAGTTATCTCTGCTGTGCACTGGGGGCAGCGTTGTCCTCTAGATGTCTCCACAGAGTGAGATTTGCTCATGATGGACAGCAGCGTCTGCAGCAGTACATCTAGAAGGCTCTCTACCATCATCTCCACCTCCTCCTGAACTGAAGACTCCTAACACCACAGCAAAAAACATAGCAATGAAGTCTTGCACTGCTGTACAAGCTACCAACCTGCTTTATACACTATGTAAGCATTTCAAATTGAATGTGACACTGGATTTACTTCTCATAGAGACTAATCTACACATGATAAATGTAATTCTACCATGGAGCTTGTCTTGATGATAGAAAATATGCTGCTCAGTATTCCTGAACAGATGAGCAGCTCCCTCTGCTGGCGTAAATGCAAGTGGATGTGGTGCAGAACCACAGGCAACAAAATACTGCGAGACTCTGGACGGAAATACAGACGAGAGAAACAAACATAGTCAGCCTCATATTTGATTCTGTTCTTATATTTGCAGAAAATCTGAACACAATCACAACTTACCGGGGAAGAAGAAGAGGCGGCTCTCGACAGTGCGAGCAATGGATTGTAGTTTGACAACATCCATAGATTGGCCAATGTCTACTGTGCTGGGCATGCTCCCCAGAGTGCCCCTGACATATTCAGCCACCTCCTGAACAGTGAACATCTGCAGCAGCTCATCAAAAATATCAGGGAAACTGTTGAGCAGTGCTGCCTGAGGGGAAACAAAAAGAAGAGAAAAATTAGTGCAGGAATTTGTAGGTTTCAGAAGATAGCAAGACATACAGTTCCAGTCATTTTGCCATTGTGCAGAATTAATCTAGTTCTTATCAGATCAATTAATTCAGTCTAACATAACACGCAAAAAAAAACAAAATACAATGACATCATATAATACAGCAATTGCTGCAAAGTGCAACCAACACAAGGAGGCACTGTGACTTACTGAGATGATGGAAAACCCTGGAGAATGAACATAGAGAGCCATGCAGCTGTTCACACCTCTAAACTGTCCAAGAGCAAGCCAAGAATGGGTCAACAGGGGTGTGGAATTGAAACATGCAATGTGCAAAATTGTGTGACAAAAATAAAACAATCAAAGTTACCAGTCCATGCAAAATCATTTAAATGAAAGGATGAAAAAATATGTAGAAAAGATAACTGAAAAATGCTAATGAGCTGACAGAATATGTTACCAGAGAAGCAGACAGTGGAATATGCCCGTTGAGGTATAAACTATCTGACCTGCGTGAACACCAGATTCTCTGAGCTGCGGCTGTCAAGGCTCAGTACAAAGCGGATGGACTGGAAGAGCTCCTGAATGCTGGCTCTGAACTGCTCCTCCTCCATCCCGCAGGTAGCTCGTGAGTACAAGATCCGCGACTGCACGATGAACTTAAACAGGTACTCCAAAGCCTGGGGTGTTGGCAGGACAATCACAGAGACATCCAAGGTAAATGTTAGACCTTACTATTTGTTCCCAACGCAAGAGCACACAGTGAGCACAGACAAAATCAATACATGAAAGACATGTTTCCAATTTTCAGGCCTTGTAACAGAATATCTTTTCATATGATCAGATTGCAAAGGAAATCCAAAGACTGCACTGCACTCTGCAGATGTCAATATCTACTTCCTTTCTGTCTTTTATTAGCTTTAGAGTCAGCAGGGCACGCAATTCTCAACGGCCCAAATGGCCTCACCTTATTCTTTACCAGCTTTCTCTTTGTCTATTTCCCCAATTATCTTTTTTTGCCAATAGTAAATTTACCTCTCAAATATAATAAACAGGGAATATGATAATCTTTAGTCCTGTAGGGGTTTATAATTTTAATTTTGAATTGTTTTACCATCCATGTAAAATCAAAAGATGGTTCATAATTAGTTTTGCGAATAATGTCATGATGAGAGGAGTATGATACATTACCCTCATGGCTTCTTGGATATGGTCCTGCCTGACAACCTCAGCGGAGCGGTCCATGTACCACTTTAGACATCGAATCAGCTCTCTGTGCATACACACAATATCATCAAAGTACAAAGCATAAACAAAGTATAAAGCATTTCAAGATATGTGCCAAATTAGAAACACATTGAAAAATGGCATTTACTTATAAGCTAAAGCTCCAGCAAAATTATTTTGAATGTAAGCGTCCATGACAGGTCTGAAGTGGTAAAAGCGGCTGTCCCTGAGCAAGTTAATGATAAACACCTGAAACACACAAATATCATCATATCATGTTTAATAAAGTCACAACCTAATTTCTGTTAGAATTAATATGACTATTATCTTTATTATTTTGCTTTCCTACCAATGACTGGAAAACCAGAGGTCCGTATTTATCCGTGTTGTCATCCAAAAGACAGAAAAGAGTATCCAGGACATCTCGCAAAAACTGTTAAAGAGTAAAAAAGAATAGACATATCACAAAAGCACCACAACAAAGTCCTTGATTGTTATAAGAATAGAAACAACGGTAGCTCCTTCTCCAAATGCAAAAATGATTCCTTTTGTAAAAGATCACACACCAGCGAGGCAGCCCAATATATTTTAAAGATATATTTAAGCTGTCTAATGTGACACCAAAGACATTCTTTACATCAATGCCTTAAATATCTAGTGGCACTAACTTTGACAATCTCCTCTCCGCTGATCTGACGCAGTCGTCCGAGGATGTCCAACACCCTGTCTGGATGGGCTTTCCAATTCAGAAGGGCAAGAAGGTCCACTGAAAACAGACAAGCTTTAAATTAAACTAAATTCACTACTTTACTCATTTAGCAGGAAAAGGGCATTAACAGCATTAGGATACCATTTTGTGTGAGTTTGGTTGAGCAGAGGATGGTAGAAACCCAGAAGGTTTCCTTGGGGCTTCTCTGGAAAGGTAGATTGGCCGGGAGGTTTGGGCAGCTGTTGAAGTCCTCTTTACAGCAGGGCAGGCTCAGGTACAGGCCCTGGTTACTGAAGGTGGCATTCTCATCACACTAGATAACAAACACAGGGGGAAAGAGAAGATCAAATAATATTTGTTTGGAGAACAGTAAACAAAGGAGCTTTGTCCTTGGACCAACATCAACACAGAGATGGCTAAAATTAATTCTGAATATGAATAAACAACGCACCTACTGTCTTGGGCACAATGAACTGTAAAACGCTTGAGTAGAAAAAGCATTTGACCACTTTTCTTTTCCTTAGAATGTAGGAACTAACATCCATAGTTATCATTAAGTTGTTCTTGCGTAGTTGTTATATAAAATTTTGATTCTTAAAAGAATATCATAGTTAAATTTTAGTTTTTTGTAGTTGTTTTGCTATGAATTTGAAACTATACTGTTTTGGCTATAGTAAAACAAAATGACATGTAGTTAACATATAAACTTAACTAAAAGTGGTGTATAGTAGTATATAACAACACATTCCTATATTTTATTATTGTTTATGGTGAATAACTTGCTGGATAAACTCATAAGGTGAAGCTCTTGTAACTAGAAGCACATAAAGCCGAGTAAACTGAATGAAGTGGATTTTATTACATGTTGTCTCAGCACACCATGAGCAGTAGACTTCAGCTCATGGTGAACAAATCTAATAATATGATACTGAGAGGCACATGGACTCCCAACAGAAACACCACACTTCAGCAAGGTTACTGTGTTATATCATCGTATATCGTTGTTTTAACCGAATATCTCTGTCCCGTTTTGTCACAAATCATAATGCAGTTCATACCTTATACACATACAACTCATGAATCTCATCCGACAGAGTGGTCCCGTCCTCTCTCATCAAAGGAGTGAAGGCAAAGCCAAATAGTTTTTTCTCCCCTTTGTCTTTAGCTGAAACAAATCACAATGTCATGCTTCATATATCTACACACTACACTGACATTGCCTGTATAACTCATGGTCGTATGGAGCATGGTCCAATCAGTATTACCACACTCGTGCTACCACAGGGCACAGCATTACTGACTCACTTGAGCAGTGTCTGAACTCGAAGCGTAGGTGGGATCCTCTGAAGCGATCTATGGGGATAGGAAGCTTGACCATCTCACTCCAGCGAGGGCTGTTGTTGTGGTAGAGGACAAAGGAGCGATATTCACTGGTGTTGGGCTCCCCGCTGCCCAAACTGATGCAGTCCTTAAGAGAAAACAAATAGGCAGCAGGGTCATGAGAGGAGATACAAAAATAACGTGACACTCATTGTAACTCGTTTCACTGGCGACATGATAAATCCTCCAAATATTTGTCATACTTTGAGTGTGTCCCCATCGGCGTACAGTACATAAAGTGTTACTTCGATGTTCTTCTGGACGCTCTTGCCTCCCCTCTCAAACTCCCCTCGCTCCAAGGTCAGGTACAGGTCATTCCGTGTGTCACCTACAACAGAAACTTGTGATGACAAAATAAATCAAGATCACAACATTTAATTAACAAAGACATGTCAGGGACTAGTTTTCTGTTGACAGTCTGTCGACATGTGAGCAGACCTTTCTGTCAGCCGCTGCACTGATCAAAATAAACTAAGCCACAGTGTAGATGCCACACAAGGTTCATAATGTGTGCACCACATGCTATTGTTCTTTTTAATGAAATATGACCCCCGCCTCAGCACCTTTTGTAATATTTGTTTAGTGAAGCAGGTATTAGTAACAACAGTAGTGTGGTTATTTATAAAATGAAATCACAGTTATTTATATCCAAGTCATTTCCTTGGGGACGGATGAGTTGTTTTGAGAGTTTTTTAGGCCAACAGGAGACACAGGAGTTCAATAATTTGTCTATAGAGATTATTTTAGTTTAACCAGTTTCAAAATACTATAGTGATGTTTTGTGTCGACAAACAAGCACTACCACAAACAGAAAACAGATATCAGTCTTAGGCCCTCAAAATTCTTTTACATAGTATCTCCTGTATGAGTATAATTGAATTCCTCATAACTGTCTCATTTACCATAACTATTTGTACAGCTGCAAAGGATTAAAAGATCAACCAGGTCTCAATGCACACAAACAACAACCTGACTTTGCTCCTTGGCCATCAATAGTCCATTGTGAAATTAAATAGTCATTCAGTACATTTAGATTGTGGATTATCTCAATAAATGAATGCTTTTAAGTTTCTGACAAGCACTGACCATCTGTTTTAAAGCCAGACTCAGCTGGCTTTTAGGCCAACCATCTTTAGATCTCCACAGCAGATTGGATGGAAAAGGATGGAAAACCTGACTCCATGACTGACTGATCTTTCTCAAATTTCATCCCCAGTGTAAAAAGACCAGGAAGTAAATTTATCACCTCCAACAGCTTCCCTATTGGACCAATGGAAATAAGAGGAAAATTAAGCCAGTTGTTTTCCATTGCACTTAGTGGGTCCAGCCCTTCGACGTCCTGATACTGAACTGAGTGTGTTCCTGTATTCTGTTATAGAGTATTTTTAAATAGGGTAAAGGACATTTTCTACTAAAACTTCAGATACCCACACAAAAAGACAGCTACAGTACTTTGTCCCTTCTGTGCTTTTTTTCAGCCAGCTGGTAATGTTGACCTCTCTTTATTACTTCACTGCTTCACAAAGATCTGCAATTTGGAAACAGTTTGCTTCAGTAGCACTATTTTGACCTGACAAAAAAGATTTTAACATGGTAACTGTGATATTGTAAGTGCATGGTACCACCATAAACAAAGGCAATGAAAAGGCTTATTTATTAGGAACCCTTTCTGAGTATAGGAAGGTGGGTGATCTCTTTATGTAAAAGTCTGAAGCCTGATACTTCTTCTCAAAATGTAAATTTCAATATGACTATGAGGAAACTTGAAAAGTATCATTATACTTTTGACTATTACAAGGTTAAGGAGACAATGGGCATTTGGAAATTGCTCTTTTCTATCTAGATAATTGTGTACTGATCCACAACAGAGCACATCTAGGGTGTCTTATTTGTCTATCCACTATCTTGTGAAGTTTCCCTGTCCTGTCTCATCTCTTCTCTCTCTGCCGCTCACTGTGCTGTATGTGGGTTACCACTGTCAGCATCACCTTCCGGCTGTGGATCAGCCTAGCTACAGGAGACTGTAGATAAAACTTGTGACTGATATCTGCAAATGGTTTTTAATGAGAGACAGAGCAAAATAAAATAAAAAAAGGTCTGTAATTTCAAAAAGGGGCTCTTACCCTAATAAAACATAAAAAAAACCTTTACATTCTAGTATGGCCGTATTCATTAAAAAGCTTTATGTCTTATGCAGGATTTTTCTGCAGGAATAAAATCCAGTTACAAAAGGCCAAACTAATATTGAACTGTACATGTTTACAGAAATACAATGACAGAATAATATTATTCCATAGCAACAAAAAATGTAAAAACAGGCAGAGCTTGTGAACTTCTGAACAATTACAAAATGTTCCCACACATTTCTTACTACGCATTGTCACATGCTGCACAATCACTAACATTCAATCTCATGTGCCAACACTGAATAAGAAATGCATAAAAAAATCTCTTTTCTACACATTCAGAGGCTAAATACAGCATTTAACTTTCTTCCACAAATCAAAGAAAACTGTATTTTCATTGTCTTTCTTGTCCTTAACCTTTGCCTATATCCTTGTTCTGCTTCATCTGTATCCTCTGTATCCTGATCTCTGACCTCCCCCTGATTTCCTTCCTCTGAGCCATCTGGCCTCTGGTCTCCACCTCTCGCTGAACCCCCTGCCCCCATTACCACCTCCTGCTTTTTGCTTTCTTACCTGGCAAAATGACATCTGGGAAACCAAGTTTGCGAGTGAGAGCCAGAGCCCTGTTGAAGACAGCCTGGTTCTCCCGTCGGATCTGCTCCAGCTCACCTCGTAGCAGCTGCAAGGAGATGATGAGGCCTGGGGGCAAAGGGGTTTGTGAATAAATGGTAAAGGGCACAAGAAGAGGTGTGGGTGTTGAAAGAAAGTGGAAATTAATGAAAAAAACAAGGAGGAAGAGGGATATTTAAGGGACATTAGTCAGAACGAGGGGGAGGAGGAGACAGACAGCACAAGGATCGAGAGGCATGATGGGAGCCAGGGAGAACGGAGGAAGGACGAACAAATGGTTGTGTTGAGCTTACTTAAGCTATGTTAATATATGTGTAAGGCACACAGTTACTGACTGATATTTTTGTAAGGGATGAGTCACTTTAACTGTAAGCTTTATAAGCTGCTTTATAATACAATTAAGTTTGTCAATAGATGCGTGCATACACAAAACTCTATCTAACTCTATTATTTTGAGATAAACTTATTAATATTACTTATTTTTATAGGTTAGATACGATTTATAATTGAAAGACAGAATGGTAAATCAGACTGCAACACATAATCATTTTCCGTAAATCTACGAGTTATCTCTCATAAGCATATGACTTTTATGCTACAATAGACCTAGTGAAGGTCAATAGCTTAGCCTATTATACTTTTTTTCACCTTTTTGTACTAAATCAAAATTAGTTACAAACACTGGCAATAAAGATTCAATAACTGAGGCAGTAATTTCACTTTTCCACATAAATCCATATTTAACCCGAACAGACCAAAGAAGTGTAAGATCTGCAGAGACATCACATTTACCATAGTTGGTGCTTGGAGCCGAGTACTTGGTGTTCGATTTGCGGATGATGTTCTCGTGAATTTGGTACCACTCATTTTCATTGTTGCATCTGGAGAGGAAAACAGCCTGTTAACAACACGCCCATTAGTGGGCCCAGATGGAGGGTTAAGGATTGTGAGCTTGGGGACCACATGAGCAGCATGTGTCCCAGAACACATTCTCTTCTGGAGAAAAGGTAGCAGCAGGGGAAAGTGCTATCAAGCAGCACATTAAACCAAATGAACAGCACACTAAACAAAGCTGACAGCCAGCTCTCTACCAGCCTTTTTCATTACTGTGGGGCCATAGGCCCCTGGGAAAGGCATGGGGAAATGCACAGACAAGAGCATTATAGAAGCCGACAGTTTGGAGGCAGCTCAGCACTGAATCACTGCGTGCTTCTTAAAGGGAAGCGCTCCTCAACTCAGTGGAGGAAAACCCACTAAAACTGACAGCTTTCTATTCTAAAGAACTTCATTCAACACCAAGATGTGTATTATGAATAATGTAATGTACATGTGAGTGTATGAGGAGATGAACTCTGACCCAGAGACATCACTGTGGAGGAAAGGCAAAGGAGATTTCTCTCTGTTGACTGACAGCAAAAAATGCTGAGCTCAGTGATATTTGTCAGTGTCCTCTGACTGTATCTGTGTCATCACTATCCTTCCCTCTCTCAGCTTCTCCTTCACCCTTTCTCAGGGTTGGCTGGTGCGCAGCAGTTTTTCTCTGTGGCAAAGCCCTAAAGAAGCTGCCAAATTCACAACATGCCAAGTATTCCATCTAGAGCTCAGGGAAGAAGCTATTGATTTTCCAAAGGACACTTCATTGTCATACTGGTCAAAACACAGCAGGCATCAACACTGAGACAGTAAGTTGTCACGCACAAGTCATCACATGCAGACTCCCAAGAGCACAGAAATCTCACACCAAACTGTCCTCATCCACTCCCTACCTTATTTTAAAAAGAAGAAGGAAGAATATAGACAAACAAAATAGTAGCGAAACTCACGTGTAAACTTTGAGAACAAAGTCCTTTTCCTCTTTCAGATCTGTGATGGTGTGGAAAACATCACTCATAGCAAGCACAGCACAGCCATAAGGTCTTCTGTACTGTACATGGGGTGGTCCTTTCTTTGAGTCATTTAGCAGCATTCGACCTGAACATAACAAACATGCAGTTACCAAAAATTACAAAATAACAAATCATGAGCTTTTAATATTCCTACCAGTTCTTATGACATGTGCAACTATGTAGAGCTCTCTCTTCAAGTCTTTGCTGCTTAGGTCCTATAAAAAGACATGGGAGACCATTTATTATTAAAATGTACATATCTGATAATGTTGACTATCACTGTTGAGCAGAATGGTTTAAAAAATGTTACCGTAAAGAGAGCACATAGTCGATCAACTTTCTCCGGGTTCTTTGGTCCTCCGTTTTTGTTTAGTTTCACCATGAACTTCTCACTGTTAGCAAATCACACTTTTGTATAGCAGTGTTTCCACATGACATGTCACATTTATAAAAAGATGAGCTGAGTCGCTGAAAATCTCTTGGTACCTGATCTGTTTGGCCTCGCGGGAGTCATACAGGAAGAAAAAGACGTCTGCATCTTCACTGATGCTGTTGTAAGTAAAGCTCTTCAGATTGATGAAGAGATGGTGCGACACTGGTACACGGCAACTGTCACCATGGCGTTGTCTCATGCTGTCACCCTGAGAATGTAGAAGAAAGTGACCGCTAACGAGATGGGCCCTGAGAGCAAGGCTGAGTACCTGTCATTCTCAGGATAGACGCTTATGTAAGAGATCAATGAAGGCATTTGAGAGGTAAATAACCATTTACACTTGCTGTGCTTATGTTTGTCTCAAGTTGGTACAAGCTCAGCCTTTACAGTACAGGCTTTGGGGAAAAGTCGGCTTCAGTTTTTTATTGAACAAATTTGAGCATACAAAACTTCTGCTTTTATAAACAATTATTAGTAATTAGGTTTGATGCCATGCTAGTATGGCCAGATTGCAATACAATACAAAACCTGCAAATCCACATGTTATAACATATTAACAACATGATTACGAACCATTTATGAACCACTGCCTCAATAAAAAAAAATAATTCTATCAAAATATTAGCTGTAAAATAAAACTTCCCTTTGTTCATGCTTTAATATAAACAATTTAAAGGAGATGTTACCTGGTTTGTGCTCTGCTGGCCACAGTGTCTGCTTGACACGTGCTAAGAATGAAAGTTAATAGAAAACACATTAGAATAGCACAGTAGGTTTTACCTCACTGCAGTGTCAGAAACTGCAAGTAATGCCTGGGTTGGTGCAGTGTGACTATACTACTGTTTCTGTCGTGCTAATAGAAACCCACATGGAGGAAAACGTGAGCATGTAGGAGTAGAAAGGACAAAGCCGGCATCGCCCACATACTTCTCTGCTCGGCAACCTAAAAAGGCTCTTCTACTCCCGACCTGAAAAGATGCCATGGTCTTGTGCCATGCCAAAAACCAGCACACTTTTATGGACAGAGTCAGGGGTTTTTGGTGGGATGAGCTAAGCTGTTGTTTCTGGACAGAGCATTTAATGCACAAACATTTTTCCTACAAAAAGGAGTAACAAAATGGGATAATGGGAGGCCACAGGACAGTTGGAGAGTGTTTGGATAAGCATATGGACCTTCAGTGAGTGACTAGACAGCATCATCCTGCTAGCACAGCATCTTCAGTAGTGTTACATTATATTTCATAACATCTGTGCGGTAATTGCATATTTCTAAAATTAGCTGTTCCACAGGCTCAGTCTTATCTCCCCAGTGAATACGCTTCACATCACTACAGCCAAAATACATTTGACATGTTATTTATTTATGGCAATATGTCTTCAGTTCAGCTGGTTGTTTTAAGCAACCAAAGCAGCATGTAATTTACTTTAAAAAAATAACAATAAAAAATTAATTGGTATGCATTTTCCCAAAGCCTCACCTGAGCCTGTCATTTTGCATTTTGTCTACGCTGCAAGCTAGCTATCATATTGAAACCCCATGGATGCAAGAAAAAGGGCAAACTCAATATGACAGACATCAACGTAAGCATAAAAGTAGAAGTAATGTGAGCTTGTTTCAACGGTTCATAAGCCACTGTCTTATAGATGATTTAATAATCATTACATTCACCCATCTCTACATGTTTAAAAACTGCATTATGAGTCACTGCCACAGATATTCTGTATGTTATGCCAAATAAATACTACCACTGCATGTACAGATGGAAACAAAATCATTTCTATCCTTGCACATGACATTAATTCAGATTATTTATTCACACAGCATCATTTATAGATAAGGGATCAAAGCCAGGCAACATACCATTTTGTACAGCTCTGAGACACTGATCTGATCTGGATCCACCATCTCAAAGTCTTTTCTGGGAACAAGGTCTAAACCAAGGTGTCTGGTGAAAAAGGAATAAGGGTGTGTCAGGACAACTTATTTACTCACAAAATCAGTAGGACTACAACATTATCTGGATATTCTTTGTAAACAGAGATTGTAGGGTTTTTTTGCAAACCAAGCTTAATTGCTTAACACTGCTTATTCTGTATTTTGGCATGTACATGGTATGTTAAATAATAATTTAAGAGTATCAGTCTTATGAACAAACTGACAATGATTGAATTGTGTTGTAAATTTCTTTCTCGGGTGTCCTCAGCAAACTCTTAGACAGATAATGATCAAAGTAAGTAAAAAGCATACAGTGACATGGGACACAGTTGGGCTCCACTGTAGTTTACTTGAACTACAATGAATCCATTATTAAAGCAGCAGATGGCCACTCTTTCAAGATGGAGTTTTGCATCTTTTAGATGGAGTTTTGTAAACCAAGTTATGAATGTCACTGTTCAGCTGAATGGATTTTGAAACTGCCAAGATGGAGAATATAGCAGTTTATTCGCAGTTTTTCCAGGGAGCTGTGCATTGACTATAAGCTGTTTGAGACTTGCTCATCTGTTAAACAACTATAAAATTACATCACAGAGGAAGCTATGACACACACCCTGAGTTATGGTCAAAGAAATATTATATACTTTCATATTAACAAACTTTAAAACAAGTGTGTGTTGTAGCATATAATTCAGTGTCACTCTTCATCACAACACACTTCATATAACTCACTCGTTTCCCCAGTCGAGCCGCACGGTTATGTGTCGTTTGATCTCTCGAGTTTGGTCCTGGGCAAGGTGACCCTGGATCAGCTGCCGTCGCAGGTCGATCAGCTCATTCATCACATGGCGCAGCTTATGGAACAGATCCACCTTGTGTTTCTATTGAAACCATCAAAAATATTTGTAACTCATAATTAGGGAGGTTACAATTTGGGATACAGTTGTATTAACTACTACCAGAAGTAACACACAATGCAAAATAAATAACCACTGAGGCTACTGGTTTCATTAATGAAACAAACAACACGGTTTCCTTGTAATTCTGCCCTTATTAATGCAATACAAAACCATTAAACTATCTCAAAGTCCAAGGACAGTCCTTTTTATTTTGTTTTCCTTGAATGGTATGAAAAGCCCACGGTACCATCCAGATTGTTTCACATAAATACAAAGAATTTGCTTTGCTACAATGGTCCATGTAAATTTAATGAGAATAAACTTTTATAAGGCTGTTGGCTGCAGAAAAAACACAATAATGCTTAGGCCTTTACTCCTTAAAAGTAAAATGATGAAACTGAAAACATTGGAGAATGTATCAACATCATGTTTCATGGATGTAGTTGTGGCAACAAGGCCCATATCAATGAAGGTCCAGATAGCAGTAGTAAATCAGAAGTAGACATTAGTAGAATTCAGAGAAGGGACGTTACATCACCAAACCTAGGCCTGGAGCTGCTTGGTTGCTCAGAGCATGAGCAGTCCTCAGTGAGATGTTATGTAAAGTCTCACTGCCAGCTCAGGAATGTATGCAATGAGCTCCAAACTTAAACCTTCTCAACCAGATCTGCCTACCCCCTCTGCACTTAGCAGGCTTAAAGATGCTCTAGGTCCATGTAATTACTTTTTGCCTTGGATGTAAATGCTAGCTGAAGGTGGAGAGTAGAGCCGGATCTTAAGACGAGGCTGAATCAATGAGGATGAGGCCAAGATCAATCAATGGCTGAATGACACAGGATGAAATTGCATGTGACAGATCAGTGGGCCATTATCTGTGACCATTTCTGCTCCTACGTAGACAGTACTGTATAAAATGTAGGGTGACAGTCAGAGTGACATGCTGCAGGAAATATCTAAAGGAGATGTCACTGAATGTATAACTACTACCTCAGTTTATACACTGATCTTGCTGGTGGACACTAGTTGTTGCTTATCTTCATAAGAAATGATGGTAACTGTGGTGGTTTCAGACTAAAATGAGTAAAATGCGCTACTCACCACATAGAGCTGCTTCCATAAGACTCCCCATTCCTGCAGTGTGGAGGTGGTCTCTGTGATTATCGGGTCCTCAAGGGGCACCACAGTCTCACAAAGCCTGCAGCATTTTCAAAACATACACAGTGCTTGCTCACTCTAGTGCATACATTTGCTTTGTCAATTTACTGTTTGAATTTTTACGGTCTTCATAAGGATGTGCAACAATGTGATGTTATTGCAGTGATGTAAAAAGCATCTGTAAAGCCACAACTTTATGCCTGACAAACACTGGTCTATTCTTTCTGCTAGAAAAGCCCTTACATATGTTGTATACAATTAGTACATTAAACATTCACTGCTATTGAAACGGGTCCGTGAATTGCATTTACTGTACATTCAGGGTGCAAAGCAGATTCCCCAAAGTGCAACTCCTGGCCCGACCAAAGTAAAATGTTAATGCTCAAGGCTACACTATACACTTTGAATTGTGTAAGTCCTTGGTTGTGTAGTAAGTCAGCTGGAGGGCAGTGATATTCTGTACTGTAAACTCCCATTCCACACTGAGCTGTAGATCCCTGGACGCAGATTTAACATCCACGAGTTTGAGCTGATAAAGAGCTCGGCTGCCTGTCTTTGTCTTTGCCTTTCGTTTGGCCTCAACATCAATAGCCTTTGTGAAGAGAACTCTACTTGACCGCGCATTTGCAACAGTGCGTCATTTCAGCGACAAAACATTTCGCAATTCTCTCCGTATTCAACAACAACTTACTGTTTGGGTATTTTCAACCAGGAGAGATGGTGTGGTACTTTCAGCTGAACTTCCACCCGCATGACTTACTTACATGTTTACGTTTCTACTCTCAATACTGAAAGTCTCATAAAAAGGTAATGCAATGTGTATATTTTATGTTGTACAGTAAGTAGTGCAGCTTTTTAAATTCTGATGAGGAATGTCAATAAGCTCTGAGTGCAGTGTAGTCAATGTAATTATTTGGTCTAAAAATGCTTGCAGACCATCTGGGACATTGTGAAGCTAAGCCATTATTATAAAGAAGCACATGCTCAAATACAAATCACATTATATTATACAACTCACCCTCTGTTGATCACTGTGGATTTCTTCAAGTGAACATAGCTAGCTGGGAATATTCCCTGTAAAATAAAAGTGAGCATGATTACATTCATATTCTAGTCTTAAAGCACAATTGTTTAGATCATTTCTGCTTTATTGTGTGTATCTTAATGCCAGCTTTTATTGCGCCTTGGCTTATGAAGGGAGCGCGACAGTACTTCTTTTCCTATTTCCTATTCTAATCTTCCAGATGTGAAAATTTGGCCAAAGTAAGCAGAGCTAATTCTCTCAACTCAAACACATACGATGGGGGCGAACCGATGTGGGCAGCAGAATACATAACAAAACGGAGGGGTGTTGTAAGAACTGTAAATAGCTGACGAGAGTAGAGAAGGACAGTGTGTAGCCTCTAACACCTACATTCTTCAGAACTCGGCTGCTTCAGTGATTTCCATAGTCTCACAATGTTTTCGTAATTCGGTTTATGTTAGAGTCGTGTGATCAGAAGAAATCCGCATTTTATTTTTGCCTAAAGTCTACAGTCAGAATGAACGTAGGGGTTTTTGGCCATTTGCAGCAAAAATAAGGAGGGCATAAGGTTGGACTATGTACATTTAATGCATTCACTAAACTAAAAACAACAGCGGGAAAAACAGTGACAACAGAGTGAGCACAGTTTTTTTTGACTGAATAAATTATTCATCTCAGCCCCCCCAGACCCTCCCAGTAGGAAAGTCCAAAATACTTTTATATTACTTACCTTAATGGAAGGCTTCTTGGTAGAAAAGCCCCTGTACCAACCTATAAAACAAATTAGAAATTAGAGTTATTTATTATAAGTTACAACCAAAATGTTTTATGCTATATTTGTGTGGAAACATACGTATCATAGTGCTTTTAGTGCTCACCTGGAAACATCTTTTATTTTGTCATGCTCTGTGTAAAAAATAAACAATAACAAATCTTTACCTTCACTCTTTTCCAGAATCTGCACAGTTTCTCCGAGCTCCAGCACCAGGGCTTGACATATTGATGAACGGAAGTTGCAGATCACTGAACAAACAGAATATCCACAAATGTTAATAAATACTTAAGGCCTCCCTTAAGTAGTCTCATCCTTGTACCTGTGGTTAAACAAGGTCCCTCACATGGTGTGTGTTTTTGGGTTTGGCTACTGCAGCTTTTTAATAAGCTGTTAAATGCAAACTCAGAGTCACGCAGGAACCACTGCTTAGCGAACTGTAAACAAGCTTCCACCCTGAAGTGGGTAGTCATTTTAATAAGCAATTAATTTTTAAGCGGCCTGATTTTTGTGCAATGTTAGGTTAATTGAACTGTCTCCCAAAATAAAGCCCACACAAACTGTTAAGTAGTATGGCTAAATGGCGCTTTATCATAAGTCGGCATTTGCATAAATCCTGCTTTTGCAGCATCATCCAGCCAAAGTCTTTGACCATATACAGAGACATCCTGTGACTCAAACCCTGATTAAGGACGTGATTATTCTTTAGGGCTTGATACGAGAATAGTCCAGTATGCTGTGGCCTCTGCTTCTGCCAAATGCTCTTATCGGAGCACCACTGCAGCTCAGCAATGTGACAAATGCCACATGCACAGGCCTTGGTATATACAAGCTTGTTTAATAATAACACATTTCCACAGATGATTTTAAAACCTACAAATGGTGGCCCTTCAAGGGGAGTTTGGTGTGAATCACTATGCTAATGAAGTAGCCAGGGGACCCAGTGAGGGGGAGGAAGAGGAGGAGGGGCCTGGGCTTGGTTATGATGCCTGTTTGAGGCTAACGAGTTCCTGTGTTAGAGTAACTATGGCAACAGTTCATCTACAAACTGGAGGGCTTTTACTGTTTTATTGTAACTACTGTGAGGATCTGAGCATTTTAAAACAACAAGTTTAAGGATGCAGCCTGACAATGAGTGCACATCAGGAATAATGCACATTTGTTGGGCCCAGAGAGACGGATATACCTAAAGAGCCACCTTGTCACTGTTTTAGTCTGCCTCAGGCCCCTTTTGTCCAGGACTGAGCATTTCCTGTTTAAGTGTGCTATACTTTAATAGCCCCTCTTTCATTTGAATTGCAAAACCTGCACTCACACCACTGAAAACTCTCCAGTAGAAGCCACGTCAGTACAAGAAGAGACTGTCACATTTGCGCGAGAAAGGAGCATTACACATTTCACAGTTCTCTCTCACAAATCCTTCAGGCTATGTCATCACTCTATATTTTACTTGAAGCTGCAAATCATTTGCAAATCCTAAAAACACAATAATGAATCATGATTAGAAGATTTGATGGGACATGCAGTAAAAATGTTGTCAAAAGTCAGCTCTTCAACTCAGCAGCAGTAGTGTCTCTCTGTTTTGTTGCCTTTGTAGTTGATATGAAAGCTTACAGTAACTTTTAAGTTATGGGCTTTTTAAAAGGAAGACATTGTCCCATTGTCAATCTTGTTCACTAACCTCAGAAACCCCTTTTACATTAATTTATTTAATAATACCACATGCATATTTTTATGGTACTGGCTTTTGGATAAATGTAACTTTAAAATGTATCTGTAATTACTGAAGATTAGTGTGCTTTTCTTTACTCATGGTTCAAATTTGGTAGAAAGCAATAAACATTTCAAAATAAACCATACTCAGCAGATTAAACAAACATTTCTGACTGCACTGCATGCTGTCTCTTTATTGATGTACATAGTGTATTGTGTAAGTATTATTGTAAGTGTGTATTGTATTCCCCTTCACATGATGCATGATACTTTATTGTATTTCTATTTTTATATTTTGTATTTAGACCATTTTATCTATTTTATACATAAGAAGGCTTTCGTTGCGGACAGCAAAGGAAGAATTTCATACCACAGAGAAACCTATACTGTTCTATACTGTACTGTACACATGACAATAAATACTTTGAATCTTGAATCTTAAACCTCTAGTTCTGTATAATATAAACTGATATTACACAGAACTAGTGTGCTGTGTTGGTTGGAGGACAAAACTATTAGACCATAAGAAGACACTAAACAAAATTAAACACTCAGCATACATTTTATACTTTTAGATAAAATGTTCAATACATTGTCCTGCTTCACCTTTTGTTACTTGTTAAGATACCACAACAAACATGTAAGCAGACAATGCTGTATAAATAATGACGGCATAGCAGAGATGGTGAGGCCTGTGGCCACCTCTAGTGTAGTGGGACTGTCAGATGCTAACATGTCCTGAAGACTGTATGGTCTGAAGCTTAAACAGAGTGTGTATGATCCTGTGACCTTGCTTTAGAAGCAAAATAATCACATGTAAGTCACAATAAGGAAGATTTGCCTAAAGTGTAGCAATTATTTGTTTTATTTACATTTCAACATGACAAGTCAGATTTGACCATGCGCTTGTTCCATTTGCTCTAACAGTAGAATGTGTGTATGTAATCAGGCATGTATGTTCTCCTTTACTGCCTTGAATAGTCCTGTCCTAGTTCTTGAGAAGTTAAAAATTACACAACAGTCTCTGGGCTTTGGCACTGAGTCATGTTGTTCAGCACGAACTACATACTCGCTCTCTCTCTCTCTTCAATACTTACTAACACTTAATGCATTGGAGATTTACTAACATTGGAATTCCCACAACACAACCAAATGCAATCTTACCATTTAATCTTCAATTAGTTACACAGTAATCCAGGCATGTCAACTTAACTGGGGTGTGCAAGTCTGTACATACAGTAACTCCTGCAACTTCAGAGTGGAAACAGCTGCACATGTTTGTTTTCAGAGACAAAGTAAATAATACATGCAGGACATTTTCACAGATGAGATGAACCACAGGCAGTAGGCGACCATAATGAGCATGTGAAATTAAACATTGGGTAAAATTATTTTAATTTAAATATACTGTCCACAAAATGTAATTTAAATATACTATTTGATATAATTTCTCTAAAAAATGTGAATTAGAAAATTCTAAACTAATAATAAATAACAATAAAAACACTCAATGAAATGATGTTATGATGTAAAGGTTGCACTTCAAATAAAGGCTTAAATATGCACCCTCCCCACAAGGTACAGTATCATTCATATTTAATTACATGAGGACAGTTCATTACTTTTGACATTTCATACACTTGAAAATTAATTGTCAATTATGATAGCTTGCTGGAGCAGAGCTGCATTTGTAGCTATTAAAAGTCATTAATAAAGTGAAGCAAGGTAAGGTATTTCCTTATCTATAAACAAAACCAAGACCAAAATAATGAATAGGCCAGGGACTCTGAGAAAGATATACATTTTTTATGGGGTGGTCTCCAACTGTTTTCTGTTTAGAGGCAGCCTATTAAAATAAAACATTGGGGGGAAAAATAAAAGCCTGGGCCCTGAGTCAGGGTTAAGGCTAAAGATATATCAAAATACAATGGCAAGAAAGAGGCCTAGTGACAGTGTATTAGGTGTAAGACTAACGTGGTAGAGGTGATGGGATAGTGAAAAGGGCTGCAGATTGGTTTAACTTAGCAGGCCAGAGGCATACGTGAGTCATAGGGAAACACTGGGTTCAGCATGTCAACACTTCATGTGAAACGAAGGGAAAGGGACCTGAGTAATGGTACAGTGAAGCCACAGAGTCGATTTGTTCCAGTGCCTTTCAGCACCACGGACAGCACCAGGCTGCAGAGGCTGCGCCGAACTGTTGCTTTCTCACAAAACGCACTACCTCTACCCTCTATCCTCTACCTCTATCCTCTACCTCTATCCTCTGCCTCTTTCTAATGCCGCTATCCTCTGCCTCTTCCTACTGCCCCTTCCTTGGCAGAAAGCCTGCCCCGATCTATCTGCGCTGGGATCGCTTATGTGACGGATGGAAACGATTAAATGCGAAAAGATTACGTTCACTGTAAGTCATATTATGGTGAATTGCCATTATGGCTCCTGTGCCTACATTCTTTATAAAACAATCATAACAAATGTACCCCCCACCCCTAAGAAACAAAAAAAAGTCTATATGTGTGGGTGTGCGTATGGGGGAGTATCATGTGCCAGGCAGCATGAGTAGCTCTGTAACTACTAAAGCTGTGGACATGACTCATTCCTCTAATGGCACCCCTCTATAGTATGGGATAATCATATGCTTTAGACACTTTTGCTACGTCTGTGGCGGCTGTACAATACATAATGGCTACATGATGTCTTATAACGTAATCTTTACTGCAAAATGTACAGACCTAACATCTGTTTCATCTTGGTTAAAGGTTTTGTCGTAGATTGTAGACATATATAATATGCGGTGTATTATTGCCACTGCAGCTGCAGTACTTTCCATCTACAGGTAGACCCCAGCTTTACTCCAGCAGCCTACACCTGTTGGAGGGACGCAGTCACGATGCCCCCTTGTGGTTTTAATATGCATCGCTTTTTTCTTTTTCTCCCCCTTCTCACATTCCCAAGAAGGAAGAAAAAACATAAATGCAGTGCTAAATTGACGAATTTTCTACAAAAGCACGAATCTTTAAGATCCTGCTGTAAGGCAGCGTTTGCGTTTCAATATAGATAGCCATAGCAACTCAAAGGTGATGGCTTGTAGGCTGTATCATCCCACGCAATTTCCCCTTCTATGCAGCGTTTCTCAGCCGTAATTGTATGTGTTTTCCAGAGGGCAAAATAAAGAAATAGATGTTCAATGTGCCACCAAAGCGGAATATCGACAAAACGATGTGGGTGTTTCATGCGTAAAAATAGCAATGGCAACGGCATTAAAGTAATAATCACAGGCCATCGAGGAAAAATGATGCAATTAACTCACCAACTCCGATTTTCTCTTCCTCTGTAGGTATCCACATATTTGGTTATTTTTCCTCCACAAGTCCAAGCCTCATTATGTTGTTATCGTATGATGATGCTGCTAAAATGCGAGGTGGAGGCTGATTTCGCCCGTCTGCTCGCACACTGGCTACATGTCTCGACTGGAAGTAGTGTCCTGGGTTTTTTGTGTTCAAAGAAGAGAGGAAGCAACCGTCAAAGCGTCAATATCTTGGCTCTATTATGTCCCCGGCGTGTGTCTCAGTCTGATGCAGTGTCCGTGTCCACCTAATGTAGCGTTCACACAAACACACGTTTACGTAGGCACGCACGCTCGCTCGCTCGCTCGTCTTCACAAAAGCCGTCAGCATTTCAAGAAAACGAAGCTAATCCTCATTCTCGACGCTTGTTTGTCTCACTTCCTTTGGGTTTTTTTTCCGCTTCACTTTTTAGTGAACGTCCCTCGAGTCCTACTGGTCCACAAAAGGCGCTCCAGTTTGCGCAAAGATGCTAAACCAGTCGCTAATTAGCGGCTAATAAGTCGCTGTATTGTACCACTGTGTGCATCTCCACGACCCTAAATGTCGAGCTGCTGCAAGGAAACATCGGGGAAATGACGATATAGCATAAGCTGCGCCATCTTCACGTTTGTCACATGGCTTCATTGTCAACACTTATATGTTAAGCGTTTGCAAATGTATGCATCCGTCTCTCTCTCTCTCTCTCTCTCCTCAGCCTCTTTTCTCTGCATGGCACTTGCATCCGTCACAAACACAACATTTTGTCTCTGTAGGATGCTGGATGCGGCCCGGCAGTCTGTTTTTTTTTTGTTTTTGTTTTTTTTATTAACTGTGTTGCTTTGGGGGCTGTTGACCATAAAGTAGCTCCCGGTCTCACAGATCAGGCCAGACCATGTGGGAAAGCACCTCCTGGTTGAGTCATATCAAAGAGTCACAGAACTACAGATGATGCTTTCTCTGCAGTGATGATCCCATTGATGAGAGGCGGCTAAGCCTAACTGTCTATTTCTCCTTTAAATTACATAAACATGTGGGTTCCCCCTTAGGCCTTTTTACCACACAGAGCCACAAGCTGATTTAGACATGTCATTCACTTAACTCTAAGGCTTCAACGTAATTGTCATTTTACTCACTGGTGACTTATGCTTAATCATCACTCCTACTGCTACTTACTAAGCTGCAGAACAGAGGTGTGGACAGGACCTACAGTACAGTTTGTCCCATAGTTGCTATTAACAACAAGATCCTGCAAAGGTTGGGTAAAACCTTCAGTCAGATTACACTGTTCTCATTAAAAAAATAATTGGTGTCCAATTCAAATTGTGTTCCAGGTCATATTTCATTCAGGGGATATCTTAGTCTCTTGAAATCTGATAATGCTTATGAGAAACTACTTAAAGGTCGATTGTTGAGTTGCACACCTTATACAATCTTTATGCCATGTCTAGTCAGTTCAGTGAATTATGTTCTCTTGTACTAAAGGATATGCAGGAAGGAAAAACAGTGATTTGGTGAATATTGAGTGACTGAGTTTGATGTAGTGTGGGAGAGAGGGCAGTATTAAGCAGGGTAGTTTCTGTCCATCATAGCAACACTGACTGACTCCCATCTGTCTATTACTTGAAGTGGAACACTGTGGGCGTTGTTCCAATCACATACATAAAGCAAGATGGATTAGTGTATTTGCAGAGCATTTTTAAAAGTAAATATACATTAAAAACAAACATCTGACTTCTGATTAAACAAATGATAAACCAGCTGCAAAGATGCACATGCTAAAATTGCATTGCGCTAACAGTGCATTAACATTTGGATAAAATTTTAATTTGAGCAGAGCTCTGGCTACATTTGGATGTGTCTTTGTTGCTGCAGCAGAGAAAGGATGAGACACCAAGAGCTGCTATCTGTTTCAACACTCTCAATGCCAGCAGACAATAAGAGCTAGCAGAGGAGGTGATAAGAAACAAGTCCTACCAACTCATCAATCATCTGCTCTCACTCAGAAAAACTATTCCCCTTTTCACCATAGCCCAGGATTACACACTGTACCATGTTCTCTCTGTTTTGACCAATAGACCTACTGATGCATACAACTGTAGATGCACAAGTAAAATATGAGATGAGAAAATCAAGTATCTTTTAAACAAAGATTTGTATAGTGTTCCATAAATAGACCCATCCCTCTGTGCAAAATGCCTTTAATTGACTTTTGTTCTTCCTCATTAGTAAGCGACGTCCTGGAGAGGGCAAATGTTTCCATCTCTATTATGTAGCTTTTCAAATGTCTGCAGACAGGGATGCACAAAAACTTGATTTAAAGGTTTATTTATAGTAAAAATACTTTAGATACATACAAGCTGTACATAAGTAGTCTCAAGAAACTTAACATAAAATCTCCTTTAGGTAAAGAAATAAGTAAAATATTTTAGATCGAGTAAAAGTCCACCATGAGAAAAAAAAAAAGAAATGTATGTAAGGCTTTACGATTTCTTTGTATTAAGGGAAACTAAATAGGGAGTTATCTTGCATTGTTTCACATCCCATTTTTATGAAACCAGTTATCAGATAAACCAAATTATATCATATTTTGTTTGTATATCAACATATATTTTTCTGAAATTTAAATGCGGCTCAATTTATTAGAAGAAATAACCAATAGCCCAAATACTTAACGCATTAATGGGGTGTACGAGAGCACAGTGGTGTTCTAACAAACCCTTTTTATGTATCTTTATAATATTATGTAGTCAACGGGAACAGGTGCATTAATAGTTTTATTAGAGTCCATGCTCAAAAGTTTGATGCATAAAATTCAGCATCAAATATGTGTGTCACGTTAGCTGCCTTTTCCAATAGTTGAATCTTATTTGGTGATTAAACCAGGCAAAGTACATAACTTAGAGAGTGCTGTATCCGTTGCCACATAAATGCAGCTTCACAGCTAGGGTTTTTTTTGCAACAAATACTAATCTGTGACAAAACAAAGTCTTGAATGAAAAAGGCAGAGGATGTGATACAATATAAAACTTTCATTGTAACACTAGCCAAGTCACTTATCAAGTGAATTCCTGATTTATAAAACTATAATATATACAATCAAGTTTGGCCCACAAGGGAACAGTTTCTATGTTGGGTGTAATGTTGCGTGGTTTGTATTTCTCGTTATGTCATTCAAGAGTTACAGAGTGTGCAGATACACGTTTCATTCTGGCAGTGCTCCAGTTCTTCCCACAACTTATCTGCTGATTTGATCCATTTTCTTTGCCATTTCTTGTGCTGCTCAAAATGCCCATGAAGCAGAACTCTTGACTCCTGTGTCAGGTTCTTCAGTCCCAGATGCTACTAGCTCCTCATTCATTCAGGGATAGGATGATGTCATCCTCAAGGTCAGAGTTGTCAGAGCTATCTGTTGATGTGATGGACAAACAGAGTTAAAAATATATATGTGTGTGTGTGTGTGTGTGTGTGTGTGTGTGTGTGTGTGTGTGTGTGTGTGTGTGTGTGTGTGTGTGTGTGTGTGTGTGTGTGGTGGGGGTAACAGTTTAACACTACACAAATAGCAAACAAGATTAGCACAAAAAGCAAACAGCAGCTTTAAATAAAATAACAGAAAATGAGTCAAACAAGTCTAGCCTTAATGTTTCAAAAAGTAGATCAAAGCATAAAACTTTAATAATACATACATAAACGAATGCATAAGTAAAAATACAACAGTGATAATTAGCCTTCATGTTGTGTGTATGTTTGACACTGCAATGCAATAACTCACCATTCTCTCCATCCAGATCTACATCATCATTATCAGAGTCATCTTCATCATTGTCATCCTCATCGTCGTCGTCCCCAACATCCTCCACATCTTCATCCAGGAGATGCTCCGCCTCTTCGTCAGATGGAGAGAACTCCTCGTTACCATCATCCTCCTCTTCATCATCTTCATCTTCTCCACCATCGTTCTCATTCTCCAGGTCAGCGATGAGGGGATCTGTGTCCACATCATCATCTGAGTCCTCATCATCATCGTCATCTTCCTCCTGATCATCGTCCTCCTGACACAAAGATCACACAACAGACATTGGATATTAGCTTTTTATTATACCTTAAAAAAGACGCAGTAACACAACTAGTACCTGATCCTCTTCATCCTCCTCTTCCTCTGCTAGTCGTTGCCGTCCAACTTCATAAAGCCTGCAAACGGTGTCAGTGTTGACAGAGTCTTGGTTCTATAAAAAGAATTTAAAAAAGAAATACAAAATATTTATAAAACTTTTCTAAATTCATCCTATTCAATGAAATTTAATTTCCCCTTGGGGATTAATAAAGTTAAACTGAACTGAGTTGTATTGGGTAATGTGGTGACAAGTATTCACCTCAATCACTGCTAGGTAGCAATCTTTTGTATCTGTGCAAAGGTCAAAAATATTCCTCTTGACATCAATTGTTGCTGGAAGAAAAACATCACGTCTACATTATTACTGCTACTAATAGCATACTATATGGAATACTGCAGTAATACCAAACACATATTTCAAGTAAACAGTATTAAAGGACAAAAGGAAAATCAATACCAATAGGTTTGTAGTCTGTGGCATTAAAGGTCCTGAATGATGAGCCAAATGGAGATTTCATCTGCATCTCCATCATATCATCTTCATCATCAGCCTGCAACATTGCTGTAAAAAGTCAAAGAATGAAGCGGAGAGAGTTGAATAACTACGCTTATGGCCTCAGAGTCAGTTCAAGTGGTCCTTGTAGGGGCAGAGCCATTATGGCACGCCCATGGCTCTTCCTGTGAATTTGTGTGAAACCAGCTGGTTCTCTCTGTTGCCAGCCCAGCGCTGAGCCTTCTGCCATATGGCTTTCTATGACTATGTGGTACTGTACGCACACATACACACTTCTGGGGACTATATTTACACTTCACTTATTATCTCTCAAATATACATTTAACAACTATTTTTCACATAAACAACTTTTTGGAGTTAGTGGTTTCTGTATTTACCTCCATAAATGACTGTGCCATTGTTGTTGAAGACAATTCTGCATTGGTCCAAAGCTGGAACTGTGTGCAGAAGGTGAAAAGTTCGCAGGTCCCACTGGAGCTCCAAATAAGGACCACAACATGCTTTTTCATTTACACTGTGTCAGCTTAATCTGCTATGAATATGCTGTTGGAAAGGTCCCCACAACAAGAGGTCATATAGGTTATATTAATATCTAAAAACACAACACTAACACAAAAGATTGCACTATACATTTATGGTTGTATAAATGCGCGCTTTGAGATGCAGAAAGAACTAAAAGGTCATCAAAAACCTGCTGCAGACCTTCAACCATTTGTATAAGGATACAATTTCTGTGTTTATGATGACCTCCAGGCCATTGGGATGAAACACTCCACTGATGTTCATGTTAAACTTGTCAAACTTGTGAATGGCTTGAGCTGAACGTACATCCCACAGCACACCATCATTCAGTACCAGGTCGTCAGTGGGGTTGAAAGTAGCACAATTCCTCTTGTAGTTGTTAGCCAGGTCTGGGTTGTTTAGGGTCAGTGTTACCTGCCCTGTCTGAATATCATAAATCTAGAAACACATTTGCATTGCAATTTATTTTAGCTGTTCCATTCCTTTAAACAAGACAATTTGTTTGTCATGCAGTATTGTAATGTTACTTACACGAGCTATATGTTCCTTTGTCCCAATGACCCGGTCTTGTGATAACTTACTGAACTCCACATAGTGGTCTCCAGGAAATGAATGCCTGAAGACAATAAAAGGATCATTTGAGTATTTAATAACATACTGTCACCATTACAAGAAAAGATTTAAACCTTATAAGTATTTAAAGACAATGTAAAATGTCTATGAATCAATAAGTAGGCCCATTATTGCTTTCTTAATCTGTACTGATAAATGAACCCAAGTTCTTGTGCTTCATGAACTAAAGACTGCAGCCCCCAGGCTGTTAGCGTGCATAATTAAACACTCATCTCTTTTTAGCTGCTCCCAGTTTTGACACTGTAAAACTCTTGCTCCACAGGCCAATACAATCACACACAGAGCCAGAAAGATCATAGGCATTAAAAATGGATTTTAAATATAGCAAGGAAAAGGTTTAAAGCTTGATTGTAATAGTTTAATAAAGTTTGTACTCGCTCAAGTGTAGCTGCTAAATCTTTTCTGCAAACTTACTTCATGATGAACACAGATTTCATGCCCCACAGTGCAGACAGTGGGTAACTCCAAGAGGCAGATGTTAAAAGCAGGGAGCCATCCTGAAATTATTATTAGAAATATTTAATTCAAAAGGGTAGGCTAGTAAATGTTTAGTTTAGTCAGTTCTTTTGAGATAGCAGTACAGACCCGTGAGGGCTCCAGGTGTGTGATGGCTGAACTGTGACAGCTGTAGCTAGCTTCCTCCTGGCCTGTAAACACATTGTACAATTTGAGATGCCCAGTGCATGTCCCAAGCATCAGGAATCGCTCACGAGCTGAAAAGGCACAACACATGAATCCACTTTCGTCCTCGTCTGCCTCCCTAAAAACTGAGATTGGACGAAACCTACAAAAAAAAAAAAAAAAAAAAAAGTAGGTTAAAAAGGACAATCAGGGCAAAAGAATCCATCCAAAATTTACAGACATCTGTTTATGTTTGGATATGGGTCATGTGGAAAGTAAAAAAACACAAACCTGCTGAAAATCAGGTGTCTGTCAAAGCATCCTCCGTCTACACCTCCATATTTGGGATAGATGACCCTCCGTGTATGTCGAGATGTAAAATTAGTAGGTGCTTGGCGCCTTTGTTTAGGCTCAGGACACTGATGGGGAGTGAAGAGAGAGAAAGGCGGGCAGGTAGCAACGGGGTTTTTACAGCGTGCATGCTGTTCTCTTAGGTATTCTGTGATAATACTGTCCAGTGCAGGAGGGGAAGGCAAATGTCTGTCAAATTGCTTTTTCATGGCTGGACTCTGGCTGAAGGCTCCATGATCAGATTTTTGTCTGAGCACACGAGGTTTCTTGCAGCCCATTGTACTACAGCTCACTGTTTGCCGTTCACGAGAGAAACAGATCCGACCAATCAAAGGAGAACCATTGCTACAATGGGGAACAGTCATTTGGGGAAAAGTGTTAGCTGTGGGTTGTGTTGTGGAGGGCCGTGTTTGTGAAAGACTTGATCCAGGTGTGGACGAATGTGTAGGATGGTTTACCAGTCTTGACCCAACACCATTAGCTAGCCGTGGAGTCCGCGGCAGTGTAGTGATCGCAGAGGAGGAGGGAGGAGGAACAGGGACAGAAGGGAAAGAGGAAGTTGAATGAGAGGTATGAGACAGGCAAACCATTGGGAGATCTGCCTCCTTGGATAATACAGAAGCCGTGTCATTAAGACCTTTGGCCACAAGATGGTTCCTAATAAGCAAAAGGAGCTCTTTCTCAGGAAATGTGATCCTGGACTGAGCTACCACGCTGGCTCTCTGCAACCAAGCCAGGGAGACGTCTGTGCCAATGAGCAAAGGTTTCCCAGAAATTCTTTCTATTAGCTCTGCTGCATACTTGCAGAACTTAACATGTTCACTGCGTTTGTCCTGGAGAACGGGTTCCTTCATAAGCTGCTGGATATGGCCACTGCTAAACAAAGGCAACTTGCTGATGATCTGTCGAACAGTACTCGAGCGAGAAAGACCCACTAGAGCCTTGCAGGCCAAGGCACGTATCTGATCTGCATCAGTAATTGGCATCTTAACCATCAAGAGGGAAAGTAGTACCTGGAAATAAGGAGGAGGGATTCTAATGAGTATGTTAACTGAAATCATTGCTTGTGTATAAAAAACAACCTATATAATTGTCTAAACAGAAGTAAAGAAATCTACCTTGATGCCATTGTTAGATTGCACCACGTTCCACATCTTAGTGAGGACACTCTCACTGGCTTTGGTCTGTTGGGGCAGGCGACGGCGGGGGGTGCCTGCTATAAACTTGCCGATGCTTGACACACGTTTGTCTGGAGCACACACACAGTTGATGATAACCTGCAGAGCTGACTTCTGAATCTCAGCATCATTGACAAAAATTTCTCCTTCTGCAACTTCTAGGACAATACTCATTCCTAGAAAAGAAAAATTATGATACAAGGTATTTTGTTGTCTTTACTCAACAACACTTGTCACACACTGGAATTTTCAACCTTTATCATTTCCATGTTGCCAACATTTGTGTGTATTACTGTTTTTTCTGTACCTACCAATAGTGGAAACTGTGGATCCTCCCTCATCAAGCACAGCAACGGGTTCTGACAACAGCAGTTGAGTCTTTGGGACTACTGTGAGTATACTCAGGATGTCAAGTGCATAACGAACTGTGTCACTCCTACATAAAAAGTAAAATAATACCTGCTAATTAGCAACCCTTAAGAGTTATAAAAACATAACCAATATATATTTTAAACCCTCATACCTGCCATAGTATGTTCTCCAGTCACAGGCAATGGATATCAGCTGCAGGAGGAGCTGGACACAAGACAACTTGTGAAAGACCTCTGCTGGTTCCCAGTATAGTCTGAGTGGACCATACTCTATTAGAAACTCCATCATTTCAACCACCTGCTCGCGGCTGTAGCTGACAGCCTGGATGAACGCAAAAAGAAAACACGACAGTAAGACGTTTGACTATTACCATACAAGCCACTTAAAAAGTACAATTTTATGTCTCATAGAATGAAATCATTGTCAAATATTTAATGCACAGCACATCATTTTTCTACTTTGCAGGTATAATTTGTATCTGTAATATTATTTTTAACAGGAAAGCAGCATAAAATCACACACATTCAATACCTTAGAAAAAATTCTGCTAATGGATTAGGTCATTTAAAACTGTCTATTTCTAAAGCCATGTCATCTTACCTTGTAATATGGTGGTGAATGAATGGGGGCACCTCCCTCTGTACGCTGCAAAGATTGCTTCACCTGTTCGACTTTGATGGCCAGATGGGCCTCAAAGTACCTACGCAGAGCCATGCAGGTGTGCTTGGCCGTCTGCCTGCTGGAGAAAATCTCATCATCACTTAGAAGAGCTCCCTGGTCCTCAGGGTTCAAGATCTCCAGTGTGCTGATCTGAAAACAATTTATGAGCTATAATTCTTCTATTTTTTCTATGTATTAAACAATGATGCTAGTGGCATGCAGGATTTTTCCCTACCAGGTTTACAAGGCGCCGGAGTCCATCCTGCTTGTCAAAAAGTTCCAGGACTGCCCGGAAAGAAAAAGATATGGAGAAGAACATGGTGGCATGACAGCAACCAGATGCGTGTGAGCATTCCAACAGCCACAGGGTGTAACCAACCACATCTGACAGGACAGAGTTTGGCAACATGCACACCTTTAGAGAAAAGCAAAAACAGAGGAAAACAAATGTATACTTCTAGTATTACAAAACTGTGTTTGAGGGGGATTTTAATTTTTTCATCAAGAAAAATGTGTTTTTAATGAGAAAATAAAATTGATTACATAAGGATTAAGAAAAAAATAATTTAACAGACTTTCTAGTCAATGTTATATGTGTTACCCTTTCCATTGCATCCTGATTATAGGCAAGATAGTAGAGACACAGAGATACTCCAGTAGCAGCCATTGATGGCCTGGGGATTTCCAGCAACTTCTGAACTCCTCCATGAGCTACAAACTCAGCAGCAAACTTCTTATGTAGCAGCAGTGAAGCCAGATACTGGGAAAATAAAAAGTTAATATTTAAGCCTGTTCTGTTTTGACAGTATATCACCATGTTGAGTTGAGAAAAATGTAACCTTGAGGGCCTCAAATGTCAGCTGTACATCATTAGTCTGCTTTAGATCCATATAATGCATGAGAAGTTCACGAGCTCCCATCTGCATGAACACTGCCAGCAGCTGCAAGTAAATTAAGCAGACTTTGAGAACAGGTGGTGTACACTGAAGCACATTTTACAATAGACCATATACAGCAGACTGGTTTTAGAAAAAGAAAGATCCTCTTGAATAATGTTTCATGAAGACTGACATCTGGTGGTCAGTGTCGAATAAGAACAAAATATCAACTATTGAATTATCAACTCAAAGGCCATTTGCTAAATGCCATTTTTAAAGCGATGATGTTAAGGAACTGACCTCCTGATACTCCCCCAGAGGTGTGAGATACTGAAGGATAAGCCTCTGCTCAATCTCTGGGGTCAAAGGGTACAGATGATAGTTATTTCCAATGACCCAGGGGCTCATCTCAGACCAGCTGCTGTTCGATAGCTCACTGAAGTTTCTCTCTGGCTCTGGCAAAGAGAAATTAAGCCTATGTTTTGACAATCTGCCAATGTCCCTTTCCGCCTTCCTTTTTAGACAATTGCTTCCATCAGATATGGCTAGATGTGTCAATGAATCCGGAGCAGACATGGGTTTCATCATGGTTTTAACAGCACAGTTTGTACGGCTGCTGGCCTTGTGCGGAGAGCTGATACGGAAAGAGAACTCATTTTCTTGCTCAGTGGACGAAAATGTCGTTTGTCCATCTTTATCTGGTTCTCTCAGCTCCCTTTCAGCTCCATTTCTGCCTGGTGTGTAAGGCTTCTCTTCAACGCTTCCATCAACAGCCTCTTCATCTAAAGGTAGCAAAGGTCCACTTAAGCTTTTCTTCGGACTAGGGCGTTTGATTTCTCTTTTGCTCTCAATATTTTTGTCCTGAAGTTCGCGCAACCTGTGCAGCATCAGAGGTACCTGATAAACAAAAAGTGTTATTAAAGTCAAATCATATCTATACAGTCAGGTATATAAGCCTATACTGGGTACTAAACAAATAAAAACATGGAAATAGGCTACTACTATAGAAAATTGTTATATACTAAATAAATATTTGTTACAAATTTAACTATAAACTTGATATCCCATCACAAACTAACCAAGACAGAGTTTTCCTCCCTGTAGTTTGCAGCAATATCCTGATTTTCCATTGCACCAGCCAACAAGCCTGTGGCATAAATTCTAAGGGGCTGGTCAGCCTCTTGAGCCCACTTAAACAGCTTTTCAACAATCCCCTCCTGAAAAGAAAAACAAAAAAAGGATTTTCAATTACTTTGTAAAACCACATAAATGGCTGTAATTTAACAATGCACCTGTCAACTTCCCACCTTTTCCTGAAAAACCACTGCAGTTTCTAGCCCAGGCATAATATTTTGAAGCAAGCGACAAGCTGCAGCATTAAGGGAAAATTCTCTGCTGGTCATAACATAGCTATTCACCAACTGTAAAGATAAGGAGAAAATAATAGTAAGTCAAATGATCAATATCTATTCTTTAAAAATTAAGTGGAAAGACATACTTACTGTGTTCATGAAGTCATCATTCTTAAACAAGATCTTCAGCAAGTGTCCTAACACGCATTCTGGATCAGCTCTCCCTAGTGGCCAAAAGAGAAATGTCAAAAACATACAGCACAATTACATATGGAGTAATGATCACAGTAGGGTTTTTTATTTATATAGGTTTTTACCAGGATGTCGATCATCAAAAGGGTCAGGATCTGCTTTGTGGTACTCCTCTGTCTCTTTCTCAACAAGCTCAGAGATTCTACAAGTTTAGAAAGACATACATATTATATTTTGCCAACTTTGAACATCTTGTAAAGTAAAATTTTAATTGTAAATAAATCAAAATGTAATGTTAAGACAAACTTTGTTAGTATGATGACCAGCTCTTGTGTGGCGCCCTGTTGTTCCCTTTCCCATTGTTCCAAAAGCGCAGTCAGCTCTGCCTTGGAGTCCACACTGGCAGATGCTGTGGCCATGGCACAACCTGTGGGCAAATGTCAAAATGCAGTCTAAAAATATTCGGAAATACATAAATATATTATTCTGCTTTAATACGTTGCAAAACGCCAACAATGCTCAATGTATGTGCATTTGCAACACAATAGCCCCCAGAGACAAACTGTCAAACACGCTACATTAAGCTGTCACAAATAATATTTGCGTATGATGAAAATAAAACTTATTTTGAAAGATGGGGACAAGTGATCAGTACTTAAACTACTGTGTTTAAGATTCTTTACTTTACTGACTCAAAACTAGGCTGTATTGCCTGTTGCGGTTAAGCTTGCACCCTGTGAGCAAACAAGGAAGCTAATTTAGTTAGCTAGCCACACAGTGAAATTAGCAACTTCTTGCTTAACGGACTGTCTTTACTCTTAACAAATACACCAGAGCTGTTCAGACTTGTATTGCCTTGTTTTGTCATAGCAGACCCCAACAGGAAATCACGCCTGTATTAGAAATGCGTGTATACATGAAAGCAGAAGCTTTGACTGGCTAGCTAGCTTGTTAGCCAACATGCTAACTTTACCTCGTTGTTCCGCTCACTTATGCCCCGGTTTCGGATAAACAGAACTTTTGTCCTTCGGTATCTGCACCAGTGTTATTGCTTTGTGGTGGGTCAGTATGATTTGAGAAACGCACCCGCCTGAATCTTTTAAATGTTAAATTGTAGCTTTGTATTCACGGTTTATTATCATCACGGCGAACACGTTATTCGCGTCATTTCAGACGCGACGGCCCACTTTGGATGACGAAAGATGCGACAACAAACTTCTTTAAAGATTTATTTTGCACAACGTTATATCATTGCAAAAGTATATTATAAACATGTTAAACAATTACATTCATGTGTAAAAGAGAACTGCACACAAATACATTACGTGTGTATGTTACCGTAATTAAGTATTCTTAGTAATTCTTTTTCAGTAACAAATTTATTCAGTTGGAGACATTTCTCAAAAAGTCCACCATCTGGAATATTAGGCAACAGTTTTGATTACATTACTGAACAGCAACAGGTAGCAGGATAGTTATCTGTATGAACTTTAAATTCATTCCCATAAACAAAGTAAGTATGTGATTTCCCTTTCCATGAGTAGGTGACCTTGGTCACAGGGATCAGTTCTATGGTTTGCCGCTGTAAACAAAGAAAGCAAAAAAAAAAAAAAGATATGAAATTTATAATAATTTGAATGCAAACACAAATTGAAACTTGAAATTATCCGGACAACTAAAACATTTCATTGCACTTTAATAAGTAAATAAATAAGTAAAAAGGCTGTTACCTGTTGCAGTATGCGTGATGTCTGGGAGAACTTGCCCTGATGTTCACTGACAAGGCGCTGTGCAGCATTTACCACTGTAACATCAGGAAACCCAATCAGAGGGTATACCTGCAAATGGTAATTGTCATTAGAAATGTAATGAAATTACACACAAATAATAAAAGAAATGCCAAGTTGCAATGCAATACAACGTCAATGTAATTCCATGTATTTAAATGAAAAATCACCATCTTGCATGTCTTATGTTGCTGTATAATAATTTAGGTAAAAATACTATGGAGATTTTATTGTATGATGGGTATCATTTTAAGGGAGATCAAAGTCAGGATGCTATCATTAGGTTATATTGGATTATGGTGGATTATGTTTTACTTTACCAGGTATTGGGAGTCTCTGAAAAGCTCTTTGCCAGTCACTTTGCTCAAGTTGGCCACCTGGAGTCCACTTGACTGCTCTACAACGTAATCATCACAGTTGTTGGTCCTAAATGTGATTTACAAACAGATTAAGTTAAGTTAAAACATATAAAACATGTTTTAATTATCTACAAATTTTGCACATCAACAGTATATATTAGGTCATGTTAAACATATAAAATTCATTGATTAGGAATGGCACCATTTAATAGTGAGGTTGATGTAAACCAGAAGCTGCTGTCTCCCATGACACGTGTCACACTGCTTTGATCCTTGTCCATGGCAGTGGTGGCAACTGTAACAGTAAAGTATTAGTATGTTCTCTAATATATATATTAGAAAAACAGTTTGAACAGCTGGACAGTTTGTATAAATGTAATATTATTTATCCATTAAACGATTATTTTTAGCAACTGAACTTTTCCCGTCCTCTTCCATTGCAGTGATGGCATCGTTGATCATCTCCATGTCGAAAACCACTTCCATTGCACACCCAACAAATTTTCTATATGGAAAAATCAGATTTGTTTGCATGATCACATAATGTGTGTAAATTGTTTTAAGTTACAATCTTATTGAAATCACTTACATTCCCATTACCAGCACAGTCTTTACATGGTTTTCGTCCCATCCCCAAGCAAACATGGCAGTTCTACAAAATAAAAAATTCCTGTATTCAACAACAGAATAACCCTTTTTCACTGTGAATGAGATAACTCAATGCAGTAATTGTGCACCTTCACAGATGACGTGTAGGGAACTCTAATGACTTGTTTGGAATCTTGGAAAAAACTTGGAGTTTGAGCAGGAATATCCCAAGGTCCTGGTGGTGGCTGAGAATATGCATCAACTGGTTGGCCTAAACCAAATAAAACAATCAATGGTCAACGGTCAATTAATTTGTGGAGCTTACAGAAACTCCTACTGAGATCATTCAAGTAAACAACAGAATAATAGTACCATTGTACGGCTCTTGTGACCATTGTGTAGATCTTGATTCAGTAAAGGTTTCCAGCCGGTACTAAAATAATCAGAAAAAAAACAAAACAATTATTGCACTTTTCCCAAACAACACGTATGTTAGCATAATCTCTACTAACTCTGTATGTATTGAAGGCCTCCATGTTAGTGATCACTCCATCCTTTGCTGGTGCTTTACTGTAGCAACACTTGCTAGAGGCAAACAGCGCGAAGGCTTCCCGAGCTGTATCTTCAGTTATAGATGGAATGCTTTCAGTTTGTAAAGTAAAAGCACATGCTTTTTAGGGAAATGAAAATAGTGATCTAAAACGTGTGACACTTCACTCATCGTGTTTTGCAATATTCTTTGCAAATTGCATCTTACTTCCAGTGTGGTTGCGCAGGTCCAGGCTGTGGTGGTGGTACAGGATTAATAGGCATTGGAGGTGGCAGAAATCCACCTGTTGCAAATGAGTATTAGATGCTTTTTCTTCATTGCTTTATACTGGAAAAAGTTCAGTAACAAATTGACATGTGCATGCAACATGAAGGGGCGTATGCAAAATTTAGTCTATGTAAACACACTATGCACTCCTAACCATTGTTTAACATGAAAGTAGCCCTGGTCCTGACAAACAGAAGGAAATAAGAGGGTGCGGTCTTTGACAGACGGACAGTACATATTGTCCTATATGACAGTGATTCTGCAGGTATAAAATTGCCAGCATAGAGATTTGTCTGTGAGACACAGACAGAGCTGCACACTACCTCCTTCTCCAGCTATGGTTCCTTCATAACCAGGCATAGAGTCAAACATGTTGGCCGGAGGAGCACTAGGGCCAGAGGAGTCGGGGGCGGGTGGGGCGAACATTGCTGAAACATAACAAGAAAAACCAGTTCAGTCATTGTGGATAAATCAAATCCGAACTTCGTACACATTCATCTCCTAAACGTTAGCGTTTGTATTTATATATATATATATATATGCCAATATAAAAAGGCAAATGATTGAATGATAGAAATTGTTTTCAACTGATTTCCTTTGAACTTCGGACATTTCAAGGACCATCTCTGGGAATTACGAAGTCTTAACATGTCTAAAACATGTACTAGTCAACACAACCTACCTTATACCTGCTTCGTGGTATCCGATCCTCTGTTTAGCTTCTTAATCGTTGGAGTAAATATAATATTCAGAGAAAATAATTTCTTGCAGGTTTAGCCCCACAGAAGTACACAGTAAAGTGGGCAGGATCCTCACATAGCTGAAATTCATGAAAGCTACACACTGACGTCACGCAGAGGGTAGCCTTTCTGCAGATACGGAAGCGTAGTATGATCTATTGATAAACCACTTTATGGTTGTTTACTTTAAAACGAAACCCGTTATAACAAATCAATGAGTCCAAATTTGTAAGTCTTACCTGGCGCCGTCTCTGCTGTGGCCACGTAGCCAGGATTGATCATCCCATAAGACCTGTTATGACTAAAAGAGTAACGGAAAGTGAAACATTGAAACTTTAACAAAGGCTTTTCGAAAATCACATCAATATGGCTTTTAAACAGCACTGCTCACCTCATGAGTGGCTTGTTTTCCATGTGGAATTACGGTTAAAAAAAAGGCCTACAACAAATGAAATAAATCACACATCTTCGCCACTGTGAGCAATGTGACTTAAAGTAATGATTACCTTATCACTCCACCCCACTACCAGTCAAGCCACTGCCTCTTCTCTTTTGTCTCGTGACAGGAAAACAGAAATAAAACTTTAGACTTACACTAACCAGCCAACCAGGCTCAACCCTAACTACCACTACTGAGGAAGTGCGTACTTTAATTGCCAGTTTGGGTACATTATCTGAAAATAACAAAGGAAAAACGTATTCACATTTTACTATAAAGATTGTATTTACAGTTGACATTGCATACGTTGTCCTTTATAACATACAAACTGCAATACATCCAAAACGTAGACGTTGGTCCCTATCTTTGGGTAAACTACAGTACCCATAAACCCTTTCGACCACTCCGGAAGTCCTTTTCTTTCTTTCCGCCGTCTTTGGAGTCCCTTTTGGATTTACATCGGCGGGTGAGTACATACAATCTGTATTAATCCTCGCAAAATACCGCTCAATAGTCTTATCCTGACAAGGACAACCGATCAAAAGTGTAAATTCTTCATAAAAAACAGTAAATGTTGCGTCTTATAGTTTAAAACGTGTGGAGGGAGCCGCAGCTACTGAAGCTTACCGGCTGTCATCCTAACTAAAATGTGATTAGTACGAAGGAATTGTATTTAGAAAATTATGCACAGGTACAATTAAACTACTCACACCCTAGACTCCCTATTTACCCAGTGTTTCGTGAAAATTTTATCCAAACATAGTCCAGGATGAACGCTTGTAGTAATGGCGTGGCTAACTAGCTAAACATAGCAGCGCACATTTGATGCTAGTCATACGATTTTAAATAAACAGTGTGCTACGTTATTTTAGTGCTTAATCCGGTTCACAAATGTATTAACAGCAACTGTTGGACACGTTCACTGATTGTTGTTGGACATATTGTTGACTATAACTCGTTGTGCGCATGAACTCATTAGTGCATAAGATGTCTGCAGTGTAGAGTACTTTTAAGATGATCTAATAAATTCTTCTCTTCACAGTCACCATGGCAGCCCTTAGGCCCCTCACCAAGCCCAAGATTGTCAAAAAGAGAACCAAGAAGTTTATTCGTCACCAGTCTGACAGATATGTTAAGATTGCGGTAAGAAATTATAAATTAGAATTGAGTAACAGCTTGGTTTTTGCCTGCATAGTAACATAAAAATAATTCATTTCTCAATAGAAAAACTGGCGCAAGCCCAGAGGTATTGACAACAGGGTGCGCAGGCGGTTCAAGGGTCAGATGCTGATGCCCAACATTGGTTATGGTAGCAACAAGAAGACCAAGTACATGCTGCCCACTGGCTTCAAGAAGTTCCTGGTGCACAATGTGAAGGAGCTTGAGGTCCTCATGATGAGCAACAAGTAAGGACAACAGCAATTATGTTGTTATACACCAATACAGGTCTCCGCAATGTTGGAGATGGCACCAGAAACATTTGTATTTCTCTTTCTGTAGAGGGTCAAATAATGTTAATCTCCTAATGTAGTACATGCACCATTTTCCAGACAAATCTTAGCAACTCTACATTTTTGTCAATCTAAAAGTGCTTCTCATGGCTTTGGGCCTGAGCTTTCTTTTAAGAGAAAGTAACTTCACTTTGCATGAGGCCCTTAAAACTGTGGTTGTATGTGACTAAAAGTTTGATTTGTTTTGTTTTCAGTAGCTCTCAGAGCAGCAAGAAAATGGAACATTCAGCAAAAATCTGCCTCGACAGATCTTAGTAGTTAATGCATTGTTTACGACAATGTATATTTCAAGCTAATATCGATGTAGTGCTGGAGGCAGTGTTGCCTCTCTGCTCTGAGCTCTGCTTTGAGAGAGTTTGGAATGTAGCTTGAACAGTGCAGATGCTGAGAAAGTAGTGGTCAATTTGCTTTTAGCAGTTGTTCTATGCACGGGCATCTAAAACACACTGCGACTCACTGGCAAGTTAGTGTTGGCATCCACTGATACTGACTGCTACTGCAAGAGTTAAGCTCTTTAACCATTAGTGAGTTGGCAATAATTCGGCTTCACAAGTAAAGCAAAAATTATTTCAATTTTTATAATACCATTGACCAAAAGGGGCAAATTATGTAGTAGTTGACTGTTGTCAGTACTATTTGAATCCTGGAACAATGTCTAAACTTTTATTTTTATGTAAGAGTGATTTGTTGTGGTCAATCTAAAAATCTCCACATAGTTTGCAAAAATAATTCGTTTCAGCCCTCCTAAGTAGGAGTTTTTCTTTTTAAGTTGATAAAAGTTTACTAAATTACATTACTTTCAATTTAAGTAGCACTTCCGTTCTAATGTCAAAGGGACTTAAAGTTGGAAACCGAATACCAAGCAGTTTTCCTAAGGTGGTGAACATTTTCATACTGGAATGGTTTAAATAGTTAAAAGTATTATGTAGAAAAAAAAGTAGATGGATGTGAAAACATAATGAGTCATAAAATGAAGAGAACATTACAGCCTAATGAGGTGTGGATACATTATGGCTGCTCATTAGATAAAGCTCTGTGTGAAGCAGAATAATAAATGACTTATTACTGCAGACTTTGAGGATATATCCCATGTAATAGCTACAAAGTCAGTGAGCAGCTACAAGTTAAAAAAAATGTCACACTAGGGGAATGTTTGTTTTATCTCTGTGTAATTGATGGTGGAGTTGGACCTTAAGTCTTTTTCATTTTTTTTGTAGGACTCACTGCGCTGAGATTGCCCACAACGTCTCCTCCAAGAACAGGAAGCTGATTGTCGAGAGGGCAGCTCAACTGGCCATCAAGATCACCAACCCCAACGCCAGACTCAGAAGCGAGGAGAACGAATAAACTGATCATTTACAATAAACACTTTAAAATTGAACTCTTGATTGTGGTGCCTTATTAAAAGTTTAACATATTTTAAGGGAGGGCAGTTTTTATAAAAGAGGGTAGTGAACTTAGATTTGGACAGTGGTCAATAATGAGCACACCTTGTTATTTCAGGAGATGTGTGAGCAGGTCTTGTCCTCACCAGGGATATTACAGTTCATCTTAAAGAAGGCATGTTATTGGCTTAAGACCTGGATGACTGAGAATCTCCACACACAATGTAGATATCAGTGGCTTACTCAAACTTATTTTAAATTGAGTGCTCTTAGAACTGGTTGGATAGAAATGGTTATAGCACATTAAGCTGTGCCTAGAATCATTTCCTGCAGAGAAAGTTTCCATTGCGTTTTGGCAAGCATACTGTGCCCCACAGCCCAGAGCCCTCTGCCATCTGTTCCTGTGAACCTGATATTGCCAGAGATGCAAAAGCTCAACCTCTAATCAGTTGTCTTGTGGCTGTTTGCATGTAAAAGTGTCGACCAGTCACAGGGCCTCACCTTTAAATAAAAGATATTAGAACCACAGGAAAAGCTCTCATTTTAAGAAATAGCAAGAACAGGGCCTTTTGATTAGAAAATGAACGTGTCAGCAAAGGTCATATTTGGAGAGGGGCACTGCACTCCCAAACAGTTCTTTATCTTTCCTCAGACGGACTCCCTGAGGAAAGGCAGCCGTTCAGGAACAGCAAAGAGAAGGATGCTCTCTTTTTCTTTCAGATGTCGCCTGGGCATCATAAGGGGAAGAGCCAAAGGTAAGGTCTGGTAAAATAATTTTTCGTTTAAATTTTTAAAGCAACACTGGTATATTTTTACCACAAAATGCATTGTCCTGAAAGTCTTTTTGATGGTTCCCTGATGATGATAGATACAGAGAACATGTCTGCCTAAAACACTGCAATTCTAAGGGTTGGGGCATGTTACCATGATAAAATCTTGCCATTATACAAGATACACATTCAGACGCGTCAGGCACATGTGGGTTTAAAGTATAGTATATAGAGTATTGAAGATTTCGAGATTATTTTTAAATGCATTATGCTGCCTTTAATTTGCATCTCTAGTGTACATTACATGTCAAGGGTTGTCAAATGTCGAAAATTATCTTTGGTAAAAAAAAGAGTTTTTTTGAATCCATGTGACAATTACCTTCTTCCTTTGTCATTTGGCTTTTGAGCAAGTGAACAAGTCTAAGACATGCACTTGCAATTGAATTAGTTCACCATTAGATGGCAGTGTTGTCCGTTTGATCAGTCAGCTGTGAAAAATGCATGAATGTAGTGTTGTAAGACCAACTAAAATAATATATATATTTATTATTATTACTGTCTATTATTGCCTTGGCTAACATACTGTCATGTACAATTGTCATTATGGAATCTCATTAGTCTTGTTCTAAAAATAAGTAAGCTGCGATGTGAGAGACCAATGACCAAGGAATATAACCTATCTAGGTTCCAGGCTCAAAGGTCATTCTCAGTAATAGGGGACAGGAAGAGGCAGGCATATAGGCTTGTGTGAGTGGGCAAATGGTGAGACAGGTGTGGAGATGGTGCAGCCAGAAGACCTTTTGTTCAGGATTAAGAGAAAATTTAGAACTACAAAACCCTTTGAAGACATTGTGCAAAATCCTTGAAGTTGTATAATAAACATTTTAGGACTAGGGACTGATTGAATATGTATTTAAATGTCGCCTCTAAGATTTCACTTGCTAGACAGATTCTCCAACAGGCAGCTGTTGTGCAGAGCTATTTTGAGTTTGCATATTTAGTTCATGCTTGTGCAAATTAATGTATGCTAGTGAGGAAATATTCAGTATTGTAGCATTGTGCAGGTTGAAGCTTTCTGAAATAAATGTGAGAAGTACAGGGCTGCTGTGGTTCAGACGCCGTACAAGCTTGAGATTCACGGTGAATGTGCAGGTGGTGTTAATTGTGCCGAGAGTTGAGTGTGAGGTGTGAGCAGTTTTGTCGTGTCTAATCTTAGTGTGTGTGTGTCTGTGTTTGAGGATGAGGAATGGGAGAGTGACTGTGTGCAGGGGGAGGGAGTGACTCTTGTGTGTGCCTGCCTCACTGAACCCCTCTGGCTGCGGGAGGGAGAGCAAACACATTCACTCCAGCGCTGTTCGAGAGAAAGGAGGCTTATGTGTGAGCTCATGTGAGTGTTTGAACAAGAGCTGAGAAATCCTCAAGAAAAGGACGATCAGTGACAGAAATAAGAAAATGGGTCCACAGCACTCAGAGGACATGTAATTTTTACTTTGCTTTGGGGCTCAAAGAGGGGGCACAGCAGCACAAACTGACAAACTGTTTTTAAGGATTAAGAGGAATTGCCGGAGATCTCTTTAATAGAAGTTTAAGAGAAGAAATCATCCTAGGACCAGAATTTCTGCTCAGCTCAGTAAGGATATGCAATGATGAATGTCACGGCAGTCGAGTTGGACCAAAGGAATGAAGAAAAGAAGATGGTGTTTCTGTGATGTCTGAGAGGTCGAGACTCAACCTCTAAAGATCTGTGGGTTATTTCATAGTGTGGCTACACAAACTGCACCGCAACCATGCTGTGTGGTCTGAGAAGAGATACCAAGAGCAGCATTGGTAAGAGCAACACACTTTGATGTTTGCAATGCAGGGTCAAGTAACAGGGCAGAAGGCCAGCGGACACCTGGACTCGAAAATGTGATTCATCCGAGCTCCAAAACCTTTTAAAAATAAGCCTTTGTTGATAAAGTTTTACCTTCACTACTACTGCTAATCACTCCTCGAGAGATTAGTGTGAGTGGACTTAAGCACCAGCTTTGCATATCATCCAATGTATATTAAGGCTTGATTTAGCAAAGTGGGTCTGGTGAGGCCCAGTTTATAAATAAAGTGTGACATCTGAAAATAGCATTATGATTTCATTGTCACTGTCAGTGTGCTCCCCGTGTTAACCTACATTCTGATTGGTTATTAGAGAAATGGCGTGCACTAAATCAGGAATTAATTAACTCACCACAAAATTATGCAGTGGTGTAGATTTTCTTTTTTGTCAGAGCATTGTTCCAGACATTTGTCACTGTTGCTCTTTTGGCAAACCGTAATCTTTCCAAAATCTTTCTGTGCCATTACATTCATTGTTACGGACATTTCTTAAGCTGACCCATCCTGATCTGGACATTATTCTAAAGTGGTGAAGGATAGCCGAGGGTTGGCCTGATGGTATAGTAGTGTGTAGTCACGTGCAGTGGATTGGTCTGCATAACCCAGAGCTAATGTTGCCTTTTGATTGCAATGACAGCTGCTGGACTGTCAGGGCCCTCAGGAGCCTTGTGGTTGTGAGGCTTTTGCTCAGCTTTATGTGCTCGTGATGTGTCACTCACTTTGTGTGTTTGTGCCTCATAGCTGAGCAGGATATTTGTGCAAGGATGTGTGCCAAATACTGTGAAATACCATACTGCATATGCATGTCCTCTACATTGTTAAAATATGCAAGTCCATTGAAGATATTTCTGTGACTTGGGTGTGAGTCATGCAGCTGTGAACATGGAGGCTGATTTTTACTCTATTACTTGTATGCAGGCTTAGCCTGAAGGGTCTAGAGCAGAGAAAGTTTGAGATTCTTTGGCTTGTAGCTGTCCACAGGCTTTGTCTTCAGTTTGTATCGAAAGATGCGGCCTGAGAGAAGGCAGAGGGTTTTATGCCCTCAGAGCAGTCACTCCAGTCTTTACAAATCAACACAGATAAGAGAAAACGGCATCTCGGAGTAACTCAAATGTCATTTCTCTTGTCAATTTGATCTACTTTCAGGGCCATAACATTTTTAAATGATAACAGCTGTATTTTGTGACCTTTAGAGCTAAATAGTTGTAAAATGTTTCCTTTGGCCTTCCTTCCTTTGACTTTTGCATCATAGATTATAGGAAAGCATCAAAGCAGCACTGGAGAATACAGCAAAACGCATGTGTATGGTTTCTTAGCAGAGCCATTCTTGAAGTTTGTCATGGTGCTGTGGTCGGTGTCTGAAAATGTAATCTGGAGTGGACAGGATTAAAGAAGTGGCCTGTCAGGTTTTTCTGTGTATGATTGCTGACATTGTCATTTGGCTGCGTTAAGGTTCAATGTCCTAACGCCTGGTGTTATGTCAGAGATGGGTACCACCCTGCAAAAAAGAGCGGACTGAATATTTCCTTGGTTTGTACCGCAGCTTTGTAAATGAAATGAAAATGATCAATTTCTCTCTCTGCCCCGACAGTTCATTAACCACAGGCTTATCTTTCAGAAAAAATCCCATGTTTTACTTGCACAGATTGGGGCAGCCACAAATGTATTCTCTTTCAGGGGTCTTAGCTGCAAATAGAGAGAAGCTATTTTAAGTACCATACCCATCGAGGCAAAGTGACCCTTCAGGTTTCTGAGTTCACATTTATCAATGTCTGACTGATAAGGCTAAGTGCTTCCTTCTCAGATCCCTAACATCACACTGGGTGCAGCTCAAAACATTAACATCTCAGTGGTCTGCTTCCTTTAGATTCTTTCTTCATGGCTGTACATCCTGAAATTATCCCCATATTTCCTCTCTGTCTCCTCAGATGAAGGACCATACTCAAAAGGGATCAAGGAGTCCGGACCATGTGACCAATCACATTCCTCCCAGAGGCGAAGCCTTTCAGGTGCAATAGAATCAAACCTGGTTTTCAACTATTTGTTTTCAATCGCTGTCTATTATGATTGTAGGCCTTCTCAGAAGTCACACTAGCTCTGACTTTTTTATCACAAAGAACACAAACATGTGTTTTCTATGTTTTGCTTGATGTAGCACTGTTTAAATAGCTCATAAATGCTTGTGTGGCATACCTGTCATTGGCACTCATTGTAGACTTAACATGGACCACTTTAACAGCACAGCACAATGTGACCTGTCCATGAGACAGAATGAGAGCAAGCATTGTGGTCTTATGGCACAATATAGCAAAGTATTCATCAGCATTAAGGTCATTTTCATTCACTTGAGAATACAATTGTATTTCAATTTATGTCCTGATGAGCTTGCTATAAATTTCAAAATGTGTCAAGCATTGATTTTTTTTAACCCATCGTCAGTATTTTTGGTGTTATTACTAAAATACACTCCATCTTATTCCCGGTGCACATCAAAAAGAATTTAATCACAGATAAAAAAGACAGGAAAGAAAGAAAAAAAATGCTGATGTGACAGAGAAGATTCCTGCTAGCACGTCAGCAAAGAAGGGATGAAGGATAAAGTGAATGTGTTCCCATGTGTCTCAGACCGAGTGATTTTGTCAAGCACGCTCTAATGCTGACTGTGGCTGTGTGCCTGTGTCTGTCTCTGTCAGCAGAGGAGTACCGAGGAGTGACCACCGTGGAACTGATGAAAAGAGAAGGCAGCAGCCTCGGCCTCACCATCTCTGGAGGCTCTGACAAAGACGGAAAGCCCAGAGTGTCCAACCTACGGCCAGGTGGGCTAGCTGCCAGGTGAGATCTTTGCTCCGTGATGCACTAAAAACAGGGCAAACACAACAAGCTGTCTGTGCATGTTATTCTGCTCCTACAGACATCCACATGTTACAAAGGTACACCAATTGCTGCAGCAATGTTTTTTATGATAAAAGTAGGCCTGTAAGCAGAAGAAGGCAAACTGAAAGCATGTTGTCTGAGCAATGGACTAAAGTCTGTGTAATGTTACTTTCAAATTCTCACTCATTCTGCCATTTACTTAAAAAAACTCAGAGTTTTCATCAGGAAATAGATTAAAACAATGACTTAAATCTGATCTGATAATGCAGGTATTATCTTTCATCGCTCAGGCTACAAAGTCCCAACCAGATGTAGTATTTTCCACACCCACTGCTGTCAGTAGCTGTTTGATCAACTGTATTAAGGCCCTTTTTCAGTGTCACTCCTCTGCAAGCTTGTTTGCTCATAAATTGCTTCATTAAGATTCACTTATAAAGTCATTTTCCCGAACATCACCCCAAAATAAAATAAATCTTGGAGATTGATGATGATTAAGCAACGTGTGACTGAGTGTGTGATGCACGTACACACATACACGCAACACCCCTGTGAAAATGTCTTGGAAATATGTGCCATCACTTGTCAAGTCCATGGAGTTTTTTTCAGACGGACGTAGCGCTAATGCTTCCAAGCAGCTTGTCCTCCCACAGCTGAGTTCATCCTCTTGTAGAAGTGCTATAGTTAATTTAGTGGACTAGAGCGACACGACAGTCAGGCGTAGAGAGAGACTGGCAGTGACATTGTGTGATAAGGATGGAGCCGTTGACAGGCCCGGATGGTTAACATGTCTCTCTGTCTGTTGTGAGAGCTGACTGACTGGCAGTAGCCCAAAGGTGCAAGGGCCAGAGAGGGCAGAGCGTGTATAAAATTAATTAGCCCTTCAATGAGCAGAGACTTGACTCGGAATGTCATATGTGTGACAACATGTGCAATCATCTCAGTCAATGTTGGATGAGGAGATGCCTTTAGCCGTCTAACCCCAGCATCCGCGCTGTATGTCTGTCTATTTACAGCACAACAAGGATTTGATAACTTTTTGACTTTTTTTCCATAGCACAACAGATACAAAGAAACTGAAACAATCTCTTTTTGACATGCATATGAAATAAAAACTAATATTGTTGTTCAAGATGGGCATTACAAACATGAAAAGGGTTAGCTCACCTCTGGGTGCAACCCTTCACCCAAGAAACATTAAGTGTTCAGACTGATTGTAGGAGTTTTGACAGATTTAATGCTTCCATGGCATTGAGACTTTAAGACATCATAATTGACTTCTAAAATTTGACTTTAAACAATAAAGGGAGTTAAGAACACACGTATATGACTACATTTAAGCATATCTTACCTTTACACTGTGTAATTACGTATGAGAAACTCTCTCTTCCTCTGTGCAGGAGTGACCAGCTGAATGTGGGAGACTACATCAAGTCTGTCAATGGCATCAACTTGTCAAAGCTACGCCACGACGAGATTATCAGCCTGCTCAAGAACATTGGTGAGAGAGTCGTGCTGGAGGTGGAGTATGAGCTGCCCCCGTTCGGTAAGTCAAGCAGCATACTACCTCTCAGTTATACAATTACACAATATTTTGGAATGAATAATGGTAGCTGGTGCTGTATGTTATTATTTTATAGTAATTGTTGGTAATTTTAAAAGTACCAGAGAACACTTTGGAATTCATTCATTCATTCATTCATTCATGAAAGAACACTTCAGAACTTCCAAGTCAAAATGGTATGAAAAAAAACAAGAGTCCTTCATTTTGGCCAGGATCAAGTCAGTGGCTTCAGTAGTGTGTGGTGTACTAACCTTGTCCATTAACTGCATTGTGCTTTTAACATCACAACATGGGTCTAATTTAGATGATCAGGAATCCATCTTAAGAGGAATAAATCAATCCCTATCCAGCACTATTCTGTTCAGTCTCCTGATGTAAAGCCATGCACTTAACATTCAAGTCGATAAATCAGTCATGTAGGGTTTAGAGTGTATATAAATACAAGATTACGAAGGAAAAGATGCTGTGGGTGCTGTGAAAATGTAATTTCCTGCCCCTTCTTTCTCTTCTACTGCAGTTCAAACCCCCTCAGGAGTCATGACTAAAACAATAGAGGTGTGTTTACATAAAGAGGGAAACAGCTTTGGCTTTGTCTTGAGAGGTGAGTGAATTGAAAAAGATGCACATCTTCTGTGGCAACAGAACCTGTTGTTGTCAAATAAATACACTTATTGTCATGTACATTTTTAACAATAAGAGTCAATAATCTGTGTATGTATTGGAGTAATGTTTTTGTCAAATACAGCAACATGCATTAAATCTTAGATAATAAAGATTTTGCTACTTAATGCATGTGTATGTTAATCTTGGCAGCAGAACTCAGAAACAAAAACTCATTCTGTGTGCATCAGTCCAAGCATCCAGTGACTTATAGCCTGTAGTCTTTAGCTCATATAGACTAAATGTCATATTATAATATTATGGCGAATGCCAGTTTGTCCATTGGTAGTATACTGGGGTCTGTGGATTTTCTGTTGGCAAATGTTTTTTATCTTCTTTACTAAAAGTAGAAAAGAAAAAATATAATTAAACCTTTTCATTTCATTTTCTCAGGAGGTTTTCATGAGGACTGGCGCAGGTCCCGTCCTCTGGTGGTGACCTATGTCCGGCCTGGGGGTCCTGCTGACAGGTGAGGACATGGGACAAGCAAACGTGTGGATACAGAGGCATCAATCCATTTGTTGTAGTACTAATCCATGTAGAGATGAATTATTGTATGATGTTGAATGTTTTTGTGTTGACTTGTGTTAGAAATATAAAATTTATACAAGAAAAACTCAAACGGCAGTCTATTTTTAGTAGTTATTTGTTTATTGGTTCACATTCGCCCTCTGCATCAGCACACTTACTGGCACACTTACTATACTATGTGTTATCTTCAAAGGGCATTGCTCATCCCGAGGCTAATACAAGATTACACTTTTCCTGTATAAAATAAAAGCAGCGTAACACTGGAGCAAACATAATTCACCATCAAAGACTTTATGGTCGCTTATCTCATTTATTCGCTAACTCACCTGGGAGCAAAAACTCATGTGGAACTATTTAATGATTCACTGTGACTGGTGCTGTAATGCCTCTTGAGCATTTTAACATTTTATATTATTTTTTTTTCTTTCTAGAGAGGGCACTTTGAAAGCCGGTGACCGAGTATTGAGCATTGATGGAATGCCTTTAAACAGAGAGAAGCATGCTGACGCTTTAACCATGCTCATGCAGAGCGGCCAGGAAGCAGTGTTCCTGATCGAGTACGACGTGTCTGTCATGGGTGAGCACATACACACACATTCATCACAAATATATAGAAGCTGTAGGCAAGTATTGTTCTGTTTGGCTGTGCGCTTGTGAGTGTTGGTTCTAAAGATGCCACCAGAAGAGTCACACAAGCCCAACAGCATGTTTTAACAGGAAAAGGGAAAACGAGGTATCATTTTAATTATTAATATGTGGTGATCGTTTCTCTCTCTTTTGTTGCAGACTTCAGCCTAAATACTATGAGAGCAATTCATTATTCAGAGTATATATCACTTAGGACTTATTTCTTTTAGACTGACTGATTTGTTACCACAATCCATCTGCATACTTTTGTGCTCTTGTCCAAATTTTGCTATGTATTATACATATTCTTTTTTGTGTTGTGCCTTACATAAGATTTTATTTCACCCTTACAGCCCAGGGGTGCCTTGGTGGCTCACCTGGTAGAGCACTTGCCATGGGCCTGGGAGACCGGGGTTCAGTTCCCAATTGCCATTTGTTCCTCCCTCTACTATCCTGTCAAATTAAGGCAAAAATGACATACAAAATATATTTGGAGCCCCAAAATACTATAAAACATAAATAATGACAGCAAGATTAAATTCTAGATACTAGTTTTTAAGATAACAACAAATTTCCAGTGCTGAAAACTATGCACTGGTCCAAAATAGGACATGTCACTAAGGACAGTTGGCACACATTAACTGTGTAGCAGTTCAAAATTTAGACCTCATGTCTTCTGACAAAAAATTATGGAGAATGTAAAAAATAGGTGCATTTCCATGGTTAAAATTTAAAAAAAGAATTTCAACAAATCATCCAGTAATTCAGACATTTTTTACTAATATCCCTCTTATCTCTGCATGTCATCTGTTTCAGAGGCAGTGCAACAAGCCTCAGGCCCTCTGTTAGTGGAAATAGTAAGAGGTCTCTCCTCCAGCCTTGGGATCAGCCTCACCACAGCAATTTACAGGAACAAACAAGTTATTATTATAGACAAGATCAAGCCAGCCAGTGTGGTGGAAAGGTAAAACTAATCTTAGCCCCTGTCCTTTAGATTTACTTTATTCACTTGTTAAAATGCCTCTGTGACGTTCTCTCTCTGCTTTACTCTCAGGTGTGGGGCTCTGCACGTAGGTGACATCATTCTGTCCATAGATGGGACCAGCACAGAGCACTGCTCTCTGATGGAAGCCACACAGCTCCTCGCCAGCACCACAGACGTGGTCAAACTGGAGATACTTCCAGCCAGTCAAAGTAGACTTCCTGTCAGGCCACAAGACACAGGTCTTTGCCATCTTTCAGCCATGGAATATTTTCATTCTATTAGATATATTTGTGTCATTCTTACATATTTATAAGATATTTGTAACCACCACTGACTCCTGGCCTTTGTCAGTGTGCTGTGAATCAGTCTGTGTGTGTGCTGCACCCTTAGAGCCTTTTGGTCAGTCACTCAGTTCTTGTGCATACCAACAAGCTTTTCACAGCCCTCGCACACAGTCATAAGTCAGAGATCATATTGTATATATATTGTGTACCGTTATTTCTGGGTCTGCTTCATGTGTACGCATCAAACAATACACTAAGAATTAACTTGTAATTTTGTTTGGTTTTTAGTTTTGAATTAATTTTATTTAGGATGTAAATCTTCACCTATATAACTTATGATGAAATATTTCTTACTTTTATAAAATTCTTATATTAGCAGATTAAAATAGTCTCTAAAACCCAGAAGCAGATTAATTTATTAAAAATATTATATTAATATTATAACTAGTGGTAGTAGCAGTAGTAGTAGTAGTAGTAGTAGCAGCAGCAGCAGCAGCAGCAGCAGCAGCAGCAGCAGCAGCAGCAGCAGCAGTAATAGTAATACCTAAAATACAAACAAATTATTTTGATATATGGTTGACCATTGCAGACGTTACATTTGCGACAAAAACAGGAATTTTCTAGAAAAACTTGGATTCCAATGATTCTGTTGCTTTAAAAGGCACAAGGATATTTTCACAGTTTCCCTCTGGCTAAGATGATTAGAAGATGCAATTTGTCTAATCTCCTCTGGGGATTTAATGACACTGATACAGTCACTAAGAGATTAGGAGTTAATTTTTCTTTCCACAGCTTTAGACTCAAAGCATCATTTCTTAGAGCTTGCCGTAGGTGAGCTCAGCATCAGCTGTCAAAATAAGAGCTTTATAGGATGTTTGGTCTTTGCTTTCCTGCAAACAAACATTCAGATGTTATCCTGTGTGTAGTTTTAACCGCATTTTTCACATTTGCTCCATGTGAAGATTAAAACTTACAAATTCAACAGAGGGGATTACTGTCACATGTTACATTCAGTGACAAATCTCATCTGTAAATGTTAATTATTAAGATGCATGTTACTCCGTTGGTCATTGTAAAAGTGTCAGACACATGGACCTTTGGCCAACCAGATGCAGTGACATCCTATCACCAATCAAGGATTCACCTGTGTCCAATCAAGTTCAAGCCACAAGTTAGTGTCACTTCCTGCTTTAAAACTCCACATAATGTCTAGCAGACAACTTAATCATGCACTTTTTTCACCTATGGGCTCTTTTGAAAATGACATTTTAAAAATGGTCTCCAATGTGCACTCAGCTTTTTGGAAGCTTGCTAGTAAAAGTAAGAGCCTGCTCCTATTCAGTGCTGTGTGCATTGAACCGATTTGCAGATTTTCATAAAAACAACATTAACCCATGGGTTTAATCTAGCATACCATGACAAAAAGATTAACTATCAGTTACTCTGCTCTGAATAAGGATAAAAGACTGATTTCACGGGTAGCATTTAGAAACATCAGCAACACAGATCTGGATGTGTCTGACTAAATGGCTCTGTTTGTTTTTTTTAATGCTGCAGTAAAAGTGCAGAAGAGCAACCATCATCACTGGGACCAAAGCTACTGCCATCCCCCACATGCCACCCAAAGCAAGACATGGAGCAGCCCCAGCCACCCACACAACCAGCAGGACCACTGCAAATGTAAGTTATCACAAGTGACAGCACTGCTGCTGGCTATACACCAGAGCAGGAGGCTTGGTTCCCGGCACGTGTTAGAAGTATTATTCCACAAAAATCACTTTCCTTTTGTTCCTGTTTTTCTTTATGCATGTAGACCTTTTTGGCTAGATGTATGAAGTGCTATGTCTCCTTTCAGCCCTGGTGAGTGGTGGCTTCTCCCCTTCCTCCACAGCCACCTCAGGCTTCAGCAGCCAGGGGAGCAACACACTGCCCTGTCCCATTCCTCCAGTGGCTCCCACAAGCCCCCGCAGCTCCACCGGCAGGAGAAGGAATAGGAAGAAGGACCACAAAAGCTTGTGTATGACTTTCTGTCCTTTTCAAAAAAGAGAAGTAGGGTGCTGCAGGTGTCCCACTAACAAATATGTTCATAGAAGGGTCAAAAACATGCACAGAGAAAAGAAAACAGGGTCAAGGTCCTCAGTTGGCTTGAGAAAAGTAAATGGAGTAGATTATTATTTTATTTATTTTTGGCAATCATCAATGCTATTACACAAAAGGTGTTGTCAGGACTAGCTTCTCTCTTTTCCCTGTATATATTTGAATGCATTAACTAAGGAGCAGGTCTAAACTGAATTTTGAGCTTAAAGATGGTCACACATGAATGTCTAGCTGTTTCCTTGTTGCAGCTCTGTTCAAACACACCTTCCCTTCTGTTCTTGCCCCTTCTCTGTGAGACTTTGACTGATCACTGATTTAAACATGACTGACACAATCTCGGATCAGTGACTCATCACTTTTCCATTCTCTTGCTGTTTATGTGGGTGCATGTCACCTCTCCTTACTCATTTGTGTTTTGTGTCTCCTACTATCTCTCTCTTGCTCCATTATCTGCCACTTCTACAGTACTATCCCCCTCTGATTGTCACTGCCTCCCCCACAGTATCTCTGGCTTCCAGTTCTGTCGGCCCAGGAGGGCAAGTCTTTCATGTGGAAACAAGCGAGGTGGTCCTGAGGGGAGATCCACTCACAGGTTTTGGGATTCAGCTGCAGGGAGGTGTCTTTGCCACCGAAACTCTGTCCGCTCCCCCAGTCATCCGCTTTATTGAGCCCGACAGCCCGGCTGAGAGGTAATGCACTGAGACACCTAACAAGTAAACAAATATCATATAGAGAGTCACCTTCAACTTGGGGCTTTGTGCTAATCGTTCAGCTTGGTAATGAACACCCACAAACAAATTAAATGTAAGACTTATCTTAATGAGCATTTTGTCTAGAACAGTAGCATCCACTTTGTATTTGTGTTTATTATTTGCTAGATCTCAATAAAAACAGCTGTTCAAGTTTTTGAAATGGTTCATTTTTTAGCACGCATTAGAGGTACACATCTTAAAGCAACCCTTTGTAACTTTTTAATAGAAAATACATTGAATATATCTGACATTTCTAAGCCTCTTAATGACAACAGTCCCATGTGGGTTTGCAGTAGTGCAGTTGAGTAAGTTAATGTCTCTATACCTTTAAAATTGTGCTTCCACACTAGATTTATATGTGATCCTCTGGGAATTGATTCCACCAGTATTGCAATCATTACGAACCCTTTATTTTTGGCATGTACTTATTGATTTCAGCTAAAAAACACAGTAATATATTCGTGGTTCTCTAAGTGTAGAATCTGTCCTTGTCCTGCAAGATTAATCATGGGGTGTTTCAGCAGCACAGGGCTTTCTCCCCTGGGTCCTGTGCTCCTATTAGTCCAGCAGTAGTTGGACAGAAGTGACTCAAATGCAACATCGCACTGTGATGTTGGTGTCTTAGCCTCTACACAAGGTTAATGAGCAGAGAGGCTTAGTGAATTAATATTGGTTGACAGTGCCTCTGTGATGGGCCTCTCACTATTAGTAAGGGGTCTGATTAAATTTGTGCCACGAACACTTTTCACAGTTTGCTTTTATTTTCAAGTTCAGCTAAGGTCAGTTCTAAATAGTGTTAATGCGGTGTTTTTTTTCATATTAAACATGCTATCCATATGGCATAGTGTGATATTATGTCACTCATCATTTCACCAAAATGCCTGTTTTATCTGTTAAAAAGAAAATCTTCAGCACAAGTCATTCTGGTCTATAAAACTGTATAAAAAGACATCACTGTTAACAGATGCTCTATGTATAAAACTTGCATTGGATTGCATTAATGTTTGTACTGGCTCCAGAAAATTAATGCTGATGAATGATTATTTTGTCTGTGTGCAAAGGTGTGGTCTGCTGCAGGTTGGAGACAGACTCCTGTCCATTAATGGGATTCCTACTGAAGATGGCACTTTAGAGGAAGCTCATCAGCTGCTTAGAGACTCTGCTTTGGCCAATAAAGTCACACTGGAGATTGAATTTGACATTGCAGGTGTTGCATGTTTGTTTGATTTTCATGTATTATGTTGCCTGTGTCATTGGATACTAAATATAAATGGTTGCTTTATCTCTCCATTAGAGTCTGTGGTTCCCAGCAGTGGCACCTTTCATGTAAAGCTTCCCAAGAGAAGAGCAGTGGAGCTAGGCATCACCATCAGTGGTGAGTGCTGTTGTGAATAGGGCGTCCAGCAGGGGGCAGTGTTGTACAACAGTAACTCACCGTGTTGCATAAATCTTTGAATCAATGTTCTGTGATCCATAAAACTGGAGCCTCAAACCACCAGGGCTCATTGCCCACACCGACAACCATTATTAATGTTTTTGCTATAACTAACCCACAACAAACACACTTTCAAAATCAGATTAGGTAACTTATCTAAGGTGAATTTGAATAGACATATTAACTCGACATTCCTCATTTTTCAGCAAGTAAGAAACCTGGCAAGCCCCTCATTATCTCTGACATCAAAAAAGGAAGCATAGCACACAGGTATGCCATACCTTTTATTTTAAAAATTACATTTAAATGTCAGTTCTGCTTATGTTGTGCACCCACAAGGTGACTGAAAGTGGGATTTCTCAGTTTATGGTTCAATATGAGGTATTCTCAGGCAGATGCAGGTTTATGATAAGCAAAATAAAGGTGATCCACATTGTAATACAAGCCTAACTGGATTGCATTATTAAAACTGGATCAGTAGAGCAGCAACATGTCATCAGAGGCTCAGTGCTGATTTGGTTGAGGGTGAGGTTATGGTCACCTCTAAGGATTCTAGAGAGACTTACAAGAGCTAAAGGGATCCTTGTGACTCAGGGGCAGATTAATGTCCTGGTTTAATAACTCAGATCCACTTTCTCTTGTGTCTGCTAGAACAGGCACTTTGGAGCCTGGAGACAGGCTGCTGGCAATTGACAATGTTCGCCTTGAGAACTGCACCATGGAGGACGCTATGCATGTCCTCCAGCAGGCTGAAGACATGGTCAAACTTCGAATACAAAAGGATGAGGACAATATTGGTACAAAAATGATCTACAATCTCAATATTCTGTAAACCATACATTTGAACCATATATTTTCAAAGTAGTAAAATATCACTGAATAAAAGAAAGTCTCTTTGTATCTAAACAAACCTTTTTTTTTTTCTATAGATGAGTTGGAAATGTCGGGCTCTATAATCTACACTGTTGAGTTGAAGAGATATAACGGGCCACTGGGCATCACAATTTCAGGCACAGAAGAGCCCTTTGACCCCATAGTCATTTCTGGCCTCACCAAAAAAGGACTGGCAGAGAGGTGAGACTGGGTCATGGGAGAAGTGGACATGTCATGTCAGTCATTTGAAAGATAGCAACATTTAAATTAAGCTGAAGCTAGAATAGTTTTAGTTGGAAACCCTTTTTTGTAATCAAGGCAGTGAACAATGGTTGTCTCATTTTTCCAACAACCAGCTTTTGTTTCTCTGTCAGTGCACTGGCAGCTTGGCCAGGAACTGAGGCCACCAAGGAGCTACTGTCTGATTAATTTAGCCATCTTTGTCTCCCTTGTTTTTTATCCTTTCAGAACTGGAGCCATCCACATAGGGGACAGAGTTTTGGCCATTAATGGAGTCAGCCTAAAAGGAAAACCACTGAGCGAGGCAATCCACCTTCTGCAGATGGCCGGGGAGTCAGTCACCCTTAAGATCAAGAAACAAACAGACCGTACGCTCATCCAGAGGTTTAAAAAATCGCCGTACCTTTTTCTTGTTTTCAATAGTCACTGTATTCACAGAATCAGAGGCCAGACCGTCGCTGTACAGAGAAGCTGGTTTTCTCAGTGACATGGAGGATGACCTTACAGACTCACACAAAACCAGTAAACTATCTGAAGTCTACTCTGCCACTGTGCCCAGTGTAGACTCAGCCATGAGCTCATGGGATGGCTCAGGGTTCGACGCAGGCTACAGCAGTCAAGGTAGACACTATGAAAAACACTAACCACAGTGTACCACCACTTTCTTTACTCTTTCTTCACACTAAGTTCTTTCTATTGTCAGGTACATATCTTCACAAACCATCTGATATCTTGCTTAATACAAGTGAGTGGCGACAACCAAAACACAGGACCCAGACAGGCTCTAACTCTGCAGGCCTGTCCCACCACACTATGCTTTTTGATACGAGATTTACTGAAGATGAGTGGGACAAAATACCTGGGTAAGAACCTCTGTCCTGTCAGTGGTTTGTTTTGCCAGCTTTTTGTTTCCCACTATTTCCTTTATAAATCATGTAGCTCATAAGCTTCTTTATTTTTATTTCCCCTTTTTAATCTATCCTTGGCTAAAGCAAACTGCACAATCTGAAAATGTTCCTTTTTATTTTGTCTTTTGTATTGTGGCTTTTATGTCTTGTGCTTTTCCAAACTGTCCTTTTTTTCTTTCTTTCTTAGGTATTCTCTTTCTCATCTGCTTTACTAACTGCGTACAACACTCTTTGCTGTTTTACACACACGTCTTTTGTGTTGCCCCCTCATCCAAATAAAAACGTTTGCACAGAAAACAGTAAAAAGGATCAGCCTTTCAAAGTTTCCGTTCTTCTTTTTTTTTTTTTCTTTTTTTCTTTTTTTTAATCACCTTATTTAAACTCTGTTTTGGGGATGACTTTTTAAAGTTCTATATTCAAATGTCATCTAATCGAGTGGACTCCTTAGCATTACGCTGCAGTACAGAAAAGTGACTTCTGGTCTGGAGAGGTGTTTGAGAACCTCTTCATCACACAATCCACTACATTTCCCATGCTGCTTTTGTACAAGGCGCCCACTTCAGGACAGAGGGGCTGCTCTCATGCTCTGGTTCCTGCATTGTCATAGATTTGTCAGCCCTCCTCGTTGCCATGGTACCCTGAACCATGAAGACAGCTTTTGGTCGCAGGCCCTGCAGGACTTGGAGACCTGCGGGCAGTCTGAGATCCTCCGGGACCTGGAGGTAGGGCCTCTATCATGTCTGTCTCATTCCTGTTTCCTTCCCTACCATCTGCACCGCCCAGCTCTTGTATTTATAGACTGTCACACCAGATGAAGCATTATGATAATCGCAAAAGAGCATGTAATCTGTTATTAAATCTGACAAGGCAGGACAGGCATCTGCCAGGAAGGCTTTTGGAGACTGCTTTAAACTTCTACATTGAACAAATATAGAGTTTTTATATTGCTGTGCTTTTGCTTGTCAGTGAACACTAGTTCATTTGAAACCATTCTCATGTGCATTTTGTCCTTTTGCAGGCATCGATGACAGGTAGTGCCCTTAGTCTGTACCTAGAGGAGACAAAAACAATCGAAGACTCAATGTTTCAGTCTGACAGAACACCCATCAAAACAGAGGAAGAGAAGGAGCCTAAAAACAGCAAACTGAGCATGTCTACTGGAGCCAGAAATGAATGTGAGAGGGATGATGCTAAAGTAGACATGTCTGATGGTTTATCCTCTACTGCCCTTGAACTGCACAAGGTACATGTATTTATGTACAGGAGTACATTTAATGTTGCACAATAAATCTATATGACATGGTAATATTTGGTCAGCTGCTCTCACAGCTTCATAAGCACCAGGGATTATTATGTTTATAGCTGCACTCTGTGTCTATGGTACATAATCACCCAGTGGAAATAATGCCAGTCAGAACATGCATAAAAGACGCCCATCGATTTAGTATTACCTGAGCAGGTACTTGCTCGAGGCTGACCTTTGTGTTGTGAATCCACAAAGTATCACGTATTTCTTAAGAAACTTAATCACACCCTGTTTTTTTTCTTTGCTGATTAAATAGTCATAAGCAGGCCACCAAAATGCATGACTGTGGAAAATTTGTTTTGAGTTGACACATCTTAATTTATATCACAGAAAGTCATCTCGCCGTAATGTTTTAAAATGCCACCTCTGCTGTCGTTTGTGATCACAGATAAAACCAATGACCTTGCTATCACTTGTCTCTCTGAATATTGTACATGTTGAACATATACAGATAAATAAAGGCTTAGTGGTACAAAGGACAGTGGGGTGCTATGTACAACTGTCTTGTCTGCAACATTCTTTTGTTTTGCTGTAAAGTTACCTTTATTTGTAGATAACTATTAGGAAAGACCCAGAGAGCCATGACTTTGGATTCAGTGTTTCTGATGGGCTTTTGGAAAAAGGAGTTTACGTCAATATGATCCGTCCTGATGGCCCTGCTGATCAGGCAGGGTTAAAGCCATATGATCGCATTCTCCAGGTACTGGTTAGTTTCATAATGTATGTTTCCGAGAGCAAATACAACAGCACAAAGCATTTGTTTGTCCCATCCTCCAGGTGAACCGTGTCAGGACCAGGGACTTGGACTGCTGTCTCAGTGTGCCCCTCATTATGGAGGCGGGAGAGAACCTAAACTTGGTCATTAGCAGGAATCCACTGGCAGCAGGGGACACTGGGCTGGCAGACAACTGTGACAACTCCTCAAACTCATTGTTCTGCTTTTCTGAGCCCCGGGCCAACAGCATTGCCCTATGACTGCAGAGAAAGACTAAAGCTTTTTAACTTGTTTCTCTGAGACCTCACATGTCCCTTCATACTTCTGTTGAGCATGTTCTCCACTAGATGCAGACACACTCACATTGGCTAAAAGCATCAGAAAGTTACAAATGCATGTGTTCTCGGATGCTGGTTTCAGACACACTGTCTTCACACAATGCTGTTCAGAGCTGGCTTCAGGACCCACCCCCCACCCCCTGGACTCAAAAGGCAAAGCCACACACAGAGTTATATAACAGGGGAGTCATGGCTTCTGACTGAGCCAGGATGTCAGCATGCATGCCTCCTCTCTAGAGGGACTCAAATGCTGCACACTTCATTATTTATCTTTTACACTCAGAAAATGTTTTTTTTTTATACTATAAAACACGCACTATGCATTGTATGCATTTTACAAACACAACACACTGGGTGTTAATGGATGTATGTTTTAGGACATATTTAGTTGTATCTGTTATTTTGGCTCCTGGCTCATTGCCCTCGTTGCCAGTGTCTATTCCACATCGGCTGCCATAGAGAAGGGACAGTGTCTCTGAATAGGCAGAATGCTAATAGCTGCCTGCTACATAACTGTATATTAAATCCTCCCTTGTACCTTTATATTACCAGGAATGCTTGCCCCGTCTTTTTGAAAGTAAATGTCGCCTGATGGTTCAGAGACTTCTGAGGGCTCCCTGAAACCCTATACATTTTTGTACACCGTGTGTTTACATTTTTGAATTCACGCTCTTTATTTCAGCCTTCCTTTACTTTTTCACACACTTCACTTTTTACACTGTTTGCATTGTGATGTTCTAAATGCCTTTTTTCACTTTTTTCTTTATGTATAATCACATATTCACAGTTCAAAAGAAGTGCTGCCTTCAATACTTCTTTGGCCCGTTTCACCTTATATGTTATAAGCAGTTACTGGTTACTCTGTGGTTACTACTGTAGCCATGCATGTTATGCATGCATAGCATTTGTCCTCAGAGGGGGTCAGAGCCTCATGAAGATATTTCCGTTCTCTCAGCCACTCTGCAGGTTTGTGTGGGAGTACTCCTGGTTTTGTCACAATAGTAGCTTTAAACTTTAAAGTCAAGCAAGTGTCACTGAACTTCCCAGCCTACTGGCTTGAACCCGAGCCAAGGCTTTTTTTCCCCATTAGATTTTGAAGGTATTTTTACATTAAATTTGTTTCTAAGGGTTTCCATTGAATTACTCCTAATTACTGTACATTGTCTTCTGGTATGTTGTGTTTTTGGTACGTTTTAGGTTTGTGCTCATAAACCAAATGACATTCCAAACAGGGCAAAGTCAACTCAAAATGTGTTGGGTATTATTTTTGTAAATCATCTAAAATGTTTTTATGCAAATAAAGTTATAATACCAGAGTTTGTGTAATGGTTGTTAATGCTTTTTGTACAGTTATGCTAATAAGCATTACTTTTGGCTATTTGGAACATGTTTATCTCTCCATCATTAGACATTTCATGCAGGTGAGTAACATTGGATGTTTAGGGGAATGGAATTGACCGTAGACAAGAGTCCCAAATAAGTGTGTGGCAACTGGGGCTCCACCTGCTCAAGGCTGTTAGATTGATGGTTAAATGGACACTTGGAAATCTAGGACGAGCTGTCAGTGAGTCATCGCAGTGGGTGTAAAGAGAGTTCAAAGACACACATATGAACATATCAAGGGTGCTATTTAGGGCTTGTAATCAATATGTACGTATTGTGATTTTTCCAAGCAGGAGACATGATCAGTTCTACTTTACAGTGTTGACGACAAACCACATTTAGTTCACTTAAGTCACGCATGTCCTGTATCATATTTCCAGGCAGCTACAACTCTTAAGTCATAAATCTTTTTCATTTTATGTGTGTTTATAAACATATGTTAGTATGTGTAACCTGCGTTAACTTAAAGATAAGTTACTTTCAACTTTAAGTTAGCACAGGTTATACATACTTTCCAAAGACACATACATAGATTAGTGTGATTGCTGTGGGTTTTGTTGCTCAGGGAAGAAGAGGAAATAACATTTGTTTTACTACAAATATATTCAAACAAACAAACTTCAACAAGTACACAGAAAATTGTTTATTTGTATTCTATGTAAAAATGATGCAGTTTGCATCTTAATGAGACAAATGTGAGACAAACGACTTTGATACAAATATGTCCCAATTGGATTCCTGTGCATTTGAACCTTTTATTTTTTACACATCGGTCAATTATTAACAGTTTAAAGACGACTGGATTAGTTTTACAATAATTAGTCAATGTTGCAGTGTTTGTATCAAGTCCAGTATAAAATTGTTACAAAAAGGCAAATGTGATTAGCGAACAAATCAAATTCTACAAAACAGAAGAACTGAAACTTCTATCCAGTGGCAGTTTTGCTGAGGTCAATAAAGACAGACATTTAACCTTTTGTTTTACCAGTGTCAGTTAAACAGATCCTACCCTAAAATCTAAATCCAATGTCATAGTTCATTTTTACATTGTACTATGTATGAAGATATAGAATACACAAGATACTAAAGTTTTTAATATCAAAAACGTTAGAAGCTAAAACTTTTCCTCCTGGCTTGTATTGCAAATGTAGCAATACCTGGCAGCAATAAAAACAAACACTAAAATACGGGTGAAAAGTCATATAAAGTGCAAAGAGAGGTTTTTATAAATGCACTGGGACTGACTTCAGTAGTCACAATGTACAAATACTTTTAAAATACCACTTCCCTTTTCCCCTACTTCTCCTTTCTTTAACATTTTCCTTTTGTATTTACTGTTTTGAATGCATTTGTCACAGTATTTGGCCAGTGCCTTGTTTAGTGAGTTATATCAGCAAGATTAAAAACTGCACGTTGCAGCTGAACATTCATCCCTGATAAGGTGGACATTAACTGCGGGAAGCTTATTTTTGCTTCCAGTGGAGATTTGACTGTAGAGATTAGTCATTTTAGGCAACAATACTGTCCAAACCACATGAGGAGTTAAGATGCTGTCTACATTCATATTCTTAGTAAATGAATTTTTGAGAAGTGCAAATTTTCTTCTTTTTTTTCCAAAAAAAGAATGAAAATTCCTCTTCTCTCTGGAAATTAAGTGAAATATTGTAAACATACATGTCATGTGCTATATTAAGATGCTGCCTAATATGAGATCAGTACAGTACAGCAATCGAAACGTCAAACATATTCATATAGTAAAAAAATACAAGAGAAAAAAATTACAACAATAATACAACTCTGTTGATAAAAATCAAACCCAAGTGTATCTATAGGTTGGACAATGTAAACCTACCATTCTCAAAGCAAAAAAAAAAACAAAGCACATCATCATAGTATTTCCTCTCACAGAGAGCGCTCACATCATTGTTTCTACAATGGTGTGGGTGGGCTTCATCAAGCCATTGTTCCCATTTGCGTTTAGGGGTTGTGTCAGCTCGCTGCCCTTCAGGTTGTACTCCTTGGGTCGGGAGCTCACACCGGACTTGGCTGGGGCCGCCACAGCTTTGATCCTCTGCAGAAGCAAGATAGTGACGTTAGTGGCTGCAGCACAATGGATCTAAAGGTCTGTTCTCAAAATCAAATTTCAGTTACTTCTGCCAGTAAAGGACTGAAAGAGTATATCCAGATTCACTGAAGAGTGTGCATGTAAATGTTAACTGACAATGCTAGCTCTACATTGGTTGGTACTATCCAGGTAACTTTGCTCACTATTAATTAATTTAACAAAACATGCAAAAAAAGAAAAAAATAGACAAAATAAAACAGACAAAATCAAATAGATGAAATAAAGATAAAGATACGCATAAATGACAAACAGAATAACAGCTTGAACAGGACGTGGGACATCACGTAAAACAATTTACAATGTGATCATATAATTACTAAAAGGGTCACACCATGTGCAAACTTTGATGAGCTCACCTCAATCAGGGGTCCATTGGACTGCAGTATCTTGATGACCATCACCATGGGGATGCAGATCATAGAGGCCAGGGCCAGACACCAGCCCAGGCCGATGGCCCAGTCGGGGTACTCATACACCTTGTTATAAGTCAAGGGCTTGTACTTCACCAGGGAGAAGACAAAGCAGCCCTGAAAGACCCAGGCAGTGTTAAGTACTACTTGTACATCACTTTTTGTAACCTTAAAACAAACATTTACATGTCCTCAAACTGACAAATCCAAATCTCACCATGCAGAGGACAGGAGTGATTATGGTCCAGCTCCATTTCATCCACGGGTTTGGTCTGTACCCAATCATATCCTCAACTCCATCATAGAAATTATCGACTCCTATCAGACAAAGAATATTAACAGTATACCCTAGTGGGTTTTTTACTTGGAAAATACATTTAGTGCACTTTATCGGTGTCTGCTGTACACAATGTTTGTTATTACAGAACAACCTTTAGAATCGAGTCCTAACTTCCCTCTGAGTCATGTATATCGTGTATATAGTTTTTCATGTCAATACTATGAAGTAGTAAATATATTCTTAGTCACCTTCACTCAGTGTTATCTGAAATTGTGTATCTGTGAAAACAAAGCTTGAAAGGAAAAACTAAGCTAGTCTCAATTAATACACTATCATAAAGATCAAATGTGAAACTAAAACAAAAAGGTCTAAAAACAGATTGTAATCTAAAGGGAGAGATCCAGGGATGACCAATCACATTTCACCCTCTTGACACACCCCCTCAAGCTCAAGTTTGTTTACTACTGACACAGAAAGGACCACAAAAAGATATCTGTTTACCACTGTTGAGATTATGTGTGTGTTTCTTCCACCCAAACTTGTTAGAATCATTACTTTGACAAACAACACAGACTACTAGAATCTGAATGAAGCCATTTCTACTTACCATAAACCCAGGCTACAGCAATGCATTCAAAGAATGCAACCCACAAAAGGCACACACCACTGGCTGCATAGTAGTCAAAGAGTTGAAACACATACATGCCACCCTGGGAAGAAAGAAAGAGAGGCATTAATTCTCTCTGACTTGTACAGAAAGAGAGTCACAGAAGAGATGGAGAGAGGTGATAAAGAAGAGCTGGGTGTGTAGGAGACGTTAGGGCCAGTGCACAAGAATGCTGGAGGCTTACCAATAAAGGCAGAGTTCAACAGGTGCTGAGATTTTATTAAAGCACAATTAACGGCTAAATGGGAAATTACATGGGACAGTGGGAATTGGCCCATAAAATGGGCATATTTGGTCAAAACAATGGGGCAGCTTACATTTAAATGGTTTCTCATTTTATTTATTTATTATTTATTTATTTATCTGTTATATATATTCTAAATAGAATAAAGATATGAACTTACTTTTGTAACCATTGCTAGTCCCAGAAGATAGCTTATGAAACACACCACAGCTATAAAGATTTCTCTTCGGTAACCCTTCCTTAGGACAGAAGGATACAGATCCACAATAGAGGTGATCTGTCCTTCCACTTCAACAAACTGCAGGAAGAGAGGAAACTATTTAGTTTGCAAAAGCAGAAAAAAATCAATGTCTTTTTGTTTGCATGCAGCTCTGTTTTGCCTCTAAATGCCAGTGATCAGAGAATGAGAGCTGGCTTTGTTTACATTTAGACAAGGCTGATCTCTGCAAATGGTCTGTTGCTATCAAGTCATCACAGCAACAAAACAACAGAGAATCACTGTGCACATCTGTGAGACAGTCCTCATACTCCCCTTCCCTTCCCTCATAATGTCATGACAAGCATTAGTTTTATGCTCTAAGAACATGCTTCTTTGTTGCAAAGAAAGAAACCAAACAAAACGCCTTAATGGTGGTATGTACTGTATGTCTGAGTGAAGCTAACAATATATGGTATTCAAGGCATGAATTAGCATAACATGTATGGTCATAAAGAGCCACCCACATACACACACCCAGTGACACAGTTTCTCTTCGGAAAATAGCACCAGAGTATTTACATGTGCTCAGATTTAGAGTTGGCCTGATCTTGCAGTTAGTCTGGACAAGTATCAGACCATGTGCAGGACTGTGGTGGTACAGGAGTAGAATTACACTTGGAAACAGGAAATCTGATCCAACTACAGAATCCCTTAGGAGTACACTTGTGTTTTGTCTACTTAGACTATCTTAATCATAGCTCTGTCTCTGATTGTAGGCAGGCAGCGTTCATGTAAAACATTTTTTCGAATGATACTAAATAACTGCCTCTTGTCTATTACACAGCAGTTGACACATTATGGCATTATAGAGGATTAAAAGAGCGATAATCCCCATGAGATCTAGCATCATTTTGATATACCTCATTTATCTAATACTGCAAGCATATTAGATGTGGGGACTTTAAATGTGCATCTGCGCTAAAGTTGGCAAGAGCCATAAAAACCAGCTTCACAATTAATGAAGTGTTAAATGTGTGGTAAAACAGGCAACATCAAAGCAACAAGATTCTTCTTTGTTTCCCTGTGTTAAATAGAGAAGATCTAAAAAAAAATACACTGTGAAAGGCCTACCTGGCTGTCGAGGCCCAAAAGCAGCAGCATGATAAAGAAGAGGATGGCCCAGAGTGTCGGCAGTGGCATCATGGACACGGCTTTAGGATAAGCAATAAACGCCAAACCAGGACCTGCAGAGAGAACAGACCAGGGATGGGGACAAGGGACAGAAGGCAAAATGAATAATGTGATATGACTTTAGATTGGACGACATGACATACATGAGTAATCTTAAAGATGGGATAGAAAATCTAAGTGGTGTTTTGTGCCACACTTTTACAAGGACTATATATTTTCTAACATTAGCAAGCAATTCATAAAACATAAAAAACAGGTACTTGAGTGTCCAGGACTGTTTAAATCAGGATTAAACAGTTCTGTGTTTCAACTGTTGTTGCCCATGATGATTTTGGTAATGGTACCATGGGTCAAAATTAGCTAAAAATTATATCAATACACACAGACTGTGTCAAGAATCTTAGACATTCTAAAAAGCCATAATTGTAAATGACTATTTGCAAACAGTAGTATCATTTTACGTAACAAAAACTGTTCCTGTACAGAGTGAGCATGCTAAAAGAAGATGCAGCTCTTTCAAAATCCAGAAAGTGATGGAAAACAGAAACAGAACCGAAGGCATCCAGCTTTGGAGATCCACAGCCAACTTGTGAACAGACGTGGGCTTACACTGTCAGAAATATGACTGATGTCCATGTGCTGACTTCAGTGTGCCAGTGCAAAGTGAAAAGGTAATGAGTGTGCTAAAAGAGCAGGCTTTGGCATCTGTTATCACTGCTGTGCAATCTGTAAAATCTGTACTATGTAATCTGTTCTAATCCCCAATAAGAGACAAAAATCACTGTTTCTTTGTGGCTTTCATTCAAGGAGTGTGCAATTGCCGACATTTCAGCATTATCGTTTTTTAAACTAGGTCTTGTGACTTTTCAGACCAGTTTGAAGTATCCAATGGTCTTTACTCGGCAGCAGCGCCCACCATCACCGCTGCCGTCACCTCGTACCTGACTCTGCCACATCGGCAATGTCCACCCCTTGTTCTTGTGCCATGAATCCCAGGACGGAAAATATTGCGAAGCCAGACACAAAGCTGGTACCGCTGTTGAGGCCTCCCAGCAGCAAACAGTCCCTATGTCACACATATGTCATGGAGGTTGTTAATGAACACACAGGTGGAACCGAAGTTTCCATTTTTCTTTCACGCAACCGTTGTCTGACACGGGTTGTTGTCACTACTATAGTCCCGCCCTCCCCACAAATGCCACTCACCTGTAGCAGTTGTATTTGTATTTGTTGTAGCTCCCCAGAGACGTCATGGCTCCCAGACAAATGGCATAAGAGAAGAAAATTTGAGTCCCTGCATCGATCCACACCTAAAGAGCGAATAAGTGAACTGTGTAACAAAACTAACATACATACATGAAAGTAAGGTTTGTGGTCATACCTCAGGGTCCTGAAGACGGGTCAGGTTGGGGTAAAGGTAAAATTTGATCCCTTCAGCGGCACCAGGCAGGGTCACACCGCGCACGAGAAGCACAATTAGCATCACAAATGGGAATGTTGCAGTGAAGTAAACAACCTACACAAAGAGAGATGTAAAGCACAACACTAATCAATCCATGATGACTTTATACACACAGACAGTTGTTTTACAGCAGTAAAAAGGCTTAGTTTCCGTCAGTGAAAACTGTTAATTCTTTTTTATATAAAAGGCTTCCTTTATGGGCATTGGCAGAGCTTTTGTCCCGTAAAGACAACAGGGGAAAAAAACCTTAAGCCTCACTCAGCCGACAGTGAGTCTAGCCAAATAGTAACATCTATTGCAGTATTTCCAAATCAAAGAAATTAAGTTGGTCTAAGCAAGTGAGATGTCTTTGCACCATAGTGCTTTATCGTTGACTTGCTGAAGTCAAAGAAAAATCAGTGCTCAAACAACACAATGAGGACAGGATGTGTGTACGCCCCTACACTCACTTTCCCAGTAGACTTGACTCCTTTCCAGATGCAGAAGAAACAGATAACCCACACAGCTAGGAGACACAGAGCCAAGTCCCACTTCAAAGATCCAACGTCCTCAATCCCAGTGGAGATGCTCAGCACGTTTCGTCTGTGCAGGAAAAAACAGGCAACTGTTCACTCATATGAATTAACCAGTTTATATTTATGATATTCCCTATGAAAAAGATTATTAAAGTCTGTAGCCTTTGGGAGCTGTTCTGCCTCTCTGGCTTGTCCATATTTAAACATGTCTGTGTTGCTATATTTACTAAATCTAAACTAGGCTTTTTTTTAAAAAAAAAAAAACAAGACTACAACAGTAAACTTTTGAGTACAATTTGTACCTATTTAAATATATTTACACCATTAAGATAAACTGGCAGCATGTCATGAATGCGAGTGTGTGTCTCAATCGAGCATGCTGTCGGTGAAAACTCACTCCCAGAACTCGGTGACAGGGGAGGTAAAATTAGTGATGTTGGTCGCCAGCCAAAGGGTCTTGTTCTTGCGAATGGTGTCCTCTACACAGTTTTCAGTGTTCCAGGGCTGTTTGCATTTGGCCCAAGGGAGCTCAGGCTGAAAGCACTGAAAGAGGTAGTAGAGTCCCCAGGCCAAGATCACAATGTAATAGATGTTGAGGAGAGATACGATCACAATGGACGCATAGCCAATACCTGGAGAGAGAAAAAAAAGACACAAGATGTAGCTAATTCAGTTTAAAAGTAGGAATTTCCCTAGATGAGCCACAGTGGCAGTAAACATGATTGGCCTTAAAAGGGACATTTTTTCAGCTTGAGATCCTATGGTAATGTCCTTAATGTTTTTATGCTATATTTAGATGACTTTGTCACAAACCTTTCCCAGTAGTTGTACTTGTAGTAGTACTTGTCAACCCCTCAAGACTATTTTTAACACATGATCTCTGTTGAACCATCCACCTCATTCCTAAATTCTTCATGCAAACTGACAGTTCATTACTAAGACAGGTGTGAGTTTCAAACAGCACAAGCACGGAGGTGATTGTAGACTAATGAATTTACGGCGGCGTCACTCAGGGGCTGTTGTGATTGGCCCATTTGTGGCCACCTGTGGACTTTCTCCACCCCAGATGCTGAGCCAAATTGATAGACGGCAGCCTCAGCGTTCCTTGAATAGCGGAGACCACCAACAGATCCTGGCTGAGATCCAGTGGTACTCGATCCTTGTGTTCAGCTGTTCCCCACAGTTTCCTCTCTTTTTATGTGACATGTCTCGTGTAAACATGAGTAAGGGTGAAACGGCAGCTGCTGAGGGTGCGGTGCCTCTGTGCTTGTCTGCAACTTGTCATTCAAAGGCAGAGGACTGCACCTTAGAGTAGCTCGGGAAGCCGTGGTGATACCAGGTGAAGGTAACCCTATCACTTAAGACATACAGTATTTTAATCTTCTATTGGCCATAAGTGTATGCAGATCATCTGACCGTATCCTGCGTATGAGTGAAACTAATTTAGGTTACATAATAATACACCTGTTGCCATGGTGACACACAATTCATCCAACCATTAAGCATAAGATTAGCAATTTAACAATGACTTGGGACTGGAGTTAATAAGTAAATAATGTTCTTCTTACATCTGGGGAAACAATTTAATGTAACTGAATAATAATGGCTGACAAAAAAGCTAAAGGAAAAAAGACCATCTATTTTGCCTAAAGGTGTTTTTTTTTTTTTTTAATATAATAGGTCTATGTAACATGTGACGTCCCTAATAATGTATTTTGCACAGAAAAATTTTTCCTTTTGAAGAGTAATGAGCAAGTGAAGCCATCTTTAACATGTTACACAAAGCAATGTGTTAAAAAAGTGAAGTTACACAGAAAAGGAGACACAACAGAATCAAGTTTGTGCACAACAGCACTGGAAGAAAAAACAGTCCACACAAAGAGGACATTGACACTGCTAAACACTAATTGGTTTTGGTTGTGAGAACTGTCCATAAAACAAAGTGTGTGGAGGTGTAGTGCTCATGCATTTGGACTGACCAGTGAAGATGGGGCACAGCTTGGCCCAGCAGGTGATCCCTCCTTCAGAGGTGTACTGGCCCAGTGCAACTTCCAGGAAAAACACAGGCAGGCCTCCCCCAAACAGGAAAATGAAGTAAGGGATGAGAAATGCACCTAAACAACATGGGACATAGAATACACAGGATAAATTTGTCTCATATCATATTTAAAGTTTTTGTGGTGTAGCTTTTGCCTACCTCCTCCATTTTTATAACAAAGGTAAGGAAACCTCCAGACATTTCCTAATCCAACAAAGCCACCAGCCACGGACAGGACAAAGTCGAGCTTGCTAGCCCACTTCTCCCTCTGAGGGGCTTTCCCTTCAGCCTCGTCCTCGGGGCGTGTCCCTGGACTCTTCCCCGGTGAGGGTTTCAGAGTGTCCTTGTGAAAGTCCTTTAGGCATTGGAGTTTCTCTTTTGGTGCCATGCTGTGGAGAGTAAAAGGAAAAAAGCAGTTGTAGGTGGTGAGACAAAGAGACAGAGGTGAAAAGGATAAGACACAGAAAGGAAGAAGCATTAGAGGGATAAATCTGTCTGCTTATTTCATTTAAGTGTGCTTTGTCACTAGAGGACATGATATACACGTACAATGTTGCTAATCTTGCTAATCCGATGCACTGAGGTCACATAACCTAGAGACGTGGACAGATAGCTGTTGCACACCAGCAACGGTACAACTGCATATGTGGAATTATTCAAATCATTTTTTTAATTTCATAAGTTAACCAACCACAAGTGAAAAAAAGATGATGTTATTTGTCTGTCTTGCTCAAGCTGCCTTATTTTACAAAAAACAACTGTGTTGGGAGAACGTGCTGCTATTCAACCTTTTCAGCTAGATTTACAAAATTTTAACATTTTGACACACTATGTCATTAAAAAGCAGGGAAATTGATGGCACAAGACAATATACAATTTAACAGGAGTTTTTCAACCTTTAAACTCAGCAGTCTGTTGTAATAAAATGAATTTAAATTAAAATCCAAAATGACCGATGGCAATACACCTTGGTGCTCCCTGAGCCATGGCTTTACTCAGGAAGTTACAAGCTTAAGTTTACTTGAGTGTTTACACTGTAAACCAGCTTTCCAAGAAAGATAGGATTTGTTATTACAGACTAAGGTATCCTATTTCCTTGCATGAGCCAAGAGGAGAAAAGTCACCCTAATAGGACAGGAATAACTGTCTCACACACGTCAGGCTGAGAGAGATTTAACCTCCAACCGGCAAACCATGAATGCTTCAGCTCAACAGAGGGAGAAAGCCTCAGCAGAAACATCACGTACTTCCTCCAACAGGTATGAAAACAAATGAGGATTTGAATTTGTCGTTTAAAATGACAAATCTGTGCTCTTTGGGCTACTGTCCTTTAGAGTGTTATCAGTCAGAGAATGTGAAACACAAGAGTGCACTTCAGAACATTTGGCAGCAAGTTGCTTTCATTCTTCCTGAGAACAAAGTCTTCTTTTATATTAGCAGAATTAATGACTGCCCAATTCCGTCCCAGCACAAACATTGTGCCATCATTTTGGAGGTATTTCTCTCTTCCTGTTATGCATGACAAGTCAACTTGAACCACTTCCCACTCTCAAACTTCATTACATAACTGGATCACTGACTTTCTCTATTTCTCATCCTATCTTTTCCCGTCTTTATCCCCTTCTCTTCCCTTTTTTTGCCTGTTTTCTGCTATTAATACTAAAATAATGTCTAAATAAGATAAGAAAATAAGATTTAAAATCTAAATAAGAAAATCTGATCTAATTGTTACTTGCCCAAAACTGAGTCATGTACTATATACATTCAGAACAAGCAGCGCCACAAAACATCTAAGGGACTGATTTTTTTACGCTTGAAAGCATAGACATTTGAAATAAACTAAATAGTAAAATCTATTCGTCTCTCAGTATTACTAAAGATTTAAGCTCATTTTGACTTCACAAACTTAAGAGCTATTAAACGAAGTCCAAACAAATGTATCTATTAAAAAGTCAGGGATCTACCAATAAGAAATAAAAAGCACTTACAGTTCCTTCATGGCTGCAACTATGTATAGAGGTCCTGTCTCTCAGCTGTCACCATTCCACTGTACTGAACGCAGAGGGTCACAAGAAGTGGAGCTGACAGCAATGCCCGCCCCCTTGGCTAAAGACAATTAAATCCAACATGGAGATTGGCCAGAGCCTTGCAGTGACCGATGACTCAGGTACCAACGTGGGAGACTGTAAATTTCCACTTCCCACTGCTCCCTGCTGACAAACATAACCAACCCTGAGATAGAGGGTCACACATGCCCGACCAAAGACTTACACACGTTTGTATTTCCTTGTCGGGGACTAGGTATATGTGGGTGTGTCAAAAAAAAAAAAAAAAAAGATCTGTAAAAAAACAGACTGTGCTTGAATTATTGTCCTGTCGAATTAGATTAACCAGAGGCATTGTAAGGTGTTGCCTGTTGCACAAAGCATTAAAGCTACTTCCTGAGAGGCATTTATAACAGCTGTATGCCAAAAGAAGCATTTCCAATCAGAGCCTTCCTTTCATGACATGTGGAGTGTTATCTCAGAAATGTAAACGAGTACAGTACAGCTTATAACAATGCCTAATAAGGTCTCTTCCACAGAGTAGCCAGTGGCCGGCGTGATAAAGTCAATTTAAAAAAGTCTTGTGCAGGATTTACACTTTTAAATGAGAGATTAGCAGAAACTAAAACACGGTCTGCTCACAAGGCACTTGTATTTCCAAAGCCATAAAAGTTAATGGACTTGCACATGTTATGTAGTCTGTTTAACAACTGATTTTATTGTGCAGTGAGGACTGGTTGATAACATTAATCAAGAAGTAATATGTTATAAGTTCTTTTGGTTTGTTCCTCTGTCGGTTCATAGTCTGGCAGATAAAAGGTGCCCAGGACCCTTGGGTTTGCTCTGTCTCAGATGGTGGCTCCGGTTTATTAAGGACACACCTCTATCAATGATACAGTGGACATGGTGGAGACTGGGAAAAGTAGGTTAAGTCTATGACACTAAGTATAAGATATAAGCTACTAAAGGTCTTAGACAGTTAGACCCATGTCAACATAGGCTCCTCTAATTCACTGAATCATAAGGGTAGGGGCTGCAGTGTGATATAATGATGGGGTGGTAGAAGAGAATCAACAGGGGACCTGAAGGGCACACCTGCGAACTCACCCCTTGCACCTAAACCCCTCACAGCGACAAAAAGAAACTGTTGAATGTTATACTGGGAAATAGCATTAAATGCATGCTTTGTTCCACAAAAATGTCTACTACTGAATTGTAAAGAAAATTTTAAATAAAATTCTAGACTACTTTTTGAATAAAATGCTTTGTAATAGCATCTGCATTTATCTTGAGATATGCAAAAAATCATTGATGAAGTGACATGTAAAAGAGAATTTAATTACCTGACAGTGCAATTTTCAAAGCATCCTGACATTGTTTTTCCTCGGTTTGTGGATTGTATTTCTGGGCATAGACCTGCAATTTAATCTTCAGAGCACTGTTTCTATGAGCATGTCCGCATTTATTATCACTTTGAGTGGAAAATCACCAGCTTGTCCATGCGACCATGTCTTAAAGTGACAGTGCGCCTTTACTCGCCCTTCACCTCTTCATCATGACCATCAGGCATGTAACTGATGGATGAGGACCTGGGGTGTTGAATATTTGTAAAACTGCTCATTATAATAAGGTATTGCGACTGACCTGTGTTTTAATTAGGCATATGTTCAACCATTTCACAGGTTGTGATTTATCAAATATTGCTTGTCACTAAAACATTCGCAGTTTGATTTGGAAGAGGTCATAGATATTGGTTTTGTTTTGTCTGCACAAAACTTGGAAGAGAATTTAAGTTCACAATCTACTTTTGTCAAAAAATATTCCATTAGATGATTCATATTACAGAGAACTGAATGTTAAGTTCCCCATTTTGATGCAGTGTCCCCCTTTGCCTTCCTGTTTCACCATTAACCACCAAGAGTGTGTTAAGTATTATAAAGGAAAGGGCTTTAACACTCACCCAGTCGCCTTAGATTTTGGCAAGGTTTTTCACTCAGCAGAACAAAACCCACACCCCCAAAAGTAAAACAACTCAGCCAGGAAACAGGAAAGTGGATGAAAAAGCACAAGTTGGGACACATACTGACCCAAACCAACTCTGAATCTCAAGTAGAGGAACACATGCAGAGTAAAAAGGCCACACTTATGCATCTTGAACAAGAAGTTTAATTTATAGCATTTATTGTAAACTAGTTTGTCCACACTTTCTTTCATCTGTCGACCTTACAGCAGGTACAGGGCGTCTTTTCTGTCCCGCTGACTGTTTACACTGAGAGTTTGAAGCCAAAGGTTGATGTCCTGGATAGATTTAGCCTGTCTTTTGTTAGAGGTTTGGCGAAGGGCAGACCAATCACGTGGTAGCTGTGTAATCCTGTCTCACATGCAGACACTGTTTGTGTCTCTCATGCTCTTTAGTGTTAACCTTGTGAGTAATCAAAATGGAGGAGTTATTATTAAGCAAATGTCAAATGCATGTGAGAAATTACATAAAACATGATATGCATTGTTGTTTCTTTTTATGGTGTATTTTACTTCTGTGGCAGGCAAACACCGGCCTTGTATTTACTCAGCCTTATCAGCAGTCAGTGACAAAGCTGACTAATAACACTACTGCTCGCTTGCTTGTTTGTGTCCTGGCTGCTAATTCTTCAAGGGAGCATGTAAAGCTTAATCCCATATTACTGTGGCTATGTTAAGTGTAAGCATCTGACTGTCACACACTTCTAAGAGCAGCCTCCATGCAATGCATAATGGAGATAAAGAGAATTCCTACTTGATAAGCCTGACTGTTTATAAAACTTCATAAGCGTCCCCTGCCTGGTCTTTGCGTGTCACGGCAATGGGAGAATAGAGGAATGTGACTGGCCATTGACTGGCTCCAATCCTATAAAGAGATCTCCTTGGTTTTAGTGTGCGTTGTCTTCACTGTGCCATTTCTTACATAATAACGGGCAAGGCAGGGTTTTAGTCTGACTCATGTCTCTTAAGTCTGCCTGATTAAAAGCAAACATAAGCTCTGCTCTGTTTGGTATAAAATTATTAGGGCAAGGCTGCTCTTGTCTATGACAGAAAAGACTTCCAAGCGCAGAAGTGTGTTGCTTTTTATTCCGTTTACCACAGAAATAGAGGCTGCGTGTCTGAGAAGTATAAAAGATGACATGAAGGAATGCTTGGGAGAGATAAAGCTTTTCAGGTCAGTCTCTGGCTAAGTACAAGCTTACCACTCTCTCCCTCGCTGGTGTTAATCCCCAATAGCAAATTAGCATATTGGCAGTGACAGCAGCACTAACAGTAACAGTATATTACTTCGACATACTGTCTCATTCTTGCACTTTTTTTTTGTCGGCCTCTGGATTCTTTGGACAGATCTGTACATCGAGCTATAGCTTGTTAACCACTCTGAATATCTGCATGTGAGAAAACAATTCATACATTTTAATGACACTAGGAGTAAACATGAGCTAACAAGTAGTCTTTAAGATAGAACGCAACAGGTTTTTATTATAATGAAGCCAGTGCAGTGAATAAATGCATCACTTTTGCTCTGTGTGTATGTGTCAAGAGTCAGACTAAATGTGACACAGACTATTAGTTTTACTTCTGCCGTGGCGCTGTTTTCTTTGTTAATGTACCCTTAGAGGAGACCGTTTACAGTTTACAGTTTACAGTTTACAGTGCGTCATGCAGTGGCACGTATTAAGGCTTAGGGATTTTACCCTTGCGCTGTACATCACTCTCTCAGACTATTCCAACAAAAACAAAGGGAAATCATTCTTCTGAGCTCAGACTATGCCAGGAACAAATAGGAGTCATTATTAAGACGGAAAATTTTTGTTTTTTTTTGTTTTTGACTTTCTTGATTAATGACAGATGCTGCATAGACATGTTGAAGACAATTATTCCATGCCTGTAGGTATCATGATTTACAGGAAATGCTAAATGGCAGCACAGGTTTTTCCCCACACAAGGTTATTAATGAATGCCCCGTGTTTACAATAGAAATGTACCAAATGCTTCACTGGTGGCCCTGCTATGACTCTCCCAGGTAGCATCACACAGTCCAATAATGAAACATGAAGTCATGCCATTATACAAGTTGCTCAGATACATTGTTTGCTTTGTAAGCTTAATGTGGTACGGTCAAGGTACATTAAAAAATAATGAGTAGTGTTTTGGTGTAAACTGTGGGAAGCTGTCCTACGGTGACCTAGGACGGAAAGACGAGGTGAATGCATATGAGGCTCTGTGTCTTACAAAGGGGCAGGTTTAACTGTCTCCATGGAAATGAGTATAGCACACACTGCATCTATGTCTGTTTGGCAAAAGAGTGAGAAGCAGAGCTGAAAAGATAACAAAATACACTTTCTCACCAAAGATAAAATTCATACTAAAATGTTTAAATAAAACAACGTATGCCATTCTTTTCAACTGCATATCCTATCAGCAGTTGAATGTTTCTTTAATGTGTTTCAACAGCTCTTGTGTAAACTGCAGGCCTCTAATGTCACATATAATTCACACCTTTAACACTGAAGTCCTTTCAAAGTAAGACTGATGGGATCCAAAGGGACAGCAATTATAATATATGGCACAAGTGCAGTGACAAACAAAGATTTTACACCGCCTCAAAATTTACCACCCTTGACAAATGGTCAGCAGTCAAACCCATTCAGGAGCTGTTCCCAAGAGCTCAGTCCTCTTTTAGAGACAAGACGCTGCAGTTTGATGAAAGCCTGTGAAACGGCTCCACCTTCAGGCTTGTGTCAAAAAGGTCTTTAGTAATATTATTACATCTTTATAGATTGTTAAATATACTATAAAAAACAGTTATTATTTACATACAATATAGTTTATTCCTAAAATTGATGTTTTTTTTACTTTGTAACAACAAAGGTGGACTAGAATAAATGGAAGACATTACCATTTCAATAACAGCTCTCCATTAAGACTGAGTTTGATATTCAAATATCATGTTGCTCATAATGGGAAAGTAAATTTTCTTTATGAACATAAAAAAAAAGTGCTGACAGGAGACAGGATTCATGCGTCAGGACTGTCACAGGTCTAAAGTCAGTTTAAACATGAGCACATCTAAATACATTCTCAAAATTAATTCACCAAGAATACATGATGTCAGTATATTTCATTATTTTAAATACCATTAATGAACAATAATGAATACTGTGGTGATGACATGTTTGATCTAAAACTTGTTATTTGCAAGTTAAAGAAATCAAACCACAATCAGCATCTCTCAATGTGAAATAAGGTTCTCAGGACTTTTTTCAGTCATTTTTTGCTTAATCCTATTTAAAAAAAAAAAAAAAAAAAAAAAGAAAAAAGATAAATAACCAAAAGAGCACAGAGAATGGGTTGGTGTAATTTCACAATAGAGTGGATTCATTCCTCAACTTATTATCGAATTCATAATAAAAGATAACCCAAACCTTTTTTTTAATTAAATTTCATATAGTCACACTGTTTTTGCCTATTTATCACTCTAATCCCACCAATATATTTCCATATATTCAGGTGTATTCAAGCTGTAAATAAAACAAAGCCTAAAATATATGAGAGCATATTTTTATGTCCTTCACTTTTTTTCTTCTGTCTTTTCCAAATTGTTTACCTATTACCCACCCTTCAACAGTCAATATTAATGTCAGACAGCAGCTGCTCTAATGCTGCCAATTTCTGACTGGCTTCCTCAATGGCACTGTATGTCTGGACATTACAGGAAATATGGTAACGAATGTCATCCACCAGAGGGACAGAGTCCGTCTCGTGTCGATCCTCTAAAGATGCTGCATCCTCTTTGATAAGCTCAGCGAATTCAGGTTGCTCCACCAGCTGTGACAAACAGGAAAACACAATTATCTTTACTGACAAACAGTAAACAAATAACAATACTTTCACTGATTAGGGTCAACTTCAATGAGGCCCCCACCTGCTCAATGATCTTGGCCATATACTCTGTGCACTGATCCTCCAGTCGTGAGAGACGAAAAAGCCTGGCAGTCTTCCATAAACACAAAACATTCTCCTTGCACAGAGACTTAGCAAGTGTTTTTCCGCACAGACGCTTTAGGCCTGGCAGCAGATACATGTCAGCCACGAACAGGACGTCAAACACATTGTCCATTGTTAGCTAAACAGGAAAAAAAAAACAAGCCATCAACTGTCTGAAAAATAAAGGCTTTCAAAGAGCATAGCTATTGCTTGTCAAAAGGGCTGTTGAGAATGTATTAACAGACCAGCGAAGGTACCCAAAGTGAAGGAATATCATTCAAACATAAACTTAGACAGTGCCCCTGCTCAGTTTACAGAGAGTTGCTGTGCTGAGGATACTTAAAGCCACCCTGCATAACTTTTAGCCAGTAGAGGGTGCAGACCTCTCTATCTTGTTATGACAGCAGCGTTATTTTCCCGCACGTTTGGAAGAAAAAAATCATGTCTTTAGAAACTGTGAGTATTTTGTACAAATAGGACTCTGCTATGGTCCAGTGTATTGGCCTTTTTCTGCACCCTCTATGTCTGCGAGTCCCAGCGACAGGAATAATATATAATTTATGTTTGAGGTTTCTGTCCAGCAGAGGGTTCTGTGTCAGTGAGATAGGCATGATCTAAGAACCATCAAATAAACATGAGAATATATATTTTTGGGCTAAAAGTTATCCAGTGCTACTGGCTAAAAGTTACGCAGGGAGGCTTTCAGATGAAGAAAATATTTATATAATTCTGACAATTTTAACCAAACATGGGAAACCTGTTTGTCAACCACAAATTGGGCCATTGAAGAGGGCCCATGCTCAAAGCCTGAAGGTCTTTGATTTTAAAATGAAAAGAATGTCTGCTATTTCAAATGCTCCACAACAAACCTCAGTGTCATCACTGTAGATGTAACACATGATGTGGATAAAGATATCATGGGAGATGTTGTGTAGAGTAATCACAGGAGTGCTGGGCTGTGACTGCAGCTGACCGCCTTCACTGAAGTGGTCGTTAAGTAAAGCTCTGAAGTAGTCACTGCGGCCACAGAAAAATGCCTGGAGACAAAAGGAAACGTTACTTTACAGGCACTGTCTTTGCAAATAACCCAGGGATGTTCTGATTAATTTACCTTATGACACAAGAAATTGTAACCATCTACTTTAAAGCAGATGTCAGGATACGTAGGAAAGTTCTTAGCTCTGTTAAAGGGAAGTTCTCCAAATCCAAGCTGAAGAATATCAGCAGACAATGACACAAATCACTTATACATTTGAGTAACACAGTAGCAGTTAGTTTACTTGTCTAACTTTCTGTGTGTGCTTACTTGTAATTCAGCAGGAAATGCACAGTCAGCTAACTGAGCCAACTCGTCCTGTAGCTTACAGTTCTGTGGCTCAAGGCTCAGGACCTTTACACATATCCCTGGTTTGTTGGACACTTCAGGAGCAGAGCCAGAAAGCACAATGAGTGAAAATGATAATCTGTTAAGTTTAAGAATAAATGCCTGGTTTATAATTCTAAAAACAATGGTGATTAGCACTGAGGTTACTAAAACACTCTGGTTTATTCAGCTGGGTATATAAGTAGCATGTAAAAGCTTACCAAAATTATAAACTTGTTTGCATTTATTCTCCAGTTCTTCTATCAGAACTGCCATTTTACACTGTTTTGCAAGCCGTGTGCAGTCTTCCAGAAAGCTGATGTCAATATCCATACGTCCTGTAACAAACACAAAATACAGATGGTTCTGAATCCAAATTGTTAATTGATTTTAGTTAATTGTTTTAAGTATTTTGAGCAAAACGCCTCACAAGCATGCTCCACATTGATTAAAAAAAAAGAAAAATTCTGAAAATTTCTTATTCTAAGACTAAACTTATAATGAATACAAACCAACCTGTATAAATATATTGCAAGATTGCTGCAAATGCTGCAGGATTGATCTAAATGGAATAAAAAAGGCTTTAGTCCCACTTTTGTAAACCTCTAAAATTGTCATTGTCAACACACATATTTAACAAATTTAGTAGTAATACCAAAGGGTGTTTAAGTGTGATCAAGTTCTTCCCACTCCATTTGCTGTTGAACATCTCAGAGAAGTACTCTGAACGTGCAATGAGAACACAACGGTGAGCTGGAAATGTTTGCCCATGAACCAGAAACTTCACATCACTGTGCTGTCCCTGTTCCAGCAAACTAAAGCAAATGCAAACAAAACCATTGTTATCAACTGTAAACAAAAGAGAAACAACTATTTATTCTTCAGCTTTGATCAAGTTTGCATGAATTTACAAGACTGACCACTGAAGCTCTTACATGTGGAGAAAGTGGCTGAAGTCTTCTTGCTGCATGTGGCAGGTACTCATGCAATTATATTCTTTAAGAAGACGTCGGATTGTATCACTCAGCGAGCCATACATACATCTCTCTCCTTCAAAAGTGTTGGCTTCACACTTGGCTCCTGATGGCAACGTAACCAAAACACATACAACACAACAATATCTGTATTAAGTTACATCAAAAATATATGATTATGTCAAGCTTTAGTGAGCAGCCTTACCACTAGCCAACAGGTACTGGACCAACTCCTCATGGCCACAGAGACAGGCATAATACCTGCACAAATTATGTTTCTTAACTGAAGTTTGATGACAGCAAGCCTTTGACAGAAAAGCTTATAAATACATATAACTTACAATGGGGTGCTATCCCATTTATCTCTTACATTGAGGTCCACATCTCTGTGTTCAACAAGATATCTGGGAAATGAAAACGATTTTGTCAGAATATTGTTGAACAAAAAACACACGACTAAGAACAATGTGAGAGCTAAGAAAGCTGGCAATGAACCCCCTCTGAAAACTAAAGCAAGCTAAAGTTAGGTGTCACGCAGCACTATTTTTAAAGCACAATTAGCCTAAGGTTTAGCTCCCATAGGGCACTTAGCCTACTGTATGCATATTATCATCTATAAATGTGAACAAATAATCTAGCAATCAAATAACATCGCAGTATTTGTGCCACAACAACGTTAACCTACATCTCGGTTACCTGACTCTGCAAATGTCGCCCTTTTTGCAACTTGCAAACAAATCGTGGGTATCCATGATGTCCTCGGTAACCTGTGTCCCCTGTAATGCATCGAGACGGCCTGTCGGACGGCCAGGAGAGAGCTAAGTGCTACTTTAATTTATGATACTTTTATTTTTCAACTGTGGACTCTGTAGGTGCTGAAATCTTCTGGCTGTCACACCTTCTCGTATAGTTGTTGACGAAGAGCAGTCGGATGTTTTGGTCGAAAAGGTCTGAAATCACATGACCAGTGCTGCCTTCACGTGCTGTAAAATGGTCGGATTTTCTGGCAGACTTCTCCAAACTGTACACATCTGTTTCCTGCTGTTGGATGATAATGCTAGAGATACTTGTCTTAAAATAACACCACATAGCACGAACACAAGCACACTTTATTTTCCAATGAAAGGTAGCCATTCGCAATGAACCACCCTTAGGTTGTGTGTACTTTACCGTGGGGTTCTGAATGCAGCACAACAACAAGTAATTCGTTTGTGGAGGTTCTCAGTCATTCAGGTTGTAGTAATGCTAGGATTTAAAAAGAAGAAACAGAAGACGTTTCATACCCTCATCCAACTGCTCCACTGACACCATCTCGGGGCATTTACCTGCTCACAGCCCTGAGTGATACTGAGTCCTGGCCTCTCACTGGGCATCAGACACCTGGTTAAACCACTCATCTCACAGACTAGACCAATCTACTTTAGAAAGTCACTTGTTTCTTAATATTCCTTTAGCATAACAAAGAGTAATCTCAATCCACTTATTAAAACAAAACAACAAACTAATTTATGATTGGAGTAAAAACAAGAAATTAAAGCAACCCATATAAATTTGTTGCTGTTATAGTCATGTTTAAACAAGGATACACAGGTTAGCAGCATTTTTTATTACAATAACGTAAAATAACAAAGTAAACAGGATAAAATGTTACTATAGAATTATTCAGCATTAATGCTGACTCCGTACTCAGACTCTCTCTCTAATATTACCACAAACCCTTCCCTCTGAGTGTTACCACGGAGCCCCTCCCTCTAACAGTATCACAGACCCCTCCCTATATAAAAAAAGTTAAAGTCGCCTATCTGGTCATGCATATTTCAATACACGTTAAACATAGATTGTTTTACATAGTCACTTTTTTGCCTGTGGCCTTGGTTTTTTGTTTTTTTTTTCTGGCCTTGTAAGTAATTCAACCTCAACAGGGTAGTGATCACTGACTTGTAAAGCCTGTAAGAAAATAATCCAATGATTAAAATATAATAAAGTAAATAAAGGTGTGCATAAAATATTAAAAGTAGAACCGATTTTTTTTTTTTACCTTTTCTTCAGTCATTTTAAATTCCTCATGAAAGTTAAATGGCTTGGCTGAGTTTGGCACAACAGCAGCCAACATGTCATCCCCATAAACAACGATCCTGTTTGAAAACATTTACTTTAGTTTATTAATTAAACCTCTCTGTAATATTATGATTTCTGTGAGGAGTCTGCATGTCCTCCCCGTGTCACCGTGGGTTCTCTCCGGCATCTCCAGCTTCCTCCCACCGCCCAAAGACATGCATGTATAGGTCAATTGGTGACTCTAAAGTGCCCCTAGTGGCTGAATGTGAGAGTGAATGGTTGTCTGTCATTGTCTGCAACTAAGCGTCAGCCCTGCGACGAACTGGCCACTGTCCAGGGTGTACCCCACCTAAGGCCCAAAGCTGCTGGGATAGGCTCCAGCCACCCACGACTGTAATGAATGTAATATTAGGACACAACAGGATAAACATGGCACAGTTCATGTTTACACACCTATCATAGGTGTGTTCATTTGTTGTGTTTGCAGTGGTGTCGACATTATCACCAATCAGCCAATGGAAATTCTTGTCACTGCGAATGCGTATTTTTTTCATTTCCTTCCGTGTGACATATGCACCATCTGCATTGAAATCTCCAAGAATCATTATGTTCTGGAAAAAAAATCAGAATATATATAAGGAAACATTTTCAAATTGGTTAATTTCTTGGTGAATAAACCACAGATTAGTTTACATCAGTTTTCCATTTGTCTTTGACCACCAGAAAAACATCATACAGCTCATCGAGTTCTTTCTCAGAGTCCTGTGGTGTTGTATGGACTGGGATCAGCACCAGGTCCTTCAACACTGTAATAATGAAAAGGATTGTACATATTAACATGCCATTTAATATCACATCAACACAAACAATAAGTCGGTGGATTTAACTTGATTAACCTGCCTTTTGTTCCTATGATTCACACGTCACACTACATTAGCCACACAAAACGTAAAATAGATTTAGTATAGGTCTGACTCACACATACCACAGAAACCATGGGAACAGAGGAAGAGGTGTTGTTTAAAAGTGTTTTGTCTTGCATTTATAACTTGAAAGTAATAAAAGCAGACTGACCAGTGTTGCAGGGCTTAAAGTGTAGGATATAAGGCTCTCTTGCAAAAGCATCCACATCATTTGGCTGGTTGTCTTCATATTGGTAGGAGTCAATCAATTTGACTACATCATCCCTTTTAATGACAGAAACAGCTTATCAAATTGAAACATCTGATAGTATGAGCCAAATCAACATCAAATAAACATGTCTTAACCTGTAAAGAAAGAGAAACTGCTCCTTGTATGTTGTTCTTCCAAGGCGCACACTGAGCTGCAGTGTATAGTGATGGGTGGTGCTTACTCTAAAGCAAAGGACAAGAAAAGTCACAAAGTGTACTGGGACACATGAACTCTACAGTGTATTTGCTAAGAAACCTTAACTTACTTGTTCAATTCCTCCAAAAGTACTTTGATAGATTCTCCACTCACATCCACCACCTCCAAAATAAGTATTATGTCATATCGAGACACAATCTACAAACACATAACAAGCGTCGCCAATGAATTTTATAAGCCTCATATTTTATTGATTGATTGATTAATTGATTGCTAGTGTGTAGTGTTTCCCCTGGCAGCTTTCCAGTCACATCATAACACAAAGCATTCACAATTAAAAATACTACACAATGTATGCTCTAAAACTCAATGTCCCATAATAAACTAGTGATTAATAAACACCGAACTCAAAATCCTTTACATTTAACAAATATTTTCCAATGGAGAGCTCCAGTCAAAAATATGAGACATGATTACCTTAATAAGAGCTGAAAGGACATCTGGATTTGAAACTTTAGTCAGTCCAAATCTCTGCACGTTGAACGAAGCAATCTTCATGTCTAGTATCTATTAGAAAACTAGATGATACTCAGCTGTACGAACAGAAAAATGTAACGTCGTCGCTGTCCCTCGCCCGTCTGCCCGAGAAAATTGAATTAAAGGTGCGTGAAGAAGATACTTGCCTTGACAGCTTTGACTTGCCTTATTCACCAGAATAATCACACCCCTGCTTGTGTGTAAAACAAAAAACAAAAACAGACTACTCTGAGCTATGACAGTTACATGCAAAGCCTCAAAAGAAAAACAGATAAAAAAAGGAATGAACTTGGCAAGTCAAACCAGTTTTGGGCTTTTGCAGCTGTCACAGGTTAATGCCAAAGCAAACATAGCGTAGTAATTTATCACTAAACACTGATCTCATTGGTAAATATAATGTTCAATGGGGTTGTGTTTACAAAATGAATTTTTTAAATTTTTTAAGAAATACATTTTAATTGATCTTTGTATGTGATTCTAGTAACCATGTAAAAGAAGTCTTACTTTTTATAGTAGGTAGTCAATATAGTAAGCTTTAATCATTTGATTTTATAACCATTCTTTACATGTTTATAAATAAAAATAAACTCATATTTAAACTTGTTGAGTTGTGAAGTGTTGATTCAAGCCATTTTGCCTGGTCTGGATGACATGTTCTAGTTTCATAGATCTAAAGAGACAGCAGTTACACAACATAAAACTGAAATACACCCGAAGCACAGTTTTTGAATTCCTCGTGTGAAACAATGCAACCTTTACAGTGGGTAGGTGGGAAAGGACATGGCATGCGTTGGACTGGTTTACCCACATACACAACCACACCCAGTTTAAGCCTATAAACAAGGGACTCAAGCGATAAGAGATGCACAACAGAGCTCAATCACTGCCTGGACTCACCATCTCCATCCTGCGACACCATGAGTCTGAGGAGCAAACGCACTACTCGTCCAGGGGTCTACATCCCCTCGACAAGCTTCAGCAGCATGTCCATGGGATCCTATACCATACCCAGGATCAGCTCTGCAACAAACCTGGCACCTCCAATTACTGCTGTGACTATCAATAAGAGCCTTCTTACCCCAATGAATGTAGAGATCGACCCCCTGATCCAAGCAGTCCGCACCCAAGAGAAAGAGCAGATAAAGAGCCTCAACAACAGATTTGCTTCATTCATTGATAAGGTAAGAAATGTGTGGTTTCCTTTGTGAAAACAGTTTTAAATGCATCGAAATTTAGCTAACAATGATTGAAAAGTGCACCTTCCAAATGGTTTGTTTTAATCATGTTCTAGGTAAGACACCTGGAGCAGCAGAACAAAATGCTGGAAACCAAATGGAAACTTTTGGAGGGAAAAACTCCTGGCTCCTCTAACACTGAGCCCATGCTGAAGGCCTACATTGCTTCTCTGCAAAGGCAGCTTGAGTTTCTGAACAATGACAAACACAAACTCGACATGGAAAATGATGTCATGCACAAAAATGTCAATGACTACAAGACAAGGTAAAGTCTTAAAACATAGAACACACTAAACATTCATTTTCTAGACCTAAATACTCAAATGATTTTGACATTATTTAGGTATGAAGATGAAATCAACAAGAGGAATGAGGCAGAGAACGAATTTGTCATGCTCAAAAAGGTAAAGGAGAAACGATTTGGTCAGTTTAAGTGAATAATTTGTGCACAAACTAAAGTTCTTTACGGACTGTCTGCAGGATGTTGATGCAGGCTATTTGTCCAAGGTGGACCTAGATGACAAACTGGGTTCACTCGCTGAAGAATTCAACTTTCTCAAGGCTCTGTATGACGCGGTATAAATTGCTTTTTTTCTAATAATAAAAAGAATGTGCATGTAGTTTTTATTATTCACACTTATGTATGCTTTGGTTGATAGGAGCTGCGTGAGTTGCAGGAAAACATGAAAGAAACCTCAGTGGTGGTGCAAATGGACAACTCCCGTGGCTTAAACATGGAACAGATCATGTCTGATGTTAAAGGACAGTATGAGGATATTGCTGCCCGCAGCCGCGAAGAAGCTGAAAACTGGTACAAAACAAAGGTAAAAAAAAAAAAAAAAAAAGAATCCATCACATTTCCGTAATAGATTTAACACCTCATACCTGATAATTACTATCTTTTGTCATCTGTCTGATCTCTGCTGCTACCAGTTTGACAAGATGAATGCTGAGGCTGACCAGTATGGAAATGAGTTACGTAACAGCAAGTCGGAAATAGCTGAGCTCACTCGACTGATCAGCCGTCTGCAGAATGAGATTGAATCTATAAAGGCACAGGTGAGCAAACCAAGACTGCTACAAGGAAACATATCTCACCTGCACGACGACAGCTAGACTGACACGTTTATCTCAAAGGCATTCATACTAAAAGGATTTCATCACTTCATTCCTGAATATTCATAGAAGAGCTCAAGGGAAGGGAAGAAGAGTACTAGTAAAACCACTTTAGAGGCAACAAACCAGGTCAACTCTGTCCTGGGGCAGATTTTTACTCTTATCTGATGGAGTCCTAATACAATGACAGTTACATAGACTGTCTAGACATTTTTGTTTTAGGGTGTTGCCACAAAATCAACAATGTACCAAAGCACATACAGTACACAACAAAAAGCTTAAAGGAAAGGTAGCTTATCTAATGCTCACATCTACTGTAGGCTATAATCTTCACCTCCATATGTTTTTTTGCCAGCGTGCAAACCTTGAGGGCCAGATTGCTGAAGCAGAGGGACGTGGAGATGCTGCCATAAAAGATGCCAACACTCGCATCAGGGACCTGGAGATGGCTCTGCAAAGGGCCAAGCAGGACATGGCTCGACAGCTGAGAGAGTATCAGGAGCTCATGAATGTTAAGCTGGCTCTAGACATTGAGATTTCAACCTACAGGAAGCTGCTGGAAGGAGAGGAGGAAAGGTGGGTTACAACCATGTAAACTGTCATTATTTTAGGGCTATCAGGTATAGCTGCACTTTGACAGTACATTGCATTACTTACATTGTTTGCTTTTTTTTAACAGGCTTGGTCAAGAAACCGTTTTAAACATCCAAACAGTGCCCACCAGAAGTAAGTCATAGGTACTGAAGACATCATGTGTAACCACTGTTTTCAGTTAACAGTTTAATGGCTATATATTTGACCTTGTGTAATTTTTTTCATTCTTCCACTAGACTCTTCTCGGCAGAAGCTTGAAAGGCGAAGATCTGGTCCAATCGTCATCAAGACAATGGAAACCAACAATATAACATACAACTAATAAAACAAGCATGAGTCCCCTGTGATACTTTTATCTTTTACCACAATATGATGTTTTTGTAACCATAAAGCATCTGCTTAGTGTCATTGTTTTCCCGTTTTACTGTAATAAAAGGTGCTCTTTGTCCATCCACATACTCGCCATTGATATAAACGTGTTTTAATAACTTGTTTTGGTTTTTTGTTTTTTTGTTTTTTATGAAACTTATAAATTGCTAATTGCACACATGAAAGGCTAAAACATATGGACCCTTATTGAATATGTAAGTGATATACAATCAGTTCTTTGGTCAGGTTTATTTTTGCCCTGAAAGGTTTGGAAATGATAGTGACAGGGTACTAAAGCCCTATAGGCGGTCTTATGAAGAAATAGCCCTATCATTGAGATATTTAATTTACACATTTTACACATTTCATTTACATATTTAAGTTCCACATGATTAGGATGTGAAGAAAAACATTACTTTTGTCTCCGCCGCCGTCGCCTGAAAGACAGCGCTCAGGAATGAAAAACATGTTGTGTATTTCCTGCTTTGCGCCGCACGTCAGACTCTACTGTCTTCCCCATTCTCACTTTGGGCGGAAATATAAGCATCTTTTTTTTCTTAATGCCACCAGAAATATACCTGCAGTGCTTCTCAGTAATCTCATTAACACCATCAACATCTAGGTTAAAGGTAACTATCGTCACTATAAAATGACATAGTTATTTTGAAAGTGTGGTTGTAGTAGTCTACTGGAACACTTTCATTAGTCATTGGGCTACTAGCTTTTAGCGTATGTCTTACACGCTGTCTGTCACTTACTTGTACCATTGTCATGTTTTATAGGTGGTTTCATAGAAATGCTTTGTATTCCGTCTGGATCACACACATGCTGTGGACTTCATCCTAAAACATGACGACTCTTCTCTCTGGGGAGCTGCCTGTCAATGTGATCAATAATAACCAGTACATATCACTTTTAGCTTGTAACAAACAGGTGACAGATAAAAACAGAGAAGACAGTCTTTCTCTTGAACATGCAATCCAAACTGCTTTGTCTGAGGCCAAAACTGTCGTTGTGGTTGGCTCTGAAGGTTCAGGTAAAAGTACAACTTTGGAGAAGCTTGTTGTGGGTTGGTCCAAAGGAGAGCAACTCCAAAAATTTTCTCATGTTTTCTTTTTCCGGTTAAGTGAAATAAATTTACTTAATGTTACTTCACTTGAGACATTATTGCAACACAGTCGTTCTCCACCAGTTGTCCCAATAACTCAACTTGAGGATGTGTTGATTATTTTGGACGAACTTGACCGCTACCAGCACAGCCTGGACCCCTCAGTCCACAGCCTCTGCTCTGACCCTAACCAGGCCACCTCTGTGTCCTGTTTAGTAGCTAGTTTGCTGCATGGATCGCTGATGTCAGGTGCTTGCTGCTTAGTAGCAAGCAGACCTGCTGCTAATCTGAAGTTTTTAAATGGCATTCAAGTGGAAGTGCTTGGTTTTCTGAAGTCACAAAGGGAGGCTTTCTTCAAGGGGTTCTTTACAGACCCGGCTGTTGCCAACAATGTGCTGCAACACATGGAAACAACTCTAGGCTTTTACGATTTCTCTTCCTCCCCTCGATTTTGCTGGACAGTCTGTTCTGTTTACCAGCGCTTTGTTGATTGTGGTACAGAGCTTCCTAAGACTCTTTCTCAGCTTTTTGTCTACATCCTGGCCCACTTGATACAGACGGAACTGAAGGACAACGTCCGAAAAACTGTGTTGGCCCTTGGTGAGCTGGCCTCTTATTCTGCTCTTGGGCAGCATTTAACTTTCGCAAGAGACAAGGTAGTTTCATTAGGGCTTCAGCCTTTGCTTACCTCTGAGTTTCAGTTGGGTGGCTTCCTGCACGTGGATGGTGACCCGGAGTCAGATAGAGCTGCCTTTTCTTGGCACTCACAGCTCATGCAAGAATTCATCTTGGCCGTTGCTTTCTTTTTGGAAACTACTTCTGAAAGTGCACAGAGGATGTTGGAGAAGCATAAAAAAGATGCAAAGTTTTTAGATGTCTTCATGTCAGGCCTGTCAGAGCCAGTTCATCGTAGACCACTAGAGGCACTACTGGAGCCTTTTAACCCTGGTCAGATCCTGGATTTTAAAAACTGGTTTAAAAACATCTGTGAGAAAACTCTACAGGGGTTTGACAAAGAAAAGCACTGCCACTGCTATCATGTACTTTATCAAACTCAAAACAAGAATGTGGTGAATGAGCTCATAACCCCTTCTGCAAGAACTGGACTCAGCTATGGCAATTTAAGCCATCAGGACTATGTCATGCTAAACTATGTAGTAACACAGCTTAGTGAGATGAAACAATTAAATTTATATCGCACAAGCAATTTGACTGAGCAGACAGCAAGAATCCTGACTCCAGCTTTGTCAGTATCACATAAAATAATGTAAGTAATGTCTTAACTGAGACATATTGCTGCACATTCATTAATTATATTTGATGACCTGTTTATATAAGTATCTACTGTGCTTTAGATTAAGTCAGTGTTCCTTTGGAGATGGGGCTGTAAGTTGTCTGACCTCAGCTCTCTGCAGCGGACTCACTAAAGAGTTGGATCTGTCTGACAGCCGGCTCAGTGATGCACAGTTTAAAAGTTTGTGCACTGGACTAAGAGACTCAAAGTTGCAGTCATTAAGGTAACATGAACTTAATAAATATTGGAAAAGGCTCTGCTAAAGGTGAAAATGTGAAAATTGATGTGTGTTATCATTTCCCTAGGCTTTTCAATTGCAAACTGACAGAGGCATCGTGTAAAGATTTAATGTTTGCTTTGACCTCGCGTGCATCACAGCTGTGCGTGTTACAACTCTCAAGCAATCCCATTGGTGATGTAGGTTTGGTAACACTGTGCAGAGCGATGCAAAGTCAACACTGCAAAATACAGGATCTCCAGTGGGTAATTGAAATAGTTCAGTACATTGCAAGCTGAAAAGTAAAATCTAAAGTTTATGGTTGGCTTTTTTTTCTGAAAAGGTTGCAACACTGCCGCTTAACTGCAGCATCGATGGAGGATCTGTCAACTGCTTTGAGTTCTGGACATTCAGAGCTAAGAAAAGTCACTCTATCAAATAATGAAGTGGGTGATATTGGAGTTCAAGCTCTGTGCAAGTGCCTGAAAGACCCACTCTGTAAATTGCAGAGTTTAAGGTATGCGCCCACAACAATGACACTAAATCATGAGTAGATCTATATTTTACCCTTCGAATTTCCTTCTCTATATAGACTATTTGCTTGTGAGTTGACTGGTGCCTGTTGTCCCCATCTGATGGAGGCTTTGATGTCTAAACACTGCTCTTTGTTAGAACTAGAGTTGTCAGTGAATGATATCGGCCACGAGGGGGCACTGCTGCTTTGTAAAGCCCTCAAAAGAACTGGTTGCCCAATGGAAAAACTTTGGTAGGAGTTGCCTGCAAATATTCATGACTTTCCTAGTCTAGTGCCACCGTTTATAAATATTTGGTGAAATCCTGGTAACTGAATATGTTTTTCCATCCAACAGCTTAGTACGATGTCAGTTAACTGAGGTTGTCTTCATTGAACTGGCTTCTTTGTTGAAAAGTGGGACTCCTCCACTGAAGTCTTTGTCTGTTGGTCTAAATAAAGTTGGTGATCAAGGAGTAAAGCATCTGTGGGATGCTATGACACATCCATCCTGTCTGTTAGAGGAACTGGAGTAAGTTAAAAATGTCACATTGCCATTTAGAACAGTAAATCTACAAGCCAAACCTTATGTCTCTGTTGTAGTGTGGAAATGACAGATTTGACAGACGCCTGTGTTAAGGACATGTGCGAAGCTATAAGAGCCAGTAAGACATTGAAGAAACTGGTGCTCCCAAATAACTCACTGACAGATGTGTCTGTCCCAGGCCTAGTTAAAGTCATGCAGGACAACCCCAACATGCTGGAGATGAAGTATGTATGGTTTAACACCTAAACAAAATACAGTCTAAGTGTTTGCTAAACATTACAAATGGCATTTCATCATGTTAATTTGCACTTTTTCTCTAATTCTTTCAGCCTGAAGTACAATGACTTTGGTGAAGAAGTGTTTGACATGTTTTTGGAGTGTGAGAAAATAAGATACTAAAAAAGGTGGCTAATCCCCTTGCAAACATATGCTTGCAAATACATTCAATTAAAAGAAAATACATAGGCCAAACACATCTGTCAAATTAATTTCTGTATAAAAATCTTCTAACATTTATGTAAAGATCCGGACAATATCTTACATATGGCAAATTATACATTCTGTAACTGTTAAACACTGAAATGTAAACCTGATCTAATGTAAGCAAATATTTTTGTAGTTCAAACCGTTTTTCAAAATACAGTTTACTTGACAAATAGGCAAAAGAAGGTGAGCAGATTACATTTCTAAAGATTAATATGAGGTGCAAACCAAATAACACATCTTACAAGGATAAATATATCAAATGACAACCAAAAGGCTAACTCTGAACATAGGAATCAGTCAGTGCTAAAAGATTTCAAGTAATTACAGTCACTATACTTTTTTAAATATTAGAAACGTCATACAAATATCTTCAAAGTTAGATCAAAATATGGTCACTGTTTTGGACTTCCTGTAAAGTTTGCGAAATGTCACTTGTGCCCTTTTGGTTCAAAGCCCTTGATATGCATTAAGTTTTAGTGTGGCTGGGCTTTTTATTGCAGTTGGAGTTAATTTCCTCTTCTGAGCTGCTCTCAACATCACTCCGGTCATCTCTTGATACCTGTAAATTAAAATAAATATTTAATAAAAGTAATAAACGGTTTTGAAAGGTTCTATCCAATACACACCTTTCCCTTGAATAGAGCTTTAAGAGCAATGCGACTGATGAGATAAAACCAGAAGATGTGAAGGACCTGCAGGACTAATAGCAAGCCATTAAGCAGCCACCAAGCCTGGTATGGCCCTATGATCTCCCAGCTTTCCAACAGGACACTGCGAACAATCCTTTACAAATATATATATAGAGAGAGAGAGAGATTACAGCAAATAACATAGGCTGGAATTCTATGTTGTTTGTATAAAAATGACTCATGGTTGACTTACCAGAAGGGATAGATAACAAGTCGTGTCAGAAAAAACATGACACTGAACAGCACAAACAGGCCATCACAGAGCCTCTGGTATTTTGCATAGTTGGCCAACTTGGCTGCCTTGGAGAGGAAATGAAAGTTAAACTAGAATGCACTCTTTTCATTATTGTGATGACGTAAAGCTTTTAAAAACATTTCTAAACAGTATGCAGTGTTTTTTTTATTATTATTAATGTGGGGAAAGCTTTGAAAAGCTTTGAACTCATTGTCACCTTGCTATTTACCTCTAAGAAAATATCAGAAGCATCGTGCACACACATCACCAGTGTGCCAGCTCTTAGCATGTTGTTCACATAGGAAAATGTGATGAGGAGTATTGTGGCGAAGTGGTGGACAAACATGATGAGGAAATCCTGTTATTGATGACATGAGATTACAGAAGGCTTAAAGGCATAAAAATATGAATGGTTTATTACATGAAGAAAGTGATGGGGTTTGTGACGAATGGATGATGTTGTTCAAAGATTGTACCAGGTATAGAGGTGTTAAGGAGTTAGTGACTCACCTTTCGTTTGATGTCAGTGAACTGAGAAAACATCAGAGACCAATAGAAAGACAGCTCAGCCACATAGTGGTTGTACTGGCCTTGACTCAGGGGCTTTTAAAAAGAAGAAACAAAAAGTGTAAACAAATAGACACAATGTCTTAATAGTTATATTACCATTAAAGGTACGATTTTACCTGAAATGGATAGTTGTACCAACACTGCCTGGTATCCCAGATCCAAGGAGACTAAGTGAAGGGATTTGTTGTTAAACTATATGTTTTTACAGGTTTTCAGTAATCAAAAAGTAAACTAACAATAACTGACTTAAAGAACTCACATCCCACATATAGTGAACAGCATAAATAAATATTCCAAAATAAAATGTGAATCGCCACCTGAAATGAGAAGGAAAGCAAATGCAAACTCAAATATACAAAATACTCAATGCTTTAAATAATCAAATCATGAACCTACATGCTCTCGCAAAACTTTTTTTCTGTTGTAGGCCTGTCTTGGTCTCTACGGAGCCGAAACCATCTCTGTACTCTTCGTACGTCCCAGTCCAGCTGCTTGGACAGTCCTTCCAGTTGCCTGTGGTCTGGACACTAAGGGCAACAGTTTAAAATGATTATATTAGCTGGCTTCAAAGCCAGTTACCAGGTAGTGGTTGTGTTTACAGGTACAGTCAGTGAACTATAGCATAGATGTGTGTGTCAAGTATGTACCGTTTTAGACTGGTACACCCTCTCCAGGACTGCATTGGGCTGAACTTGTCGCCACACCCGAGTCTGAATATGAAGTATGTTGGCACAGGGCTTGGCTACTAACCTGTTTACACAAAAAGAAAAAAAGGTTGGGGTGGGGAGGAGTGGACACAGTGAGATGTTGTATTTAGAGAAAGTTTGAGGCACATTAACTTGGATGTGTAAGACCAAAAAGCTATTGCAAGGACTTGCAAGGATTTAAATGATCATTTTGATGAACAATGACCACTTTTATTGTTCAAGCGCAAGTCTGTCTTGCTAAAGGGAGGAACTATGTGTAAGACTTAGGAGTGAGACAGGCAAGTGTTACATGGAAGGTATCTTGGGGAATGTAGCACCTCGTCCAAACACAATATGGTAACAGGTCATGTGAAAATATGGGAAAGGGAGATGGGAGAGTCGAATGACCAAATTGCTGATGAGTGTCACAAGACTTTTGTTCTAAATGACCAATATCTGTGCTCTTTCTAAGGCCGATAATGTTCAACAACGTGTCTTTCATTTACAATAATGGATCTTGTGAAAAATGTGTTTTAAAAAGATTTAGGCAACATGAGAAATAAAGAAATAAAATCTAGAGTTGGTGATAGTCTTAACAATATTATCCTTTAAAATGTATTGTTAGAGTGTTCACATGTCAAAGTGACCACAAAAATCTAAATTATATTTAATGTGAAGGTCCCAATAAAGTTTAGAGATAGGGTATAAGCCTAATTTTTAATTTTGTTAAAATATAGGCTACTATCCACAGCCTACCAATCAGGAAATGATTGCGATCTGTTTGCTATGCTATCCATCCTATACATCAAAGCCTAGCCTATTAGAGCTACTTTTTTCAGTTTTTCAGTTCATTTTAATTTATTTTGAAGTTATATCCTAAACAAAATTAAAACAGACCAAGGGGGGAAAAACAAACAAAGAAATTGCATACAAGTTGCCGATTACCTTTCAAAAATGAGTCTAAATATGAAAAGACCGACGGCCAGGGGTAAGACGCACACCAAGTGGCCCGCTCGGGCATACTCCTCTCCAGGTGCTGGACGCTCCAGGTCCGCCCACGTTACATTTTCAGGAAGCCAGAACCATTCACTCCAAATCCAAGCAGACACAGCTGAAGCCATCGAAGAACTGATCAACAAATTTCAACTAAGGTAAACGCAAAAAGGTATAGGCCTACTATAAGCCCATTTGTTTGGGCCACTAGACAGAGCTGCTCACTCTTTGCCCTAAGCATCACTTATGGTTAAATACAGAGGAAACCACAGGACAGAAGGGCAACACCCACAAGTTTAGGCAACTGCAACTGCAGCTGCAGCACTTCCCCGTCAAGAATCTGAGCACACCAGACCGGAGTGGAAGCTATTTATAGCTTTTAGCATAAACCCAGGGCATCTTCAAGAAAGTAAGCTAAAGTGAACTTAGACCAACGCTGTTTCAGATGGAGAGCTAAAAACTCTTACTTTAGTGAGTATAGCCTATGGACCATTTAAGTGTGAATTGAGTTATTAGCACAGGATCATGGCACAATAATATGTAGTGTCAAGCAATCTTTTACGTTACTAATCCACTTTAGTAAAGTTCACTACAGATAATCAGCTAACAAAAGACAATAACAGGTGAGCTTGTTCAATGAATTGCTGATGTCGCTTTAAAATCTATCTCAGAGCCAATGATCTAATCTTCAGCACCTGAGACCCATCAGCAATTGAGTTCCGTCACCTGCCATTTGCTAGAAAGACATTAACATAAGTAGCTTTGGAAATCTAGTCTTATATGTTTTGGATACATTAAGAGATATAGAATCAAGGCTGCGGTGGATCAATGGCATTTTGTTATTGATTTGGCAATTGTAAAAGACGCTGGATAAAGTGATAACAATATTATGATGCTTATGTGGTAAAGGGCAACACAATAGTCAAGCGGTTTCATGTGTGAAAAGTGGAAAATCATCAGAAACCAAATGAAAACCAGCTCAACTTTACAGTATCTTGACTCTGGCTTTATTAAGACAATGAGATACTAAACATTTTATTGGCAGATTATGCAGGATATCAACAGATGTTTTTGTGAGCAAACCAAGCCCCATGTCCCATCTTCCCCAGGTTTTACTGTGGCTTTTGAACAACATCTGTAGTCTAGCTGTTTATGTTTTTTTAATCTCCTGAGAGCTGACACTGATGGCTACACACTGAAAAATGTCCCTCCCGTATGAACAAAGAAGGAAAATGGTGAAATACAGACAGAGGACAGATATATTCACATTACTCTGGAATCCTTATGTGAGGAATAAAGTGGATTTTCATTATATAAGGACCAAATCATTTGAATTCCTGCATGTTATACCTTTAAGCCAACAACACTCAGTTAAAAACCTTGTAAAAGTAGGCACAGTGTAAGTTATCCTCCATTTTAAACAAGCACTTCCACTTATAACCCACGTGCTAAAGAGCAGCCAGGCACTCAATAATTCAACTGAGATATAGCTTTAATAGGACACCTCACAGTAGCCCTCCCTATTCTTTGTTTTTCTACAAGTATTTACATCATCAGCATATAGGCTACTGGCCAGAGAACAGCTCACTAGAACAAACAAAACCTCTCTGTGTAAGTATGCAGCTGCAGCTTCCGAGATGCCTGACTCGGATTCATGACCTAGTGTGGTGGGCTTGGTTGCTCGTACCACAAGACAGGGGTGTACATTTTATAGAGCATCTTTCAGTATTGCATAGAGTGTATCGTTTTGGCCAGTCCCTATTATTTTTCATTATTCTTCCAACTCGTATGTATCCGTTATTCAGTCCAATCATGTAGTAGTGGTGTTTTGTTAACTGTAATTGTTGTTGGCAGTGTGACTCCCCTCACAGCTTGGACTGCTCTGCATCACGTTTGAAAAAATCTGATAGTTGGAGGAGAGTTCTTCATGTCAGGGACTGCTGTAGCCAGAGAACGCAGAGTCCTCTAGCTTCTAAATCATCTAAGGTAATATTCACTGTTAAATGTTATTATTGACCTTTAGCATTAAGTTGTCACCACCTACGGTAGAATAAATACACCTAGCCTTTTTTAAATATGTAGTAATCTTCTGCTTATAGGTAAACATCCAGTTTTGTGTTTACAATATTGAAATAGTATGAATTGTTCGTCAGTCAGTTATGAATTGCATCATTTTGATATTATTTGTATTGTTTGCATTGTGCTTTTCAGTTGGGAAAATGGATGGCAAAGACGTGAATGACCCCATGAATAATGTGGCACTGATCAAAGGTAACCCAGCTGTCTATTTTCATGTCTCCCAAGAAGGTCAAAAGTAGTAACAATGAACAACAATGGTATTGTTTTGTTGTTGAAAGGTCCTTACCTGACAAAGCGGATTTTACTTAGAGCAGGCCGTGTGAAAAAAAATAAATCATGAGTCATAGTCTCAACTTGTCAGGACCTATAAATACAGGTTGAGCGTGCTTCGATGGGCTTATTGACATATTTTTCTGGTGACAATAGCTTATAGATCATATTAACTGTGTGAATGTATATCATCTGACTTTTTTAGTAGCCTTGACTTTAAGAGAGAAAGTAATACTGCAATACAATACATGTGGGATTCACATTGGTATGGATACCAATGTTTAATCCATATCAATGGATTAAAGATTGGTATTTTAATCACTGTTGATGTATGATGAATGAATTTGTGATGCTACTCTACTCAAGATACAAGAAGCACAAAGCACAAACTGTACAATCAATGCAAAAACAGATTTATTACCATTGTTTATTTTTCATAGAATCACTAAGAGACCCAATTTTATTAATGTGTTAGTGTCACATTTTACTGGGAAGAGCAGATACTGTGAAAAAGATAGACCATGGCAACAATTGCCCTCAGCACATATGCTAAAAAAAGATTATTTTCTCATTTTTTTTCTCCCATCAGTTGAAGCAGTGTCATGCTAAATAGGCTACAATTCAGGGAGGAAAATGTACTGGTCTCCGTTCAGGCGTCAGTCTGAAACACATGTTTGAGGCTGAAATCACTTTCCTGTTCCCTCTTTGGACAATACTTCATTTTTGTAACAAGGAAAAGCCTGTACTTCCAGAATGCCCACTCACATTCTGACCCTTCCTCATGCATATGCACACTACAGAAACAGTCCTCCCATCCTTTGTCTGACACAGAGCAGGCTGGTCATGTGGTTGAGGCAGAGGCTGCCATCAACATTTGCTCTGTAGTTTTTAATTGTAGAGCACTTATCAACACCATCTATGAGCTTCATGATTCTTCTGTGGTTATAGAGATGTGTAGTTGTACAAATAACACCACATTTACAGGCACAGTCTGGCACTACTGAGATGCTTGTTTTATGGCTCTGCCAAATGTTGCTCTATTATGAGGTCATGCCTTTTCTTGGCCTTGTTAGATTAGGGGATCTACATAATCAGACTGTAAGGTATTTATGGCCCTTGTTTCTGTATCTACCAAACACAACAAACCCTTGACTACCTAGTCTTTTGTTTATTGTTTACAGTAATACACTTATTAGCACTAGATTTGGATGTCACCCACAGTGTCCTCTTATAGTTTGTCTGTAATAAGACCAAGATAAATGACAATGCATGTATCTATTTCTGGCTAGCAATTAAGTCCTTGTTAATCTCTTGGGAAATATTTGGAGCTAAAGTAGAATAATACCAGCTTGAAGTCATCTTGCTTTAATGGATAATGTTATGAATTCACTTAATGGCTGGCTGTTGACAAGCCATAAATATATATCCTTACACTTCTTTATTATATTATTGTTAGATGGCCAAACCCGGTCAAACTTGGGATCCTCCGGTGACTCTGAAAAAATGATTCAGCACTTAAATGATGAGCTGCATGAAGCTCGGGAAATGGCTAATACAGAGAAGCACAAATGCATGGAGCTACAAGGTAATGAAAAAATGTCATTAAATTAATGCTTTCTAGTCTTTTTACATTGCAGTATGGACAAATAATATTACATACAATTTTGCAATTCTAGATATTCTTGAGAAAGAACGAAAAGAAAAGAAACATCAAGCTGATGAATCTGCAAAACAAATTCAAGTTCTTCAAGGTACTGCTGTGTTCTGTTTGGAGCCAATTGTTGTTTCTAATGCCTGACTATGATGGCAATGGTTTTGACAGGTCAGCTGCGCCAGCTTCATGAGGAAATGGGCACTCTCAGAGAGCAGCTGAATGGCTCTTCCAGCTCACAGGATGAGCTACAGAGGGCGCGTGATGAGGTGAAGTCACTGAAACACTCTCTTGAGCAGGTTAAAGCAGAGCGGGACCGTGATGTTACAGCCGTTCAGACCAACTTGGCAACTGTCTCTAAGGATTTGGATAAATGGCGTCAGACAGCTAGTAAATATGAGCATGACATTGGCAATTTACAGCATGACCTTCAGCAACAGAGCAAGCAGTGGCAAAAGACTGCAGAAATACAAGGTGTGATTCAAATTACATTGGAACATTTCCTGGACATTTCTTATAATGTAAAATTGAAGCAGATATAGATATTTATATATGTGGATAGCATATAATATGTGTGGATAATATGTAGACACTCCTGGTGCACAGAAGCAATTTAGATTTATTTGTTTTATGTAAGATCTGCACTTATCCCAAAAGTTACATTTTTAAAGCATTTGAACCATTATTTTTCAAGAACATTTTTCATCAATCAGTTATGAATTGTATTGCTTTTAATATTAATTTTCACTTTGCCTTAAAGCTAATTAAAAAACAATGTATTGTTCTGTTTGCTTTCAGCTACTGAACTGCAGTCAGTACAGATGGAGTGTAATGGTCTTCAGAAAGAGTGTACTGCCCTACGTTTTGAGAAACAGGAAATGGTGAATAAGCAACAAAAAGAGAGAACCAGTTTACAGAATGAATGTTCTTCACTTAAGGCAGAAAAGGAAGAACTGCTCAAGACCCACCAAAAGGAGAAGAACAACCTGCAGAGTGAGTGTTCGACACTGCGTTCTGAGAAAGAGACTGCACTAAAGAAACAGCAGCAACTTGAGAAAGACCTTGCTAGGTCAGTGCATTGAGCAAAATTATAATCAGCATTTCCTCACAACCGTGTATAAGGTGGTGTACTTTAAGGAACTACTGTTCTCCTTTATATGTTAAATTAATGGGCTCACTGTTGTCTTTGTTGTAGTTCACATGCAAAGAATACTGATCTGACCAATAGTCTTAAAGCCCTTGAGAGATCCCAGCAGGACCTGGAAAAGAAACTTGCTTCCATACAGCTCCAACACCAGGAGGAATGTGCCAAGCTGCAAACCCAGTTGGACGAGACAAACACCCAAAGTGATACTCTGCAAAGAGAGGCATGCAACACAGAACTATCTCAACCTTAATCACTTTTCACCATTAACCAGGATCTGCATTGATATCCCTACCTATACCCAATAATGGACTTTCTACATACAGTCTCAAAGTAGTGCCTAAAATGTCACACTGGAGAGGCACTTGCTTAAATACCTTGTACAGCACATAACACACAGATTCCTAAGAAAGCATCTGTTTGAGGTATTTTCTCTATGTCATCACTATCATCTTCATACATTTCCTGTCTCCTGTTTTACAGTCTCTGTAAATTAAAAGCAAAACACTATAGTAAGAAGTGAAGTAGAAGTGTAATTATAAGATTTGGAGTAATAAGAAATAATAAGTTTGGGAATCAGAGAAAACTGTATTGCACATAGAAAATGATGCATCTTAAATCTGATCAGTACATTTTTATTTAAATTCAAATATAATTGAGTCCAAATTAATAGGTGTATTTTTGTACATGTTACAAAATTTTAACTTAAATCTTTTCTGTTGTTGCTTATACAGTGTGACAATGCCCAGACAGAGCTGTCCAGTTTCAAAGAAAAGTATGAGAAGACTGAACAGCACAATGTGCTGCTTACAGAGGAACTACAGGAGTGCAAAGCCGTCATGAAGGAATTACAAGAGAAGGGCACAAAGGTGAGAGCGCTAACCTACCCTCAGCAGGATGAAGTCATAAAAAGTGAATGTACGCTACTTTAATGATCGGATGCCGCAAGGATTTGTAGCAGAGATTTAGTGGTAGAGCAGCTTCAGGTTTTTCAACATAACAAGGTTTTAAGAGCATGAGCCATGCTTCACATTTCACATACACTTTTCTTTAGTCCAGACTTGCAAGGTGAATCAATTGACAGATTCACAATTTGTTTTTAATCCAGCACTGGCTACCCTGCACTCTCCATAGTCTTTTACTGTTGGCTTTAAAAATTGACAGATGTGTTTGTTTGTGTAAATACCAATTACATACAGACTACTGACTAAAGGGTCTAATAATAAAGCTATGCCCAACTAAGGTATGTCCCATTGCAGTTGATTTGTATAATATCCCTTCCCTTCTGTAGACGTCTCTATTGCTGCCCATTCAAGCCATAGCCATCGGCCTTATCCTGGCTTTGCTGTATTGGTGCTTCGGCGCATTGTGGTAGAAAGGTACACGTTACCCCTTGTCAAGTCAGCCTACATCTCTCATTTTCATCAGTGTCTTTTTAATCATTGCATGTCTTAATTAGCCTTTCCAAAATCCCTTAATGGCTTCCCTGGGAATCTCTTAAAATAATCTAACCTTCCTAATTGTGCGTTTTTGTTTTGTTTTTTTTACATCTGATGTGTTTGTCTGTGTCTGGATGGCTCATGCTTAACGATTCTGCAGTGAATTGGCTTACCTGAACAAGTTTTAACCTGCAATCTCTGTGCGCTGCATTGATCTCAAATGCTCTCTCTTTCGAAGCTTTCGCCAACGCTGGATGGTTGTATTATGTCTAGTAAATTCGTCTTTTAATCTGTATGTTGCCACTTGTTTCAGAAACAATGGATGATCTGGGGACCGGTGGCTGCTGTGGCTGTAACTGCTGTGACTGTTGCTGTGCTTCTTAGGACATGAGCGCAGGTTCCTCAAATGCACTTCTCCACACTGAAATACTTGCCCTCTTAACATATCTGTACTACTCGGGGGGGCTCTTATTTAACACTGTTTGATTTGAGATGCTTTGCTTAAAATGGCAGCCGTATTAATAAAGAAGGTCATGTGTGGGTAAATGTGTGGGTATGTTACTCGATGGAGGACTAGTCATGTCAGCACTGTTTACTTACGTTGATATGCTTCTTCTTTAATGAATGTATGCAAGTTTACGGAAAGATACTGTGGGTCTTGTCTAACAGCAAGATAAGTGAAGCACATGAGAAGTCCGACTCAACTGTTTGATGGCTGTACTGCTTTGAGGGTTGATGGGTGTGTTGGGCCCTGATCGGTGTAAAATAAGAGATTGATTAGCCATTTTTTTTTTTTTTTTAATTTTATGTATCAGAAATGTATCTTATAGTCTTCTTTCCCATTATTATTAAACAGAAACCTAATAACATGTTCTTGACGCTATTTATTTACTATGTTGGTTTTTGGTTGAATATCGTGTACATTTTTTTGTCCCTTTTCTTAAATAAGCTCTTGTTGCAGAAATGATGGTCACACTCATGCACTATTTATCATATAATTGTTTGCAATGGCACTAAAAAACTGAATATGATGATACCCATTGCATTGCAGATGATAAAAATGCATTACATCATCTGACTTCTGTGGTGCCCTTATCCTTAGCTAGGAGATTATAGGGCTAAGTACAGGCAGCAGCCCGACCTACATCCTATAAGCAGGATGAATACACTAATGCAGCCATCTTTCTAATAATGGAAAACCCTATGTGGCCCTTTGGATACATGATACTTGTATTTGTCTCCTTTATCCTTGTTATATTTGGATCAGGTGGCCAGATGAAAAGTAAGGTGACACTTTGAATTGCACATTATAATGCCCTTATATTTTTATGATTTGACACAAGGCAGTAAGCAATATGAGAACAGCCACTTCCCCCATCACAAACCAAATATGAGAATACTTCCCACACAAGGAGGGCCTCTCTCTAGAGTTGCCATGTCCAATTGTTCTGCTCTAGTTTGTATTTAGGTCATGTGTAGTTGACCAAAGATGAAATAACATGGCAGGACTAATTTACATAATTTTCAGCAATGACAAGTGCACAGGACTATACATTTAGTATCCTGTCAACAAACCGGTTCAGAAACACACATTTGAAGGAGTTTATGATGATTTAGGAAATAGTATTTTTAGCACTGATAAAATATTGAGTAGTGGGCCTCTCCTCAGCGGTGGCAAGTACTCAAAATGACTGCTGTGGTCTTGTAACATGTAGCAGGATTACCTTTCAGTGATTATGCCCTAAAGTGTGTAGCTCTCAAGACACCTATGGAGCTGTGTAATTATAATTTGTAAAGTCATCACTTCGAGCATCAGCAAACACACTATTATAGTGAGTGTGTTTGTTATGACACCCAGTGGTAAGTTTAGACAGTGATGTCTGGTGCAGCCAATCCTTTTTGTAGACTTTGTAGACTGACCAGAGGCAGCATAGTCATACAAAATTATTATAAAGTATATTAGCATATTGCAGCTATCATATGTGCAGCTATACTGATACGATGAAAGTTTATTCTGTAAACGTGGTCTGTGTTGTCCTCTTTAAATTATTGACCGGGTAATGTGGTGGCCCGCTTTTTCCCCCATTGAGAGGTAATAATCAATTAGATTATCCAGTACAAAACATAATCAGCTAGGACCAACTGCACTTCACTAGTACAGATGTTGAATTTTGCAGCTTACAAATTTACAATTATCATATAAATTATTCCTGCAGTGGAGACACGCAGGAAAAAAGGATATTCAGCAGCTGAACCATTGCCTGTCTACAACAAAGGTAAAAAAAAAAAAAAGTCTGAGTATATACATTGTAAATATAAATGACTATAAATTGTATACATTATAATTGTATATACTAGGCTATTGATATATTTACATAATGCATGAGACTGTGGATATAATTTTGCCTTTTCCTAAACAGATAATACAACAAGCACGCAGTAATACATGTAACTCTGTTTAGGGGAAGCTATGGCAGCAGATCTAGATGTGCTGAATCTGTTTATCATTGCTGGGGGGACGCTGGCCATTCCAATCCTGGCTTTTGTAGCTTCTTTTCTTCTTTGGCCCTCTGCACTGATTAAAGTATATTACTGGTAAAAAATTCTGTTACTGTTTTCTCTATTTCTATAATTTAATGCATATTTAAGCTTTAACAGCTCTAGTTTTCCTGCATTTCACTACAATTGTCACTGTCCAACAATCACTGTCCATTAAAATGCAAGTGTCACAATTTCACAACTTGATTTCAACTTGATTCAAGAGTGCACATGTGCGCTGATGTATTATTTGCTCCTTTACAGGTACTGGAGGAGAACGCTAGGCCTGCAGGTGCGATTTGCAGACTGTGGTGGTTATCGTTTCTGTTACTCTTTTAGAGGAAAGCCTGGGATGAGACCATCCATTTTAATGCTGCATGGTTTCTCGGCCCATAAAGACTCATGGCTCACAGTTGTCAAGGTTAGTCTAGGTTATTGTCTAAAACGCAAAATAGATAGAAACCAGTTTCCTTAACATATATAGCCTTTCTTAAGCTTAATGTGACATGGCCTTACCTTACTTTTAGCCTTTTATAATTTCAACCTGATCAGTGAAAGACTTAATGAATGATTTTTCCCACCATCTCTTTAGTATCTCCCAAAACATTTGCACATTGTGTGCGTTGACATGCCAGGCCATGAGGGGACAACACGCACCAGCACAGATGATTATTCCATTCAGGGGCAGGTCAGAAGAATACATCAGGTATCAACAAAAGTAGACATATATTTAATAAAATACATATAGTTACAACTCATTCCACTGAGAGTATTTTTTTTAGTTTGTGGAAACCATTCGCCTAAACAGGAAACCTTTTCATCTTGTTGGAACATCAATGGGAGGAAATGTAGCAGGTGTTTATGCAGCTTGCTATCCCTCAGAAATCTGCAGTATGACTCTTATTTGTCCAGATGGTTAGTATATATTTACTTGAAATTTAAATGAAAATGTAACATAAATCAGAGTGCCATTTTATGGTGAAAAGAAGACTAGACATGTCCTTGCAGCATCCTGCCACTTGCAGCTATCATTCCAAGTTATTAAGTTTTTTGCTGACTTTATCTGCAGGAATAAGACACCCCTGTGAGACCAAATTTGATAACCATCTACAGGATCTGGAGCACAGCAATTACACATTAAACATTCCACTGATCCCAACAACACCAGAGGAAATGGAAGATATGTTCAGACTTTGTTCCCACGTTCGCTTCAAAATCCCCCAACAGGTCAGGTCTACATTTACATATTATTTTGCCCACTAAGAATGTACTATAAACAAGTGTTTTTACTGTTTAGATCCTTCAAGGATTAGTGGATGTCCGGGAGCCCCATAATACATTTTACCAAGAAGGTTAGTTTACTCTCATCAGATGGACTACTTCTATGTAAGTCTTTGTTCGACTTAACCTTAACACACATCTTCTTTTGATAGTATTTATGGAGATTGTCGGTGAAAAATCAAGATATGCCTTACAGGACCACTTGCATCTAGTCAATACACCCTTGCAAATAATATGGGGAAAACATGATCAGGTGAAGAACCTTCCCATGCTAGTCTATGGCCTATGGCCCAATAGGTCTACTCAAATAAGAAAGAAATCCTTGTTCTTGAGAAAAAATATTGTTGCTGCATAGTTTGGCCACATCTCAGTTTGACAACTAACTGTTCCCTCACTCATGTGTACATAATATATTTCTGTTCTTCCAGGTGGTGGATGTCTCAGGGGCTACAGTGATTGCTGAAATTTTGCCTGGGTGCAGAGTAGACATACTGGAAAACTGTGGCCACTCTGTGGTGATGGAGAGACCTTGTCGGACAGCCAAGCTCATCTTAGAGTTCATCATCTTACAGCAAGATGCCAAGGGTGGTACAAAGAAGTCTTCCTAAGGACTATTATTCCCAAACGTCAATGGCTTACATGCTTCTTACAAATAATTAGAAATATGGTAGATTCAGATTCCCGTGGGAACTTACAGTGGGCTACAATATTGATGCTTTGAGAATGACTAATTTGTATTGCAACTACAAATAAAAGATCCAAATACTCTGCTCTGTGATGTTTAGTGAGGTGTGTGACTGAAATCTTGCAGAGGTTCCTCCTCCCATCTCCCAAATGTGCGCAGTTCACCTCAGCCTGAAGCGGTGCACAGCTGCACGGTTCGAACAGTGGCAAACATCAAATGCAGTCAAGCTTCACTGGTCAATGTCAAATATACCATAAATACAGACGTAGAAAGGAAACGGGCTGGTAAGAATTTGTTTAAGCTATATTTTCTTACATGTAGGCCAACTTAGAAAATGCTGTTTGCCCAAATAGTCAATGGCTGTGTAGCTAGCTAGCTTTGCGCTACATAGCAGCTAGCAATTAGCTAAAGGCTAGATTATTTTCTTGTCCTGTTTTGATTTCAGTTTAAGTCGACAAACCTAGCCGTTAAAGATAAATTTGCAACTTAATATAGGTTTCCCATTAAAGAAGTCTTTACCTAAAATCACTGGACCAAGGTCGATGGCAACTTTAAACACCGGATTTGTATACATTTCAGGAGAGTAGCTGCAGACTTAAGTTAGCGTTAAACTGCAAGATGTCAACACATGCTGGCTTCTGTTGCCTTCTAGCCTGGTATAATATGCAATCACCCATCATAATCAACTATTAACCTAGCCATTAAACTATTTTCAAGAACAGTGTTTGCACATTTCTACATGATAATACCAGCCTTTTTCTGGTATACAGGCAAATAATGTCAGCATTTATTTTTATTTACTAATTTGCATGCAATAAAATATTCTGTTTTCATTTTTACAGGTCAGATTAGAAGCAGGTGCTCACAATTTTTTTTCTTTGATCTGAATTTTGGTTCTGACCAAGTGGCAATTGCTCTACAAATGGAGAATGGAGATTGGGGCCATAAGGTGAGAGGGTGCATCATAAGAAAAAATCTGATGTTTGTGGATAAACCAAGATACTACAGCTCTTAACATGTTGCAATACTCAAACATATGTGAGAGGAGTGTTTAAAATTAACATTGATGGTGTTGCATACAGTTTTACCATCTTCACACAAATCCTTTCTCCTTTTATGCTGTTCTAGATGACTACTCCTGTTACCTTAAATGTAGGAGGTCACCTTTACACAACCAGTTTATCCACCCTGCAACGCTATCCAGACTCAATGCTGGGGGCTATGTTTCGAGGAGATTTTCCAACGACTCGGGACTCCCATGGAAATTACTTCATAGATCGTGATGGAACACTATTCCGGTACATCCTAAACTTCTTGCGGACATCTGAGCTTACTCTTCCTGTTGACTTCACAGAGACAGACCTTTTGAGGAAGGAAGCAGACTTTTATCAGATTGAACCTCTTATTCAGTGCCTTAATGATCCCAAGCCTCTATACCCTCCTGACATTTTTGAGCAGGTTGTGGAGCTCTCCAGCACGAGAAAACTGTCAAAATATTCCAACCCGGTTGCTGTTATCATAACACAACTTACTATAACTACTAAAGTTCATGCCCTACTTGAAGGTATTTCTAACAACTTCACTAAGTGGAACAAACACATGATGGACACTAGAGATTGTCAGGTGTCTTTCACCTTTGGACCATGTGACTATCATCAAGAAGTGTCTCTAAGGGTTCACCTTATGGACTACATCATGAAACAAGGCTTCACTATTCGAAACACACGTGTGCATCACATGAGTGAACGTGCAAATGAGAACACTGTGGAGCATCACTGGACTTTCTGTCGGCCAGCTCACAAAGTGGAAGATTGAGAACCAGCGCATTTTTAAACTTCTTCAATTATTACTCATTCTGATCAGATACTATCCCATTATTGTGACTTCAGTTTTATTCATTTAAGACCAGAGTTGCTAAAAACGTATTTTATCTTTTAGGGCACAATGTTGACATCCAAGTGTAACACTTCTAAGCTGCTATTAGATGTCAGATGGCATTTCCTGAAATATAAATTTGTGTTTAAATAGTACAAATCCTGTGTGGTAATAATTTAAAGTCACTGAAAATCTACAAATAAACAAATATGCTAATTGTGGACACATTATTGTAGAAATTGTATTTTATATGATATGGCTTTTATCTAATTCACAAACTGAATGTAAACATGATCTTAAACTCTATATGGAGTAATGACACTTAAATTTAAATTTAATTTGAATTTCATATTCTGTTAGTTCAAAAGGATTAAGTCTAGACTGTATGACATTCCAAAAATCCTAACTTTTTCACATGACATGATAATTTTAGGCCAAATTGATTGACCCATGTTTCCCTGATGTCTTTTATTAAATTAAGTTATTATTTGTAGCGCAGTTTACAGTTAGCTTTTTTCCTCTCTGTCTGTGGTACTTTTTTTCCTAAATAGCGTAGTAGCTGTTGCATGTGTCTGAATGTCTTGTGTATGTACTCATGTATGTACTTGTACTTGCTGTGTGCTTTGCAGTATTATGTCAAACTATTACAATAAAAAAAAAAATCATAGTGGGGATTTGGGAGGTCATCCAAATTAAATAAACCAATTTGTGTATTTTGTCCTTTAATTAGTTATTAGTTTATTTTTTCATTTTTATAATAAATTAATTTTGTAATACATGAACATCATTAGGACCTGTCTTATAGTTTACATATAGCTATAGTTTACATATTGGCCTAACTCATTCTTCCTATTAGGAGGATTTTGTATCCATTTGTTGGAAGGAGGACATCATTACCAAACTGCACATCATAGCCACAGTCTTTGGACATACTAAAATTTTTAATGAAAGATTTAGTTTTATAATTGAATCCATCAGATACTTTGTATTATTATTATATTCAATCATACACATACAATATGGGACATATAACAGTATTGATTATATAAAGTTCATGGGAGCTGCAATGTTGCAAAAAATGGATAATAGTATGAAAGGAGGAAAAAAAGAGACAGGAAAGAAGAGGAAAGAAAGATGCTACATTCTTATGCCAGGGGTTACAGAGTTCACATAAAAACATTAAAGCAGTACAAATTTAAATAATCTTAAGTGCCTTTTGTTTCTGAGAAGGTCTAATTGAAAGAATGTATTGTTTAAAACTATCATAAAATGCAGCAAAGCATCTATCAGATACTAACACTCCACAGTCTTACCCAGAGTACGAGTACTCAACCGGATGTTTCGATTTTATGGGGGCGTTCGTTTCTTTCACCGACATCTGGCTTTGTCTTTACTAGGTTTTAATGGGACACCGCCCATTTGGGTTACTCCTGGGGATGAAACAAACCGGAGCGGTTGCTGCCATTACGCCTTGCATTTGAAAAGGACATGTAAGGGTCGATCTCTTGCCTAACCAACTGACTAAAACCGGAGTTATCCAGGATGCTTCACAGAAGTGATAACATAAAATATCTGCTTAGTCTTGTGCCCGGTAAACGACGTTTTGGCACATACAGATTCCTTCCCATATTTTTCTGTATCGGTGGTGTCATGGAGTGGATCATGATCAACGTGAGGATAGGAAAAGAGACTTTCTGTAAGTGTACAGTACAAGGACAAACAGATGCCATTAACCCCGTATATTCACGTCTGGTTTAGAGAGCCGACGTGATAATATTGTTCATGTAAGGACATTATTAAGCCTAGCTATAGCCAAAGCAAAGTTGGGAGTTGGTTATTTGTGTCATGCAAATATTTGAGTTGCTGTTGAACTGCTTTACGTATTTCCTGTCGATTTGCCTTCAGTTTTATTTTCTTTCAGAATAGAGAATATTACAATAAATTACACTGACATATTAAGTTTCAATATCCAAAAGAAAAGCACACTGGGTCTTTTATTCAGTCTTATCAGAAAACTTGGAAGTAAAAAGAAAACAAATAAAGCTATACATGTGTTGTCAAGTGTCTGTTTTCGTTTCAGACGATGTTTACCGAAGAAAGCAGTCAGAAAGAGAATACCAGAAGAGGATTGCAGATGATTTATCTGTTATAAAGGCGCCTGCAGCCAAGTAAACAATTTTGAGACTGCTTAGGGACACCTTTTGTGCATTCACTTGCATGTATAAGAGATATTAAGAGGCTTTAATACAAGCAGTCATGTGGCCTTATAAGGTTTTGTTTGTAATTTGTACTGCTGTTAAATAAAAAAAAAAAATGTAAGCAATAAATGCTGAAATAATGACATGCCACTTGACAAGCCACTTGCACATATTTAAAAGGGTAAATTAAATACATTAAATTAAAATGTATGAATATTAAAGGACAGAATGAGCTCCTCTAAATAATTTTGAAAATGCTCCACATTTAATTTCATCAACGAGGTTTCCACCCAAGATTATTGTTTCATTGTGTCTGTTGCTTTATTTTCTAATTTTGTTGAAATGTGTGAGAGATATGCTGTTTTCTTTTGGTAGAGGTGGGACAGTTGCGATAGTAAAAACCCAAGAACACCAATCAACTCGGGATAATACACAGTAGACATTCTGGTTGGTATCTCTGAAAGGATGCATATTTAACATTTTCACTAAAAGTTTAAAGTTTGTCCTAAACATGCATGTGTCAAGTAAAGTGCAATATACACAGTGTTTATAGGTACATTAGATATGTCCCATTATTACATTATACTTTTGCATTAAAAACTGGAATAAAATCTCAGCAACTGTTGCATAATAAGAGTTGGCATATTGAAATTTATTAATGAAAACTATATTGGCTTTACCATGGATGCTTATTGTTGATTCATGAGAGATGCCATAATGATGAGTTTTTTGTATTCCTGTCTGTGAAAAAAAAACCCCACTGTGGTATCTAAGATGGTATAAATAATAAATGGAAAAATCAAAACCCTAAGTTAAAAGAGATCCAACTTTCTGATAGACAAATGTGAACAGAAACTTTTTATACCAGTTTTTATGAGATTGGCACCTCTATGACACCAGCTGTCTCTGGAGAGGTATTAACAAACAGACTAATTGTGTGTATGTGTTATACTAGACACCCCCCCCCCCAAAAAAAACAAAAAAAACAAACAAAAAAAAAACAAACAAAAAACAAACAAACAAAAAACAAACAAACTGTAATTTGGCAGTAAAATATTCTTTAATGTCACACTTTTGTGTTAATCTACATTATAATAGCATTTAGATATACGCATTACAGATACTATATAGTGATAATTTGTAAAGTAAATCTATGTCCTTATGCCCTAGTCTCTTTAATTTTGTGATGTTTTAAGGACAAGAATTTGAAACAACGGTTATCATTTATAATTAACAAAAAACAGAAATAAAAGGACCAGCTCTTTAAGGGCTTCAGAGACTGTTAACTCTGTGATGTAGATTCGCCTAGAAATTGTATGCAAAGCTATATGTTAGCAGCAACAACATTGCCTCTTAATGTGTCTTCAGTATTTATCTCAATTAAGCATTTTAAACCTACTTGCATTTATGTGTCAAATAAAGGATAATGTGTCAATAAAAAATAATCATCCCTATTCGAATATGTGGGTTAAGTGTAACCGACAAGCATTCGTTTTAGTGTAATAAGCGTGTATAAATGAGCAGTACTGCATTACGTAAGGCAGATGTGTGCTTTATAATAAGGGAAATCGAAGCGCTGGAGTAGCGGAAGTGGTACTGCCCTGAACGATACGCTGAGCGAGACGGAGACTGAATCGTCCAGAGAGACAAAAAGCAGAATTAAAATCATCTATACTGTAAGTGTTGCGATCTCACATTTACATATAGTGTAGTACTATGGATAGAATTGTTTCTTTTGTTGTGTTAGAAGGGCTGTTTGTCGTCTAAGGTTGGATGCTGAAGCCATCACTATAACGGAGCAAAGAGCGCATACAGGGCCGCTGTAGAGAGGCTAGCTAAGGTTAGCTTTCTGCTAGCAACTGCAGCTAGCGGCGCTTAGATTCCATGACACTTTGTTCTGACAGGCGCACCACTCAGGGCGGGCCTCACTATTCCACATTAAATGCACTTTACTACCAAATGAAACGTCCTAGTGCGATAAATGGACATCTATTAACAACATACCATAAGAATTATGCATACATGTATATATTTTATAATCGTGTTTTCATAAAAGTCGACCAATATCTTTTCTTGGCCGAGCTAACCAGCGTTACCGTTATCTAGGGGTTGGTTTGACGGCAGCAGCAAGCTAATTCCTTTAGCTCCCGTTCAAATCACGAATACGTCAGATAATGAAAAAACTACAATATACACTCCCTTTACAAAATTCAACATCCATAGGAACATTGCACATGATACCTAAAACGAGAGGCGTTCGATAGACTTCGCCAAAAGCATTATCCAAGACAGCGCTGCAAGCTATATTAAAGGTTGGGCATTAAAGCCAAGCTAGCTTAACACTGGAAGGCATCTGCTGATGTAGCGACTATCAATCGCCAACAGCGTTAAAACGATTCAACAAACTGTAGTTACAACTAATCGCACTTTTTAAGTGTGTCAGTGGTTATTTTATTACAACACTGAACATGTAAGCTTCGCTTTAGTGAGTGTAAATTGTGTAAAAAGACATCTCAATAGCGGCTAACATTAGCAGGGTATGTATGGATGACCCACTTGCCTAAGGCCCAGTTTCCAGTGAAATATCGCCGTCTTTCGTTCACATAGTGGTTTTACTGAAATATATTTAATCATTATGGTACCAAAACAGTTTCTACATGATGCACATAGGTAAAAGCGATTATATTCATTGTCAAAACCTAAGTTAGTTGTTACGCTGTTTTAGGAGTGACTTGTTGGGACTTATTGTAACGTTGTATTGTTTGTTAACCAGCATAGAAGATGGACAAGAACGACCTGGTACAGAAGGCCAAGCTTGCTGAGCAGGCTGAGCGCTACGATGACATGGCCGCGGCCATGAAGTCGGTGACAGAGCAAAGTGCGCCTTCGGAGCTTTCCAACGAGGAGCGCAACCTGCTCTCTGTCGCCTACAAAAATGTGGTCGGAGCGCGCCGCTCCTCCTGGCGCGTCATCTCCAGCATTGAGACGAAGACTGAGGGCAATGATAAAAAGCAGCAGATGGCCCGTGAGTACCGGGAGAAGATTGAACTGGAGCTAAAGGAGATCTGCAATGATGTGCTTGTAAGTCTTTTATTTATTGGACAAAAATGTATTCACTGTATGACAGAAAACACAACTTTAAGAAATAACCTCTTTTTCAGAGCCTACTGGACAAATATCTTATCAAAAACGCAACTGCTGCTGAAAGCAGGGTCTTCTACCTGAAAATGAAAGGAGACTATTATAGATACCTTTCTGAGGTTGCATCTGGAGATGATAAGAAGGGTAAGTTAAAAATAATTTATTTAGTAAATATAAAGTAGAAAATACAGTATCCCACACAATCATTTTAAGTTTCCCAATATAACATTCTGTAATGAAAACAAGATGTGCATATGACTGACAGTAAACTATTAGAATTGAGAAATACGCATTTTCTTTATTACATATTGAAAAATCCAAAAAAGTTTGGTCATTGAAACTATCTTTAAATTTTCTGATAAGTATGTTTTTTGGTTTATTGTGTTGTATTTCTTTAGAAACTGTTGGGCATTCCCAAGAGGCGTACCAGCAAGCTTTTGATATTAGCAAGGGAGAGATGCAGCCAACACACCCTATCAGGCTTGGCCTGGCCCTTAACTTCTCCGTCTTCTATTATGAAATCCTCAACAGCCCGGAAAAGGCCTGCAGCCTGGCTAAGACGGTACTGAAACCTAAATTTGTTACTTTGACATAAACCTTATGATACCCTGATTTGGAGTCCATTTTAGTTTAATCAAATTAAACTATGTTGATATTATAGTATATAAATACTATTATTCTGATTTGTTTCTGTGTTTCAGGCATTTGATGAAGCCATTGCTGAGCTTGACACTTTGAATGAGGATTCTTACAAAGACAGCACCCTGATCATGCAACTACTAAGGGATAACCTGACTGTGAGTTGCGGGCCCCATACTACTACATATGCCCCTTTCACACATATTATATTTTTTATAACTGTAATTGCTAACTCAATCTTTTTTTCTGTTCCAGCTGTGGACATCAGAAAACCAGGCAGATGAGGGAGAGACAGGAGATGGGGAAAACTAAATGAATTGCACTGTTAATCCACCTACACTCTTATCTTAAACACAGACAGCTTATATACATCCCCCTCCACTCCATCAGCCCCTCCCACTTCTGTATGACAAGCAGCCTGAATTGCTCCTGATCAACTAGTTTACCCCTCTCAATTTATTGTGAGGTGACAGGGTAATTTTCAGTTGTTAGCAGATTCAGTCACTTTGTAGAAACATGTTGTATTTACTAGTAAGTCCATGTTGCTGTTGGTTTTTTTTTTGTTTTGTTTTTTTGTTTGGTTTTTTTTGTTTGTTTTTTTTTGGCTTTGTACGTATGCCTGGTTGTTTGTGGAGAGTAAGTGAGTGTGAGTGGACGTTAAAGATTGTGGAAATATGTTTTGTGGGCATGGGGTGGTGGGTGGGTAGTTGTGAATTTTAATCGTCCTTCCAAATTCCTTTGTCCCTGCTAATTTGTTGTGCATTTTTGATCCCCCTTTGTTACTTTTATTTGTGATTCCTTATGCTATTTACAGTTTTTATTGTAACGTAATCGAACTGGCAGTTGATTTTTAAGAAACACTGTGACGGTAGACGTTCAATTTGCTTCAAAAAAAATATTTGACTTTCCAAATACAGTTCAGTCCTGTATTCAGCTAACTGCAATTCTGCTGTGGGCTCATACAGAAAGGAGGCAGGCTGTATTGTGACACTGACATCTTGGTGTAATGCTCCTTGATCATGTTCACAAAATTTCACAGTTTGAAGTTCTAAGGGACCCCATAAATTGTTATTTTAGATGTGTTTAGACATAATACATTCCACATTATTAGGCTTTGGAAAGGCAGTGCTCATTTTTATTATTTGATTCAGTATAGATTGTCTCTGTAGTTTTACTCGCTGTTCAGGTGCTGCTTGAACTCAGTACAATGGAAATTGTATGTGCATAAATGTGGTTCTCAGTATTTTGCAAGTTTGACTATCATCTTTATGTAAAACTAAAGTAACCTTATATTGATGTTATTTGAAAATGTCTTACCACACTGTATGAACACTGCTTGCAAAATATTCCTCTTAAAAGCGGTTCTTTTCTCCAATAATTTTGCTTGTGTCTGGCTTTCTCTTGCAGCCTCTTTTATTTCAATTTTAGTGGCAGCAATCTTATTCCATACAGAGTCAGACCAGACAAACAGAAATTGGAGAAATAATGTGTGCAGACCATGTCTTCACTTTGCTCTCAGTTAGTGTAAATGATCAAACATAAAAATCAGGGTTATCTTGAAGATGCAGTTTGGAAGTCGATCACTTTGGAAAGAAGCTCAGTGTCACAATACCATTTATCACCACTACATTCCACATATTGTAGTTGAAAACACCATTCCACATTATAGCTGACAGTCTGTTTACTCTGACAATGCTCCAACAAATTGAATTAATCTTATGTTGAAAAAAAAAACTTCATGTCAGTTTGTTATTATGCTTGATGAAAATGCAGTTAGTGAATGTGGAACAAAGCCTGTCTGTATATCAGGTATCTACTTGCTTTGTTTTTACTGACAAGTCTTATGGCTAAAATTTGCTTCTGTAACAGTCTTATTACCCAGTGCACACAAGTGGTTGTGAAACTTTAGAATAGCTCTAAAAGCAATGATGAAATGGAGATAAAACAATGGTTGGTGTAATTCTAGCTTTGTGTTTATGTATCTTAAAACCATTCTAGTTTCACTACATGTAAGAAATAGGAAAGTGTCAAAGACCATTCAGTGAAATAAAGTTTCGTTTAAGATAACAGGCAAAATAAGTCGTCTTTTTTATTAAATAGATTTGATAACTACACTATTCCACACCAAATTTAATACACATCTTAGAGAATGACAATCTGATCTGTCTCTAACTTTTGATTTAAAAGTTAAAAAAAAAAAGTGAACGCAGTTTAACCAACAGGGGGCGTTTGATCTGGCAGATTAATGAGGTCGCAGCGTGGATGAACTAGTTTTTCGCGCGGAGTAGTACGTTAGTTTTGACCTTTTTAATCATCCTCACAGTTTGTGTTATTGGCTATTAGCGGAGGAGGACGGCAGGTGTTCCACGGCAGTAATTGAATGAAAACATTCATCCGCCACTTGAGGAAAGCGTGAGTGGCCTTTACAACTCACCACCCTGAAACATTAATTTGAAAATTGGCTCTTGACCACTCTGAAGCTGTAAGTAACTTTAGATTAGGTTATACTAATTTGATTATTTGGTCGATCTCTGATGCGAATTGAATAAAACTATTTTGCTAGCGTTGACGCCATTTGTTCGTACTGTAAGCCATAGACACACCCTTTCCCCTCTTTGATTAGCTAAAACTTTGCTGATATGGAAAGTTATAAAAATCAAATATATTGTTGTTGTATATTTGTTGTTTTCACGTACTTTACCTTAATTTTTTTTTCATCGTAAGCAGTTAACTAAATTCATTGTAAACTTTTTGGTAGAAAGGCCTATTGTTTTTCGCGGAAGCCTACTGGCGGAGGAATATCGTGTACAAATCAATATGGCTGGTCAAGTGTGAGGGTTGTAACATTCACAAGACCTTTTAGTTTATTATTTGCAACACTATTTATTCACTTTTTAGGGAAATTCTAGTTTCTTCCATGGTTTTAATAAAATATGTACATGTGAACCTATATTGGGCTATATGGTGTATCTTTTACCAGAGTGTCAATCAGGCACATTAATCTTTCTCAAAACCATCTTTATTACATCCATGATAATTTTGGCAGAGCTGTTGCTTACTATACAGTTGAAAGTATCAAACATGATTCTCACACATTCAAATACTCTCTTATGCCAGCTGTTTCCAAGATGAACAGCAGTGGACCAGCCTACCCCCTGGCTTCTCTGTATGTAGGAGACCTACACCCTGATGTTACAGAGGCTATGCTTTATCAGAAATTCTCTCCTGCTGGGCCCATCACGTCCATCCGTGTATGCCGTGACATCATTACTCGCAGATCATTGGGATATGCTTACATAAACTTCCAGCAACCCGCCGATGGTAAAACATCTCATCACACTTGACATTTGACATGTGTAATTCCTTTTAAAGCTCAACACTTGTTTTTGTTCTAGCTGAGTGTGCCTTAGATACAATGAACTATGATGTCCTCAAGGGTCGGCCCATCCGAATAATGTGGTCCCAGCGAGACCCAGGACTGAGGAAGTCTGGAGTTGGTAACATATTTATCAAAAACATGGATGAGTCAATCGACAACAAAGCACTGTATGATACCTTCTCAGCTTTTGGGAATATTTTGTCCTGCAAGGCAAGTAATTGAGTGAAACTTAGTGGAAAATCTCTGGTGATTATTTTAATTTTAACATTGTCAGTCACTTTGCACAATGCAGTGCTTACTTAAGTAAATATGTTTTAATTATTTTTAAAGCAACACTAACTTTATGCCATACAATACATAAACTCAAAATCATTTAATATACATAGTGCAGCCAGTTTACCAGCTTCTTCACAATGTAAGTCTGACTTAAGCAGTGCGCTGCCATCCCATGTGAAACACATATCACAGTAACACATCATCAAAATGCAGTGTTAGTTTGCAGGATTCTAGTTGTGTTGTTTTAAATATTAAAACATACATTTAGTGGCTTGTGTTATTTGTAATATTTCTTTTGTAGGTTGTATGTGATGAGAAGGGGTCCAAAGGCTATGGCTTTGTTCATTTTGAAACTCAGGAAGCTGCTAACCGGGCTATTGAAACCATGAATGGGATGCTGCTAAATGATCGGAAAGTGTAAGTGATTTTATTTGCATAAGCTCGAGTTACTCAAGTCCATGAAATGAGTAGTGCAGAGTAAGCGATATTTTTTATCTTTTTTTTTTTTTTTGCTCAGTAAGGAATCTGGCTTTTTCATCTCAAAGACCCCAATCGTGGAAATCTCTTGTCAGTTACGCCAGTGTAGGTCAGAACAGGCAGCACCCATGGCTAGGTTTGTTGTCTTCTATTTGAATGCAACAGCATAACTACATATAAAATGGTTTTTAGATTTCGATAATTAAAAAAGAATAAAGCACTGTACATTTGTATCTAACCTCTCATCCTTGACATTGTTTGACATTCTTATTTTAACCTCTACCTGTGGTAATTTATTGATTGACTCCTTTTTTCTGCAGTTTATAATGAACTTTTTTCTCTCATCATTGTGATGATCTGCAGATTTGTCGGCCACTTTAAGTCCCGCAAGGAGAGAGAGATGGAGTTTGGCACCAAAGCTGTAAAGTTCACCAATGTCTATGTTAAAAATTTTGGTGAGAACTTCACCGATGAGAAACTGAAAGAGGCATTCTCTGCCTTTGGTGAGGGACATTTTTAGTGTTACAGACCGGTTTACACTCCAGTTTTCCCTGTTAGCATATTAACCACAAAAATAGTCATGGTTGTGTTACTTGTCCATCTTAGGGAAGACTCTGAGTGTTCGGGTGATGAAGGATGAAAAGGGTGTTTCACGTGGATTTGGATTTGTGAACTATGCTTATCATGAGGATGCTCAAAAGGTTTCTGACTGTCATAAATTTTCCTTGTGAGCACATTTCTACAGCCATGTATATTTCCAATTGATGTGCTCATGTACAAACCAATTTTAGGCAGTTGAGGAGATGAATGGAAAAGAGCTCAATGGCAAAATCATCTATGTTGGACGTGCTCAGAAGAGGCTTGAGCGCCAGGGAGAACTCAAGCGGAAGTTTGACCAGATAAAACAGGACCGCATCCAGCGCTATCAAGTGCTGCTGATTTGTCATATGAACAGTTGACCTTTACCAAGCAGTGACTCTAAAGATTTTTGTTATGGCTTCCTTTCTCCACTCTAGGGGGTGAATCTCTATGTGAAGAATTTGGATGACACTATTGATGATGACAGACTCAGGAAGGAGTTTGCTCCGTATGGTACCATCACCAGTGCAAAGGTATGAAACAGGACATTTCATTGTAGTCATTATACAATAAATATCAATTGTATAGCGTTGTCAGATTTGGATGCTTAAAATATTTAGCTTTGCATCCTTATAGTGAATACTTTGCTATTGTAGGTGATGACAGATGGCTCTCAGAGCAAAGGCTTTGGATTTGTGTGTTTTTCTTCACCCGAGGAAGCAACTAAAGCAGTGACTGAAATGAACGGGAGAATTGTTGCAACAAAGCCTCTGTATGTGGCTTTGGCTCAGCGCAGAGAGGAACGTAGAGCCATCTTGACTAATAAATACATGCAGAGAATTGCTTCTATGAGGACCATGCCAACCCCCATTATTGACTCGTACCAGCAGGCTGGATACTACATGACGGTTCCACAGGTGTGGAGGTTTGGCCAGTCTACATCAAGTCATGTATTGACAAATTCTATAAAACAAGTGCACCATTTCTTTGGTGTACTAACACTAGTGTCCATGGCTTGACTTTTGGTCTGGTTGTAGTTGCTTAGGGAATAAATGTACTTATACTATTTTTATTGGCTAGCTGTCTTATGCCAGCATTTGCAACACCTTTAAAATCCAAAATGATTTTAATATTGTGACCAAATTTTAATTTTGCAGCCACCCTCTCGATCCTACTACAACCATAGTGCTGTCAGTAACATGAGAGCAGTGCCTCGCTGGGCTGGACAACCGTATAAACCACAGGGTGAAGCATTTTATTTCTTTATATATTAAAGTGTTGGAAATATATGAATTGTAATTTATATTTTTGCTTTGGTTTTAGGCCCCTACTCAACTCAGTTTGTTGGTAATCCTGTTTGTCGGCGTGGCTCGACTCCTATTGCTACTGTCAAACAAGCTTCCACCCAGGTGCCACATGTTATCTCTGGTACACAAAAAACAAGTATGTACCGAAAGTTAATGCTTTTTGGACATAAGGCTTCTGACTACAATTGTAAATAATTCTTTTGCGTATTTAAATTTGAGACAACATTGGAACCCAGACTGTAGGGGGGCGAAATGACATGGTTGGTGTAGCCAGGGCCAGCCAGTACAAGTACTCCTCTGCAGTGAGAAACCCACAGCTGATGGTCACAGTACCTGCAGCCATAAGACTACAGGTGCTGCAGTTACTCCTCAAATATGATAAATGTGTGATTGTAATAAGACATGGCATTTTCTGGGATGATAAAAATGACCATGTAATTGAGTTACAGTTGTCCTGTTTTAGGCAGTTCCTAAATCTTTGATGGAGCCAGCTGTTCACATCCCAACTCAAGAACCACTTGATGCCACTATGTTGGCTGCAGCTCCGCTAATGGATCAAAAACAGCTTCTTGGTATGTGAAATCAGCCATTTCTCCTTCATGTAGCTCAAAGCAGCTTGTGTATGAATAATTTCTTCCATAGGTGAGCGGTTGTACCCTTTGATCCAAGCTCTTCATCCAAACTTGGCTGGTAAAATCACAGGAATGCTACTGGAAATCGACAATTCAGAGCTGCTGCACATGCTGGAATCACCTGAGTCTCTTCACGCCAAGGTAAATTGTGTTATTGTAGTAGAAAGTCATCTTTTGTTTGCCATCTGTAGTAGTCCTTCGCCTACAGGATTAAAAATACTAAACTACATTGTTCTTTAATTATCTCACTGGATTAGGTGGATGAGGCAATTGCTGTTCTTCAGGCTCATCAAGCTAAAGACCAGTCTCCTAAGAAGTAAAAACGTTTCAGGTTAAGAAGTTTGTCCTTAATATTTGACCTTTATGCTCATTGTACGTTTCAGTTCTTGAAACAAAATTAGTTTATGTAATTTATACTAAATTTACCTGTATTTCTTCCCCAGAAGGAAGATACAAGAAAAGTTTAAATTTTGTAAAAAAAAAACGGAAAAAGAACTTGTGGGTCACCCTTAAATGTTAATTTTGTTGTTGCAGTAACTTTTGTTAAAATAAAGCTTCTAATATGCAGTTATGTCTTGTCATTTACTAAATACATACAGACCATGGTTCCACTTATTTCAATCTTTGACTTGGATTCACTTAAAATCCTATTAGCTGATACTTTGGTCTCTTGTACTACACAACTTTACAAATGGATGACGACATGGTGAGATTCACTCAAGTTTATTGGGAGCCTTCATACAAAAAAATGAAACTATGGCTGTAAAAAGTTACAAAGGCTAATTTTATTTTTGGCATATAAGGCCTAATAAGCAACACATTTTGTAACTGCAATAAAACTTAAACTGGATTTTAACATGAATTAAGACAAGTCATTAAAAACAATAGATACCTGCAGATTAATTTCAGTGGTACTTTACAACACAACCACAAAATGCAACTCAAACGACTTGGACAAAGCTGAGTACATGAACTTGAGGCAACTTTATTACACACAACTATTTAATTGCTGCCATCTCAGACTGAAAAAAGGTATATACAAAAGCAGGTCCGTCTGACTATCGACGAGAGGGCATCAGAAGCTGCTTTGCGGTTACAGAATCAGGGAAAAGGTTGTGGTATGTTGGTAGAGGGACATACGCAGCTGTTATCATTTTACCTAAAGAGAAAATAAATGAATCCAGTTATTCAAACAGTGTTAAAATTGGCCAAAGCTCTTTAAAAGTTGTACACACCTGCAAACCAGCGTCCATGAAGTGCATTTACGGTTGCCATCGCTGCAGGAATTGAAGGGCATTTTACATATACATTACCCTGAAATAAGGGAAAGGAGAAAACAGGTTTGAATTAATAACTACATTAGGTTTTAAAGTCAATGCAGCCAGCCCATTAAACTTGTCAGGCATTTGCTACAGAACATGACAATCTGTATGCCTTGACTTACTTGAGGGGAATTCTTGTCAACATAAATGTGAACAACGCCGCCATGTTTGTTGCACTCATCAATAACATCATCTTGGATCTCAGCAGCCCAGTGAGGATCATTTTCACTAAAATAAATGACAAATTAAATGCCAGTGGTCAAAAAGACAATTTGAAAAAAAACCCCCAAAAAACTGAAAAGTTCTTACGCTTGTGGATTGAAAAGGTTTGAAAGCTGAAGACAATGAGTGGCTATTGGCTGCGATGGGAGGTTCAAGGCTTGGCTTGGCGATGGAGTTGGAACAGCTAAAAAATATTTTAAAATAAATGATCAGCAACAAGCATATTTAAATTTAACAATGTCTTAGAAAATGTAAACTTACCTGCAGTAGCCATGTTTCCAAATGGTATAGACCCAGTCATCTGCAGAGCTTGCTGAGCAGCAGGTGGAATCTTCAGACCAGTTCCTGTTAAGAGAAAAATCGGACTCAATCAAGCGATCCACTTGCATAACTAGCACCAAATGATACAAAGATTACACTAAATGTCGTTCACACAGCACACAAACCTTCTGCAAGTCGAGCCATAAGCTGTAGACGGCCTGTGGTGCCGAGGTCAATACCAGTTCTTTCCAGTTCATCATTGTCCAGAAATGAGCTGGCAGTTGAAGAGTCTGAGCGCTCTGTAACATGCCCCACCTTCATTGGACGTCCTGCTAGTTCAAAGCCATTCAGTTGCTCCAGTGCTTTTTTTGCACACTCTGCATCTGCAAACTTTAAGAAAAAATAAATATCAAGTATTCCGAGCAGATCTCATGAGCATCAAAAAGTGATTTACTTACTGAAATGAAGCCATATCCTTTAGATCGTCCGGTCTCACTGTCCATCATTAGTTGTATTCCTTCAATCTTTGGGGAACAAGTTCAATGCAATCAAAAATACATCACACATACAACCCCATATACACCCTCATATTCAAAATTACAAAACTGGAGACTGACCTTTCCAAATGGCTCAAAGATGCCACGAAGCATTTCCTCAGTAATGTTAAAGTGAAGTGAGCCAACATATAACCGCATTGGACCCAAACTCCCCTTTTGCAGATTATTAGCAGCTGCAGCAGCTCTGTTTTTCTCTGCCTGTAATTACAAAGTATCACTGTCAAAACTGTACACAACTGTATAGTGAATCAATTCAGCATAGAAATCCATTGTGTCACTCACTCTGCTTATGACAACTAAATACAAAACTTACCTGAGAGGCCTGTACAATGATAGGGACTCCCAACAGTCTTTGGCCGGTCAATCCTATGGCAAGAGGTACAGACGAAGTTTCCACAAACTCTATGTACGCTATGCCCTTTGACCTCCTGGAATTTCTGTCTGAGATGATTCTAACATCTCTAACCTGGACAAAACAGTGAACAAAATTAATGTTTTAAACAAGACTTGAATGAATGAATACTTATATTGCCAACTCACTTTTCCAACAGCTGAGAAAAAGTCTTCCAGATCACGAGCTCTGATTCTTGCAGCAAGCTGCATGCAGAAGACTGTGCGGGCATCCCTCTCCTCTGGTGTGAGATTGTCAATGGGTTGCCTGAGAAATAAGACAATTTAAGAAACTGTAAACGATGCAACAGAAAATGTGTTTAGATTACGTCAAATTTGGAATGTTGTTTGTTGTTTCTGTAACCTGTTTGACATTTATAACATTGTTACCTGATGGGACTTTTTTCTTTTTTTATGGGACTGCGGCTTTTGGAGCGCTTGCGGCTGAAATAAATGAAATGAACAACACATAAACGGTCATTAATCCTGTTTGATCATCCAATAAGGTTAAACAAGGTGACTTTTAAACATACATGGGGCTTTTGCGTCCTTTGTATCGGCCAGAACGCTCCTTGCTTCGTGAACGGCTGCGATGGCGTTCTCTGCTACGGCTGCGTTTTCTTTCCCGGCTTCGGCTCCTTTTCTTTCCCTTCTTCCGGTCCCTGCTTCTGCTCCTCTTCTTTCGAGAGCCTGGACTCCGGCTCCTGCTTCGACTCCTCTTTTTTCTAAAACATTTGAAGCCAGATTAGAGTCATGCTTTTCAGAATACATCGTGGGTCAGTCAAAACATCAGAACTTACTTCTTATTCTGGTCTTCATGTCCATTTGCATGAGAGGACTTGATCTCATCCTAAGCAAGGTTGATAGAAGAACATCATGAGGACGTAGGTGAAACATTGCATGACGTCATGGTAAAGGGGGTGGGGTGGGACAAGAGAAAATGCAAAATATTTTCAATTAATAAAAATTCTAAAAACATTCTACTGTCATGCCTGGACTGTGTCCATTCACAACCCCAATAGCTTCCCATCCCTATTCCTGGCCTCAGTTTCTCTTACAAGGGTGTTCAGTACTTAATGATCAAAAAAGGAAAAGGTAAATGTCCAACAAATTAGCTGAGTACAGGAAGTCAATAATGGTCATCTTCTCCACTCCCCTCCTATTTGGTCGTACCAAAGCATCTAATTGTGCCTAATCACGTGGCCACACATGGCCCACAGCCACTAAAAGAGATCCTGTGTGGTTGGTGTCAGTCCAGAGATCTTCACCCATTTTCGTTCTTGGACTGTATGAGCTCGATGCCACCTCTGTCACACATCTTGCCCTGAAGCAAACAGGGATTCACACTTCTTAGTAATATTGACGCCCATGAAAATAAATAATAAATAAAATAAAAAAGAATAAATCCAATCATTGATCCACGAGTTACTATTATCTTGTGTCCTTTACTTTTTCTACCAAAAGGTAATTCAAAACAGTAATGCTAGATGTATCTATTTACATCTATGTATTTCACTGGTATTTTAGTAATTTAGCATCATCTTGGTGTTTTGTAGCATGCATGCAAAAAAACAAAAATAAAGTAAGAAAAGAAAAGAAAAAGATGCTGAATTACAGTACATCTTTCAGGGCAAAGAAGCAGTATTCATATTTACAAGAAAGAGAAAAACAACCAGCTAATTTACTTTTACAATGCCTGATATGTATCATATATAATTCATGCCATTAGTCTATTACGCATCATTCATCAACTGGCAATTTACTAAAAGCTATACACAGTTGTAATCGTTTGTCTATGTGAATAAATTATACTCATACTCCTTGTTAAGTTTCTTTTGAATAAATTTCATAACAAGCGCGTTGTAAATCTGAATACTGCCTCCTTTGCTGGACAGGTAAAAATGGGCCTAATAACCATTGGTATTCACCTTGTTACAACCGTTTAGGGACAGGATGTTCTAGGTTGTATCTTTTTTTTTGTCCTAAGGTGAACCACAGTACATCAGTATATGCGCAATAACTACCTTCCTTTTTTTCACAGTTCACAGTGGTATCAAAGATGAATTCATGGGAGTAGAGGTGAGATATCATTAGGGAAGTCTATAAAGAGAGATAGATGTGGATTTATTTATAATTCTGTATTGCCATTGAAATACTCAATCAAACCACACAACATTCAAGTAAACTTTGTCACAGTAGTATTGACATATGTAACGTAAGACTTGAGAGTAAAACAAAAATCTCAAACTGGCCTCATCTCTACTCAGAAACCCACCTTTCTGTAGGGAGCCTCCAGCATGGCCTCCACATCAAAATCATCAGCCATGTTGATCCTGGAAAGAACAACATAGTATCATGTATGTGTACACCAGGCCTCTTGGTGACTCTCTGTTGGCTGTTCCACAAAGCAGAACAAAACATTTAGTGAATGAGCCTGTATAGTGGACAGTGGAGCAGTCTCATATATATATATCTATATATACACACATTGTATGTTTTGTTGTTTCTTGTTTTACTCAATTTCAACAGTGAACGGAACAAAGATGTTTTAATATCCTTTAAAATTGCTGTCCAACA